>CM050519.1:78760761-79993261 GCA_027563665.1 Antrozous pallidus
TCTTTATACATATAAGAAATAAAGTTGTAATTTGACACTTAAAATATTTCTTTTTGCAGTCTGTAGGGGCTTGCTTGGAATCTATGTTGATTAATAGTTACATTTAACAGTACTGTTCCTTAGAAACATTATTAACTCCATATCTTTGAATTTTAATTTTTTTTCTGTACTTTCTCGCTCAGTGAGTACTTCAGTGCTCACTGGCTTTATTCTATTAACACTAATTTATTAATTGACTTCTATAGTTCCAATCCTGTATGCCAGAAGATGAGGACACAGCCCCTGAATTCAGGAGCTTCTATTCTGTCTTTTTATTAATTCATTAATTGATTCAGCTACATTTTAGTGTGTACCTATCACATGTCAAATACTGACTTTGGCACTGGGATTACAAAAGTGACAGAAAAATAGACATAGTATCTTAGAACTTACAATCTCCTGAGGGAAAAGCTATCCAAAAATAATTTTAAAAGGATTGCATGAGCAAATGTAAAATTGCAAGTTTGACAAGTAGAATAAAAACAAGGATATAAAGCAGAATGAGGGCAGGCAATAGCGGAATTGACTTAGTGATGTCAGAGAAGGCTTCTCTGAAGGCCTGGTCATTAATGTGAATCTTAAGGAGCAAGAGCTAACTAGATGACCACTAGTTGGAGCATACTAACAACAGGGGGCAGAGAAGCCCGTGTCTCTAAAGGTAAGATGGTGAGGGGTAAAAGGGGGCAATGGGCTACTAGGATGTATTAGGAGCCTGGGGACAGAGGCAAGGGCCATGGAGTACCTGCTGGATAGCTGTAATAAGTATTCTAGTTTATATTTTAGGAGCAATGGAAGGTATTGAGGTTTACGCAATGGGATAACATGGTCAGATTCACAATTAAAATAATATATATTTTTTTACTTCTGTGTAGAATAGAATAGTTCAAGTGAGGAGCAATGAGCACTTGGACTGGGACATAGTGGAAGAAAGATAAATAGATGAATTCGAATGATATGGTGGAGGGGACAACAGAATCAATAACTTGGAGAATCATTGGATATAGAAGAAATTTAAGAATGATAAGTAAAATGGGTGAGAAGCTAGTAATTGAGAAGGAAATACTAGAATAGGACCAGATATGATAGGAGGGAAGAACACAGTGACATACAACATGCCATAATATCCTATCTAATAAAAGAGTAATATGCAAATTTGACCGTACCTTTGCTACCCCCACAAGCCACACCCACAGCCATGCCCACCAGCCAATCAGGAGCAAATTATGCAAATAAACCTGAACCAAGATGGCTGCCGCCACTGAGATCAAGAGGAAGACTTAGGTTTCCCCGGCAACAGAGGAAGCCAAGCTTTTTGCCTACCGCCAGTCTAAGCCTTCACTCAATGCTACAAAGTTTCAATTATAAAAGATACAGAAATGGCAGCAGCCACTAGCTGGAGAGAACAAAGGCTTGGGTTTCCCTGGCAATGGAGGAAGCCAAGCTTTCTTCCTGCTGTTGCCAGACTAGGCCTCCACTCTAGGCTATAAAGTTTCAAACAGAAATGGCTGCAGCCACGGAGAAAGCAGAAGGCTTGGCTCCACTCCAGGCTACAAAGTTTCAATTGTAGACATAAATAATCCCAGATCCCAAGGTCTCTACTTGGGTTGCTGGGGGCATGGCCAGCCTGCAAACTTCCACAGATCCCTAGACCAGGTCACCTCTTGCCCCAAGGAAACCCCCATCCTGATCTAGGACACCCTTCAAAGCAAACCAGCTGGCCCCCACCCATGTACCAGGCCTCTATCCTATCTAATAAAAGAGTAATTTCCAGATGGACCACTACTCCAACACACAAGAGGGCTGCCCCCATGTGGTCAAAGATCCTGCCACCATGTGGACACAAGATGGCCATCACAAGATGGCCAGCAGGGAAGGGCCATTGGGAGGTTCCAGGGCTGCAAGGGAGGGCAGTTGTGGGTGATCAAGCCTGCAGGGGAGGGCAGTTAATGGTGACTAGGTGGGCAGAGGAGGGAAGTTGGAGTCAAACAGGCTGGCAGGGGAGCAGTTAAACATTAATTAGGCTGACAGGATAGTGGTTAGGGGGTGATCAGGCTGGCAGGTAGAAGCAGCTAGAGGCAATCAAGGAGTCAGGCAGGTGAGCAGTTTGGAGCCACCAGTCCTGGATTGTGAGAACGATGTCCGACTGCCCGTTTAGGCCGGATCCTAGATCCGACCTAAACGGGCAGTCGGACATCCCTCGAGGGGTCCCAGATTGGAGAGAGTGAAGGCTGGGCTAAGGGACATCCCTCGCCCTCTGTGCACGAATTTTGTGCACCAGGCCTCTAGTAGTAATATAAAACATAACAACTTATATAAGAAGATACAATGGAAGCAAAGAGAATTGAGAATTCATGGTCACTACAGTGTTTCATAATGCAACCAGAGACATTGCCCAGTGGTATGACCACTGTCTTATTCTAGCTTTAGCAACTTACTAAATGTCTATAAGCATAAAAGACAATGTGATTTTTAAAGCTAGTCATTTTAACACAAGACCACTTAGTGTCTATATGCTAGGAAAATATGGGAATGTGTCTGTCCTTCTTTTGTACTTGGAAAAATTGAGATTTATGGCAGTTCATACCTTGGCTACGGTTATACACTCTGAGTCAGCAGAAAAGTGAACAAAACAGTAATCAAGATTGAAAGAGCTGGAAGGATATTTACAGAGCATTTGACCTGACCCTTTCATGGACCAAGCATAGAAATTCTTGTCAACATCTGACAGGTAGTAATAGAGTTGTTACTAGCACCCAGGTGTCTTGACTAGATCTTGCACTGTTATTGTTTTTCCCCCACTGTAACACAGAGTTTCAAGGTAATGCTCCATTGCTCAGTGATTTGGCTTCTCCCAGTAGCCAGAAGAACCCTTTCTGAAAGTGGTGGACAGAAAAAAGTATAGCAGAGCAATAGAGGCTCAGCTATGTTGGGTGAAAATGTAAGCTGATGTGAACTTTGGCAAGTCTATGAGTCTATGAGCGGCACATATGAGAACAATTATTACAATTCCCTATGATTTCAATTTCTTCATCAATAAAATGTGATAGTTGTGAATAATTATGTTCTTGTTCTATGGAATTATGGTTCTATGCATATGATTCCCCCAACATCTAAATACCTCGGCTGGACCTGGGAAAAATAACCCTACCTTTCATTGTTTGGAATATGTTTCCTGATGAAAGGGGATATGTGCTGGTTTTTATCATTGAACATATTTTCATGTTTAAACTCCAGAGAAAGTGAGAGGAAAGCATAAAACAGGAAGCATCTGTATTTTTAACTGGCAGAGCAAGTGGAATTTGATGTGACTTCAACATTTTTCACTGCCTTATATTAACAGATGGCTAGGATTCAAAATTGCTTTACATAAGAAAATAGGTGGAAACTGGAAAGAAGACCTTATGAGGAAGGAAAAAAAGACCAGAAAAGGAAGGAAATAAGAAGGAAAAAAGGAAGGAAAGAAGGAAGGAAGAAGGAAGGAAGGAAGGAAGGAAGGAAGGAAGGAAGGAAGGAAGGAAGGAAGGAGGAGGAAGGAAGGAAGGAAGGGAGGGAGGGAGGGAGGGAGGAAGGAAGGGAGGAGGAGGGAGGGAGGAAGGGAGAAGAAAGGAAATATCATCAGATATTACCAACAAGTATATCATTGCCAGTAGAAGAGGGAAGAGGAGAAACAAGCAAGAGGAAGATAAAGGGAGAAGGACAGGCAATCAAGGAGGAGGGAGGGGGTGAAAACAGAAGTAGAAAGGCAAGGAGAAAGAGAAAGAGAAAGATTGCAAACATTGCATTAGCCTTCTGCAGTGTGATCTCAAGATAGGACATCGGTTCAGAGCTAACTGATCTACTCAAAAGTCTTGATTTTTTTTCACTGTTTGCTGATTGAGCCATCTCAGTTATGCAGATTTCCATTTTCTTCATTGAAAGATAAAGCAGCCAAGAGAGAACAAGAGTTTCAGGTGAACAAAACTTCACCAAAGAATATGCTTGCTGTTTGCCCAAAAGCATATACAGTATATTCAGTCGAACTAGCTCCCAATACCTGGATTGAACACATAGTTTCTTTCATGTTACCTTAGCAGGAAGGTCTGCAGCCAGAATGGTTATTTGATCCCTATAACTAAACTGTTATTAGGTCCTCCCAGCATACTATTCAGATCACCAATGGCCTCCTGGTTCTTGTGCTTACTTAGATTTCCAATAGCCCACAAATAATACTACACTCTCTTCCCTAGTGTACTCATGGATTCTGAGGTTTACCAACCTTAAGCCTCTCTGAGATATCAAAAATTCTTGGTAATTCAATCTAGGTAACAGCTTTCTTCCTTTGAGACTCTTGACTTACAAAACAAATGGTATATAATATTTTTCTATTGATGAGAGCCTTTCAGAAAGTTTCTGATTGGCCATGGAGAGAGAAACTAGCTTTTCCCTAATTTCCTTCCTCAATAGCACAACCTAATGTCTACCTTTTCTTTCTTTCCTACTTTTCTGTACTTGGCCTTCCTTCTCTTTATCAAAGATTCAATCTATGGCAGGCCAGGAAGGGGAGGCTGTCAGCAATGAGGGGAGAGGAAAATAATAAAGGATGCCTACATTTTGGGGTTCTCCTACTTCCTTTACTCCCTGCATTGTTTCATATCCTCACTCATATCTTACCCACCACCTCCTTCTGGGCCTCATACATCTCTTCTATTTTATCTCTAACCCACTTGGAAGAAATGCCCCAAATGCCCAGCCTCACTTGAACCCTACTTCAGATTTTTGTGTCCTCAGTGGTAGCAATTTCCTGCACTTTCCCCTTTTACCACAGAATCTAAGAAAAGAGAAAAGAGAAAGTACCACAGCTGCTTCATATCTCATTGGTTCTCATTGTACTAGCAGACTTATTCATTTATTCTGAAGGGTAGAAAAGAATTTCTTCCCCAGTGGACAATGAAGGGGAACCCTGATTTAAAAGCAAATTGTTGAGGCATTTAACTCGAATGCAGGCTGGTTCTTTAGGGACTGGCATTTGAAAAAAAAACAAAACAAAACCAAAAAAAATGACAACAATGACACTCCTGCCACATTGTGCATTGGTAATTTTTTAGAATTAAAAGAAACTTCCTGCTCTTACTCTTAGCCACAAAGGGGATAGAGAATTCCCTCTTTTATCAAGCACCTGAAATCAAAATGCTGTATGCCTCTCCCAAAGAATTATTGTCTTATTTAGTTATTATTATTTTCTATCTTTGGTTTTCTTAACTTGGGCACATTAGAATGGGTTCTTATACCTCTTCAACTTGCATGCCAATTTTTGGGTGCATTTGTATAGATGCTATAGGAGGTAAATTTATTTAGACAAGGAGTTCTAATTTTTTTAAAGTTTTTGGTTTAGAAGTGGATGAGCAAATTTGACTCATAGATTAATTAATGCCATGTGTGTTTGTTTTTTGTTTTGTTTGTGGGCTGCCCTGAGGATGCCAGCGCTCACTCTGTGCAACAGATGCTTCTAGATTTCAAACAACGCACTTAAAATCACCTTTCAAAACACAGTGTCTTCTCATAAGTTGGAGGCTGTCTACTAGTATATTACTGGACATGATTCTGTAATAAACCACACACTACAAGCAACACAGGAGCTTATTATTTAAAGAAATCTTATGGGAAATTATCTCCGATTCATTGATCATCTCCTACATTATCAGAGTTATGAGTGTGATGTAGATGTCCTTAAAAGAGATTACTATTTAACATGACTAAAACTAGGGTTCTGAGTTTTTCTGAAACATTTATTTTATCCATTAACTTTTCTTTTTTTAAAAAAAAATGGAATGTGTGATACAGTTACCAGTGTCTCTTCAAAAGGAAGGGCCACAAGTGTCCCCACAGATTGTAAATCTTCATTGCCAACACCAAGGTGAAGAACTGGCTCACTGTAAAGACCACAACTTTAAGAAAATGACACTTCCTTTGTACCTATTCAGCAATATTTATTTCTGATGGAATATCTGAACACTACAAGAACTGTTCTGATTATTATAGTACAAGAAGTTATTTGCATACAGCTGAGGAGTTCTCTGGATACAAAATGAATAGCTAAATTATAATACAAATTGTCTTTAAAAAATATCATTTCATCTAGCCTCGCTCACTGATAAGGCATTTATAGACCAGGTTAGAAATTTCTTCCCAGCTAGGGTAGCTCAGCGGTTGAATGTTGACCCAGGAACCAAGAGGTCACTGGTTTTTTCCCCGGTTGTCATGGCGCATTCCTAAATTGTGGGCTTGATCTCCAGTAAGGAGAGTGCAGGAGGCTTCTCTCTCATCAGTTTCTCTATCTCTCTATTCCTCTCCTTTCCTCTCTAAACAAAATCAATAAAAACATATTAAAACAATAAAATAAAAAGACATTTCCATTTTCTGCCCTATTCCCCATTCAAGTGAAGTACTTCTACTTTCCTCGCTGGAATACTGCAGAGAGCTTGGTGCACAGAAGAGGTCTTGGCTGACCATCTCTGAAATACCTTCAGATGATGCAAATCTATGAACATCACTCAAAGGGCACTGGTCCTCACAGGGAATATTCATTTGGGGCCCAAAGGTAAAGCCTGGCTATTAATTTTCTGTTCTTTCAGCTGATACTGGCTGTTGCCAGGTCCTCTGGACCAGATATCTGATTCCAGTTGCTTCACTGGCCTCTCTCCTTTTCATTGCTTGCCAATCTAACCCAGAAGGAATCAATACACAGGTTTCTGATCCTCATGGATTTCCCTGTCCACCTCTCCAGTTTTCCCTTTGAATCAGGCTTCCCAGTATTGACAGACAGGGCTCGGATGTCTCCTACTGGTGTCACTTCAATAAGGCTCTAATCTAGACGTGACGGCGTCCCACCGCCACTCCAGACTTGCTCTCCTGATTCAGATTTTCTTTCGACTTGCAGAATCTTGTGTTAGTAGCCCTTTTATCTGAGACGTTATTTTATTTCATTTATTTCTATGAGTTTTATTTATTTTTTGTCTAGATGAGAGCCTAATTGTTAGCTTTTCTGTTTAGGGCTTTTTGCTTTGTCTTAGCTTTTCTCTTAAACATTTTCCAGGTCCTCCATCCAGGTAGCCTCCAGACATGTCAAGAAATAATGTTTCTCAATCTTTAATTCCTAGATATCTCCTTGGGCTGTGAGCATCCCATTTTATTCTAGGTACTTGATCCATGTATAACACCTGTTAGGTATACTTTTTTCTCTACCAGCTGTCTTGCCTCTTGATTATAATGTATTCCATTTCTTATAAACACCCCTTAGCTCTTACATCTCTTCCTAAGAAGTCCACAACTTATTTTTTCTCTCTCTTTTTCTTTTTGGCCACCATTCTGCTTTACAGAAGAAAAGGTGATGAAAATAATACAACTTATCCGATCCTCTTTGTTGATGTGAATGTTGACATTAGGTTGACAAGTCCTGGAATCTTAAAAGTACAATAAAAGATTATAACCTGTTTATTTGGCTTTTTTTGACTACCAGGAACATGTTAACCATGTTAGAGGACAGTTTGCAATAAATACAAGAATGAAATACTTCCTCATTCACATTTTTCTCTTTTACTTAAACATGAGCTAAAACTGAAGATCTAGGCCCCTCAGCCTCAAAGGCACTGACAGCCCAAAGTTCTTTTTTCACCACATTTACTCTCAGTGGGAGATGTTTGCAAATTAAAATGTGTTTTCTCCACTGAATCTTAGAATTTATCACTTTAGAAGCTTTAAACCCTTAGCTTTTTTTTTAGCATACATGAAAATGAATAAAAATGCAGTTTGTAAATGGTGTGCAGCCTCTATTGCTTTGCAATATTTCCTTTTATTGGATTACCTTTTGAGACTTGTATTTGACATATACGGATGCCTTCTTATAAGCAAGAGAAATGATAATAAGCATATTCATAAGTTCAATACATACATACAAAGACAATTTTAAAAATTCCAGATCTTGCTGATATTGCCAAGAAAACCAGTTTTAGCAGACGAAAGAATTTCAAAGCTGAACTCTCTATTGATCAGTCATTTTACTTAGTATTTGTCTTGCATTTATTTTTCCAAAGAGATTACAACAATGTATCAGTATTTTTTCATGTCAAACCTGGTGGACAAAATACATGGTCAAACTCCATTTGCCAAATTGGGACACTGAGATCTAGAAAAGGTCAAACTTCTTCTCCAAAGACATTACAACCAACTGGAGAAAATTACTTTACTTTTGGGGGACTTGAGATAATTATATGAAGTCCCTGCCATATAGTGGCCACTGTGTGTTTTTCTTCCTCTTTTTGTTGAAAACAAAAATAGAACAGTATCTCCTATACTATCCTATATAGGGATAAAAATGAAAGATTTTGCCTTATGGACTTTATCACCTATTTTTTAAAAGAAAGCATGTAAATTCATAATAAAATATAGAACTTCTAAGGGAGTTTTATTTAAATGACCTGTTCAGAGTTATGGGCATTGAAAACTGAAGGGCACCACTTCAGGTTGAAGCCATCAGGGATATTGCACATGAAGGTGATTCAGTTCCCAAGAGAAGGAAAGGCATTCTAGACCAAGAGACACCAGGAGCAAGGCTAGACACCATAGTGTGCATGCTTCATTTAAAAGACAGGGAAGAGGCCAACTGAAATGCAAATGTATGGTAAGAGTAACAACAACAGTATTTGCTTTAAAGAAGGATTGTTTCTACAAAATCATGAAGCTCAAACATGCTTTCATCAATCCTATGCTAGAGGTGCCCATCCATTCAGGTTCAAGGAATGATTAATTACCTGACTAATTAAAGGTTGCACATCTTTGGTGATCATTTTCTTCAGGGAAAGTCTTTTTTTAACAGATTGGTCTATATTGCTAATAGAAAATATAGCATAAGAAAGGAAAGTAATGCTTTAGTCTCACAAGGTCTTTCAGGCAGACATCAGTGACAAGCACCTAAAGGACACAATGAGAAAAAGTTCCCAGGCAGTTAGAGGTTCCCTTTCTTAGTTGAATACATAGATGTCCTGGTGAACAACATGCAGGTTCTGACTTTGGACTTTTATTCAGAGACACTGAACAAATAGCTTTCCTACTTCTCACATGTCCTTAATATGCACCTAAAATTTCCAGGTGCATACACTCTACCCAAGAAATGAGTAGAGTCTAGCTACTTCTGCTCCGGCTGATCCAACATGAGATGACATTAGAGCTTGGCTGCTGTGTACTGACCCTTATCAAAACTATAGTCGCTAAAAAAGTGTTTCCTGCCTTACGATTTGCACACCTTCTCAAAGAATCATAAGGACCAGAGGTTCAAAGCCTGCAGGAAATTTGCTGAATATTAGGGGAATCAGGGCATCAAAGAACAAGTCAATTCACTGCCTTTATTGCCATAGTGATTGATTATGGCTAAGTACTCTAACACCATGCATGGAAGGCAGATATTCATGATGTTAATGTCCATTTGTGTTCCAAAATCAGGTGGTTCCTTTAAGAGAATTTTAAAAAGCACATCTATATACATGGAACTCATATATATAATAAAAGGGTATATGCAAATAGATCAAATGGCAGGATAACCAAACAAACAATCAATGCATAATATGCTAATTATATGCTAAGGTTACTCAACCACTCACTATGACATGCACTGACCACCAGGGGTCAGATGCTCTGACCAATAGGTTAGCTTGTTTCTAGGGTCCAGCTGCACAGGACTGAGCGAGATGGGCTAGACATGCCCTGGAGCCCTCCTGCAGTCCTCCTGGCCCAATCATGCATCAGTGGGATCCCTCAGCCTGGCCTGAACCCTCTGGCAATCTGGGACCCCTCAGCGGATGTCAGAGAGCTAGTTTCAGCCCCATCCTGCAGGCCACTCCCCTTGGGAGGGCACCAGACACAGGGCTCATGGCTTGCAAGTGCTGCTGCAGCAGCACAAGAGTCTCCTGATCAGGACTGATTGGGTGGGAGCCTGCAGCAGGCACAGCAGGATCAGAATGAGTGGGAGCAGCAGGTAGGAGCTGCAGTCAGTGTTGGACTGTGGGTTATGGCCCGATCCCTGCAGGTTACCCAAAGGGACCCCACCTGTGCATGAGTTTGTGCACCAGGCCTCTAGTTCTTAATAAATGGGGCGCTGTCTGATTTCTGCTTTTGGCTGGGTACTTTGTTCATTACACAAATAGCATGCTCAGTTATGGCAGCCCTGCAGCATTATAAGAAAAGTCATATGCTCTGGGCTGAGAATTGGACTTTCGGAGCAAAAATTTAGATTCAAGATTAATTGGAATTGTGATAATATATATTTATGGAAAACATAACAATTGTCTATTTACAAGAATGTCTTTATTATGAAAAAAATATTTTAAGCACCTAAAAATAGCATTCATCCACTAGCATACAGAATATTGGAAGTAAATATTCAGTAAGTTATGGTTCAAGTATTTCAGAAAGCAATTTGTTCTTTTTTTTTCTGCAAAGTCTCTCCTTATACCTTTCCTGGGAAGTCATTAAATTTAATGAAAATCAGGGGAGTAGGAAAGATTGAGGTTTTGGTTGAATTTGGTTATGTCCAAACCATTGGATTTTTCCACCTGGCTGGCTAAGCCAAGTGCCTCTGTGGAGATGAGGCCGTAAAACCCATGTCAGACATGTGACTGGCAGCCTGGCTCTGCTACTACTCACATGCCAATCGAGGAGAAAAGCATAAGATGGAATAATGGAAATAAACGCAAACAAGGGCAGTGCTTGTCACTCAACCTTCAAATTCTGTTTCAAAAACTAACACATACACACACACATGCACCAAACCTTAGCTGTAAACTTAGAAACTAGAACTGAGGAAAGGAAATAAGCTACAGTGATGGTCCAAGAACATGCTATGATCATTACGTTATTTTCAGTTGTAATCTTGAAACTACTTTAAGGGTAGTGCACTTATTGTAGTGGGCATCTTGAGGGGCTCTCCCAGATTGGCATTTTTCGTCAGTCCCTGGTGTATCAACTAAATCTGGACAAAGTCTTGGTCCCCAAGAGTGTAAGCCCCAAGGAGGATTAATTTCCATATTTGTTAAATACGGTTGCAAGGTGTGAAGGGAAGACTAGATAATACTGGAATGATATGTATACAACTTTGCTAATTTAACACTCTCCAAATCTGTTCCCTCCTGATCAATGGGGGAAGAGACTTGGTTGGACTCAGGCCCAGTAAGGTCTGGAAATGGCTAGACCAGGGATGGCCACTCTAAGGGTGCAGAACCTAAATATTTAAACTTCTGATAAAAGAAGCATGCTGTCTTGGTGTTTACCCTCTGGGTGTTGGCTCTTGGCTCCCCTGGGACTCCTGTTGTAGGGGCTGTGCTTCCCTTAATTTGCCCTTATGGCCCACAGCTATGTGGTCTCCACACAGTTGACTGATGGACTTTAGCTAACCTGAATGCTAAACTGGAACTGGCTGAAACACGGAACAGGAGATCTGGACACTGGCTCTCCATTTGGCTCTGCTGGACCCATAGCTGCACCTTTTCAAGTATCAGTTTAAAGGGTAGGGGACTTTGCAACCCGAGGAATGTAACTCCACACAAATTGAGCAATTTTCCACATTTCACTCTCCTGTGGGGGCTTCTGAAAATGCTTGTTTGAGTAGTACCCCAAGAACCCCACTCTCATTCATTTCTGGGAAATCTGACCTATTAATTTCTCCAGCAACATAATGACTGCGGTTACATGGCACCTTGTGCTATGGAAACTCAAGTGTTTTCAAGAACATTCTACTAGAGATGTAATTACTATTCTTTTAATGGAGCAAATGAAATGAGGATAGAAATTATAGTGATACCTATAATATATTGGCTTTATTTTTTTGTTTACAAAGATTTGATAAAATCCCATACCAAAAAACAATACAGAGCTAGGCAATTTCAGCCTAGCTGAAAGTCAAATATTTTTATACCTTTACTAATTCAATTCAATAAATATTCATTGTATATTTAGAAGATATTACTTACGACACACGAATATGAAACAGAGATGCTCCTGAAATGATGATGTAGCCATTTAAAAAGTGGTTTGCCAGAACATACATTCTATAGCATAAAATTTAAAAGTTGTGAGAAAAAGTATGCTTAGCTCATAATATATTCAAATATAACCTAGATTTTTACGTTAAAGTGAAAAGCTATGCAAGCTGGGCAATCCATTGGTCAGTAGGTTTGGGGCTATCTTGACAAAATCCTTCATTGCACCTTAAATAGCAGTAGGAAACATTTATCAAGGGTTTGGAAAATTCTTCTAAATATTTTAACATGTGTCAACTTCTCTATAACACTTTGAGACAAAGTACTCTTATTGTATCCATTTTACCCTTGAAATATCGAAGGCATAGAGATATTACAACCCCCCCCAACAGTTTTATAGGGTAGCAAAGGGTAGAACCAATATTTGGGACCAAGTAGTGTGGTTGCAGACCTCAAGACTTTACCTCACTAGACACCCCCTCCAAATGTTTACCTGGGTCAGGGGAGCAATACAAGACAGCTGAAGGAGCTCCATAAGCAAGTCAGGAGTGGCAGACTTTACAGGACCTGGGAGCTCAGTGTCCCATCTGGAGGGAACACTTCCTACTGTTTCAGGACCCTGGGTCTTGTTGCCAGATCTTTTTTTCAGACAAGCAGATAATCTCATTTATTTTATAGGAAACCTCATGACTTTTAAATTCTGGAAACTATTCCAAACAAACCAGTCAAAGAAAAGACATCCAAGGGCTAGATATTTGTGATGTCTGCCCTCTGTTTTGAAAGGGATGACCCTCAACCAGTTTTTGGAGTCATGTTGCCCTTTGAGAACCAAACGAAAAACTATAACAAGAGAAACTAATTTGGATAAAAACACTTGCAAATTGTTTTGTATATAATTTCAGAGAAGTTGTGCATAAATCTCCTAGAGGTCCCTGGGCTTCCACAGAAGTAATATCTGCTCTACATGGGCAGCAACTAGTAAGTGTGTTGGTACATGTTATTGGAAATGGACGGGCCCTTGTCTGCACCTAGAACATATTTTCTCTTTAGGTTATTCATTGGGGATGGGGGTACAAAGGAAATCTCACAACAAAGCTAAAAAAAAAAACTGGGGGTGGGGTGGGGAAGAGAAAAACCAAGACCAAAAATAACCAACTAAATAAATAAAGGAATAGTAACATCTTAAGAATGGTATCAGCCTTCAGAGTAAATGGAAATAATTCCTGTTGCATCCCATGGCAGCTCTCTGTCTAGTCATAGGTAAAGAAACTGTTAGACAAGACAGGCAGTATCATTTAGAGTAAAACAATAATATGCAGATGGGAATCTAGGCTTCTGCCTTGTCAGGATAATGAAAGAAACATTTCAGCCCAGTGTTATACCTGGTCACACAGGTCTCTCTCTCTCTCTCTCTCTCTCTCTCTCTCTCTCTCTCTCTCTCTCTCTCACACACACACACACACACACACACACACACACACACACACACCCCTACCTATTCATACACACATACTGTATTACAACTTTACTCAGCTATTTCACTAGCAGTGACTAAAAAAGATAACTCTAGGTCCAACCATTTTCTTTCTCTCTCCTTTCCTCCTTCCCTCTCTCCCCTCCCCTCTCCCCTCCTTTCCCTTCCCTTGCCTTCCCTTCCTTCCCCTTCCCTTCCTTCTCCTTCCCTTCCTCTCCTCTCCTCCTCCCTTCCCTTCTCTCTCCTCCCTTTCCTTCCCTTCCCTTTCTTTTCCCCTCTCCTATCCGCTCTTCTCCTCTCCTCTCCCCTCCTCTCTTCTCCTCTGCTCTCCTCCCCTCTCCTCTACATTGTCGTTCAAAATAACTGCCCTTGGCTTTATGACTGAAGAAGATTTTTGCAGCTCTGCCTCTCTGCTTCTCTGCCATCAGATACCTCTTTGTGATGAGGGCCACTCATTCCCATTGATGATTGGCCCATCATGGCTGTCCTTCTCTAGCTGGTTCCAACTGGCCACATCCACCCAGATTTTATTTCCCACTTCAGCTCTTCATAGAGCAGATGATGGATTTCCAGGAGGAATGAAAAGGAATAATAGGCAGATGAAGAGAGCCTGGCAGACTAAAGGAGCCGTCCATAGCATGATGCGATATAATGTTATCATGTCTATGCTGATCATGAACCAGTACAGTGATTCTCAACAAACTGCCACTGCTCCCAAAGGGCCTAAACACATCAGAATTTCAATCCCATGCAGGTCTGAGTATAGGAGTGTATGTATGTGTTTTCAAAATGCATGATCTGTCAGCTTTGGAAGGGAGAAGGAACTGCAGTGGTGGTGGATGGAACACTGAGGAGTATAAGCTTGAGACAGTGAGCAGGGTCAAGGGAACACCTTAACTGCTCTTCACATTTCCTCACCTGTTCCTGGGCTCCCCAAGAGAATCCCCCGAGAATGCTTATCCAGTGTTTGACATAGAACTCAATCCATGCCACTGTAATTTACTTGAACTCAAAGATGTACTGAGAACCTGGTATGTGGTAGGCACCATGGAAACACTAGGGAATAATAGTTAATCAGGTAAATATGGCTCCTGCCTCCATGGACTTCAAAATCTGTAAAATAATAGGCATTTTTTTAATGTTTTCATTATTTTAGCTGTTAGTGCAAACTATTTAAATACAGAATAATCTAGAACTGAGCAACTTTTAGTTCTAACAATCTCTTTTATTAAAATACTGCATATTATCATTAGAGATATTCAAGAACTTTAGTACAGATACATCTCCTTTTGAAAGTAAAGAAGTATTTTCTACCACAAAATGCCATTGATAGCAACTTGGACTCTAGACATGGACTATGCACTCTGTGAGCTGCCCAAACAGAGACGGTAGCAGGCACTTCACATGACTTCCATTGTCCCAAAATTGACAGAGGCTACCACTTAGAGGCTGGTGAACCAATAGACTCTGGGTACTGGCTGACATCCGGAAGTCTGCACATCATACATGGTAGTGAGTTACCTTTGTGGCTGAATGATATGCCATAGAAAGTAACATGCCTTTGGTTTGCTTCATGCTTTCCATAATAAGACTCTTAAGATATATACATAATCTTGTTTTCAGTCTAAGGCAGACATAAATACACATCTAGAAACCTGATCCACCTTTTAACACATACCTGATATAATTCTGTATTTACATGTATTAACCATATTTTACAAACATTAATTTTCTTCTTAGGAATGAAATGCTCATATTATCTCATTGGTCTAATGAATACTTTTAAAGCACAACAAAAACCCCCATAAAACAAAAGAGCAGAGTTTTCTTTTGCTCTGTGTTATAATATTGTGGGTAGGGAGAAAAAAAATGCTAAGTGGTTCTCAATAGTATTTAATCCTCAAGCCTTTTCAATTTCCTCAGAAGATTTTTCTCCAGATCAGGAGCTGGCATCCATCAGTTAGGAAAGAGAAATTCTCCCCACTAAACATGTGTTTAGAAATCGAATGCTTGTAGACGTGACCTGTTTGTGGTTTTTGAATGTAAATGACCCATAAGAGGAGAAATGATTGGGATTAATATTGATTTTTGAAACTTACTGCTCTGACTTGATTCTTTAGGGAGATTATACAGCCTTGGAAATCTAGGAATTAACAAGCAATGCTATCAGTTTTCATGTCACAAGGATAGACAACTAATCCTACATCCCATGATTACAAATAATAAAAAAGCAGGACAACACATGTACATACAAGTCCCCTTCATCATTCTCATGCAATGGATATTAGGACTTTCAATATGCTACGATGATCTGGTCAAACAAACCCACAAGATATCCATTCCCTTCTCAGTTTAAAACATGCCTGAGATCAGGCAGGATGAGACTCATGGGGCTTTAGGCATAGGGAAGCTATCTGTTTCTACATCAAATTTTATTTTCATGCAGGGCAAACAGACACTTAATAGCTGGTTTGATCCCCTGCCCAGTAAACTGATGGAAGAGAGCAGCCACTTTCAGAGATGGCAACAGAGTCCAATGACCTCCCACAGAGCTCAAGATCACCAGCAAAACTCCAGCAGTGGAAACTTCCCTGGACATATCTTTTCAGCATTATGAATACTAAGTGTGGAAACCAAGCAGCTATTCTTTGCTTTCAAACTGGAAAAGCCACAAGTTGTATCAGCTGGAGCTATAGCAGTTTCTTATTTTCTGTTGTGCAACACATCTTGAGCTGGGCAGGCATTTGGTACAAGTCTCCATGCAGCAAATGAAGTGTTTATGCTGATCTTTAACCAGAAGAGAAAGTTGTAAATTTTTCAAATATTATTCAGTAATTGGTGCAAAAGTCATGAATAGTTTATATATGGAGATATATTGTGATAAACACACACACACACACACACACACACACAGACACGATAAACTCAAGCAACTATCTCATTCTTGACAAATACCCATCTGTAGACTAGACACAGGATTCCATCAAAAGAGGACATTGCAAAAGGCTTTGCCTGCCCAAGTTTCACTGCAAAAATAAAAGAAATAAGAGAACATGGCTTATGTCTATTGAAAGTATTAGTAGTTCTTAATGAACTAGGGGCCTGGTGCACACAATTTGTGCACTGGGGGAGGGGTGATCCCTCAGCCCAACCTTCCCCCTCACACATACTGGGAGCCCTCAGGGGATGTCCTACTAATGACTCACCTCTAGCCTACCCAAGGCCTAAAGCCTCTAGCCAAGGCTTTAGGCCTTGGGCACCCAGCCATTGCCCTGCAATGGAGCCAATGGCTGGCTCCGGCCCAGCCCCCCCCCCTCCGGCCTGGGCCTTCGCCCCAGTCAGCTGATGCCCAGCTAGCGGGCCTTGACCCTGCCCCCAATGGCCCTGGCTGCCTTGGCCCTGCCTCCCACGGCCCTGGCCACATCAATCCCGCCCCCCATGCTTTGGGGCACCTTGGCCCTACCCCCCACAGATTGGGCCACCTCGGCCCTGCCACCCGGCCCCACCCTCCCAGCCTGGGCCGAGCACTCGCTGGCTGTCTCTGCCCCAGATCCTGATTGACTGGTGGGCGTGGCTTGGGGTGTAGCGAAGGCACAGTCAATTTGCATATTACTCATTTATTAGATAGGGTAATATGAGCTGTCTTACTATTAACATTTCTGTAGTAGATGAGAACAATGCCAAAGGTTAGAGGAAAGTCTGCATTGAGTCCCAATTCCTCCAGGATATACAATGACTACTTTACCTTCCCTCAGAGGCTCTTTGCTGCAGTAGAACCACATTCCTTGGCCATGTCCTAGAACAGACCGCTGACCTTCTCCAGTAGGATATACCTCTTTACCAACCAATCCACTACTACATTTTTAAAAATCCCTGTGTGAAGTTTCTTAAACATTACATGAAAAGTAAAATACATATTTTCTGTTTTGAAGGAGTTTAGGATGTTGATAAGATGTGCTCAAAGTACTAAGTACCAGAGTAGAATAACTGACTGAGGAAGGAAGTAAAGGGAGACAGAGACTATAATATCAAAGCGCCAAGGTGTGGATAAGAATATAAGTTTTGAGTTCAGAGCAAGGATAAGTGGAGCTGAAATGCTCAGAAGGGGTCAATGCAGGTGAAGGTGATGGGGATTCAGGTTTTTGATTAGTATAAAGGAGGAGGGAGAATTTTCATGAGATGAGAAAGATATGAGTAATGAAAAGAAGTTTGGACTGACAGGAAAAATATCTGCCTGCCTAAAGGACAGGGTTTATATTCTTAAAACAGGAAAAATAAAGTTGGGATGGTAGGAAGAATTCAGATGATCATAAGTCTTAGGTATCAGTTGAGTCTCTGCGAGAAGAAAAACAAATGATGCTACACCACTGCCTGACAACATCACAGATATTAGGTGCCTCAGTCTGGATGCCAGAAATCCATCTGCATGAAGGGTTGCCCTGTCCTTCACTGTTGTTGAGACTAATTTTAGAATTGTAGTGCTTTGAGTCATGTCGCTCTAGAGTAGGGATTTTTCTGACAGAGTAGCCAAAGTCCCTGGGAACTTATCAGCTGAGCCAGTGTGCCACGCAGGGAAGGAAATATTACCATTCCACTGCATTCATGGCCATGGTGACCAGATCCTAGAGCCTTTGATCCTATGCACCTGTCTACAAAACTTCAGTGGTACTAACTACTCTTAGAGATACCCCAAAAGTAACCTACATTTTCTTATCACCCAGAGTTTTTCATGCATTATCCACATGGCATAAATAGGCATTCTCATCTTGCAACTTACAAATCTTACCTTTATAAAGCAGGTGTACACATTTGCCTTCTATAACTGACTTCTATATTTTACAAGAAGCATTCCTCATTTCTTTCTATTATCTGCATGTATGTAACATTATTCTTTCCAACAGCTATTATTTCACAGGGGGCAACAGCTCAAACTACCTCATCTTATTTCATCATAATTTATGATGTGTTGAGTAAAGCATGGGTCCTTTTCATCTTTGTGTCATGATTGTACAAGATGAAGAAGTCGCTAGGTGCTTCTCTGTACCATTCCAGTCTCTGTCCTTTACTGATCATTCCCCAGGTTCTCATCCTAACAGCTAAAATACTGGGAAGTAGGGAGGAAGGGATAGGGGTCAACAGGACCTTCTTCAGAAATATTTACACTTGAACTTGAATGATGCATTAGGTACAAATGGACATAACAGAGGAAACATTTTATACTGAGACATAGAATTATGAGAGAAGGTTATCTATGCTCTAGAAAACTCAACTCTTGGGTGTACCTGGAGGTTAAGAAGGGAGTGAGGGAAGATGTGGTCAGAATGGTTGCTTAAGTTCATAATATCAAGGACTCTTTTATGCTATGCTAGAGGCAAAATAGTTCTTTTTCTCTCTCTCTTTTGAAAAAATGCCTGGCTGGGTTTGAAGGGAGGAAGTAAGAAAAGCAACACTGGCTCCAACCATCTTGAAGTAAGAACTGTTGTGAGTCTCCCAGCAGGCATGGCCTCTGTGCTTGCCTGTGCTCTGAGCCAGCAGAACTGTGCATACCACGGAGCCATGGTTACCGTTTCAGGCCCCGAGAAGGGTGAAAGCTCTGTTCTGACTGGCGCTGTGTCGTTAACATGAAATCCTAAAACTTGCATATTGTGATGAAAATGCTTTGCTTGCATTTTCTGCCTTAAGGGACCCCCCATGCTGAGCTTTAGTTGTTTGTCCTTTTGGGCGATGGGCTTAAATGAGGATCCCCCACAGGGAGTGCAGACCCATTCTGCTCCCTGTGCAGCAATTAAATATTCTACTTGTTCCATTGGTACATTGCACCCACTCACTACTGTCCTAACTGATGCTGTAGAGCTGCTGTGGGCTCTGCCAAGTCAAGTGTAGTTGCTGAATATATAAAGAGGAGAGAAGCAAGGCTTGGGAGGAAAGAGGGCTTTCAGTGGTGGTGGTGGGGTCTGCCCCTCCTCTCTCTTCAACAAGGACACTGGACATTCATCTGTAAACCTAAGAAAATCTTAATATTAATATAAAACTGCTTCTGGAAAAATAACTACCTACAGAATATACATTTAGGAATGACTGAGAGGATTCAGACTAGAATAAATACTTACTTGCCTGCAACAGCAAACAGTTTCTCAGAAGGCAGGGAAAGCAATTTTTCTGGTACCAAAATAGAGACAGCCAACCAGAACTTGAGAGATGAGGATGTTTGTGTACATCAGGGACAGTCATGGAAAGAGGAGATGTAGAAAGGAAGTAAAACCTAGCACCAGAGACTGGTTTTGCACATGGCTCGCCCTTTGTGTAATTGTGTTTAGAAGAAACAGACTGCAAAGTACTTGGAATCCCTCAGTACATTATATGAGAACTAGAGGCCCAGTGCATGAAATCCGTGCATAGGGGAGGAAAGGAGGACCTCAGCCCGGCCAGCACCCTCTCGCAATCCAGGATCCCTCAGGGGATGTCTGACTGCCTGGATTGAGCATAAACTGGCAGTTGGACAGCCCTCTCACAATTTGGGACTGCAGGCTCCTAACCACTTGCCTGCCTGCCTACATGATTAACCCTAACCATTCTGCCTTCCTGCCTGTTCACCCCTAACCACTTCTGCCTGCCTGCCTGATAGACCCTAAACACTCACCTGCCTGCCTGATCACCCCTAACCACTTGCCTTCCTGCCTGATCATCCCTAACTACCCTACCTTCCTGCCTGATTGCCCCTAACTGCTCACCTGCCTGCTTGACCACTCCTAACTGCTTGCCTGCCTTCCTGATTGTTCCTAACTGCTTCTGCCTTGGCCCCTGCTGCCATAGCTTCATCCAGAGGATGTCTGGAATGATATCTGGAAGATGGCTGTCCAATCTAATTAGCATATTATGCTTTGATTATTATAGATGTAAATGGAAATACATGCAAAGACAGTACAATTTCCACTAAATTGCTTTACAGACAAATATCTACTTAACTGCTCTATAGGGATAACATCCTTACATTATATAGAGAAAAACTGGCAACCAAGTAGTAAAAGAACTGAATTCAATTAAAAATTCATGATAAAAATCATGTAAAAAACATGTTTATTGATTTTCAACCTAATAAACCAGAGATAAATTACACGCTTTTATAATATGTAATTACCTCCTTCTATGCTCTGAAAATGCATGATGTACTAATTATTATTATGAATTAAATATAGTTGAAGGATTATGGTTTTGTCAGATACTATGAATACTAAGGTATGTCATAAGGAAGGACCAATTCTTTAATGGAATTATGTCATCAAAACATAAATATACAATTTGATTGTGACAAATGACTGAGTTGAGTTTTTACCATTTTAATGCCTCGTGTAAATATCTGAATATGCTGGCACACTTATCAGCACTCTATCTGGCAGTGTTCAAGCACTGTTCTCCCTGGGTTTTATACAACCCAGTGGTGAGGGGCTCGGTATTGACCTCAGTACGCAAAAGGAGCTATGTGACGATGCTGTAAGCCACTCATATTAAATCTCTAAGACATAAACACATCCACCAGCACCTGTGTCAGAGCCACTGAACACTTCTGGAGAAAAATACTTCCCCATAACCACGGATCCAAGTGGACAATGGAAACTGTCCACCACGTGAGAAGAACCTTGATGAGTCTGAGACATTACCCTCTCCAACTTGCGAAGTTAGCTTGTCAGTTTCATGGATGCTGGCAGGAGATAGGAGACTTTGGGGTTAGAGACCAAGGACTTTACAATAGCAGTAGTCAGTGTTGGTATTTATATTCGTTCCCTGAATTCCATTTCTCACAGGGCAACCTGAAAAGGGCCAGGTAGGTTGCACATGCAGGTAAGTTGCAATATAGGAGAAAAACTATCAACTTATAGAACCTGAATATATTATATTGGTCAGTAAGCCTGTCTAGCCTTTGCCTCAGAGGACAACATTCTTGTGATTGTACTAAACAGCAAACAGACCTGTCCTTAGCTTAGCTTGAGAGGCACTATATCTCCATGCCATTCACTACACAGCCTTGAAAAAAAAAAGTCCTGAAACAAGAGAGTCAGTGTCACTGATGATAAAATGAGAAAAAATGCAAAAGACCCATAGAGAATTACCTCGCCACACCATCCCTTCTCCATTGTGTTTGGTTTCACACTGTGCTAAATAACTATGTCAACCCTCTCTCTCTGCAAACATCCTAGCAACTACTGCCACATGGCATACCCTATGCTCCATGGTTTTCCTCTTGTTCACTTTTGCTCCTTTTTAAAAAAATTTTTTTACTGGCTTTTCTTTCTCTGCTCATCTGTAAATGTTAGAGTGCTTCTGGGCTCCCTTATATGTCCTATCTATTATGGAAATGTGTCTCTTCAAAATTCATATGATGACACTCTAACCTCCAAGGTGGAGGTATTTGGAGGTGGGGACTTTGGGAGATAATTAAGTTTAGATGAAGTCAAGGGTATTGAAATGATGAGATTAAGGCAAGACACTAGAGCGCTTGCTGCCTCTCTCTTTCTCTTCCCACGTGCATCAAGGAAAAACTATGTGAGAACATAGCATGGCCTTCTAATCCCAAGGAGAGAGTTCTCAGGCACATCGACACTGAATCTTGAGCTTGGACTTTCAGTCTCCAAAACTGATGAATGTATTTCTGTTATTGAAACTACCCAGCCTTTGGTATGTTGTTATGGCAGCCCAAGCTGCATAAGACACTATCTATAAGTACTCTCTAGGTGACCTCATATGGACTACTAGGTTTAAATACTACATTTATGTTACAGACTCACAAAATGTCATCTATATTCCCAACTTTTCTCCAAAACGAAAGGTTTATATAAAAAACTGCATATTTGACCTTTCCACGTAGCTATTTAATAGACATCTCAAAATGTGAACATGGACACAACAGAACTAATATCTTCCAATTCTACTCTTCTCTCAGTCTTGCCCATGTATCTTAGTAAATGCCCACACCATCTACTCAGTTATTCAGGCTGAAAATTTTGGAGTTACCACTGAATTGTGTATTTTTTTTTGCTCCAATACTGTAAGCCAGTTCATTAGCAAATCTTGCCTCCTCTGCCTTTGGGACCTGTTCAGACTCTCCTCTGCATCTCTCTGTTACCACTGCCCTACACCAAGTCACCATCACCTGACATCAGAGCATCTGTAATGGTCTTCTAACTTGTCTCCTTACTGGTTTCTATCCGTGTCCCATATATGAGCCATTTTCCACACAGCAGTTAGATTATATTTTAAATTTTAAGTTAAGTCACATTACTCCCAACATAATGTCATGTGAAGCATTATGTTGCATGTAGAATTAAATGCAAACTCCTTAGCCAAATTATAAAGCCCTGTCATCTGATCCTGCCCCTTTTCCCCAACATCATCTTATACCAGCCTTCTCCATATCATTTTTCCTCCAACCTGTGGCCTATTCAAGAAACAAAAAGAAAATCATGCCAGCCTTAAGGTCATCATATTAGAAGATGTTTGCCATGTCCGACATTCTGCCTCCTTCCTCATTTTTTACATGGGTATTTTTTCAGATTTTACTTTAAATTCATTTCATTCTCAAAATACTCAAACTAAAAATGTCATCTCGTCATTCTCAGGCCACACCATTCTATTTTATTTTTGTCTGTATAATACTTCTCAATACTGGTATTCTTTTATCTATGAATTTAATCTCTCATAAGTGTAAGCTTCCTGATAACAAGATCTCTTGCAGATGTCTTTCTCACTGTGGAATCCCCACTATTTAAACAGTTCTTAGCATAATAAATATTTTGTAAATAAATGCATGAGTGAATAAATAAGTAAATAAATAAATAAATAAATAAATAAAATGTGTAAGAATTGACAGGGGTGGGGTTTCCTTGGAGAACAACATAGGTAATTAAAACAATAGAATCCTTTTATTACTTTTTGTCACAGTCTAATTGGTTTATGTACATAGAAGGTATTTAGACATCTGGAGGCCTTTACATTGAAGATGGACTACTTCAAGTCATATTCTTTTGACTACTGAGAGTTTGTAAAGCACTTCCAGATAAAATCAGTTTCTAAGCATCCTACTTAATAAGCAATTATACTTCAAATTAAACAATGTTATATAAATATTGCATCGCCCTGATTTTGCTATCTGATCTTTTAAATTAATTCCCTTACTTATTGAAGAATGATTTTTGAGTGTCTTCTGCATGTAGTCACCATGTAGGGACTGAGATTTTGATGGCAAGCAGGACAAAAAAGAGGCTTGTCTCTTCCTAGAGAGGATGAACCAAGTAACAAGATGTGGAACTAACCAGCTATAGCAGGACATGCACAGCTCATTGGCAGAGTATGAGATTCTTTTTTATCTTGCTTTTCAAGTTTTAAATTGGCAAAACTATATTCATTAGCTAATATATGTTTTCATATGTGTGTGTATGTTTACATACCTTTAAAATAAGCACTTGAGTACTTATGTTTTGGATCCATAAAAATTTTAAAACTTGTGTTTTAGGCCACTTTTATATAGTGAATCGACATAATAAAGAAATTACCCCTATTTAATTAGAAAACTTAAAAGTCTACAATTGCATCACCTTCAGAAAAACTTTTAATACCCTCCTGCCTCAATTTCTTAATCAAGAAAAATATGTGTAAAATAAGCATCTCATTTTCAAACCAGTAGGAGATGATACAATAAATGAGGAATCCCTGCATTTTTTTCACAAATATGGTTTCACACAAAGCATTAATGATGAGGTAACAGAATACAAAATATCTCCTAAATTATGTCATGAAAATGTTTATTGTTATCTCTTTAGGATAGAAGAAAAATATTTCTTGGAAGAAACACTAGCACATTCAAACCAGTAACTCTTTGAATTGCATAAAGTCTCGAATCATAAGTGAGTATCAGTTAAACCACATGGGTTCCTATCATTGCTATCTTCTATATAACATCTTATATGGCCCTAATGAAGTTGGCCATGGTAGGATTATCTACACCACAGAATTTGGCAAACTTTAGAAATGAAAGTTTTCCCCTACTCACTCTTTGTCTGCACACATCCCATGGAGTAACTGGTTGTTAAACCAGCATACCACTGATTCTAATCCACAGTTGCATCTACAAATTTTTTCTCCTACCATTATAAAAACACTAGGGGCCCAGTGCACAAAATTTGTGCACTGGGGGTGGGTGGTCCCTCAACCCAACCTGCCCCCTCTCACATACTAGGAGCCCTCAGGGGATGTCCAACTGATGGCTCACTCCCAGCCTGCCCTGCTGGGGAGGCTTTAGGCCTTGGGCACCCAGCCATCACCCTGCTCAGCTCAGCCCCTGCTGCCTGTGACCACCCAGCCCTGGGGGCTGGGTGCTCCCTGCCGCTGCCACCACTGCTGCTGCTGCCGCTGCTTCCCCTCACAGCGCCCAGACCCGCCAACAACCACCATTTCATCTCCACCCCCGGGGCCTGGCGCTCACGTCACTTGGCCCTGCCCCTGCTCCTGATTGGCTGATAGCATAGCCAATCAGGAGCGAAGATATGGTCACATTTGCATGTTTCTCAAATTTTGAGGCCCAGTGCACAAAATTTGTGCATGGGGGGGGGTGAGGGGTCCCTCAACCTGGCCTGCACCATCTCCAATTTGGGACCCCTCAGGGACTATCCGACTGCCTGTGGGATCATGCCTAAATTGGCAGTCAGACATTCCTCTCGCAATCTGGAATCACTGGCTCCTAATAACTCACCTATCTGCCTGCCTGATTGCCCCTAACCCCTCTACCTGCCTGCCTGATCACCCCTAACCACTCTGCCTTCCTTCTTGATGCTTCTAACTGCTCCCCTGCCTGCCTGATTTCCCCTAACTGCCTCTATCTGCTTGTCTGATCACCCCTCACTTCATCTGCCTGCCTGATCACCCCTAACTGCTCCCCTGGTGGCCTGATCACACCTAACTGTTCTCCTCTGCCAGCCTGATCCTTCTAATTGCCCTCCACTGATGGCCTGATTTCACTAATTGCTCTCCCCCGCTGGCCTGATTGCCCTTAACCACCTCTGCCTCGGCCCTGCCACCATGACTTTGTCTGGAAGATGTCCAGTCTAATTAGCATATTACCCTTTTATTAATAGAGATGTGCCCACAATACTGGGGTATCTTGGGTAATGACTTGGGAATGAAGATTCAGATAGACCTGAGTCTAAAAGATGGTCTGAGATGGATTCCAGCTGGTGAAATTACACACCATCAATACGATTTCCTAGCTTTTAGAAGAGTTTCTTCTTAGGGAAGAAGGAAGTGAGGGAGGGAGGGGAAAGGATGTGAGGGAGGAAAAGACGGAGGAAAGGAACAAGACGCATTGTTTCTCTAATATTGTCTATTCCATTTCTCACTGTTACACCCTAGACTCTGACAGCATTATAAGCCTGTAAAACTCTCTAAGCTGAAAAGATGGATGATTAAACTGCATTCCTGTTAATTAAAATAAAAGATAGTTTTAAGTGAAAATAGGAAGCACATTCTCTATTGGAAAGAGCACTGGTGCATAAATTTGAATATTACACTCCATAAAGACAGCCCATTGTGCTAATTGCAAAGCAGTAAACACTCCATTATCTCAATGTGTCCTCGCATCTATTTACACACACACACACACACACACACACACACACACACACATACACACACACACACACACACACATCATTTACCACAAAGAGCCATTTCTGCACACCCCTTAGCCAGAGAATTGGGACAGGACATAGTAAGTAGGAGACAATAATTTATAGTGCCAAAATAGATTTGCCATTGTGTGCTTCCTGTCTCTTGGCCAGGGCCAGAGAACATTCTAGGCCCTGCCTTGCTTCGTTTGCACTTACATGCCAATATAAATTCCACATGTCAATCTCACATCTTCTTGGTAATTAACATGGTGCATGGAAAAGAACTTAGCCTTAGGGGTCAGGCAGCTCAAATACTGTGTTAAAATCCTGCCTATTTCAATAGTTGCATACATACCATTGGAAAGTCAAACATTTAATCTCAAATGTTTTCTTACCCTGCAGCTGGAATCATAGTCTCCACCTCACAAGGTTATCTTGGGAACAACACAGGTGAAAGAGACAGAACATGGTACACAATATGGAATAAGCCCTTCATAATAGTCCTTTCCTCTTCTCTTTTCTTATGTTTATTTCTTCTAAAAAATGAGAGTGCAGTCCTTGGCTGGTCAGGACAAGAAAAACAGGCTAAAGTTCAGTTAACAAAAACATCCAGACAATTAGCACCAAATGAGATTTTAATTCGAATCTTATTTATCATTCAATGTGGAGTTGACTATTCTAAAAAATTGTCTTTAAATTCTCCTTCCAGTGTTCTTTAATAGTTATTCAGGTCTCTTTGTTGGTTTCCAACCTGGTGGAAAAATCAGAAGCTCTTTAGAGAAGACTTTTAATAAGAGGGTTATAGAAAAAAATTAGACTAAGCTCTCAGTTCCTGATTCATGACAATCTTAGTAATAATGGTCAAGGAAGGAAATAATTATCATTGCATGGGTTTCCTGTTACAAATGCTTATTATGTATTTTATAAACTTTAAATTCAATCCTCCAATAACTATGGAAGTAAGACAATAATAGTAATCATAACAAAGGTATTAATATTAAACATGGCATGAACATTTTATTTACTTTCATGCTGTTATCTTGGAGCTCTTAAGTGCTTTTCACATTTAGTGTACCTATCCATAGAAGAAATAAAAATATAATTAGGCACAGGATTTCACAAGCATCAACATGAAAGTCAACGTAATTTGAGGGAGAGGTTCAGTAAAACAGGAGATTCTTTTCAGAAGTTTTTTTCATCATCTTTGAGTGGCCATTGGGCTTTGGACTTTATACTTAACAAGGAGATAAAAATGCAATTTGCTACCCTGTCTCACCTTATAGTTTGTAGAAAAAAGTGGAAGACAGGTGCTTATGTAAGAATAGAACATTCATAGACAATAATGCAATCTACTTCTACTTAGCCCCAATTTTTAGTTATTGAAGGATTTAAAATATAGATAGATAGATGATAGATAGATAGATAGATAGATAGATAGATAGATAGATAGATTTCAGAGAGGAAGGGAGAGGGAGAGAGAGAAAATCATCAATGATAAGAGAGAATCACTGATTGGCTACCTCCCGCATACCCCCCACCAGTGACCGAGCCTACAACCCGGGCAGGTGCCTTAATGAGGAATTGAACCATGACCTCCTGGTTCATAGATATTCAATAACTGAGTGAAACCAGCCAGGCAAGGATTTGCATGTTTTATTCCTTATTTATATATTCTTTTGAAAATGAGAGCATTAGTGCATTTCCATAAGCATGTTTGACTTTTTAAAATACTACTATTTTATAATGAGAAACCTTGCTTGAAAAAAACACTTGTAGGTCCCAACAGCTTCATCAAGGCAGATATTTTTAATAAAAACTCTATCTGGAAATTAAAGGTATGGTTAATATCTTATATAATAAAAGGGTAATATGCAAGTTTACCCTAAAGTTGGAACAACCAGGAATTACCGGTTACTGTGATAAATACTGACCACCAGGGGGACAGATGCTCAACACAGGAACTGTCCCCTGGTGGTCAGTGAGCTTCCACAGAGGAAGCAGACCTAAGCCATTAGTCAGACATCCCCCGAGGGCTCCCAGGCTGTCAAAGGGATGTCCGACTGTCAGCTTAGGTCCAATACCCCTGGGAAGCAGGCCTAAGCTGGCAGGTGGATATCCCCCCAGGAGTCCCGAACTGTGACAGGTGTACTAGTTTTCTAGGTGCCTTCATTTTGAGTACATGAATTTTTGTGCACCGGGCCTCTAGTCTTGTATAAAATTCAGTTCGTTAATTTTCTAATTGACCTTCCTCTGTGTTAAATATGATTTCACAACTCTGCCTTTTTCCATATGGTAGTATGCTTATACACACATACACAACCAAGATAGTCAGCTAATGTGAGAGGACTCCAGTTAGATGTTTAACATTGGAATGCAATAGGACTACTGACTTGAAGCAACACAATGAACAGAAACCCATCTTCCTTGAACCTGCCCTTCCTTCTCTCAACATTTTTTCCATTCCCCAAACTGAAAGAATATTTCAGTTACAAACATTTAGGGAAATTGGGAAGGGATGCAGCTGGTATTTGGCTAAGTTACTCTGAAACTCTAAATAAGAGAACCCAAACAGATGGGATTTGAAACTGTGCCCTGGTCAGTGACTCACCTATACTTTTGTCTGAAATTGGCATCCACATTCCCTAAAATGTCTATTTTAGCAAAGTCAGTCTACATTTCTAAATGACAGAAGCACAGAATTTACATTGTAGGTGATGGATTATCATAATTTAGTATTCTGATAGTTGGCAAAACAGACTTTTTTTGTCATCCAAAAAATTTACATCTGAAAAATGCAGATGTATTTGAAGTGCTTTAGACAAATCACACAATATTTCTTATTTGTAGTAATTAGCCTTTGGGGATTTTGTACAAGATAAAATAATTAATGCATGTGTATATACAGAGTGTCCCAAAAATGTTTACACACTTTAACAGCTGATAGCTCAATTGATGTTTCTTTTCATATTAACCCATTAGGATTAATGATTATTCAAAGTGTGTATATATTTTTGGGACACCCTGTATATATATATATATATATATATATATATATAATATATATATATATTATACACATGTATTTTTAAGAAAGTATATTGATTAGATCTTTGTGTGTTTTTTTTACCATAATTAGAGGAAGTAATTTTATCCATAACTTATATTGATGATTAATTAATTGGTCTATTAATCCATTATGGATTGAATTGTGTCCCTGAAAAGCATGTTGAAGACCTAATCTCCAATACCTGTGAATGTGACCCTTTGGAGCAAAACTAGAGCTTTAGGAGATGCAATCAAGTTTAAACAAGGTCATTAGTATGGATCCTGTTCCAGTAGGATTGGTGTCCTTACAGGAAAAAGGAACTGTTATGTAAAGATAGGGACACACAGCCAGAAGGATGACAGAAGCAGAGATCAGTGATGCAGCTACAAAACCAAGGAATCCCAAGAATTGATGGCCGCCACCAGAAGCTAGGGAGAGGCAAAGAAAGATCCTATTCAGAGTCTTGGGGAAGGGAAGGGGTGGGGCACAGCCCTGATGACACTTTGATTTCAGACTTTTATCCTCTAGAATGGAGATATAATAAATTTCTATTGTTTGAAGGCACCTAGAAAACTAGTATACCATCCACTTGGTCATTCAACAAATATTTCTTGAGCACTTTTCAAGAGCTTGAGGTTGTGATACCTTCCAAGGTTTTACAACATTGAGTTATACAGATGATGACTGTCCCTTGTGGAGTAAAAACATTTGAGGGCAGGACAGAGTGTCATGGGGCGCGAGTCAGAGGCTTCTCATAGAGAATGACAGAAGCCTTCCCAGTGATAGTGACTCTATGCTGAAATCTGAAATGAGAAGTGGAAGCTAGCCTAGGGAGTGACAGTAGGAAGTTGGTTCCCAACCAAAGAACCACATAGCCAACATCTGAAGGGCAAGAAAGAAGGTATCAGGTTCAGTGCATTGTCAATGTATCAGGAGAGAGAAGCCACCTGCCAGACAAGGACACTATAAGCCACTCAAGGAGTTGTAACTTTAATTCTGTGGCAGAGGAAATTTATTTAGAGTTTTAATAAGAGGATTACTATGATCATAGACATTTAAAAAGACCATTATGACTGTGTAGGTGAAGAATGAATGGATGCAAAATAAGAGAGGCTGGCCACAGGCAGCTTACATATTGGGAAAACTGATAGGTTCAAATAAGCATTCTGATTTGCATTTACCCATTGTTTCATTTCCCAAAGCATTTTCACATCTAATTTTAAGTTAGTCTTCCACCAAACTCCTGAGATTAGTAGAAGAGGGGTTATTCCCCATTCTACCTTATCAAGAACTCTGGCACCGCAAAATAAAGCAGTTTGTCCATAATCACACAACTGGTTGACAATGAAACCAGGACCACAAATGTGTCCTCTTCTTACTCTGGATCTCTCCATGACATGGGAATGCACAGTGCCTAAAAATTAAAATCATACTGCCATCAAGGCTTTGGCCTCACTGCATAAAGCCAGGATGATGCACTGGAAATATCACTCACTCTAAACAGCTGGAACAGAGCTCCTGGCAGGACCCTTTCCCCTCAAGCACATATGTGCAGAGCTCCACCAAGTGGAGAAAAATACTTCACCTTAGCTGTTGCACTCAAGGAGGAAGATACTTAAACATTATCGGCAGAGATTGTGGAAAAAGAATAATTTTATAATGGCATTACCTCCAACTACATCACTGCCAAATATGTGTACTTTATTATATGAGCCATCTAAAGTTGCTGGGGAGGGAAAGAGAGAAGGAATGTTCTTAAAGCATTAATGGTGTCGTTTAGTGGTAGATGCAGCCACTAAGCAGAAAGAAAGAAGACACAGTGTGTCATTACCTCCATCCTAATCAGTTTCTTTTTTATGTTCAAGTATTTGTACATTTCTGGGAAGATTTGGAGCTACAGAAACATTATTTTCCTACAAAGGCACATTTTGACCTCCAAGAAAGCCCAAGATCTCATGTTTGCAAATTTGTAAATATGTGTACACACTTCAGGCACATGTACAAGCACACAAGAACAAGTGCACATTCACATACACACACATTCCACCAAAGAGACAGAAGCTCAAAAATGAATAAAGTACCCACAAACTATGCAGAGGCCAAGTGGAAGGAAAGAAGTAAGGCTATCTCTCCTCTTGCATTTGGTAAACTGGCCGGCCTTTCCTCCCCAGGTTCATGGTATGCTGACAAAGGTTTGTAATCACCACTTTCTTGAAAGGTTCCTTAAAGACCTAGTGCCCCAGTGCTAGGGTCAAATTAAAGGAAGATATGGACCGCTCAGATTATTTTAAAACTCCCTCAAGCCTTTTGCTACCATGCTTCTTCTTATAACTGAAGAGTTAAAATCCAGAAGACCAATTGTGTTGACCTAGGAAGAAAGATCTACAGAAACAAGCTACTCAGTTGTCCTACATTCTAGGCTTTCAATTAAGGCAGTAAAGAAATCTAATAGTGATCTTATATGACCCTTTCCTGCTCCCTGCCATAAGAATCTACATATATATTTGGGACCAAACCCAATTAGTCATCAAATACTCATTTATCTCAAATGTCCCTTCTGCACATGTCTCTTTGGTGACTTAACAGAAGATCTCTGGTGAGGATTTAGAGATGTGGGATGCCGTCCATCCCTTCCTTAGAGATTTTCTTCCCATGTCAGTTGAAAGCTCTTTTACAGATGCTTGTTAATTGAAGAGAAGCAGTGGAAGCCAGCAATGCTTAGTTAAAACATCGGGATATTGGAAATACACTGATTTGTACTTGGCAGAGAGAATAATGGAAGAGGTAAACTTCTTACTGAAAAGAACAATCAACACCATGGAAAATCAGGGTCCTTCTCCAAGTCTTCAGCTTTAGAAATCAGTGCCACCATGGGCTGGGCTGTTTACATTAATGAAGGCCTTCAGACGGGCTTAAGTCACCACTTGGATAGAGACAGCCAGGGCGAATTATCCTCTATAGGACATGATGGCTGATTAGGGTAGCCCTGGGAAATAGCCTTCTGTGTAAGGCACTGTCATCTGGATGAGAAGTAAGCTCTAAACTCCAACAGCTGTGATGATGAATGATCATTCTGTACTCTTTGAGAGGTGAGGAGACATTAACCTTGTATCTTGGCCAAATTTCATCTCATTATATTATTTTTTCTTAAATCTGCCCTCTCTGCCCCTAGCATGAGCAATTGGACATTATATATTGTTTGCTTTCCAGCCCTGAAGTCAAAGAATTATTGTTACCTAATAGCAATTTAAGGTGGATTAAATAGTTATACAATCTATCATATCACCTCAACAATGTGTATGTGGGGATGTACTAACTCATTAATAGTCTTTTGCTGTTGCAAGATCCAGAGAAACTATATAAAACCCACAAAATCCCTGAAGTTTGTTTCCTAGAATTTTATTCATTCATTCAACAAATAGCTACAGACTACCTACTAGTTCTAGTTCTGGAAAGATACAAAGATGACAAGGCATGGCCCCTAACTTGGAGTTTGCCAGCCAGTAGAGACAGGCATGTAAAGAATTAAGAAGTATGTCAAAGGAACATTGGAAATATAGAGGAAAGAGGGATTGAATCTATCCCACAAAATGAAAGACTAATATGCCAAATAAGCAGAACTCCTTAATTAATAAATCACAAAATACTTCCAGGCCCCAACAACCTTATTGTAACAAATTTTTGAAGAAAATTTAGAAACTAAGCCATTATACAGTCAAATGGCATGGGGGGGGGGGGCGCGGTTGACATGGCTGATGAAGTGGAGAGAGAAAAATCAATGGTAGAGACAAAGTGTTCCCTCTCCTCAAAGGACTTGGGGAAATAGCAACATGACAGAAAGTAAGGGTGGTGAAGGTTTAGTAGGAGCATTCCGTCAAGGAAACAACTAAATGAGAATCAACAAAGAAGTAAATAAAGCAGGTTGAAATGGAGAAGACAGATTGAATTAGATTATGGTGGTTGTTTAATGTCAGACTGATGAATCTGTACTTGCTTTGCCGTACTAGACTTTTAAAGCTTTTTAAGTAGGGGAGTGATGTCAACTCTAGATAGAGATTGGATGGGATAGTTTTTGTGATCTATGCATAATCTGTCAAACAATGCAGAAATGATTCCTACAGAGTGAGAATTGAGTCAGCAACACCTCATGGAAAGATAACAGAAATCTAAGTGTAATTCAGATTAAAGCCAGAAAAGCATGGTCATTTTGTTTTGGAATCAAATAGAACCATTGTGTGATCTTTGCCAAATAACAAAGACTGTCAATTTCTTTGAATGTCACTTTCTAATCTGTACAATGGGGGTAATATAAAGATAATCATATAGGTTGTTAAGAGAATTAAATGAGACAATGCAGCTACAAAAAACCTCGGCTGGTTCTGACACACCTGAGGCATCTAAAATGTGAACTATCTTTGTTGTGGCAATAATGATTGTTGCCTTTGAAACATAGAAGAAAGGTTAGCAGAATTTTCCAGAAAGGAAGGGTTAGTAGGATACAACTTGAAAATATTGGTACAAATTCACAGTATAGACACAATAAATAACCCGGGTCAGCAGAATGGGGTTGAAGGCAAAAGGAGGTATCCATGGAGGACTCCACAAAATGAGACTTCAGCCCGATGTCAGGATTTGAGTATCTTCAGTGAGAGAACTAAGTACACTGGATGTTCATCAGAAAGCACCAATTAATTAGATGGAAATATCAGAACACACTATTTTTGGCTCTGGGAATTTGACTTGTCATTGTTCGAACTTGGTCCATAGCTAAAGAATGCTTTGAGAAGAGAAAAAAAAGTAATTAATGAATGAAATGTAAGAATTTTGAAGTTAAACTATTACCACATTCCCTAGCTTATAATAAATTAGGTTGCCACATGTCATTTATGCAAAATTTCATTACATTCAAGCTTGCAGTATGAGGGTTTCTGCAATGAAGGCAAAAAGAAAAAAAATGTATTTAAAGGCTCCAATTTCTGTCCATAAATAATTTCATTTCTTTAAGGATATTTTGTAGCTGATTATATAGAACAAAAGAAATAAATTTCCACTATTTTATTTTACCAGTCATTAGTCTAACTTCCCCCTTGATTTCAGCTCTGAGAAGGTAATAATTCACTTGTTCTTTCAATAGCACAGCTCTGAGTAATCATAAAAAAGCCAGACTTAGTGCCAGTGAATTTTCTTTGGCAAGTAGTGAAAAGACCAAAGAGATAAAATTTTGCTTTCAAGCATTTTTCGTAAGAAACTTTGACTTATTTGATAAATTGTCATTTATAGAATAAATCATAGAGTAAAATAGAAGACAATAAAGTTGCAAAATATAATATTTCCATATATGAATGTTTGAGATAACTATATTAGAAGACATAGTGAAGTAATGAAAAGCTGCCACATGTACAAGGAATCACTGTGAACATGATCATTATACATGTATATTGATACAGATGTGTTCTCATGGTGACTGGAATACCATAAACAGAATTACTCTCCTTGGCATAATTTTCCACAATGGAAAACAACGTTTAACAAAATGCTTAACTAAATCAAAATACAATTTTACCTTGACATACATGGCAGTGTCACAACCTCTTAGAACAGTCAGAGTCATTAAAAACCATAATATATATTGTTGGTGTTGGTTTGTAAAATACTATTATGGATAGTATTTTCAGCTACATGAATATCCTAGGGGAGATTTAAAGTCATGAGGGATGTAAAAAGAAAAAGGAAAAAGCTTTCTCAACAACCCTAATCCTGTCTATCCTAATAGTAGTTACAGCTATTTGCTTGACATTGTGACAACCAATGTCCCCACAGATTTCCAAAGCCCCCTTTTTGGGAGCAATCCCACTCCCACTGAGAACCAGTGGCATACAGGAAGAGAGCAGAGAATGTGCTGAAAATAAAAGGCTTCTGGTGCTTAGTGTTTCTGAGGTTGTTTTCATATTTTTGTTTGTTTGTAATACACATTTTTATGTTTATATTTGCCTTTGAGAAATTCTGAAAAACCTCTGAAGTTATTTCCATATGCTGATTTCAAGGGGTACGTGGAAGAGCTCTTTAAATAGAACTCATTTATTTAAAATCAGTCCCATAGAACCCTTGATGAATTAGACTTACTTAAAAAAATAAATCAATTAAATAGATTCTAATAATAAAATAATTAACAAGTACGTTCAAGGAATACACATGAAAAATACTTTTATGGTATTAATCTACTCTGAGTTTTTTGAGTGAACAAATATTTTGCCAAATCTCATTTTCTCTACTATATTTTTATTGCAAATAAAACAAATGTTTAGAATAATAAGGTCAAAAGGGTTTATGACAAGGATCCTTAGCCTGGGTTCTCTTGCCAGAGGCTCAAAGGAGGGCTGCAGAAATTTATAAATTGTATGAAAAATTATGTATATATGTTTCTCTCTCTCCTAATGCTTTCTGATAGCATTCAGATTTTTATTATGTTCTCAATATAGTTTATGTTCCAAAAAGTTTAAAACAAACAACACTCCACATTTTTCAGTCATGAAGGATTAAATTTTGTCCAATAGGTTATTTTTTCTTAATAAGGCAGAGAAGTAGTTCAGCAGTGTCTAGAATGATTTTTCACTGCGAAGGTGAAAAGAATAGGGAATTAGAGTGACACTCAATAGAGCAGGAGATTAACTGGAACACTCTAGCAAATTGAGGTTTTGTGGTTTACCTTTCAAGGGTAAAATAAAAAACTCAACAACAAAAATTTCCTAGTTAAATAACCATTCCGTGTGGATTCCCAAAGGGAGTGTTCAACAATAAATCATCCCCTTAAGCCCAAGTTTCTTCATACATTTAATGTGATTTTGTTGGTTGCTGTTGAGTTGAGTTAAAATGCATTAGTTTCATGTGGATACTACATTGAATGGAAATATACAACCTTACTATCAAACACAATTTTACTTTCTGTTTTCTGATGATTTTGCCTTTCTCTTACCTGCTAGAAAGATTGTACAAGTATTAATATGCCTCTCATATTTTAATGCAACAATATATTAAGTCAAGATATACCTAATTAGCACAATTTATAACTAATGCATTCCTACTATAGTATACATGAGGATAAGAAGCAATGGATCAGAATTTTAGTTCCATAGCAAGTGAAATTCCCGCAGGTTAAGTGGGTGTGGAACCTGAATATAGTTTGCCCCCAGGCCTGCTAAATGGAAATCCTCTTTTGTATGCCTCACATGGAGAAAACTTTCAAAGGCATGCCGTGCTCCAAACAATTAGATAACCTACAACATTATATTGCTCCACAAAATCAGCCTTGGATTTCCCACTCTGTGACTATCACTTTCTTAGATAGGCTGTGCAAACAACATTTTTCCTGTCTCCTGGTAGTGTAACAATGGCCAACTTCTTCCTTCACAAACCACCCCAAATCCACAGGCCTGTTGGAGGAATGAGATGCAATTCAGTGTTGCAATCAGAAAAACAAATCTGCTTTCTAGAGAATTGAAATGTTAAAACTGAACATTTGGAGAAAGAAAGGTGACTACAGTTCAGCAAAAGTGACTGGCAGTGCTCTATTGTACAAATTAAGAAACAGAAACCTCATTTAAAACGAAGTTGGGGAGGCCAGAAGAAGGGCACACTCATGTGCTTATAGATCATGAAGACCAGCAGGAAGAATCTTGTGTTATTACAGAGCTCGCCACTTCCTCTTCTCTACAGAAGAGTTTCCTCTTCTTCATTTCTTGGGATTTGTGGTTCTCATGAGACCACATCTCCTGAATTGCAATTCTTTATTATTCCTGAATAAGTCCAATTTTGCTGGAGAAATATCTGGCTGTCTATTTGTTTAAGGTCAATGATATGAAAATTCATTTGGAAGGACAAGGAAAATCATCAGTGAGCAAAGAGATTTCATAAACTTTTAGAATCACAATCCTGAAACAGGACTATTATTATTGTAAAATTACTAATATGGAATCTAAGTCTTAGAGAGGTGATGAGCTAATAAGAGGTCAAACAGATGTTTTTATCAAGGTTTGTCAAATGATTCCAAAATTGTTATTCTCTCATTTTTCTGACATATATGTCTGTTTTTTAATGACATAAAATGTAAATCTGAAAATTCTCTAATGTTAATGTAGAAACCTTAAGATACTTAAGACACATTTCTTTAAAAATGTTTTCATAATACTAAGGCATATGTATTTCAAACAGTGGGACAACTAAAATAAGTGTAAATTCCTGACCCTGGGAATGGAATACGTAACAAGAAACAACACTTTTCATAGTGAGTAATATATTTCTTACAGAAACTCTATGATTGAATACTGATTTAAAATGAGAAAACTGAGGTCCATAGAAATTAAGAAAACCCAGGCCACATCACTAGTAAATGGCAAGTGTAGGACTTTAAACCAGATGGTCAATTTTTTTTCATGACATCATGCTAACATCTATATCATTTAGACTAGGCAAACCACTAAAACAAACAGATCAAAGACTTTAAAATGGATCAAACACAAGAGAAGTTTGGTTTTTGCCACTGTAGCAGTAGTAGGTGTAAAACAGAGTTTATGGTATCTCTCTTCTACATAGTCATTCAGGGACTCAGACTGAGGAAGGCTCTGTTACCTTCAACATAAGGCTTCCAGTTATTCTGGGTGTCATGTTCATTTCAGCTAGCTGGATGGAAAAGGGCATGGACAAACATACAAGGGAGGCTTTTAAATGCCAAACCTAGAGGGAGTATAATCAGATCTTCTCATGTTCTATTGGCTAGAACTTAGTTTTATGGCCACACCTAAGAGAAGTTGCAAAATATAGTCTAGACATGTGTCCAGAAAGAAAGAAGACTATGGTTTGAGTAAAGAAATTAGTCTCTATCTCCATTAACTTAGAAAATTAATCTCCTATAAAATTAGAAAAGTATAGGTCGAAGAATAATGGAGACTACTAGAAATTTTGGGGGAAAGCATGGTATGTGTGTTACTTAAGAATCCAGGTTCTGGAATTAAGTAACCTGACATATAAGCCTAAAGCCACCAATAAATATGTGATTTTAGTTTTACCATCTCAGTATCTTAATTTCTCATTATTAAATGGGGACAAAAGTACCTATATCATGGTGTTAGTTGTAGGATTTAATGTTGAAAAAGCACAGTAGAAAAGCTAAGAGTGTGTAATATTCACTCTTTCTTTTTTTTTTTTTGAAGGGGATTGAAATCTTTATTGTTCAGTTTATTAATTACATTGTTCCTTTTTTTCCCCCTATAGCTCCCCTCCACCTGGTACCCATCCCACCCTCCGCTCTCAGCCAGCCCTCTCCCCTGTCCTCTCCCATAGTTGCATGATTTTTGTCCAGTCTCTTGCTGCACTTCCCACACCCTCTTTCTCCACAAGAGTTGTCAGTCCATTCCCTCTCTATGTCCATGATTCTGTTACATTCACCAGTTTATCCTGTTCATCAGCTTATTAATTCACTTGATTTTTAGATTCATTTGTTGACAGATGTGTATTTGTTGTTCCTAATTTACACTTTTATCTTTTCCTTCTTCCTCTTCTTAAAGAATATCTTTCAGCATTTCATATAATATTGGTTTGGTGCTGATGAACTCCTTTAGCTTTTTCTTATCTGTGAAGCACTTTATCTGACCTTCAATTCTGAATGATAGCTTTGCTGGATAGAGTAATCTTGGTTGTAGATTCTTGCTATTCATCACTTTGAATATTTCTTGCCACTCCCGTCTGGCCTGCATCGTTTCTGTTGAGAATTCTGCTGACAATCGTATGGGTGCTCCCTTATAGGTAACTAACTGTTTTTCTCTTGCTGCTTTTAATATTCTCTCTTTGTCTTTTGCTCTTGGCATTTTAATTATGATGTGCCTTGGTGTGGTCCTCTTAGGGTTCCTATATATTGGGGTTTGGTGCGCTTCTTGGACTCCTAAGTCAATTTCTTTCACCAGGTGTGGGAAGTTTTCGGTCACTATTTCTTCAAATAGGTTTTCATTGTCTTGTTCTCTCTCTTTTTCTGGCACCCTTATAATTCAGATGTTGGTATGCTTAAGGTTGTTCCAGAGGCCCCTTACACTATCTTCAATTTTTTGGATTCTTTTGGTTTCTTGCTTTTTCAGCTGAGTGGATTTTACCTCTTTGTATTTCAAATCTTGAACTTGGTTCTTGGGGTGCTCCAGAGCACCTTTAGGTCTTTGTATAATATTTTTTATTTCAGTCAGTGTATGCTTAATTTCTTGTTGGTCCTTTTTCATATCCTTGAGGGTCTCATTCATTTCCTTGAAGGACTCATTCATTTCCTTGTCGGCCTTGCTTATTTCCTTATAGGTCTCAACCTTTTGTAGGAGCCTCTTGAGAAGGCCTTTAACCGTGGTTTTGAATTCCATGTCCAGTCATTTTTTTCCCTCCATTTCTTTCACATCTGATTTCTTTCCATATCTCTGCATGGTGGCTGCTTCCCTGCGTTGGTCAATTAGCTTTTTGTGGTAGATATCCTACTAGGGACAGTGGCTCAGCCTCCCCAGTTACCTGAGGTGGATATGAGTTGCAGTCTTGCTGAAGTTAAGCTCAGGTTAATCGTTGTTAGCACTTGGAGGGGTTGACCTCCAGGACAATTGTCAGTGAAGCTCAGCTGTGCTCAGTTTGGATGGGCAGAGTCTCCAGGCAAAGCAGACAGCGTTAGCTCCGCCCTATGCGGCCTCAGGGACTCTTTGCCGGGGGCAATGGCCGCCAGCACCTCTGAGAGAGAGCCGCTGCCAAACTCCACCGGCTTCCTGGAATCGGACTCTCCCCAAATGAGTCTGCACACCCAACGTCTCACCCAGGGTTGTAAACCAAAGCAGTCTGACGGTTTTCCAAATGAGAGAGCAAGTCGCGAGCACTCTCTACTAGGTCAGGAAGCTGCGCTGTTCCCAAGCTCATGCGCAAGCTCACCCTCTCCACAAACCGGCAGACCCCTGCAGCACCCGAGCTTCCGTGTACCCTCCCACTGTACAGTTTTTACCCTGTATGATAGTGGGTTCCCTGGACTTCGCCCAGAGGTCGCGAATCAGTCCAGTGGGACGTCTCTGTCTCCCCCGTTCGAGAAAACTGGCTGGTTTTCAGCCACCCGCCCTATCCGCTGGCGTGCGCTCCAAACCTCTCTCTGTCCGAATCTTCAACGCTGTCCTCAGCTGCTCCTCCAAGTCACAGTGTCTCATCTTCACTTTTATTTGTGGAATTTTCACTCGGCCAGCTTTCTGGTGATTCTGGACGGTGTTTGTTCTTTCGTTAGGTTGTAGTTTTAAAATTGCTGTGTATGACGGCAAGATAGGTGTTTTACCTATGCTGCCATCTTGGTTCTCCCCACTCTTTCTTTGTTCCTTAATAGTCAAACCTCCTCAATTTGAAGTGAACATATGTCTCCCATGCAAAGACTATATCTCCCAGAATTTCTTGTAAACTGGGTGTGGCCACCATGTCAATAAATTCTAGACAATGAGATACGAGCATAAAACAAACCAGATCCTTAACAGGAAGCTGTTGACACTATACTTTCTCTTTTGTTAGGGTTGTCCCTTTTGTCTCTTTTCTGATAGAACATGAGTGAAGGATGAGTTAGTTTCAATTTCACAGAGATGGGAACAGCCTGGCCAGTATTGTTCAATGGTTAAACGTCGACCTATGAATCAGGAGGTCAGAGTTCAATTCCCAGTCAGGGCACATACTCAGGTTGTGGGCTCAATTGTCAGTAGGAAGCATGTGGGAGGCAGCCAATCAATGATTATCTCTCATCATTGAGATTTCTATCTCTGTTGCTTTCTCCCTTCCTCTTTGACATCAGTAAAAATATATTTTTTTAAAATAAAGTTTAGATAAGAATTTAATCTCCAAAATTTACAGGGAACTCACATAGTTTAACAACAGGAAGATAAACCAATAAAAAATGAGCAAAGGACCTAGACACTTTTTGAAACAAGATGTACAGAAGGCCAAGAGACATGAAAAAATGCTCAAAGTCACTAATGATCCAAGAGATGCAAATCAAAATAACAATGAGATATCACCTCGCACCTGTCAAAATGGCTATTATCAACAAATGGCTATCATCCTCCAAATGAGGATGTGGAGAAAAAGGAACCCTCAGGCTCTGCTGGTGGGAATACAGACTGGTACAGCCACTGTGGAGAAAAGTATGGAGTTTCCTCAAAAAGTTAAAAATGGAACTCCCATTTGACCCAGTAATCCCACTTTTAGGACTATATACCAAAGGAACCAGAAACACCTTTCAGAAAGGATATATGCAATCCTATGTTCTTAGGAGCATAATTTACAATAGATAAGATTTGGAAGCAGTCTAAGTGCCCATCAGCAGATGAGTGGATTAAAAAAAAACCTGTGGTACATCTACACAATGAAAAATTATACTGCTATAAAAAAGAAAGAACTTTTTACCATTTGCAACACCATGGATAGAGCTGGAGAGCATTATGCTAAGCGAAATAAGCCAGTCAGAGAAAGGTAAATATCACACGATCTCACTTATATGTTGGATATAATGATCAACATAAACTAACGAACAAAAAAAATGGATCCAGAGATAAAGTGGCACTGAGCAGACCATCCAATTTCAGAGAGAAGGTAAGGGAGGAGGGTAGTTAGAGATCAACCAAAGGTCTTGTATACATGCATATTAGCATAACCAATGGACACGGACACTGGGGCTTGCCCTCAGGGCTGGGAGTGGCTAGGTGGGGGAGGTCAATTTTGGGAAAAAATGGGATATTTAATACTTTAAACAACAACAAAAAATTATTCAGATCATAAAACTAAAAGATAAAAAGTTACCTGCCACAATGAATGCTCAAATCAGCAAATGATGTCTACTCTCAATATTTCATAAGGATCACAGATCTAGAGTCCATTTTCCAAGTATATTCTGAAGAATGCTAACTTATTAGCAGTAACAATTGTCAGAATAAAAGCAGGGATTTAGGTGGATGGGGTAAACTAATTTTGAAAAATATTGAGGTAAAATTAAATGAGTTCCCCTGCTAATGAATTGTTTAGTCTTAAGTCTGCTAATGTTATTAAATACTCTTAAGTAAATGAAAAGCATAGGAAGGATTTCCTAAATGTAGTAGACAACAACACTCTTTCAAGAAGCATGTTTTGGAGATAGTGTTCTGTGGACATAATTTGGAAAAAAATATTTTACTAAAGATAAATTCAAATGTGTGAGGAGAACTAGGCTAATTTTATTCTGAAAGATTACTCTACACTTGCAATATGGCACTTGAGTACATAAAACAATACATACTCATATTAATTATAATTTAAAAATTATACAGCTTTATCCCTCATACTGTCTTCAAAACCAATACTGAGTACTACTTTGAGTTAATCATGATTTTAAACTTCAAGGGACTTGTATTTCCCGAGTAACCACAGAGGTAGAGAATCAGAAATGGAGGAAGAGAAAAGAAAAGGTGGAGTGGGTACAAAGCCAAGGATACTCTGGTTTTGAAGGAGAGTATTTCTGATACCTTGATATATTTTTATATTCAAACCATTCCAAGCAGATGAATTAATAAGTACACGTTTGAGGGAAAAAAAATGCCTGGAAAGTAAATCCAACAACAACAAAACCGCAAAAGGAAAAGAAGCATGGAGTCAATTATGGCTAACATGTCAAGCTGACCACAAATTCCTGAATTCACAGGAATGTTCTGTCGATACCACTGTGGATCTCCTTTATAGACATTCTGATAGGGAATTACTGCAGTTGGGTGATTTCACAAGTTACATTAAGTCCAATTTAGCTAGCATTCTGTCTTCAAGAAATAAAACAAACTGCCCTTAAATTATAGAACGAATTATAAAAGATAGTTCCCTTAATTTTGATAGAATTGTTAAACTAGCCAGCTAGAATACCACGCTTTAACTCTCATTCTCTATCATTTTAATACAGTTGTGAGGAAAGAGAGCAGGAGCCCCAAGATCCCTACTCCACATTTTCAGATGAATTTAGGTTTTTATGAGCCAGCTGTTACAAGGGAAACACAGAGATTCTCTCTGACAGGCACTTTAGAGGAAAACACTAACAGTTGAATAAAGGTAAGCCAATTAAACCTCTTACTCATGCCTAATAGAGTTCCGAGTAGTCCAAGCACCTGGCTTGGAGTAAACATTTACTTTTCACAGCCTGCAATTTAGTCAGCTTGTCAGGTGGTGGAGAGCTCCATCCAGAGGGCGGCTCTCTCTGACCTGACTCTCCTCTTAATTGGAAACATTGTTTAGTGTTCTGTCTCCCCCATACCTCTTCTTCCTCAAGCATCTCCTCAGTGTATCACTATCATATATAAATCCATTAGACCAGCCCCACCCTTTAAGTCAGCACTCCTTTGAGGGGCCGGTGTGATAAACACAGGGATTTAGAAAGCTTCCTGGGGTTTCCCACTGGGGGCTGAAAGACAGAAGGCAGTTTTAGGTCAGACAGAAGGGAAAGAAGGTAGGAGACAGACACCGCAGCAAAACAAGAGGCCTCCTTATAGGAGAGAGTGGATAAACAGAAACATATCCCTACTCTGATGAGTAGGAAAAGTAGTTAGCAATTGATTTGTTTGAAACATTTCAGGGCAATGGACTAGAGGCCCAGTGCATGACATTCGTGCATTGAGGGGGGTGTCCCTGCACCCTCTCCCAGTCTGGGACCCCTCAGCGGACATCTCCTGAGGAGTCCTTAGTGCTGCTGCAGAGCTGTGAGCCCAGTTTAGTGCTTAGGGTTCCTAAGCGCTCACCAGCTGTGAGCCCAGCTTCTGGCTGAGCTGCACTCCCCTTGAGGGAGTGTACTGACCACCAGGGGACAGCTCCTATATTGAGTATCTGCCCCCTAGTGTTCAGTGTATGTCATAGCAACCAGTCATTCCATTCTGCTGGCAGGTCAACTTGCATATTAGCCTTTTATCATATAGGATGAGTTAATAGTCTCTCTTTGAACACTAAAACTCAAAGAAACAAGAAAGGGGGCACTTAAAAGGGATTATAAAACATCCAGAGAAATTTCATTATCTTTCAGGTGAGAAGAAGACATTGCAGAGAAGTGGCTCTGGCCACCAATCAGGCAAACAGAATGCATGTATCTCCCAGTCCAGGTAGGTCAGGAGCATTGAGTTGGCAGCTGGACAGTCTTACTTGAATCTTGGCTCCACTACTAATAATTGGCTGTGGGAATCTGGGGAAGTTATTTGACTTCCCTATCCAGGTCCTCACTGAAAAATAAGGGTAATATTACTACCCACCCAACAGGGTTGTTTGGAGGATTCAATAATTTTAAGTGTAGAAAGTATTCAGTTCTGCTTCTGGTACAACGTAAGGGCTCTATCAACTACTCTTTTTCTCTGATACCTGACATTGCAAATACTGTCATCATGCAGTGGTAGAAAGAGTGTCCTGGCCCACGGTGCTACTGAAGTGTCATCAGAGTCGGGAAAGGCAGCTCTCAAACATAGAGAGCTCTGGGGAGGTCTCAGAGGATACCATAAAGCAGAAAAAATCAGGGGACCTATAGCTATTGCTATTCATCAGGCCCTTTGTTCTTTGGAGTTGGATGGATTCAATAATGGTTGGGGAGTTGTGTTTCTTTGTCTGATGAAATAGACAAGAGCTAGACAAGGAGCAAAAAATCCTTTTTGCTAATCATTTTCTTATAGTCATCAACACATAACTAACAGTAGCCTTGGGCTGGGATGACTCTGATGATATCTGTGAGCAAATGCTGGGTGGTTGATAATATTTGTTATTTACCAATTTAATGGCTGTCTTGGACTAGAGTTATTTTTCTAGAGCCCTTTAATACCTTTAAAGAAGAGGAATTCCAGAGGACCCAAGCTGTCCTCTTACTAATAGGCTGATTGGGAGCTGCTTTATCTCATCACTTCCTCTCCATAGCCACTTTCCTATGCAAGGCTTGCTTATTTTAAAGCATTCAAGCTGTTAAAATAAGCATTGCAGGAACAGAGTTGCAATGAATCATTGAAAAAGAAAATGTTATCTTCTTTTCTTCCAACCCGGCTTGCTTCTCTTTCAGCCAAGGTGGTGACTCAGGCTGGGCCTGTCAAGGTGCAATCAAACAAATGCAAGTGAATGTGTTGGCCATTTCAGTACATCCTGGCTCAATTATGTGGAACTCTCCTAATGTACAAAAGTGCATTGGACCAGTAAACTCTTTGAGCCCTCACTGGATTGTATTTATATGGCATGGCCTTGGATGGCAACAATAGTTGCTATGCTTTGTTAAGTGCTTATTATGTGCCAGAAACCTTAGTCCCATGGTCTGCAATCTGCGTCTTGTGAGCCACATGCAGATCTTTGGCCCCTTGAGTGTGGCTCTTCCACATAATACCATGGACTGGGCAAGTCTATTTTGAAGAAGTGGCATTAGAAGAAGTTTAAGTTTAAAAAATTTGGCTCTCTAAAGAAATTTCAATAGTTGTCCTTTTGATATTTGGTTCTGTTGACTAATGAGTTTGCCGACCACTGCCTTAGCCCATTGATTTTCTTATTTTATTTAAATCCTGACTACTAGGAAGTAATACATTTTTATAGAATGAACTGGTGCACACTACACACATACACACACACAAACACACACACACACACACACACACACACACACAAACACACACAACTAAAAGTTTGATGAAACAGTATATACCCTAAGAATAGACAATACACTGAAATATTTTTTATTCTACTTTGTTAGTTTGCATTCTAAAATTCTGGTTTTGACCCATTAAATTGATTTCATAACTCATGAATGGATTGTAAACTACAGCTGAAAAAAACTGACTTAGGCAAATTTATTTCTTGTGAAAACCTTGCAAGGCAGATGTTTGTATCAGATTCCACCAGAATAGTTCAGTAGAGAATATTTAATAAGGGGAACCAGTTAAAAGGGGCTTGGAAGAGCTGAAATGCCAAATAGGGAACAATGAGGCAGTCCAGAAATTAGCAACAGCAGGAACTGGCTTCTTCAGTAAGGCCTAGGAAACAGGAGAAAGGTGGTGTGATCAGCCTGAGCCAGGCTGAAGCAGGGACATGAAACTGTGGAGAAAGTTTAGCTGTCAGTGGGATCAGGGAAAGTGAGACCCCAGAAGGTGGCTCTCCCTGATAACCAGGAACCTAAGAGAAGAGGTAGTCCCTGCTGGAGATCTCTCTCAAAGGAAAATAAATAGAGAGAGGGGGGAGGGTAAAATGGGGAGAAGGGGATGAAAGGGAGAGAGAGGGTTTAATAGTTAAAGCCGGAATGAAGCCAAACGAATTTGGCAGGAGTCAACTCAGAGGGAATATTAATTAATGCAAAGAATCCCTAATACAATTACTATAAATTCTCTGTCTTGATATTTCAGTGATCTTTTTCTGTTCTGTGCCCCTTGACTTATGTAGTGCTTATGGCACCTGAAGCAGCAGTTTTATGCTGGGATATTCCATACAATAATATATTTTCAACTTCTTGTCATAAAATATTACTAGTTATTATCACATTTTATTCCCATTCCATTTATAAAGGTTTTCTTGTAACCTGAGCACAAAAGACAATTCTAATTATTAGAAGCCCATATATAGAGTGATTGATGAAGCTTAAACCAATCTCTGAAATCAATTCTATGCCAATTCTAACCGGATAGGAAACAGGTTTCTGGAGAGATGCCAGGACAGGCCCAAGGGCTGCTGGCTACTTAGGTTATAAAGATAATCTTAAGCACATCTCTTACTCCTATGTCATGTCTCCCCCTCGCCCTGCACTGCCCTAGGATAACCTCAATTTTCTCATCCTTCAGGTGTGTCTTCCTAAGTGTCTACATTGGGTGTTCACTCAATAAATACTAATAAATACTGGGCATTTATGATGTACCAGGTGAGCAAAATACTGAAGACTCAAAGATGAATAAGGCATGCCTTCTAATCTGACCTGGAGTCTTGAGAAATATTAGACAGTGATTCTTACACAAAGTGATTGCAATCAGTATTTGAAGGCATGACCTGAAGAAGAAAAGGAATGTTCAGCAAGCCTGAAAAAGCACAATAAAGATTTTACTGAGGCGGTGCTCCTGAGCACTGACAATATAGACCAGAAAGACACCCACAAATTATCGTCACTAGTAGAAATAAGATAACTTAGCGAAAACATAGATTACTTGAATAAGAATACAGATCCCAAGCCTATTGTCAAATTGTCAACTTTTGTTGTTGAGGGGATAATGGTGTCATATTCAGAACTGCCCAGTTGGTAGGAAAACAACTTGCTTCATTCTGAAGTTCCTCCATGTCTACATGTTTCAGTTGGTAATTATAAGAATCACCTTGAGGTTAAGATTCTAAATCTCCAAGCACACTTTTGGGTATTTGTATAATCAGGCAAGTTTGGGGGAAACTGTAGTATTCCAGTTCATCCATGTCTTCTGAGGAGGATTTTGCAATTTTGAGTAGTGAGTATGGGACTACGGGAAAGGGGGAAAGTGGTCTGTAAGCACCTGGATTTAGTATCACAGAGTTTTTGGTTCATTTCCCAGATTGGTCAGCTCAAGAGAATCTGCCAGGCATATCATTCAACTTTATATAAGTCACAAAACTGAGGAGACCCTATTTGATCTTACTGTCATATGGCCTTGGACAGATCAAATAGGGGACAGCATGTCCTTGCTCAGGGTAAAGGAAGGAGCGTCTTACCTTCTATTTGCTAACACACAGAAGAGGAAAGCTCTCTCTTAGAAAATATTTCATTTAAGAGATGAATCACACACTGTGTTTTTTTTCCATCACATCACCTTTATAAAACACCACTGAACCGAGACCGGTTTGGCTCAGTGGATTGAGCGTTGGACTGCGGACTGAAGGGTCCCAGGTTCTATTCTGGCAAGGGCATGTACCTTGGCTGTGGGCACATCCCCAGTAGAGGGCGTGCAAGAGGCAGCTGATGGATGTCTCTCATCGATGTTTCTGACTTTCTATCCCTCTCCCTTCCGCTCTGTAAAAAATCAATAAAAATATATTAAAAACACCACGGATTTCTCTGCTCTCCTCTTCTAATCCCTACTTTATCCTTCTCTCTCCTCTGTCTTCTCTGACACTTTTTCTAGCCTTGCCTTTGACTCAGGCCCTTGAAGTTCCTCAATCCTTTTCCCCTTTATACTTTACAAAGATATTATGTTCTCTCTCTGCCATTCTCTCTCCCTTTCTCTTGCTTTCAATGTCCTAAGAATCTTTCTAGGGTTTTCTTCTTTGTCCTTCCCCACAGAGATAAATATGCTCTTCAGGATTTCTAGCAAGTTTTAGAAAAAAAAGTATAACAATAAAATAGCTACTATTTACTCAGTACATTATATTCCAAATAATAGTATGGAGTTTGAAAATATTAGTTCCTTTAATCCTTATACTAGCTTTCTGATATAGTATAGTCAATTCCATCGAACAGAGGAGAATACCTACACTCAGAAAAGTTGAATAATTTCTCTAAAGCCTCATAACTATAAAATAAAAAAGAGGTTTCCCCATGTTAATGTCAGAAGTAGTCCAAAGCTATTTACCAATCCAGTATTTTAGATTGTGACTAATAAACAAGGTAAAATATAAGCTCATCATCACTTATGACTAATGATTTGGTGATTCTTATCATAAAAACGTCATATTATTTATAATTCACGAATGATATTAGTATCAATTGTTCTTGAACGCAGAACTTTAATTTTCTCTTTAATATTCTCAGTGTTAATGAGAAATCTTTAAGGAACCTATCTAGGAAACATTACCCAGGTTTAAAGTATGAACTCCTGGACGTAAAACCACCTTTGCATTTGACTTGATGGTGTTTTTGTTGTGGGCCAGCTGGGGAACTCAGTGGTTAGATCAGGCTGGCATTCATTCTACAGTGGAAACAACATAGAACTAGAAAGAAACAAAATACTTGGACTTATCTCAGTTTCACCACATACCAGCAGAGTGACCTGGACCTGAATTTGCTCACTGGTTATAACTAACATTTTTGACCAAATGGTCTCAAAAGTTCTTTCTCCTTCTTAGAGTCTATATTTTAATAAGCTTTTCTTGGACCCAAAGTTGAAGTCTGCATGTGCCCAGGGATAGTCAGGATCCAGCATTTCTCTATACTAAGGGGAAACCTTAGAAACAAAGTGGGAATGAATGATTGTATATCTGCTGGGGTGGGAAGATGTCTGTGGTTCCACCATATTGCTCACCCCCCCCTATTAAGCCCCAGCCTTCCCAATATAATTAGTACAAAAATCATAAGGCTTACTGTTATCAAGGCAATTGACAGACAAACTTAAGTATGATTTGTACTCTGATGCATGAAGGATATTTTAATTACAACAAATATGTGGCAGCAGAAATCAAACTGTTATTTAATAAACAGGCATGTAATAGATGTTCAAATTACGTTATTTAAAAGACACCTTTGTCTTTGGCCAGCTTTTTATTGCTACTGTGATAAACTATCCCAAACTAACTGCCTTAAAACAGCAATTATGCAGGATAGATGTCTGGAAAGGGTCTCAAGGGACTAAACTCAAGGTGTTGTCAGGACTGCATTCCTTTCTGGAAGCTCTAGGGGAGTATCTGATTATTTGTCTGTGCTAGCATCTAGAGGCTGCATGTGTTCCTTAGTTAGTGGAATGCCCTTCTACAGCTTTAAAGTTAGCAACAGTGGGTTGAGTCCTTCTCCCACATCCCCTTGTATGGTTATTTTGAGCCTACACAGATAATCCAGTAAATAAATAAATTTCTCTATTTTAAGGTCAACTGATTAGTAACCTTAATTCCATCTGCAACCTCATTCCCCTTTGCCATATAACATAACACCTTTATAGGTGTCAAAGTTTAGGGCATAGACATCTTTGGAAAGTCATTACTCTGCTTACTACACTGTCCATTTTTACTTTGGGTTTAACATTTTGATATAAACAGAAACACTTTATGAATCTATTTTGAGAGAGCTTATTAGACATGGCATTAATCTCTATCAAGAAGCCTTTATAACCTCACAGTGAAAGTAGACATTAACATAAGGATAAAAGTCATTCTTTTCATAGCTAATTAAACTGACTTTACCAATAAGTATTTGTGCATATTTCAAAAGAGCCCTGGGGTTATTTTTACAGGAAAGAAATACTGATATTTTTAACACAGTAGGATTATTTAAGATCATTTTGGGACAACCTCTAAAATTCACAAGATCTACCCCTCTGTTAGAACATCAATCAATAATCTATTAAAGATCACATATTTTATCAGTTCCCTGCAAGAATTTCAGTATGCTACCTTATGAATTTTTTACTATTGACCTGATTATGATCATAAATAAAATGAAATAGTATTACTATTATTTGGCATTATGAATAAGGGAACTGACTGACAATAAAAAAATTCAAGAATGATTAACTCCACCACTAAATGGCTTTGATGCTGCTAGAGCCAAAATTCAATACACAAAAGTAAAAAATGTCAATATGCTTATTTTCCCTATAAAAAGTCTCCAGGAGTTCTGCTGGGTTTCTTATTGCTCATGTCTTTCAAATGCCAACTAAGAAATGACTGTCATTTTTATCTTCATATCAGGTCATCTGAAAAGAAATGACAAAATGGAAAAAAAATATCTAATAGCATCTAGAAAACTACTGTCTGATATTTTCATATACCCCTAGGTTTGGGATTAAAAATAAATCCTGATTTATTTGTATTATAAATTTTAACATTTTTTAAAACAACACATAATTAAATTAACTGAGACAATTCTTTTATTTTAAACTAGTGTCCAGTGCACAGATTCATGCACATTGAAAGGAAATTAAATAGAAGAAATATCTTCATATTGCTATTTGCCCTTTGTCTATAATAGAAGTGTCAACCAAATCCCCAATCAACAATGACAGATGGAAACACACCCATGTGACTGGTGCCAGTGAGAGCTTTATATATAGATATAAAATTGCTTAATTAGACCTGCTTTCTGATGTAAATTTTTACAGCCCAGTGAAGCACCCCAACTTCTCTTTCAGGTAATTGTCAGCAACACAGCAGTAAATATCAACACGAAGCAGATCATTATTGTAGATCATACAGGAAGAACAAAGGATAAAATATTTAACTGTAGCAGTGTTTGACTGTATTTTGTACCATGAGAAAACCTGAAGTCATTTTCAAGGTCTACCATTTCTTACTTCTTTTCAGTTGGGTCAAATTTCTGAACTTTCAAAATCTCCATTTTCTGGCTAATAAAAAGAAAATAGGATTCCACCGAATCTCCTATCTACTCCAGAACTTCTGTGAGGATCAGAGATAAGGCACGGGAAAACACTTCACAGACATTTGGTTAAAGTGTGAAACATTTGCACCTGGCTATAAAGCAAGTCACGTTCTTGGGCTGAATAAACTGCAAGGAGGCTAGTGGTCACTAGGGAGAGGAAGCTGCGCATTGCTACATTATGTCATTACCCTACACACAGTGACTGTTTCCGGGATGGCCTGGGCTATGGGCCATATTTTGTGCCGTGGGGTTTCAGCAGTGTTGGCTGTGATTTGGTGGGGTTTCACTCTGGGTGGTGGCAGGCCTGTGTCCCACTTTGGGGAACCCTAGCGTTGCTTTGTGGATGTCAGATTCACGGTGGCACCGTAAATGGTCAGTGTATGTCACAGCAGCTCCTGAGTTGAGCATCTGCCCTCTGGTGGTCAGTGCACATCATAGTGACCAGCTGGAAGGTCAGACACTTAGCATATTAGCCTTTTATATAAGAGATATATAGATGGCCTTAAATGCTATTTACAGGGATGACTAACAAAGGAAGAAAATGAATTTTTTATTCTTTACTCAATTTATTGTTAGGACATAAATCTCTGTACAGCAAACTAGCCTAATTTTTAAAAAAATGGAATAAATTACATATACATTTCAACAACATTAACCACTAATTCTTGTCTTCCTTCCATTTCTCTTTTATGAATTTTTAAAATTGTAAGTGTATTGTTGAACTAGTCAGATTACTAAAGAGATCTCTAATATTAAGCATCACATCTGAAGAAAGTTGGAGAGCACATATTTTTATGAGCTCATGATATGTAAAGGTAATCTAAGGCAGTGATGGTCATTTATGAGTCTTTCTTAGAGAAATCACTGTGGGCCCAGAATTGTCAACTATCAGATCCACATCATTACTCTAGTCTCAAGCTGAATCCACTTGCCACTATACCACCTGAGCTTCCCCGAGACACTTTGCTTGTGTGCAGAGAGTTATATAAGTAAATTACATTTCAACTGGCTTCCATATGGCGACCAGTTGGTGACAAAATAAAACTGCATGTGGTTATATGCACAAGCTGTCTGAATACTATAAAAAGAAAATTTTGACCAGTGATGCTGGTCAAAATGCTGATTAAATCAGCATGTATGTTACAATATCATGGTTAAATTCAAATAACAAATTAAGTGTCCCTTCCATGGGGAAAAAAATCTAAAAAAAACAAAAGAGATAGATACAAGTTTCCACAGGTGTTCACACCCCAAATTTGTCTACAGCAGTTATCCCACTGCCATATGCACACACAACTTTTGAGCCTTTTTCTTCTCAACTCCGTTTTTCTTTCTATAATTCCCTATCCTAAGTGAGCAGTGAGTCAATCCACTCAGCAGAATGAGTAGCATAACAAGAACTGCTGTCTGTAGGAAAATGAGATTAAGAGTCCAGAAGAGTTTCTACTGCCCCGAAATAAAATTCTGAGTGGGGCAGAAATAGAAATATATATGTTGTTATACAAGTGGCTATGTTTGATTTTGCAACACTTAAAAATATTATTAATAAGACAGTTATAATTTGTGCACAATAACTACAAATATAAGTGATAACATTAAGTGCTGTATTTCTCTTTTTAAAATATATTTTATTGATTTTTTTACAGAGAGGAAGGGAAAGGGATAGAGAGTTAGAAATATCGATGAGAGAGAAACATCAATCAGCTGCCTCTTGCACACTCCCTACTGGGTATGTGCCTGCAACCAAAGTACATGCCCTTGAACAGAATTGAACCTGGGACCCTGAGTCCACAGGCTGACACTCTATGCACTGAGCCAAATTGGCCAGGGCAAGAGCTGTGTTTTTAGGAACTTCCTCTCTCCCAGGCAATATTTATAAACCTTGACAAACCTCACAGAAGAGGTCTGGGCATAATGTCCTAGAAAATGGGATGAAGAAGATTCACTGATGCTTCTTTGTTGTTTGGAATCCAGAATTGTCTAGTTCCAAGTAGCACAATAGTGAATTTAATTTTTTTTTTTTGCTTTAGCAGGGGAATTCATCAACAGATAAAAGCAGAATGCAGGTCTGAGAGAAGTTGCATCCCAGCTCCAACCCTCCCCCTTGCTCTCTTCATTTCCTTCTCTATCGCTCTGCAATGGCCTTGGAGCCATTTCCCTAGAATCCTAGGTCTCCAAAGAAAGCAGCTTTTAAAACACCATCTTCTCACCTCTATCTAGATTTCCATGTTGCTCTCCCCAAATGAGGTTCCAGAAAGGCACCAAGACTGATAGGTTTGCTTGATGGGCCTTCCTGGTGGGCCGTGTGCTAACAAGGAGCATGCAGATAATGCATTTGCATTATTCTCTATCACAGCACTTAGCACATTTGGTAACTTCTTACTTATTAGAGTTTGTTTATATTCTGTCTCCCTCCCTAGACTATAAATTCCTGGAGGGCAAGAATTGTGCTATTTTTTCTTCTATATTACCCAGCACCTAGTATACAAGGCTCCAATAATTCTTTGTCAACTGCCTGTATACTTTAAGAATAAATTTGAAAGCAACAATCACTTTTTCCCCATCTGCTTCTGAAAGTGAAACTCTAAGTCAATCCAATGCCCAGATTCACTCTGCTATAAAGTATACTCAACTGCTCAAGTCTACATTCAAAGCCCTTCTCATAAAACACCCAGCAAATGTTAAATGGCACATTTCAAAAAAAAAGAAAGAAAGAAAAAGGAAAGCATATTTCAACTGAAAATTCATTTCATCTGCTTTCCATAACCAGAAAGCCTCAAAAGACTACATCTGGTATAATGACATATAAGTATAAATTACAAAATTAAAACTCGTAGTACAGCTTGGAAGGAAAGATGAACACAGAATAGTTATTAATTTCTATAATTAATGGGAAAATTGTTTGATATTTGTAGTTTTTTAGTTTGCCCTCTACATTAAATATAACCAAGGCATTATTTTTTTTCATATTCTTAACCTTGCATCTACCCCAAACATTGCATTTATTGCTTCCTAGATGACTAATCAAATTTATCATTTAGGACCAACAGCAGAACAGCTCATTTCAGTTAAACTATTTATTGTAGATACAATAAAACACTCACCTACGTGCTGTGAACACACACACACACACACACACACACACACACACACACACACACGATCTGGGTCTTTTTTTAAATGTTCCAAATCTGCTTTCACTAAAAAAAAAAAAAAGTTTGTTCCCACAAACAAAAAATATGAAAAAGAGCCCTGGCTTCCTTCCTGCTCTCCAAGGAATAGGCTTTCTCTTTTTATCCCCAATCACTGTTTCCTATGTTTTGAGCAACAGTGATTTGTGTGTGGACAACACATACGCAGTCCTAGATGGAAGTTTGCCTTGGAATTCTTTCCATGAGGAAAGTGAACCCAGAAACTGAGGCTCTGAGGAGGTGCAAGTGTGGGGAGAGGTTGAGAATCACTTGCAATCCAGAATGAGGACAGGCAAGTTAGATGAATAAGAAGAGGATTCTAAACGCATCTGATTATCTTCAGTTTCTATTTCTGCTGCACTTACTGTCCACTGGAATAGACTGGTTACATGCAATAGCATATTCTATTTGGGATATAATTTAATAGTCAGAAATGAGATACAAGAAAATGTCTGCAAAAAAGCAATATGTGGAATACATGAATATTTTGCCACTAATAACCAGAACTGTTCCTTGAATTGTTTATTGCTCCCCTAAAAATAATATTTATAATCATTTGATCCAATTATAGATCATTCCTAGTGGTGATAAACTCAAAATAACATAGGGAATTATAATTTTCTTCAGATTTCCTGAAGTTTTCATTAATAAGAGACCCAGCATCACCAGATGTCATGAATGACCAGGCCACTCCAGCATCTCTAACGCAGCCCACTCGGACAGTTTCTGGATTTAGTATATACTTTATCCATTACTCCAGCTCCCCAGTTTCTTTCTGCCATTGGACCAATAGCAGAACATCTCCTGCCTCTTGGCATCTTCATTATAATGTGAGAAAAAGGATCCAAATGTGTTCCATTTTCTCAAATCTAATAAATAATTGGTTTTTAGTGTCTAAAACCATGAACTGGCTCAGAAAAGAGCAAGACATTTGGAACCAGAGGACCATGGGGTCTGAGGACAGACAGGCTAGGCTGACTTAGCCAACTACTAAGCCTCAGGCCACAAATGCTGATTAGAATTTCAGCTTCTTCATCAATATAACTACCATCCTCAGGCATTATTGTGATGATCAAATCAGAGGGTTTTTATTCAAGTGCTTTCTGTATTATAAGGGGTAATACAAATGTTTAAGATTTACCTCCACTTGAAAATCTTGCCCACTATTCCCTGTAGGGTGGTTTCAGCAAAGGGTGACAGCATTGCTTGTTGTATAAGCATAGTGTTTGGGTGTGGGGTGAGGTGGGGGGAGAGAAAAAGAAATCAGAGAAGGAGAATGAGAAAGAAAGGCAGAGGAAGAGGAAAGAGGTAGGTGGGCAGGTATAAAGCAGACAGAATTTGAGCTAAGAATTCAGTCTCCCCACCCAAACTCTTGTCCTTCCCTAGCCTCCGCTCTCCCAAACACCGTCAATCCTTCCAATCTGAGACTCTATATCCTACCTTCATCGACTGTGTTCTAATACAGACATTGATTACAGTAGGGGCTGTTTATACAACTGTACATATATAACTGAAAATTTCTCAGGTTTCATGTTTTCTATCAGCTCTGCTGAGCTTAGACTATAATCTTTCCACTCTGTGGCCCAGCTTTAACCAAGCCAAACAAACCTTGTTTTCATGTCCCTTCAGTCTGTGAAATCCTGCCTGACCTTAGACCAAGGCCCAACAATTAGTGTGAAGGCTAGGACTTCAGTTTCTCACATTTCTAATTCCACATTGTTTCACTGTCACACTTTCCCCTTCAATCACATTTTTCTCCATTCCTACCCCATCTCCCTGTCTTCCTTTAGGTTTTCTCCAAGTCCATCTTGTGCCACGGTCAATGTACTCACCTCCATCTTTGACCAGATGGCTCTTCCCAGTTTCTACATCCACGGCATGTTCTTTAGTAGCAAGGCCTAGATCTGTCATTCAAACCAGAATAGCCAAAACTGTACATGCTTTAAAATACATGAAATTCCACAGCTATATTTAAAGGTGTGTTTCCTTGTTCATGTCTAGGGAGTTTACAAATGTGGAAAATGGGGGCAAAAGAGGTTCTGTGGTTACAAGACTAATGTGGAGGACCAGGGATGAACACCGGGAGGTGAATCAGAATTCCATGCCCCCAGTCCAATGTATTTTTACCTCATCACCCTTTTGAGTAATTTAACTTGTTCCATCCATTTTAATTAAACACCAAGTGCCATTTTTTTCTCAATCAACATTGGCCAAGATACAAATCTGGAATAGTCACGCTGGTGAAAAGGCTTGGAAGTAAAATGCAGAATTACAAAAGCTTAACAGTTAAAATTGATCCTTCTTCCAAAAAATTTCACACTGAAAGAGGTTCCTGTCACCAAATTAAAGTATTTAAAAGTCAGACAATTTAATGGAGTTATATTTCACCTAATAAGAGTCTTCAAGGTTTTAAATGCTTTTAAGAAATAACTAATAATAAACCCGATCTGCTTAACTCTGGGATTCCTTGGCTCCTGTCAGAACCATTCATCACTATGACATTATGACTGAGGCTCTAAGAGCAATGTATATCTAACAGGGGAATCCAAAGGACAGAACCAAAAACATGTACACCAGGTTGACATGATATGTCAACCTTCTGTGGCTATCCCTTTAATTAGAGTGTATAGATTGGATGTCTTTCAGCTTGATGTACAATTGAAACACATTACTGTTTAAAATGTACCGTCAAGATCACAAATGTGACTTCAAATCCAATGGAAACTTGTTCGTCTTCTCTTTAATCAACACTCCTTTCATCTTGAGATGCTTTCATGGTACCATAACCTTCTGATTTCCTCCCACCTTACTGACCGCTTCACAGTCTTTGTTGATTTTTCCTTACCTTTAATATTGGAGTTCCCAGGGCTTGGTTCTAGACCTTCATCTTTTTCTCCCCAATATTATATACTTGGAGGAATCTCTTCCATTTAATTGAATAAATAAATCTATATTCCAATGACTTCCAAATTTGTATCTCTAACTCTGTTCTCTTCACTAAGTTCCGGACTTTTCTAGTCAATTGCTTTTATCTCCACTTGAATGTATAATAGATATTCATATTAATAACATTTTTCATCCCTCAAAAAGCCCCACTAAATATTCCCCCAATATCCCTTATCTCATTCTACACCACCAGCATTCATCTAATTACTTAAGCCAGAAATGAGTGTTACTGTTTTCCTTCCTTTCCTAATTACTTCTAATTATTTAGTGAGTTCTATTGAACCTATCTCAAAAATATATTCCATGTAATGTAATGACTAGATTTTCGTAAGCCACTTTGGACCTTGAGATGACCTTAGGAATGGAAGTTATCAGTGGTCAAGCAACAAGATAAAAGATTATAGGTCCTTTTACCACAGAACCCTGTAACAGCTCTGGAGAGATTTTACATGTGAGAGAAACTATCCATCTTGTTTAAATAGAAATGATATGAGTACAAATTCTCCTTTTCTTTTGTACGCAACCACTAATTTCAATCTAATCTAATCCAACATTATCTCTTTTCTGGACTACTCAAATAGTCCCTATCTGGTTTCTTGTTTCTCTCATTTCTTGTCTTCCTACAGATCAAACAGAGAGATCTTATTAACTATAAGTTAGGTCATACACTACTTGCTTAATGCTATGTATTGATTTCTAGTTGAATTTCTTATAAAAGTCAAACTCCTGTCAGTAACCCTCCACTCCACCCTTGTACAATGGACTCTGTCTACACTGGCTTGAGTTGTTCTCACTGGAGAACCTTTGCACTTGCTGTTCCCTCACCTGGAATACTCTTCCAAGCATAGTTGGCTCCTTATTGTTACTTTGGTTTCTTAAACTCAAAGTTTTCCTCCTCAAAGAGGCCTTCGCTGGAAAGCCAAACTAAAGCAGCCCTAGCCATTTTCTATCACATTACTTTTCTATTTTCTTATACCTATCAGCTGGAATTATATTGTCTCCTTACTTACTTACTTACTTACAGAAAAGTACCTGGCTATTCTAAATGCTTACCATATGTTTGTTATATACTTGTTGAATGAATAAAATCATTAATTGCTGATACTGCTTTAAATCATATAGCTTAAATTATTCCATAAAGAGTTTCAACAGGATTAAGAAGGAAGCAATCCTATGGAGAAGATGGTCAGTTAGAGACCCAAACAAAACTATTACAGCATTAAGAGAAAATTGGACTATAGAATTATCATTAATTCAGCAATTGAACTTCTGGGAGTATACTCCAAAGAACGAACATAGGGACTTGATATCTGCACTCTGATATTCACAGCAACATCATTTACAATATCAAAGGCAGAAAACAATCCAAATGTTTATCAATACATGAATTGGTAAACAAAAGTAGTATATCCATATAATGGAATATTCTTCAGCCTTCAAAGGTAGTGAAATTCTGACACATACCTCAACCTGGATGCTGTAAAGACATTAGTGCTAAGTAAAATGAACCAGAAAACAAAAGAAAAAATATTGTTTGATGCCACCTATATAAGCAAATTAATAGAGACAGAAAGTAGAATGGTGATTAACAGGGCTGAGGGAAGGGAGAACAGAGTTATTATTTACTGGTTATAAAACTTAGGTTTAAGAAGAAGAAAATTTCTGGAGATGGATAGTTGTGATGGTTGCATAACAATGTGAATGCGCTTAATGCCACTGACCTGTCCACTTAAAATGGTTTATATGATAAACTTTATATTATGCATATTTTACCACAATAAAAAATTTAGAGTTAAAAGTGGGGGGTGGAATATGCTAGGAGTCAGGAGGGAATTGGGGCTATACATCTTGTCAAAATTTACCACACAAATTACCATGTGTTTGAAAGCCATGAACTTTTCTTCGCAGCCAGTAAAAGAAGAAGGTTCAGATCTAAAATAATAATTTTTATTATTCAAAGATGAAAGAGGAAAATTACTTTTTATTTTTATCAGTACTGATTTTATATTTATATAAATGTTGATATCACTATATCCAAAACACAATGGCCTGGATAACATTTAATTTATTCTGTTTCTATGTTCTTTGCCCAGAACAGAGCTATAAATAGCAGGTATCAGGACAGTCATAAGGCATAGGGTAATTTATTCTTTCCAAAATTCTACTAAAACACAACTAATCAGCTAGATGTTATTCTTCCTGTCCAGACAACTAAAATATGTCTATGAATATGCACTAGGTTTCATGTTTTCTGACATTACTCCAAGTCAGTACTCCTTGTGCAAATCATTATGACAAGTAGGGATTTAGAAGCATTTCAATAATTAGTATGGTGTAGAAAAAATTATCCAAATGATTGATTTGTTTATGCAAATATTTGGAGTTTCACAAGCACAGAGGCTGTGGGGAACTCTGTCTGATGAGGTACCAACATTATAAGTGATAAGACATTATCAATGAGCCCAGTATTCACTTCTATCCCACACATTCTTATGTTGAAACAATTAATCAATAGTTATGTTGAAGAAATATTAAATTAAGAAATAGAGATCAGAAAGCAGGTTTACCAAAAAAAGGATGCCTAGACTTTTTTCCTCCCCACTAACATACAACAGAATTTATTTGGAGAGCATTTTGACAAGTTTGTATGTAGGGGAAAGACCCTCCCAGCATGAGGCCTTCCAGAGACAATAGGATGGGGTCTTCATCTAGAAGAGGAAAAGAGCAGGTAGCTCTAGGGAGAGAAGAGAATCAGTCAGGGACCTGAGATGTCTTGTGATTTTGCCAAGCATTATGGTGAGAGGGCTCTGGGTCACAGAACTCAGAAGGGTGGCAGTGGGTTGAATTTGTTGGTAGCTTCAAGGTCTGTGTTATCTATGGCCAGGAGACAGTGGTGCAGGTTTCAGCCTACACCAAACAGGCCAACTTTTAATGGCTGAAATCTGCCACTTCAATTATAATTTAAACAACCACATGTGTAAGGTCACTTTTGAACAAATAGTTCAGTCTGCTGTGCAGTAAAAAAATACAGAAACCATACATAGCAACTGTTTTATGAAAACATAAACTTTTTGCTTTGAGGGAAGAAGAAAGAAAAACACCTTGTGAAGGTGTTAGTTCCGAGGTAACAGAACCAAATGATAAGGTGGGAGACAAAACACTTGGGATTCTCAAGTAATAGCCTCTGAAATTGGGGCAAATATATATAATTATTTTTCTAATGAACTGATATTGTATCCCTTTTGGCAAACTAATTACAAGTTGGAAAATAAGCAAATCATTTTAATGTCCTTCACTAAGCTTCCTTTCAATGGACAGTATTTCTCTTTTGATATCCAAAAATATGTGTTGGGATGGTAGGATATTTTAAATGTTTTACACATTTTGTGAGATGAGATTTTTTTTAAATTTTACTTTCTATAGAAGTCTTTAATGTCTTTTTACCCCAAAACTATATATTCACTTTCAGTCTCTGGTTGTCTAATTCAGGCATGAAACTTTAAACAACACGTTTGTAGGCATAAACCCACTAGCTCACGGCCACGTTTTTTTCAGAGACTCATGCACTCAGCTGTCGGCATTGTTTGGTCCAAACTCTCACTGTTCCTGCGATGTTCCCTTGTTCTGGCTCTTCCCTAGCCCTGGCTGGCCCTCGTTTCATTGCTCCCTTTCCACATTATCACCTCTATATGCTTGGCAACTTAATTGGTCTCAGCAACTCTTCTCCCCTCCCCCTTTCAGTGCTTCTTTTATATCATTCTTTATGGGCTGTAGTGAATCACCTCCAGGCCCAGCACCTGACTTTGGCTCCTGCTCCAATGACTGCCTCTGTTAGTTTCTCATTGGTACTGAAAACTTACTCTGACCTTGGATATGGTGCAACAGTATAAGTCTAACCCTGCCAGGCTTAACAGCAATGAGGGCATGTGTGACCACCTGTTAACTAAAAACTTATTTCAGATCCTTGACTGTGATTTGGATGAAAGCAAAGATGTAAACACACAACTCTGCCACTTTGTTTTACACCCTTTATACTCTACTTCTACTTCTTCCATGTGTGTTACTGTTGACAAGTCATATCCCTCTGGCATCAGAGGTTGCTGGTGGTGATAAAATGAAGCAGTTGGTTCAGAAGAAGTCTAAGGTTCCTTTCGTTCTGCAATGCAATGTTTCTGATGATAAAGTCCCTGGTTTCAAAAATACTCTTGTACTAAGTAAGACTTCTTAAAGTTTAGTCCATGACTACGATTCATTTTCTTTTCAGTCATAGCTAATTTATCAATACTGGAAGCAAACACCAAAGTTAATAGCTACTAGGATTTCCATAATAATCTATAATTTTCTGAACACTTACACACAGCTCTTCTCATATACTTCTCATCTGTGTAAAGCATGATTCTGTCAACATTCCCTAACTGAGGAAACAGGTTCAAAAAGTTAAGTTATTTGACTTGCACGGTCTCTTACAACCTTCTAAACTCTGGACATGAATCCACTGTTGACATCTTCAAGCCATATATAAAATCTTTTTCATAATTTTCATGAAGATATTGATGAATGTCACCACTTAAAACAAAATAAAGGAGTTCTCCTTCATAGCATACATTACAAGACTGGGTTAAAAGATAAATAAGAAATAAAGCTAGATTTCTTGGAATATATATGACAGAAAACACAGCATTTCCCAAAAGGTTTATCAAAAGGAAGCCCCTAAAGCTTCCTGTCACAGATGTTCTCTATCCATCTCTCTCTCCCTCTCTCTCTCTCTCTCTCTCTCTCTCTCTCTCTCTCTCTCTCTCTCTCTCTCTCTCTCTTGCACGCGCATGCTCTCTCCTACATTAGACCTTACCAAAGGCAGTAGGCCTTTCCCATTTCTAGCTATATGCTGGCTATAACCATTCAGGTCTAATTGTTAGTTTTTAATGTACAGGTTTCTCTGCCGTCCAGGTTTTAATACTCTTACGCTTAGTCTCACCTCTATATCATTGCCGTTCCTCATTGTACATAGTACCATTGCTGAAAGTAGGGTAATTCTCCATTTATATTACTCCAGGGGTTTTTAGTGTGAATTCTAGGTGATACCAGAAGACTATTACCCTAGGGGGAAATAACTGGCCTTTATTTTACATATTTTTCCATTAGGAAAAATAAATACTTGAAATATTTTAATTGTCATTGCTGGTAGCCTTAATATTATTGCTATGTCACACAAGGGAACAAAAACTCATGTTTAATATGTAAAAATTGCTTGATCAACTGCCCAGCAGGGAAATCTCTTTTAACACATTAATTATTTCTGTCTGTTAAGGGTGGATAACACCAAAAAGGTCAGGAGGGCATTCTTTACAGGGATATATTCTTGCCATTGCTAAGAACCTCATGCAAAATATTCAGTTGCTTTCCAGCAATTGTACTATTGCTGTGGAGTATGAATAAACCAGGGGTGGGGTACACTGTATGTAACTTAAAAAATTGATAGCCTTTCTTCTTTCTCCAACAGGCAAGCATATGAATATATGCAGACAGACATAGACACACACCCACAGACACACACACACACACACACAGACACGCACACACACACACACACACACACACACACACACATCGAATACCCAGAAATATACAAACATTTTGACAGGGACCTAGCATCTGTTTTCATGACAATTTAGAGACCAAAATAGGCAGCATGTGGGAGGCAGTACAGCTGAGTAAAAAGAAAAACATCTGAAGTAGGCTTAAAGACTAGACCTGGGTTCTAGTCTTACTGTGGCCACTCTGTCATTAAGTATGCCATTTCATCCTTTGAATCAATGTTTTCTAATTTATAAAACTAGAAGATTAAAACTGATTATTTCCAAGCCTCCTTCCAGACATAAGGTTCTATGAATTCAAGGAAAGTCTCAGAAAATTATATGATCAGGTAGTCCATTAATTATATCCAATTGCTTTTCACCAGTTATGAAATTTTGTAATGTTTATTTTCCACAATGTTTAAAATTATAATTCACTTTTTCAGACCTGGTATAGAACTATATTTCATATTTATTTACCCATCAACAGACACTAATTGCATGTTCATTCATGCATTAAATGCAAGGCCATGTGGACACAAAAACAAGGCAGACTTGGACCTTGGCCTTCAGGAGCTTTCATTCTCACTGTAAAGACAGACCATAGACATGTAGTTGTAGTTAAAGGTACTGCAAAGTGCCACTGGTTTTCAGATAAGATTATATTGAATTCTGCCTAGAAATAAAACTTCCTAGTGGAGTTGGTATTTAAGTAGGACATCAACACACAGTTAAGATACGGCATCCCAGAGCAGATTGGAATAGGTAATGGCCGTAGTTAAGTCAAGGAGGTAACAAGTTATGAGACAAAGACCAAGAAAATCCCATTTTAGTTAAGCTGAATCTTAGTCAGCAAACCGTTACCATTAAAACACTGAATATGGGGATATCATGCTAAGTGAAATAAGCCAGTCACAGAAAGACAACTACTGCATGATTCTACATATGCAATGTAGCTTAAATAGATTCATAGAATTCGATACTAGGATGATGGTTGCCAGAGGTTGGGGAAGGAGACCTAGGGAGTTGCTATTCAACAGGTATTAGGTTTTAGTTATGTGAGACAAATACATTCTAAAGATCTTCTGTGTAACATTGTGCCTATAGTTAGTAATACTGCATGCTGCACTTAAAAATTTGTTAAGACGGTAGTTATGTTAAATTTCTTATTACAATAAAAAAAACTTTAGGGAGAACATTATCACTCATTGGCTATCTTGATTTTATATACTTAGTTTGACTAAGTGAATTTATAGCACTACCCTTAAAATAATACACTAAATTTTATATATTTGAATTGTGTAAAGTGCGTTATAACCAATTATTCCTCAATACAGTTTTAAAAATAATTTAGTAGCTCCTCCCCTTTACCTTAAAGTCCCTAATCACTTTCCATATTATGTTTTCTTCAATTTATATTTGCTTAAGATGCAGACATTTTGGTCTTTAGAAACAGACTAAGGAAATAATTTGGGAAAAGTATACTGACAAGTTAACATCAGTCAGTATAATCAGTATACTAATATCAGTCAGTATAATGTACATATCTGGTCACATGATTTTATACTGATCTGACAGAAAGTGCCCTATACACAAATTGAGATGACTAATATTCACAACTGACATTCACACTAACAGAGCTTACTCAAGTTGCTAAATATTCTTCACTAAATTCAAAGAAACCCTTACAGAAACTTTCTAAGTATCAAACTAGAAAGTCTTCCTAAATCTCAGAAACACTTTGTCTTACCCCTTTTGGCCAACTGGTCTGAATTATTCAGGTGATATAATCTGTGTGGGTCCAAAATAATGCATATTTTTAATTGAGCTAAGAAAATCCTTTCTTATTCTTTATTTGTTTTACAATGTATACTCTAAAATATCATAGGCATTCTATATAGCATTATTTAATTGCTAAAACAAAGTATTATTTAATTAAATGCCCATTTACAAGAAAATTCCAGTATACTTAGCATTAAGATAATGTTATAAGAACATTCTTTCTACTCCACCCATAATTTGTGACTCTCAGAAATGCCATTAAGTCTTTATGTGAGGAATTCTTAACATCAACTACATTTATCACTACTTAAAAGTCTTCAGCTGAGGAACATGGTATATGAAATGACATCAGAGCTACAAAAGAGGCAGCTCATAGCTATATTAGTGTCACACTGGTATGGCCATTGTGTGACTCTGTGATGCAAAGTGCTTCAGTCAACAGAACCTAAGTTGCTGCTTTCATCTGATTTGAACTGCTAATCCCAGCCTATGGCATTGCACCTCCCTTAAAATTTTATATCAATTTAAAGTTAAGAGAGAGTTTTTTCTTTTTTTATTGTTGATACTAGTACAAATGTCCCCATCCCCCCTTTTTTGCCCTCTCCCAACCAGCCCCTGACTCCCCTCTTCTCTGTGACTATCACCACACTGTTGTCTGTGTCCATGGAAAATGCACACTTTCACTCCTCCATTCATGGTCCCATGGATACCAATTTAAATTGTAAGTTGTAGTTAGAGGTATATTTAAGTAGGGAGACAGCAACCTTTGTAAAATAAAGGTCTCTGGAGTGTAACAAGAGATGGATTCTTCAGTGAACACTTAGTCTGAAAGTTAATACCTTCACAATGAAATCAGAAAAGTATAAAGAACACTTTCATAGACAGCATAGTTTAAAATAAATCCTATCTAATAAAAGAGTTATATGCAAATTGACTGTACCTCTGATTAAGGCATGCCCACAAACACACCCACCAGCCAATCAGGACCTGTGGCAGAGCCAGCCAGTGAGCATGTGTCCTGAGGCCAGGGGTTGGAGCCCAGGTAGCCAGGGCTGGGGGTGTGGGGCCAAGGTGCCAGGGCCAGGGCCAGGGGGTGGGGCTAAGGCAGCCAAGGCCAGGGGGTGGGGCCAAGGCAGCCAAGGCCAGGGGGTGGGGCTCAGGCAGCCAGGGCCAGAGGGGCGGGGCCAAGGCAGCCAGTGTGCACTGGCAGGGGCGAAGGCCTTGGCCATGGTGGTGGGGCTGGGACTGAACCAGCTATCGACCCTATTGCAGGGTGATGGCTAGGTGCCCAAGGCCTAAAGCCTTGGCCAGAGACTTTAGGCCTTAGGCAGGCTGGGGGTGAGTAGTCAGTAGGACATCCCCTGAGGGCTCCCAGTATGTGTGAGGGGGTAGGTTGGGCTGAGTGATCACCTGCCCCAAGTGCACAAATTTCGTGCACTAGGCCCCTAGTTAATTATAAGCACTTTTTAAAAGTATAAGGAGACATCATTTACATTAGAGAAGAATTGTAGCTCCCGAATCTCTAGCATTTCCATCAAATTGTGCAAACAAATTTGGCAACATCATCACAACTAAAAAATACCTCTCCAGTACAAGGTATAAGTTTTCTTTTCCATTAAAACAAACATCCCATAAGATACTGACAATTCTGTATAATTATCATAGAGTAAAATATAGAGTGGAAAGGAAAGAAAAGAATTAGAGTAGTGATTTCAGAGATATTTTCTTTTTTTCTTTGGGCTAAGGTTTTACTAATAGACTAGTGACTAAAGAAGTTGGATCTAACTTCAGAGCAGCCTTTTTATTATTCCTGTACATATGCATACTTCGCATATTAATATATTTACCTGTGAAAGACCATTAAAGAGTAAACTATATGTAATCATTACCTAGCCTGGTTTTAACTTATCTCTATGAATTATTTCTGAATTAGTTCAGAATTAAAATTTCTTCTTAAAATAGAGAAACCATAAATATTCTTTATTGAAGAGTAGTCAACTCTAGTCTTGCCCTTGATTTTGCATTCAGAAGGCTCCTTGCCCTTCAGTCTTGCCCCTCATTTCTGATCTCTTGTCAAAGGGGTTCTGTAATTGTATCACCATCCACCCAGCCATATTCCAGCCAGCTGTCCCTTTAAAAACTAGGTATTACAAACTCCAGCTTACGTAGTTCTTTCACTTGGAAGGACTAATAATAGAATGTTTCATACAATGGTATAAATAAATTTACAAATTTAACTTTTGGTGGATTTTACCTATCAAAAATTCTCAAAGCAAAATGTTTTGAAGTCGCAAGTGGCATCTCTTAATATATATTTTGGAAACTCAATTACACCAGCATTTGTATGCAAAATCATATTTTAAACCATTGGAAGATATGCATACAACCCTAGTTGTATATATCTGCCACAAGATGTAATTTACCCATTAATATTCACAATTTAAACCAGCTACTTCAAACTACAGATAATCAGCTTTGCTTTTTTATTTATAGAATTGTCCTGGAAAGAATCAGCATTTCCTGGGACACTAAATGACTGTGTTCTAATCATGTTTCTGAGACCTCATTTGGAGATCTCAGAAAAGTCTCTTAAAAAACTCTGTGAGATGATATTTCATAAGTGGATTCATATAAGAGTGATAGGTCTAAAAATAATTTCATGTAAATAACAGACAGTTACAGTGCAAATTCGGAGTGCTCATTCCATTTTTAGTTTCTAGATGATAATGGGAATAATGAAACTAAATTAGTATAACATATCATATGGTTTTTATTTAGAATATTTATTTCTTCCTGATACTATCTATGTTAAAGAGTAATGGAAGAACTCCAGAGGAGGAAAGCAAGGTAAGGCAAGATAATTATTTTGTTTCATTTCAACAGTACTGTTCCTAAGTAAATTTCATGCTACTTTTTCTCTCTACCACTTTGAAAAAAATGGTGTCATTCATCTCACTGGGGAAAATGTCCTTCTCAAGTTGCTGAGATTTCTGTAAATGCCATTATTACTAGGGTCTACATGAGGAGGGTTAAATCTAAACAGCCAAATGAACTCTGAAATATGTGGCTTTTCTTCTTTTAAACATGTGCACATGTTATCACATGGCATGAAATAAAAGTTAATGTTTTCACACTGTCCCACCTCTTGTTTTGTAACTGACCTGTACCTAACATAAAATGTGAACAAACCATATCCATTTCCCACTGGGCAGATGGTTCATTGTCCAGTTGTCTTCAAGACAGAAAAATTAGTGAGCTGAGCTTGGTCTTAGGAAGGAGACAAAACTGGAAACCTGAAAAGTAGTGTAAGGCCAAATCTTTCTACTCATTGTACAAATCTCAAATGGGAAGTTAAGGTTTGGAAATGAGATAAGGTTTGCAACATTATCCCAGAGATAACCCAACATTCATTTCACCTGTTGAATTGATAAAGCACACACACACACGAAATCTCCAATTCTTTTTTTTAATCTTTATTGTTCAGTTTATTAATTACATTGTTTCCCCTTTTTATCCCCCTCTATCTCCCCTCCACCCTGTACCTATCCCACCCTCCACCCTCACCTCCCCCTCCCCAATGTCCTCTCCCATTGTTGCAAGATTTTTGTCCAGTCTCTTGCTGCACTTCCCACAACCCTTTTCTCCCCAAGAATTGTCATTCCATTCCCTCTCTATGTCCATGTTTCTGTTATATTCATCAGTTTATCTTATTCATCAGCCTATCAATTCACTTGATTTTTATGTTCACTTGTTGATAGATGTGTATTTGTTGTTCATAATTTATATTTTTACCTTTTTCTTCTTCCTCTTCTTAAAGAATATCTTTCAGCATTTCAGATAATATTGGTTTGGTGCTGATGAACTCCTTTAGCTGTTTCTTATCTGTGAAGCACTTTATCTGATCTTCAATTCTGAATGATAGCTTTGCTGGATAGAGTAATCTTGGTTGTAGATTCTTGCTATTCATTTTTTTGAATATTTCTTGCCACTCCCGTCTGGCCTGCATCGTTTCTGTTGAGAAATTCGCTGACAATCGTATGGGTGCTCCCCTGTAGGTAACCAACTGTTTTTCTCTCGCTGCTTTTAATATTCTCTCTTTATCTTTTGCTCTTGGCATTTGAATTATGATATGTCTTGGTGTGGTCCTCTTTAGATTTCTATATTTTGGGGTTCTCTGTACTTCTTGGGCTTTTAAGTCAGTTTCTTTCACCAGGTGGGGGAAGTTTTCAGTCACTATTTCTTCAGGTAGGTTTTCATTAACTTGTTCTCTCTCTTTTCCTGGCACCCCAATAATTCGGATGTTGGCATGCTTGAGGTTGTCCCAGAGGCCCCTTACACTATCTTCAATTATCTGAATTCTTTTTGTTTCTTGCTTTTCCAGCTGAGTGGATTTTGCTTCTTTGTATTTCAAATCTTTGACTTGGTTCTTGTGGCCCTCTGGACTGCTTTTAGGACTTTGTGTAATATTTTTTATTTCAGTCTGTGTATCCTTGATTTCTAGTTGGTCCTTTTTCATATCTGTGAGGGTCTGGTTCATATCCTCAGAGGTCTTGTTCATTTCCTTGTAAGTCTCATTCATTTCCTGGTTGGTCTTGTTTATTTCCTCGTAATTCTCATTAAGTTCATCGGCCTTTTCTAGGAGCCTCTTGAAAAGCCTTATAACCATGGTTTTGACCTCTATGTCTTGTCGTCTTTTCTCCTCCATTTCTTTCACACCTGATTTCTTTCCATATCTCTGCATGGTGGCTGCTTTATGTGGTAAATATCCTCTAAGGGTCAGTGGCACAGCCTCCCCAGTTATTTGAGATGGGTACTCTTACTGCAATCCTTTATGGGTTGTACAGTATTTTTGAATTTAAACCCAGCTTGTTGTTTTTAGCCCTAGGAGGGTTTGACCTCCAGGCCAATTGGCTATGAAGGGAGACTGTGTTCAGGTTGGATGGGCAGAGTCTCTGAGCTGCACAGGCAGCCTCAGTGTCAGCTACATCCTATGTGGCTATCGCGCGCGGGTCTCTGTTGGATGGGGGTGGCTGCAGACACCTCCAAGAGAAAGCCCCTAGTCTCTTCCCCTTGCCAGAAAACTCTGCCTCTCCCCAAATGAGTCTGCACACCCAAAGTCTAGCCCAGGGTTGTAAAATAGATGGTTTCCGGAACCAGGAGACAAGTTTCCAAGGGGCAAGTCATAGGTTTGTGTCACACTTGCGCGCGAACTTCTTTTCCCAGCCTCTGGGTTTCTCCGCAGTCTAGGAGACCTCTGCTGCGCCCTGCTTCCAGGGTGCATCCCCCGGACCTCGGACCTCGCCTGGCACTGGGGAATCTGTGCAGTGGGAAGTCTTCGCTCTCCCCGTTGGCGAAATCCAGCCGGGGTTGCTGCTCCAGCCCTACAGCCCACGCGCAACCAGGATGGCTCCTAACCTGTTTCCGTCTTCAAGGCTGTGCTCCCGCTTCTCCTCTGAATCTCAGTGTCCCACCTTTACTCTTATTTGTGGAGTTTTCACTCAGCTAGCTTTCTGGCAATTCTGGGTGATGTTTGTTTTGTTGTTATGTTGTAGTTTTTAAATCATTGCGCGGGGGAGAACTAAGATGGCGGCAAAGGCAAAACACCTATCTTGCCGTCATAATCAGCAATTTTAATACTACAACTTAACGAAGGAACAAACACCTTCCAGAATCACCAGAACGCTCGCGGAGTGAAAATTCCACAAATAAAAGTGAAGATAAGACACTGTGACTCGGAGGAGCGGCGGTGGACAGCGTTGAAAGATTCGCGCGCAGAGAGAGGTTTGGAGTGCGCGCCGCGGAGAGGGCGGGCGGCTGAAAACCGGCCAGGTTTCTCGAACAGGGAGACAGGGGCATCCCACTGGACTGATTCTCCAGCTCTGGGCGAAGTCCAGGGAACCCACTATCACACGGGGTGAAAACTGGACAGTGGGAGGGCACGCCAAAGCTCGGGTGCTGCCAGGTCTGCCGGCTTGTGGAGAAGGCAGCTCTCCCGCGAACAGCTCGGCTGCGTGACGGCGCAGAGAGCGCACCGCGACTTGTCTCTCATTCGGAAAACCGTCAGTCTGCTTTGTTTTACGACCCTGGGTGAGACATTGCGCATGCAAAGTCATTTGAGAACAGTCTGAATTCCCCAGCAGCCGGTGGAGCTCCACAGCGGCTCTCTCTCAGAGGTGCTGGCAGCCATTGCCCCCGGCACAGAGCCCCTGGGGCTGCATAGGGCGGAGCTAACGCTGTCTGCTTGGCCCGGAGACTCCGCCCACCCAACCTGAGCACAGCTGAGCTTCACAGACAATTGGCCTGGAGGTCAAACCCTCCTAGGGCTAACAACAAAAAGCTGGGATTAAATTCAAAAACACTGAATACAACCCATAAAGGATTGCAGTAAGAGTACCCACCTCAGGTAACTGGGGAGACTGAGCCACTGTCCCTTTGAGGATAGCCACCACATAAAGCAGCCACCATGCAGAGACATGGAAAGAAATCAGGTGTGAAAGAAATGGAGGAGAAAAGACGACAAGACATAGAGTTCAAAACCACGGTTATAAGGCTTTTCAAGAGGCTCCTACAAAAGGCCGATCAACTTAATGAGAATTATCAGGAAATAAACAAGACCAACCAGGAAATAAACAAGACCAACCAGCAAATGAATGAGATTTACAAGGAGATGAATTATACTTACAAAGAAATGAATGAGACCCTCAGGGAAATGTGCAAGACCTCTGAGGATACAAACCAGACCCTCACAGATAAAAAAAAGGACCAACTAGAAATCAAGCATACACAGGCTGAAATAAAAAATATTACACAAAGTCCTAAAAGCAGTCCAGAGGGCCACAAGAACCAAGTCAAAGATTTGAAATACAAAGAAGCAAAATCCACTCAGCTGGAAAAGCAAGAAACAAAAAGAATTCAGATAATTGAAGATAGTGTAAGGGGCCTCTGGGACAACCTCAAGCAAGCCAACATCCGAATTATTGGGGTGACAGAAAAAGAGAGAGAGCAAGTTAATGAAAACCTACTTGAAGAAATAGTGACTGAAAACTTTCCCCACCTGGTGAAAGAAACTGACTTAAAAGCCCAAGAAGTACACAGAACCCCAAAATATAGGAATCTAAAGAGGACCACACCAAGACATATCATAATTAAAATGCCAAGAGCAAAAGATAAAGAGAGAATATTAAAAGCAGCAAGAGAAAAACAGTTGGTTACCTACAGGGGAACACCCATACGATTGTCAGCGGATTTCTCAACAGAAACGATGCAGGCCAGACGGGAGTGGCAAGAAATATTCAAAATAATGAAGAGCAAGAATCTACAACCAAGATTACTCTATCCAGCAAAGCTATCATTCAGAATTGAGGATCAGATAAAGTGCTTCGCAGATAAGAAAAAGCTAAAGGAGTTCATCACCACCAAACCAGTATTATATGAAATGCTGAAAGATATTCTTTAAGAAGAGGAAGAAGAAAAAGGTAAAAATATAAATTATGAACAACAAATACACATCTATCAACAAATGAACATAAAAATCAAGTGAACTGATAGGCTGATGAACAAGATAAACTGGTGACTATAACAGAAACATGGACATAGAGAGGGAATGGACTGACAATTCTTGGGGAGAAAAGTGTTGTTGGAAGTACAGCAAGAGATTGGACAAAAATCTTGCAACAATGGGAGAGGACATTGGGGAGGGGGAGATGAGGGCGGAGGGTGGGATAGGTACAGGGTGGAGGGAAGATATAGGGGGATAAAAAAGGGGAAACAATGTAATTAATAAACTGAACAATAAAAAAAAAATTTAAAAAAAAAAAATCATTGCGCGGGGCAGAACAATAGTTGTTTACCTATGCCGCCACCTTGGTTCTCGAAATATCCAATTCTTTAACTCTTAAATTTGTAACAGAGGAAGAGTTACAATCCAGGATATTTGGCTTAAAGCCTTTTTTGCCTCCATCTTAGTAAAACAGTATTTTCAGTACTTCATTAAAAAGGGGAGAACATTGCTTGGGGAATTTTATACTTCCTATCTTCAACCTATAATGTGGTATCATTAATTCGGCCTTGTGTATATGTGCATTTTTAAAAAGTCCTCATAAATACAAAGTAATATCAAGCTTGGCTTTTTAACACAGTTGATGCTCTGAGTGGTTAGTGGTGTTAATGGCATAGCATATTCTTGGCTATGCCTGTGTCTCCAGCTGGAAAACAGATTCATGTAATTCACATCACCTTTGTTGACAGAAAGGTCAGCAGTCTAAACCATTTTTTTTATTTATTCACTCTCCCTTTATTTAGTTTTGGGTAGGGACGAAATTGAGGATACTGTGCCATTAATATATATATATTTACGTATAGTGACTATAAGCAGGCAGCTCAAGTTTTAAAAGTTGAAATATATTTGCACGTGTCAGTTAAACATATATTTTAGAATATGCAATGTGACTATACATAGAACAACTTTGAAACATAGAAAATTCTTTTAAAAAACAAGCTTATTTTAATCTACTTATACTGTCTATACTTAAATCGGATTTTAAAGCAGATACTATAAGTAGGGACAAGTGTGTGGCCAGGCAGCAGCAATGTTCTTGAAAGAGGATTGATAACAGGGAAAGAATACTTGACATGGCCTTCTGTGACATTCATGTCCTCCTACTTGAACTTCAAATCCTAAAGACGTACTTTAGGGAGGTGGTGTAGCTCTTTTTGTTGTCGTTTGTTTGTTGGTTTGTTTGGGGGTGGGAGGTATTTTTTTTTCCATGACAGGACATAAGGATAAGAACAGCATGGTGAGAAACACCGCCTGGAGATGGAGATAAGGGATGCCCTCAGGATAATCACCTCTCTGCTTAGGTTAACATGGTGAAACTGGATTTAGTAATTTTCATCAGGATTTTAATTGATGAGTTCCTCTTACTGGCATCCATATTCTCTCTTCAAGAGAGGTCCCTTCCATCAGTAGTACCAGGTCCTTTGTTAGATCCAAACCCACATGTTGCTGTGGCTCCAATTCAGGTTGGCCAGAGACTTTAAGATCTAATGGTCACTCCATTCCTCAGGTAGAAATGGAGTACTACTAAAAATTTAAGAGCCTCTTGGGCAAGAGATCATAATCCACAGTTATGAACATCTGTATTCTTTTCTGAGTAGAATACCATATCCCCAACAACTTAAACACTTATCAGCACTTTCTCCTATTGGACTCTGGGATCCAAGGAAAATGGCCTGACCTTATCAGACCACAAGCTTAGCTTTCCCAAGCTTTCAGTAAATACATTTCTATTGGAAGAGAATGTGTGGAGTCTATTTTTCCAAATATTATCCTATAACCTACCAATAGTATAATAGATACCTTATCCTGTTCTAGAACAAGCGTGTCTTCTAACAGTTTTAATTCAGTTTGCCTCTTCAATCTCTACCCTGCTGATTGGATTCTAACTGCCCTTCAATCCTTTTGTGAACCAACTCTTGTCCTATTCACTCATGGAAGTTGGCATTAGGTAGATGTGAAAGAGAGTAAAAAATACTTCTTCCAAGTATTTTGCCACTAAGAATGGGGAACAATCCCAAGCTTATCTCTATTTTATGGAATAAATTGTGCCATCTCAAAATTCATAAGTGAAGACCTAAGCTCTAGCTTCTTAGAATTGACTAAATTTGGAGATTAACCATTGTTAAAGGAGATGTGTAGGGTGACAAATTGCTGAGGGGTGGACTTGAAATGTTGAATTTTATGTAACACCTTGGCTGGACTATGGTGGCTATATATTTGATCAAACATTATTCTAGATGTCTCTGTGCAGGTATTTTTTGGATGAAATTTACACTGGTATACTTTGAATAAGACCTGCATAATGGGGGTAGGCCTCATGCTGTCCCTTGAAGGCCTGCACAAAACAGAAGACTGATTTCCCCTGGGCAAGAGGGATTTCTGCCAGCAGACAGCCTTCGGACTCAAAAGGCAACATCAGCTCTTCTTTGCTCCATCCTGCTGGCCCACCCTGCAGATTTTCAGCATGCCAACCTCCATACTCACATGAGCCAATTTCTTAAAATAAATCTCTAACTATTTATACCCACATCCCATCTTGGCATCCGATTCCTAACTGCTAAGTCTGGAACTACCATGTGGGTACTTTCCCACCACAGTTGGGTTTATGCAGATGGTTAATTTGCAAGTATGGGGGAAGGGAAAGAAGGAGCCTTTATTTTACAGATTAGTTTTTATTTATGTCATTAAAAATAAATCTAAAGCAATGTACCACATTTATATGTCTATTACTATAAGTCTTTTCTCCCTTTACTACCACTATCTGAGCTTGCTAGTAAATGCAGTCACAGTGCTCCTAGAAAAGGCATAGCCTGGTCTGTCATTTCAGCATTTTCTGAAGAGGAGGGTGAGGGATGCTCCCTTTTCTAAGAGTGGTATATTCTTCAAATACCAAAACACTTTCGCCATTGATATGCTGTTGTGTTGAGAAAAGGTTTTCCCACCCAAAATGGAGAAAGCGGGAGAGAAACATGTCTTTGAAAAGATGGACAAACAATTCAAGTTATGCTCTATATCTGGCAGTTTCAAATAGTTATTATAGACTTTGCTAAATGTTATAGTTAAGTATTTGGTGGTGTGATTTTTTTTCCCATGTGTTTTCCCCCAGCCCCGAATCTCCTCCTCTTTACTATAAATATTTTATACTACTGTTTATATTTCACTAAAACAAATATTCTATTTTTTAGCTAAATGTATATTTGTATATAGGTTTATATGCACGCAATACATAACTTATCATATGTTGAAAGGTATAGGATACACTGAGCATTATTTTAGAAGTTACAAAAGATACATAATGAACCCATATTCCCACATGCAGCCTTTCCCTGCTATATCATTCAGATCACCTTGTCCCGTGTGAGAAAAACCCCATTACCATGAGGTTTTGCTGCCTTCAGTTTGCAACTGAAGGCAAAAATACTGTGTCTGCCAGTTAATCATCCCAGATGTAAGCACCAGCTGCACTCTCTGCTTTGTTTATGAGCACATTTTCCTTCAGGTAAACACTGTGATTCTGGCAGAAAATTGTGCCTGATGGATATGAATTCTGCTGTTATGTATTCACTACTTTTTAGAGAACATTTACATTTGTACAGCAGAGAATGCTAAATTGGAGGAAGGGAAACTTGAATGACTGATATGCTTGATTTGGCCCTGTCACCCTGGGTCTAGGCAAGTTAATTGGTCTCAGTTTCCACATCTGTAAATTGGGGTGTTACTATTCACTTAACAGGGTTGCTGTGCAGAGTAAAATAAGTAATTTCTGTAATATTTTGCAGTACTTAGACATAGCTTTTGCTCAGTTAATCATAGTTTAACCCATGCTCTTCTGTAAAGGAAGAAAGTATAATGTCTTCTTTATATTTTAATTATACTATGTGAAAAAAATTATAATAACCACAAATACTGTGAGAACACCTTAAAAGGGAAATGCAGACAGAAAGTATGATCAGTTGTGTGTGTGTATATCTTTCCTTCCATATTGTGAGTTAAATGCATTAGTTTTTGTTCCAGCTGGACTGCTCCAATAAGCACCATTGGTACTTTTGCTTCCTCCCATGTGCCTGTCCCAGTTTTTAAGTCCAATGTGAAAAATGTTAGTGAAAACCCTTTCCAACTAGTTGACATATCGTCAAGTTATTGTTCCTGGTAAAAATTAATAAATCACTGTCAGTTAATATCTTAATTTAAGCCTGCTGACAGAATCCATACACACAGAAGAGGCTAGCCAGCTGGAGTAAACCCGCGGCTGAACAGAGAGGGAGTCACTCATTCATTTTCTGAGGCTGGGGCAGTCAGAGTGCAATGCACATAACTAAACAGGAGGGAGGTTATGTCTGTCAGGAGAGTGAGCTGTGAAGAAAGAGGATTTTTTATCCTCTGAGAAATTGAAAAAAAAAGTTAATAAAGTTTGGCAAGGTAAAACAATTTGGAAAGTCATATATTCAGAAAACCAAGGTTCCATTTCATTTGGTCCAGTTACATTAAAACAGGCAGACTCTACTGGGTACCTAGCTAACCCCAGAGCTCTGCATATGGAAATCGGGTTCTCTGGGACTACTTATTTGTTGCTGTTTTCAAGCATTTTGATGGTGTGTGATTTCTTGTTTAGAAGTATGGAAAGGGATAAGAATACACCACCAAATATGTATTATACTCTATGGCTAATTGGAATTGATATGGAAAGTGGGCTGAGCTGACTTCCAAGTGACTTGGAAGAGCTCATTACCGCTTCCTAGTGGCCTCTCTGATGGAGTAGAGAAAACCTCCAGGAGGAAGAAGCAGGTCACATAACCATGAGGCCTAATGCAGCCTCACCACCTTCTCAGGCAGCTTCCCTTAATTCCAGGTCAAACTGCTGAGCATTTTCATAGAGAAATCTGAGCATCTATATTAGTCTCTTCCAAATTTTAATATCAGAAGATTCAAACTCAATGTAAACTTACCGTGATTTCAGCTTATGGACTATTTTTCTTTGTTTAAATAACTGTTCCTGCAATTTTATTTATATTATCAGATCTTAAAGAAATTTCAAGAGCAATACCCAATCAATGTAAAAATTAAGAAGTGATAAAAAATCACAAAGAAAGTGAAAATTACCTGATTATATGCTTCATTCACATAACCTATATGTATCATAGCTCCTAAATGGCAGGGGCTGTTAGCACCAATGGTCTAATTTAGAAACACAAATAAGTGGCTATTAATATTTATGCTCACAGGGGGAGGAACCAAGATAGTGGCATAGGTAAACACCTATACTGCTGCCTCACACAACAATTTCAAATTTTCAACTAAAAGACAAAACAGACATCATCCAGACCCACCAGAAAGCTGGCTGTGTGGAAATTCTATAACTAGAAGTAAATAGAAAAGTACACTGAGACTCAGAGGAGCTGTGGAGGGCAGAGGTGCGCAGATGTGGAGATGCAAGGACTGAATATGCAGCTGGCTTGCTCGAACAGGAGGGAGACAAAGGCTCCCCACTGTGCTGAACTTTAGTTTTGGGTGAGACTCAGGGAACCCAGATTCATACGGAGTGAAACTGGACTGTCAGGAGGAAGCATACTGAGACACCAGAGCTGCAGAAGGAAGAGGTGTGGAGGCATGCACATGCTTGTAGAGAGGGCAGGCAGCTGAGCCCGAGGCTGGCTTTCTCACCTGGGAGAGAAATAAAACCTCCTGACTGCACTATACTCCAGTTCCTGGTGAGACTTTGGGTATCCAGACTCTTTTGGGGAGAAACTGGACTGTCTGGCAGTGGGAAAAACTCAAGGACAGCTTTCTCACAGAGGTTCATGCAGCCATTGCCTAGAGACCCAGGGGCCTCTTAGGGTGGGACCGATGGGAAACCAAGGCTGTCTGCTCCACCCTGAGACTCTGCCCCCTCCAAGCTGAGCACAGAGGCTCTCTCAGTGTAGACACAGCTGATCCTCACAGCCAATTGTCCTGGAGGTAAACTCCTCCCAGTGATACCAACAACAATCTAGGCTTTACTACAACAAGACTGTGCACACAGCCCATAAAGGGGTGCACCAAGAGTGTCTACTTCAGGTAACTGGGGAGGCTGAGCCACTGTGCCCTAGAGGACACCTACCACACAAAGCTACTCTACCAACTCAGGGAAGGAGCGAAAATGCAGAGACAAAGAAACAGATCACAAATGAAAGAAATGGAGGAAAATAAATGACTGTATACAGAGTTCGAAACCATGGTTATAAGGTTTTTCAAGAATTTCCTAGAAAAGGCCAATACATTTAGCAAGACCCTCGAGGATATGAAAAAGGACCAACTAGAAATTAAGCATACACTGACTGAAATAAAAAAATATTATACAGAAACCTAACAGCAGACTAGAGGACCACAAGAATCAAGTCAAAGATTTGAAATACAATTAAGCAAAAAACACTCAGCCAGAAAAGCAAAAAGAAAGAAAAAATCCAAAAATTTGAACATAGTGTAAGGAGCCTCTGAGACAACCTCAAACATACCAACATTTGAATTATGGGGGTGCCAGAAGAAGAGAGAGAGCAAGATACTGTAAACCTATTTGAAGAAATAGTGACCAAAAACTTCCTGACCTGGTGAAAGAAATAGACTTACAAGTTCAGGAAGCACACAGAACCCCAAACAAAAGGAATCCAAAGAGGACCACACCAAGACACATCATAATTAAAATGCCAAGAGCAAATATTAAAAGCAGCAAGAGAAAATCAGCTAGTTACCTACAAGGGAGCACCCATATGATTTTCAGCTGATTTCTCAACAGAAACTATGCAAGCCAGAGGGGAGTGGCAAGAAATATTCAAAGTGATGAATAGCAAGAACCTACAACCAAGATTACTCTAGCCAGCAAAGGTATCGTTCAGAATTGAAGGTCAGATAAAGAGCTTCATAGATAAAAAAACAAAAACAAAAACAAAACAAAACAAAACAAAACAAAACACAAAAAAACAAAACTAAAGGAGTTCATCACCACCAAACCAGTATTATATGAAATGCTGAAAGGTATTCTTTAAGAAGAAGAAAAAGGTAAAGATAAAAATTAGGAACAACAAATATATATCTATCAACAAGTGAATCTAAAAATCAAGTGAATAAAAAATCTGATGAACAGAATAAATTGGTGAATATAATAGAATCTGGGACACAGAAGGGAGTGGACTGACAATCCTCAGGGGAAAGGGGTATGGGAGGTGCGGGAAGAGCCTGGACAAAAAGCGTACACCTATGGATGAGGACAATGTGGGGAAGGTAGGGGCAGAGGGTGGGGTGGGAACTGTGTGGAGGGGAGCTATGGGGGGAAAAAAGAGGGACAATTGTAATAATCTGAACAATAAAGATTTATTAAATTAAAAAAATATATGCTCACAGTAGTTAAAGATTTTTAAAAGAGATTTTTTAAATTTTAGTTACTAAGTACAACCTTAATGTGATATTATGAGAAGAGAATGTTGAAATGATTCAAAAAGCCCTGGGTTCTTGGTTAAACATCCTAAATGGTTGACCTAAGATAAAGCATCCTCATTTTTTTTATCCTTTACTTCTTTCTGTAGCTAAAAGTCTAAGAATTTTACTTCCAGTAATCAATATATGCAGTTCTTTTCATTGCCCATTATTCAAACAGTGCCTAATGTTTTTGTAAATCAACATGCACTGTTATACCCTTGGCTGAACAGAGGGGAATTCACTCATTCATTTTCTCAATTCATATTCTGTCATAATTTGGCATAAGATATAGGTGGGTGTACCAATCACTTGGCTATTCCTTAAAGTATGGTTTAATTTGGTCCTAAGTCCATTAGAAACTAACAACTGAACGAAAACACTCAACTTGAACTATATAATAGAATAATATTCCTGAAATATCTCAGACTTTTTTCATTTTAGTACCCAACAATAACCACCTAATCATTTCAGTGTATTAAGCACATTTTTGTTTACTTGTACACATCAAACATACATACATATTTGATCACACAGACAAAACAAAGCCAAAAGTGGTATGGGAAAGGAAAGCCGGAGAGGAACTGTGTCATTTCTTTTAGTGGTATACACTCTGCAGAACCCCAAATGTTCCCTTGAAATCAGCATCCTTCCTGAAGGGGCCAACAGAAGCAAATCACACCAATTTCAATAATATTAAGGACAAACATTGCCTGATTCTGTAAAGTGGTATCTAAGTCATTTAGGCAGAAAAGAACAGAGGGGAAGAAGACTTGCCTATAAGAAAGTATATGCTTGATGGAAAAGAAGAAAGGAAAGAGGACACAACAATAACTTTCTGGAGGAATATTCTCTCTAATAATAGTTGGACAACATAGTAATCTTTTAAAATATTTTGTTTACTTGCCATTTATTGTTATAAATATTCAAGTGATGTTATAGATAGGATCACCAATGTACCTGTTTTTCTGATATAGGCCCAATTTATTCTCATTTATTCTGGCATGATTATTAACTTCTTGCTTTGGGTGTAAGGCTCAGATTTTGGGGGGCTTAATAAATTCAGATATAATGTTTAAGGTTGTTTCTATGTAATATCTCTACCAGACCTTTCATTTCATTCAAGGCTAAGACATGGAGCACACTCCAGGCCAGGCACAGTTCTAGCAAATTAGACATAGTAACTCTTTTGATGTACTTACACACAATCCAATGACAACTGAGGCAACATTCCTACAAGCACATAGCAAAAAACAGCATATTTGATATGTAAATTTAGATGTCTTAATCCAGAGGCCTTCTTCTTTTTTTTTTTTTTAGAGAAAATATATTTTTAAATATATTTTATTGATTTTTTACAGAGCGGAAGGGAGAGGGATAGAAAGTCAGAAACATCGATGAGAGAGAGACGTCGATCAGCTGCCTCTTGCACTCCCCGCACCGGGGATGTGCACGCAGCCAAGGTACATGCCCCTGCCGGAATTGAACACCATTCAGTCTGCAGTCCGACGCTCTATCCACTGAGCCAAACCGGTCTCGGCCAGTGGCCTTCTTTTATCTTCCATATGTCTTTCAAATATTGTTCATATTTTTTGAAGGAATAATCAATGATCTATATTATAAAGAGGTAATATGCAAATTAACCAAAGGACTACATAACAGGTCAGGACTAGACAGGAGGAGGTGGTGCACGCAGGTGAGGCCTGGAACGGAGACGGAGACACAAACGCCTGTCCAAGATGGCACAGTGGCTTGGGCAGCTCTGGAGTGGACACAGGCAGGGGGGCCAGGGGATGCTGCAAATCAGGCATGGGTCCTGGCACCCCATGTCCCCAGTCCAGCCTCCCGGCACCGATCTGGCCTGATTCCTGCAGGGCTGGTGGTGCACCAGTTAGGTACGGGTCCCAGCCCCTCACAGGATGCCTCCTTGCAGGGCAGGAGGTAGGGTGCCTCCTCGCATGATTTCAATAGTGCACTGGACCTCTAGTTTGTATATAAAAAAGCAATAATTTATCCATAAATTCCACCAAGTATTCTACAAATATGGCTACAATGAAAAGAATCTTCCATATTAATTCTTCTCTCCACATTACCATTTCCATCATGCACGCATAATTGACACATTGACTGGAAATTAAATGCCCTGAATTACTTTGAATGTCCTAAAAAACAAAACAGTGGAAAGAAACATGGCTCATTGACAAACTGGATACCATAATTCCACCTCCCCCTGGTTGACACCCATCCTCCAGCATCAAGATAAGGACTGGGAGGCCATTAAGAGCACAGTACCATGTACTGGACACAAAGGAGGATCCAAACTACTTTCAGTGGGGCACTTTAATAAGACCATATCCTTTGGTCAGCGATTAGCTTCTTATAGATTTTTTTAGGTATATTTTTATTGATTTCAGAGAGGTAGGAGAGGGAGAGAGATAGAGAAACCTCAATGATGAGAGAGAATTGTTGATCAGCTTCCTAATGCATGTCCCACACTGGGGAATGAGTCAGCAACCTTGGCATGAGCCCTGACTGGAAATCAAACTGTGACCTCCTGGTTCATAGGCTGATGCTCTACAATGAGCCATGCTGGCCAGGCTTATGGATTTAAAAAAAAAACAACAACATATAATTAAACATGAGACTCAGGTTCCTACAATTCTTATCGAGCTGAATTACCTGATTCCCTGCTCACATCACCTTTTACAGCAATAAGAGGTGACAGCAGACTGCTGGAGAGAAGACAAAACTCAGAAGTCGAAGTAGAAGCATCTGTGCTTTGCAATGAGGAATGCATACTCACACAGATGAACTTGAGTAGCCATCACAGAAAGTATTAAGTTATCTTCAGCATCCCCTGCCTAGTATAATATCATGTGGAAGGGTTACAGAATGATTGTTTTATGAAATTTGGGTAGTTGCAATTAAAAACCTTAGGTACGTTATTTAATTTTCTGGAGGACGTCTTTGTGAAGTGATTTTTATGCAATGTAGGAAAAGTTCTGTTAATATCTGATACCTGCTAAGTCATCCATCCTGATTGTGGACAAAATGTTATATTTACTATAAATATGCCTACTAGTATTTAAAAGAAGCTAGCAAATAAAATAGGTAGGACATGAAAAAGAAAAACCTTTCAAATCTATATTGCCTGCAGAGTGCTAAAACTCCGAATGAGAAATTTAAATTATCTGAGAAGGCATTACTTATAAAAAAAAAATAAACCAACCATGTATTTGAAACATCTGGATCGTTCAGTGAACTTCTGGCATTTATCCTTCTGTGAGAACTGCATAGATGCAGCCTAAATGGTTGTTAGTAAATGTTTAGAAATGCTGTCCTGGCAGGATAGTGATAGCTTTCAGTCTCATATCTATCTCCCTTTCATAAAATGAATGCTATTAGACATGTTATCTGCCTGTCAAAACACTCGGTTAGACTTTAGAAGGAGAGGTGCATAAGTAAAGCAATTTTGTTATAATTTCACGATGAGAACGTATGCCACCAAGAAGAGCAGGATGAAATTCTGCTTTTTAAGGATCAAGTCTGCTACCGAGAAATCTGCCAGGACTTTTCCATTTTTATTCCCACTTTCTATTTTCTACATATGAATTTAGTAATCCTTAGTATATTTTTGGCAAAGCCTAAGCTTTTCCTTCAGTAACAACTTCCCCTTAATAATCTGAAATAAAATTCTGTGCAAAAAAAAAAAAAAATCACAGGATCAAATGGAAAGGTTGCATTAGCTATCTTCTGCCTCAAGCTTCTTTCTGCTTAATGTTCTAACAAGATAGGGAGTGACGTGGAACACCCTCGGGGTAGGAAAACAAGATGCTGAAGAGATGCATGTGTCTCCTAATGGAATATCTGCAGAGATAGAAACCAGAGTCTTTCTCACCATTAGTTAATTTCCCTAAGCAGCAACTTCCTAAAAATAACCTCAGGATATCTCTTTGGCCAAATTCTTTCCCCAGACCTGATGTCAGACGCCATATTTAGGACAGCAGCAAAAAAGGAAGATTTCATGTATTCATTCAAAATTTCCCTACACACAGCAACAGATGTTAGTCATAGAAATAAGCAAGGACCAGAGACGTTAGCATCTCTTGAAATTATAATAAATGAAGGGGCAGAGATATGCTGAAGCTGTAGCCATTGATGTCATCACTACAACTTCGACATATCTCTGCCCCTCCTTTGGGGAATGGGCTTGTTTTGCAAAAATTAACACACTAAATTAAAAACAAAACAAAACATTATCTTGTTTGCCATTAAGTCAACAAGGCCTTAATAAAATAAATTTTGGACTAATTTTTAAATAAATCACCATTTTATTAGTTATATTATTTGTCCTCTTACTTGGATATGCAAAAGATGTAAATCCAAATGGAAAGTAAAGCAATTGGGAATTAGGTAGTTAGGTCATTATTACAAAATTAAATTTATCTATGGGTTTAATGCCAATTCTTTGTAAAACAACTAAAAGAATGTCAAGAAATCTATTTCATAATTCAGAGTGGAAAGATATACAATACGACACCGAAAACATTTGTTTTTGTTAATTAGAGCCACCAGGTGACAAAGAGCACTTCTAGAGACATGGGGTTGGGGTGGGTAACTGATGTGGCATAACTCTAGATTACTGCCAGAAGAACGCCTAACTTTATCTCCTCCAAATAAATTAAAAATACATGTTTAAAAGAAACAAAATGACTAAGGGCCTCTTTGCTTTTCTATTTTTTTCCTTTCAGTCACAAGTTTTGTTTGTTGTTCGCTTTTATTTGTTTGCTGTTTTAAGAAGCTTTAGTAGTTTTCTGATGTTCTTTTGTATTCTGGGATTTTATACTGAAAAGTGCTTACTCACAGTGAAATTTGAACCTCACCAAAGTTTACTTAATGGTGAAAGATATATTCTCTTTACTGCTTACCTAATTGGCAGGGTGAATTCTGGACTTAGGGCAAAGAAAAGAGATATGAAAACCTAGATAAGAAAGGATTCTGCCTTTCTTCCTATTCTCTTTATTTTACTCTCAAAGAACTTTAGGTCAAGCAATAGATATTTTTATAAACTGCTCTTGTACTGACAACGAGTTTATAAAAACATCGATAGCTTGACCTGAAGTTCTTTGAGAGTAAAAATGGCTGCTAATTTATTAGGGACTCACATTAGGGAAATTATTGAATTGATTCAGCAAAATTACCTTGCATCAACATGATTTGTGAACAACAGAGATTCAAGCCCAGGTTTATCTGACTTCAAAGCCCTTTGCTCCACCACTGCATCATACATTCCCTCAAACCAAGGCCCATGCCCCTGCTCATGAATCCTTTGTCATTACACTTATTTTTAAGAATGGTTAACATGAAAGAAAAACCACAGTTTGAATGCCTCACTCTGCTCCCCAGACTTCCATTGCCATATTATGAATGGTAACTAAAAAGGAAATATTCCCAAGTGTTTTAAACATCCCAGTTAATGGCACAGAAGGAAGAAAGGGCTAATGTGGAAAGTGGGTCTACACAACTGACTGACACAGGAACACTTCACTGGCAGGGAGGCAGCCAGCACCATACTAAGTCACATAGATCTTAGGAAATAGAGTGTTCAACAGCAAAACTGAGGTGTCCATGTCTTATCATTCTACCGAGGCAGGTTTACAATGAATGATTAGTTCCTCTGCAATTATTTACCATAAAGAAAGATTTAATGAGTGCCTCCCATGAGCCAGGAAGTAGGAATTTAAAAATGAACAGAAAAGAATTTCATTATCACAGAAGTGAATGCATAAGCAAACACAAACAAATCATAGCAATTTCTAGGAAGATGACTGAGCAGACTGGTGAGCTAGTTCAGGTAAGGCTACAAGTGGAAAATTAAGAAGGGGAGAGTTCTGCCAAGAGTGTAGAGAAGAGAATAGTAGGCAGAGAGGAGAGCAGGTAAGAAGGCCTTGAGATGGCAGAGAGCTTGGTGTGTGCTGGGAACTGAAAACAAAGTGAGGCTGAAGGAAGGTAGGAGGAAGCAGGGATGAGGATTAGTGAAGGGAAGTGGTATGAGATAAAATATAAGAGAATGAGAGAGGTCTGGTTCTGATATCAAGTTCAGATTAGAATGGTAAGTGCTTTAAAAATCCACTGAACACTTTTAAGCAAGGGACCCTCATGATCTGACATGTATGGTAAAACTATCTCTCATCACTCTGGCTGCTCTTTTGCAAAGGAAGTGTTTTAAGAAGGTAAGAATGATGACAATGAGGCTAGTTAAAGGCTAGTGGCCTAGATTGTATCATCACTAAATGGCTAAAATTCTTACTTTATATACAGCATATGGTATTTTCATTAATTTGAATGGATAATGAGAGATTAATGCATTTGAGATATAATTTGAAGAATAAATAATGGAATTTGCTTACAGGTTGGATACAAAGCAAAAACCAACAAACAGGGGAATCAAAATTTGAATGATGCTACTTGATTTAATAATTATGATCCTTATGAAGAAGGAAAAACCAATACAGTACTTTCAAATTTTTTAGTCCAAATTTTAATAGTTAAAATAATTTTAATATTTAAATTATTATGATTATTATTATAGATTTTATCAGACATTGAAATATATTATTTCAATTAATCCACTTGGAAGTAAGTCATGCAGAACAATGCTAAAATGGCCATTTTATATGTGAGAAAATTGACATTCAAAAGATAAAGTAAATTTTCCAATGCATCAGACTGGAATTAGCAGAACTCAGATATGTTTGTCTTGAAAATTAGATTCTAAACTTCCCAGAAGTGGACTTTGCATCTATCTGGCTCTCAATTCAAGCTCCATACCCAGATTAGTGTATGCCATATAGAATATTCTAATACATATTTATTACCCAAATAAATACACATAATTTCCACTATCACTTGACGCTTCTCAGAGATTCCCAAGTATAGTCTACCGTAATTGGTTTTAGCAGTCAATATCAATAGGGCTCTCCTTTAAACTACTGTCCCAGTTGTGACCACACAGAGCTCCCTTTCACTGAGGCACTTCTAGTTATATTTCTATCTCTGTATCCTTCCTGGAGAAAAATGTGTAGTAGGCACACTAAACTGACAGGACCTGGGAAGAGCCATAAGAGTCTGAACTAGGACTCAAGTTCTTAAGACCACTGCAGGGAGACCTGGGAATGACATGTTCAGATGAAGGATCCCTGGGAGGTATGGGCTCTACCTTCACAAGTCCAAGGTCTCTGGTCCTTTGGTTTTGCTATGGGTCATCTCTAATCTCAGGGTCATAGCACCCTTACTGTATCTACAGCACTTTCTCACAAAGAGGACCCACTTCACTCTCAGAACTTAGGCTATCCTGGTAGTTACATTTAAGTGTCCCTCTTTGCAAAAAAATTTCCTAGCCTCATATTCCAATCACCAAGTCTCAATTTCTGACATCTGGTTCATCAACCTGTAAAGCTCTATTTAATGCATTACTTGTCAAGATGTAAGCTTTTTCTGAACCTCACCTTCAGTCAGATGTTAAGGCATAAGTCTGAATCTCAAGAAGATTCTGTAACACTGGCTTCCCCCCAAAAATTCATACTCCATGAGATCCACTACATAGCCATAAAAATATGCTTTAATCCAACTTTAATTTGATGCCTTTCCTTCCAGACAATAACCAAATGTGTATTACATTCATTGCTCTTTGTCTTAATAAAAGTGATTATGTGTCAAATTCAAATAGGCCCACTTAAAACTCTGGGAGATCTGAAGTAAACATAATTTTAGTATGTAAGTTGGATGCCCGTGGGCAGACAAGTCCTGATGAATCCCTTAACCCCTTCTTTAAGGAGGTAACACCTGGCCCTTCTCATACCACTTCTGCTTTACTTCCTACCTTTAAAACTAGATAAATTTTCTGATATTATTCCTCATAAATGCCATCTTCCTTACAGTTCAAGTTCTGCCATTCCCCCAAGGACATCCAGCATTCCACACATGCCCACTTCACAAAGACAAAGAATATGTCACAGTAATCTCTATCAGAGTTCCAACCCATAGCAATGAAGACATTTCTCAACTACACCATTAGGTTCAACAGGCAATAGGCACTTGGCCATGTTTCTCTGTTGTTAGAAAGGAATATGACACACCTGGCTATTGATACCCACAAATCTGTGGCAGGCCTCCACTGCTGTCATCATAGCATGAAACCCATTCCTCACCCTAGCCTGGTTGAAAAAGGGACTCAAGGGCAGAGTGTCAATTTTATCCAGAAGTCTGCTTCTTAACACCAAAAGAGGTAAGGTCATATACAGATCTGAGCTCATGGCCCTTTAATAAATCCCCCAGCAACAAGTCTTGTAGATGTCTTATCTTCTACTCTGCCATCCCTGTTTGTCTTCCAATTGAGACTAGCTTGTTTGAGCTTTGGAATAGTCCATGGCTTCTGTGCATATCTCTGTTACATGTCACCCATTGCTATTTCCTCATATAATGCTATAGGTTACATTTTTATTTCCCCCAAAATTTATTTGTTAAAACCTAACCCCCAAGGGATGTTATTAGAATGGAGGGTATTTGGGGGGATTAGGTTTAGATGATATCACAATGGTAGATAAAGGCCCCATGATGGGATTAGTGTCATTATACAAAGAGAAAGAGACTAGATATTGCTCTCTCCCTGCCATGTAAGGACCAAGCAAGAAAGAAGATATCTGTCAACCAGAAAGTGGGCTCTCCCTTGACGCCAAGCCTGCTGGAACCCTGAGCTCAGACTTCCCAGCCTCTAGGACTGTGAGAAATAAATGTTTGTATTTAAGCCACTCAGACCATGGCCCATTTGTTATAGCATCCCAAGCCAACTATGACATGTGGTAACCCAGTGTCTGAGTTTGACAGCATCCCCTGATTTTACTTCCCAGGCTGAAACTTCCAGGTTCCTTTACCTTATAATCACTGTTTTTGCAATCGCTGGTTCTATCAGACCATGGTCATGAGCTATGTCACTGAGATAAAATATCTAAAGCATTTAGAGTAGAAACAAACATTAGCACTAAATCTACCTTCCATGTTTTACAGAAGATGAACTGTAAAGGTTAAGTGATTAACCCAACACCACAAAGTAAGTTATTAATGACTAGAACCCAGGACTTCTGATTCACAGAATAATGACCATGCCGTACCATTCTTAGAAACCATATTCAGCAATGGATGGAAATCCAAGGAAGGTGTGTCAAATTTGAATTTGGGAACAAATGACTCATCTTATAGATTCAGTTCTGTTCTGAGAAACTCTACAAGCATTGAAAAGGGTTATAGCTGATGTTTATAGAGAAATACATCCACATTGTTTCACCTTTAAAAGTTTTTGCTAAACATGTCATATTAAATTTGTATAGATGAAAAAATGTTCTTTTTCTTTCCATTAAAGCCAATTAACCAAATACAAATTATTTTCCACATTTCCTCAGTAATTCTGGATGGAGAATACATAAAACATAGTAAAGGTATTTGGAAAAAGAATATTTTTACCAAGTAAGATGTTTCAACCCAGAGGATGTGGAGAAGAGGAGGATTTCCTGCTGTGTAAGGAGTCTTCCAACAGTCAAAGGCCTGCCAATCAGTTTCAAAGTTGAGGTCCACTCTCAGAATCAAATATATGTGACTACAGAGTCCCTCTCCATCTGAATACTTCATTCCCTGGGAATCAGCTCTGCAAGGTCAGGAGAGCCTGGGCATGATTATGAGCATTTTCATGGATTTTTTTTAGGCAAGAAAACCTAACGCCCATATATTCATAAAGCAAATCAACAGAAGAACTAAAGTTAATACTCATATGTCTTAATTTCATTTTTTGCCTTTAATTTCAGTTGTCATGAGCATTTTTGGTGGTTAAGTCATTTTCTCCCCCAGGGAATTTTGAGTTGCTCCATCAATTATATTGCTATGAAATCAGTCTGTACTTAAAATGTATATCTAATAGATGGCCCTTGTGGAATAGGCTCATAAAATTTTACACTCATTTCTTGTCGCTTTCAGTTCTTATACTTCTGGCTTAAGAGCTGTCAAATAGAAAAGAGGTGCTGACAGAAACTTACAAGTGCTATGATCCATTTCCCCCAACTGGCTGTGGCAGTTTCCCTAAGGATTAGCTTAGATCAATCTGGCTGTAGAAAATAATTTTCCTTGATGATAATCCATATATTTTATAGTTAATAATGCTTTTCGAATCAGCTTGCTAATTATAGAGTTTAGCAATATTTTTTAAGGCTGGAGTCCACTATATGCTACGCATGCTGGTAACTGAACTCCTCCTATGAAGACCACTGAAGGACATAAAAAACTGTCAGGATTTGGTTAAGAGCTAAACCATCACTGAGGGTGACTGCCAGCCAGGATCTCAGGTCAATCACAGTGTAGGGGACAAGTGGTTTTGACAGCCAGATGAAACCTTAAGACTCATGATATTAGAAGTAGTTTGAGATTCACTTCCTGTTCTTCACTCTAGGGCTTCTTGCCCCGGATTTCTCTAACATCTTGGCCTAACAAGTCTTCCTTTACAGCTTTATTGAAATCTTTGAGTGCATTTTTTCTTAGTTAAATGTTTTATTTCATAACAAGATGCCATTTGTCCACTTAGAGTGCAGATGTATGATGATTAGACCATTATCAGGTGGACCATACATCCCAGTTTTCCCAGGATAATCTTAGTTCAAAGCCTGTTGTCCCAAGATAATTAGTAAGATCTCCCCTTTTCATTCACACAAATTTTATCAATGCCTTAAAGTGTCCAATTACCTATCCCTAATGGCCACTTACGTGGAGTTATCAAACATTGGTCACACTAACAATTTGATCATTGAAAATATTTTCATTCCACTGAGTATCATTTTGATCAAGGCCTCTTTCCAGACAGGCTAGTTGCAGCTGTATTGCTCTAGAGCTTCTTTCCTGTCTTCTATATTATTATTTCAGACTTCAATGATTTGCAATAAAACCTATGTAATTCCGTTTTCACATTTGATGCTCTTAACCAAGTGAAAAAAATGTCATAGTAATCAATGTAAATCTGACCACTTTTTGGGTTATCTCAGCCTGGAATTACATTTGGAAGAAATAAGAACCTGACAAGTAAAAATAACTAGAAAAAAAGTTTACATTTTTGCAGTGGTCTATAAAAAAATGTCAAAAGCATAGCTTTTATTACATTTAGTGCAGCACATTTCTGCCTCTCTTCAGTGTATGGGACAATACTCTAACCACTAAGCAAAATGGCCAGTGGCTCACCTCTCTTATACATAGTATTTCCCCCCACCCCAGGGATTCAATAAGGAAAAAACTGTCCTCAAAATATTTCATCTCAGCCTGATGTGCAGTACCAAAATGTAGAACAAGTTCAACTCTTGAGGGCTGCCAAAAGAATGCAACTGTAATCAGGGTTTTTATTATTAAAGAGGTTATCACATGATTTTGATAAAACTAACAGGATTGTGTCTGTGTTGAGCATAAAGACAGAACCAGAATAAAGGAACAGCACAGTTCTTTTAGTGAGACCTAAAGAATGGCTTCATGCAGTCATTTAGAATGACATCAGTCAAGTGGTAAGAAATGAAAGGGATTGTTAGTTAATTAGTACCTTCTAAACTTAGTGGGAAGTGTCAAAATAGCTCTTCTGCTGCATACAACTCTGAAAAAAAAGATGTCAGAAAAGTGGGACCCAGAGAGATTCATGCAGATTCTGAGTTCACATAGCCCCCACAAGAAACATAAAATGATTGCTGAGTTCTCCGAATGATGAATATTTGAGTTGTAAGATAGGAGGATTCCATCAGCCATGAGTTTTATTTAAGAAAGACAATTTCTGAAGAAGGTAAACTTGCACAAATATCCAGGCATGTTTAATAAAATTAGCTCAAATTCTCTTCCTTAGAATCTAAAGTCAGTTCAGAGCTCACATGCCTTCCTGATTTTCCAGAAATGTGATTTATTTCCTTCAACATAAAAACCAAGGAATTTGAAGATTAATCAAGTTGCTTAACTTAGGAAGTAGCCCAAACCTAAAACTAAATTTCTCATCTACATGAGAAAGTCATCTGAAAATAAGAAGGGTAATAGAGGAAAATATAGCAACATATGAGGCATAGAAGAAACGATATAAAAACATAATTAGAAAGACTTCTATTACAGTAGATCCTTTTCTAAAATAACCAAGGATGCAATTTGACCCTGGCCTATTCTAAGTACTATGGGACTGAGTTTGGACCAAGGGTTACTGAGTCTCACGGGACAATTCTCAATGATAATGAATTAACAGATGTGACCACATTCAGCCAGTCTCAGAGGTCCAACATAGATGACAATTCCTTAAAATATTTTTGTATCTGACCTTTGGTCCATTTGGAACAGTAATAACTTTCATGCAAGTAGAGATACTTTCATATCTGTTGACAAAATAACATAGGTATAGAGACCATTTACAGAAACTCCATACTCTTGAGGATGACAATTCTCAAGGAAGATCACATGATAAAATTGTAGTTCAGTCTTACAATTATTTTTTATAATTTGTCCAAGAGCATTTCATTGTCTTTCTAGGATCATGCAACTATGTTAATAGCTTTGGAAACCAAAACCTGGCTTGCAGGCTATTTGTCGTATGTTCTGTTGCTCTGTCACAGAGCACACTAACAGCGAGATACATGAATTTTAGAGTACTTTAAACCAGAACAGACTCTAATTTACCCTTAATTTAGTGAATCATTTTACAATAAGTAATAATATTGAAATGGATTTTATTTATTGGACACCTACTATCTACAACATAAAAACCACAGAGTTTACATCATTAACCTGTTTTCTTTATAACAAATCTGGTAGGTAATGCTACTATAATTACCATAAGCGAGACATAAGACAAGAAGATATAAAGAAAGAAAATGAGCATCAGGAAAGTTGAGCAACTTTCTCAAGGTAGCATGGAGAGTAAATAGTAAGAGAATACTTAAACCAAGGTTTTTCTAATTGCATACATGGGGCATTACTCACTATATCATTCTGTGACATGTAAGATGTAAATAACAGAAGTGAAATACTGTGAGAGTAGTCTATTTAAACTACATCAGAAATGCCCACAGTATTTATATATGTAATTAATGAATAATTTAGTACAAATTAGACTTTTTCTTGATTTAAATACAGTCTCAGGACCAATGAAATGCAACAGTTTACATGAGTGAATGCATATGAATAACTTAGCTTGATATTATATGTGTCACATTACTTACTTCTACAGTTAGAAAATATTAATCTTTGTTTTTCTGGAAACTTGATTTCTAAAACAAACAAAATATACAAACAAAAATATTAATTGTCTGTGATTTGGAAATCTTGTAATGCCCATCAATTAGAATCTTTAATTTTTCTAACTGGCTAGAATAAAATAAAAAGTAACATTACTTTTAAAAATCAGACTTTTCATTGAGTATCCATCCAAATTAATGAAAATGTACTATATGTAAAGGTTGCATTTTAGCCATTCAGTGGTTGACAGAGATTAAAAAATAATGTTCAACTATATTTAGTAGTTGCTTCCCTACATTTTAGGATGTGGAGGGTAGACAAAAACAGTCACTGATAAAGAAGTTCTTAGAATACTTAGGAGCATTATTTTAAAATACATTAAAATAACTTAAAATAAGTATTTCAGATTAAAAATATTTAGATGAGTCGGAAGATAATTTTCAGTATATCCATGATCAGCATCCATTCTGTGGTTCCATATTATGAGCCATCTTAAGGAATGTAGAAACAGAACTACCCAGTTTCTGCCCTCTGGGAAATGTAGTAAATTTCTAGAGTAGCTTTGTGGGAAAAAAAAAGCTAACAGCATTCTTTTGATCTTTTGCCTGCTACTATCCAAACGTATTTCCCATTTTGCCTCTTTTATACGAGTTTTATTCATTGGTCAGTGTTTAAACTGTTGTTTTTTTTTTATCATCTCTAGAAAATCTTTTGAATCTTCCTGTCTTATGTCTTGCCTGCCTTTTTATCCCTCATCTCATACAGCCCACCTTCCAATACCATTAGATGCATAAGTAAAGCATTCTAGAACTAATAGCACTTTTATTAGATCATCTACTACAACTTTCTCATCCTAGTGATGAGTTTATTGAGGTTCTGAGAGGAAAAATAACTTTTGCAACATCACATGCATAGCCAGCAGCTGAACAGACTTTACCAACAAGTGTTCTCTCTCAATGCCAGTGGCTATAAACAGCTCTTCTCACACCATGATATTTATGTGCAAGGCAGTCTGAAATAGTGTCAAGAGCACGCACTCTAGAGTCAAGCTGCTAGAGTTCAAATCTTAACTCCCCACCCTGATATTTCTATTACTTTGGTCAACAAATCAATGTTTATTGCCATCTCTGGACTGTGGAAAGAGCTTATGTTTCATTTAGCAGTTCTATCTTGAACAACTTTTTTATTAACTAATTGCTAGTGTCAAGCTCTGCCAGATGCTAGAAAAGCCAGGAGAAAGAGTCGTAACTCCAGGCATTAGGGAGGAGTCAGGCATCCAAAACCATCCAAAAAAGCCACATCGCTGCACGAGCGGTAGCATACAAGAGGTGCACCAGAAAAACAACAGCAGTGAAAAGGTGGGAAAGGCAGCCAGGTGTACCTGGGAGTTCAGGGATGCCTCACAGAGGAAGAAGCACTACAGTGAGGCCCTCAACAATCAGTATCACCCCAGGGTTGAGCATCGCCCCTGACACAGAATTGCACACAAGGCAATGGCTGCTAAATGGATAAGTGGAATTTATATTCCCTGGCCTGCACTAGGGGAAAACAGACATTTGAGAGATATACAGGAAGAAGGCACGTCTCTCTATGTGATATTCTCTGGAACTCTGTAAAAAGAGCCCTCTCTTATGCAAACAATGTTCACTTATTGAACTCTCCATGAGGCTGTCAGATTGTGTGAGGCGGCAGAGCCCCCCGCAGGTCTGTGCATATAACGCTGGCCAAAGTGAGACAAAACTAGTTCCCCAAAACTCAGAGGTCTGAATAAATAGTTAATATACTGTTCAGACTCCAAAAGATCCTATATACTCAGCAGCAAGACAAGCCCAGAGATAGAACCCCTGCTGTTGCATCTGAACAACTCCCCTGAAGCACCTTCCCTAGACAGTTCAGTTGGCTGTGCTCCGAAGGAAGGTTTGGTGTCACATGCAAACCTCCGGTCAAGCAAACTCTAGGGCAGATCCAGGATGGACTCTAAATATCACAGAGAGGACCTTCCCCTTTAAAAAGGTCACCACACAGAACACAATAAAACTGTCTAGTCTAGCACGCTCTTCTTCTAACCAGCATGCTTCAAAAGTGCCAGAGCCCAGGGGACACCTGGCTAAGAGGCTTTCGGAGTTTACCATTCTCTTGGGTACTCATATAATTGTCATGTAATAGCATTTTCTGAGAATTCTGTTCTCTGTTTTTGTTTTGGCTAGATTTTACTTTTAAAAATTCTCCCTGTGATTTACATCTTAATGTGACACAACATGGAGAATGGCACATATTTCTCAACAGCGACAGAGGCCTTCTCTATATGAGGCCTTCTCTCCTCTATGGCAGGACTCTCCCAAAAGTTCACCTGGCCAACAGCTACTCTTTCTGCCTTTTTCCTTTACCTGCCGAGCTATGTGAATTCATCAAAATCAAATGTATGGAAATGTGACTTTCCTAGTTTTGAAAGGAGAAAAAAGGCAAGTCAGTAAGAGTAGACGATTAAGAGCCTAAGTTCGCTGTGATTCATGGTTTTCTACAGTGCTTAATGTAAAACATCACCAGTGAAAGAGCAGGTGACATACAATACTACACATGACAAACTAGTGTAAGGATTAAGATATGTCTTTGCAGACCACAAGAAAAAAGGAGCAAGCCTGAAATTGTATATAGTTGTTAGATGTTGTAGCATCTTGGGGGCAAATGTGCATTTGTCAGGTCAGTAAAAAAAGTTCAGAAACAACTGTGATCATAAAATGATAATATGGAGATCTAGGTGTGTGAGGCAGGAAGAATTCCAAAGATTAGGAGTTATTACACACTCAGAGATAATACAATATCAGAGGGAACTATGTTAATAATTTTAAAGAAAGTTCTTTAAATCCTAAATAAAATAAATTTAAAAAACACAAAGAATGGGGAATTCATTAATTTTTAGATTTGGCGATACTTAAGTAATTATTATGGTTCAAAAAGATAATACATTTTTTTCTCTACTCCTTTCAGAGATTCTATGAAATATCTATATATTAAATATATTAATATGTTTATATTAAATATATATTATTCATGATACATATGTTATTTATAATAAATATATTATTTGCATAGCATGAATGTAATATATAGCACTCAAATAAATATAATCCATAGGAAAAAGAGAAATACTTGCATAATAGACAAGAGGGGGGTGTTGTGGTGGTGATGATACAGGGAGAAGATGGAAAGGAACTATTAGAAAAACAGACAGAGGTGAGGATGTTGACACAGGAATCTCAGAGTCTAAGGGGAAAAAATAAAAGCTATAACTGCAAATAGAGCCCAATATAAGTTCTGTATATGAAACAGCTATGTATACTGTTGTCTTCTTCAGCACATCTTCTCCATTCTCAACCTCAGGAAACAAAAAGCTGGATTAATCCCAAGCAAATCACCATCATCATCGTCATCCAAAATCCAAAACAAACAAAAGAAAAATGAACGCAAAAAAGGGTGCTTCTCTAAAACACTTGAATACATTACCATGGGAAAAAGATTTTACTTAGGGGTTTTCATCTGAGACCAACAATTTTGTTATTATCTTATGATAGAGACCCATTAATGCCAAATCACCACTTGTTACTTTAATGTATCTTTTATTCCCAGATTGTCACTCAGGATAGAAATATTAAGGCTTAATGATTCTATAACAACAACAACAACAACAGCAACAACAAATCCCCACAGCAGTCAGTCGTTTCCCCTCTCTATTAACCAGACAATCAAGTATATCACACATATCAGCCAATCTAGCCACATTATGAGTAATGACAAAGATAGACAAGCTGGAAAACACAGATAATTTAAAAAACAAGAAAAAGAAGAAAAAAACACACCTCCAATAAGTTTAGACAAATTGAAAAAGCTATTAAAACCAAAAAATAAAAACAGAAGGCTTTCAAATGGAATAATTAAAATATAGAGCAAAAAAGATAACTTAGAAATTAAACCATGATTGTTGACATAACTTAGTATAATAGAAAGACTAAGGACATAGCCAAGGAACTCACAAATACAGATTAAGCTATAAAGACAGATATCATGAGGGAGGATAAATCTGCAAGATCTAGAAAACACAAAAGGAGAAGAAAGAATATGAAGGAGGAAAATTATTAAATAAATAATAGAAATAAATTCCCTTCAGCTGAAGCAACCCATACATCTACAAAGAAGTTTTAGTGAATGTGTAAGTTCAAAAATATCCTCCAAAAAAACTGAGTCACAGAAAACATTTAAGAATCTAAAATAATAAGATGATCCTAAAAGGTTTTTTAAAAGGTTTATTGTTGAAAATATTACATATGATCTACTTTTTTCCCCATTGACTTCTCCTAGCCCACCCCCACCTCACCTTCACCATCCTACTGTCTGTGAACCTTGGTTATGCATATATGCATACAAGTTCTTTGGTTGATCTCTTCTCCATCCTAAAAGTTTTTAGAGATAAATCAGAACCAGCTATCCTGGTAACCAAGTTCTCATTAATATCAACAATTTTCCAGAGGAAAACTCATTTCAACCTAGAATTATATGCTCAAAGTATCACACAAATACAAATGTGTGCAAGAAACAGAATATTTAGCTCCCATATTCCTTAGGCAGTTACTTCATCATGTATTATAATAAAATGAGAAGATAAGGCAAGCAACAGAAAAATATTCAAACAAGAACAAGAAAATGAAATCCAGGACATCAGCTGTGCATCAGTTCTAAGAGCTAGGAGCCCAGGAAAATGGAAGATTCTAGAAGGAATACTCATGGGGGTGAGGAAGGGCAGACCAAATAGACTGGTGATATGAAAGAGAGTAAAAAATATATGAAGCTATGATAAAGATAATTAGAATAAAATAAATGAGGCTTAACCTTAAGCAATTGATTCAATGTAAGAAAAATTTTTTTCAGTGAATTAGATTGAATTATAAAAGCCAAAAAAAAGAAAGAAAGTAATCCTAACATTATGTGGTCATAATAATGTTAATACTGTTTATTGTTCTACATTTAAAGTTAACCTTTGTACAAAAACTTGGTTGTAATATTAGTATAGATAATACTATAATATAAATATAAACACAAAGAGTGGTTGACAGAATTAGGATCAGAAATGAGAGAGAAAAAGTTGGGGAGAGTATGTGGGATTACGCTCCTCATTTTATCTCATGAAAAATAGAGTGATGCAACTTATCAGAATAAGAAAAAAGCTTTAAGGATTCTACCTTACAATTATATTACAGTTACATGAATATAAGAGAAGAGTATTAGTAAAAGAGAAAGAAAAGTACAGGTGAGCAAAAGTCCATCTCTCAAATTTCAGAATAAATTGTTTAAATCTGATAAGTCAAGACATCACATACTCAATCAGATGGCTCAAAATAAGAACCAGCAAACATTTAAATTAATAATAAGACACTTCTAAGGAATAAGAATGGAATTGAAAAAAGTAGAGTAGAATACACTTCTCAATAGCAAAATTGTGGTGCTACTCAATGTATGTATTGGTATGTAATATATTTATAGTAAAATATGTACTTGTATGTATAATACCATTTACTATTATACTACTTATTGAGTGTTTTTGTGTGCAACACATGTATTGTACCAGACATAAAACGAGATCCTTATTTAATTTATAAGCTGTATATGAATTTTCTACATCAGGCTTTATAGAGAGAAGGAGCTTTTATATATGTATGAACACTTCTCCTGAGTTATGACTTTCAGTTCCTGGAGTTTTTCTTCTTCTTTCCCTATCAAGGTTTATCATTACTAATTAAATAATCAAGGTTAAACATAGCCCTTCCCTGTGTTTCTTTTCTTTTAATGAAAAAACTCTAAAAAGGTATGAATACTGGGAACATGAGGTTATCATTCATCTAAAGACAACCCAAAGAGGGAAGGTGAGTAGCCATAAAGATATTTTATTTATTTCACTATTTCAATAAGGTCCTTTTTCTTCATAGACTTTTAGTTTTAGAACCCAGTAAGCACTTCGTTTTTGCTTACACAGAAAAAGTGAAAAGTTCAAAACAACTGAACTGATACTTAACCCAATGACCTAGAGGACAGGGCATGTTTATCAAATGAGTCTCTTGAAGTTGGAAGTTTAAGAAACATGGAGGGGCCAGGTGGGGAGTGGTAAAAGTCTCTCACCATGAAACATTTCACTCAGCTCTCTTGATGTATCTTGTTTTGACAAATTCACAACCAGTGGTCCATATTAATGAGGTGGCAATTAAATCACAAGCCAAGTCAGAAGCTGAAGGATGATTTTAGGACAAATGTTTAGCGTTCCAGGCCATGTGCAAACCTTTGAACCTTTTTAAAGTTCAAACATGTAGGACACCATGTAAAGCACCAGGCCCTTCCCCAGTGTAGAACTCAATACAAAATAAATAAATGGAAAAAGAAAATCAATAACCTATCAAGTACAATGTCATTATGTACTAACAGCTTCAAAACTGAATGTTATCTAAATTTTTGCATATAAACACACTCTGTACAGAGATCTAGTCTCAAAAGTTATAAGTGCTTGTCATATTGGATTAGAAAAAGAAATTGATCATGTTTGGTCTTGGGTCAAAGATATTGTAGCTATTCTGATGTTCACTCTATTCTGAACAAGCAGATATCTTTGGGGATGGTACTTGGAAACCATATTGGGTGGCCCTTTTTATATATCCAGTTGTGTTAGGAGCTAGGAGAAGATTATGGAGCCATTCCATGAATACTTCCAGAAGGTGAGAAGAGAGTCCACTCATTCATGCTAAAAAAGTACCATCCTCCCCTAAATCATCTCAATCTATTTACTATCTCTAACAAAAACACAATCCAGTTTTTTACTACTTTGGGATTTATTTTTTTCAAAACAAGCCTTCTTTTCATTTCAATTTGCATTAAATACCAAAGGCAGAGAACACTATTATGCCCCTTGGTTCTCACAATTCTGCCTCTTTTGCCATTTCAGGAAATGTAATAAACAACTAGAAGTGTTTTCAGTGCCAGTGAGCAGCAACTAGTTGATTTCCAGGATTCAAAAATAAAGGATATGATTAAACAAATGTGGGATTAGACCAATAAACTTACACATCTTTGATCTCAGTGTTTTTAAATAACCCAAATGCCTATAAAGATTATATAGAAGTAATCTTAGGGCTACAGGGCTGAAATGTAATTGAGGTTGGATGAATCAATACTATGTTAGATAAAAGCTAAACACTGTCCTTTTTATATTGGAAAGAGATAGTTGGTAAACAAAAGCATATGAAAAGGAAAGGCAGAAAACAAACATGCATTGTCCATTCTGATTATAGGGACTAATTCAGTAGTTTTCTTGGCAAAGTTAGCCTGAAATAGGGGGAAATGCTAAACCATCTTAGCTGGAATACAAAGCATAAGATCGATTCATTCCTATTGTTTTGAACCCATATTCTGCAGCAAGTTTCAGAAAAATTGGCATCCCATGTCACTAATAGACAAGGAGAGGACCAATTTATGAGGCAAACTCAATAATGTCCTCTTCAGATGTGTTTCTCATTGTAAATTAATAATTTGGCATTGTGAGTATAATTTAGATCCCTATGTTACTGGGCGATGGAGAGAGAATTCTGTGAACTATTGTTGACTAGAGCACCACAGCCTGTTTCATAGCGCTCTTCATCATTTGGCATTCTCGTTGGCCTGTAATACAATATGTGAACTGTGTTTCCATGAATCTGATTCTGAGAACAGAACCACCTCATTCTAGTCTATTAACAAAATTAGAAGAAAAAAAAAAACCAACTGTCTTAGCCTACAGTCCTGAGGGATTATGAACTTGTGTTTTCTCACCAAGGAAAATACCACCATGAGTGGTCATCCCAGCAGCCAGCACCAAGGAAGCCTGCCAGTTTCTGAGCTTACCTTTGTGTTAAAAGATACAAGAAATAAGTATATCTCAAATAGCCAAGAGAATATACAGCTATTCAAAGCAAGAAAATGGGTCAAAACATGCTATATGTCTTCCTATGAGTTTTGTGACAAGAAAGAGGAAGATAAGTGAAAAATAAGGACTCAGATTACATAATTTGCTGCATGTGTTATAGTAACTTTAGTTTCTATATTTGTTATCTAAGCAATTATTTATCATACTATAATTTCTAACACAGCAGCTAGATTTTTAATGGGATTACCTGTGAAGAAATAGAGTGGGGATGCAGAGCTTAGTCAAGGTCAGTATACACAGACCTTTAATAATAATACATATAGTATATTGATTCCCAGGGTGAAATAATTTTGAATGGAGCTGACCAGTGACAGAAAATTCTTTCAATTAGCATAACAATTAGATATTGAAATATATTGTATATAGAAACCTTTTTCTCCTTAGAGTTCAAATGTTATGAGATATATATATATATATATATATATATATATATATATATATATATCTGTCTCAAAACTATCACAAATTCTATCTTTATCCCAAAACTTTTGAGGAATAATTACAACATTCCAGCCAGTGAGTCCAAAACATGGAAGTTGAAGCTTCTTTTGGAAAACAATCTGCTTTGTGAGAGAAATGGTTGCTTTTGAGTCAATAGGCAGCCTTCAGCTTTACTTTAGGGATTAGAGAGAACAGACAAAGAAGCCTCGGGGGCAGGTGATGACATTTCCTTGATAGATCACAATTTCTGATTACTTTTTGCCTAAATTACCCTGTGAATTGCCATGGTTAGTACTGACCTATATGACAGCGATAGCCCCAATAGCCCCAACACCACAACCAACACTCACACCAAATCAGAGGAGAGAATGGAACTTCAAAAAGTTGATCAAATTTTCTCTGGTTCTGCTCACAACTTCCAAATGTCATCATCTAAATGTTTTAAAAATATGTTAATATATGTTTAAAGCTTGTTAGTAACTGCAGGCCATATCTATTTCCCCCTTGAAAGACTTTCATTGAATTGATTGTTACATGCAATAGACCACACTCATTCAAAGTGCTAGATAAACCTTTGTCAACAGCCTTGGGGACTCCAAGATAAAGACATTGACAACTGCCCTCAGAGAACTCAAAGTCATATTTTGTGTGCTAATTACCACCACTGGTATAGAATTTTAATAGACTGCTGGACAGAGAGTAATGCCTTTAGATTTTCCTGTTCATCTATTTCCTGCTATACTATGAAGGAATTTTCTAACTCTTTGTGCATTATTAAGGAATAAAACAATATCTTCAAATTTAACAGGAGGGATATACAGCAGCATATTATATTTATGGTATTATAATATACAGCATTTTAATTTTCTATAATTGTGTTTCCTTCACTAATTTTTAAATAATAATGCTATACTACATTTATAATCAGGAAACATAACAAATAAAATTTGGTAGCTTTGGCTGGATGGTTCAGTTGGTTGGAGCATTGTCCCATACACCTAGTAAGTTGTGGGTTCAATCCCCAGTTGGGGAAGCATAAAGGAAGCAATCGATGAAGGGTTTTTTTTCTCTTTCTCTCTCTTTTCCTCTCACTGAAATCAATAAAAACATATTCTTGGGTAAGCATTAAAATAAATAAACTGGGTAAATGAAACTTAATGAGAAAGAACTGGTGAATGTTCCTGATGTGTTTGTGCTGCTCACAAACAACACAGATGTATTTACTGTCACAGCACTGCAAGAATATTTAGCTCAATGTGGACAGCAATTCCTGTGCAGCCTGAGAAAGAGAACTACTGCTCACCATGGTTCCTCATAATTCTTCTTTGCTCATGGGCACCACCTACCAGAAACTGTTACAACAGCAGAAATGCAGTGAAAGCCCTTTGCAATTCACCTTTAATCCCTGACCCTTGTTATGTCTGTCACTTTTAATACATGTGGTCTCTCCATGGTATTAGCTGACATGTTTGATGACTAAACACATCATGTCAGAGGCCACCCAGTAGCTTTCATGATGAAAAGAAGTTTGATCCCCCAAACATGACCCCTCATCCTGGCTATTTAGTTCAGTTCTGCTGCTACAATTTTTACAAAAAATGAGCAGTTGAGTGACCCGGTGTATAGAGCTCAATCCAGAATTCCTGGTGACTCTTGTTATTAATGTTATCCTCAATCCATGGTTAGTAATGAAAGCACTATTTTATTCATTTATTCATTCACTCATTAACTCATATATATTGTGTGTACATGTTTGTAAATGCATATATGCATACCCTATGTTTGTCAAGTATTACCTACCAGGCATTGTGCTAAGCTTTGAGAATTCATGATAGACAAAGTAAAGTGGACACTGCCCTCAAATACTCCCAGAGAATCAATTTCTGTAGTCAATCCCATTGGCTAGGTAATCCATATCACTGAGCAATGAAGGAGGCTCCAAAATGGTTCACTATTAATTATATCCTATGCTTCCATTATTCACTCTTATACTAATACTAGAGGCCCAGTGCATGAAATTTATGCATGGAGGGAGGAGGGGGCCAGACCTGTGCCCTGTGTGGGAGCCTCGGATTCATCGCCCCAAAGAGGTAGGCCCCACCCAACCATCCGGGGCTCCTAGATGGATTGCCCCAAAGAGGTAGGCCGGAGCTGTGGGACACCCGGCTGAGCCATGCATGCAGGGTCAAACCCCAGCCCCACCTGCTCGCACCTGCTGTGCACATAGCCTCCTGGTGATGGCTCCTTATGGTGTGAGGGCGTCACAGCCACATAGGCTTTTATTAATAGGATACTATAATTGAAGAATGCTTTTCTCCATTCAAGGTAGTTTATTCTCTGTATATTAACAACATTTCCTGTGTGTATGCTGGGGGTCACTTCGTATAGCTATCTATACCAGCCAAATCTAATGTAATGATTCAATGTGGTGACTAAAGAAGTAACCTTAGCCTCTTTACATTTAATATGAATCTTTATGGCAAACTCCCATTCTTCTCAGAGTGTCTATAATGAATTTGTCATCCATAGGAATATGTTGGAACATAACTAATAAAAATTAGGACAAATTGACTGTGACTTGTGTTTTTTCATGTTTGTGTTCACCTGATAGAGATAACTCTCTGCTATGCATGAAAGCGAGGTCAACAAAGTATTTTTCCCCACATTTCTAAATTAAAGACAAAACTTGAATCAATTTTGTTTATTCACTCAAAATTAGATTTCTGGACCATATAACTTGGTAAAATATAGACTCTTAAATCTATATATTATGTGGATAATCCCTAATCTGCTATCATGGGTATATCATGGGTTTGAGAGCGTAAAGAACTTGAATTAGTTGTATAGGACAAAGTTAACCAAATACTCAGCCATATGGTGGTTACAAAGATGGAAACTGAAATTTTATCTCTATCTTGGGTTTCTCTCATATTTTCCACTCCCATTTCCATCCTACTATTTATTCTGTTCCCCCACCTGTATATCCACTGGACAACTTAATTTAGCAACCCAATGCCACTTGCATTCCTTTGAAAATAATTATTTTTCCTCCTGTGTATTAGGTTGCTCCATTTCCTCAAGATGCTGATACAGAAATCAGGGAACCAGAGTGAGTCTTCCAAGTACAATAAATTCCATTCTTTTAATATCTCTCTTACCTGATAACGTCCCTACTTCCCCATTGCAAATACAAGCATATGCTTCTTTGAAATCCTGTGTTGGAAGGATCAACTCCAAATCATTTAATACACCATAAAACAGCTCATATGCCCCATCCCTTGCTTCTAAACCAGCCCTCTCCCCCAAGAAATTTTCCATTATGCCTCCTCCCGGAACACAATATAATTTTTGCAATTCCTGAACACTCCTTTTTTCCCTCTGGAGGCTTTCACACATGGATTTCCCTTTGACCTTTACCTGGCTGAGTTTGCTGGCAGGCCATGATTCTGCTCAGGTGTAATTCTTGAAGGAAACTTCCTTACTGTCTCTTCCCTGACATTACTAAATTGTTTGAAGTTGATGTCCCTCCCTGAACTCCCACAGCACTCTGTCTTTCTCCTGATCATAGCATGTAACTACCCTGCACTTAAAATATGTTTACTTATCTGTGTCCTAACTTTGGACCACAAATCGTTCCTAAGTCTGCTCCTTACTCCATACTGGACCTAGCATTGTACCAACAAAGGATATCACACCTCACTATAGTTATAGTGAGTAACTATTTTAAAATATATAAACAAATGAGGCATCCTTTTCTATCCATTTTATAAAGTATTTACTCTCCAGTCACATTCATTAAAGGAAAAGGAATCGCGGGACAAATGTCTGGGCAATGAAAATGCTAAGGCAGATGTTCTCATTTGCATCTTTGGTCAGCATTAAGGCTTTGTGCATAGAATAATGTAGACACAAGAGGCATTCCATGTTTGATTTTTCCAATAGAATTATGATCTCCCAAAACTTCCTATCCACAAAGTCATCCTATCTAATAAAAGAGTAATATGCAAATTGACCATATCTCTTTTCAAGCCATGCCCATAAGCCACACCCACAAACCAATCAGGAGCAAATAAACCCCAACCAAGATGGCTGTGGCCACTGAGAGCAGGGGGGAGGCTTGGGTTTCCCTGGCAATGGAGGAAGCCAAGCTTTCTGCCTGCCCTTGCCGGCCTAAGCCTCCACTCAATGCTACAAAGGTTCAATTATAGCAGATACATAAATAGAACAGAAATGGTGGCAGCCACAGACCTGTAGAGAGCAGAGGCTAGAGTTGCCCAGGTGATGAAGGAAGCCAAGCTTCTGCAGCCCTAGCACCTAGGCTTCCACTCTAGGCTACAAAGTTTCAATTATAGAATTTAAATAAATCCAAACAGAAATGGCTGTCACCACAGAGTGAGCAGAAGGCTTGGCTCTGCTCCAGGCTACAAAGTTTCAATTAGAGAACATAAATTAATCCCAGATCACAGGGCCTCCACTTGGGTCGCTGGGGGGCATAGCCAGAATGCAAACCACCATGGGCCCCTTGCCCAGGCCACCCCACGCTCCAAGGGAACCCCCACCCTGATTCAGGAAACCCTTCAGGGCAAACCAACTGGTCCCCACCCATGCACCAGGCCTCTATCCTATCTAATAAAAGAGTAATATGCAGATTGACCATCACTCCAACACACAAGAGGGCTGCCCCTATGTGGTCAAAGATCCTGCCCCCATGTAGACACAAGATGGCCACCACAAGATGGCCAGCAAGGGAGGGCCAATTGGAGGTTCCAGGGCTGCAAGGAAGGGCAGTTGGAGGCAATCAAGCCTGCAGGTGAGGGCAGTTAGGGGTAACCAGGCTGGAAGAGAAGGGAAGTTTGGGGCAAAGAGGCTGGCAGGGGAGCAGTTAGACATAATTAGGCTGGCAGGGTAGTGGTTAGGGGGTGATTAGGCTGACAGGCAGAAGTGGTTAGGGGCAATCAGGGAGGCAGGCAGGTGAGCAGTTTGGAGCCAGCAGTCCTGGATTGTGAGAAGGATGTCTGACTGCACGTTTAGGCCTGATCCTACCTGATCCTACCCGGATCAGGCCTAAACGGGCAATCAGACATCTCTCATAGGATCCCACATTGGAGAGGGTGCAAACTGGGCTGAGGAACATCCCCCACCCCCTGTGCATGATTTTCATGCCCCAGGCCTCTAGTCCTATATAATAAAAGGCTAATATGCAAATCAACCAGAGGAATAATCAGTTGCTATGATACACTGACCACCAGGGGGGCATACACACAATGCAAGAGCTTCCTTCTGGTGGTCAGTGTGCTCCCATAGGGGAAGCCTGGCTCAAGGCTGGCAAGCAAAGTGGCAGTGGCAGGAGCCTCTCCCACCTCTGTGGCAGCTCTAAGGACCCCTCCCCTCCAGGGATCCTGGACTGCAAGAGTGGGCAGGCCAGGCTTAGGGACCTGTCCCAGTGAATGAATATCATGCACTGGGCCTCTAGTTAGAATATAATGTTCTCCAAAGGCACAGAGTTACATGGATTCAGATGTTCCCTAAGTACCCAGAAATCTAGTCCATTCTATTCTTTCTACTCTGGCTTACTCACTTTCTAAAGTGTGTGTCTGTCATCTAACTCTATGTTATAAATTATACTTCTTCATATTCATAGTTTCTACTTCCCCATAATGTCAGCTTAACTCATGACACATGCTTGCTATCTTGGTCTCTCTCCGTATCTTGAACTTTCAACTTCACTACTTATCATTTTGTACTCTCTGTGTCAAATTCTCCAAAGGTGAAATCTTATGTTTTTTTAATCTTTATTGTTCAGTTTATTAATTACATTGTTCCCCCCTTTTTCCCCCTATATCTCCTCTCTACCCGGTACCCATCCCACCCTCTGCCCTCACCTCCCCACAACTGTCCTCTCCCATAGTTGCATGATTTTTGTCCAGTCTCTCGCTGCACCTCCCACACTGCTTTTCTCCCCAAGAATTGTCAGTCCATTCCCTCTCTATGCCCAAGATTCTGTTATATTCACCACTTTATCCTGTTCATCAGATTTTTAATTCACTTGATTTTTAGATTCATTTGTTGATAGATGAGTATTTGTTATTCATAATTTTTATTTTTACCCTTTTCTTCTTCCTCTTCTTAAAGAATAACTTTCAGCATTTCATATAATATTGGTTTGGTGGTGATGAACTCCTTTAGCTTTTTCTTATCTGCGAAGCACTTTATCTGACCTTCAATTCTGAATGATAGCTTTGCTGTATAGAGTAATCTTGGTTGTAGATTCTTGCTATTCATTACTTTGAATATTTCTTGCCACTCCCATCCAGCCTGCATCATTTCTGTTGAGAAATACGCTCGCTGACAATCTTATGGGTGCTCCCTTATAGGTAACTGTTTTCTCTTGCTGCTTTTAATATTCTCTCTTTATCTTTTGTTCTTGGCATTTTAATTATGATGTGTCTTGGTGTGGTCCTCTTTAGATTCCTATATTTTGGGGTTCTGTATATTTCTTGGACATATAAGTAAATTTCTTTCACCAGGTGGGGGAAGTTTTCGGTCACTATTTCTTCAAGTAGGTTTTCATTATCTTGTTCTCTCTCTTTTTCTGGCATCCCTATAATTAGGATGTTGGTATACTTGAGGTTGTTCCAGAGGCCCCTTACACTATCTTTAATTTTTTGGATTTTTTTGGCTTCTTACTTTTCAGGCTGAAAAGTGGGTTTTGCCTCTTTGTATTTCAAATCTTTGACTTGGCTCTTGTGGTCCTCTAGATTGCTTTTAGGTCTTTGTGTATATTTTTTATTTCAGTCAGTGTATGCTTAATTTCTAGTTGATCCTTTTTCATATCCTCTCATTCATTTCCTTGTAGGTCTTGTTCATTACTACGTAGGTCTCAGTCATTTCCACATAGGTCTTGTTCATTTCCTTGTAGGTCTCATTAAGTTTATCGGCCTTTTCTAGGAGCCTCCTAAAAAACCTTATTACTGTGGTTTTGAACTCTATGTCCAGTTGGTTTTTTTCCTCCATTTCTTTCACATCTGATTTCTTTCCATGTCTCTGCATTGTGGCTGCTTTCCTGAGTTGGTCAATTAGCTTTGTGTGGTAGATGTCCTACTAGGGACAGTGGCTCAGCCTCCCCAATTACCTGAGGTGGATACTGTTACTTCAGCCCTTTATGGGTTGCACCGTCTTATTGAAGTTAAGCCTAGATTATTGTTGTTAGCACTAGGAGGGTTTGACCTCCAGGCCAATTGGCTGTGAGTGTCAGCTGTGCTCAGGTTGGATGGAGTCTCTGGACTGAGCAGCCAGTGTCAGCTCCATCCTATGCGGCACCTGGGTCTCTGTGCCTGGTGGTAATGGTTGCACACACCTCCCAGAGAAAGCCGCCGCAGATCTTCACAGACTGCCAGAAAACTCAGCCTCTCCCCAAATGAGTCTGCACACCCAAATTCTTACCCAGGGTTGTAAAACAATGCAGTCCAGTGGTCTCCCAAATGAGGGAGCAAGTCACGAGTCCTCTCTGTGCGCTTGTGGGTTTCTGCTGTTCCCAAATCCATGTGCCCTTTCCACAAGCTTGCAGACCTCCGCTGTGCCCGGGTTTCAGAGCATTTCTTTACTGTCCAGTTTCACCCTGTATGAGTGTGGGTTCCCCGGACATCGCCTGGAACTGGGGAATCAGTGCAGTGGGATGCCTTTGTCTCCCTCCCCTTTTGAGAAAACCAGCCAGGTCTGCAGCTGCCCACCCTATCAGCTGGTGCGCGCGCATGGCTCCAAACCTCTGACTCGGCATGTATCTTCAATGCTGCGCTCCGCCGCTCCTCTGAGTCACAAGGTCCTATCTTTACTTTTATTTGTGGAATTTTCACTCAGCCAGCTTTCTGGTGATTCTGGATGATGTTTGTTCTGTTGTTAAGTTGTAGTTTTGAAATTGTTGTGTGGGCAGCAAGATAGATGCTTAACTATGCCGCAATCTTCTACCGAAATCTTATCTTTTCAAACAAGGCTGTGTCAAAAGTCCAAGACTAGGCCACAAAAAACTGGCCACTCTACTATTAGGTTGGAAGGGGAGTTGAGGGGATTGAAAAAGGGGTGACGTCACAGTTTTCTCCTCATCAGAGAGAAATCTGTGTCTTGTGGGGAGTGTGTGAAGGAGGTATTTAAGAGAAGTTGTATGTGGAGGAATGAGGGTGGCAGATATTTTTAGTACTTGTGACCAATTTGGATCTCACTTTCTGGCAGTAAGCACCATTTCTTACCTCCTCTTATTTTTTTTAATACTATTTGTCAGTTTTCTAGAATGAAAAGAAATCTCTGGCATTCCAAAAGTGACAAAATTCCACTCCGCAGTGGATTCCCAAGGAATAATAAAATCATAATTCATTGAATGTGTGATCTCACAGGAGCCAGACTTGAAGCTACTTTCCAGCCATTTCCTAACCTTTTTTATTGACAGGAAGGAGGAGAAAACATATTTTGTTTGCTTACTACGCTTTTGGTAAAAACATACCTACTGACCTAATGCCTATTTATTTTTCCCTTAAATATTTTCTTGCCACTATTATTAAACACACTATTGCATGCCTTGCTATCTGCTAATTTCTTTATGTAAATTACCTTATTTATTAATTTACAATATATGATGACACATATAACATCTTACTTTTCAAGATGAGGAGTCTCCTTATAATCTTCATTCCTAACTAGCTGCAAAATATTTCTTACTATAATGTTTGCATGAAGGGTATTTTCTAGGATGGGGGGAAAGAACCACCTCATTCATTATCATACTACTAATAACTGATAAACATTACATTCCAACCTATAATTTAATGACCATGGTCATGCTCATAACTATTACACAGCACTGGGAAACTCCCTGAGCTGATTGCAAAAGATGCAGGGACAAATGCAAGTTCATTGGAGGGCTTACAATAATCTTTCATTTCAGAAATTCACTCCTCCAGTCCAGGGCCTAGATTATAAATCACAATTTCCCCTTTCATTAGTAAAGACTTATAGAACCCATGCCCACCTTTCAGAATCTTTCTCTTAGATTTATTTCCTCTAACAGTGTAGAGAAGTCCAACTTTTTAAATGAAAATATTAAATTTTCTACTCCATAAATGTCTACAATATGTAGTTGCAATTATTTGCTATTAAATATCACTTTGTGTTATAAAAATTTAGTTGTAAGATTATTTTACTGGTAATGAAACAAAGATAAATTTTCATGAAGCTGTTCAAACTAAAACTGATTAAACCTCTGACATCTTATCAGAAATTAGCCAAGAGCTTAATGAAAAAGGCAGGCAAGGGTTTCTGGGCTTTACCATCTGCTTTCACAATGGCTTTCAGGAATCTCACATTCAGGTGACTGGAGTCGGTTCACTACTGCATGAAATATACTTAATGCATGTCACAAATCTTTCAGAAGTGTAGAAGGCTACTGCTTAGGAAAGGACTAAGGACAGTTCTTAATAGCTACTAAGCTCTGCAGAGCTGCATGAATAACCCATTTCTCAGGATTTCCTTAGCTTTGAAAGGCTTTTATAGCATCAAAGCTGAGCAAATACTTTGCAAATGAATCTGGCCCTAAGGGATCCCATGTTAAATTCAGATCCTTAAGTGGAGGAGAAGTTGCCTCCCCTCTCAAGAGAAGAAGCTTAGCCCTAGTCTTCAAGTTCTCTAAAGACTGACCTGGCAAAGAGCAATCTGATCCTGAAGACAGCAGGCAGAAATCACAACGGGGCCACAGAGTGGTCTCCTTCAAGTTTCTGTTAGGCCTCCCTTGAACCATCTCAGTCAGTTACGAGTCTATTATTACTTAAAGAGATCTGGAGAATGCCTCTGTGACCAACCTCAGCCATGTGTGCTAACAGGGTGGACATTTTCTTGGTCGGAAATGCTTCCTTACAGCCCCTAACCCCTCCCAATACAATGCATGAGCATTTTCTTTTCCTATATCCCTTGTTAATATGGAGCCCGACTATTCACTATCCACTTGAATGGTTTACTATCTCCTTTCAACTCTAGTTCTGCCCATTAAATAATTGCAGCCGCTTTGTTCTTTTCATAGGAATATTAGAATCATGGGAAATTGTTCAAAGTACCAAGAGGATAAAATTCATCCTTGCCTTAAGAAGTTTTAAAATCTCACAGTTAAAAACACGGATCCTTTTCAAGTCTGAAAACTGAATGTGCCTTTGGTGAGTAAAGTCAGGTTGTAACCAATCACATCTGCCAGGTAACGAGGTCCAGATCTGATGCTGGACTCAAATATCAGCACTGGAGAGATCTGTACATTGTGATTTGGGTCTTTAAAGAGAAACTAAAGTGAACAAGACGCTAGAATTAGAGATACACCATGAATTGTGACAGAACAGACCAACTAGAGCAGCGGTCGTCAAACTGGGGCTCGCGCACCACATGCAGCTCTTTGGCCCCTTGAGTTTTTAGCAAAGGCCAGCTTAGGAGTACCCTAATTAAGTTAATAACAATGCACCTACCTAAACAGTTTAAGTTTTAAAAAATTGTCTCTCAAAAGGAATTTCAGTCCTTGTACTGTTGATATTTGGCTCTGTTGACTAGTTTGCTGACCACTGACCTAGGAGAAAGAAGGTAGATAAGGTGGGTGTGGCCAGAGAATAGAAGCCATCCATTGTTTGCTAAGAAGTTTGGAAGAAAATCTAAAGTCAGTAGACATTCACCAAGAATATTTTCTTCCTGATTTTATTTTGTAAATTAATTTATAGTCAGATTTTAAGTTGTGTCATCCAGTGGCAAGTCTAAAACTTAGAGGTTGCTATAGCTCTTAGTTTCTCAAAGCCTTTGGAATTCCAAGACCAGCTATATTCATTCAGGGGAACTTGGAGGGTACTGTACCTCTTAGTTTCTTAAAGTCTTTGGAATTCCTAGACCATCTATACCCATACACAGTTCAGGGATGAGCCAGACATTTATTTACACATTTTATGAGATTGGTTTCCTGAGGTCTTCCTTCTCTGAAATTTCCCTGACAGTTTCTGATTGCTTGAGGCTCATCTTTTAGTTCTCTAGCCAGAAAATTTGTGGCTTTATTCATTTTTCTCTGTTGTGCACTGCTGTGCCTAGAGATGGATCATAACTGCATGAAATATATTTAATATATGTCACAAATCTTTCATAAGTTTAGAAGGCTAATGCTTAGGGAAAAACCTAAATGCAGTTCATGTTGGCTACCAAGCCCTGCAGAGTTGCATGAATAACCCATTTCTCAGGATTTCTTTAGCTTTTGAGAGGCTTTTATAGCATCAAAGCCATATTATACCCATATTGGAGTCCAACCAGGACACAGAGAGAAAAAGCCTTTGTGTTCCAGCCTCTTGGACCAAGATTTTTAGGTACCTACAACCCTCCCTCCTCCCCCCCGCCCCACAGACTGCCATTACTATCACAATCAGGAGACTCCTTTTGGACTCCATGGGCCACAACAAAAGGTCTTCTCCAGCTCTGCTTCCTGTCCATGTTAATGTCCGCTTCTGAGATACCCCAAGTCAAAGCTGGGTGATACCAGAGGGAAAATGTGGTAAACTCACCTCTAGTTTTATAGTATTTTAATTTCTGATCTTTATCGACCCATCTGTTATTGTTTGCTTTTTGGAGTCCTTAAACGTATAACCCATTAATTTGATCCAGGTTGTTTGTTTGTTTGTTTTAGTTAATCCTTACCAGAGGATATTATTCCTCTGATTTTTAGAGAGAGTGGGAGCGGGAGAGACACACAGAGAAAAACATTGATGTGAGAAAGACACACCAATTGGTTGCTTTGGGAATGCCCCAAATAGGGCTGTGAATCAAGCCTGCAACAGAAGTATGTGCCCTTGACTGGATCACACCTGTAACCCCTCAGTCCTTGGGCCAACACTATATCCACTGAGCCAAACTGGCCAGGGCTGCTCCAGGTTTGATAGTTACATTCAGTGAGATAGGTAGGTTTTAGTTTGTTTATGTTATCTATCACAAATTGGAACCTCACTGAAGAATTTTAAGTAGAGAATTACCAAGATAAAAGTAGTAATTTCAAAAGATAAATATTTTGCATAGGTTGTCCTTGTGCAAAAATAGGCCAAGGAGAGAGAAATAAATAATTCAATCTTGCTTTTAGTCTCTAGTTGTCAACTTCAATCACAGTAAGATTTTACTTGTCCTTTTCTACAAAAATAATTATAAATTAGATAGTTAGGTTCTAAGTAACTATGTTGTCTACATTAGAAAATAATTTCTTATCACTGATAATTTTACACATTTTTAAATATCAGGAATTTCTCAACAATGCCATTCATGGGTATACCAAAATAATATATGAAAGAGCAGTGATGATGAAATTCAAATTTAAATTTCCCATCTCTAATCAGAAAAATAAATTCTCTGGACTCATCCTCTATGACTGAGTATTTTCTAACTAAAGCTCACCAGCACAAACACACTCTCATTGGTCAAATAATCTAAGTACATCTATGTATACAAACTTAAAATTTAGTAATAATAATATATATATATATATATATATCCAGAATAAACAAGTAATAAGTCTACCAACTGGCATTAATCATTTGCTTTCAATCTGACAAAGGCCATAACATATAAACAGCTTACAGCAACAAGAGAAAAACAATGGGCACAGTGCATACAGCCAATTTTCTCCTTCAGTTGCTCACACATCCACATGCCAAGGAAAGCAGTCTTGCCTGAACTCTGAGTTGGTAATGTTTGTCTTTTAAAAATACAATGATGTGGTTTGAATCCTACTAAATAAAAATAACTTTTCATTCAGATTAACCTATTACTTGAGCAGTTCTTTGTGAGAATTTAAGTTAAGCTATTCAGGTAATAAACTAGGGATTTACAGCTTCTAAAGTCACTTGCAAATTTCTTGAACTAGTTGTTGGAATTTATTAGCATTATGAGAATGATGATGGAAATTAAAAAAAAAAAATTCCCTCTGAAACAGAATCTCAGACTCAGTTGTGAACTCTATGAGGGCAAGGACCAGGTGCCAGGCCCCTGGAGAATGTAATGTCTAGAATGAACTTGTTCTCTATCCTTGCTGAGTTCAGATCAAGAGCAGTGACTGGCCCACAGAAGGTGTTCAATCATGTTTGTTAAATTCAATTACTTTCTTAAAAGTTTATTTAATTTCTGCACATGCCCTCATATTAATCACATGCATCAGCCTAGTCCCCCTTTCCCAGGTTTAACTGCAAAACCTAGAAATATAGAAACTACTTATGTTTACTACTAAAACTGTGCTTTAAAACAAAACCTCTGTGTTTCCATATCTCCCATTCACTGGTGGTTCAGTGTACTAAAGCATCTAAGATATCAAGCAAACATACCCAGAGATTTTTCCATTGCCTCCTTCTCTGTTGTCCTCACCCAAACACATGAACTAAAACAAAATATAATGACTTAAGTTGAGACCAACACTAGAATGACAATCATAGGCTAAGATACACAAAATGAGAAAAAGACTAAGTGTTTAATGAAAACTAAACATCAATAAATAAATTAGTTGTCTTATGTAAAGTATCTGGCTCACTCCTTATTGTGAGCCTTTGAGTTATAATTAGTGTGATTCTACAAATCAGGATAACTGAAACTTAGACAAAAGGACAGCTAGTAAGTGAGGCCCTAGACTGTGAATGGGAAATTAAATGAAGCAAATTTTTCAAGTTTAGCTTTCATAGACATATTGACAATACAAAGCCTAAACAGAATCCTACAACCAACTGGCTCTGCTTTGTGAGTATAGCTCTACAGCTTCGGCTCCCTTTCTCGGTGAGTGTGTAATGCAATAACACACTTCTTGATGTGATTTTTCCTTAAACTTTTTTGGATAATTTTTGTGATGCTGCCCAGAATCAGAGAAACACCCATTGGGGAGAAGCTCCAGGGACAGCATTCCTGTTGTACTGGAGCAAAACGACTTTGAACAACAGGTGGGGCTAGTTTCCTTTCTAAGAGACTTGGCAGAATGTGAATTCTCCCTGCAGACCTGACTGCTTAAAGGTGCCCAAGTACTTTCACAGTTTCAACCTTTGTAGCAGCAAGACACACTCTCAAGTTCCACAGCCTTCCAAATCCATATTGAATTTAAATGTAAAAACTTGGGGTAATATTTAAAAAAAATAAACTTATATAGGACTATTTCATGGTCAATATAAACACTTCCTGAATACTCCCTCTTTCCTCTAATTCCATTAGAAAGCAAAATAAAACCAAATAAAAGCGAGCTGTCATCAGCATGGTGTAAGTCTTCGTCATCTGTCTGCTCAAGTCTTCTCCTAGCATTATCTGCAATATAAACACAGACCTAAGTTGTTCATTTCAACCTTAAGGAGGTTGCTGCCCAGTGGTGGAGGAAATCCCCACAGAAGAGGAAACAGAGACCACTGCTCGACTGTAGTCATGACTACAAAAAGAAGAAAGGGCAAACCAACAGTGTATGAGGGACAGCTGCTTAGAGAGGAGGGTAGACAAGCATCCCTCCATGACCATTGAGTTTTTGGGACCAACCAACACAGTGAACTGGCTGTTGACAACGCTGCCTTTATCATCTCAGAGGAGTTTAGTTATATATTTACAAAAATTAAAGAACTGGGAAAGACCACCTGTAGAAGAGAGGTGATCCTGAGAGCGGGGGTGGCCTGGTCACAGAAATTGCTATTCCTGGAAGCAGAGCTTGGGTGACTGGAAGATAGATGTGGTGGAAGAAAGCTTACCACAATAAATTGGTGACAGCAATGGCCAGTGCTGCTGCCCAGGCCCAGTGCACCACAGTACTGTCTCCCAAAGAGATATCTGCCATCAGGGAGCCACTGGGACACTTGGCACAAGGAACATTCTCACTCTAAGCTCTAGCTGACCACCTGTGATCTTATTGGATAGGCAATATGGAGACATAGAAAAACTAATCCTACCCTAGTTGTTAACTAGGGGAAATTGCGTTTTTTGTTTTTTGGGGGTTTTTTTTTTGTTTTGTTTTGTTTTGTTTTTTTGCTATATATGCAGGACGTTTAATTTTGTTTTAGGAACTTATGTTTTATTTAAAAATAACACACTGGTTAGAATTTTGGTCCTAAAAGAAAAGATATTCGGAGCATTTTGTTTGATTCCTCTCCTTCCTGACAATTCTAATCTTAAGTGATGCTAAATTATGATAGAAGTACTCTGGGGCTTTATTCTTTACTACTGCAAGTACTCGTTTGCTTGATTTATAGACTTTATGGAGGACATTAATCAAAAATAAAGAAGCAAGAGTAATAGGACATGGGATCATCCCCAAACTGGGCCTGAGAGAGACATTTTCCCCTCTCTAGTTGTGGAGTAGCTCATAGTATGTTTTTAAAAATCATCTGTAATTGTAAGTAGTAAAATCATCCTAAATAGTATTTTATGTGAAAGAGGATAGAGGATAGAATTGAAAAGCTAAAGGGGGTGCTGAAAAATAATTCATTTTAGAAGCAAGAGTAGCACCAGGTCAATTTTAGCATCAATATGGCCAAATATGTTCTCTGTCCTCATATTCCTTCTTAGCCTATAGATAGAGGAATAGCCAAATTCCTACATTACAGTAGACTCTCCTTATCCATGGTTTCACTTTCTGCAGTTTCAGTTACCCACGGTCAATTACAATTTGAAAATATTAAAAGGAAACCTTCAGAAATAAACAATCCATAAGTTTAAATGACATGCTCTTCTAAGAAGCATGAAAAATCTCATGCAGTCCTATTCCATCCCACCTGGATGCGAATCATCCCTTTGTCGAGGACAATAAGAGAAAAAGGGAGAGAGAGAGAGAGAGAGGGAGAGAGAGAGATAGAGAAAGAGAGAGAGAGAGAGACCACATTCCCATAACTTTTATTATGGCACATTGCTATAATTATTCTATTTTATTATTAGTTATTATTGTTAATTTCTTAATGTGCCTAATTTATAAACTAAACTTTTATCACAGGCATGAATATGTAAAAAAAACAAAACATAGTATATAAAGGGGGGTTGGTAATTACCCATGATATCAGGCATATATTGGGGTCCAAGGATAATAGGGGACCACTGTAATGTCATTCCTGACACTCCCAAACTGGAGTGTGAATAGTTATATCATTACATAGGTGACCATCCTATCAAATCAGCAGCATAACTTCAGTAACACAAACAAGGCTGCCATTAGGATTTACTGCCACTTTCTGAGAATGCTCACTTTCACATATTAAAGTTCTAATGAGTGAAAATCTTCATATGTTCACTAAATGTGAAAATGTATCAAGAAGTTGAAATATCTTATCTAATAAAAAGTAATATGCAAATTGACTGTCACTCCAACACACAAAATGGCTGCCCCCATGTGGTCAAAGATGGTTGTTCCCATGTGGACACAAGATGGCCACCACAAGATGGCTTGCAGGGGAGGACAGTTGTGGGTGACCAGACCAGCAGGGGAGAGTAGTTAGGGGTGACCAGGCCAGTAGAAGAGGGCAGTTGGGGGAGACCAGGCCAACAGGGGAGGGAAGTTGGAGGGGACCAGTCTTTCAGGGGAAGGAAGTTGGAGGGCACCAGGCCTGCAGGGGAGGGCAGTTGGGGGGCAACCAGACCTGCATGGAGTGTAGTTAGGGGTGACTAGTCCAGCTGGGGAGGGCAGGTAGGGGCAACTGGGCCAGCAGGGGAGCAGTTAGGCATTAATCAGACTGGCAGGGGAATAGAAAAGGGAGAATCAGGCTGGCAGGCAGAAGCAGTTAGGGGCAATCAGGCAGGCAGACAGGCAAGCGGTTGGGAGCCAGCAGTCCTGGATTGTGCAAGGGATGTCCGACTGCCCACTGGGATAGGGCCTAAATGGGCAGTCAGACATCCCTCAAGGGGTCTCAGATTGGAGAGTTTTCAGGCTGGGCTGAGGGACACATATATCCCATGCATGAATTTCGTGCACCAGGCCTCTAGTGTGTGTATATGTATGTGTGTGTATATATATATATATATATATATATATATATATATACATTTTCAAACAATAAAATGCTATAATAATTAATGATGAGTATGATGCACAAACCAACTATTTAAAAATTCCAATAAAAATAAGTAGGGAAGGATTAAGAGTTAATGTGAATATAAAGAGTGTGCATTATGTAGATAACTTTAAGAAAAACATTTATTTCTAGAGCCAATGCTCATAAGATTTCAAAATAATAATGTAAAGCTGAATAATAGATATTAGAGTATATCATAATTTTAAAATTTGTGGATATTTTAATTAAAAAAATCATTCATAATTTTAATTACCCTGGAGAACTGAATTCAATCTGACATAATAGAAGTCTAATATGTTAAGTGTCCAGTTGTCTGGTTGACCATTCAACCAATTAAAGCATAATATGCTAATGTATGCTAAGGCCACTCAACTGCTCGCTATGACATGCACTGACCACCAGGGGCAGACAGTCAACCAGTTGCTATCATGTGCACTGACCAGGAGCAGGCAGATGCTCTAACTGGTAAGTTAGCTTGCGACTAGGGTTGGGCCAATGAGGATTGAGCAAGATGGGCCAGACATGCCTGGAGCCCTCCTGTAGTCCCTCCCTGGCTGGCCAACCTCCCACATCCCTTCCCCACCTTGACCATGCACCAGTGGGGTCCCTCGGCCTGACCTGCACCCTCTTGCAATCTGGACCCCTCAGGGAATATCAGAGAGCTGGTTTTGGCCCTACAGTGGAATGACCAGTTGCTATCATGCACACTGATGACCAGGGAGTAGATGCTCAATCCAGGGGCTGCCCCCTGGTGATCAGTGTGTTCCCACAGGGGAAGCACCACTCAACCAGAAGCTTGGCTCACGGCTGGCAAGAACAGAGGCAGTGGTGGGAGCCTCTCACTTCTCTGTAGTAATCAGATATCCCCTGAGGGCTTCCAGTCTATGAGAGGTCACAGGCCAGGCTGAGGAACACCCCCCCAAGTGCACCTCTAGTTATTACATATTTAGTATCATTTAGGTCATGAGGTTTTCAAGAAAAAATCCTGCTAGGGATTCCTCACATTTGTGAGACTAAAGCAATAATGGTAGAATGTCAAATACACAATTCAAAATGTAATTAGTAGGAAAAACTAAAAGTATGCATAACATCTAAATAAACTTTGATATAGACATAATAAAATATACAAAAACTATACAGTAAATATGTCAGAGAAAACAATGTACCCAAAGAATATTGTTGGCTTATTTTTTCTTAATATTTTATTTTATTATATTTATTGAACTTATTGAGGTGACATTGGTTATAAAATTATATAGGTTTCAGATGCACAGTTCTATAATACATCATCTGTATATTGTTTGTGTGTTCATCACCCAAATTTAAATTTCCTTCCATCATCATTTATCCCTTCTTTACTCTCTTCTACCTGCTCCTACCCACTTTTCCTCTGATAATACATAAAGAGTATCTTGATTTCTTTCATTACATTTGAAAAATAAACATACTTTGATAGAATGACTTAGAAGACATTTCTTAAGTATTGTCTCGTTAGAGGGGAAGTTTTAACTAAAACTTTTACTGAAATTACTACTGTTATATATAGATGTCATTTTTAGGAGTTAATGATATTCCTACATTAATATTCCCTAATTAGGAATCCTGATACAAAGTTCTTTCTGCTCCAATACAGCAAGTTTACTAGAAAACTATTTTTTCTCATTGTATTTAGTAAAAAATAGAAAGTTTAGTTACGTTGTTAAATAATTAAAAGTGAGCCTCTATATAATATTACAAATATATTATGTCCCTTTTCTACTGAAGGAGAAATCTAGGAATTAAAATTGTTGACATAATACTATTTTTGCAATAGATACAAATTTTTAAATTTTAATATGATGTTAATTAAAACTGTAGTTATTAATCTTAAAAATGTAGCTATTATTATCCCCCCAAATTAACTTTACCCACCCAGTATTTTTTAAACACTCAGCCACTTAACATTCAGTTGTTCAGCATACCACTAGAAACTGACCTGAGTGCTAATTCCAAAGAACTATAAAAGAATACTAAACACTGAAATGGTCTTATAAGATATGTAGGCAATTTTCTTATTGTACAGCTGAAAAAATTGAATTTAAAATCAAACGCTCAATGGCAGAGGTGATGTCAGTAATTGGTTTTTCAAAATTCCTGTCCTACCATTTAAAAACAGGTTCTTGTTCTTCCTTACTAATAAAAAAAATTATTTGAAAAACTTATATAGTATTTTCTCTTGAATCATAATATATACATAATTTAATTCTGAGATGCAGAGTCCTAATCCCTTGGTGTTTGCTTATGAGAAGAAGTCAGTCACATTAGCCAGTTGGGCCAAACCATATGGATGAAACACAGGTCATTTGAACAATTTTCCTCCCCAACCATGAGAGCCATATTCTTAAAAATTTATGAATTAGAAACATTGAAATAGTAAAGAGTTGATTAAAAAAATAAAGTACAAATGCTAGTTAATTAAAGCCACACATAGTATGTCACAGTTAATGTAATATCTAGACAGAGACAGCTAATAATGAGCAAGAAAAAAAATAAATGTCATGATAACTATGTAAACCTACTAGAGTGGAGAAGGAAGGGAAGAAAATGAATGGGAAATAGTGTGGGGAAAAAAACAACAACCCACAAAGCTAGCAAATGAAAATATAAAATGTGGTACTCAGAGTTAAATTTTAATTTTATATAAACAACAAATAACTTTTAGTATTAAAATGTCCTACATATTGTATGAGACATATTTACACTAAAATATAATATTCATTGTTTATCTGAAACACAATTTAACAGGTATCTTATATCTCACTATACTCAAAACTACTACTTCAAATATAATTTAATAGGAGAACATGAGTTCATTAAATTCAGATTTCAAAGGCAAATGATAGAATAACTAAATGAAATAAAGAAACTGATTATCTAAGTGGGGAAAAATAACTAAAAATAGCCTTATAAAAGTAATAAATAAATTATAAAAAATAGATGCCACTGAAATTAAATTACTAATATAGAGGAATGGCTTAAGTTAGTTACAGTGAAGGAAGATAAAGAAACGTGAGATTGAAGAAAAGTTAATAGATATGCACTTTAGACAAATAAATCTAACATGGAGCTAATAGGTATCTCTAAAATATAGAAATTAACAAATAAAAAAGAATATCTATTCAAAACCATAATCCAATAGAATTTCTCAAAAAAAGAAAGGTTAACTAAATCTTTAGACTAAAAGAATACTGTTCCTAGAAATCAGGTATCAAACACTCAACTTTCAGATCCAACCAAGTTAAGCTATAATGTTTTAAGGGGAAAGTATCTTCAAGTACCCTGGCACTAGAAAATCAATCATCTATATGATAGAGACATTCCTTTTACTTCAGACTTGTCTCCTACAAAATGGAATACATGAAGAAAATGAATGTTCTCCACAAATTAAATGGAGCTGAAAGTAGAGGAAGATTATCATAAACCTAGGGTGTGATACAAATCAAAAAGCATCAACTAAATACTGTGAAACATGAAAACCATACATAGAAGACAGGTCATGTGAACCCATGTTATGGAGAAAAATAACCAATGAACTACTTGACTAGAAAATTTAGCCAAGAAATGAATTCAATTAAAAACTTAGAAATAGAGAGTGGTCAAAGGACTGAACACTCCATGAGTTTCTTGCTGATAGTAGACAATTGGAAATTATGTTCATGGAAGAGAATATATTCTAAACTTGGTAAATGCAAAACCTAACAATACAGCTAACAAAAACTGAGAGGAGTGAAGAATTGCAATGAAATGAAGTATGATTGTGGCAATATCTTTCTTTACTTTCATAACAGGGAGTCAACTGAGCTTTGGAGATTAAAAGAGCAGTGGAGGAAAGGTTAAAGAAAAATGAATTCACTTTAATGTATTTTCCTTAAGTTAATATTCTTTGAAACTTAGATGGATTTTTTAGTAAAAGATATGCCTTGAAGTTAAAATAAAACATTAATTTAGATCAAGAGTTCCCTCTAAGAGCAAAACTTCAGGTTTTTCCTTGTTAATCTAAAATACTAACTATATATGATCTTAGTATAACAAATGAGACTTATTTGTTTATATCTACCTTCATCTATTTCTATATATCTCTCTATCCATCTACCCATAAATCCAGCCATCTTTACCTGATGCTTTTTTATAATTTGTAATTTTTATTTTTAATATATTTTTATTGATTTCAGAGAGGAAGGGAAAGGAAGAGAGATAGAAACATAAACGATGAGAGTGAATCATCAATGGGCTGCCTCCTGCATGCCCCATACTAGGGAGTGAGTCTGTAACCCAGGCATATGTCCTGACTGGGAATCCAACTGGTGACCTCTTGGTTCCAGGGTCAATGCTCAGCCACTGAGCCACACTCAGCTAGGCTATCTATGTTAATTGCAATCTTTTAGTTTGGTTTGGTTTTCAGCATTTTTTACTAGCTTATTGCATTTAGAATTGTTTTTAGTAAAACAATGTAGATAATTTTCTAAAAGAAACAAAGAAAACAAGTATGCAAAAAATATGCCAAGGTAGTAAATAGGGTTAATTCTGAGAAGTATGAATATGGAATATGACTTTAATCTATGCATATTTCAGTATTGTTAACATTGTAAAGTAAAATATTCCCTTCAAGCTCACCAGGGAAATAAAAAGTAACAGATCTCCGGCCTTCTATCCCAGCATCCCATTCCCATTCCCCAGAAGTAACCACTGTTAATTATGTACTCTTCTTTCTAGAAATCTTCTGTGTTTATATACATATACACATAGCTCTATAGAAATAGCCATTTTTATACAAGCTGGGTCAAATGATCCTCAAATGCCTTTTAAATAAGTTTAAGACAATATATGAACTTAATTTGCTCACAGTTCTTTATTTGCTGAGCATTTATGGATCATTTTCACTCATGGTTTCAATGAGATGCTGGAAAATGTGTTTTGCTTTATAAGAGATAAAATGCATATTAAAGAACATTTCATTTCTTAGTCATTTGTGATTGGCTCTCCATTGAGATTTTCAGTTCTTTTTTGATATCATGATGCTAAAGTGCTAGTACCAACCTCCTGGGCCCCACAAGAGTCTCAGAGATGCCAATTAACTGTGGTTCTTGGTAAAGATGGAAAACCAAGCTAGAGGTAATCTTAATTTAATGAATTTCCATCGGCTCCCATGACACTTCCCAATCCTCTTCTGAAATGCACAGGGTATTGTGTAACATTTGTTCCATTCACGATAACTCCCTGCCAGCACTGTTAGATCACAGCAGAAACCTGTAGCCTTGTTTCATCGCTCTATCCTCTTCTCCCCTTTGCTTGCTATTTATTTTGCCTCCTTATCAACCACTTAAGACTTACATGTCAAGCTCATTTTCTTCTGTTTTCTTGAACTCTTTCAAAGTTCACTTTGGAACTTTCCATCCACTCCCTTTAACATAGCAAGGAGGCTCTTAGGAAGCTGGGGAAGAAAAAGTGTGGGGCTACAGCTCTCCCTATGTAAGAAGCTCATGCAATGGAAGTTTCAACTGGAATGAAATTATAGCATTAGCTAGAATCACAGAACACCTGACATGCGTGCTCAGAGGTCACAGTTTGTGCCTAACAGTGAAGCAGAGCATCAACTCAAACATGACCGAAAAAGCCCTCAATAGGAGGTGGCATCCAGGGCAACGTCTTGGCTACAGAATGATTAGAAGGTCTCCATTCTGTCTCTTGCTCCAGGTGACTTCCATGTCTTGAGATCCAAGCATACCCAGCAACATTCCAATCCAATTAGGGGTACAAGTAAATGTCAAGTCAGTGGTGGCTAGAAGGTCGCCCCCTCATACCTGTGCTCTTCTAGAAAACGGTTAAGATTCATTTATTGGTATATTCTTAAGGCAGAGTTTCTAATTTGACCTTCATTAAATTGAAGCCCAAACAGTCTGTTCTTTTTTCTTTCAGGGATGTCTCAGTGCTTGCTTGTCCAGTTCAAGGCATTCTCTCCAGGTGCCTTTGGAAACTCAGCACCAGTCAGCCTGCCCAGGCATAGCTTTCTCCTCTTCTCAGCCTTGTGCCACCCCACCCCACCCCAGAATCTGGAGGGCTAGAGCTGCTCCTGATTTGCTCTCCCAGCAGCTGGTCACTAGTGAGTGCACCTTAGCAATTAAGATGCCAAGGCTAGACTCTGGAGGAAGGCTGGTGACACTGTCCTGCAGCTGCACACAGAACAGATGAATTGCCAGCCAAAGGCAGTGCCTTCAGTCCATCATACTCACTTGCAGCTGTTACTGAATTTGCTTGCTTCTTTTCCTGTAAATTCCAGGATTTTTCTTTGTGCTATAAATCAAGTTTCTTACCGATTTCATGCAACTTGCACTTTGATATTTTTAGTAAACTCTACTCTTTATAATATCGCCTCCATTATTTCCCTTAACCATTTCTTTCACTGTCTGGCCAGGAAAATAGGACAATGTGGTTCAAAAGGAATCTGAAGGGAAATATGAGGTAGTAGGTGTAAAATTTCATTACACAGCCAAAATCAATTAAAATGTTCTAAAGGTAAATGACAGAGAGTCCCTGAGATGAAGCCTAGTTAAGTATCCAATTCACTTGATATGCATGACTATAACTGAAGTTTCAACATTGATAATATGCATGTAAATGTATGCATATGATTTTGGTACTGTAAAAGGTATTAGGTATAAATATAATAAGATAAGGCATAAGGTTGCTCTAAAACAAATTTGAAAGCTATGACCCCATGCAAATAAACTGTGAGTTCGTTCATTATTTTCATTTTTTGAGTTATACTGATGATATTTAGCATACAATCTGCAGTTCAATGGCTAAGTGAATTTAAACAAAATGTTCAAATATTGAGATATTGTGGATTCATTTATTTCATGAAATGATTGCATCAGAAACAGTAAAAATGTATATGCAATTGCAAGGTCTTGAGAAACAATTATTTTATTTTTAAGAACTGATATTATACAAATCCAGGTGCATGTATATGTTATATCAATGTCCAATAATATGCCAATAAAATTTTGATAAACAAATACTATCCTACTTACTCTGAAGAGTTTCCTCTCCCAGATGTCAGTAGATTACATTAATTTTTTACAATAAGTTTCATGTCTTGTGATTTTAATATATTTTAGACTACCTAATAGAGTACTCTGATAGATTTACCTTTAAATGTCAAGATTTCAGCATTATAAGTATATTTGCATATGTGTCTCTTAGTAAATACATCATCTGATTCTTAAGCATGGCATCAGAGAAATAAAGATCCTGCTTAACATGACTGACAGGCTGGCTGGAAGTGGTACTATCTCTGTACTAAGGATGTTAATTAATAAATGCTTTCAAATGAATTTTATTAAGAGTTAGAAGATTCAGAGCACACTCATATTTCTACCTGCAACTGAACCAATGAGTAAAGTGAAAAACCCTCTCTATCTAAAATCATTTCTTAGAAATTCATAAGGATTTTAGCTACTTCATAGAAGATTTTAAGCCCATAAATAACATCCATAAGATTAAATATCCATTAGCATACATTATCAAAAGTAATGTTTATAAAAGTGTTACTTAAGACCTGATATAACAAAAACAACGAATACACATTAGGTTTCACTTACAATGAAAATGCTCAGACCTAAGTCTGTAATAATAGAACATCTCCAAACACTCCTATCCCCAACATTCTCCAAATGGCCATTGCTAACTAGGGAAAGCAGGCAACTAGATTAATTTATGGGTAAGCAAGACAACTTTAAAGGGAGTAAAGGATAAAAGAGTCAAGACCAAAAAAGCTAACATTATTCTTTCTAAATTGTTGATTTAATAAAAATGATACCCATGAACATTAATTTGTATTTAATTTTTTAAATATAGAGTAAATTATCTAGTTTATGTCCTTAGGTAAAAATAATTTCTTAAATTAATAGAGATTAAGAGCTACATTTTTTTTTATGATTCCGAAACCTTTAAACTGTCTTGCTGTATCTCAAAGTTATATATATGCTGACATAACAGGTTACATATTAGTGTATGCTTGGTTAATAGTTTTTAATTGATAGTTTTCCTGAAAAATATCAATTTTGATTATACTTTATTATAGCAAATTTATTATAATATTACACTGGAGGTCTTAGCTATTGCAATAAAGTGAGGAACAGAAAGCATGTAAATATCCTATATAATAAAAGAGAAAAATGCAAATTTGACTGCACCTTCACTATGCTACCAGCCAATCAGGAGTGGGGGGCGGGGCTGCACAGCATGCAATCCCGCCCCTCACACCACCTCTGTGCAGCCTGGGGAATGGGCACTGTGGGCCTGGGGAGTGGATTCTGCACTGGTGGTCCCAGCAGGCCCGTGGGGCCCATTGCCCAGGCCGCGCGAAGGCTGGTGGGAAGGCTAGCCACAGCTGTGCTTTGCCTCATATGCCAGGGGTCCCAGAACACGAAAGGTGTGTGCGCGGGGGTTCCAGATCGCCGACATGCATGTGAAGGTCAGGGCTGCAGGAGGCCGGGGCGAACACTGGCCACCGCAGCGCTTCCCCGTGGGCACTGGGGGTCCCTGATCGCCATGGTGGCGGGGCCAAGGCAGAGGTCGTTAGGGGTGATTAGGCCAGGAAGGGAAGGCAGTTAGGGGTAATTAGGCCAGGAGGGGAGGGCAGTTGAGAGTGATCAGGCTGGTGGTGGGGGGAAGTTGGGGCTGAGCAGGCCGGCAGAAGGGACGAGTTGGGGCAATCAGGCCAGCAAGCAGAGTGGTTAGGGGTGATCAAGCAGTCAGGCAGGTGAGCAGTTAGGAGGAGGTTGTGCAAGTGCCAGTTTAGGCCCGATCCCACAGGGGTCTCAGATTGGAGAGGATGCAGGCTAGACTGAGAGACAACCCCTCCACCCTCCACATGCATGAATTTCATGCACTGGGCCACTAGTTATAAATAAGAAAGAAAACTGTCATTATTCATACATAATATGATTATATTCATAGAAGAAACTACAATGACTGAATGAACTTAATAATATTACAGGCTAGGTCAATATACAACAATTAACTGAATTTCCTGTAATAGCTAAAAAAATTAGAATAAAATGAAAAATAATTTAGCATAGTATTAAAAATATCAAATACCCAAGACTGCTAAATCTAATGGAAAATGTGTGTAAGACCTCTACTCCAAAAATTAGAAAGTATTAGTGAGAAAATGAGCTCAATAAATGAAGATGCTATTGCATGTTCATAGATTGAAGAAGTTGATATATCATTAAGAGATCAATTTCCAACAGAGTCATATATAGTTTATGAAATACCAATGAAAATCCCCGAAGGTTTTTTGGATGTGAGCAAGTGATTGACAACATGATTCCAAAAATCTATATTAAAAGGAAATGATCCTGAATAATCAAGATAATCTTGAATTCATAAGAGAAAGTTATAGGACTTTAATAATGAATAAAGAGAGGAAAATAGACCATAACAATACAACATAATATAGGAATAGACATACAGGAATATAATTTATGACTTAGTCATAAATAATCCCAAAGAAGAAAAGGTAGTTATTTCAATGAATGATGCTAGAGCAATTGGCTGTCTGTGAAGGGAAAAAATAAATGTTGACCCTATGTCACATCATAATAAAAAAAAAATTCTAGGTGGATCATAGAGCTAAATATGGAAGTAAACCAAAGTTTCCAGAATAAAAATAGGGAAAATGTCTCTATAGTTTGGCAATAGGCAAGTTTTAATGAACAGAAAGAACAGAGAAAGAATAATAGTAAGAAAATAGTAAGTTGCATTCTATCAAAATTTAAAATTTCATTTCATTAAAATGCATAATTAAGAAAGTAAATAGGCAAGCCATTAAGTGGAAGAAAGCATGTATATTACATGCACATGACAAAGTATTTATAATCAGAAACATGTACAAACTTTTCAAAATTACTTAATATGTGTGCACTTTACTCAAAATCAATAACACATCAATTAAGAAAGAAAACATTTTAGAAAGATGAGATAAAGTAATCTACCTTTCATTTGAAAATTTGGGAAATGTAAGTTCAATTAATCCTCTGATCAAACAAATTTTGCTTTTCCCATTGTTCTTCTATATCTAAAAGAAGTAGCCAGAATTAGTCATTAGACAGAATTAGAGGAAGGAAGCATAGGAGGGAAGAATAGAAAAATTCTAGTTGAAATACTTTTAACTGCACTTAGAAGAATTTATGTATACACATGAAATATAGAGTATGGCAGAATCTAATCTTAACATATTTATAATTGTTCTTCCACATCACCATTATATAAACAAGTACACACAAACAACACCCAGATGAAGCTTTAGCACTTAATTTTTCTGAGTCTCAACTTTAAAAGGAAAGAACTAGCTAAGCTCTTCAGTGCACAGAGGAAGCTAGCATAAACACGAGCCACACTAACATTCTCCTCTCTACTATGAGGTTGGACATCTTTCCAAATTAAAGGATTTATTAGAGTTTGAGATTCTACAAATAAGTGTTTGTACCTTTTTAAAAATATGTTTTTATTGATTTCAGAGAGAGGAAAAGAGAGGAAGGGAGATAGAAACATTAATCATAAAAGTCATTGATTGGCTGCCTCCTACATAACCCCTACTGGGGATGGAGCCTGCAACCCAGGTATGCAGCCTGACTAGAAATCAAAGTGTGACCTTCCAGTTCATAGGTCAATGCTCAATCACTGAGCAATACTGGCCGGGCATGTGTTTATACTTTTGGATATAATTTCTCTTTGGAATTGTGGAGAGAGAGGTAAAAAAAATGCATCTATAACTTCTGGAGGCACTACTGCTGAAATTCTGCTTGGACTGACTGCTAATTGTCCAGGCCATGCTCACACAATAAATCAGCAATAATCATTTTATTCTTAGTACAAGTTCTGTTATTCACTGCCATCTCCCAGTCACTTTTATGTGTTATTCTTAGAATTAGGTCTTTAATTGGGCTGACTCTCATACACAATATTTTTAAAAATAAATTGGAAATGAAAATGAGAATAATCAATGGGAATTACATTATTTCGTAGAATAAAGAAAGAGAAGTTCTAAAAAAAAAGTCCTGCTACTATCCTAAGGGAGTATGAACAAATGAAAGACAGAAGAAAATTAATTGTGTAGCATACACTGAGTGGCCAGATTATTATGATCTCTGAACGCATAATAATCTGGCCACTCAGTATATATCCTATACAATAAAAGGCTAGTCTGCAAATTACCCCCTCAAGCAGGAGTTTAACCAGTAGGCAGTCTGGCCAACGACCCATGTCCCCTCCCCCGGCCAGGATGGCTGGATCTCACCCATGCACAAATTCATGCACAGGGCTACCAGATTATTATGCATTCAGAGATCATAATAATCTCACCACTCAGTGTATGTTTGCAATGATTAGTACAATAAAATAATTTGGGCAATTCCTAAAAATTTGTTGAAATACAATCTGATCTGTATTGCTCAAAGTAGTTTGATAATTATTTTCTGAATATCTTTTAAAAATAGTTTAATGACTATTAATTGTGTGTGTGTGTGTGTGTGTGTTCGTGTGTGTGTGTGTGTATTCGTGTGTGTGTGTGTGTGTGTGTGTGTGTGTGATTGTGTGTGTGCATCTATCTCTCTATATGGGTATATGGATTACATTATTTCCAGCAGGCAGAGCCATGAAGTTGCAGGAATGTATACATCTGTTATTTCTAACCACAGACTTTGACTGAATGATATATTCCTGAAACAAGCTACTTTACAAAACAGCATGTCCATTGCTGGGCATCTGGATATCGTGCCTATGTTATTTTCAGATTTGGGATTGGGTTTACCCAAAGAATAAAGAAGGCTAAACATTTCATTTTAGGCTGCCCTCACTCAATCCATATTGTGCTGCAATGTGAACTGCAGAGTTGTAGAATTGCTATCAGGGAAACTTATTTCCAATTAAACTTTTAAAGTGTAGTTTCAAATGTTATGCAAGTTCAGATTAAAACTGATTAATATACTCAAAGTAACTGAGAATGATGAAGAGAAAAATAAGAGGAACTGTTTCCTATAGTGAAGCAGCAGCTGACAAATCCAGGAGAAGAAAGAGACACTGTCCCACTTTTATCTTCCTCTCCTCTTTTCACATTCCTCAGATCAGAAGGGATGAACTTACTCTCCTTTCTTTTTTTGTGTAAGCAGATCCTCTCTTATGCAAAGCTCTATAATCTAGTCTATCCACCAGGCCTCTTGATAATTGAATTTAATAAAGTCTTTCATTGTTGACTGTCTGACTTTCATTCCTACTGTCTAGTCATTCACTGAAAACTCCCATTAGGAACATTAAAAGCTGCATCTCATCTCTTTCCATTTTTCCAGTAATAATCCTAAGACAACTCTCTCCATGAGGGATACTTCAGTTTAGTTGGTAGAGAGTCATCATAGGTTTACAAAAATGCAAAATAGAAACTGCATTCCCTCTCTCTCCCTCCCTCCCCGCCCCTCTCTCTCTCTCTCTCACACACACACACACACACACACACACTCAATTATTATTTACATTACGTAAAGTTACATATACTTCTCAAGTGTGAACTTAGTGCCAAAACACTTTGCTAAGCTCTTGACATATATTACCTCAGTTAATCCTGAAAACAAACTGAAATATGAGAATTCTTTAGTCCCATTTTTCAGATGAAGAAACTGAACCTAAGAGGAAGGACACACACCCATACATACATATATTCTGGAAGCTTTTTATTCTTAAATGTATATTATGGAAACCTTACCTATTTTCCCTTTAGTTTCACAGAAAATTAGACTGACAGGATGCTACTCCAGCTACCACAGACCTTTGGAGTTCATTCACAAAACCAAACCTCAGAAAAAGTAAGCTCAGCAATAAGTGAGGAAAATCTCTTTTGATGTCTTTTAGAACTTGGGGTCCTCTGGGTAAATTTTTTTAGCTCCCAAGCTGATCATTCAAAGGGTGAAATGTGCCTCAGCCCTTTCCAGGTCTCTAGACTTCCTCCTGCTCCCTCCTCAACTGTCCTCACAGGGAGGCGGGGGGGAGTGGGGGGGTGGTCAGGAGAACCGCCCATAGGCATTTTGTAGTGTTCGAAAGCAATTTGAACAGCAAGCAATTTTGATAACCAGGTACATTTTTCTCACAAAAAAAGGAACAATAGTAGTCAATTGCTAAAGTGAAAGGATACAGCTATAGAAAAGTCCAGGTTAAAAAGGAATATCTGGTTGTAGATTCTTGCTGTTCATCACTTTGAATATTTCTTGCCACTCCCGATCTACAACCAAGATTACTCTACCCAGCAAAGCTATCATGCAGAATTGAAGGTCAGATAAAGTGCTTTGCAGATAAGAAAAAGCTAAAGGAGTTCATCACCGCCAAACCAATATTATATGAAATGCTGAAAGATATTCTTTAAGAAGAGGAAGAAGAAAAAGGTAAAAGTGTAGATTAGGAACAACAAATACACATCTATCAACAAATGAATCTAAAAATCAAGTGAATTAATAAGATGATGAACAGGATAAACTGGTGAATGTAACAGAATCACGGACATAGAGAGGGAATGGACTGACAATTCTTGGGGAGAAAGGAGGTGTGGGAAGTGCAGCAAGAGACTGGACAAAAATCATGCAACTATGGGAGAGGACAGGGGAGGGGGATGAGGACGGAGGGTGGGATGGGTACCAGGTGGAGGGGAACTATAGGGGGAAAAAAAGGGAACAATGTAATTAATAAACTGAACAATAAAGATTAAAAAAAGGAATATCTGATAAAGGGACTTTTAGGTTTGTAACTTTAATCATTCTGATGTTTTGATGAATGCCTAACCTTAATATTATAGGAAGGGAAGAACATCTGGATGTGGAAGTGTTAACCCTGGGCTGTGTAAGGCTGTTGCTGCTGGATTGGAGACTTGAACTGGATCATGCAAATGGAACATGAGGCCTGAAGGATGCGCTCAAAGTTTGGGCTTGTTAAATGGGCTGACCTCACTAATAATTAAACATTTATGGTCTGATTTTGAAAAATACCTGAAAATACCATAATATACAAAATAAAAACAAGTTCATGGGCTATACAGAAGATGCACACAAACACTTTTTTCTTTTCAAACTGCCTTAGTGACATTGTGGTAGGGAGCTATAGAGATAGGCCGCCGCTGAATAATTCTTATGTGTAATCTGTTCATTGTTTTCTACCATTAATCACACTTTGGCATCTTATTCTAATGATTTAGCCAACCAATGAGTTCAAACATTCTCTCCCCAGTACTTACTCAATATTATTTCTAAAGCAAGCACCTAAAGATCTAACTAAATAAGGGAGTATTGATAAAACCGAATACTCAGCTTCTAGTTGCAAATAATCTCTATTATCCCTGTAAAACATTACAGGATATCAAGTTTGGTGCAGTAAGTCCTGAAAAATAAAATACCACTTTTGTTTCCTCTCACTCTGACAACTACAACTTTCTATAAAGATAACACCAGGTACACTTAGTCTGGAAAATTATGCCAATGTTAAAGGGTACCTTATTTTCAAATAAAACAAATCAACTGGATAGCATGTAAACACAGATAATGTAGGGGACTCAAGTCATTAAAATTAAGATGAAAACAAAACAACAACCCATTTCATTTAGACCAATTGATATTTTACTCAGTAAAGAATCACATTAAAAATGATAACAATCACCACCTTTCTTTATTACCTGATGTGAAGATATGTTTTAAAAAGCAACATAACAAGTATGTGATCCACCTGAAGTTAATTTAAACAAAGCAAGAACAATATACTGAGTTTTGCTTTATTAACCCACTTCTAGATAATAAAAATATTAATTAAGGGGATGGAGAGAATAAAGTGAGAAAGTTATATATCATAAATCTAATCTCATGCCAGCATTTCGAGGATCCATTTAAAATAACCTAACAGTTTATTCAATTATAATACTTATAAATTGCTTTGTTTTCTTTTTGGATAGTATATGCTGAACTCTATGATGACAATTTGCTTTACTCTAATTATGATGTTCTTCCCTTCCTATAATATTGAAAATATATTTAACTTATCTGAGTGGGAGCATAGTGTAATTAAGAATAACTCTAAGCCATTGTTGCAAGAGGCTCAGGAAATGTCATGGTACTGATCAATGAGGGAGTCTGGTGTCAGCTCAGACTGCAACCAGCAGGTGATTGCCCTCCAGAGAGAGGCTTTATTACATCACCCTCTCTATCATGAATACCAAGAACATGCTCATCCTGGCCACAATACACAGCTGATAAAGGAAACTCAGAAAGACAGTGGTGAAGTGGTGAAGTGGTGAAGTGGTGAAGTGGGGAGGCAGAGAAGGATGGAAGAGGGAGAAGGACAGTGAGAGAGAGAGTGAGTGAGTGGGAGCCCTACACAGTCATGTTCCCTAACCAGTTGTTAGGCTTCCAATATTGCTAGAACATAATGGTTATTAAAAAGAATAAACTTTAGCCAAAACCGGTTTGGCTCAGTGCATAGAGCGTCGGACTGCGGACTGAAGGGTCCCGGGTTCGATTCCGGTCAAGGGCATGTATGTACCTTGGCTGCGGGCACATCCCCAGTAAGGGGCATGCAAGAAGCAGCTGGTCGATGTTTCTCTCTCATCGATGTTTCTGACTTTCTATCCCTCTCCCTTCCGCTCTGTAAAAAATCAATAAAATATATTTTAAAAAATAAATTAAAAGAATAAACTTTAATATGAATCCATTTAAAAAGAATTAGGCATTTAAGCAAACCGATAAACAATAAAGAATATCTACTATGAAGAGTTTTAAATAAGAGCTGGCCATCTGGTTCACAGAGGACAATACAAGAGGACTGAGAATCATATGAGAGACTCCCCCAAAACCTAGAAAGAGAACCAACATGAGACCAGAATTATCCCAGGAGTCACAGTCATTAAGATTTATTTCAGGAGTCCCAGTGTGATGAAATTTCATTTATACTAGAACTTACCATATTATATTGAAACAGACATTCTTCAAAATATTCTGAGTCGAACAATTACTCTAGACATTGTTATGCATTGACAGCAAGACCAAGCAAGTGGTGCTGTGATTATATAAGGTCTCAGTTCCAAGGTTCTATAACACAAACTGTCTTATTTTCAACAAGGTTTGGTTTTCATATTCTGACTAAGAGTAATTTTGATTAATGGTGTAGCTTTCCTGTCATCTTTCCCATCTCATTAACAGCATCTGCATATTTCTAGTAAACAGGCCAGAAACCTTGGATCTTCGTAGGCTCCTCTGCCACCAATCTCATGGTTCTACCTTAAAACTGTCCATTACATGACCACTTTGCATCTTCTTCACTGCTACCACCTTGTTCTAAACCTTTTTTCTGAATTACTGCAATGCCCTCTTGACCAGCCTTTCTGTTCCCTCCCGGCTCCTGTCTACAACATTCTGCTCCCAACATGGCTAACAGAGGGTCCCATTAAAATATTAAAGCAAATCATGTCTACTCTTCTACAAACCTACCAATGGCTCCCTCGTGTTTCACTGGATTTCAAGGACCTACAACACACTAGCAAACTTCCTACTCCTTTGTCTCATGACTTCAGCTCCTTTTGTTTCTTCCCCATACTTTGCTGTGGCCAAGTTGGCTTCCTGACAGCTCTTCAAATATGCCTGGCATGCATCAACCTCAGGGCTTTTGCCTGGAATAGTCTTCTGTATAGATATGCATGCCATGCTACTTCACTGGCTTGACCCTTTTGTTCAAATATCACTTTCTCAATAAGCCATATCTAGACCATTTCAGTGCTCCTCAAAACCATATCCCCTCTCCTGCCTTATTTTCTCATTAGTGCTTACCACTAATTATATTATTTATATCTTCATTGACTTTCTTCCCCGACTTGAATTTTAGTTCCGGAAGAGCAGTGGCCTGTTTTGTTCACTTCCATGTCACTAGCACGGAGACCAATGTCTAACATATATCCCCCAAAATTTTGATTGGCAGATTGATTACACCAATGAATAAATATAAAGTTAACCACAGAGTATACAACTGGGAGGAAATATGCCTTCAGGTCAGTAAATAAACATTATTCACTGAAAAGAGCAGGGAAGATGAAATGGGAGGAGGAGGGAGTAATGGAAGTAAGGAGAGATGGGATTTATTGAGGCTCCTACTAAGTCCTTGACATCTACTCTGATCTGATATGGTCATATTATCCATAAGGAATTTCCCAAGAATCCTAAGTAGAGTGCATTTATCATATTGCGTTTTTAAGAAGTCAGACGAAGCCATGAGAAATTACCGGCAGAACTAAGGCCACCACTGCTAGATCTGGAAATCATCCACAGGCCCATTTAATCTGGAGCTAGTATGTGCTGAAGAGAGTACATCTTAGAAAAATTTCTGCCTGAGGCCTTCTGAATATTTGCATATCCTTGGAGAAGGGGAGGGAGGAGGGATGGATGGTGAGCACATTTGCTCCCTTGCTTGTTTGACACGATGACAGTGATGGAAAGAACCAGGACATGGGATTAGCAGACACTATTCAACTTCACAGCTTTCTCTGGCTCTTTGAGTGCCAGAAACAGAAAAGACATTTCTCGAGGCTCACACAACTCCTCAGGAAACTAACAGAGGTTCTCTTCTCCCTTTTGAATCGAGGATAATTAGCATCATACACATGATGAACCTGACATATTCTGGTCAATGTGTTCTCAAATAAAACTGTCACTTATGTATGAGGAGTCATTGAAACATTTCAATCTTTTTTTTAAACACTGCAATCTTTTCTTTAACTATCTAAATACTGGAATCTTTTTCTTAATTTTCTAAACTATATAACATATAGTATATACTGGAAGGGGCAAAAGTAATATTCGCATCATGAGTACTCAAAACAAAGAGTTTATTCTTATATTATTTATTAATTATTATATTATTTTTCATAGGAACAACTTTTCCCCCCACTCTGTATATTTGCTATGTAAATAAGTAAAACAATATTCTAATAAGGAAAATACTTATTTAAAGTACTCTGAAAAACAAAACTAAGAAGATCAAAGCTTATAATAAATCAGCAGCTTTCCCATCAAAGCTATTTTTTCCCTCACAGTGCAGATGAAGTACCATTCTCTTTTGTTTCTGCTATAATTAAACTCGTTTGAACCTCCTGAAGAGGTGAGAAGAATGGTGATACATGTGCAATAACTTCCCTGTGCTGGGCCCTTCGTGGGCCTCAGATTCAGTGAGGAAAGCATCTGAATCTAGCTTTTAAACTAGATTTAAAAATCACGCTTTCTACACACTGGAAAGGCATACTCTAATAAATATGTGAAAGAACAAAAGCAAGCTGACATTCATCTTTGCTAAGAAGCCCATTTGCCAAAGAAATGCAATATATCTTACTGGTTCAAGGGACTCAAGCACCAGGCACGTTCTTTTAGTGCTGCCAAGTGGATGGAGCAAATAGCAACAGAAATATATGGCCCCCAACCAGATTCAAGTGAGGTGTTTTACTCCCAGGGCATTGTTTAGCCTTCATAATGTAGCATAACTTCTGGCAGTTTCTCTTAATCACTATAGGATTCAAGAGTTGGGAGTGGGTGCTGAGTAGAGAACTACATCATAGTAAGTCATACATATGAGGATGGGGTCTAGTTGTTATGGGCTTACATTACAGTGCTTCCAGTATATAGCATCATGGATCTGCCTTCTAACCAATTTTATCACAGTTCTAGGAGGCAAATTGATGTTAAAATAGCTCCTCAAAATTGGTACCCCCAGAGAATAGCAAAGCCTGCATCCAAGTCATGGATATCCTGGCCAGCCGTAGAGGAAGTTTGGGGGCTGTGAATATATTTTATTTCTCAAACTAATCTTGGGTAAGCCCTAAAGAATTGACATGTTGGCACAGTTCAGTTTAAAAGAAAATATATATTGGAAATCAAGAGACTCAGATTGTAGTTCTGTCTCTGCCCTGAACTGGCTGAGGAAACTTGAACTAATAATTGCACCGCTTTGGGACTCAGTTTTCAGAATTTCAGAGAGTGACCTTGAATAATCTTCTATTTCCTCTGGATTCATGCTATAAGCAAGCTTGCTCTGGTATTTTATGATATTACTAGAGACCTGTTTAATGAAATTTGTGCATTGTGTGTGGCAGGGGGTCCCTCAGTTGGCCTGTACTCTCTCATAGTCCAGGAGCCCTCGGGGGATGTCTGACTGATGGCTTAGGCCTGCTTCTCCCTCTTCCTCTGATAGCTGGACATCCTTAGTGATGCTACAGAGGCTGTAGCGGCTTCTACCACCAGCGCTGTGCTTGCCAGCTATGAGTTTGGTTTCTGGCTGAGTGGTCCTCCCCCATAGGAGCACATTAACCACCAGGGGGCAGCTCCTGTGTTGAGTTTCTGCTCCCTGCAGATTAATGCACACCATATTTAATGGTTATTGTGCTGTTAGGCTGAAACCAGCTCTTCAAAATCCCTGAGGGGTCCCAGATAGTGAGAGGGTACAGGCCAGGCCAAGGGACCCCCAGTTCACAATTGGGGCTGGGGAAGGACATGGGAGGTTGGCCAGCTGAGGAGGGACTGCAGAGGGGCTCAAGAGTATGTCCAGCCCATCTTCCTCAGTCCCAATCAGCCAGACCCCAGCAGCAAGCTAACCTACCGGTCAGAGTGTCTGCTCCCTAGTGGTCAGTGCACATCATAGTGAGTGGTTGAGTGGTCTTTGCATATCATTAGCATATTATGATTTGATTGGCTGAACAGCTGACAGGACACCTGGGTATTTAGCATATTAGGCTTTTTATTATATAGGATTAGAGAGATTTGTATTATAATATTGTTTTTTGAACATCTCCTACCCTTCAGTAAGAAACATTTAAGGAGGATTTTGAGCAGAATTAGGCACATGATAAAATAGTATATTTCTTTAGAGCTTGGATTACTTGCTTGGTCACTGAAAATTTGAAAGTCACAGGCAGTGCCACTTGAGTGGAAAGGTTACTGTTTCCATAATCTTGCATCATGGTTTCTAATGCCAGCTTTGTTTCCTACTACCTGTATTACTTTAAAACATAGTTAGATTTGCAAGACCCCCTTATGATAAAAAATATTATGCTATGTATTTTAACTGAAACTTTAAAAATTACTTTAGAGAGGGAGAGGGGAAAAACAACATTGATTTTGTTGTTCCACTTATTTATACATTAATTGGTTGACTTATAAAAGTTCCCTGATCAGGGATAGACCCTCCACCTTGGCATATCATGAGGATGTTCTAACAAACTGAGGTATCAGCCAGGGCCTTAACCGAAACCTTTAATGAAAGAGACTTATCATCCTTTCTGTGATGTCTGAGGGAGCATATTTGTTTAAAACAAAATAAAAGTAATGTCAGTGCGATGTGAGGGGAAAATGGCCCATAACTCTGCAATATTAACTGCTGGAAGGGATCCTCCTTGGCATCTCAAACTATATACAGCGACCTGTTTTGAATGCCATATTCACTTTTTATGGCTGCATAACAAACTACCAAAAGCTTAGTGGCTGAAAGCAACCCAAAGTATTATCTCATAGCTCTATAGGTCAAAAGTTCTGACAGGCTCAGCTTGAGGTAAAGGCGCTATCTGGGCTCTAATCTGGAGGCTGTGGAGAAGAACCCATTTCCAAGCTCATTTAGGTTGTTGACAGAATCCAGTGACTTGCATATCTATGACTGAGGTTCATTTTCCTCTGCTGGTTGTCAGCAGTGGACAATCTCTTAGCAACCATGCCCATTCCTTCTCATGAGGCCCCTCATCAAACCAGCAAGAGCAGATTAAATCCTTCTGACACTTTGAATCTCTTTGACTTTTCCTTTTTCTTGCTTCTTCTGCTTCTTACTCCAGAAAGTTCTCTGCTCTTTATAGCTTACATGAATAAATTAGGTCCACCTGGATAATCACCCTTTTTAAGGTCAACTATGTTCTATCACATAATGATCCTGGGAGTGATAAGATTCTATATAGTAACTATATGGAATACGGGGCTGAGGGTGGGGGGATATTTGTAGAAATCTCCCTAATGCATATGCTTCAGCTAAGTCTCTTCTAGAGTCACAAACCTATTCAATAGTTACCTTTATGCCAGGCAATTAAAGATAATACCAAGTTTTTGCAAACAATGAAATTTTATGTCATGAAAATAAGGGTGCATGAGTATCTTCTAGTTTTGTACAGTTCAGAGGTTCTTACAATTTCTGTGGCCAGAGCATATTGACAGGTGGGCACTCTAAACAAACACTGCCTAATGCTCTAACACATAGTCAGATTAGGATTCATAGATAACTTAATCTATGTCCACATAACCAAAATAGAATTAGGAAGTTAGCGAACATCTGAGAAATATGAACCGTATAACTAAGTTAAATAATTAATATAAATCTCCCAAGTGTTTCTTTCAAAAATATATACCGTATTTTCCAGTGTATAAGATGACTTTTTAACCCATGAAAGTCTCAAAAGTTGGGAGTCGTCTTATACACCGGGTGTAAAAATACTGTAGCTTGCAGTTATGATGGGCGTTGCTAACTTGCCAGGGACATGCCAGGCACTTGCTCTCTCTATATTGTTTGTTATCTCCCTTCTATCATCATCAGTTCCAGTCGTCTTATGTGCCGGAAAAATACGGTAGTCATTAAATTTTGGGTAGTTATCTGAATAATTGCCTCAAACTCCCCACTTTATTCCTTTGTGCATTTTTCTAAAATATAACAAGATGAACATCTAGGCTAAAGAAATGCATTGAATAGAGAGAAAGTGAAAGAATTTTTAATATGTTCAGTGAAGTAACAAGAAGAAAGAGACTTCTGATGAATGTATATTTAAATAAAAACTTCTCACACTTCCATTAGAGACTTATAGTGCATTAAAAATTGTAAAGAAAATATAAAAAATGAAATAAAAGTGGTATCAGCTTATGGAATTACATAAGAGCAGCCAAAGAAAATGGCTGAGCTCATTTTTCTATTAAATAATAACTTAGCACTCATCTCACTGAACATTTTGTTGTTGTTCATCTACTTTCAGGAGGCATTTAAATTATTGTATAAAAGTTTTACTTCAGTCAAGAGTCTTAAGTATCACACCAATTGCCTCTGAAATATTTTAAGACAAATTAAATAAAAAGTCTTGATGTGTAAAATAGCTTCTAATACCTACTGAGAATCATTATTCAATAACATTACTTGACAGCAATATTTTAAACTTAGCTGTTACATGACATTCGTAAAATGACTGTCTTCAACAATTATCATTTTGAAAAATTTGTAAGTTATTCCTTCTATATTTCTTTCCATAAATATATAATTTTCATTAATTTTTGACCAATCTAACCATTTTTTTAAACAAATGGCTGATATGTAATTTCCATTAACAAACCAAGCCAAGGAAGTTCTATGATGCCTTCCTTCCCCAGGTTCTCAATTATGAATCTCATGGAATACCTAAGAATTTGTGAGGATGCAGGACCCTTCAGTATCTGACCCACTCTCTTCCCTATAAGTTCACACAATCAAGGGAAGAACTAGCTCATCTCCTCAATCATTCTCTACTTTGTTTTGGCTTCCCTCCAGCCTCCCGCATTTCCCCCCAATTCATTCTCCCTTCTCTCCTTTCCATTCCTTTCCCTTTTCTTTCCTGTATTCTTTCCTTATGTTTCCTCCCTCCCTCCTTCCCTCCCTCTCTTCCTTCCTTCCTTCCTTCCTTCCTTCCTTCCTTCCTTCCTTCCTTCCTTCCTTCCTTCCATTTTCTTCCTTTCATAGGACATACCAAATTTTCTTCTGGTTTGAAAGTTAAACTCTCAAATTTCATTAAAAGAAAATACTAGTGTTAATTTCCCTCGCCATTTTTACATATAAATACAACTTTATATTGCTCCTAAGACAAGTATCCTAGCACATCCTCACCTCCCTGAGGGCTCCACTGATCAAGCCCTTTCTCTCACCTTCCCATCCCATTCCATCACCCTACATTTTCAGCTTCAGGAACTTTAGTATACATTGTTTGCGATATATTTTTCTCTTTTGGTATTGCTTATTTCCAAATAATACACCTTATTGGTGGCTTTCTTTTCATAATCCCCAAATTCTCCTGGATTTCTTTTTTTTTCTGGAGTACATTTTTTTAATTAATAGATTTTATCGCTTAGAATAGTTTAGGTTTATAGAAGAACTAAACTCAAAGTACAGAGAGTTCCCATTTATACCCTTTTCCCCTTGAAGAACTGGCTCATTCTAGGTTTGGGGCAGAAAATATACAAGATGAGTTTATAGAATCTTGAAATTGTCTCTACATGCATGGGAAATGTCAAAGGAACACAGAGGCAAATGGTCAAAGCAAGAGCGATCTGAGCAATAAAGTTGGATTATAACCAAAAATATAAAATGAGTATCCAAACCAATATCAATGACAAAGCAAATAAAAAACGGGGTAAAAGACACAATCTCTCATGCAGAAGAAATCCATATAATTTATGTAGATGATCTGTCTTCAAGGAAATGGAAAATAACTTCCAACTCCTTAAATTTGGGCTGCAAATAGTGACTTGTTTCCAAAGAGAACAGTATGAAGAGGGAAAACAATAACTCTACAGAAGCGAAACTGGACAATACTGCCTCTCAACCAAGAGATCATGGTCAATATCAGCAGTGTTAGGTCACATTGATAGCATGCAATCTTGATATGATATATTGAAAATGGCACTTCACTTTTGTGATCTTTCTCTCTAAAACTCAGAATCTTACTGAGGAAAACATCAAATAAATTCCAAAAAAGTGGCATCCTGCAACTTCAGTGTTCTTCAAACATAGTCATTAAAAACAAGGAAGGTCTAAGAAAATGATAAAGTCAAGCAGAGCCTAAGCAGACACAGATTTGATGTGGCTTCCTGATTAGGACCATGAAAAAAAAAAGGGGGGGGACATTATGTAAAAACTAAAGAAATCTAGGTAAATTATGAACTTGAGTTATAAATAACATATCAATATTTATCCATTTCTTGTTAACAAATATGCCACACTAATGTAAGATATTAATAACAGGAGATTCAAGTTTTATTTAGGGTATGTGAAAATCAGATGTACTATCTTTGTAATTTTTCTTTTAATCTAAAACTATTCTAAAAAACAAGGTTTATTTGAAACAATGTAAAAAAAGTTCAACACAACGTTTTTGTATCAGTGAAAAAATTCAAAGCAACCCCAATTTCCAAGAAAGAAATTAGTAAATGATGGTTCATCGATACAAAAAAACAAACAAACAAATGAGCAATAAAAAAGCAGTTTTATATTATTTTCAAAAAGAAAGTAAATGTCATGTCAATTTAATGGTCAAATGTGGTTTCCTCTGGGGAACAGAACCAAAAGAAATGGCAGGAGAAGAAAACTTTTTTTCAGTTTAAGTCTGCATTATTTCATAACATGAATATGTTGACAATACAGTTTGTTAAAAGACAGCTAAGATGTTGAGAATGTCAGACTCTTTTTTCAAAGAGAAGGTATCATTACAATCCATGATTGAAGTATGGCTGCCCTTGCACAGGTAGGAGACAATGTTGAAAACAGCTCAACAGTAAACCACAGATACTACAACTTTGAAAGTTCTAAACAGCTGCCCCAGACTACATACATCATTAGAATTCAAAATCTTTATTGTTTGCCACTGTATACACAGTCAGTTCCACACATTCAGTAGAGTCTTAAAGGAGTTTACAATCTGACTCCAAGAAAACTTTTCATTATTATCTTTATGCCATCATTTTCATAGCTCTACATGCTGGCATTCAACATCTTTCCAAATCTCTTCTTTTTTTAGTTCTATTTGCCTTCAGTGTCTCCTCCACTTCTAGTTTTTTTAAATCTTACCTATAGTTCAATTTCCAGACCAAATACAAACTCTTTTTCCAGAAACCTGGTTAGATTTCATCAATGAAGGAAAGAAATACCCCTTTCCTCCATAGTCCTTTATTTACCAAAATATATGGTATGTACTTTAATGCATCCGATATAATAATCATATGTACATATCTGGTTTTTCACAGTTTTTACATGTTTGGGTCTTTATTTTATTATAAGGTCCCAAATGGGAGGCCATCTCATTCATCTTGATCTCCTCTTTAACTCAGTGCTTGATACAAAGTAGAGGCTAATTACTCTTAGCTACACAACATCTGAATTAATTGAAATGGATTCCTTTTTAGAAATTACCAGTGAACCTGTTTTCTGAATTTCATTGAGATAAATCACATTAGTCAAGCATACAGACCACAATCCCTCCCCTATAAATTTCCTAAAAGTGAACTCTAGGTCTCTCACAGGAACTGAGATTTTTCAGTTTAGTACATCTTTTGGGTACTGAGCTACACTTCCTCTTTAGCATGTGTCAAAAATATCCACCTCTTAGTTAAAACTTATGGACCCCTTGATTATGCTAAGTCTTATAAAGAAGACATTTTTAACTTTTATTGATTTCAGAGAGGAAGAGAGAGAGGAAGCAAGAGAGAGAGAAGCATCAATGATGAGAAAGTATCACTGATGGGTTGCCTCCTGCATGCCCCATAAGGGAATCAAGCCTGCAATCCAGGCATGTGCCCTGGTCAGGAATCGAATGTGACCCCCTGGTTCATAGGTTGACACTCAACCACTAAGCCATGCCTGCTTGGAAAGAACACATATTTGTACACATAATTTAAGCTCTTTTTACTTATATAGCTCAGCAGCCACTGGTAGTCAGTAGAAGAAATGAATGCAGAGTTATTTAAGTGTAATGAGGACATTTACTGAGAAGGAACTGCAAACAAAATTCATCACTCTTAACAATAATCTTAAGGCTTAAAATTTAATACAAATGTTTTCTTAATAGACTTGTCATGTTTCTTGTCAGTCTAACAAGATACTTGTCTATTCCCATTGGAAAATATAGTCAGGATTGCTTTTTGCAGACAAGCAATCTGTTCCATCAAAGAAATCCCCACATACGATGTTACTAAAAGGAAAAACCATTGACCAAAAACTCTCTCAAGAATTTATCTAAATCTCTAATCTTCATTGCCCTTGGATTTCCATCCAAATAAGCAAAGTAAAACGAGAAAATAATTCAGAATTTATACTGATTCAATAGTAATCAAAGTGAATCACGTGTATACAAAAAAAAGTAGCTATAAATTACTATAAGGTGTGATTCTTTGAGATAGGAAAGACATAATGTGCCAAATTTAATACCCAGGAGAAACTTTCTTCAACAAATGTCAGTGTGTGCAGTTTATCTCATGCTACATGCATTGTATTTTCAAACAGATGCACTTTATTTTCACTATCACATAACATCTCTACTGACTCATGGAATAAGTCCTGAAAACGTTGCACTTGATGTGGTAAACCCAAAGAACTCATATACAGTTATACTGTGCACTACAGCTTCCCCTTTCCTCCCTTCTAACCAAAGACAAGCTTTCCAGCTACTGTTTCCATCAAGCCTTCCCTGCTTTCTCCACATTAAAGGAATTACATGTATTTCCAAGAAGCTTTTTGCTTCTTAGGGATTTATCATGTATCTGTTCAACAGTGTTTCTCTTATTAGATTGTACACTTCATGTGGACATGATATAACCATAGCCCTTACACATAAGCCTTAAGATTATTGTTAAGAGTGATGAATTTTGTTTGTAGTTCCTTCAATAAACATTTGTACAGTTGACTAAGTAACTGAAATAGTTTTTCTTTTTTTAAAATTGGTATCTTTATGCTGTGTTCTAACCTGACATAAGTGGTATCTAGAAAATCACCCTGAACCATGAGAAAAGTAATAGGTAAAATCTTTAGGATTTATATTTTTGAGAATGCAGTCTCTGAAATCAGATTGTCCAGATTTGAGACCCACTTACTCAATTTGCTGGTTCTTGGGTGAGTCACTGAAATTCCATGTTTACTTGCTGACAAGGCAGAAAAAATAATATTACCTCTGTTTACAGGTATTGCAGGGATTCAATTCTGTAACATATATAAGTGCTCAGAACAGTGTGGCACAGAGCAGGCTCTCAGTAAATATTAGCGCCTCTACAGGGACAGTGTCATGATGGGTAAGGGCCAGGGGTGAAAGTCAGAAGGAAGGAAGGAATTTAAGGACTGACTCTAACACTAAATTTGTATCTTCAACCAAATCATTGTTTTTTGGGGCATAAATATCCTCACATTTAAATGTGGAAAACAATGCTAGTTCACAGCATTGCCTGTGAGGATCAAATGAGGTAATGACTGTGAAAGAGCTTTTGGGAATACAACATGTTATAAACTATGAGATGTTATTTCTATTTCATCATCAAGAGCACAGCAAGGAGCATTTGTACTCGGTTGCTTAGCTGGGAGGACAGTAAAAGTTAGTGACAGACTATCATGTTATTAGTTCTATTAATATCTTATGATAGCACCGACATTTTAAATCAAAAGGAAATATATTATTTCCTTTGAACCCAACAGGCCTAAAGGACACCCTTGAAAATGAACTGTGAGCACTAAAAGTAAAATGAAATTAATGTCTTTGTAGTAAAAGGGCAGTTGTCATATAAAGTATAGTATTTTTTCAACATATTTTCAGCAAGTGATGAAGAGAGATGCCCAGGTTATTTCTTTCCTTTCAAATCCTTTCAAATTTTTAAAGAAATTGACTTGTACCAACATAGAGAGTACTCTGTAAGTTTTCATTTTTATTTACTGATAAACTAGTCTAGAGATAAGAGATCACCTTGACAAATATGGCATTTCAACTGGAGTCTGAGAGCATTACTATCCCTATTGTATCCTAAATAATAAAAGCCTAATAAGCAAAATGTCCCCTTGGGCGGTGTTTCCACCAGGACTTTGACTGAGAGATCAGGAGTTTGACCACTCACTATGACATGCACTGACCACCCAGGGGCGGTGTGGAGCAGGGCAGGTATCAGCCACACAGCGCTGGCAGTGGGCAGCAGTGGAGGCACTGCAAGCCCCAATGGGCCCCTGCCAAGAACAGGACAGTGGTGAGATGGTGGAGCAGGTGAGTGGGCAGTACCAGGACAAGGTGGTGATGGGGGGCGGGGGTAGGGGAGCGCAAGGGATGGGGCCACCACTCTGCTCTCAGGCAATGAGGGAGAAAGGGCAAACAGCAATATTAAAGTATTTCTTCTAATTATTTCCCTTTCAATGTGCATGAATCCGTGCACCAGGCCAATAGTACAATATAAAAGAGACGGACTCTTTTGGCACTTACACCTCCATGGATAAGGGCATGGAGTAAAGGAGCCAGTCCTAACCAAAGTATGGCTTTCATAAATCTTTTATATAATTGTCCATATTGTAAAATGTGGGCAAATAATACTTTACTCAGTGAATCAATCCAGCCATTTATGCTGACCGATTTATATTCCGCATTTAGACTTTTAGTCAATTAAATTAAGTATATGAGTTTAAAGCAGGTCAATAATCACCTGCTTTGTCTCGATGTGCCATTTTATTCTCCTGCATGCCTCGTCCACGGATAACAGAATTTACTCTCAGTCAGTCATCTTAGTGTGAATTTTGCTTCAGATATAACCTATTGTAGGGTATTTGTGTTTTGAGACTGCTTCCTAACATTGGAATACGAGTCTTTTCTAAACATTAACCAAATGGAACCACACTGACCAGAGGTTTCCCAGTGGGGATGAAATCCAAGACCCATTGAGTGGTAATTTACTTATTTGGCAAATCCTTATCAGATTTTCCATCTTCTTCTGAATATACTAGAGGCCCAGTGCACAAAATTTGTGCACAGGGGGCGGGGGTTGTCCCTCAGCCCAGCCTGCCCTCTCCAATCTGGGACCCCTTGAGGGATGTCTGACTGCCAATTTAGGCCCGATCCCAGTAGGATTGAGCCTAAACGGGCAGTAAGACATCCTTCTCACAATCCAGGACTGCTGGCCCCAAAGTGCTCGCCTGCCTGATTGCCCCTAACAGTTTCTGCTTGCCAGCCTGATCACCCTTAACCACTATCCTGCCAGCTTAATTGATGTCTAACTGCTCTCCTGCCAGCCTGTTTGCCCCCAACTTCTCTCCTCTGCCAGCCTGGAACCTCCCAATGGCCCTCCTCTGCTGGCCATCTTGTGTCCACATGGGGGCAGCCCTCTTGTATGTAGGTATGATGGTCAATCTGCATATTACTCTTTTATTAGATAGGATAGTTTTGTTTAGAGTCTTCAAATTATTGTTAAGAGTGATGAATTTTTTTTTGCAGTGCCTTCTTATTCAATGTCCTCATCACATGTAAGCAACTCTGCATTTATTTCTTCCACAGACTACTACTTGTAGCAGCTGAGCAATAAATATAAAGATGATTAAATTATGTCTTAATATGTCTTATTTATAAGACTTATCATGGCCCTGGGTGGTTTGGCTCAGCAGATAGAGCATTAGCCCCAGGACTGAAGGGTCCCAGGTTTGAATCTGGTCAAGGGCATGTACCTGGTTGCAGGCTTGACCCCTGCCCTCTAGGGGCACATGCTGTAGGAAACCAATGGGCATGTCTCTCTCACATCAATGTTTCTGTCTCTCTGTCTCTCCCCATTCCTCTCTTTCTCTCTTAAAAAATTAATGGAAAATATCTTTAGGTGAGGGTTAACAAAATAACAACAACCTTATCATGGCCATCATCAAGCCGTCCATGACTTTTAACTTAGGTGGGTGATATTTTGACACATGCCAAAGAGGAAGTGTAACTCAGTACCCAAAGAATGTACTAATTGAAAAATCTCACAAGAAAGAACAGAAGATGGACATGCTCATAGCATTAAGAACAGAAAACCACTTTTCCTTATAACAACATTTCAAAGGGTTTTTAAAAAAATATACTTTATTGATTTTTTACAGAGCAGAAGGGAAAGGGATAGAAAGTCAGAAACATCAATGAGAGAGAGACATCCATCAGCTGCCTCTTGCATGCCCCCTACTGGGGATGTGCCCACAGCCAAGGTACATGCCCTTGCCGGAATCGAACCCGGGACCCCTCAGTCTGCAGTCTGACGCTCTATCCACTGAGCCAAACCAGTCTCGGCTCAAAGGGGTTTTAAAAGAAGCCTATAGGGGAAACAGGGAGAACAGAAATATAAAAGGATAATTTCATAGATAAGCTGGTAAACTGGAAATAAAGAAAAGAACGTGGATAGGAGAAAGGTAAAATAAAATGGAAAGGCATATATATTACTATGAAATTGCAATAATAACATTAACATGATAATCTTTCTAACGTGTTTTTTCTCCAAGTCCACTGCTGAGAAAAAAAAGTAACTCTATTCAAAAAACAAGAGTCAGAGAGGTAAGTAAATTATCTGAGAACACAGAAATAAGGCACATGCAGGTTCAAAACTTCAGGCTTTAAAACCTCCAGCATTGAGACATAACCCAGATGCCCCACTCTCAGTCAGCTTCTAAAAGGAGAGCATCTGGCTATAAAATAAGTGAAGTTGCAGCACAGTGCAGAGCTCTGAGTTCCCCAGCTAGCTACAGGGTATCCCAGGCAGACTGCTTGATATTCTATAATTTTCAGTGTGATCTCTATTTTAGAGAAAAATAATGCCTACATTCATTAGTGAAACTACAAACGCTTCAGAATGAATAAAAGGAAGAATCTGAGAGGATTTATCCAAGACAGAAAAATTTCCTGACCTTACTACGAAACTTTTCTAAGTGCTACCATAGCAGTGCATTGAATCACAACATGCACACCTAACAGTAAGGAATTCACTCAGCTTGGAGCAAAGGGCAGGGCGACAAAAGGTCAGAGAAGAATCTTTATAGAAAATGCTGTAAGAAGTTAAGCCTCGAAATCTTAGCAAGATTTTGGCAGGTGGAGAGATGTCTATACCACCTCCGGCTGAACTCCTAAATGAAGAGAGATCCAGGTGTTTTCTCTGCTTTCAAAATTCAATGTTTCCATTTGCTTTCCCTAAGCACCATCAGTAGGAACAGGGCCAGAAACCGAGACACCCCTGAAGGTCCCACCAATGCCTTTAGAATTCAGATCAAAATGATTCCTTATGAACAAAGGAACGCTAAGTGCATAATGCATGGAGAGATGGGCTGTAGGCCCAGGGCCCAGGAGTTCAAACGTTACTTAGCCGTGCCATTGGGACAGCTCCTATAGCCTTATATCAGATAAATGGATATGGGAAAATTGATATGTCGGGAAATTTTCTGAAACCTCATGTTATGAGAAAATATGCAAGTTATTATATGATATATGCGAATGGGATATATGCTGAAGGATCATTTTAAACCCTATGGTTTAGTTATAGGGAAGAGGATCTGTTACAGGGTAGGATTTGAGGAAGATTCTTTTCTATATTTATAGGCTAGCTTGGAATAAGTAGTTTACTGTTAAATTAAAATAATTTCCTTATAACCTGTGTGAGGAAAGGAATTGAGAAATACAAAACCAAGCTTCTTTGTGAAGGCAGATAGCTGGTTCCGTTCTCTTACTAGTTACTTGTCTCACTCAGGTACATTAGCCTCAGGGCAGGAGTTATTTGTGCCTCATGGGAGAATATTCTGGGTTGAAGGAAAGTTCTGTCCTAATTGGGGTAGGGGGTTATATAACTTCCAACTACACATTTGTCATCTGCGCATTTGACCGTGTGTGTACCTGTGAAAAAACCCTTTCAACTCCAGTTCTTCTCTTTACACAGTCTGCCTTGCCTAAAATTGCCTCCCAGTTTTATCATCAAAGCTTCCCTAGTCAGTTACCTTTCATTTTCTCTCATGTCTAGGGTAGGATACATGGGATTAGGGTTCCATATCATGCAAGTAGAGGTGACACTATAGAGGTTCAGGCATCTTCAAATTGAACATCAGCACTCCTGTCCTTAGATGACATTTAGATAGTACAACATGTCACTTGATCCAAACACTCTCCATTTTGGGGGCCTTTTTTCAGGATGCCAATCCAATCCAATAAGAAATTGAATTCCTCCCATTTTCTTTTTAATGCAAACCATCTGTCTTGCCTCTCTCTGAACATTTAGAAGCTCTTGGTAAATCTGCAGTGTGTCATGAACTTGGGGTCTTATGCTTTCTCTTTTCCTGCTAGGCTCTCAAGGATAAGGGAACAGTTGGTAAATATTGCTTTTACTTTGATAAAATATATGTTAACCCAGGGCAGAATAATGGAAACATTTTAGTAAGGTAATACAGGTAAAGAAACATCTTAAAAATAAGTAAATTTAAGTGAAAGTTTAATTTGAAATAATAGATGGCCTATCCATAGGCAAAGGAGAGATGTGATATATATTCATAAGATGGTACAGGAAAGGGCATGAGCTTTCAAATCATATAACTGTGGTGTCAAATCCAAGCTCCACTAGAATGTGACCTTGATTGTAGCTTCATTCATCTGTACATACAGTATTGTAGCACTTGTGTTAAAGAATGGTGTGAAAGGCAGGATAATATTTGTAAATAGCCCAAAGCAGCACCTGGACATAGGAGGTGTTCACTAACTGGTTACTGAAATGATTGTGATTATAATGATGATGATGTCACAATAAAGCAAACTCATTCCTGAGAAACAACAGCTGAGAAGGTAGAGGAAGGAGTTTATTTACTTAGTTATTAAATATGTGCTCTCCGGTGTATGAAATAACGCCTTAGAACAGAAAGAGTAGGTGCTCCAGGATCTAATCTTACATAAAGCATTCCAAAAGCTCCTCTCCATTTAGAGGCTCCATCATCAGAAGAGAAAACACTATCCTATGGTTATACGATGAAGTCTACAGTCGAGATGAAATTAAAAGCAAATGTAAGCATTTTTTAAGGTTCTAGTCTTATTATTAGAATTATTGCAATATGTATTTCCTTTCTGAAGCAGCAGCTAGCAGTGAAGGTGATGACGGGGGCTATTAACATTTCTAACTGACTTGCAAATGAGTGAATCAGGAAGATTTCAGAAAGCAACAGTCGAAGAAGACCAATACTTCCTTGGTAAGTTAGGACGTACCCTTCTCAGTTTAAATAATCTTCACCCTATCTGTATGAAAAGAATAAGAAAGAATTTCATCCTGTAGTTACATCGGTGCCCAAGGTCACCATACTAATATTCTCTCTTCAGTGACTTAGCAATCATGCATGACACTCATCTACAAGGACAAAAAAAGCATGACAGTCCTGGAAGGGCTTTTGAACAAAAAAGCTGCTGTACTTTCATGCTAACACTTCAATCTTGCCCAATCTAGGACCAGGATTAGAATGGCCACAAAAGAAGGAAATAGATGTCATTTGATGTCACATTGGTTAACACCTGCAAAGTGTCCACCACAAAGTGTTCTTTTGGAAAATATAGTTTGCCTTATGTTAAATATGATAAAAATGGAAAACTACTTATTCTTGGCTTATATATTTTCTTGTCTAATTACATTCTACCACTATAGTGCAATTATAATGCAAATAGTAATATCCATCCTGCTTATACGTACAAAAGCTCTAGGAATAGTAATCCTATTTGTATTTATCAAAATAATCCAACTGTGCATTAATTTCTTTAAGGTATGTTTTGTTTGGGCATTTCTACCTATCTCATCTTTAAGACTCTCTTTCAAATCATAATTTAGTGCTTGAAATGTATAACCTATGATTTGATACATAATAACTATTTAGTAAATACAACCTACCATGGGTATTCCACTTATAATTCAAATAAAGTTAAATACAACATAGTTTGTTGAAACAACATAATCTAGATTAGGAAAATGGATATATAATTTCTACTAATGTGTCCACCAATCACTGTGTTATTAATAAAAAGTTGCTTGTTAGACATAATACCTTTGAGACGTATAGAATTCAGGTGAGCATAGAGTCCAGAATGGCCAACAAACAAAACAAATTCCAGTCACAAACAAATCATCCAAAATAGTTCAGACAATTTTATTGGCCTATTCTGGAGCACCAAGATTGCCAAAAGTTTTATTTATTTATATATATATATATCTCAAAGGCCACAAAAGGCCTTAAAGAAAAGGAAGAATAGGGTATGGGGGTTTTCAATGGCATACTTATGTTACTGTTCCTTCCCAGTATAGAGCAAATTCTCCTTTTCTTTTATTTTTTCTTTTTCATTTAGAAATAACCAAGTTCCAGATTTCCTTCCAAAAATTTTGCCAAGAATGGTAAGACGACCTTGAGCTTTAACGTTAAAGGAAGTTCTTGAGGCATAGCAGCTTTGGAAAGGTACCTGGAAATTATTCTAGAGATTATCTCAATCATTGCTGTCTTATGCTGTATGAAAGATGGTGTAAACTGAACTGGGCCTAAATAAAGGGTCTACTACTCAGGATCATGGTAAATATGACTGACACTCTGAAACTGAAAGCTTTTGGATTGTGACATCCCTGTTGTGACATCCCCAGGCTTTGCCTAATCCACAATAGAAACGCATACAGGCATTTTCAAAAAATTACTCTAAAGATTAAAGATCATGTGACAGTAAAGATTAGGAATTTCACTGAAACTCAGGAACTTCATAGGAAGTGTCAATGCATAGCCTCAGACTTTTTATGAACTGTAATTGGGAGAACATGGGATCTAAGATACTCAAGTATTCAGGCTACCTTATCATGCCCTCAGAATCATAAATTTATTAGTTTCCACTTTTGTGATACTAGAGGCTTGGTGCACGAAATTCATGCACTCTGGGGGGCATGGGGTTCCTCAGCCCGCCATGTGCCCTCTCACAATCCAGGAGCCCTTGGCGGATGTCCTACTGACGTGGGGCAGGAGAGGCTTCCGCCACCACCACTGCACTTGCAAGCAGTGAGCTGCCTTGTAGCTGAGCAGCTCTCCCCTGTGGTAGTACACTGCCACCAGGGGACAGCTCCTATGTTAAGTGTCTGCTCCCTGGTGATCAGTGCATGTCATAAGGACCAGTTGTTTTGCTCTTTGGTCGATTTGCATATTATCTTTTTATTATATAGGATGTGGCAATTCAATGGGTTTTTACTCCTGCCACAACTGCTGGAGCTAATTGATATTACCTTCTTTACTCTGTATGTGTCATTATATTCCTACATCCTCTCTTCTGCTTCCTCATCATTCTGATTTCCATGGTCTCAGATTTCTTGCTTTCTTTCTGTGTCTTTACAGCACCAGAATAAGAAATATTTGATTGGCTCAGCTAATTGTTGTTCATTACTTTTTAGATAGAAAATGTCCTGGTAAGTTACTTTTAGACTTTTGGCCAACCTACACATTGGCTGTACTTGGGTCACTCACTAACAAGGATGACCACATGAGCACTCTGAGCCTTTAGTGGAAATTGTGAGTCAAGTACTTTCTGTTTGAAGAGGATGTAGGAGAGAAATGCCCCGTGATCCATTTAAATATGTTATCCCCTCAAGGTACTCATGCCTCTTCAGTTATGGTCAAATGCTGCAAAATAAAATATCAACCAATTTTCAATTATAGTCATTCATTCAATTGTCTGTGGCTCACTCTCTCTGTGCAAAGCATTGCATATATCAGTTAATATTATTTGTCCCTAAAGATGAAAGTAAAATCTTTATATTTCTACTATTTAATAATAAAAGCTAAGGCATAAACATCTGAATAAAAGAATGTTATTCTGAAATGGCAGCACAGATATTACTATACATAGTAGGTGTAGCATGAGGCGGTATGGTATGGAGGAGCAAGTACTGAATATAAGTATTTTTGCTATAAAGTACAGAGTAACCTTGAATAAGTTAATTTTATCTCCTAAGACCACAGTTTCTTATTCTTAAAAATGAGTGTGAAGATCTAAGGGTCTAGCTCTACCTTTTAAAGATTTTTTTGACATTACTATTAGTTACCTAACTAGGATTTAGAACAGAAGAAATTATTTAAAATACTGATGTTAGGGAATAATTTTACACCTATCCTACAGGCAAAGTATATCATAATTGTAATTTTACACTAATACATTTTGTCTTATTTCACAGTCTATTTCAATTATTATGGTATAGAGTTATATTATTATACTCTACTCAAATTGTTTCATTGACAACTTTTGCTTTTGAACTTAATAATCAATCAACTTATGTAGAGTTCTCCTAATTTTTAGACTTCCTCAAACTTAAATAAGTATTATGGTTACCTCAGATTTAGAGTAAAAATAACACAAATATTGAAATGAAATAAAATCTCTCAAATACTCATTAATGAGTATTATGGTTACCTCAGATTTAGACTCAAAATAACAGAGGTACATTGGAGGCAGAGGCTATGTTGGCATCCCACAGTGGAATTAATGGACATCAAAGTTTGATCTGTGTGTGCCTTACTTCATGCACTCTGGCTTTAGTGTGCATGCAACGTGATAACAAAAGCCAAGCAGTTTGTACAAACGTCACATATCCATTTATCCTGCTATTGTTTTGAACTTTAACCTCTTTGAAAAGAAAACTTAGTGCAGTTGATACTTCCATCTGTGTCACTAAGAAATACCCAGTTTTCCATAGTCTCCAAACACTTTGTGGAAAGAGTGTGAAGTTTAGAAGCCAGTCAGACCTGTGTCAAATGCCAGTGTCATCATTTACCAGTTGCATAAAGTATCCTGAGTAAGTTACTTGAAACCTCTGGCTTCCAGTGATATATTACAGGAGGCAGTGTGGTGGTAGCTCGCAGGGAGCATGGTGTGAATGGGAACTGGCTATGCACAGGAGCTCCTTAGGTCCCCTCTTCTCTCTGCCCGCCTTTTTCATTTCTCACTACCAGTGATCTTTTAATGATGCACTGTGAGTAGTCACAACCCCCTGCCCTTATCTGAGACATCTATGAGAAGAAAGTTCCTTCCACTTACACAAACTTCACTCAAGAGGAGTTAAATGAACTTTGTAGAAACCATCTAACTGAACAGCACGGTAGCTCTATGAAATCAGCAAGGGCAGTGACTCCTACAGAAAATCCCATGGAAGTAAAACCAAGACATCAGTGGTTTGACTGAAATCACTTATTAGTTATAAATGGATATCTAATAATATAATTTACTAAAAGAGTTGATGCAATGGTATTATAGAGCCTTTTTTTTCCCTGAATGTTAGACTGAAGAGTTCAAATCAGGAAGCCAAGTGCCATACTATAGTACATGATGACATCATCAATAACTCTGCAAAAAATGCACTATAAGGACAGCCTCAACAATCAACAATATGAGTGTTGCAATCATTAAAATACACTTGGAAATCCGATCTCTGCAGAAAACAGAAAAGCTTTTAAGACAAGCAATGAATTAGATTTTTTCATGTAGCATAAGTATACACTGAACCAACTAGATATCATGAAATATTTGAAACTATTAAATAACATTATATTTTTGTTTTCTTTTGAGAAAGCAGATACTCCCAAATGTCTTTATAAATTCTGAGTATCTATGGGGAGAAGGTATTTGAGACTGAAAGAAGATATGGAACAAGTAATTTCTGTTTATCTATTTCCTAGTAATAAACAATAACAAGTTATATTTAATCACACCTCTCTTTTAGTGGCTATGAAATGGGTTCCCTAGAGTGTTACATTAATCTTTAGATGTGGTAGGTTTATTCAACTGAGGGAATTAACTGCATCTTTCTATAAATGCTTGTTCATTATGGATAGAAAGGCTAGCCTAAATTTTTTAAATCCTTTACTTTAGATCAAAGAGCAAGATGTATAAAAGAACACCAAAAATAGAACTTAGATTCCTGAGTGCTCAGTCTATAACAAGCATGTGAAATTCGTGGCCCACGGGCTGCATGTGGCCCACAATGAGTATTTTTGCAGCCCAGTCAATATAATGGTATGTAAGAAATGGATTAATAAAAAATTCATAACCTAATTTTTATCATATCTTGTTATACATAATTATTAATAACAAACTACAACGTTAACTAATGACTGATTACTATAATCGTGTTGCACTCATTTCCCTTATCAGCCTTATGTGCAAGAGCACCATTTCTCTCCACTAGTACTAGCAGCGAATATTTTAAGCAGCCAATTGCCACATCGTTAGTCTTGAACTGACTTGTTTGGTATATGCAATAGGAAATATTTCACTTTCAGAGAACAAGAAAAATAGGTTTATTTGCATTACACTTATTAATTTGCACAGTTATTCAGTGTCTGGTAAGTTAATGTTCAAGGACAAATATTAATTTCTTATTAAAATGTTCTATTATTTTATATTAATAATTACTCATTTAATTCAGCCCTTTGTATTCAGCATATCTCTATCAAAATAAATTTGTTTCTATGAAAACTGAAGCTTTTTTTTGTGTCCCGCATAAACTTAAACCCTGTTTATTCGGCCTGTGTTAGCCTTTGAGTGAACATGCTTGATCTACAATCAACCTTCCCCACTGATCAACCTCTTCTCTTTCTCTCCTTTTTGTTGCTTTTCTTGTAACCATTCCTTCAAGTAATTATTTATATTTTTCTTGCCTTAAGAAGGATCACAAACATCACAATTCTTATAAATAATATCTAAACCAACTATTAATAATTGTTTAGTACTTCTCTCTATAGCACTTGAGATAATTTTTAGTGAAAAAAAAAAGTATTTCATCTCATTACAGGGTGTGGGATGGGCAAACCTCCAAGCATTATGCAGTCTTAGAGAACAAGGTAAAAAATAATATTTCTTTCCATAAATGACCCCCATTGTAAATGATTCTTAACAGTTAACTTCACTATTGAACAGTCAATATGAGCTAGAAAAAAAATAAAATTCTTCAAATAAATATATGTGCTTACAATGCAAGATGCCAAAAATCCCCTTCATGCTTTTTGACCAAAGGTACACAAAGGCGATGTGCCTAATGCTGCAAGACCAGTGAACGGAGCTGCTGGGATCAGACTTATTCATCGTGGTTTAGCTTTTCACCTCATATACATGGCTGGGAGAGTTGGAAAAGCAAAGGTTGGGGTTCTCAGCAAGTGCTGGCATTGCAGGGCGCAGATGTCACACATCTCCCATCCATGATGCCTAACACCAACATTCTCTTGGGTGTCCCCACACGAGGACAGCACAAATGAGGATGGTATCCACTCAATTCCTCATTTGTTGACCAAAGTTGTGTATTAATCAATATACTTTCTCTAGTATTCCTCAGCCTTCAGGAGGAGTTCCAAATGTCTGAGGGTCGCCACCTGTCTAGTTTTAAGGGAGATTTTCTAGCATTTCAGGATTCCAACTGGGATTTATTAAGCAGGTTTTGAGAGAGGAAACTACAATCACTAGAATGGAGAATCAGGCAAAACTGGAGCTGTTTCCTAAGACGTGAAGTTCAATAAATAAATAAATAAAACACTCAAAGTATGCTCTCTCCTTAAAAGTCTTTATGAATGCAATAATATTAATTTTACATTTCTCACAATTCAGGAACTTGTATCTTTCAGAATTCACTATTCTATATTTTACCCTATTTATTCCAAATAAAGTTTTGCCCTTCAGAAGTAAAATCTTATAATTTTGAGATAGCAGGATATATTTCCTATGCCTCCTTGGTCTTTATATTTGTACTAGTGGCCCAGTGCACGAAATTCATGCAGTGGGAGTGGGTGGTCCCTCAGCCCAACCTACCCCCTCTCACATTCTGGGAGCCCTTAGGGGATGTCCAACTGATGGCTCACCCCCAGCCTGCCCAAGACCTAAAGCACCCAGCCATCGCCCTGCTCAGCTCAGTCCTGGCTTTCGGCGGCCACCCGGCCCCAGGGATTGGGTGCTCACTGCCACTTCCACACTCAGTGCCCAGGGGCCGGGCCCCAGTCTGCAGCTTCCCTGTGCAGCTCACGGGGGCAGCAGGGTGCTCCCAGCCACCACCCCTGCACAGCCTCCTCCTGCACAGCGTGCGGGGGCCATGGGGCACACCCACCTCCTCAGCACTCAGCGCACGGGGGCATGGGGTGCTCCCAGCCACGCCCCTGCCCAGCTGCCTCAGCACACAGCTCAGGGGGCAGGGCATCCTGGCACTCGCTGCCTCTACTGCTCTGTCTCCACCCTCGGGGCACCAGCCCTGAAGCAGCTCGGCCCTGCCACTCGGCCCCATCCCCTGCTCCTACTTGGCTGATAGCATAGCCAATCAGGAGCCAAGGTACGGTCACATTTGCATGATACTCTTTTATTAGATAGGATGATTTGGAGCATAAGGATTAAAAGCTATCTGTCAAACAGAGACTCCTAAATTTGGAATATATGACCCTTCAAATAATATAACCTCTCTACCCACTACTGCAGTCTTTAACTCTACTCAGCAATTATATTAGCAAATTGACAGTTACTTTATATATTTTTTCTCTATTCTCTTTCTGTCTTCTACAAACACTCTTTTGTCCTTTTTATTTTCTTTTTTTTTGTCATTGATGATTTCAATCTTGAAGATTAAAATCATGAATTTAATATTTAATAAAATATTAATAGGGACTAATATGAATGAGGAAAATGAGACTAGGGGTGGTTAAAAATGATTGGTCTATAATATAAATGCTAAACATTAATAGATCTGGGGTTCAGATTGGGAATTTAACTCCATAGATTATACTTTTATCACATTAGAAGTTAAATACTTTAAAGCAGCATTCTGAAGTGAAACGCTTTTAAAATTTTTTCTACAAATGACTAAATTATCAACATGTGGGAAATGTGATTGCAGCTCTCTAGTGGAGTTTTTCAATTAATGACTCAATGTTTGGAAAATATTCCAGGGATATAATCTATAGGACAATATTTGTCCAGGGGACTATGTAAATGCTAATGTTCATTTTAAGCCTAAATTTATATAAAATTATTCATATAAACTGAGTCAGGTCCTGTGCCAACCTTGAGTGAGTCACTCTATGTGGAAGAAAAAGGCACAGCATTCTCTTAATGGAGGCAAAAGACTCCCTTCTTCAGTTTTTGAGAACTACTGCCAGTTGAAACTGGCACTCATTATTTGACAGGGAAAATTTCCATATTGCCATGCCCAAAAGTAATCATTTTGGTTATTAACAATTACTTCCTGGGCATCTATGCCCAAAAGCCTCTGGGAGTTAAATGAAAGATAATTAAACATCTTACATAAAGAAGAAATAGCAGTTTCTCAATTAATTTCAAAAGATGCATGAAACAAGAGTTCAAGAGGTCCTTTTGTTCATAACCAACCTAACGAAACAATTACTGGAAACAACAGACCATGATTTCAGATGGAGAAATAGAAAAAAAAGTAGAGTTGAGAAAGTAATGAGAAAGTTTAAACAAATCTAGACTCAGCACCTTCTTCCAAAATCTCCTCCCAATGTAGTGCCTCTTTAAGTGAATGACATGATCATCTGCCTCCTTGTCTCAGCTAGAAACCAGGTTCATTCTGAGCAACTCCTTTCTACATGCAATCAGTGACCAAATACTTGTGATTCCATTTCTTTCACATCTATTGGATCTAGTCCCTCCTGTTCATACCCATTTGCTTGGCGATAATTTAGATTCCCATGATCTCTTACTGTGTTGTGTCTCACCCCACAAAGGCCATCCCCAATATTACCAGAAAGACTTCTCTAGACCCCATCTGGTTGGGATGCCCTACTCAAAGTCCTCTAGGCACTCTCTTTGTCATCAGAACCACAAATAAGGATTTTCATAACTTAGTCCCTACCTACTTTTCTAGTGCCATTATTCCAACAAACTTTGCATTCTAAACAAATATTCCAAATCACTCCTAATCCTCTGGATGCATGGAAATGCATTTCTAGCACTTCTTGTTCTGTGGGAATGGGTGAGATTCTCTCCACATCTCTGCTTCGCCAGTTCCTATTACACTTTGGGATTCTCAACTCGTTCCTGTGATCTCTATCTCCATTTCCATTACCTAACAGAAATTTTCAGATTTCTCTTCATAGGAGCCTTCAGAGGTCTCTCCCCATAGTTTATCTTTTTCCAAATTGTATCCTACAAGGTAAATAGATGATTTTTCAAATATAGTCATGTTACTAATTTGCTTCAGACTTTCAGTGAATTTCTATAGCTTTAAAGACATGGACTCCTGCTGAATCCGGTTTGGCTCAGTGGATAGAGCGTCGGCCTGCAGACTGAAAGGTCCTAGGTTCGATTCCGGTCCAGGGCATGTACCATGGCTGCGGGCACATCCCCAGCAGGGGGTGTGCAAGAGGCAGCTGATTGATGTTTCTCTCTCATCGATGTTTCTGACTTTCTATCCCTCTCTCTTCCTCTCTGTGAAAAATCAATAAAATATATATTTAAAAAAATAAAGACATAGACTCCTAATCAGAAACACATGACCTTGCTCTCTCTCATATCACCAGCTCACTGATTTCCCTTATCCCACTGTCTCTTTAAACTGAGACCACCGTTTTCTATTCTCAAAACTTCTATGTTCCTGCCCATTATACCCAATATGTATACATGCTCTCCCATTTTTATGAAAGACCGTTCCTCACCCATCATCCCTACCATGTCAATTATATGACTCCCATACATTATTTAAACATTAGCTCTTTGCCAGGCACATATGCACCTTCTGACTGGTTGATACCCCTTTGTCTGGGATGTAAGAGCACTCTATTCCCTTTTTGTAAGCTATTTAAAATTACATTTAATTATGATATGAACAGATTACTATCTGAATACCTCCCTGGGCTGAAAGCTCCATGAGAGCAGTGAGCATGCTGTTTTTATTTGAAATGTCATGAGGCTGGGGCAGAATACTAACCTGGTGGTAGCCACAGGATAGATTTGAGGTAAGAAATATCAGATATGAAGACCAACGGGAGACTGCTATGATAATTAAAGAAAGAAGGAAGAGCACCTGAACAAGGGTGGTATTGGTAACCATGGAAAAGAAGGACAATGGAGACAGGGAAAGGAAATTTCAGCAAGACTTGATAATTGCCAGAATGAAGGAGGGATGACAGAAGACAGTAAAATAGGGAGCTCAATGATGACTCAGACTCCAAACCCACATGATTGGGAGAACAGTGATAAGTCTCTCATTATCAAAGAGAAAAAAAAAACATACAGAAAAATGAAGTAGCTTCATGAAATAATGAAATAATTGTGAAAATGTCTAGCAGACAGTTGGGAAGCTTGATACAGAGAGGACATTTCACTGAAAATAAAGTCTGTAAGAAGAATTTTACCATAGTGTCCCTCAATGTGATAGGTATATCTATGAGGAAATCTGAAAATATAGCAGTATTTTCCTCCTCTCTCCTTTCAGTTATTAGTGTGAGAAAGATATGTTGGGACATGTGTGCTGGTCTGAAAAAGAAAACACATTCAATATAACATATTTTTCCCTCTTCACACTGCCCACCACCTTATCCAGATTGAGATCTATTGTTATATAAAAAAATGAGCACAGGATTAAGGGTAAACCATTCATATTTAGAATTAGAGGAAACCAGTAAAAAACTCAAGAAAAGTCAGAGAAGTAGGAAAGAAACAAGACAAATAATGTCTCCAAATCAAGGGTTTTAAGACAGAGTTTTAAGAATTATTAGGTAGAATACACTTCTACCTTTAAAATATCACTGGAGACTTTAAACATCTATATATATAAAAGCATAATATGCAAATCAACCAGACAGCAGAATGACCAGTCACTATGATGTGCACTGACCATCAGGAGGCAGATACTCAATCCAGGAGCTTCCCCCAGCCCGCAGCCCTCAATGGCCTAATTGGGGCCTGCAGGCCAACCTTTTAGTCCCTGCCCCCAGGCCAGCAGTTTCTGATCACCCAATTGGGAAAGCGGAACCAGGGATGGGTGGCAGTGGATGTGGGTAGCGCCAGGCCAAGATGGGTGCAAATGAGCAGGACCCTGATCATCCTACAGGTTGCAGGTTGCCTCACACACAGAGGGCAACTGGCATCAGCAGTCGGGGGCAGGTGTAGCTACTGGCAGGCAGGGAAGATCAGCCCTGATCACAGACCAGGCTTAGAGACCCTACCGATGCATAAATTTCATGTACCGGGCCTCTAGTGAAAATATAAACCACTGAGTTCAGCTATTTGTAATATCTTACCATCAACATGTGATTACATGGAATGTGCTTGCAATGGAGAAGTAAAATAAAGAGTCCAATAAATGATTTTCACCCTTATCAATATCACTGCCTTAATCACTCAACAAAGAAAATAGCACTAATATAACAACTGAGCTCTAAGAATCGCTGCTTAGAAAGATACAATTTGAAACTGTTTATAGACTTAGGCAATATGAATAGGAGATTTTACCATTAACTTATCAAAGTACCAATTACAAAAAAAATTTCAAATCTTTATGATGCTAAATCACTGAATAGCCATTTTTATTTTTGGTTTTTTTTTCTCCTTCTCCCCCACTAGATACAAAAATATTATTCACTCCACAGATTTCAAGACAAAAACATAAAAGTCTTCTGGGTTAGCACCTTAGTTCCAAAAATTAGGGACCACTATTCTAAAGAGTCACTCCAATTCTCCACCTTATAGAAAGCTGCTTTGGAGGCAGTTAGTCGGTAGAAAAAGTGTTTTCTCATGCATGTGCATATTTAATAATTCCTTTCCAGCTATTCCTAGATTGCTACTTGCATAGAATACTGTCATGTTCCATCACAAGGAAATTTCAATATATTAACTCTTTGTAGAAGACTATCCACCAATTCTTTATTATTCTTTCATCTTGGATGAAATATATTTTTAAGTAAGTCAGAAGGCAATCTCTATATATTAACAACCAAAAAACTACTGTAGAGTACTAATCTGGTAGTACAACCACAGGCTGGATTTGAAGTAAGAAATACAAGACAGAAAACCCAAACCATTATATTTATTTATTTATTTTTTAAAAAAATATATATTTTATTGATTTTTCACAGAGCAGAAGGGAGAGGGATAGAAAGACAGAAACATCGATGAGAGAGAAACATCAATCAGCTGCCTCTTGCACATCCCCTACTGGGGATGTGCCCGCAGCCAAGGTACATGCCCTTGCCGGAATCGAACCCTGGACCCTATAGTCTGCAGACTGACGCTCTATCCACTGAGCCAAACCGGTCTCAGCTCAAACCATTATATTTAAAGGAAGCCAAAAATCTATGCAATATTGTGAAGAAAACATGGAGCCTCATTGATTTTCCAGAAATGATTGAATGGAAGTGATTATATAATTTAGACCTAAGCCTTATGACAGTTGCAGAGAAAACTAGACACATTCTTGGTAACAGAATTAATTACATTTGATTTTATACTATTCTAATACTGCAAATAATCCTCAATCCCATACTCTCCTTGGGTTGCATAAACATAGCCAATGGGCATACATAGATAAAAGTTTTTTTTTTCTAGATCAAATTAGATTTTCCTTTAGTTATAAGAAAATCCTAGAAAATACACACCATATTAATAAAGGAGACAAAATTATTTTTTAAAAGTCCTAAGTTAAAAAAATTCAAGGATTTCTAGATTTTAAAAAAAGAAGTGAGAAATAGAAACATAGACTTTGAGGTAATGTGAACGGCAGCTGGAATCCAAAGTATGATGTGTTATGGTGTTCCTCCCACCAGAGATTAAAAGAGTGTCCCAGAAAAATTCTTGGGAGGTGAGTGGTAACTAAGCTGGTAGAACTGGTAAACAACTTCCAGTGCTAATTAGTAGAAGAGGCTGAACTGCTTCATTCGTTATTCAGGGAAATCCAGCCCAATTTATGCACAGGTTGAAAGGTGCCAAATAATATGTGACCTAGGTGACAATCTGGTCCTAAGGAAGATGGCCAAGCAGAAACTGCTCCTACTGAACACTAGCTGGGGCACCTTCCTCTTTAGGAGGCTGTTGATAAGTTTCTGATGCATATACCCTTTAAGCTGATTGCTTCAAAAGATATTATATTGTTATACAGAATTTGGGCACTATAGCACATTGCCAGAATAATGACCCAAGGCAAAACGGTTTTTAGCAGAGAAAGTCTCATAGGACTCAGATTAGACCATTTTTTAGGCTTTGAACTCCAATGTCTTTCATGTCCATTAGGAATCTCTGATGTAATGTCTACTTAAAATACCTTGCTCTTAACCGGTTTGGCTCAGTGGATAGAGCAGTGGCCTGTAGACTGAAGGATCCTAGGTTTGATTCCAGTCAAGGACGTTTACCTTGGCTGTGGGCACATCCCCAGTAGGGGTTGTGCAGGAGGCAGCTGATTGATGTTTCTCTCTCATTGATGTTTCTAACTCTCTATCCCTCTCCCTTCCTCTCTGTAAAAAATCAATAAAATGTATATATTTTAAAATATCTTAATTTATTTTCACTAAAATGCAGATGGTTATTTTTGATTCAGTGATTTAATTTCTAGCCTACAGGAATGTCATAAACAAAGAGAGAGAAGCCTATTTCTAAGAGAAATCTATATCCTTAATTCTTAGAGCTCAGTGGTTAAAATGTAGGTTCAATTGCTGGTTCATTATTGACTAGCTCAGTGGCATTGGTTAAGTTACTTGTCAGTAAACCAGCTTCCTCCTATATAAAATATGGATAATAATAGAACTTCCTAAAGAACGTTGTCTTGAAAATAAAATGAGGTAACATTTATAAAGTGCAGAGAAAAATTTCCGGCACATACTGTACACAATATTAACATTTGTTAAATAGATTAATTAAAATGCCACTGATTCAAATCTGATGATGAGACTGTGATAAAGAATGAATGGAAAGTTTTGAATAGAATGCTCTATTGAAGAGGCATGTTATTATGCTTAAATTCTTGCACCTATTTTCTATGTGTGTCAAAATCTTGGCACCAGACTGACTCAAATATAATATGTGTTAATCACTCATAGTGTGCCAAAACCCTAGAACAGATAGATGCATAGGCATATAGATGCTCTCAAGATGCTTATAATCTAGTTTTGGACAACTGACAATGATTGAAATTGAAGGATAGTGAACAATTTAAGTATAATTTCCAGGTAACATAATATATGGTCTCAAAGCAACCCACTGACTAAAGAATGGCAATGAAAGTAATTTTTGAAAGAATTAGAGAGACAATAAGGCAGTTCAGCCAAGGTTGTCCCACAAGATTTTATTTAGGAAGTGAGATAGGAGTGAAAACTTGAAAAATTTGACCAGGCAGACCAGACAGAAAAATATTTCTGATGAATAGAACTTGTAAGCTTAAGTTGAAATAAAAAAACAAAGGACATACTTGGGGAGGCAGTAAGTACAAACTAGTGAGAGAGGATGGAAGCCTAATCCTAAAATACTGTTTAAATTTGCCTCCATTACCCCATTCCTATTCACAAGCAATAACTTGAGCCGGTACATTCAGAATAGTGCCAAGATTCCTGGTCCATTTTTTGCAAACAAGTTCTGTTATAGAGGAACGGGAAAGACAGATGAGATTCTGAACAACTGCCTAAACTGTCAAGAAGTGAACCAGCTTTTAATGGGTATCCTGAGTGTAAAGACCTGGTTGGACCTAAGTGATAGGATCAGCCTAGATAGGTCAGATGGAACCCCTTTAGGTAAAACTTTGGAAATCAGACTAGGGAGTTCTGATTTTATCACATAGGCTATCAGAGCCACTAAAAGATAATGACAATACCTTGATAAATAAAATAAGCCAAGATATAAGTCACTGCTTTTCAATGTGAAACCTGTGAAGAGCTAGTGGTTGTCAATAATCTAACATTTTGAGATTTGAACTGTAAGATTAACTATATTCTAATTAAAAAGTGTCATGGTCTTAATCATTCTTACACTTTTTAAAATCATCTATACATGGAATATGTAGACTGGCAATATCTGGCAAACAGGGTGCTGTTAATTCCAGCTGATTCATTCTCACATAATGTGCTTATTAGTGTCTATTTTTAATGACTCTGTTTTTTTTTTCTTATTTAAAGACACTACTTTATTGTGTTTAACAGTAATAATTCATACCAAAATGGATTAATTGCTTAAAATTAATCCATTGAACATGTAAAAGTGGTAAAATATGAAAATACTAGTAATAGTATAAATTGTATGCTATAGTATGGCAAAATGTTGTCAAAGTAAATGGGAAAGATACTTTCAGAGAAAAATAAACAGTGAATCTAAGTATGTGTAGAACCAAGCTTTCTATTAGTGAATGGTTTTTGTGAGTAGCACAAAAGAAAACAGGAAGAAGAATGATGAAAATCTTGAGACTGGATTTTCAGGACCAGCCATCTGTCATCCCTGGTCCTCAGTGTGTCCCCTGTTATACAAAGTTGTCAGTGGGATGAAGATACTGAAAATGTTTTATCATTTTCAAGGCAGGAAAATTAAATTGAAATGTAAATTTCAATGACATCTATTCAGTTTTTCCAAAACAAGTGAAAAGCAAACGCTTTTAAGTCAGAAACTGATGCGTTTTCTCATAAAGGCAAGGAAAAGACCAAAACTAAAGAGGCATCATTCCAAGTCACACAGAAGTTCAGAAGCAATTAGTAATATTGTGGGGGAAAAGTAGAATGAACTAATTGCTAAATCCTTTATAAAATGATACTGTTAGAAGATGGATAATATCAGTAGAATACAATGTGAAAGAACATTTACTATTAATTATCCTGGTGCCTAGCAGATATTTTTCTTCAGAGTTGTGCAAAATCAGAGATGTTCACAGCATAAAGTAGATAATATGTGTAAAAGGGAGAAAGTATTGACCTTTATTTGTTTCATCACTGAAAACTAATGCCAGGGGGAGAAAATTTCTTGATAATAATTTTGAAAGCCTTATAGTTTAAAAGTACATTGGGATTGATATTGACTGAGTACCATCAATACACGGTGGGGCAAAAGTAGGCTTACAGTTTTGAGTACGTGAAACACAGACTTTATTCTTCTGTTACTATTTATTAATTATTGTATTATTTTTCCAAAAGAAAAACTATAAACTGACTTTTTCCCCACCCTGTATGTTCAGCACTAAGACGCTGTCACATGAATAACAGGAATTACACCTTGGGGCAATCCAATGCTGCTTTATTCACAGTTGAAAGTCTAAGTATGCCTTCTGAACTTGATTGAAGTTTGAAGGAAAGAGGAAAGCTGTGAATATGATCAGATCATAGCAAAGAATTTCCAGTATGCCGTGCAAGAAAATGCATAGAGAAGAGAGCTTTTGTTTTCTCATACTCAAGAACTCAGGCTGTCAAGAGTAGAGATCTTTAAATGTTTTTCAAAACAATAAGTGAGGCCAGGGGGAGGTTAATGGGGAAAAAAAGAGGAGACATGTACTACTCTTTGTAATACTTTAACCAATAAAAACATTATTTAAAAAAACAATAAGTGAGAAAAAAGTCTGGTAAAAATATATATTTAATTTCCAATGTCTTGTATCAGTAGCATAGCCAATTATCTGGAGGACCCTGGTTCTATTATTTCATAAGCAATGCATTGCAATTTTTAACATTTAGTAAGAAAGAGGAAAAATTCCTAAGAAGGCTGAAATTTGATATAGATAAATTGGTTGTAAAGAGCTTCTCTCTTACTATTTAAAGTCATTCCAAAATTATTGTAGAAAGAAACCAGTGCTTGCTGTGGGCCATATTTAACCCATCTGAATGCCAAAACTGAATATAAAGAAATAATTACCACAGATAAATCCAAAGAAGTATTCATTAGAAATTCCATTGGTCAGTTATTTTCTGTGTTGATATATTCAACATTCTAGCCATTTTTAGAAGGACATGCCCTTAACCTAATTAGTTCCTGATGGGACATTGGCTCTATCAGTGAAAACTCTTCCCACAATTTCTGAATCCTTTTATAATCATAAAAAAACAGAACTAGTTGACAGACTATCAAACATTTGCTGCTCCTCACAATGACTTATCGGTTAGCTCTTTCTAATTATTAGAAACTCAATGCAATGTGCAGAGCATGTGTCATAAAAATTTACACTTGAAACATATATATTTGTATTAATCAATGTCACCCCAATAAATGTAATAGTTTTTTTAAAGTTTTAAAAAAAAAGAATAAGTGAAGAAATAGACTCTCTATGGAATCTAGTCTAGTGTTCAAATGCTCACAGAGCTGGCTATCAATATCCTGGCAAGATGAAAATACTCCTTACCCTCACTATTTGGATGGTTGTTTTCATTATATAATAGCTATTTTATAATTTAAAATAGTTTTATTTTTCATTGTGAATTTTTTTTTCAATTTACCTATAATTCATCTGTCTGTACCCTGGATCTTCACTAAGTGGTTTGTACATGTCAAAAGATGGAGCAACTTTGAGGCACAGGATGGACAGGAAAGAGAAAAATGGTAGGCAGAGAGAAAAACTAGGCCCCATGCATATATCGCTCTGAGATGGAGGTGCTACAAATAAAACTAAAAATGTGGCAGTAAAACATTATAGGAAGAGAGAATTTCCACATATTGTAACAGATTAATATGCTTAACATCAGAGCCAACATTAAAGAAGACTTTGAGGTTACAAGATGAGGAGAATAGTAATTATATCAACAAAAAATAGGACTCAGCAGGAAACACTAGTTTACCCAAGAAATTGAGGATCCCCACATAAACATGTTGGGTTTGAAGTGAACATGGTTATATCCAAGTAAAAAGAAATATTTTATATGTAATTAATATTTTTATATAGATGCTTCTAAAATGTTTGAAAAAGGCTGGTTGTCTGAATAACAGCAAGTAAATTATATTAACCAATTGCCTAAAATCTGGTAAACAGACAATGATCACTAAGAGTGCATACTCTGAGTTAGCATGGTCAGGATTAATACAAACATAGTGCAGAAATAATTATCAGTACTAAATATTGCAGCATTGAAACATAAATATTTAGCCTTCATAAATAATATTTGCCTCTATTTTGGATGACAAAGAGATAGTAGTTTTCAGAATTTCATTTGTAGGTTTTCATTGATATTTTGCAGTATTTTTTTCTAACAACAGATATAAAACTCTCCCAAAGAGTTGGCAGCAGTACAAACACAGCTTTTATATTCACTGGGAATCATCATCTGTTTCCCTTCACTTGAGTATTTGCCTTGATAATTAACAGCCATAGGTAACACACACACACACACACACACACACACACACACACGGAGTTGTACATATACACACATCAGCCAGACTCTCACCCACTGACTCCTAACATTCCCATAAAATGAAAAAGGTGATAGAGAGTAATGATTAGAAATTTATTTTATAGATTAAGTTGGAAAACAAAAAAATTGCTGTTCAATAGACTAGATAATTCTTCAATATTTTTATATTTCTTTCTATAATTCTATATAATAAAGAGGTAATATGCAAATTGACCATCACTCCAACACACAAGATGGCCACCTCCATGTGGTCAAAGCTGGCCACCACAAGATGGTCATCAGGGGAGGGCCTTTGTGGATAAGCAGGCCCACAGGGCAGGGCAGTTGGGAGAGACCAAGCCTTCAAGGCAGGGCAGTTGGGGTGACTGGGCTGGCAGAGGAGGACAGTTGGGAGCAACCAGACCTACAGGGGGGGACCCAGGCCTGTAGAGGAAGGAGGGCAGTTGGGGGAGGACCAGGCCTCACTCCACCCCTTTCCCAGCAGATAGTGAAATCCACAGATACTCAAATCTCTTATATAAAACTAGAGGCCCGGTGCATGTTGGGTCCAGCTGGCCTGCCCTGATCAGGGCCACTCAGGCCCAGCTGGCTAGGAGAAGAGGCTATGGATGGTTGGCCGGCCTAGTATTTGCATATAACCTACCCTCCCTCTATTTTAAATCATCTCTAAATTACCTGTAATACCTACTACAATGTAAATGCCCTGTAAACTGCTATTATACTGTGTTAAATAGTGATGATGAGAAAAAGGTATGTCCTTCAGTATAGAAGTAACCACTGTAAGCCTTACTACATATTACATATCAGCAACACTGTAATTTTTGAAAGTATTTTTGATCCCAGTTTGATTGAATCTATGGTGCAGAACCCGCAGATATGAAAGGCCAGAGATAGGCAGACATCCATTCCTCAGCTAATGCTGATAGCTTTAAAATGAGTATACTGATCTAACATTTGAGAAAGTATGTGAAACATTATACACAGTGTGTCACACAACAGCAATTTAATTCCTAGCTCTGTCATGGTTACTAGGTAAGCTCTCAAGGATCACTTAGTCTCTCTGAAGTTGTTCTCTTATCTTGAATAAATAACACTGGCATGATAATACTACTCACCCAGGAATCTACTGCAAAGGAGACTCTGTGAAAAATCACCATGAAACAAATATAAGAGCTATAGAATTTTAAGTATACATGCGAATAATTATATATATTAGTCTCATGAGAGACTTCTTTTACCTCAAGTGTCAATTTAGGACACTATCTGTATGCTCCAACTACACTTAGAGATAGTTAACTAAAGAGTTGCAGAGGAATTGCACTCAGCCATAATTACCCTAGAGATATTTCCTGCCAGGACTGGGAATTAGAGTTATACTTTCTTTCCTCATCTTTTTTTTTAACTGTCATATTCCTTGAAAAGTCAATCTGTTCTCCCTCCCCACTGCTCTTCAGAGTACTTGTGTGGGTAGGGAATTCAATAGAAAACCCCAGCTCCAGGAAATACATTAGCACTGACTTCAAGTACGTCCTATCAACATTTAAAATTCAGCTTTAGAAAATTCAGCTCTCCTTTAAAATCTCCATCAGAACACAACTCCTGCCCCAACTTCAGTCCCCACCTCCAGAACCTACTCTGCCCAGAGCTGCTGGGTAGTACAGCCAGGGGTCTTAATTGGGCTGTGGAGAAAGGGGGTCTGTGCTCTGTCCCTGTTCTGCCACTTGCAGCTCTGTGAGATTGTACAAACCACCTTGACTCTCTGAACCTCCTTTCTGACATGAGGCTAATAGGATTGGCAAAGTTGGTATATTAGAAAAGCATCTGTGAAGTGCCTAATAGAGAATTTGACACCAAGTAGGTTTCAAATAAATCCTAGCTGTTATAAGTATCTGCACAAAATGCAGGACACTGAAAGAAAAGGCATAATATGTAGTAGAAGCCTGGAATCTAGTACTACTATTCTCAACTGCCACAGAAAACCCAGCATGGAACGCAATTGTGTAACCAATGGTCAGGCGCCTTAGATGTGAAAGCCCATCACGTACTGATGGAGCTGAGTGTTCCTGGCCTGGGAAGTCTCAGGGATCTGGAGCACATGCCTTCCTTCCAGGACCCTCTTCAGAGTCGTTGGAATGCACACAAAAGATCCAATGAGCTTCATAATAACTAAAAAATTAGCTGGCTTGAGGAACATTTGTTCATTCCTAATATTTTTTCAGTGAAGGTCATAGTGTTATTGAGATAATTAGCTAGTTATTTATAATAATAGGGAAGCAAAGGGGATGCCAAGCGTTATAAGCATGGTCATATGGGCAGCTTCACCAGGAAGATGCAACTTCATGCTTCCCAGGGAACCAACTACTGGGAAGGGGACTGAGCAAAGGGAGAGATGGACAAGTGTGCAGTGAAGTCTGGGTGATGTAGGGAAGGTGCTTGCCTGTCAGTCTAACCTGGGGAAAAGAGAATTGGCTAGGGTGGGTGTGGTCACTGCAAGCACACAAAATTGTGAAGCATTAATGGGTTAACCTCCCAATTATAATCCCCAGACAAAGAATTCTCTCTCTTGCTTCTTGCCTACTCCTGTGCTCTCTTGTTCTGTGACCTGTACTCACCAGCCCTGTCATCAGCCATGTGGCCTTAAGCAGCTGCATGTTCCATGGCTTTGTGAACCCCACACATAATGGACTACAATAATAGGAGCACCAGCTAACCTAGCCAGATGCTGGAATAGACTATGCTTTAATGTGGAGTGGATACTCAGGGAGGTGGCCTTAATTCTTCCTCTCCTGAAGATAAGACTGAACTTTTTTCAGGAGACCTTGGAAGGGAACCCCCTTAATTTACATTATCAATAAAGTTTTCCACAATATCTCACCCTCCCATGGGGGACTCCAGAAATTCTTTTCTCCACAGCACCCCCAAGAATCCCACTTTCACAGGTAACATGTGGGGACACAGAAGATACCCCACCGACAACAATAGAGTCCACACTGAATTAGAGTGACAAACACACAGGAAATTCATTAGTACATGTCCTACTTGGCAGTGAAAGGCCCATGCAACCATACTCTCCCTTTATTTAGTACTTAGCATGGTGCTGCAGTGGAATCAATGTCCCCAAAATAGTTGAGGAACAGATTGGTACTAAAGTACTTTGGGGACAATGAACAGACTAGTACTAAAGTACTTTGGGGACAATAGATAGGCACAAAATGCACAAAAATCTGGCAGGAGCTAACTCTTGACAACTAGATCCACAAAAGCCCCATTAAAAACCACGATGCATATGTCTGTTTTATTTTTTCTATGAGCATGGAGGTTCTCAGGTTTTGCCACAATCTTTGGCATCTTGGGAAGCAGCTCTGGGGCACTAACGAGGAGGTTTCCATCATTCAGCAGGAGCTCCCACTGCAAGCTGGGCCTTTCTAGATGGTTGCAGAGGCCAGGGAGGATCGTTGGCCACAGCCTACCCATCATTTTATCTATGAAGAGAGCTCTGTTAAGATGGGAGTAAAAGGCTTCTGTAGGATCACTTGCACAGTTCTTCAATAAAATTTCTCTCTTTCACTGATGTCCCTTCAAGTGCTGAGAATCTTAATGAGTCTCACTGGTTGATAAATTTGGTTCCATTAAAAACAGTGTGGTCTATCTACCCAACAAAACATTATCAGGCACTTTCTTCCTTGATCATTCACCTCTCTCCCTACCTGCAGACCTGAATATTTATTTTATGTGGTAGCATATTTTTACAGTAAGGTGTAAGTGACTGACAGACTAGTCTCTCATACTAATTTATGGGACTCAGTAGCCTACCATCAAAATAGGATTGGAATGTGATGTCCAAGAGCTACGTTCTGATCTGAGATAACACATCAGTTGGCTACATGACCCTGAGGAAATCAAGGGTATTTATTGGGCCATCGTTTTCTCATCTGTACTTCAGGAGGGCTGAACAATTAATCTCCTCATTTCCTTTACATTTCTTGAATTTGAATACATCTCGGGCTTTAGTATGCACATTGGAGATGCTTAATAAATGTTTATTGTTTTATCTGAAAGAACAAAGTTGATAATTGAGTGTAAAAATGATTTAGAACTATTTCTTTAGATTTGAAGTGATTTCTGCCAGATAATAAGCAATAACAAAAGCAAAATACAGAAAATGTGTATATTATGATCCCATATTTTAAAATAAACAATGACCAAAATGCCAATTTATCCATAGTGTATATGTATGTAGGTATCCATGTATGGAATGGGTGTGTAATTATGAGTATAAATATATTTAAGCATATGAGCTTGGGTGAAATGATACATTCTAGGTTACTGGCGTAGTTTTTTTCCAGTTATATGTTTATACAGTTATGGCTGATGAGGTTATGGGGATAATGGGTAGAACTATGGAAGCCATCATTCACATAGAGTGACCATGCAGAAGTGCAGAGTTATAGCTCAAGATCCCCTCAAAGCAGTGAAAATAACAGGCCAGGTGAGTGCTCTGAAGCAGAGCAAAGAAAAAGAGCACTGAGGTGAAACTGATAGTTGAACTGGGTTTTCTGCCAGAAGCTCATGTGACCTGTGCTTACACCCAATCCTGCTGTCTCCTGAAGGGGCCTAGGAATGTTCCTTAAGGACCACACCTTTCCTAGGATCCCTGCAAAATCTCCTTCTCTCGCATGGCCTTACCTTTGACATGGCAGCCAGGCTCACCCGTATTACTACAAGGTAATGGACTATTTAATTGTAGCCCAGTTGGGGAGAGTACTATATCTGCAGGTTAGGAAGAAAAGGAGTTGAGAAGAATGAAGACTTGGAAACCATTTAAGTAACTAACATTTGAAAAACCAAAGAACTCCCATTAGCCCTGAAAATGGACATTAGCTATAACTGAATTTTCTGAGAACTTAGTATTATCAGAACCCTTGGGAAGAATAAGTTAATATTTTCATTAGGAAATAGATAAGATCATCAATTTTTCAAAGCCAGGTCGATAAAATTGCAACCATTCCAAAGATATGCTTGACAGTCACTGATAGCGTACTGTTATTAACCCCAAGATGAAATTGCTGAGTATCTGCTTTGTAAATTATTTTATGTATGCTTCCTTAGGGCAAACAAATCAGTGAATCACAGACTCACTAAGCATGGAAATACCAGTTCATCTATCCATGCCTCAGTTTTACAACAATAAATGGGAATAACACAGAAGTATTTTTGCCTGACTAATCCTTGTCACACCATCACCACCACTCATTCCCAGCACAAACACACCACCCACCATACACACACACACACACACACACACACACATACACACACACAAACACACACACACACATACACACACACAAACACACACACACACACACACACACACACACACACACACACACACACACTTCCAAAAAACTGAAGAATAAAGAGAGACATGCCAATTCTTGAGAAAAAGTTTTTGTTGCCTTATTGACTTCTTTTTCTGAAACAAGGAACTTACAAAAGAAAAAAAGGAACCTAGGTGTCCCTCTTGTATAGGGAGATAGAGCAAAGAACAGAGAGGGAGAAAATCAGCATGTTTCACAGGCCTCTGAGAATATACATATGTAGTGGTTAGGAATTTATTGTGTCTTTTAAAATGAGCTTCTATCACTATCTAGAACCAATGACAGCAGAGGAGAGAAAAGGCAGTATTTAGACAAATGTGCTTAGATGGAATGTACATTAGATGGGGTGCTTTTGAGATCATCGGCATCAAACTTTGCAGGAGCTGCTGGTGTTCAATCAGTTAACTTCTTCCTCCAAGCACCTTGACTAACAAGGTTATGAAATGCCTTACTTCAATAAAAGGCTTTGAATTCCCCTGAAAAGTGAAACATGAATTAAAAAGCTTTACTGTTTTAAAAAATGATCCCAACATAATATTGACATTAAATTCATAGAATTCAATGTTTCCTGAAGTTATCAGAGAATGTAATCAATAAGAAATATTGCATACTTGAGAAAAAACTATACTTTCATGTGTTATAAAAAGTTCAATTATAGAAGAAATAGACGGAAAGTAAACAGATGGAAGAAATGTCACATGGGGTAAGCAGACAACATGGGAAACCCTCTCTACACATAATTATAAAGGGCTTTGACTGACTCACTGGTGATGCTCCAGTGACAACTCTGACCTGGTTCAAAGTGGAAGTGTGGAAGCGAGAGCTCAAACCCTGGGAGAGGTAAGCAGGAGTGGATGTGCTGTGAGCAGATGTCACTTCCTTAACACAAGTGATAGTAAGGATGTAGATACAGGGTTAGCCTGTCATTGATAACACCCTTTCCCCAGTCCGGAGAGCTGTCTCTTACTCTGTCAGGTACTATATGTATGCCAGCTAGCTCCAGAACAGGCACAACCTTCACACTAAAAACCAGTGCTCTACTTGATGATACTATGCAGATAGAACAAATGAGAATTCTGACTCGTCCTGGGTTCAGCAGACCCAGGAAATCACCTTCACAAGTACTACAATGCACCTACAACCTCAGAGGTCAGGCTTTTGTTGAGTAACTAGAATACCTCATGTGTTACTTTAGTTGCGTGGAACAAGTCAGGCAGGGTCTCTGTTCTTGTGGAGCATGCAATCTAATATTAACTACATAATAAAGCAAACAAAAGTGATATTTAATTAATATGGCTCTTCAGGAATGGAGTGAAGGTTGACAAACAGGAAGCCGATTTGTCAACACTCCCCTCTTCTTCCCCCACGGCAGACAGTTGCCAAACCAATTACAGCCTTCCCAGTTGCTGAGCCCCATTCAATACAGCACTCCTGACAGCCAAGGGCAATTCATCAGTGTCAGGCCATGAAAACCTAAACTGCAGTTATCTTATATTTGACATACATATCTGTTTTTACCCATCTCCTTTTCTTTATTTCCGTTTTTGCTGCTGCTTTAATATTTGTTGAAAAATTTGAAACTCCTTATCTTAGCTATACCGGAGGAAACCCAACCAAAGGGAAAGATGTGGTACTCCACTGGCCAGTGTTTTAAGAGAGATTTGAAAGAACCCAGGGATTCGATCCAGTGTTGCTCATACTGGAAAGAATTTAAACTGAAAGTTGAGCCTCCAAATGGTAGGCCTATGGCCTGCTGTACAAACATGTTCATTCCCCTCCTAACATTTTCAACACAGTGATATTTTCTGGAGGGTTTAAAGTTTTATTTTAACCACCATGTGCCTTAAAGATGGAACTTGGAGATGCTGACATTGTCTTCAATCAAAGAAATGGCTGGCCACTTACTGTTGCAGTGTTCCCTCTTTGGCTCTGACTGGCTTGAGTAGGGCAGGGGAGCGGTTGGCTGCTTGCACACTGATGGCTTGTTGGCTAGACTGAAAGCTAGTTGGTGCCACTATACAGAACATCTGGCTGGTTCTGATTACTTTTTCACCTGGGTTCTGTTCTCTATGAAATTATAGATGCTTGATTGGATGTTAAGCTTTTGCTTGGATCTTTGGAAGCTACCTATCAAGGCCTTTCTCCTTGTTTCTTGACTATGACCCCCTAACTGTTGGTATTACGACACCTGACTGCTCAGATTGCTTCTGACTCCAATAACTGAGGTTACCCAACTCTAAGCACTTCTCATCATCAAGTCCTAATGCTAATGCACTTAGACGTTTTAATTTTTTAAATATATTTTTATTGACTTCAGAGAGAAAGGGAGAGAAAGAGAGAGAAACATCGATGAGAGACACATCCATTGGCTGGCTCCCAGGCATGTACCCTGATCAAGAAATTGAATCCAGGACCTCTGTGTCCAAGACAACGTGCTCAATTCACTGAGCCACACCAGCCAAACTAGACTTTTTCTCATGAGTTAGCTTCCATATCGCCAAAAAAGAAGAAGGGGAGGAAATAGAGGAGGAGCAATAATTTCATGCAACTGAGGTTCTGAAGCCACCTGCCCACTGGTCATATCATTTCTATTTCTTTAAGCCTTTTAACTGTTTGGCCTTCCTTTGTGTAAAGTACTGATCATTCATAGCCTGGTTTTCCAACACATTGTTGGCACTCCACTCTAACCCATCAGATAGCACATATCATTAAATCACCAAATACAAGTTAATTTCAGTATTATTCAAAACAAAACAATTAGAGGAGCAACGTGCTTGAAATTTGTCATAAAAAAGCATTGAAAATGCATTTGAATTGTTCATGGTTTAGGATTATTTATGCCATTGTTCCTTTCTATTAGGGCAGAACCAAAATTTACTTTAGTTATGATTTCATGCCCTATAAAAGCAACCATTGGGAATTTATATGAACTGCAATTATATGTTCAAATATTCCATGAATCTTCTTCACAATCATTATTTATTCACTCTCCTTCTAGTAACGATAGCCGATCTATGTTACTTCAATGTTATATGCAGAGGTAATTCTAACTAAATCCAGAATGTGTCAGATATATTGAATAAGAAAATGCAGCTCAGAATTGGCTTCTTAGGTTGAAATGTAATAAGCAACTCCCTTAAGAAGCACTATGCAGTGAATTGCAGTTGAAAAACCATAATAATTGGTATTAGAGAAAATATCTCCAACATATGTAGGCATCATTTCAAGTAATGGGACAAAGCTATAGACTAGTAGTCTTCAACTTTCAAAGATAGAATGCCTCTTTTGAATTTGGGCTATTAAATGTCTTCATGTTAAGTCCCTTGAAAAATATTCTTGTGAATGGTTTTTTATAGACAGTTTAAGGACAATGATAAATATGCCTCTAACCTAAGGGACTTTGATGGATTATTGCTCCAGAATGCAAAAGCAGATCTAGGAAAGATAATCAGGCCTCCTGAAACTTTGTGGTTTAGGTCCCCAAATTCGTATATGGCAAGATGTAGATAAGTCAGAAAAAGCACAGGAGTCAGGCTAAGTTACAAAAAGAAAAGAATCTTTCTTTCCTATTGTACATTTTAAAGGTAAAATATTTTTAAAAATACAATATGAAAGAGCATAGAGTAAAGAGTAAATCTCCCACTCTTGAATAGACAGACTAAAAGCAGACAATAACAACTTCCTCAGAATAATGTAGAGGTTGGTTATACTTACAATAAACATTATCTTTTAGCAAAAAATAAAAGTTTTGAGGAGGATAACTCCTTAAAAATGTACAGTAGTGCAGTAGGACTACTGTTTCAGTTATTGACTATCATACATTTATTAAGTACCTACTATATGCTTGGTCTACATTTGCATTTTTTCTACATCTTCTCCTTTTTTTTCTAGTTATGGTCAGTAGGTGCCCAGCTGTTCACCATCTTTTAGCAACAGTTATGTCTGTGGCCAAAAAAGATGATAACAAGGTAATGAACAAAAACCTCAGCACAAGTCATTCCATCACTGGCCCCGATTTGAACCTGTGCTTTGGCCCTCATAATGGAGACTTTGTCTTGCATACTTTTTTTGTCTCAACTTTGGCCCTGCTTGTTCAAAAGTGTCATAGAAAAAGCTTTTGTAACCTGCCAGAATATTATGTTAATCTCCATGAGTTTTGGAGTCAGATCTCTTGGGTAGGAGTAATTACTCTCTTTCATATAATCTGTGTAACTCTGTCCAAGAAACAACTTCCATGTGGTTCAGTTTCCTCATCTGTTAAATAAAAATACTATTAGTCCAAACTTCACAATTTTAGGAGAATTTCTAAGGTTTTTAGTACTATCTCTAATATTATACCTCTAGTCCAGCATATTCTTGAAAATCATTCAACTGTGACTATAGTCTGTCCACTAAATCCTAATCCAATTTTAGGGTCTTTTCTCTTTATAATAAATAATTTATCTAATATTGCTGGTTTCCCTGACTCCAAATATGTCTACCTAGACTCTCTGCCTATCAGATCACTTTCTCCTGTCTTCCTAGACTTCTACAATATAAAATTCATTGTGACATCTGATGTCCATTTTCACAGACACTGTGCATCACATTATACCATGCTGATTAGACTTCCTTCTCTCTCTTTCAGCTATTGATACTTTTCCTGAGATTCATCATGACAAAGTTTAGTCCAGTAGTTATCTTTGTTGAAAAGCTAGACAAATCCTAATCTGATATATCCTGTTGCACATGCCCGAAGTCTAGGGTTCCATACAGCATCTGCTGTTCACTTATAAGGTAACATCACAGCCAACCAATGGTATGTTTAAGAAAGAGAATATGTAAGTTTGAAAAATCTGTTTATTCTAACATATTTTATATCCATGACCAGTACGGTCAAACTTGTCTATGGCTATCAATTTGCACTTAGTTCCCTCAGACAATTCACCTATTAAAATGCCATGACTTACCTAGAGATAGGTTATGGAGATAACTGCTATTGTCAAGCTCTCTTAACCAATGACTTCCCCAGTTTTGGTGGTAATCTATGGCTTACTAATCTACAGGCCGGAGACCCCTGACAGTGGAAAGTATAATAAAAACACATATCATTTCATTTCATCATATTTGATGATAATTTGAAAGTGAAATTATAAAGTGCAATGATTATTTTACCAAGCTTAAAGGAGGAGCCATGTAAAATACCTTTGAGGATGAAATGAATAATCCCTTTAGCAAAGAGAAGTGATATACATTTGTCTGGCATAAGTAAAAACTGGCTCACGTTATTTTGATTTTGAAAGCCAGCATACCTGTGTAAAGATTAAAGTACTTTACATGCTACAAATTAATTCAGACTGCACAATTACTGATTTTCTTAGCTCACAAATTGTTAATAACTTACTTGTACCCAGAGGTACTAGTGTACTTGAAGGCAAACCAAAATTAAAATTCAGATATTCAAACTATGGAAATTAAAAAATGATAATATAAAAGCACAATCTATTCAACCTGAAATAGTGAAACAAAATAACCTAGCTGATGCATTTTCTTGATTACAGCATGTTGGTTCTGCATTTGGTAGTAAACGTACTGGTTCATTGACAGCCTGTACTAGTAGTAGCCTACGGTCTGTGTCATCATGAGTAACTGCAGGACTTTTCAGGGCAATAGATCATTATAATTTCTACCAAAAAATAAATGTCAGAATTTTTTCTTTATGTAGAGAAAGAGAAAACACATTCAATTAGAGATCTAGAACATTCCTCCAAGTCAAATAATAAGATACTGGGAATTTAAGAACAAGCAGTCACTTTTCAATCATTTCCTAGATTCTTTACTGTTTACATGATTTGTTATATGCATTTATACTTTTGTCATTTTTCTCCTTTAAACATAAATAAACATTCACAAAGTTATGCTAATTCTCTTAGAAAAGGCTTTACTACACTAGGCTTAGTATGTCAAGTCTTTTTATATAGGTAAGGCTTCCAAGCTTCAAGTAGAAAATAGATCTTAAAAAGATGACTCCTTTCCCAAAGTGCCTGAATGCAAGAGAAATGGCAGGCACAGGCCTGAGTAGAAACGGGACTTAATGAATTAGGTATTGATTGCTTGAGTATTTTTTTAAATTTCCTTAATTCAAATTGGCTCCCTAGACAAAGATTGGATTGGGCATTAAATAACAGCTAAAATAATTCTTGAGAGTACAAAAATGTCAGTTTGAAGGTCACTTGTAGGTCATTTATTCTAAGCTTCAATTCTTTCCACATGCCCTTCAGCAATTTTGAGCATCTCTTGATAAGGACCATTAATTAATTTATTAACTAATAGGGATAATTTGCAAGGTTGCAAAGCGAGGGCTCTTCACTGAACTTGGGTAATTCAATAGGCCTTATTATTAAAAAATTAGAAGTCATTTATTTCCTTTCTGATAGTTATCCCTATGTGGTTTGATAATGAATAGACTCAAAAGCTCTTAGTAAGCAAGCTTTGGGATTTTTTCATTCAGACACTCCACAAATATATGCTAAAGTTGAGTGACTCTGAGCAATGCCTCCATAATGTTGCACTGGAATGAAACAGATGGATAAAATATATAAAAACTAAATCCAAACATAATATAATATTAGTGGTCTGTTTCCTTAGCAAGTTTAATTGCAGCACTTTTCAAACTTATGCATTGTTCTGTATATGCCAGATTGGTCATTATGCTTCATTAAAAGTTTTGGCCATTTGCAAGCTGAAAGTGTGCATTCCTAAAATTGTTTTTAAATCTTAGAATCTCTTAGCTCCTAATTTTCCCTTTATGTTTCATTTCCTTTACCATATTGAAATCTCAGTTGGAAAATCAAGGATATTCTCTTACTGTGAAGTAAAACATCCCTCATTTTGTTCTGAGTAAGAAATGTTTCTAGTGAAGCCAACACACATTGCATCCCCCTTCTCTTATTCTTTGTTATGCATTATCTCATTATGCTCACTGCAACTTGAGAGGCAGGTACGATTATTATAGTCATTGAACTGAGGAGAATAGGAAGACTCCCAGAAGTCATGCAACTTGCCCGAGGTCACACAGCTACTAAATAGAACAGAAAAGACCCCCAAGTTCATGCTCCTAACCATGGCATCCTGGATAGATCAATTTGTAATTCTGTTATATTCCTATCCATACCTATTTTTCATTACCTTAGAAGTAATAGTAACTTAGAAAGATATTACTTTTATAAAAGTTCAAACAAGTGTTCCAGATAAATCAGTATTTAGATGGGGATGGGGGGAGCAACAATGAATTAATTTAGTAGTTAAATAAACATATTTCTTCTTTCTTTTTTCTTTTCTTTTTTTACAGCAGCGCTTTTATTTTCCTCACAGTCATGTGCTGCTGGGGCCTAATGTACTCACATGACAATAGAAAACTTAAATTTGTCATCTATTAAAGAATTTAGTACAAAAACCTTACATAAATATAAAGGATGAATAAATACATTTCTTCTTAATACTGTGTAGAACAAGTTCTAGTCACTCAAACAAATTTCTTGAACAAACTGCTTTAATTTGAGGGTAAAGTTTTGAGAATCACTATGCAAAAAAAGATTCATTTTTAAAAAAATGTCTGGGATCCAATATGTCCTCCCTACAATGATTTAAAGTTTCTTCCAATCTTCTGAACCTTTCAGAAAGGAACAACAAGAGAAAGGAACAACAAGGGAATAGCAAATGTATTTTTGCTCTATTGCATAGATTTCTAGTGACTTCCAAAGGAAAGTCTGCATGTCTCAACCAATTTAAATGTAGTAGGTTCTGCTACTCTGAGTAAATTGTGTTAGTTTTCACTTAAACCCATACAAACCTTTTAATTCAAACCATCCTCTCACTTATTAACTGGAAATACCTAAAGCAACCCAAAGATAAAAGAGGAGGAATAGAAGTACAAGTTATAACTGTCCGTGGAGAGGAGAGAACCACCTCCTCTTATAAAACCTTATTTTAAAAGTGTATAGGTGTGATTTTAGGTACATTCCCTTGCCTATGAGGAGGCAGGGAAAATATGGGTTCCCAGGTATTTGGGATGAGCTGTTTATTTGAAAAGGCTCTGCTCATTACTTGAGGTTAAGTATGGTATCCTGAAAATTACCACTTCTTTGACAATAAATGAGCTACCAAAAGTAACACTCTGGAATAGAAACCAAAATCATTATGGAAGGTTCCCAAAGAGATGCACTATCACAGGGAAATCAAGTGGATGGTTCTCAAGTCTAACATGGTTCAGAAGAGTAGAATACAATATATTCCCAGGTTTGAAGATCAAGCTTCATCAGAGGGAAGAGCTCCCTACAGGCACCTTCCCAAAGGCTGCAGCATTGCGAGGACACTGAAGAATGCTTCAGAAGACAACGAACATCCTTAGGAAGCTCGTCTTTATCATAATATCCCTGAGAGTCTCATTCTAAATCCCCTTTTTTTCTCATCTTGAGAACTCATTCGTTCCCTTGGTGAACTCATTTGTTCCTATGGCTTCGGCAATGGTCAGGGAAGAACCCCAACCTCACAAATGACAGCCTGAAATAAATCCACTGCAGCCCCACCAGTGTGAAAAGTAGACAATGAGATTGGAGGGATCAAGCAGCACAGATTCCTTCTCTTTGACATCATTCATCCAGCCTGTCGTTAGTAAACCCACAGAATCCACCTCTTCCTCCTCACTCCCAGTCATGCTTTACTTTAAATCTCCCATGATTTTTCATTTGAATTAGTTTGCAAAACTGCCATTGCAGACATGTTTCTAAGGAAAATCTAATCATGTCATTCTCCCTTCCCACTCTCCCTTCACAAAACCTGGCTCATGCACATTCCAAAATGGTAGCTGCGCCTAAGGAATTTCTGCATTCCTGGACTTTTTAAAGTGTCTATTGGCTATTCTCAATATTTCAGAAAAGCTTAGAGTTAATTGTGGATTTATCTGGATAAGACTGTTCAGATTAACTATAACTACTGGGATTATTACAACTCAACATGATAACTGGTGTTCTTCTATGACCCATCAAGATGGGGGCAGGAGCTAGTCCTTTGTTCTCTGGGATTTTGAACCTCTCCCTCCCATTCAACAATACAAAGATGATTTCATATTGCCTGGTAACTTCAATGCACAGAGGAGACTAATGGCAGGCTCCTTTAAGGCAATACCAATAATGAAAGTTAATTATATTTCCTGAGCCCAACACTGGAATAGAGTGAGTACTTCATAGGCACTTGATTTAGTGATTTTTAGAAAACTGACTAATGGTTTTCTATTTCTCATGAGATGAAAGGTATCAATCAGCACAAAATGAAGAAGAGGACAGAGAATTTTAACTTATGTACAGTCTGCAGACAGAACTTTGTGAAAACCGATGGTGGTGATTAAAAAGTACAAATAAGAAGCTCTTGGAGTGATAACGCTCAAAGGTACTTTCTTAGGCATTTATTGGGTATTTATCGGGAAACCAGTATTTGCTAGTCCCTTTCACAGACAAATTAGATAAATGCCTTCATTTCCTCCTCACAGTAAGGCGGTGAGATGGTTTTACATTTACCTGATGTAAACAAAGCAAGATTCAGAGAGATGGAGTGATTTCCTAAAGTCACTGAATAGCTAAGTAACAGAAGCCAGATTCCAATCACGTCTGCCTGACAGAAAGTCTATCATCCCACCTGTTATTTTTGTTGTAGGGAACTAAACACCAAGGATCATGATAAATCCAAATGACAGGCCTACTAGTTCTCAGGTTGTTTTGCTTCTTACAGGCATCTTGATGGATGAATCTAAGAATTAAAAAATTAATAAGAACTTGATTGTATCATAGGTACACAAAGAAATAACCTGAAATTTTTATTAATGTCTCCTAACTTGTGTATCAGGTCTTAGAACTTCAAAGACCTCACAGATTTTCCCAAAGCTGAAACGCATGCCCCTCCCCTGCACAGACTCTACCAAGACAAGTGGCTCCAGTGACAAAGTTAAGAAGCTTCCTGCTGGCAGACCCCAGTCTCCATGTAGAATCACAGCATAGCACTGTTGCTCTATTCTCCACAGAGGATGCACCCTCAAAACCCTATGCCTGCCTCTCTCTCCTTAGGCAAGTCCACAGTGCTATTTCCCAGGAGCCAGAAACATATGATAAACTTAAAACGGTAAGAGTTACAGAAAGGAAAAAAGAATGGGAAGATCTGAGCTCAGTTATGACAAGGCATGTACCAGAGGGTCATACCTTTTCCCCTTTTAAATTACAGATAGCCAGGAAGCAACAAGATATTTCCTGAATTGCTGACTGCCGTCCACAGCTATATTCCTATTCTTTGTTATATTCTGTTCTAATTTTAGTTTTTTAATTCTGTTTAAAAATACAAACAGGTTTTTTTATTGGATGTTCATTTCATTTACCTGTAATCTTTAATTAGAACTCTCAGTATATTGTATTCTGGGATGTGTGCCAATTCCATCTGTACATATTAGGAATACACAGGGGTTGGCAAAATTAGGTTTATAATTGTAAGTACATGAAACACAGTTTATTCTTGTATTATTATTTCTTAATTATTGTATTATTTTCCATACAAATAACTATCAACCTTCTTTACCCGCCCATGCATATATAAGATGTGTGTCCCTAATAAGGTATATATTATATTATCCCTAATACGTTATATATACATATATAGCATATGTATATATATAGAGAGAGAGATTAGGGATTATATATATATATATATATATATATATATATAGAGAGAGAGAGAGAGAGAGAGAGAGAGAGAGAGACAGAGAGAGAGAGAGAGAGACTCTTTATATACACATATATAGTCATCTCTATTTCTTTGTACATAGGTATTACATAGAATGGCTGAGATGATAATTATTTCATCTTCCTGAAATAGAAAAGGCAGTTAGTTCCCTTCAACTAAATGCCATGCAGAAGTCCTCTCTGAGGTAATCAGGTCACATCTTCCTTTCTAGATCCCTCATGTTCTCTGATGAAAAGGAAATGGTGTACTCCTTTTACAAATAAATAGATGAGGTAATGGAATAGAGAGAATGAACACCAAGTGAATGAATTAAAATAGATCCAATAAACACTGAGTGATTACTTTTCCAGTGTAGACCTTTGCTGTCCAACAGGAGAGCTACTTGCCACATGTGTCTGTCTATTGAGACAGCTGATCCACACCAAAAGGCCCTTGAATTTGGTCCTGTCAGAAAGGTCCATGAGCAACCCTAGCTAGTTTGGCTCAGTGGATAGAGCATCAGCCTGCTGACTAAAGGGTCCTGGGTTTTATCCTAATCAAGGGCACATACCCGATCCCTAGGAGGGGGTGTGTAGGAGGCAGTTGATCAATGATTCTCTCTCATCATTGATGTTTCTTTCTCTTTCTCCTTCTCCTTTCCTCTCTGAAATCGATAAAAATATTTAAAAAAAAAAAGTCCGCCGAGACAGGTTTGGCTCAGTGGATAGAGCGTCGGACTGCGTGCGGACTGAAGGGTCCCAGGTTCGATTCCGGTTGAGGGCATGTACTTTGGCTGCAGGCACATCCCCAGTAGAAGGCTTGCAAGAGGCATCTGATGGATGTTTCTCTCTCATTGATGTTTCTGACTTTCTATCCCTCTCCCTTCTGCTCTGTAAAAAATCAACAAAATATATTTTTTTAAAAAGAAAGTCCATGAGCATGAGCATATTTGTTCCATTCAAATTGACTTTGATATTGGTCTTACAAAAAAAATCCAAGCTTAGAAAACAGCCCTGGGTTCAAATAGCCCATAACCTTTATTTATCATTTTGATTTACAGGAATAACACATAAAAACACCACCCATGCAAATATTTGAATTGCATACTAAAAATGTCCTTCAGTCTTTCTTACTATTCTGCATTATTGCTGGGAGATCCTGTTTCTTTCACCATGTTTTATTGGCGCTATAATTGTGTTGTGGTTACATTACCAATGATAACTGTTCTTGCCTCTGTAGCCTCATTGGCAATGGCACATTATCAGGGACCTTTTGGCAGAGACCAAATGTCTCAGTGGACATTTTGGACAGGACCAAATGTCCCGCATAGGAAATAACATGATTTGGCAGATTCTCATCAGGAGACTGAAGAGTCATAATTTATGCGTACTTCCCAAACCTCGTTTTAGCTAATAGTTTTAGTCACAGCAGCTCACACAGGAAAAAGTATAGTAGTTTCAATTTCAGCTTATTTTACATCTTTATCCACCTAGTGATTGGAAAGGCATGAGCCAGAAGGCATACAGCCAATGTAATAGAAAAAGAATGGTTCCTATATCATTCAGATCTGAGTTCAAATCCCAGACCTGCTGCTTAAAAAATTGCCACGGTTATCTTTCTCATTTTACTTTGAAGAGCTGTTGTGAGGATTAAATTAAATCATGCATGTACAGCACAGTGCCTGACAAGTGTCCTTCCTTTTTCTCCTCAGTTATTAAGAAACCCTGTGCCTACACATTCACATCACTCTATATTTGTCACCACTGATTCTCTTTTAAAATGCCGGGCTACAATTATGAGCCACTTTATCAGATCACTCAGTTATGTCAAGAATTTCATTTTCATAATTACATACTTTTCTAGGGTTAAGTGTAAAAATCCTCAAAGCAGCTGCCTGCTTCTTTACCTGCTGAGGCTGGGAAAGAACAGTGAACAATGGGAGAATTACATAAGGTACTCCCCAGAGTTACAAGGGATCCCTGACTTACTGGTGGGATTCCATTCCCTCTAAAGCACAGACAGACTAATCAATATTTGGCACCTCTGTCCCAACCTCTCACAAGACCTAAATTGTTAATCAATAGTGCTTTTCCGTCTGCTCAACAGAGCAAAATTCAATAAATTCCCAGGTACGGCATCGTTCTGACCTCTTTTCTATCTCTCCTCTCTTTTAGACAATGGGCTCCAGCATGTTTTCTAGGATGTGACTTGGAGACTCAGATATTCATTTTTTTCTACTTATACCAGCTTCTCAATGGCCCCATGCAAATATTTGAATTGCATACTAAAAATGTCCTTCAGTCTCTCTTACTATTCTGCCTTATTGCTTGAGGGAGATCCTGTTTCTATCACCTGATTTATTTTACCATTGTTTTTCATCTCTTCCGTTAAAACAATTACTTTTATAAAATGTAATGGTATTAAAGGCCCAATAATTTAAAATTTTCTGCAAAAAAAAAATCTCATCAGCAATTTTTATTACTTTTTTCTTCTTTAGATTACAATCACTTCCTCCCTCACCATTTCCTTTTCTCTTCCCCCTCCTCTCGCTCTGATCCTCTTATTTGCCTTTCTCCCTCCTCTCTGATAAGAAATATCCTTCCTTAGTATGTAGAATATCCATCTTATCTCTGAAGGGAGCCTTCCAGCCAAAGTACTTTAGTGTGAAGCCAATGCAGGCCATTGGCTTAGATCACCCACAGACTTTAATTCAAGGTGTGAACTGGAAAATCTCTAGAGGTGATCTCTGCCCTGTCAAGGAAAATGCGCTATGCCCCACAGATCCAATAAGATACACATATAGAGAAGTTACTAGAAGACTCATTCTATTTTCAACAATGAGGGAAGCAATCTTTGCCACTTCCAATTCTGCATAAACCTATGTAGGACTGAAAGAGACAGATTCTATAGGTCATAGAAATCAAGCTATAGTTAAAACAATCAAAATAATGTAATTAATAGAGCAGTCACTCACATGGCAAGGTTTAACCATGCCATACAAATAACTTAGCAGGAGGGGTTTGCTACAATACATTTCAATAGTTGCTACTTGGGATCTACCTAGTGCACTCTATTCAGGTACCCCTAAATACGTTATCTTATAACAAAAATATTCTAAATATTCTAAGAATTTTCTCACTTCCTAAGAAATCCTGTAATATATTTCCAAAAGAACATAACCTTTTTTACCTTCTTCCTATGCTAATAAGCTTTATTACCCATGTGCTCCTCACTTGGCCGTGGACTAGTTATATGACTGATGCAAGTCACTTCTCTCAAGTCACTTCAATCTCCTCATCTCTAAAAGGGGGTTGGAATGGAGCATCTGTCCCAAACCTATGACAAGGTCTGTTCCATTTTCATGACAGTGACTTTGCAAGTATATTAGGGCAACAACAGGGGCAGGAAGTGGGGGAGAAATAAGACTAACTGTCAACAACACTTATGACTATTTATGAATTAATGTTTGGGTTGGGTTCCCCCCTACACACACCACCACCACCACCACCACCAACACACCACTAGTTTGGTCTCTTTCTCTTGGTTAAAGATTTGAATGACCTTTTGTTAGGTCTTGCTATTTAACAGACAATGGGTTAACAGTTGTTATTAGACAGATTTTACAGATTAAAAAACTGAGGCAAAAAAAAGGTTAAGTCACCTGGCCAAGATCACAGAGCTCATTCAGTGACTCAAAGCACTTTATAAGACCTCCAATTTACTTAATCATGTTACCTTATTTCATCTTTCTCCATTTCTTGATGTTAAACTTTCTGAAGTGCTTCCTCCCTGAAGCCCCAGTGCTAAGCCTGGAATATATGAAGTGTTGCAGATTTGTTGAAATGATGGAGAAGGAAAACATTTCCTTAATTGTGAAGAATGTAGGCATTTTATATACAGAAAATAACTCCAAAATCTATTTATGTATTACTGAGTGGAGCAAGATCTGGCCCTCTCCTCCCTGGAATGCTCTTTTTCCTAACCTGACCGATTCACAAGCTCATGCTGAAAAAAGACTGTGTATCTTTGGCTCACAGACATAGCTACCTCTTTGTATCTACACTCTGTAGATGAGTGTAGAGAACTTTCTCTTCATTTTAAGTACATCATAATTTTTATACAAACACCTCTATCAAGTTTGGTCTATTCCAGTGGTCAGCAAACTGCAGCTCTCAAGCCACATGCGGCTCTCTGGCCCCTTGAATGTGGCTCTTCCACAAAACACCACTGCCTGGGCAAATCTATTTTGAAGAAGTGGCATTAGAAGAGGTTTAGTTTGAAAAATTGGGCTCTCAAAAGAAATTTCAATTGTTGTACTATTGATATTTGGCTCTGTTGACTAATGAGTTTGCCGACCACTGGTTTACGTTATCTTATCTTTTTGTCCCAACACTATATTATGAAAATTTCAAACATTCCACAAAGTTAAAATAAATTTTATAATCATTAGCCTTGTTCCTAAATCTCAATTCTACCATTAACATTTTACTATCCTTATTTTATAACATATCTACCCATCTCTATATCCATTAATCCATCATATTTGTTGATGCATTTTATAATGAAATACAAACATTTTTCCACTTCTAAGTACTGCAACATGCATATCTATGATTCATTATTTTTTACAATTGCATGCAATCTTCATATACTGCATTTCTTATTGAATCACAAAATATACACACTTTTTTGTTTTCTATGTATTTTTGTTATTGAAACTGAAGCCCCAAAACTATAAATTATTGCCTTACTTAGAAGAAAGCAGGTCAAGAGGTAACCCAGAGAATGAAAGACATAAACATTTTCAAATTAAAAATAATTTGTTGAGTAAATGCTATATAAAGTTAAAATTCCAGCCTTTATTCTTCAGAGACAGTGATAAATCTTGCTTTTGTTTCAAAACTTTAAAAACTGGCAAATTAAAATAGAGCTTTTTAGAGCATTACAATATCATACTGATATGTAAGTCCATAGTGTTTCTTTTTATAAAGATTTTTTTATCAACTTTTAAAGAGAGAGCGGGGGAGAGGGAGAGAGAAACATTGCTGTAAGTGTGAGTTATTGATCAGAAGCCTCCTGTACCCCTACCCCCTGCCACCACCCCCACACCCACATTGGGGATCAAGACAATAACCTGGGCACATGCCCTGACCAGGAATCAAACTAGCAACCCCCTAGTGCATGGGACAATGCCCCAGCAACTGAGCAACTCTATCCAGGGCCCACAAGGTTTCCTTAGTGAAGACTCCATGACATTTTTTTGGCTGGGTCAAGTGTTTGATACACTTCCAGGCCTGGACCATTCACCTGTACATGAGATGCCAGCTCATAATGAATGCAAGGCCAAGGTAGGAAATAACAAAAACAGTAATTTTCAGAGTTAATGATCTAAAATAATTATAGCAAATTTAGCAGTTGTTTGGCAACACTAAAGACACAGTGAATAAAAAACACCATTTAACCCTTTAAGTAACCTTGTTAAGTCCCAGATCCAGGTAGTATTTTTCCTACCTCAGTGTCACGATATCCCATCTGCTAGAAATATTCCTCCCCACTACAAAGCACTCATTCACTGGGGTGCATCATCTCCACCAGAAATCTTGCACCTTCTATGAAGCCTTCCTGGTCTTTTCTCGGCAGAAGCATTTTCTGTGTTCATTCTCATGGTAACCGTTCATGTGTCCATGATTATATTTATGATTTGACTTATAATGAGTTCATTACATGTGTGTCTGCCCCATTATTAGTACACTGAATCTTCTTCATTTTAGAAAATGCCAGTTATGATACTTGACTTCTAGTAGGTGCTCAAGGAATGTTGAATAAATTAAAGTTGAAACCCATGTCAAATTATTTCATGCCAGTAGGTGTGATGGGGACATTCTATAGCACTCCTTCTGAGAAGCTATTTACCAACTGAAGAGGGGAAAAAAGGCAGATTAGCAACAGATAGTAATAGAAGCTTAGATTCTAGAACCCCAAACAAATATGTATATATAGTCTGCTTCTTATTGAATCCCAAAAGTAATAGATCCTGGTTGAGTCATAGTCAGCACTGAAATGGATGGCTATTTAACTGGAAATTTTATCTTGGCAACAAGGTATTTAAAAAAGAACACTCCTTTTTTGACAAAAACACCAAACTATTTTACAGAAGATCTGGTTTTATGTTCTGTCATTCTTTTGATCAAAAAGATACTTTCTGCTTTCTAAATTCCTTTTAAATCTAGCGCACTCCATTGCTGTCTACCATACTTGAAAAAGGGGACTTTGATGGCAAGAAAAACATATTCAGCTTGCTCATCATCCCAGGGGAAGGGGCACTGTGGATGTATGCCCTGCTTGGCAATTTCTTTCCCCTCATCAATTTATCAGAACAGGGTTCCTCACGCCACAATGACACCGCTTGCATTTCCCCAGGAAATTTATCAGCTCTTGTCATCATAAATGTGAAGTTGGATATTTTAAGCTGGACTAGGAAGAGAACAGTTCTCTGGAGATTCAATGTCAATGCTGCTGTATGAATCAGCCCAGCCAAAGGATAGAGAGCAGCATTCTCAGTCATTGTGCCTCTTTTTTCCTGGAGCAGGGATCACCTCTCTGGCTCAAGGCCAAGAATGCTTTGTAGCCTGCTCCAGCTCCTGGGGCCTGAGCAACACTCTGTCTCCATTTGGCAAGGAAATATACCGCACAGCTGAACCACCCCACTGACTTTTCCCTAACTGATGATCACTCAGGTGAAAAGGAAACCCTCTGAAGGGAGGATGACGAGGCCTCAAAGAATGGATACCTAAACTCAAAGCATGGATGAAGTACAGGAGGCAAATACACATCTCCAGGGGGAAAAATCAGCCTCAAATGCATTTCAATCTGGATCTCTTTTCTTTTTACAGCTATTTCCCAACTTTCCCAATGAGCAGAGGCAGACAGGAACTCCCAACAATCCCCTCGACCTGAGAAATGAGCAAAATATGGCCATAAAGTTAATAAGAGAATTCACTGTCACTGAATGCAGTGTACCGCATTATTCTAATCACTATTATTTTCCATGACTAAGTTTTAAGCGGTTTCAATACAAGTCAGATTGGGAAATCATTTTCCCAGTGTCCTTTCTTGCTATTTCTGTTGTTTTTCTCGGTTATTAAAACACCATCCTGACATTGGGAAGGCCCAAATGCCTAAGGCTGATAGAAAGCAAGTTTGTAGAAGCAAGAAAATCACTGCCTGCCTCTGCTTTCTGGGGAGTTGTCCTGATGTGGAGGGGATATGCCATAAGGATGGGAAATACATTATGTAAATTAGGGTTTAGCTGACACAGGATGATAGGGATTAGTCCCAGTTAACCAGGGAGCAGAGGCAGCCAAACACAAACAAAAACCAAAAGCTGAGCACAATACAGAATATGAGAGAAGCTGACTGGTGGAGTCAAGCTTTGCTTGGTACAGATGTGAAGAAGGCCTGGGGGGACCCTTATTGAACTGTTGAAGCTGCCACTTAGTCAAAATGATTCTTACCCATTTGTTTTGTTCTCTCAGTCCCTAAGCTGTTTAATTGTCAATAGAATCTAGGAAAGAATCCTTCTTTCAGTGTTGTTCTCATCTTTATCCCTAAATCCAAAAACAATATGATTTAGTGTCTCCAAAGGGCCTCATAGAACATGGATCCAAAGGCTAACACACACACACACACACAGAGAGAGAGAGAGAGAGAGAGAGAGAGAGAGAGAGAGAGAGAGAGAGAGAGAGAGAGAGAGAGAGAGAAACTTGTACGAGGTAATTTCAAGGAATCTCAGTGACATGAATAGGCATTTGTAAGTCTTACCTCTTTGGTTATATTTTTCACTATGGACAATTATCTTTTAAATTCACTCCCCTTTAATTAAGACCCTCTGCTCTCACTTGAGACTTTCCTAGTATCTTCTAAGAGCATCCTCATGATTCTCTCTGCCTCATTATCTCGCCATTCCAAACCTTTATCTACTCACTGAACATTTATACATCCTGCATCAACCTGCAGGATGATGGGAGGGTGGCAATGGAGATAGGGAAAAGTGGAAAGATTTAGGATTTTAGGGAGGTAGAATAGCCAAAACTTACTCATGAATCGGGGAAGGATCTGTATGGGAGGATAAATGAGGAATCTCAGATAACTTCTAGTTTTCTTGAGTAACTAGATTGATGGTGGGAAAGACTGGAGGAAAAACAAAATTGAGGATGAAAAACAAGAGTTGTGTTTGTTTTAAATAAGTTGAGATACCATGAAATATCCAAGGTATTTTATACATTTAAAAACATGAACCCATAGGCTTCCTCAGACTGCCAAAAGAGTACATGATGCCAATTAGATTAATACATAGAACCCCTGACATGGGGAAGAGTCAAAGCATGAGAAGGAGGATCAGAACCCAAACTAAAAGGCACCAATAATGAGAATTTGTGCAGAGGGCGCAGTGCTATCAAATGGAAAGGGATAGCTAAAAATTTCAGAGGAAACACAGGAGAATATGGTACAGGAAGTGCTAATGCTATGGTCCAAAAGTTTGTATCTTCTCAACATTTATGTTAAAATCCTAATGCCCAGCTTAGCCAGTGTAGCTCCATGGTTAAGGATTGACCTATGAACCGGGAGGCCATGGTTTGATTCCCAGCCAGGACACAAGCCTGGGTTTGTGGGTTTGATCCCCAATGTGGGGGGTGGAAGAAGTGGTCGATCAATGATTCTTTTTCATCAGTGATGTTTCTATCTCCAGTCATCTCCCTTCCTCTCTGAAATCAATAAAAACAGATATTTAAAAATCCAATGCCCAATGTGATGGTATTAAAAGGTGAGGCCTTTTAGAGGTACTTAAGTTATGAGAGTGGGAGGTCTTATTAATGGGATTAATGTTTTTACAATGAGATATCACAGAGTTCCTATGCCTTTCGCCACGTGAAGAAACAAGAAATCCTTACCAGGAAGAGAGCCCTTACTCAACCATGTTTGACCCTGATCTTGGACTTCCAGCCTCCAGTACTGTGAGAAATAAATTTTGTTTATAAACTCCCCAGTCTGTGGTATTTTGTTAGGGAAGCAAGCCCAGAAAGACTAAGATAAGAAATAAAAGAAGATATTTTTTCAAGGAGGGAGTGGTTAATTGTGGTGAAAGCTGCTGAGAAATCCAATGAAATGAAGGTATTGCATTTGACAATGTGGTAAGAACTGATGACCCAGTTCACTGATTTTATTCCAGTGGAGTGGCAGGAGCCAGACTGCATGAGATGAAGAGCAAAATTGAGGTAAAGAAGCAGTGGTGATAATTTTATACATTTTTTTAAGAAGTTTAGCTTAGAAGGGTAAGAAAGAAATCAAGTGCCAGCTTGAAGGGGAGGATCATGGAGTTAAGGGAGAATTTTGTTAACACAGGAAGTTTATGTATCTAGTTCTCAGTATCCTCATCTATAACATAAATATAAGCACAGAACCTAACTCATAACTAACTCATAAATATGTTGTTAGATTTAATGATAATAATTGTTTCCCTAGCTGATTTTACTCAGTGGATAGAGTATCAGTCTGTAGACTGAAGGGTCCCAGGTTCAGTTTCAGTCAAGGGCACATGTTTGGGTTGTGGGCTCAAACCCGGGTTGGGGAATGCAATAGGCACCCAATCAATGCTTATCTCTCATCATTGATGTTTCTCTCTCTTTCTCCCTCTTCTGTCCTTCCTGAAATCAATAAGCATATATTTTTTAATGTGTATAAAGTGCTTAGCCCAGTGCCTTGTCTGATGCATTGTAAGCAATAAATTTTAGATTCAATTAGTTTCATAATTTGCATTTTGTTCAGATCTATATGGTGACCCTTACCACATAATGTAATAGTTTATATGTTGTTCTTCTAAGTTATCTGGAAAACATATACTAATCATTATAATTTGTGTTTACTTGAACTGCAATTAACATGAATCAAGAGGTGAAAAACGATAGTGCAACTAACTACAGTAAAAGAGGACTTGGAATCCACTTGGAGGGTCCGAGTTCTCTCAAGTCTTTCTTCAAAGCTGACCTTGTCTCCAGTTGGCCACGGTTAACACACTCTGCTGGGCGCAGGGAGAAGGCTCAGCTTGTGGCATGAATCACCATATACACAGCCAAATCGCCACTCATTCAGATTTATGAATGTCATATTCTTTATTGACTCTCCGAAGAGTTTCTCATCAGAAAGATTCCAAACAGGTTTCTGCCATCTCATTAGGACACAGGAAATTGGATAAAGAGGTGAACCTCTGAAATTCTCCCATAGCCATTGATCTTTGGGAAATTAGCCCACAATGGCTTAGATCACTCTGAAGATTATAAACATGTCCAGCAAAGATGACCTCCAGCCAGGTTTGCCCAGCAATTGCAACAGCATTTGGCAGCAGAGATGCCTGCCAAGAGCCAAACAGCTGTAGCAGGTGCTGTAAATTAATGTAGGATACTTACGTGGCTCTGTATTTCACTGGGGCTTGAAGCCTTCCAAGTACATTATCTGCATAGATTTCAGGGTGGCAAAGTGGCATTATGAACACACAACTCCCATATCCATTTTCTTTCCACTTACCTGAATGTCAGAGTTGTTGAGTAAGAAAACTACATTGTTCAACAAGAAAAAGCTCTATAGCTAAAGTGGAAAAAAAACATTTCAACAAAAGCAGTACTCAAGGTAAATGAAAGTAGTAAGAGAAGGAAAAGAGGAAAAGTTAAAAGACACAGTGTTTTGGTAAATACTTCTCTGTACACTACATTGGCTTTATAGAAATACTAGATGCCCAGTATATGATATTGGTGCAGGGGTGGGAGGTCCCCTCAGCCAGGCACCCTCTCGCAGTCCAGAAGCCCTCAGGGGATGTACAGCTGTCAGCTTCGGACATCCACTGGGGGGTCCTTAGTGCTGACCTGGAGGTGAGAGAGGCTCCCGCCACCCCTACTGTGCTCACCAGCTATGAGCCTGCATTGAGTGTCTGCCTCCTGGTGGTCAGTGTGCATTATAGTGATCCATCATTCCACAGTTTGGTCTACTTGCATATTAGGGTTTTATTATATAGGATATATTAGCCCTGCATAAATGAATGAATATAAATATATTTGTGTGAGTGCATACACATTTCAGTTCCTTAAACTTCTATTTTTTATAAGTGCATTCAGTACTTTAAATATGTTTTTATAACTTTTAGAGCGAGGGGGAGGGAGAGGGAAAAGGGAGAAAGAGACAGAAACATCATCAGTGAGAGAGAAACATTGATCCGCTGCCTCATGCATGTCCCCTACTGGGGACAAGCCTGCAACCAGGGCCTGTGCCCTGACCTCGAATCCAACCAGCACCCTCTTGGTGCATGGGATGATGCTCAACCACTGAGCAATTTAAGTCAGAGAATCAAAGGATTCAAAATGTTCCTTGTTTAATTATAGTTTTACGTTTGAGCAGCATGTGACTGACTTGATCAGTATTTAATATCATGGGCAGACAAATAAACAGGGGAGTCGGTGAACACAACAGCTACTCTCTGAAGACAGTGAAATAATTTCTGAGCCAGGGGAATGTAGCTTCTTCTCGACAACACTTTTTAGATTCTGTAATAGAGAGTAATAATAATAACAAAAACAACGAATTTAAAAACTAAAGCAAAAAAACAGGGTCATCACTGAAGACTGGAATAAAAGCCTATATACCAAATTATACCCTTTTCTGTAAACAAAAGCTCAAAATGTTGTTGAATTTAGCATAGAATTACAGAAACAGAAGTTTGATTTTTTTTTCTGTTGAGAAGCAAAATGGCATGGATAACACTACTGGTTTCAACCCCAAATCTAGCTCTTACAAATCTCTCATTCTTTAAGTCACACACACACACACACACACACACACACACACACACACACACTTTTGATCAGGTTGTACCCCACACTAAGATATGTGGCCTAAGGGGTTAAGGGGGCACATAAATCCAGCCTGTACTCTGCTGTCCCAGCTGTATGTCGGGGTATGAGGTTTCATTATCATGGAGAGGAAACCATTTTATAATTCTCATAAATGCAACCTGTGGATTTGTAGTCTACCTGAAAACACTTGCCCTTCAAGGCTGTTGTAATCACTAGCTGATATAGCTAATAAATACCATATCATAGGTATTCTCTAAATATAGAGCTCTGGTTCTCATTTGTTTTTAAAAACCTGTTTATTTGTTTCTACAGAATAAATTAGATACAAATTGTAAATTGTCTTTCCAAAGCAGAGACAACTGCTGAACATTTTGATAGAAAAATCACTGTTACTTTCTTGGGTGTATATGCCTATGTGTTACCTTTTTGAACTTCGATGTGCACTCAAGCTTTTGAAACAATCATCAGTTGGAAATAAACCAGGGTGGCCATATACACTGTTACAAAGCTTACTCAATCCAGAGGATAATAGAAACTGTTAATAAAACTTAGATTTAAGAAAATATACACAGTGTCAGAATAACCTGATGAATCATTAGACAATTGTAAAGTGGTGCAGAAAAAGCACGCATTATATAGTCACTTGAATATTAGAACAGGACGCTCATAGAGTGAACTAGATAAAACAATGGCCAAAAAAAGGTAAAGTACAAGAATGGTGGTCAAATTGTGGGGGCAGTCTAGAGAAATCCCACAGATGTCTGTGGAAGATCCTCTCTTCTGTTAGTTCATCTTTATTAACAATCTTCAGAAGGCAGTAAACAGCATGCTAATGAAATCTGCAGATGACAGTAAGCTGGGGAATGTTGCAAAACATCAGCAAAGATAAAGAAATAATACAGATGGTCTGAGAAGAGTTACAGATCTTGGGATCAAATAACAAAATGAGAGTCAAGTTGGGAAAAGGCCAGCTTATACACTGAGGGGAAATAAATGAAAGCACAGATATCCACAGGGAAGGGGAAAAAACATAGAAATAGGCCTCTGAGAAGGATCTTCTGGAAAGGAACTGAGTCTAGAGAGCAGTTACCATCCAGGTAAGTTTGGTCTGCAAAACGGTAGCCCAAGTAGAGGTGTTGCTTTGAACAGCAGATAGAAAGAGATCAAAGAGGTGCAAGTATTTTTCTCTACTCAATTCTTCAGTAGCTGCATCTTGAATACAGCTTCTGGTGGAGGGCCATCTCTACCAGAAAGTCTGGAACAGATTGAGAGTGTAAGGGCAGGGGCATAAGCAACAGAAAGCCGATGTAAACAGAAGACTAGAAAGGCAGAGTATCAATGAGTTGGCTAAAGGACATAGAGGAAAGCGTGGTGGCAGTATATAAACACTGAGTTAAACAGGAAAACTGATAATAAAAGTCAAAGTAACAGAGTGAAAAAACAAAACAAAAACGTATTAAGTTAAACAGAGAATACAGCCTGAACTGTAGGAAAAAATTCTAAAAACATCAGCTATGGAAATGGTATCATGAATTGTTCTGGGGAATCCACAGGATCAAATTCAAACATTACTCAGAGTAAGAAGCTTAGAATGATAAAGAGCATTTACTCTAAAGCATAAAGACCTTAGGGAATGTTATCGAATCCATCTTTATGTCACAGGACAGGAATACATCTAAATCATTCCTGATAAATTATAATGCATGCTATTTCCAAACAATTCAAGATAAGTGGTATGTTGGAAGAGAGCTGGACAATAGGCAGGTTTTAATATGTTAACTTTCTACTTGACACACTGGGAAATCTAGCTGCTCTGTCTCCAAATCATTCAATCACTAAAAAACCATTCAATTAAGCACTGCATACTTCTGGTTCTCTATAAAAAAAAAAACACACAGTCAAAATACATAAATGCTCACCACTCTCAAAAATTAACTTGAAATAGATTAAAGATGTAAACTTAAGATCTGATATCATAAGACTCTCAGAAGAACATATAGGAAAAAGCTCCTTGGCATTAGACACAAGTAACAAAAGCAAAAATTAATAAGTGGGATGACATCAAACTAAAATGATTCTACATAGTAAAAGAAAATCATCAAAGTGAAAAAGAAACCTATATAACAGAATAAAATAATTTCAAATAGTCTATCTGATAAGGAGTTAATATGCAAATCATATACAGGACTCATACAACTCAACAGCAAAAAAAAAAGTCCAATTTGAAAATGGGCAGAAAAACTGAATAGACATTTAAAAAAAAAGACAAATGAAGAAGACGCTTGACATCAGAAGTCATCAGAGAAATGTACATCAGAACAGCAATGACATAGCACTTTGCATCTGTTGAATAGCTGATATAAAAAAGACAAGAAAGAGATAAGTATTGTTGAGGATGTGGAGAACAGGGAATGCATGCAGCCACTATAAAAAACATCCTGGAGTTTCCTTTAAAAATGAAAAATAGAACTACCATATGATCTAACAATTTCACTTCTGGGTATATAGCTAAAGGAAATGAAAATAGTATCTCAAATAATTAATCCCACTCTCATAGTAGCATTATTCAAAATACCTAAGAAATGAAAACAATTTGTTAACAGATATGAATGGGTAAAGAAGTGGGGTGTGTGTGGGTGTGTGTGTGTGCACGCGCACGCGCGCATGATCATTGCCAGGGGCTGGAGCTTTGGAGAAATGAGGAGATGTTGATCAGAGGGTACAAACTTCTAGTTATAAGATGAGTAAGTTTTGAAAATCTTATGTACTGCATAGTGATTACAGCTAATAATATTAAATTATATACTTGAAAGTTGCTAAGGTTTTAAATATTCTTATCACAAAAAAAGAAATGGTAATTATGTGGCATGATACAGGTGTTAGCTAAATTATGCAGGTAACCATTTTGTAGTATCTAAGTGAATTAAATCGCCAATTTGTACACATTAAATAGTGTTATATTTCAATTATATCACAATGAATCTGGGACAAAAGTAAAAATAAAAATAAAATAAAAAAGACCCTAGAGACTTCTCTTGCCATTCTTCTATGTGACAATACAGGGATAAGACAAATCTGAGCTCATGGCCTTATTTAATCCTAATTACTTCTCTCTCTTTTTAAATAAATCTCTATTATTGAAAATATTACATGTGTTTTTCCCCCTCATTGACCCTTCCCTCCTCTCTCCCTCCCCAAGCCTTCACCACCCTATTGTCTGTGTCTATGGGTTATGCATTTACACATATGAGTCCACTGGGATCTCTTCCCTACAGTCCATACTCCCCTTCCTTTCCTATAAGGTTTGATAGTCTTTTCAATGTTTGTATGTCTCTGTATCTAGTTTTGTTCATCAGTTAATGGTGCTCATTATATTCCACAAATGAGTGAAATCATGTAATACTTATCTTTCTCTGATTGGCTTATTTAGCTTAGCATAATGCTCTCTAGATCTACCCATGCTATTGCAAAAGATAAGAGTTCTCTCTTTTTTACTTCTCAAAAGCTCCATCTCTTAATACCATCCCTGGGGGAGTAGAGTCAATTGGGAAAAGAGGAAGGGGAAGACATTCAGTCCATGGCACTGATGTAGGAAGTATGGTGATGCAAAGTAGAGTGATCAAGAGATCTAAAACGGAGAGAAATGGTTTTATCTTCTACCTGTATCACTAACTTGGGAACTTAAGAGCTGGAACCAGAGGTTTGGAATTAAATCCTAGCATTGTTTCTTATTAGCTGTATATTCTTGGCAAAGCCTTACTTGCATATCAGTCTTTTCATTTGTAAGCTGGTATCAATAATAGGACCTACTGTATATGGTCTTGGGAGGTAAATGAGTGATACAGGCATGCCAATATGTTACAACTGTCTGATAAACAGTATGTACTTAATATTGCTGTAATCTCCATTTTACAGTTTCCTTCTTAGTCAAAAGAAAGGATTGGATGGAATCTTTCTAAACTTTGAGCTCTGTATTCCTGGTTATTCTTGCAACTCAGAACTTCGTATTAGGCTACAGAGGCAAAATTTACATGGAAAAAAGAGAGAAAAAGTAAATATCACTCTATTAGTATGTAACATTAGTCACATATTCCAAATAAGTTAAGAGGAAAATAAATCAATGTTAATTAGAGTAGTTGGGGAAAGCCTGTAAAGCTAGAACTGAAGAATGGGTACCATTTTGGTAAATGGTCATGAGAATTTCTCTTAGACTGAAGACCAGATTGGTATAAACTGCCTCTCTGGAGAATGTAAGGGGGCTGAAATCAAATAATGAGGACATTAAGGTAGGAACAGCATGCAAACTTGAAGCAGCAAGCGACAGGGAACCCCTGTCGTTGCCATATGGATATCTCCTCATTAAGGTTCTAATCAAATTGTACATTCCTCTCCCCATATTTGGCCAGAAAAAATGATTAGCCATTCTGGTCACATCCATTTACCTGAACAAATGTTTCAGTTCATTATCCATATTATGAAGAGGGGGAACAAGATGGTATATGCTCATCTCTCCACCTTTCTTCATTTTTCAACTAAATCTTATTTTCCTTCTGTCCTCACCAAATAGTTCATTCTTTTCAATTTAGGTAAACCTATTTGCAATCCAATATTTCTTGCCTATTTTTACCTTTGGGTTTTCTCATGTCATCCCTAATATCTAAAACTCATTTCATTTATTCTGCAACCTAAAATGTGTCTTTACATTTTTTCCTATAAATTCTACTAATAATTTCACCTTTTCCATTACAGTTTCTCTATGTAACCCCTTTCAACTCTGTTTAACTCAACTGACAGAGCAAAGTTCCCAGCACTGACATGTATTTGTTTTAATCCATTTTATTTTTTCTTCCAAAAGTAAAAAGGGGATAGATAAGATGTGATAGGAATCAAGGACAAGTGGAGAGGTTGAACTAGATAGGAACATAGGATGATGCTACTGGAAAAGAAGGAAGGCAGAGTGTGGGAGGTGCTGTAGAAGTTTGTGGCAGTTCATGTATGATCCTTTTCTATGTTGTTAAGGAAAATTTATTTGAAATCCATTGACCAAAATGTTCTAAAGAATAAGTCTTTCTACTCCTTTTTATTTTAAAAATTTATTTTAAATATGATTCTTAAATTCATCTTAAGTATGTCACCTGTAAAACGCTTATCATACAAGTAAGTTTTTGAGGAACCAAGATGGTGGCATAGGTAAACACCTACCTTGCTGCCCCACACAACAATTTCAAAACTACAACTTAACGACAGAACAAACATCATCCAGAATCACCGGAAAGCTGGCTGAGTGAAAAGTCCACAAATAAAAGAGAAGATAGGACACTGAGACTCAGAGGAGTGGCGGAGGGAGCCTTGAAGATATGTGTGAAGTCAGAGGTTTGGAGCCCTGCGCACCCGCGACTGAACGGAGAGGGTGGGCGGCTGCAAAGACAAAGACATCCCACTGCACTGATTCCCCAGTTCTGGGCATGGTCTGGGGAACCCACACTCATACGGGGTGAAACTGGACAGTAGGGAAGCACTCTGAAATCGGGTGCTGCAAAGGTCTGCAAGCTTGTGGAGAGCATGAGCTTGTGGAGAGTGCATGTAAACTTGGGAACAGCAGAGTTGCGTGAGCACACAGAGAGGACTCGTGACTTCCTCTCTCGTTCAGGAAACCACTGAACTGCATTGTTTTACAATCCTGGGTGACTTTGGGTGTGCAGACTCATTTGGGGAGAGGCTGAATTGTCCGGCAGTGGGTAGAGCTCAGCAGCAGCTTTCTCTCAGAGGTGCTTGCAGCCATTACAACCAGGCACAGAGACCCAGGTGCTGCATAGGGCAGAGCTGATGCTGCCTGCTCAGCCCGGAGACTCCGCCCATCCAACCTGAGCACAGCTGACCCTCACAGCCAATTGGCCTGGAGGTCAAACCCCCCTTATGCTAACAACAATAATCTAGGCTTAACTTCAACAATACTGTACAACCCATAAAGGGCTGCAACAAGAGTATCCACCTCAGGTAACTGTGGAGGCTGAGCCACTGTCCTTTAGAAGACACTACCACACAAAGCTAATTGACTAACTCAGGAAAGCAGCCACTGTGCAGAGACATGGAAAGAAATCAGATGTGAAAGAAATGGAGGGAAAAAAAACACGACTGGACATAGTTCAAAATGACAGTTATAAGATTTTTCAAGAGGCTCCTATAAAAGGCCAAGAGCTACAAGGAAATGAACAAGATGTACGGGGATATGAAAAAGGACCAACTAGAAATTAAGCGTACACTGACGGAAATAAAAAATATTATACAAAGACCTAAAAGCAATCTAGAGGACTGTAAGAACCAAGTCAAAGACTTAAAAGACAAAGAAGCAAAATCCACTTAGCTGGAAAAGCAAGAAACAAAAAGAATTCAGATAATTGAAGATAGTGTAAGAGGCCTCTGGGAAAAAACCTCAAGCATACCAATACCTGAATGATAAGGGTGCCAGAAAAAGAGAGAGAGCAAGATAATGAAAACCTATTTGAAGAAATAGTGACCAAAAACTTCTGCCACCTGGTGCAATAAATTGACTTAAAAACCCAAAAAGTGCACTGAACCCCAAACTATAGGAATCCAAAGAGTACCACACCAAGACACATCATAATTAAAATGCCATGAGCAAAAGACAAAGAGAGAATATTAAAAGCAGCAAAAGAAAAACAGTTAGTTACCTATAAGGGAGCACCCATACAATTGTCAGCAGATTTCTCAACAGAAACTATGCAGGCCAGATGGGAGTGGCAAGAAATAGTCAAAGTGATGAATAGCAAGAATCTACAACCAAGATTTCTCTACCCAGCAAAAGCTATCATTCAGAATTGAAGGTCAGATAAAGTGCTTCGCAGATAAGAAAAGGCTAAAGAAGTTCATCACTACCAAACCAATTTTATATGAAATGCTGAAAGATATTCTTTAAGAAGAGGAAGAAAGGTAAAAATAAAAATTATGAATAAATACACATCTATCAACAAATGAATCTAAAAATCAAGTGAATTAAAAATCTGATGAACAAGATAAACTGGTGAATATAACAGAATAATGGGCATAGAGAGGGAATGGGCTGACAATTCTTGGGGAAAAAAGGGGTGTGGGAGGTACAGCAAGAGATTGGACAAAAATCATGCACCTATGGCAGAGGACAGTAGGGGGGAGAGAAGTGGGGAGGGAGGGATGGATACTGGGTGGAGGGGAGCTATAGAGAGAAAAAGGGGGGAACAATGTAATTAATAAACTGAACAATAAAGATTAAATTTAATAAATAAATAAATAAATTAGTTAATTAATTAATAATAAAAGTAATTTTTGCTGAATACATTCACTTGAGAATAAGGACATTTGTAGAAGATTAACGTTCCTATGACAACTTTCAATAAAATTCAGATATCCACAAAGGTATAATTTATATCCATTTCAATTCATGGTCTTAGTGATCTATTTTACATGTTTATTTATATTTATCCAACAGCCTGAAGGATAATGAGTATCTTATTATAGCACCTAAAACATCATTCTACACACAATGGGCCCTCAAAATATACCAAAGATGGTTAGTCTTATCTTAAAATTCACTATTCAAGCCTCAAATCTGATACACATTTAGGGGGCTATTCTTAAAAGCATTAAGATAAAATGAGCAAATTCTGTATTTTAGATAACTTTCCTGAGGTGGAACATATTTACGTAAACCAGGAATGTATTACTTTGCTCTTCCTGAGCCAAGACAATGGAGGCTTAAATGCAAATAGTCTTAGTTAATGGAAAGAAGAGAAATATCCAAAGATTACTAGAAATTGTGCTGCTTGCAAAATGTAATATAAAGTTGAAAGCTTATTCCTGGCTACTGACCAATTTCTGAGAAGCCTCTTACCTGTGAAATCTAAAAAATATTCTAAAATTAAAAAAACTATGAAATAGTATGACTATCTTTTCAGCTTCAGTCCACTAAGTATTTTATTTATTTAAGTTTTTGAATATGCTGTGTACTCTGCTGAAATCAATAAACCTTTATTGTGCACTACCATATACCGGATGCTTACATATAAGTAACAAAATAAAATTTCAAAAATTCTTTTCTGGTGTTTTTTTTCCTATGGAGAAAGATATTTTACCATAAATTAAATTTTACCTAAAAGAAATTAGAGCTTTTATTTCTTGTTTTATTAGTTTCTTCTACCACCTTTGTGACCACTAATTGCTGCCTTTGCATTGTCTACAGCCATCTCTCTAACCACTTTCTACTTACTTATCCATCTTGGTTATTAACCTCTTCTCTTAATGGCTACACCACATTCTTCTCCTAGAGTAAGGAAAGGATGGAAGTTTTCAAGAAACTGAGTAAATGTCTTAGGCAATATACTATACAGCAACAGCCTCATGGAGCCTCACACAATGCTTCGACTTTGGGAGAAAAATCATCTAGAACTCTCAATTCAGCCATGATTTTAGAGTCAGAAAATGACCATGAAAGAACACTTGAGGCCTGATGGACCCCAGAAGATGCTCCCCTCCAATGCACTGAGACATCTTGTGACAGAGACACATGCAGTGAGTGTGGACAATGGAGCCACTGGAACAGAGGTCCTTTTCCAGCCTCTGCCACTTACCCAGCCATGACACTGGGCAGGTTCCATATTCCTTGAGCCTTGGATTTCTCATTTGTCAAATTGAAAATAATGAGATCTCCCTTATGAAGATGTTTTGATCCCATTCTGAAAGCACATGCTGAGGGCCAACCTGTGCTAGAAGCCCTCTGAAGTGCTTGGTACATGAGTGAACAAAACTAATGAAACTCTTGTCATCGTGAAGTTTAAATTTTGGAATTGAGAAAAAATAATGATTGATGGATGGATGGATGGATAGATAGATAGATAGATAGATAGGGCAGATAGGGGAGGGAGGACGAGAGCAAGAGACAGAGGGGCAGAGGGACAGGGAGAGAGAAAAGTTGAGATCCTGACACACAGAAAAAATTTATAAGGCAGTAACGACCACCCGGCATATGCATAACTCATCCACAGAAGTAAATCGTGGGTAATTTTCCTTGGAAAATAATCAACTTTGGGGGTATAAAAACAAACTTTTATTAAAATAAAATTTGTGTAACAGAAAATAAATATATCTCTATATCTATCCACATATCTAATCTGTATTTGTAATAAACAAGTTCCTTGTTCATAAGGTTAAGCCACAGGGGGGCAGAAAACACATCTTTAAAATGTGCATTAAAATTCTACTGTCCCAGACTAATGTAATTAATTCTTAGCTTATTAGATAGATGGTATTTATTTATTTTTAGATGGTATTTATATACACATACTTGGGGCCCTGTGCATGAAATTCATGCACTGGGGGTGGGTGATCCCTCAGCCCAACCTGCCTCCTCACACATGGGACCCCTTAGGGGATGTCCTACTAACCACTCACCCCAGCCTGCCCAAGGCCTAGAGCCACATTACCCCCGCACCCCGGCTCGGGCCTTCCCCCCAGCCAGCTTGAGCACAGATAGCATGGGCCTCAGCCCCGCCTCCCCAGCCCAGGCCTTCTCCCTGGCCAGCATACACTGGCCGCCTTGATCCCGCACCCCCACGGCCCTAGCCACCTTGGTCCTTCCCCCCCAGCTCTGGCTGCCTCAGCCCCGCCCCTGCTCCTGATTGGCTGGTGGGCATGGCTCGTTGGTGTGGCTTGTGGGTGTAGCAAAGTTATGGTCAATTTGAATATTACTCTTTTATTAGATAGGATAGAGGCATCCATGTCTTATAAAAGCATGTATATGTGAGTAGGTTTCTGATTGTAGCAACTATAACACTTTTATGGTTGCGACTGCTTTGATATTTTATAAAAATATACATGAGATGTATTCCAGCTGTGATCAGACTTAGCTGCACAAACACAAGCCCACAACTACATCCTTCATAACACATCGCATCCTGATATTGCTGTTAAATAATAAAATTTAGGAATGTATAAGATTGCTATTGCCTCCAGTATATTTTTATAGAAATTAACTAATAACTAAACATGGCATAAATGAAATGGAAACACAATATAAAACCAATATTGTTAATGTTTAGACCAGTTACATTATAACAGTTATTAATAATAAGACTTTCTTGTATGGTATTTAAGAACCAGGGACTAAATCTAGATTATTTTGAATCTCAGTTCTTACACTTTCTAGCTTTGTAATTTGACAATTTATGTTATCCCTCTATATCTCAGTGTCTTCATCTCTTAAGTAGAGACTTAAGTGGAGATAATAATAATACTTCATAGGGTTATTGTGGAGAACAAATTAGTTAATATACATAAGGTACTACTGTGAGATCTATATAAATGTTAAATACTATTTCCTTTTAACAAACAAAAGTAGATTATCATAAGCAAGAAATAAACTGCTGTATGGTTCTAGAAAATGAAGTTTTTTTACTGTTAAAATAATCACTACGTATTAGCTAAAATCATGATTTTAAAATATATATAAGAAAACCACTTTTCAAACCACAATATGATTTTGTAAATTCTTTGGATAGAAACACAAATCAAAAAAAAATCAAGAAGCAAATTTACATGTGAAAATATATTTTAAAGTAAAGGCAGCTGCTTTCCACAGCTTACATACACCAAAGTTCTGTACTATATTTATACAAGTAATTCAGAGTTCTACACACACACACACACACACACACACACACACACACACACTAAAACAAATAATGCTACTACAAAGCTAAGAAGATTCAGCACTCAGATTCTCAGATAATTGCAAATTTCCGTCTGCCCATGGGATAGTGTGATCTTAGCCATGTACTGTGCAAGAGGTTTGTTTTATCTGATAATTTTCACTTTAATGTGAAAAGTAAGAATTTTAAGGGAGCAAAATTTCTGTAAACATTCTAAGAAGATACTTTCAAAGTACTCACATTTGATGAGCAAAACTTTTCAAGTAAGACCAGAGGAAATACAAGATTGCACAATGTCACTCCGGAAGATATTAAAGCAATTGTCAGAAAAAATATATCAAAATAGGACCATTTCAACTCTCCTAGGCTTCAAGAGTAAGGTGATCTCAGTGGAAAAACACAAGATGTGTTTTACCAACTTCTTGGCTTGCTTCTATACTTGCATCATCCAAAAGTGTTGCTTCTCCTTTTGACAACATGGGCAGGTACTTGGCTCTATAAATCCAGAAAATGCATTAAACACTTGCTGAAATGTGTGCATCCAAGTCTCTTTATAAACAAAAATGTGTTCAATACAGAAAAAAAATTCCAAGATCAAGACCGCTCACATTGAAATATGACAATATTACTTACAAGTCACATTTTACCTGAGACCCAGGAACCTGGGATTTGTAACATAGGTCATGATTGGTCAACTTTAATGAACAGATGAAAACCTAGCTACCTTATACTAGGCAAGAATAGGGGAAGTAATTCATGTCTTCCTTTTCCAGTTGTCATTTTAGCTCCATGATCCACTCAGCTGCAGGTACAAACACTGCATCTCTTTTGGGGTCTGGTGGCTGAAGCCCTCCCTCCCTCCCTAACTCAATAGGGTGACAACTCTGGCAATCACTTTTCTGTTCTCTGGGCTTGTTTTCAGAGCAGTGCCACTTCACAGGAAAGATTTATGGTAGATAGCCATTGAGAGAAACAAAGGAGTTACCGTGACAACCTACATATTCCCAGAAAGCAATTGGGCAGATGGCAGGACTAAAGGTAAGTAGGGAGAGAGCCCACTTCTCCACAGCATCTTTCTTGGGATAAGTCCCTAAGAATCCTGGAGAAACAAGAGATTCCATCTCTCATGAATTGGAGCACAGCATTTTGCTCTTTTACTCTTGGGCTATGTTTATGTGTTTACGTTTTCAGCTAGTATTCATTAAGTGCATAATATATTCCAGACACCATTCTAAGCACATTAGGACAATTATCAGGTGTAATTTTCACAAAAGCCTCATAAGCTACTTCCTCTTCATTCTCATAACAATGATCATTAATTTCATAGGTAAGAACCTGAGGCCCTGATGAATTAAACAGCTTTCTCAGGATTGCACAGTTAGCAGGTGACAGGGCTAAACCTCACATCACGGCATGGTTGTGATCAAGGGCCAAAGCCTGGACCTTCATGACATACTCTATATGCCCTATTTTAGTCTTTTCTTTGGTGGGGGTGTCGTTCTATCTTTTTCTTGGATCCCACAAAGAGGAAAGCATATGGTAGCAATCAGCCAATTAAAGACAATAGCTGCTTTTCCTTTGACCTAAGGTATAGGTGAGGGGGTTAGTCTACTTAATATATTAAGAGAGAGAAAAAAATATTAATAGCCCTTGCCCTATCAGAAGATAGGAAAGTAAGAGCTAACTGCTCTTTACCATTCTCCAGGGAGGAAATGGATAAGCAAGAGTCCATTGGAAATATCCTCTATCTGAGCTGAATCCAAATTCTAAAACATGTAGCATTTTAAAAACCTTCCCTAAAACAGAGAATAATAGAAATCCCAAGAAACATCGGCAGGAACCAACAATCAATTCACCAGAAGGAAATATGAGCCCATAACATCTGGAGAAACAATCTGTTATTCAGATAGGCATTCAAAGCAAAGGAACATTTGAAAAAGAACAATTGCTAAAAACGATTCTGCATTCATATCTACTGTGGTTAAAACTTTATAAAATTAGCCAATAAGATGCACTGGGAAAACAAAAGCACTGTCATGCTATCATTGCTACACACTTAAGAAAACATACATTACAGAAAAAAAGAAGGAATTATAAAAGGTCACATAGCAAATTGGCTTCAAAACACATATCACTTTCTCAGTTGTTTTGTCTAAAAACATCAAAATAACTTGATTCCCTTAATTAGCATCCACTGTTCTCAGACTCTAAACAATTTAGAATAGTTATCTATTCATAACTCTTCAGTAGAGTTGTTTAGGAAGCAGTCATCACAAGATAATCACCAAAGTTGGTTAATGTAGGTAAACAAAGGAAGAAGCAATGAATATGTAAAAATCACTGTCGATTTCATTGCCATATGATTGTATTACACATGGAATTCTAGTCAATGAAAATTCTTCTAGTAAGTGCTGGAAACTGTATCACTCAGTGGGATTTATAGGACTCAGTAAGCATCACAGCTGACAAAGGAATTTCTTTAACACTAGTTAGTCATTGAATGGTATTTTAAACTTTTCTAAAGGTAATCAACAAATTAAAAAGTTAAGGCTTATCTTTGTCCTTTAACCAGTTAAACATTGACCAGTTAACTGGAGCTACTACTTAGATCTTCAGCAATAACTGCACGTTTTTCGCATCACTGATCATACTCAAAAGAATCCTGTTCCCAGGCCCTAATTTGGCCCAGGAACCTCCACCTTGAACTCACTAGCTAATTTCCTGGTCTACAAATCTGTCCTAATAAATCTAGAAAGCAACCAGACCTAGTCAGCTACAGAGTGTGGAAGGCATTCTGACCAGAGCAACAAGAAAGAAACAGATCCTACAGGGATGCTTTGCTGGGAAGATGTGAACAATGAAATATTTATAGTTAGGTCAAAAGAGAAAGGTGGGTTGTATGGGATGACTGTCTTCCACACTGACAAGCCTATAAATAATGATGAGAAGATAAACATGCAGGAGTGGTGAAGGAAAAATATATGTATAATAAGACATATAGGCAGTCTTTAGAAATAAGAAGAAAGAAGGAAATGAAATATAGTAAAGAAAAATGTAGGTATGTAATCAAGAGTAGTGATGGATAACAGGAAGTTAAATGTCTTAGTTTGGCAATTTATAGCCATTTTCTTTAAAATATTTCCTTCAAAGAATTTAATAAATATCCACCTTAAAAAAAAACAGGTACCATATCAAAATGTAATATATGTATAACATTAAAATAATACTTACCAAGAATTCACAGTAACAAAAGATATGCAATTGATTTAAGATAAAATTTGAAAGCAGTATTCAAAAACTCAAATTATGAGTTATTCTGACCAGGTAGAAAAAAGTATATAAAAGATAGGATGAAATACTTAAAAATTAACCATGGTTATTGATAAATAGAACTTCTGCTGCTTTTTCCTTATTCTTCTATTTTTTCATATTTTATATAATAAATGTTAATTTGCATTATAATAAATTTTTTAAGAGGGAGGACAATACTGCAAGTAAGAAAAGTCATAGCTCCATTTGAACTAAAGAATAAGTTCAACTTTATTTTTTTTAATTTGTTAAAAATATATTTTATTGATTTTTTTTTACAGAGTGGAAGGGAGAGGGATAGAAAGTCAGAAACATTGATGGGAGAGAAACATCAATCAGCTGCCTCTTGCACGCCCCCTAGTGGGGATGTGCCTGCAGCCAAGGTACATGCCCTTGACCGGAATCGAACCCGGGACCCTTCAGTCCGCAGTATGATGCTCTATCCACTGAGCCAAACTGGTTTCAGCAAGTTCAACTTTATTATTTCCCAAGGACCTAAGTCCTGTACGACATCCTCTTAGCGTGTCTCAGATCTAGGATTGAACTTAAATGTCTGTGGAAGAGTCAAACACTCAAGTGGAATTTAACAAACACCAGAAAAGGCCGTCTGTGCCGCTGCTCTTCTGTAGAGCCTGAAACGCTATTCTGCTTTTTGTCACACACACAAAGCCTGCTAAGCGTGTGAGGTGCACATGCTTGACTATGAGCTTTGATTATTGGAAGTAGATTTGCTTAATAAAACAACCCTACTGAGGGAACAGGGTTTTTTTAATGTATGTTGGAAAAAGGAAGGGTGTGGGGGTGGAGCTAATTCTTAAGTAGAAATGCTTTAGAAGATGGGCAGCACTTCATAGGAAGAACATGGTTGCGCTACTGGAAAACTAGCCTGGGTCCCAGATACCCAGGGCTCAGAAACTAGAGGGTGCTGCAGAAAGCTGGCCGGAAGGACAGCCAAGCAGCCACACAAGGAGACATCTCGACCAAAGTCTTCTAGGCTTAGTCTTCCCTAACTATAAGTTTCTAATACTAAAAGCCTTGGGCCTTTTGCAGCTTGAAACAATGGTCTGACACATTATGAATATTTTCAAGATTTGCAAAATATTGGAATTGAAAATGACCTTTAAAAACACTTTATATCAAAACCCTTCATTGCACAGATGAGGTTACTGATGTTCAGGGAAATCTTTCTAACATGCAAATCAGATGGCCTCAGTACAGGGTTAAGATTTGGCCATGGCAGGATTTCTGATTCCAGCTAGAACAGTAGCTTGTGTCACACTAATACTGGGCTCATGGCTGGCAAATGCAGCGGCAGTGACGGGAGCCTCTCCCACCTCTGCTGCCGGCAGGTGGACATCCCCCAAAGGCTCCTGGACTGTGAGAGGGCACAGGCTGGGCTGAGGAAACCCCCTCCCCTGAGTGAATGAATTTTGTGCACCAGGTCTCTAGTAAATGTATAATTTCCAAATGTTTAAAATTAAACAACATACCTTTAAATAATGTATGGGTAAAAGAAAAAAAAATCCCAATGACCCTTAAAAAATAATATATTACATGCATATATTAGGAAGATTAAATATCAATAATCTTAGCTTCCAACTTCAGAAGTTAGAAAACAAAGACCAAATCAAACCCAAAGAAAGTGAAAAAGGGAAAGAAAGAAATAAAACAAGATAAATAAATAAAACAGAAAACAAACAAAACCTACAGTTTCTTCTTGGAAAACAATACTGTAATTAACAAACGGATCATAAGCCTTCGGAATAAAAAAGTTACAGAACAAATGATAGCTATCTAGCTACAGATATAAAAGCTTACGTGACCATTACGACCAGATAACCGGCCAGTAGCTATGACACATACTGACCACCAGGCGGCAGACGCTCAACACAGGACTGCCCCCTGTTGGTCAGTGCATTCCCACAGCCAACCTCCTGCAACTGGCCATCCTCCCACAGTTCCTTCCCCTGGCTGCCCAGTCCCGATTGGCCCTGATTGCTGGCCAGACCGAGGGACCCCACCCTTGCACAAATTCATGCACCAGGCCTCTAGTATATATATAAAACCCTAATAGGCAAATAGATCAAAGGGCAGAACAACCGAACAACTGATCGCTATGATGTATGCTGACCATCAGGAGGCAAGTGAGGAACATGGCGAGCGTCGGCCTCGTGGAATGATGTAGCAGGTGAGTGGGGGCACCAGACCAAGGTGGGGCACCTGTTGCCTCTGGTGGTTACTGAAAATTCTTTGCTCCCGCATATCACAGTCTTGCCTGGCGCTCATACCTGCTGCTGGCCCCACTCATACCCGCAGCCAGCACCAGAGCCGCTGCTCTCACCTGCTGCTGGCATCTGCTGCTGGCCCTGATTGCTTGGCCACCCCTCAAGGCTTCTCCACCTTCTCCTGCTCCTGAGGGGCCATCGGGGTCAGTAGCTGCTGCTGCTCGAACCCATTGCTGGTGATGGCCCCACTCGCACCCACTGCTGGCCCTGCCCCCAAAGGCTCAACACCATTAGTGGGTGCGACCAGGGCCAGCACTGTCAGTGCATGGGAATCATGGCAGCAGGAGTGGGGCTTCAGGAAGACAGGGGGTTGGGGGTCGCAGCAGGAGGGGCTGGGCGGGGCGCAGAGGATGGGCTGAGACCCACCCCTGTGTCCACTGCAGCTTTGCAGCCCACAACTCCTTTCAAAATGCACAAGTTTGTTCACTGGGCCCCTAATCAGATATAAGGCCAAATAGGAGAGACAGTGATTCTATATGTGGAGAGAGAGAGAGAGAGAGAGAGAGAGAGAGAGAGAGAGGGAGAACCAACTTTATGTCAATAAATTTAACAATTTTATTAAATGGCTAAATAAGTTTATTGAAAAACCACAAATTAAAGCCAACATAAGAAGACTGGAAAGTGGAGAATCCTAAATATTTTAGATGAATAGAACCTTGAATTAAAAGCACTGCCACAATAGAAATGCCAGCCAAGATGGCTTCACAGGTGAATTCCCTTAATCAGGTAAGAAAGAAATTACAGTAATACTATACAAACTCTTTCAAGAAAGAGAGGGAGTATAAAAGGAACCACTTACTAATGAATTATAATGCAATCTAACCTCAATATCAAAAATTCACATAGATATTATAAAAAAGGAATTACAAGACTCTCTCATTAGCAGAGACTCAAAAATCACACACACACACACACGGACACACACACACGTATATGTAATTATGTGTGTATCTATTTATTCCAGAAATGTAGTGTAGTTCTAACATTTAAAAATATATCACTCTAATTTACCTCATTAAAGAATAAAGGAAAAACCACAATGATTTCAATAGATGTAGAAAAAAAAATCTCACAAAATTCCACACTTATTTACAACAAAAACTTTGCAAATTAGAAATGGAATAAAGTTTTTGTTAATATGGTAAAAGGTGTCTAAAAGAGGAAAAAATGATAAATATCCCACTTAACGGTGAAATACTGAAAACTGGGATCTGGAATCAAAGATGCTTCTCATTTCATTCGTCTTTATTTGTCAACTTTCTATCCATTCTCTCATGTTTAGTACACAATCACCTCTTCTCAGAAATTTTCCAAAAACTCTGCAAGACCAGGTTCCACCTCCCTCCCAGGTATTTCCTCAGCTCTGTGCTAAACTTTATCTCACTCTGTTATTAATACCTGTTTTATTCTTTTCCACTAAATTATAAGCTTTTTTTAAGGTAGAATATCTGTTTGTTTACCATCCTATCTTTTAATGTCTAGCACATAGTAGGCACTCCAAAATGGTCTGGTGAGTGTTGAAGTACTGATTGAGTTGTCCCAAATCTTCTAATTATTGGCACTCTAAACTAGAACTTGGTCACTTTATTCCTACCTAATCCAGAAAACTACCTATTTAACAGCATAACCCGTCATCTCCTTTCTCTCCCTTGTGCCAGCTTATCATTTCCACAAATCATAAAGACACAAATCATAAAGGTAAGTCCAGAGACCTTAGTTTTTATGCTAACAAGGGCACTTACATGTAAGTGACCTTATGGTATATATTTCACCACGGTACCTATTCCTATGCTACCAAAGAAGTGAGGGAAGTCATTTAACTACCTAGCCTAGGGAGCAGAAAATCAGAGGACTGGTCCATGAGTGCATTTATCCAATTCCACATTCAGTGATATCGTGTTGGTGATATGGAAGCAGCCATGGTGGGAGTGTTTATCCAATGGCAAAGTCTACAAGTCAAGCTTGATTTTGCAGATCATTTGTTTTGTTGGAGATTTTGAGAACTGGCTATGATTGAGCATGCTACTGGCTGTCAGCTTACTCGGATACCATATACAATACAGAGTCCACTCAGACATTCTGACGGCTATGCTAGTTCATTCTATTGCCTCCACTCATCATCCACCAAGGCTGCCACAATAAAAGCCAAGGCAGTAACAAAGTGATTCTAAATATATTAACATTTTTAAGTGAACTTCCTATCCCCACTCTGCCAGATTCACTGGCACCTGATTTGGGTTCATTTTGTTAATAAGTCATTAGAATGCTTTTCTCTAATCAGCACTGAAATTCCAGGGCCTGCATTTCAGTGAAAGTATTCCAAAAACAAGATTGCTGCTTGAAACACTTAGGAAATGGTTACGTGATAGCAATGTACATTCAAGGAACATCACTAAAAGAGAGATTTCTCTTCCCTTGTGGAATTTTAAAACATTAAAAACCAAGAAAATTAGCAGTGTTTCAAATAGAAGGGACATGCTATTATAAACCACTTTACTAGTATTTCTGAGTATGGGGTTTAGATGATATGGCAATTGATCTATCAACATCTCCATAATTGCAAGCAATACCACAAAATAAAATTCTCAGTGTTCACCAATCACGTTTTAGTGCCGAACACTTCATGCAAGCCGCTGTTAGTGATGCTAAATACTGTTTCCACAGCATGCAAAATGAACTAATGACCAAGCCCACATTTTATATTTCAGAGATGTTCTTTCTTGGTGCGATTAATCCTGCATTCTGCACAGATCACAATCTGCTGATCCAGATAGAGGTCAGAAGGAAGAACTGTCTATGATGTCAAGTGTCGACCTACCCTGTTCTTCCTGTTGCCAGAATTAAAATAACCAAGAACTTTTGTGTGTGTGTGTGATAATAGATATGTGCAGGCTATCTCTATCCCTTGAGGTTTCTATCACATTCCTTATGTGTGATCATGAAATAGAACGTCCTTGGGATCCTACAAGCTGAGTTTAAGAATCAGTGGAATCCCTGGCTGGGTAGCTCAGTTGGTTAGAGCAGTAGTAGGCAAACTGTGGCTCTGTTGACTAACGAGTTCGCAAACCACTGAGTAAGGCATTACCCTTACCCAGAAGTTTTAATTTCAGGTTAAAGGCATTATTACATTATTAAAATGATTTTTAAGTGTTTTTTATCAACAGAGCAGCAAACTGCGGCTCGTGAGCTGCATGTGGCTCACCAGCTGCAGTTTACCGACCACTGGGTTAGAACATCATCCTGCTATGCCAAGGTTAGGAGTTCAATCTCTGATCAGGGCACATACAAAAAGCAACCAATGATGCCCCGTCCTTTCTCTCTCTAAGTCAGGAGTGGAAAACCTTGCTTCTGCCAAGAGCCATTTGGATATTTATAACATCATCTGTGGGCTATACAAAATTATTGACTTAAAACTTAGCCTGCTATATTTGGTCAAACATTTAATTAACTCACCCCTAACTAATGCCTTGCAGGGTCAGACCAAATTATTTCACAGGTATTATACAGCAGACCTCCGACTGGATGTTCCCCACGCATCCTCTAAATCAGCTGGAGGGTTCCATTGAACTGGCACCAGTCACTGAGGTAACATAGTAGAGAACACACCTGACCATCCACCTTGCTCTGGCTGACAGATGTAAGGTGAGTAAATCTGGTTGCTATACAGTCAAACCTCGGTAGAACTGGCTGTCATTGAGCATACTACTGGCGGTCCTCGAGCATTTTCCATCCCAATCCAACAACCCTTTAGGAGAGAAAGTGTGACTATGAGTCAGTTTACCACTGTTAACATCTCAGGAAATTGTGCTATGAATATTTTTGTCTGGTTTTTGCTATTATAAAAAATTTTCATTTTTTACTGTAGATTTCATTTTTGTTAATTTTTTATTGGAATTTCATGTCTTTTTTATTTTTAAAGTGTTTAAAGTGTTTATTTCTAGGTTAAATAGTATATTACACATGTACTGTGTATAAGAAAAGTTAAAACAGGGAATCATTTAGGGGTCTGGAAAGGTTTAACTCAATTTACATGATTTCAAATGGAAAAAAAAGTGATTCTGTTTTCAAACAACCATCCAGAACACGGCTCTACTGTACATATTGTGGTGACTTTAAGGAAATGGTGAGATTTATGCTCAAATTAGGCCTCTCTATATTTTTAGAATTGATGTATTTCACATATAATAGAAAAGCAATATCTAGCAATGGGTAGTTAGCAATCATTACCACAATGCCTCAGTGGAGATGTGTTATATATTATAATTTTGTACCAGAAAATTCCACACAATTTCATCTGCCAATAATTCTCTAATAATGTAAAGTTAGAAGGACCAAAAGATCATATACTTTGACAACGTACCAAAAACCTGAGAAAAGCTTTTGCAATGTGAGAAGAAAGCTTTCAGGCACATTGTTTTTATACCTATCTATCTATATCTCCATAGTGCTTATGTTTAAGTTCTCAATAATTGTCATCACTACTTACCAAACACTTTAAAGCTCACTTTTAACTGTATGATCTTAGAATATCCTCACCACATCCCTATAACATATGTAATACAATGTTCTGCATTTTACAGATGGGAAGCAGGCAAAGCAACTTGCCCAAGGTCATAAGGACAATGAACAAAGGACTCTGATTTGAACCTAGGCAGTCTGTCACCAGAGTCTGGGATTGTAGCCATGGTGACATAAGGCTTCCTCGGAGCTAGATGGACCCTAAGCAAGTCTCAAGAACCATTTGGAGTCATTCAGAACAAACCAGGTTACATCAGAGTCACATCACAATTTTTTACAAGAAAGCAATGCCAGACAACATAGTGTGTTTTGGACCTAGGTACTACTGAATGAAAGATACCATGCATTCATTAATAATGATTATTTATTTCTATAAAATACCTATCAATATATCCCTTCAGCATTAAAATACCTGCATCCAAAATAGAGTCTTATTACTTATTAGAATATGTTCATACATCATTTTTCTAAATTTAAAGCACAAAGGTGGTTCCAATCACTGACCGTAATACAAAATGCTGACATACTTTGAAAAAGTGCTGCTAACCATGCAAGCATCCCAATTCTTCTAATCTTCACTAAGCAAAATAAAATCAACATACCACTTCATGGGAGGTTCCCTTTTGTTAACTTTCATCATTATCTCTACAATGTTTCCCAAGTATCTGATTATTGAAATATTTTATTCAGTTAGCTTTAGCAATGGCCTACTTAACTCAAGAGAAAAACCATATGGGACATGTATTTCAAAACCAAATAATATTCCCATTCTAGTAGCAGCCATGAAGCAAAAAGTGTGTATGCTTCTGAATTTATTTTTTTTATACTTCTTTGTTTTTTTAAATATATTTTTAATATTTCAGAGAGGAAGGGAGAGAGAGAGAGAAAGAAACATCAACAATGAGAGAATCATTGCTAGATTGTTGCCTGCACTTCCCCTACTGGGAATTGAGCCCAAAACCAAAGCATGTGCCCTGACCAGGAATTGAACCTTGACCTCTTGGTTCATTGGTTGACATTCAACAACCAAGCCACACCAGCTGGCCTTTTTAAAAATATATATATTTTTATTGGTTTTAGAGAGAAAATAAGGAAGATAGATGATAGAGATAGAGATAGACATAGAGATAGAGATATATAATATCAATGAGAGAGAATTATCAATTGGTTGCCTCTTACCCACCCCCTACTGGGGATGGAGCCTGCAACTTGGGTATGTGCCCTGACTGTAATCGAACTGGTGACTTCTTGATTCATGGGCCAACATTGAACCACTGAGCAGATTGACCAGGTTTATTTTATTTATATATATATATATATATATCTTGTTTAAAATACATATCCTTTCAAAAAGGGGGACATATGTAATACTTTCAACAAGATTTATATTTTTAAAAAAATTCTAAAGGAATAAAATGGAAAAAAATCTCAAATTCACGTCATGTTTAACATTTTCTTCTTTTCAACCCCATGGCTTATAAGACATTGCCCTGCCCCACTTTATGTGTCATGGACTCATATATTTATGTTGTTTCTTATACTGAATTATAAACTCCTGAAGAGCAAGATTTATCTTGCTTATCTCCCTAGCCCTGAGGTAAGTAGCAAAGGGCCTTGGCCCATGAAGGTACTCAAAGTTGTCCCGATACCTCTGCAAACTGAAAAGTAGAATCAAGTTAACGCTGAATGGCTTATGAGTCTGCTGAACTATTTTGATATTACTAATTGCATAACTTTCTGTAATTTGTCAAATTTTAAGAGCCTGCCTCCTAAAAATCTATTTAGAACAGAATTTCCTAGAAGTGCATGCACATTTTCAAAACATAGATCTCATACTGAATGTAGATGACTTCTTATGGATCTTGTATTTCAATGTTAAATTGAAAGGAAAATAAATTAAAAATCAAGAATAATAATCTCTTCATTTCATTTGGTTGAAGATGAAGAATCTAAGTAAAATAAAATATTCACATTATAACTAAAATATTTTGCCCTCCTTTAAATAATAAAATATTAGACAAAACAAGACTAAAATGTACTAAACCTATTATACAATTTTTCATAATATATTTTTACACAATATAGCCAAACTGTTCTAGAATATTATATACCCTGAACTATTTTTCGTTGGAGAGTATCAAGTGCTTTGGAAGAAAATGAATAATCAATGAATGCCTTCCTGTTTCCCGGACCCCTCCATCCCTGTGAAATATGCTGCAAGTGAGTAAAAATAAAGCTCCAGTTTTCAAATAGGTTTGGTAATGTGGACCATACATTTAAGGAATTCTTATTTTAAAAAACCTTGGCTTTTTAACGTATTCCTAAAAAGAAATAATATTTTACAATAGAAATGGTTATTAAGGCAGGATCAAAACCCATAATCTGAGAAATATGTGTATAATGTACATAGTAAAAAATGTGTAAATTAAACTGGCAAAATATGTCATCTCCAATGAGCTGCTAAATATTATAACCTACTCTATTAATCATGTCACTGGTGCTAATGGACTTTTTGGATCAGCAATGTATGAAACAGCTTGTAAAAGGTATAAAATGAACATATATTTATAGAAATGAATTCTGTATACTCTTTGTAACTACCTTGCAATACTGCAGGTGTAAGGTTGCGAAACATCCCATTCAAGCTAAAATGGTGCATTGCTATTAATATTTGGGTTCCCTGTAACTATTTTGGCACTGCTTACCCAAATATATCTAAGACATAGCTCACAGTTCCTATCTGTTCTTTCAGGGAATAAAACGGCCAGTAAAGAAAGGGTAAGCTGACACGGCTCAGTGTGACAGGGATGTTTTTCAAAACTATAACTTACACGAGATCCCCAATGAATTAATGTAGAGATAAATGTATGAGAGCTGACATGAGGATGAAAACAATATTTTATATAGTTCTGTCAGCAAACCATGTGCCTGCCATCATAATATATGGCCTTAGCTATTTTGCCTTTAGCAAAAATAACTACATGCAGTGTAAGCAATTATTTGGGCATAGAGCAGTATTTTGAGTAGAAGTGTTTTTAATTAAAATTAACTGAAAACAGAATTTTTGAATCACCCGCCTTCAGATAAATGCAAGATATTACAACTCTCTAACAATAATTTAAATTATCTAATGCTCTCAATGTCTAAGTGACTTTAAGCTACTGCATAAAGAAACAATTTGAATAAAACTACTGATTTGGAAATTGAAAAAATATATAAAAATAGTCTAAAGAAACTATTCTGATAGTATTAGCATATAAATAACTAATAATTGTAAAAATGTTATAATTGTTACCATATGCTAACTAAAAAGAGCAAATAATGATAAAAGATACTATCATCTGCCAACCAACTAACTATATTTCCTTATGCTAAAATCAGACCAGGTGTTGGTCAAATAATTCAACTGCAATAAGAAATAAATCTCTGGTGCTTCACCAAAAAAGAAAACATGCTAAAAAATATCCAGGAAAAAAAAGTGATTTGATGAAATGATGGATACCCATAATGGAATAAATTGGTCTCATTTTCAATTAAGTAATTTTATTAGCTGTTATTATTTTCATGAAAGTGAACTCAACACTGTGTGGACCCCTCAGATCTTTCACAATTGTCTAAAATCCTCATGAATTTACCACTCCACATGCATAGTGTCATTAGCTGGTCTACAATGGGCTGAAAGTTAAACTGCAGAAGAATCTACATACCTCATATCTGGCACAAGGCAAGTTGCTACATCCAGCAACCTTCAACAATGACCTACCTATTCCCGCCAATGCTGAAAACTCAGATGGCAGTCATCTTCAAAATATTAGTCAGAAGAAAGTTCTTTATTTGGAAATTTAAGGTTGTCTAGTGTGAATCCAAAAAGCTGCACAGAAATTTAAAACTTGTGAAAAAACAGAGAGAGAGAGAGAAATTGACATATAATGCTAAGATGGTTACTGGGGCAACACATATTAAGGGAAAGATATACCTGAGTCACAGTTGCCACAAATTTAAGAGTGTTCTAAGTGTACCAACATATGAATGGGAAAGAAAATCTCCTCCCCACAGAAGGAAGTTCCCTTTAGGTAAAATCCCCATTTGCAGAAAATAGCCAAGGAGATAGATGTTTGTACCTCCTTTGCCCAAACAGGTAAGATAATGAGAGGTGGTCAGCCAGAATTCCCATTTCTGGGTTGTTCTATACACTCCTGGGTCATGACTTGTTTTCTTTGTTCTTCAACCTCTGCTAAAGAAACCAAGTTCCCTTCCATCCCAGAATATCTTTGGAACTCAAGAAAAATGAAAACCTAGTTGAAATGGCAATGGTGTTAGAGAGTTAATGGATAACATTAAAAACTGAACCTAGCCTGGACAGTGTGGACCCGTGGTTGAGCACTGACCATGCACCGAGAGATCACAGTTTGATTTCAAGTCAGGGCATGTGCCTGGGTGGTGGACTCAATCCACAGCAGTGGGTATGCAGGAGGCAGCGGATCATTGTTGATATTTCTCTCTCATGGATATTTCTATTTCTCTCCTTTCCTCTCTCTAAAATCAATAAAAAAAAACTTTCTTTTAAAAAAACCTAATTTTGTTTACCACTTCTTTCCTGCACAAATGGTGTCTGACCACCCCTAGGACTCATTCGGTATAAAGACTGCACTCATTATAGAAGGCATTATGGTGCAATGGGGTGAAAATTAAGTTAGAGAAGGAGAGAAGCCCAAATGGTAGACTGCCTTCTTGAATTCTTTTCTGGCTGCTATAGTTCCCTCTGTGCTCAATGTTGAGCAAGCTGTTACCTTGCTACTGAAATGTTTCTGTAATCCTTTCTATGTATTATCTTCTCCAGTGCCCTTAAGGCCCTTGAAATCAGAAATTGTCATTCTTTGTAGCTCTGAATGGCCCAGTTTCTGGCAATTGCTAGATATGTATACATGTTAGACACAAAGTAGATAGGTAAACATGATGAACTTGGACAAACTACTCAACTTATCTAAGCAGTTTACTAAAAAAATCCATCCTGATTTTTTTTTACAATAATGAGAAAATATTTGCAAGTATGGCACATAGTATGTGACCAATAAATGCATTTTCCATCCTATCGTCTTACTCTGGAAAAAAAACTCAATAAAGAGGGCAGAGGGAACCTGTTCAGTTATAAATAAGACATAGATGATGGATTCACTGATTTTTCTACAGAATGGGGATTGTTTTATACCACAGCGGCTCAAGCCAGGGCTTCAGAGGCAGACAACCTGGGTTGAAATCATGGCTTTATCCCATTTTAACTATAGAAAACTGGGGAAATAAGTTAGCCTCTTTATACCACGGTGTCCCAAATAGCAACAGAGAAATAATAATACTCACTCTCCAAAGAGCTTTTTTGAAATTAAATGATAAAAATGCCTGAATAGAACTATTACACAGATTGATAATTGCCCAATAAATGTTGGTAAAATATAGCTAATAACCTACCATCAAAATAGTACAATGGCATAAAAATGAGTTTCTTACAACCTATGGAGACATAACCTAGAAGCAGTTTAAAATTAACAACACATCTGAGGCTTAAAAAGGATAACTAAAATAATGGAAAATGGGTTTGAATGGTGACATCCCTCTAGCAGACATGACAAAGATGCAGCCTTTTCAGTTTCATGAATAACTGTCTTCCTCTGCATCTGGGAGGAGAGGGGAAATCAAGGGGAGAAAGCACGAGAACTACTCAATACCCATTGAAATATCTGGAACCTTTTCCTTTTTCTCTTTCTTCTCTTACAAAACACCTCTCTGAATAACAGGCAAACCTCCCTTTAGTCTTTTAGCCATATTCCAAACAAAAAAAAAAAAAAAAAAAAGAACATTTCTAAAGTTCTGCAGACTTTTCTGAGTCATCCTGCTGTAGTGTACGTCCAACTTCCACCAGACAGGTCAGCCGCCCACACCTGTAGCTGCTCCCTCACCTTTCCCAGCCCTCCCCTGGATTGTACCCCCCAAGCAGCTGTCTCCTGGGCTGCCACATCAACAGCCGCCTGCACTGCCATCTGCTCCTCTGCCTAAGCTCTGCTAGTTGGCATTTTTCCTGGCTACCTACCAACTCGCCTACAGCTTCTAGATAGTAAATAGATCTGAACCAAAAAGTAAGGTGATATGTCTAAAATTAAAAACCTGACAAAAAAGAGTTATCAATCATAAACACAGTGTTTATAGGTAACCAAGTGATTTTCTATACTAAATTGCATTCAGCCCTGTGCTTGCTCCCACTATCCTACTACGAATAACAATAAAACGCTACTCATAGAGTGTCTCTTATATCTTAAACCACGTCATTTTAACCTTTGCAACAAGTCTATCAGGTAGGTCTGGTTTCTACCATTTTCAGAAAAGCAAATTGGTGCTCAGGGTAGTTAAGGGATGTATCCAAGTTTGAGCAACTAGTAAGCACTGGAGCTGGGAATTCAACCCAAGTTTTCTGATTTGTAGCTCGATGCTCTTTCTTTTTAACTAGAAAATGGGACATTACAGATCACTGATTTCAGTTTGTGATTAAACAGCCCATTTTCTACACTAGAATGTGATCTCTGCGGGGGCAGGGTGTTACATGAGCCTTTTGCTCTGTCTTATTCTCAACACTGAGAACAGTGCCTAGAGTGGATTTGTTCCATGTAAGGGATGCATGAGAGATGCACCAAACAGCATCACTGAGAGTAAATGTAAACATAGTTCCAACAAGAGCAACAAGCCAACAAGAATTTCCCCTTCTATGCATACAATGCACAGCTCAACAGAAGACATCCTCATAAAGAGTTTTATCCAGGTTTCTAAAAGCTCCTGCCACCCACAACCATTTGGGTGAGCCACAGGCCTACTTAAAAAAGAGAGAGAGAGAAAAGTAGAGGGAGAGAGAGAAAAAAAAATCAATGATGATAAAGATTCATTGATTGGCTGCCTTCTGCACACCACTCACTAGAGATCAAGCCCACAAACCAGGCATGTGCCCAGACCTGGAATGGAACCGTGACCTCCTGATTCACAAGTTGAAGCTCAACCACTGAGCCAAGCCAGTTGGGCCACAGGTCTATTTTCAATGGTTACAGAATGTCACCCACTCATTGCCTGTGTATATGTAAAGAGCGGGAATATGACACAGATCTAAACAGTCAGCTAAAAGTATTACAGAGAAAGAACTAACTCCCATTCAGAGGCACCATATTGAATTAAAGTGAACAATTGTAGCTACTCATCTACATATGGATCAAACTAGGTAGAAAGTGCTAGAGTTGACTTATTTTCCAAGGCTATTTTATATGTAGACTGTCTCCTTGGGCAGGTCTAGCACATTAGTGTGGAAGAGCCTGAAGGTTAAGTCAGGGAGCCTGGTGACTGCTACTTGCCAGCTGGCAGTCACTGGGCATCCCTAGCCTCAATGTCATCATCTGTGCAATGCCTTGTCTGCCTTGCATACAGGGTTGTTATGAAATTCAAGTACAAACAGTGTAGTTAAGTGCCTTTGAGAAGTATAAAATGTCCTACAATGGTAAGGCAATATTACTGTCTCTCCCATGAAAATTGAACATATTTTCTTGATTAAATAAAAATACATTTTATAAAGTCAAATGGTTATTTTCTATTCAAGACAGAATTAAATATAAACATATCCCTAATTTGGATATTGAAAGCCAATTTTTGTGATGATGGAGGACATGAAGGCAACTTGTTATATAACCAGGACATCAAACACATACTAATTCAGGTGAGATGATCTACAGCTCAAGTTTGGTTACAATCCAACAGTCTGTTTTATTGCTTCCACTAGGCTGGAAAACTGAAATGAGGACCACAGTTTTTTTCATTTTTATATAATCCACAGAGTTTAAAAAGATACCAGCACATCATGATTACTCAATCCATAATTATTGAACAGTTTGAGTGAATAAAAATCCAACATGTCACTCGATTTCTGACCTTTTCTGGAAGATTGATTTGGGCATTTTATTTTAATGGGCCTATGGTTGAAGTCAGCTCCCAGTGACAAGGCCACCACACACACCTGAAACCCTTCATCTCCATAAACCACTGTCACCAGAGATGCCTCCATATTTTCCCAAAGAAGCTATGGGGCATCAAGTCTTGTTTATCAAATATGCTTGGCAACAGAGGATGCAGATAAGGAAAACACAACAAATTTGGTTTTGATCAAATTTCTTGCTGACTTACAAGTTCATGTTTTCCCCTGGGCTTAAGAGTTTCTGGGGGCTTACAAATTCACAGATTTGCATTTCAACTTCAGGGAGAGGTGTTTATGAGCAGAGAGAGATCAGAGTCCGGTCAGTTACAAGTTTGGAAAATTAAGTAATGCAAATGTATTAATGGCTTAATTGGGTCTTTATTGCCTTTTTTTGGAAGATCCGGGCCTCAAATGTGTACAGGGTGGGGCAAAGTAGGTTTACAGTTGTATGTAAAACATAGAGCTTATTCTTGTGTGACTATTTATTAATTATTATATTGTTTTCCATATGAACAACTGTAAATCTGTTTTGCTTCAACCTACATATTAATGGCTAAAAATTAATAGCTAAAGCAGGGTTGGTATGGGACAGTGGTTTGCAAACTCATTAATCAACAGAGTCAAATATCGACAGTATAATGATTGAAATTTCTTTTGAGAGCCAAAAACCGACTTCTGCGCATGGGCCACGAAGTTTCAATTGCACTGTACATGCCTGCCCGCATGTGGTATTTTGTGAAAGAGCCACACTCAAGGGGCCAAAGAGCCACATGTGGCTTGTGAGCAACAGTTTGTCAACCACTAGTATGAGACAATAGAAAGAAAAATGGAACATGAATTCCAGAACTTAATTATAGTAACTCTCTGCATATCCTTTCACATAAATTAATATTTTTGAGCACTTCCTCTGTGCAAAGCCCTTTGCTAGTAAGCTAGGGCTAAGTGATGAGTAATAAATAGCTCCTTCCTTCAAGTAGCTAGCAGTTTGGATAGATACTTTCATCAGAAATCCATAAGTACAGCTATAATTAGGATATGGTGTGCTATCAGAAGTTAAACAATCCAAAAAAATTATTGAGCCTTGACTATATCATTATACTCAAAAGAGGATTGAGTTTAATTATTTTTTATTTCACACTAACAAGATATGTTTACGACAGAGCCTTGCATGTCACTTAGAACTTTTAACTCCTGAAAATATAGGCATCAAGATCATTTGGGGGGAAATGTTCTCAATCAATAAGAGTTATGATTCACAAAGTACCCACCATGTGTAGGGGTGTATTTGTGTTTTACATATGAGGAAATGAGGGTCTGGGAGGCCTAGCAAGCCTACTAAAATATCAGTCAGTGGGGACCAGAGCCAAAATTCAAACATGGTTTTGTATAACGATTGAAAATTATTTTATTTTGCTTAGCATTTTTTAACAGCCTACAAACTAACATATGTGCTTTTCAGTTGAAGGGACTTCAGATTGGTTTGTGGATTAAAAATAAAAAGTACTGTCTGTGGAAAATGGTAAAAGTTCTTTTTTTACATCACATAGTATTTTTTTACATCATATAGGTGTACCAGAAATGAAAATGTACCATAACTTTTGTACCCATTCATCTACCGATGGGCACTGAGCTATTTCCCAATCTTAGCTATTGTGAATTATGCTGTTTTGAACATAGAGGTGCATACATTCTTTCTGATTGGTGTTTTGGGTTTCTTAGGATATATTCCTAGAAGTGGGATCACTGGGTCAAATAGGAGTTCCATTTTTAATTTTTTGAGGAAACTCCACAGTGGCTGCACCAGTTTGCATTCCCACCAACACTGTACTAGGGTTTCCTTTTCTCCTTGCCAACAGTTGTCATTTGTTGATGCCATCCATTCTGATAGGTGTAAGGTAGTACCTCATTGTTATTTTAATTTTCATCTCTCTGATGTTGAGCATTTTTTAATATGTCTTTTGACCATTCTTTCACAGCTGTAAAAAAGAAGGAACTCTTACCATTTGCAACAGCATGGATGAACCTAGAGAGTATTATGCTAAGTGAAATAAGCCAGTCAGAGAAAGATAAGTATTATAGGATTTCACTTATATGTGAAAATCTAATGGACAAAATAAACTTACGAACAAAGTAGAGCCAGACATATAGAGACATGGGACTGACAAATTTCAAAGGAAAAGTGGGGGTGTGGGGATGGGTAGGGAAAGATTAACCTTGGAATTTATATGTATAGTCCATGGGCACCCACAGTAGTCTGGTGAAGGCCTGGGAGGGGCTGGAGAGAGGGGTCAATGGGGAAAAAAAGCAAACAAAAAACAAGAGGACATCTATTAAACTTTCAACAATAAAAATAAATTTTATAAGTATTGCCTGCTTTGCCTAAAGGCTTATTTGGACTTATCAGTTTAGTATTATCAATTAATTCCCAGTCTTTTCCTTGAGGAAGGGGGCAGGGGGATCTTCATCTTTCTGTGGCACCTCCCACTATAGCTCCTGTTCTCCCTCTGTCGTGTAAGTTGGAAAATGTTCCTATTTATGATACTCATGAAAGCCCATTTTGGAAGCTCTCTCTCCATCACGCCCTAAAGCTTCTTGCATACCTGCCTCCCATTATGGTTGCCCCAAAACACTGAAAGCATTTTTGCATAAAAACACTGAGGTGTCTTGTTTCCCTGTTATGATCTCTAAGCTTTCTGCTCTGCATCTTACCCTCTGTCTGAGTTTTCTCATTTCCCTCCTAAAAAGCAGTGTGTTTCCTGGATATTTTTACTATAGTTTTCCTCTCACTTATCTCCTTTTCACAGACTGAGATGGTAGCTTTGTTATTTTTGTTCCCCTAGCCTTTGTGGCATATTTGTGTCCATTTCACTTGACAAACTTCAGAGAGATAAGTTTTTATATTTGTGGCTGAGGCTGAAAGAGTGATTTAAAAAAAAATGGTCCTCCACAGAGAATAGAATATTCTAACAGAGCAATAGAGTTAAATCTCACTGCATGTCACACACCAGAAAGAGATGGTGAGTGATTATTCTGTTTTTATACACTGGGGAATTTTTCCTCACATGGAAAGGGAAGATAATTCTTTCTTAAAAGAATTGCTCTGTTTGAAAGTTGAGGTAGAAAGAGAGAGGGCGGACACATGAGAAAGAATACATTGACATATTTTAAATCGAGGCAATTATTCTGTTCAATCATAGCGAGGCAATGGCAGCTGCTAAAACAGAACTCTAGCTAGAGATGTGGCTGTGATAGCAGCCTCCCAGATGGCTCCCATCGCCACCTCCTGGCTTCCACACCCTGTTGGCCCCTCCTACACTGCACCTGGGTTGATACAGTGAAAGTGCTAGTTTACTGCTTCTGAGATTAGATAATCAGGTCTCTCTGCCTCACATCACTTGCTCTGAGGGAAGCCGTGTCATGAGCGACCCTACTGAGAATGCCACATGTAGAACTGAAGCCTCCAACCCACAGCCATTCAAGGGAGCTTCATCATGGATAATCCTGTCTCAGTCAACCCTTCAAAGACAGTAACCCTGATTAACAGTTAATCACAACCTCATGGGAAAACAAAGCTGTTGTTGGCAGGACCCCTCACAAACTGTGTGAAATGTTTGTGATTTAAAGCTGATAAGTTTTGGGGTTATCCTATATAATAAAGCCTAATATGCTAAGCGTCCAACCACTCATTCATTCGACCATTTTCACCAGTCGCTATGACATTCACTGACCACCAGAAACAGATGCTCCCAACAGTAGGTTAGCTTGCTGTTGGGGTCCTACAGATCAGGACTGGGCAAGATGGGCTGGACATGCCCTGGAGCCCTCCAGCGATTGATCCCTGGCCCAAACTGTGCACCAGTGTGAGGAACCCCACCTAATTTTTTAACTACTTGTTGAAAGGCAAAGATAGTTTGGTTAGTGGATCAATGAAAACAAATTCTGAATGTGTACTAGGAGGCATTTTTGTGTTAAATGTAATATTTTAACATCAAGCATTTCAGCTTTATAAGGCTTTCCAATCACCTGTAAAGAATGAAAAGGAGTGCTCATTTATATAAAACAAGGGAGGGCCTAATCCAACCTACAACACAGTTTGTCCCAACTGAGTTCATGGTGCAGCCAACTGACACTGTGGTTTTGTTGACAAAAAGAAACAGTGAATGGATTATCTTAAAATCAGGGACTCAATTTAAGGGCGTAACGTTAATCAAATATATGCCTTCAAATGAGTAATGACTGGCAAATACAGTTGCTTTAAAACTTTTTAAAAATGCATAAATGTCCCTTAACTAACCAAGGGACAAAAATATATGTAATACCTTGACTTTCTTAGAAGGGAAAGTTGTGTCTATAGAAATGCAGTATATTTAATAATAAATATTTTCATGTTGCTATCAAATGAACATTAATCAAATCAAAATTAATCTCAATGCCTCATATCCATTTTTATTATATATATGAGTGTGTGTGTGTGTGTGTGTGTGTGTGTGTGTGTGTGTGTGTTTTAAGAAATAGAGATTCAGTTATTTCAAATCGTTTCACTAATAATTTTACTTAATGTACTGGTGGATTTTTTTTCTAGACAGAAAAATACATCTTGACAAATAGAAATGAATTATTCAATCATAATATTTTGGGGTTAGGAAAATATTCTTAAAAAGATAAATAAAAGAGACAAAGATATATACATTTCACAGGTGAAGACTACAAGTAGCATAAAGCTCTGTGTAATTGTTTCTAAAAAGACCAGATCATTTCTGTTTTAATCCTCACCCAAAGATATGTTTTTATTGCTTTTTAGAAAGAGAGGAAGGTAAAGAGAGAAAAAGAGAGAGAGATGGGGGAAAGTGGATGTGAGAGAAAAACATCAATTGGTTGCCTCCCATAAGCACCCTGACTGGGGATTGAATCTGCAACCTTTTGGTATAAGAACTACAATCCAACCAACTGAGCTAGCCAACCAGGGCAGGCCACATCATTTTTACTAAGGACTGATGGAAAGCACTGCTGTGCCATATGCACAAGGCTCAGCTTTTACATGAGAGCAGTTACTAGGACAGGATATAATTTCTGCCAAAATTATAGTCACAGTTCCCAATATATACTCTACTAAAATGAGTCTTCTGGATATGGGAAAGCATGTGTTCATATGGCTGCTTAACACTTACATATGAGGATGAAATGTAGGCATTTCTCTTCAACCTTATAAATTATTGATTAAGGAAAAAAGCCCCTGACTACATACAGAGAGACAAAGACAGAGACTGAGAAAGAAGCACCATCGCTTACAACACTACTTCAGCACTTTTTATGCATTGCACCTTCCTACCCAAGGAGGAGAATTATCAAAAATAATATTTTATCGTGTAAGGTTGGTATTAGACATTGTGGATAAACCATTGTAATATCTAAGATTTTAACCCTACCTCCAACAAGGGTTAATTTGCAGCCCCTTGAGAGTAATGTGCCCCACTGAAAATGTATGGACTACAGAATTAAGTCTGAATTCCTTAGCCCAGGAGATAAAACTGAATTTATATCCCTTCATCATTTATACCACCTTATTACTGACTGTACCTGCAATGCAATGCAGACTCTGTGAGGTCAAATATTCTGTCATTATTTTGGGAATTCTAGTATCTAGCACAGTGTATAGCACATAGTAGGACCAAATACTTTCTTGAAGATGAATGAACTTCACAGTTCACCAGATCTACCAGAATCTTTCAGGTCTCTAATATACTCTACACACTTCACCTTTATTGGCCTTAGAAATTCTTTGGTTTCAAGATAGAAAAGCCAGTCAAACTAGTTCTTTGTAAAAAAGAGCTTACTGGAAGGATTCAGAGAAATTTTCACAGAATTAAAAGACAAGAATAATAGTCAAACTGGGTTTTCCCACTGCAGCCCTGTATTCTCTTTATATACTGACATATTATTCTACTCAGTAGACCAGTTTCTTTTGCTTGTATGACATACACACATGGCTGCCAATTCCACGTCTGCATGATCTTAACAGCTTCAGCAATAGCTACTCTCTCTCCATCTCTGTCTTGGTCTGAAATTTATGGCACAAATAACCTTATGGATTGACTCCTTGGAATCAGTTGTTTGCTATGTTTGAATCAGCTATGGCCAAGGTTCCAGAATCACAGGGCACTAATATGGCCTTTAACAGTGTCTATGCATGGGCACAAGCATTCTTATAAGATAATATAATATGAAAGCAATGATTAACATTTTATACAAATAACTTTGCTGTCCCTCTTCAATCCTTCTTCAAACCTTAGTTCACAATGCCTGGCCAGCTTGGCTCAGTGGTTGAGCATCAACCTATGAACCAAGAAGTTGTGGGCTCCATCCCCAGTATGGGGCAGGCAGGAGGCAGCCTATCAGTGATTCTCTCTCATTATTGATGCTTATATTTCTCTCTCCTCCTCCCTTCTTCTCTGAATCAATAAAAATATAAATTTCCTTAAAAGACTTAGTTCAGAAGTTAACTTTCTCTATGAAGCTTTGCCCGAATCTTTAAGTCAAGTTTAATTCTCCTATACTGTCTCCTGTGGCTCGTGGTTCCAACCCAAGTTCACTGCTTGGTTTTCCACTAGACTGTATGTTCTTCTCTTCAAAATAATATATATAATGCAGGTGAGTATTGGAAATGTTGAGGCAACAGTGTGTAAAGTATATAATTGTCTAACCATTATACACGTCACCTGAAACCAATACAAAATAATATTGAAAACAAACTGTAATTGAAAAATAAAAAACAGAGTAAAATTACAAAAAAAAAAAACACACACACAACTACACAGTACTTGCATTTCTACTAATAATGGTAAAAACTTTGGTGCTAGTCACAGAGAGTAAAAGTCTCTAGTCAACAGACCCTGAGATTGGCTGACTGATTGATTCTTTTATTTTTTTTTAATGGAGCCCATAACACAATAAAGAATTTGCACCATATGCTGAGAATACAGGTGAATTTAAAAATTGTTTTCTAAAATTTGGCAAAATAATTAGTCCAAAATTTGGAAACTGAGCTTTCAGAAGTGCAGACAGATATTTTTGAAAGTGAAATCTCACTTTATATGTTAAAGAGAAATTCAGAAGTGACTAGCTAGAGCAAGTATAAATTTAGGTCTGAAAACCTGATTGACACATTTTCCAATCACTCTTCTAAATGTGTAACAGATTAATAACTTGGTGGTATTAGGCTTGGGTTCTGAGGGTCAGGAATTCAGATAGCAAAGTGGAGATGGCTAGTCTCTTCTCCAAGATCTCGCGGGCCTTGGATGGAAACTCAAAGTGAAGGCTCTGAGCTACTAAATCATGTGAAGCTTATTTCACTCACACATTTGGTAATGGATGCTAAATGTCAGCTGGGTCCCCAGTTCCGTTTTGTGTGGGCCTCTCCGTGTTAAGTCTCTCCATGGCCTAGTTTGGACTTTCTCACAGTGTGGTGAGACAAGTGTCCCGAGAGAGAAGAGCAGGTGAGGGCTCCACAGCCTTTTACTATCTAGATTTCAGGGTAACTTCTGCTGCATTCTAATGGATTGAAGTGGAATGCTATGGTGGCCCATTTCCAAAGGAAGGGAACGAAGACCCCAGCCCTTAATTGAGGAGTGTCAACATCATATTATAAGAAGGCCAAATGGGATAGTATTTATTGTTGTGGCCATCTTTGGAAAAATATATAATCTACAATAGCCTAAATTAGATGAAACTATACTTTTTAATTATAAAAATGTCTGTTAAAATCTACAAAAAAACACATCTTTTTAGATTCCAGCCAAATAATTATTACATTTTTAGACTAAACTATAAAATGAGTATTTTTTAAACTAGAATTCCCCGCCGCCCCCTCATCATTTCGTACTCATTCATTCTCTGGTAATGTCTCATCGTTTGCATTTTCTCTGGCAGTGATAGTCTGATAGGTAGCTGATTTTTGAAACTAAAACAGGCACAATTTTGACCAAAATATTTTTATGTATAGAGTGGTTGCCCAGCAGTACATATGAGAACAATTTCAGATTATTTTGCAGTCAAGACTGATGTATACAAGACAACCCCAAAACCAAAAAGGATTTTAGGTAAAAAACTAACCTAGTCTTGTTAAGTTATTCCAGGGCTCACTCATTCTCATCAATGGAAATACTACCCTTATTCCTAAATCCTACTGAAGTCCTACTCCCTACTGAAGGTATCCATCACTGAACTGAGGAACTCAGCCCTTCTCTACACATTTTATTCCCTTTTACTTCAATGTCACAGAATTGAAGTATTTTTTTCTGTATTTTTTATTTAATTTTTCTCCTCAACTAAATTCTTAGGATCCTAGTGGAATGGATAGTCAAGTCACCCTCCTCTTTTTTTTTTAATCACACACTTTAACAGATGTGAATACAAAAAAATATGTCAATATATAATTATCAGCACCTTCTCTAATTGTAGTTGTGTCATTCAAAAAGTCTTCACACATCCCTGGCCAGTGTTGCTCAGGGGTTAAAAGCATCAGCCTGTGCATTGTAGGGTCACAGGTTTGATTCCCTGTCAAGGGCACATACCTGGGTTTCAGGTTCAACTCACAGTCCCAATCAGGGTGTATACAGGAGGCAACCAATTGATATGTCTCTCAAATGTTGATATTTCTTTCTCTCTCTCTCTCTCTCTCTCTCTCTCTCTCTCTCTCTCTCTCTTCCCCTCCCTTCCTCCCTTCCTCTCATCTACTCTCTATAAATATCAATGGAGAAATATCCTTAAATGAGGATTAACTAAAAAAAAACCCAAAAAACTGAAAAGCCTTCATGTATAGTTGGAAGGAAGGAGTTCTAGTTTGCCAAGTCAGAGACAGAAGAAGAAAACAGATAATGATATTCTTATGAAACTGTCACTGACAAGTACGTAAATTAAAATTTCATTTGTGAAGGAAAAGCATTCTGAAAAATTCTGATAAAGGAATTATGACAACAACCAGGAACTGATAGTGAGAAAAAAGTAGGCAGTGCCTTCATGAAACTTTATTCAGCCACATAAAACATTTAATTTAAAGCAGTCATTGAATTTTTTGAAAAGATATGAGCACCTCAGGATCATGGATTCTCTAGCAGACAGGCTTCACCTGCAGTTCATTCTTCTTGCACTCACTCATTCTGTGAAGTCATGTGGACCACTCACAATCTAAAGCAGCCCAGAGGCTTTTTAGTACAATTTTTAGAAGCACCTGTTCAAATGGATCTTTGATGTGAGACTCCGCCATTTAGCAAAGGGCAGAGTCTGGTTAACCAAGTCAACCTCCTTTTCTACTTACACTCAGGCTCCGAGACCAAATGCTCTGTCATGTTCCCTTTCATTCTTCCTTCGTCACTTTCTTTCACACATTCCAGGTCACACTTTCCAACATACTTTGGTTTGTAATATTGAAGCAATGTAGTCCCAGGAAAGGATGTTTTGAGGAAATTTTCCTCAGCAGTCATCTAAAACAAACTTCCATTTAGAGTAAGAACCTGTCTAAAGCCCTTCTTACAAGTCATACAAATGATATTTTGCAAATGTCACCATATAGTGAGTCCTAACCTTTTCTATTTTACTCCTTTCACAAACAACCCCCAAAACTCAAAAGTCTTTTCATTTTCTTTTTGTTTTAGTTAAAATGTTCTTTCTTGTTATTAACACATAAAAAAATCACCACATACTCATTAATTTCTATCTTTTATAAAAAAAATTGAAGTTGTTTTTCAATTGGAAACTATTTCTACAAACTTTGAAATTTCTGGAAAAAAGAGGGAAAAGTATATTTGGGATTTGAATATGACTACAATTTCAATTGCTTTCCAGAATCGTTTACTCTAAGGCTTCAATACCAAGGTCTTTGACCTCTATTTTCAGGAAGGGCACTTACTGCCAGTTGCTGTTATCTTAAATCTGTTCAGCAAGCACATGCATGGAAAGATAAGAAGCTGTGAAACAGTTTCTCTGATGGTGAATTCTTGATTGCTATAGAAACTGATTGAAAATACACAGCCCAGTAGGTTGGCTTGCTTGAGAAGGGGGAAAGGAGGTGGAGAGTGGGAGTTCATATATGATATAAAGTAGTCAGAGTGGGATAGGGTCAGGATGTAGTTTACAACAGAAGATGACATCTGTTTTTTCTATTTAAAAAATTGGCAAGTTCTAACTTGTTATATGACGTGTCCAACTTATTTGATCACAGCTGTTAAAAACTCTGTCCCAGCGCTCATGACAACTAAAAGAATGCCTTAGTTTCTGTAGGTTCTGTGGTTTTTACACTTACCTATTGTAAAACATCTTCTCTGATGTTTTAGTATAATGCCGGATTTAAAGCTTATACAAGGGTTGTAGTAAAAATGTAGAGTAGACCCTTCGCTGATCATAAAGGGATTTTAATTCTTGGGCTCTTGTGGGTGACTACATGGTTAATTCCACTATATTTTATGGTTTTGGTTTTGTTTGCTTGTTTGTTTGTTTTGTATTCCTATCTTGGATTGTTTTCAGGTTTTAAAGACACAGATATTTACCTCATTTTTATGTAAGGTAAGCAGTATCCTACCATTGCCTACAATGTTAATGTTGGTGTTAACAGACTTAGTTACTTGCATATCAGGGACTATAAATAAAGCCAATACTAGTAAACTAATTTGTCCTTTCTAATTTTATTCTATTTTTTTCCATCAAGAAGAATTCTTAATTGCCTTCTTATTGTGTCTACTCTGTTCCATGCATTTGAAACAAAGCAAAACAATGATACACAGAATATGTATAAACCATACATATTTATGTAGTACATACATATGCTTGACCTCAAAGATCCACTGGAGATATAGGACCAAGACTGGGAAATACCTAACAAAAGATCAGTCAGCAAAAAAGAATATCATCTGCAATTCACCTCATTACCCTCTTAATTCCTTTTTATTTTCTTTTTAATTCTTGGTGGATCAATTCACCACTGTCCCTTGGGTAATAATTTTGCAACAACTGCATTTGTTTTCAGAGTGTGAAGAAGCTTAAGCTTCCTGGAGTGCTTTAAATAAAATAAGCTAATTATGATGAACTTTATGTTTTTCTAATGCTACTAGAATTTAATCTTGAGAAATTTTAAAAATGAATACAGCTAAGTGTATCCAGAGGTTTACACAATGGAAGTATTGAGTAAATCTAATAATCAATCTCTGGCATTCCAGTTCAGCCAATGAACTAATAAACAATGTGAAGAAAGAGTCCCAGGATCCCACTCTTCAGTATTCTTCCCAAATTGCAGTCATGACCATATAACAGCCTAACAGAATTTATAAATGCAAAACACCAAGCTTGCCCAATAGATAATGAATTATGTCAATATAGATAAAAAAGTATTATATCCACCCGCCTTTATTAATACAAAGCTCATTCTTCAGTATTATATAAAAAAACGCAATACAATATAAAAAGAACAAAACATATTTTTGCCTTTTAAATGACAAATTATATTCTCTTCATCAAATAATTTCAACAAATGCATATAGACAACATACTAAACTGAAATTTTGTGCCAACCATTTTATATAACATAATAATTTTCAGGTTCACATCACTGAATGATATACAATATGAAATTTACATTTAGTGAATGATTAACAAAATGAATTGGTTACCTCAAGATCAAAAAAAAAAAACTGTCTTTCCTAAGAATAGAATGGTTATAATAAATGGAAGTAAGTTCCCACAGGTACTATTTATAATACTTAAAGAATAAAAAAATTAAAAATATATTTTAAAAAATATATAAAAATAAACTTTTAATCCTGAGTACTTGTGAAAATGAATTTCTTTTTGTCTTCAACTGCACAAAACAAAAATCACTAGAAATTAAAAGTGAGTGTTTGGTTTTATTTTTAAATGTCTCTTTGCTTAATTCTTCTACTAAGTTTACTGGTTAAAAATAGCAGATTTTGTAATCAAAGAAAACATGATAATTTAAATAGAAACATCAAAAGTGTTTTATTCAAAGTAATGTCCATTCCTAGCTACACATTTCTCCCATCCTTCAGGGAATTCGTGGATACTGTTCCAATAGGACTTTCCTTGTTTTGAAGCAAACAATTCAGAGATCCAACTTTCCACTTCTTCATATGTTTGAAGTGCTGCTCAGAAAGTGCAAGTGCCATTGGTCAGAACAACTGATAATCTGAAGTCTGGTGAATATGGTGAGTGTTAATACTTCCCAGGCAAGATCTTTTAACATGTCTTTAACTGGTTTTGAAGTGGGTAATAGTGTGTTAAAATTACTTTGCCATGTCTTCTGGCACATTCTGGTCATTTCACGATCAAAGCATGGTTCAAATTGATTATTTGTTGTCAGTTGTGATCAGTATTCATGGTTTCAGAAGTTCATAATATACCACACCTTCCCGCTCACACCAAATGCGGAGCATTGTTTTCTTTCTGAAGCAATTTGGTCTTGCAGTAGATGTTGATGATTGACCTGGAACAACCCATGATTTTGTGCATTCAGGATTCTCAAAATAAACCCACTTTTCATCACCAGTCAATTTGATGCAAAAAAAAAAAAAAATTCTTTCATGCCTTTGCAGCAACATTTTACTGATTACTTAGGTTTTCCATTTGTCTTTCATTCAGTTGATGTGGCACCAATTTTCCTTCCTTTAAAATATTTCCCATTGTTTGCAATCAGAAATTGTTTGCTGAGCAATCTTTAATCTTTCTGTAAGTTATTTTAGAGTTTAACATGCATCTTCATCCAATAATGCTTGTAATTGTTGCTCTTCAAAATTTTTCAGTTGACCTGGACATTCTTTGTCTTTCACATCAAAATCATCACTTTTAAAGTGTTTAAACCAGCATTCACAAGTATCTTGAGATGGAGCATGTTCACCATGAACTTCCTGAAGTATTCAGCAGCACTTTTCTTCAAAATAAAGTAATGAATTAAAACTTGCCATAAATGCTCTTTTTTGGCACAAAATTCGACATTTTTAAGAATAAAAATATCTATGATGTTAACACCTTCAAAAATTTGACATATGAAGTTTTGAATCTGGTTGTCAATACAACAAAATAGCATAAATATTAAATTACATGTGTGTAATTCCATCCATTGAAAAAATCTGCATTAACCAATACACTTAGTATTTAAATAAAGGAGAAAAATGCATTTATTTTGCAATGCAGTCAATCAAAACAAGCTTTGGTAAAGTGAAGGCATTGAGAGCTATCTCTTCAATGATCTACAGCAAGGAAAGGAGAGATAGAATAATTGTGAGGCTGAGGGTAATTGAGGAATTTAACCTGGATGCAAAGAGGCAAAGAGGAAAGCAGGAATCATCAGTAATCCTCTTTTATTTTATCTGGAGATATACCACTATCCAAATCATCTTCATATGTCATGAGAGAAACAAGAGTTAATTTGCAAGGCAGCAGAATGGGATAGTTTTTGGAAAATAGTGAATTTAAATCTTACTTTGTACCACTTTCAAGTCATATGATATTCATAAAATTACCTAAACCTTTTTAGCCTGTTTTATATCTTTAAACTTAGAATAATAAACAGTTATGTCATGGGATTTACTCAAAGAATGGCATACAGGAATATATGTAAAGCAAAATAACTAATACACAGTAGATATTTTGAAAAACACACACAATAGTTTTTCCCTTCCACTTGTCCTAAAAACAAAAAAAATTTTGACTTGGGAACCAAGACACAACGAAAAAGAAAATCAATGAGGCAAAGTATTCACCCTGTACAAACAACATTAAGTAAATAAGTGCTTCTTGCCACATGGGGGCAGCCACCTTGTGTATTGGAGTGATGGTAAATTTGCATATTACTCTTTTATTAGATGGAATTAAATTTCTTAGTAAGTTCCCACAGGTGCCAAACATCACATTAAACCATGAGGCTCTATCTATACAAGTGGAACAAGTCTTGCTCTTTTAAATAAGGAAGACAGCTGAAACCAGTTTGGCTCAGTGGATAGAGCTTCGGACTGCGGACTGAAGGGTCCCGGGTTCAATTCTGGTCAAGGGCATGTACCTTGGCTGTGGGCACATCCCCAGTTGCAGGTGTGCAAGAGGCAGCTGATCGATGTTTCTCTCCCATCGATGTTTCTGACTTTCTATCCCTCTCCCTTCCGCTCTGTAAAAAATCAATAAAAATATATTTTAAAAATAAATAAATAAAATAAAATAAAATAAGGAAGACATTTATGTAAGGAAGACACTCACAGTTACCCCAAAATGTGATATAACAAATAAAATCATAAAAGAGAAAGGAGCCATCAAGTGTTCAGAAAACAACTTGAAGGTTCATTTAGTTAGGTCTTCAGGAATAAGTAGGCACAATGTTTTATAAAAGTGTAGTGCCAACCCAGAAGCCTCAGAACCACTTTGGAAATGATTAGAAATGCAACTCTGGAGTGCCAGACCTACTTGAATTAGAAACCCTGGAGTTGGAGGTAAGCAATCTATGGTTTAACAATACTCTATTAGACTAGGAGTTCACTAGTGAAATGAGGATGGAGAAGGATGGCATTTCAGGCAAGAAAAACAACATGTTCAGAAAACAAAGGAAAATTCCATATGCGGAATACAGTGTTCACAGACATGAGGGACAATTAAGGAAAATGTGTCAGTAGTTTAGGGCCAGATTGTGAAAAAGTTTGGACTTCATCTTACAAGCAATGGGGCTGAGAAGTGTTAAATACAACCTAATTTATTTTCCCTTCAAATTTCTATACAGAACATAAGTAGCACACATATAGAATAATATATGAAGAAAAATGAGTCATTTTAAAGAGGCTTGATGAGGGTATCAACAATGTTATCAGAATGGATTCTACCACAACTAATTCCACACACTAGTAACTCATAGACAGGAATGGTCCAACAGGCAAGTGGCAGATGTGGAGAGACTGGAGCTAATGGTGCTGAACTCCATTTAACTTTACTCAATTTAGTTTTCTCATGTGGAAAATGCCCAAACTGCTCCGAAAGAGTTGAGAATTAAATGGAACAAACATGTCAAAGTCACTATGAACTCTGAATTATATGCATTTTAAGATATTCTCATTAACAGTATAACTTAACTCATTTTTTTCTGCAGAGTAAGTTTAAAATATATATATGTACTGGGGAGGGGGTTCCTAATTCCGACATGCACCCTCTCTAATCTGGATCCCTCGAGGGATGTCTGACTGCTGGTTTAGGCCCACATGTGTGATCAGGCCTAAATTAACAGTTGGACATCCCTCTCACAATCCAGGACTGCTGGCTCCTAACTGCTCATCTGACTGTCCCTAACTGCTTCTGCCTGCCAGCCTGATAGCCCCCTAACCACTCCCCTGCTGGCCTGATTGATGCCTAACTGCCCTGCTGGCCTGATCATCCCCAACTGCCCTACCTTGCTGGCCTGATCACTCCAAACTTCCCTCCCCTGCTGTCCTCATGTACCTAACTACCCACCCCTAGAGGCCTGGCACCCACCAACTGTCCTCCCCTGCCAGCCTGGTCACACCCAACTGATCTCCCCTGCTGAACTGTTCAGTCCCAACTGCCCTCCCCTGCTGGCCTGATCACCCACAACTGCCCTGCCCTGCAGACCTGATTGCCCACAACTGCCCTCCCCTGCTGGCCACCTTGTGGTGATCATCTTGTGGTGGCCATCTTATGACAGTGTCACACAACACCACCTAGGCTTTTATTATATGCACATATATAGGAAATATAGTATTCTAACTTTCGGGCAGGGGGACCCCATTAGATATAATTACTTAGTTTCTATGCCAAACACTATTGACTGGCCAGGGCTGTAAATTTAAAATCAGAGCCTACCAATCATGAACAGAAGGAAGAGATATCCAAAGAATTAGATCCTGCTGGCCCAAATTCATATGTGGATATTATTAAGAAATGGCAGTTGATACTAGTACAAGAAGAACGAGGAACACAATTTGGCCCACTGCACTAAAGGTAAGTCTTCAAGTTTTATACCTGGAGATAAAAGAACATCAGACCAAATACAGATCCTAGACACAGATAAGAGAAAGTCTTCCAATGAATTACCCTCAGATTCTGGGATTAAAAGAGTTTCTTATTTCAGATGCAAAGACAGAACTTTACTATCAACAAAGCCAAAGGGGAAATTACATTTGAAAACGAATAGATAAGAGTGTTTTGCCTTCTCCTGTCTCAAGGCCAGGTACCTAAGCCAAAAGGACAGGGTTCAAAGTCAATTAAAAGCAAGAATAATTGCAGATATTCTGTCTCCTGCCAAGTTGTGGGCAACACAAAAACCCCAACTACTTTGGAGACCAAGTTTTACTGTAAAAACCTTGAAAATATAAATGAAAATGAAAATACAGATACAGTACACAAAATGTAACAGAATCTGTCTGACTTTCTCATACTAATCTCTCTTTTTTTCTTTCATGTAAATGCATCTTACTGTTATTTTACTTGTAACAGTTAATAATGCCAAACCCAGGCAGTGCCAAAGTATTAGAGTTCAGGACAAAGCTGAGAATTTTATTAATTACATTAGCTAAATAAATTGATAAATGCTTCTGGTGCTCTATATATAATTAATAATACATCTTTAGATGTTAAAGACATATTTCTTGTCATCATGAAAGTTGAAGGTTTATATGGTAGCTGAAAATTTGGAATATTCTGAAAGGTAATGAGAAAATGACAAGTATAATTCTACTACTCAATGTAATGGCTGCTAACAACTTACCATATTTCCCTACAGCTTTTAAACATATATTCATATTGTTTAATCAGTTATCATTATATCATAAGTACTTTTCCATATTATTAAAAGAAAAAACTTTCAAATACATGATTCTAAGGCCTAAAAAGAAGTACATAATGCTATAATTTAGACATTTCTCTATTGATAAACATATTTTATGGGTCTATTTTTTTTAACTTCATTAGCATTTATTTTATGCTGACTTTACTCCTGGGCCTTAAGTTTTCATTACTTCAGTCTCTTCTTGGATGTCTGTTTCTTCCGTGCAGCCTCCTCTTCTCTGTTAGGAACAAGCTGCTCTTTTTCAGTAAGATTATCTCCATGTGGCAGGGACAGCTCATGTGCAGGTTTATCCTAAACTGACTACACCTGGGAAGCTCTGTTCATCTGGACCTGCTCAATCACCAGAGAATCTACATCCATAGTCTTAAGTTCAGTATCACCTAAACTGACTGCACCTCGGGAGCTCTGTTCATCTGGACCTGCTCAATCACCAGAGAATCTACATCCATAGTCTTAAGTTCAGTATCACTGCTAAGCATGTGCAGTAAAATTCAGCATCACTCGCTGCATTGCTAAGCATGAGCAGCAAAAATTCAGCACTCTTTCTGAGCCACCGACCCTGCCTTCAGCCCCACTGCTTGGCCTGGACACACAAACCAACTCCACCACTGAAATGATGGAATGACACACATTGCTTCTGTAAAGTGACATCCTTCAGGTACTTGGTGGCTGTCAGATATGCCTACCCTTGATGGCCTGGACCATTTCATGAGTGTTTTTAGAGTGAACAGGAAGATTTGAACCTCTTCATTTGCATAATTTAATATAGTTTTCTGGGTCAAGTAAATAGCGAACAATTTTCAGAAGTCTCGTCTGGCTGCTTTTGGAAAGAGTATATGAATCTATTCATGAATTCTCCATTTTATTCTATTTATTGATGTGTCATATCCCTCCACTAATATGATACCATCTGCATTAGTTGTGGCTTTATAATAAGACAATATCAGGTAGACTGATTCTTCCCACCATATGATTATTTTCCAAAATTGTTTAGCTATGGTACTTCCTTTGCCTTTCAATAGCCTATACAATAAAAGCCTAATATACAAATTGTCAGCTTGGGTGGTCGTTCAACCAGGAGTTTGACTTCTTACTATGATGTGCACTAACCACCAGGAGGCAGCATGGAACATGGTAGTTGTTGGTGATGTGCTGGCAGCGGGTGGCAGTGAAGGTACTTGCTAGCCCCGATGGGCCTGGATGAGAACAGGACAGTGGAGGGATGGTGGAGCAGGTGAGCAGGCAGCACCAAGCCAAGGCGGTGTGAGCAGGACCCAAATGCCCCACAGATGGCGACCAGAGGCAAGGGTAGGGGATGGAGCCATAGCCTGGCTCCCAGGCACTGAGGGTGTGGGGGTAGAGAGGAGGCTGGCCTCGACCAATCACCCTGCTAGCAAGATGGTGGAGCAGTTGGGACAGTGCCAGGCCAAAGTTGGGCGCCGGGCAGTGTGTCAGGGCTGTAGCGCTGCAGGGTTTCAAGGCTGGGGGCATGAGTTGGGGTCTGATCCCTGCAGGCCACCCCAAGGAACCCCACCCATGCACAAATTCATTCACCGGGCCTCTAGTAAATTTTATAATAATCTTGCCTACAAAATTTTGCTGTTATTTAATAGAAATGACATTAAACTTCTATATCAATTTTTGAAACAATAATATATTTACTATGTTGACTTCTTCAATCCATGAACATAGGTGTATATCTCCATTTATTTATATCTAATTTGTATAGGTTTTGTTACATTTATACCTAAGTATTTCATTTTTTGAGAAAGTGTAAATGTTATATTTACTTATTATTACTATATTGACTTGAGAGAGAGAGAGAGGGAGAGAGAGAGAGAGAGAGAATTATTGTGAAAGATACAAATTGATTGCACCCAACCATGGATTGAACTGCATGCAACCTAGGTATGTGCCTGACCTGGACTTGAACCCCCAATCTTCTGGTATATGGGACGAAGCTCCAACCAAATGAACTACATGAGCCAGGACACTATTACTGTTTTTAATTTTGTTGTCCACATGTTCATTGTTAATATATAGAAACAATCTCTTTTTTAATGTTTATCTTATTTCCTCTTACCCTGCTGAATGTACATGTTAGTTCAAGGAATTTGTTTTTTGTTTTTTAATTGTTGATTACTAGGAATTTTCTACATAGCCAAGTTTGTCATTTGCAATGACGAACAATTTTATTTCTTCCTTTCTAATCTATATTTCTTATATTTACTATTCTTATCTTGCTCTAGTGTCTAAATCTTCCAATATAATGTTAAGTAAGACTCCTGAGAGTTTACATCTATATCTAATTCTCGGACTTAGGGGAAAATTTCAGTCTTTCATAATTAAGTAAAATATTAGTTGTACATTTTATTTTTTATAGGTTTAATTTATCAAGTTGAGTAAGTTCCTCACTATTCCTATTATTCTAAGAGTTTCAATCATGAATGGAAGTAGAATTTTGTAAAATGCTATAGCTTGTCAATTAGTAGATTACATTAACTAATTTCAAATATTGAATCAGACTTGTATCCCTGGAATAAACTACACTTGGTCATGGTATACAATTCTTTTTATATATTTCTCAATAATATTTGCTAATATTTATTAAGTTTACTTGTATTCATATTCATGAGGATATTGGTTAGTACTTTTATTTTTTTGTACTGCTTTATCTGGTTTTGATATCAGGTAATTCTAACTTCATGAAATAAATTGAGAAGTGTTCTCCCCTCTATTTAAAAAAAATGGGTAGAATTTGTGCTAATTTTTCCTTAAATGTTTGGTAGTAAAATTCTCCATCAATGTCATTTGGGATAAGAAATTTTGTTGAAAGATTCCAATTATGAAAATTCAATTTACTTAATAGTTATAAGGTTTTCAACTGATATATTTATTTCATATTGGGTGAGTTTGGATATTTTGCATTATTCCAGGAATTAGTTAATTTTATCTACATTGTTGAATTTCTGTGCTCAAAGTTGTATGCAGCATTTCCTTACTACTCCTGTCATGTCTACAGGTGGCAAATGGCAGAACTCCAGAAACATTAGTAAAAACAAACATATTCTCTGTCTTGTTTTCAGATTTATGACAAAAACAAGAAATGTAGCATGGATAAGATCTGAGTATATCCTTCCATGTTTTTGCATACAAATAAAACCTTAGGTAGTCTTAAAGCTATAGCTAAAGAGCCTGTGTCACAAAGAAAGAACTCCTAGAGCAAATAGTTTTGTAAAAATAATAAAAGCAACACCACATGGGTGATTACATTTTGTGGCCATTTGGTGATTGGGCCAATGCAGGGCTGCATTTGAACAGAAAGAAGATAAAAATCATGACTGAAAAAACACAACTTTAAAATAGACAATGAAGGCATTGAAATTATTAAAAGTTTTGCTCATCATGGTTCAGGCATTAATTAAAATGGAGACTGCAGCCAAGAAATCAAGAGAAAGTGGAAACTCGGAAGCCCATCAGTAAAATAATTAGGTAAGATCACTAAGAACAAGATATGCTGTAATCAGAGACCAAGGCTAAGATCATCCACATTCTTGTATTTCTAATTACTATGTAGAGATGTGACAATTGGACAGTAAAGAAGGCTGATAGGGACAAAATTGATTCATTTGAAATATGTTTTTGAAGGAGAGCTCTACAGACACTCTGAAAGGTGGCCAAGTAGATCCTAGAGCAAATTATGCCTGAAACATCTCTGGAGGCAAAATGACAAAACCAAAGCCATCCTATTTCAGGCACATAGTAAGATGGCAAAGTTCTTTGGAAAACAGTAATGCTGGGAAAAATAGAAGTCTGTGGAAATAAAAGAAAGACCAAATATGACATGAACTAACTCAATAAAAGAAGCTATACCACCGGGCAGTGTGGCTCAGCAGTTGAGTTGTCGACCCATGAACCAGAAGGTCACAGTCTATTCCAGGTCAGAGCACATGCCCATGTTATAGGCTCAGTTGCTAGTGGGGGCATGTAGGAAACAGCTAATCAATGATTTTCTCTAATCATTGATGTTTCTATCTCTATCTCTCTCTCTGCTCCTCTCTAAAGTCAGTAACATATCCTATCTAATAAAATAGTAATATGCAAATTGACCACACCTTCACTACACCCACAAGTTATGCCAATCATCCACACCCATCAGCCAATCAGGAGCGAATATGCAAATAAACCCCAACCAAGATGACTGCGGCCACTGAGAGCAGGAGGGAGGCTTGGGTTTCCCTGGCAACAGAGGAAGCCAAGCTTTCCACCTGCCCTGGCTGGCATAGGTTTCCACTCACTACTACAAAGTTTCAATTATAGAAGATACATAAATCCCAATTGAAATGGTGACAGCAATGGAGCTGGAGAGAGCCGAAGCTAGGGTTGCGCTGGTGATGGAGGAAGCCAAGCTTCTTCAGCTCTGGCTGGCCTAGGCCTCCATTCTAGGCCACAAAGTTTCAATTATAGAAGGTAAATAAGCACAAATAGAAATGGCTGCTACCAAGGAGGGAGCAGAAGGCTTGGCTCTGCTCCAAGCTACAAACAAAGTTTCAATAGTAGAACATAAATAAATCCCAGATATCAGGTCATCTGCTTGGGTCGCTGGTGCGTGTGGCCAGCCTGCAAACCACCACAGGCCCCTCACCCGGGCCACCCTTCCCACGCCCCAAGGTAACCCCCACCCTGATCCAGGACACCTTTCAGGGCAAACTAGCTGGCCCCCACCTGTGTACTAGGCCTATATGCTATCTATTAAATGAGTAATATGCAGATTGACCATCACTCCAACACACAAGATGGCTTCCCCCATGTGGTCAAAGATCCTGCCCCATGTGGACACAAGATGGCTACCACAATTTGGCCAGCTGGGGAGGGCAGTTAGGGGTGACCAGGCTGGCAGAGGAGGGAAGTTGGGGGCAAACAGGCTGGCAGGGGAGCAGTTATACATCAATCAGGCTGGCAGGGAGTGATTAGGGGGTGATCAGGCTGGCAGGGAGAAGCGGTTAGGGGCAATCAGGTAGCAGGCAGGCAAGTAGTTGGGAACCAGCAATCCTGAATTGTGAGAGTGATGTCTAACTGCCTGGTGGGATCGGGCCTAAATAGGCAGTTGGACATCCCTCAAGGGGGACCATATTGAAGAGGGTGCAGGCTGGGCTGAGGGACACACACACACCCCCAATCCACGAATTTCATGTACCAGGCTCTAGTGTGTCGCCCTAGGATATTTTTCCACTGATTCGAAGAGAGAGGGAAAGACAGAAAGAATCATTGATGTTGAGAAAAACACATTGGTTGGTTGTCTCCTGCACATGCCTGAACCAGGACCCAGGCTGGGGAGGAGCCTGCAATGGAGATACGTGCCCTTGACTGGAATAGAACTCAGGACCTTTGGCCCACAAGCTGATGCTCTATCCACTGAGCCAAATCAGGTGGGCAATAAAATATATTTTAAGAATAAAAAATAAAATAAAAAAGAAGCCATATGCAGAATCTATAGGAGCTGAGCAGGACTGGTGAGGACAGGACATTGTGAGATATTCACTCACAGGTTTGCAGGAGTTGGAGCCAAACAATAGTGGGTAGTCACATGAGAAGAGTGTTACTCTGTGTGCCCTTGGTCTCAACTTTTCTATGCTTTGTACCTACTGCACTCTCTTTTTCACACATGAAACACTGAGATACGTGCTCTCATATAAAAGACAAACTAAAGTCTTCCCCCATCTGCCATCACTAATACTATATTCCAATACTATTCTTTTGAATCACTTCTGTATTTATGATCTGCCAGTAACCCTCATATGTCTACTGAATGCTCTTACCAATATTTACCAATTTTTAAAAATTTTAAGCAGCATTTAGTAGACTCTTTGTTGGTGAAATGAAGCATTGAGTTTTCTATTTTATTTTTCAATTACTTTTACATTAATTGGCTCTCTTATTGGTAGTTCCTTTATTTCTCCTCCCAATTTAGATGCTCTATTACTTATCTATAAATTTTGGAAGATTTATTCACTTCTCTATTTAGCAATCTATTAAATCTGTAGGACATATCTTTACTTCTAACCATGTATGTCAAAGAAACCACACTTTTCTTCAACTCTCTTTCTCCCAGTTACTGTCGGCGTGGGCCATGATGTGAGTATCATCCAGTTTCATCATTATACCATTGAACAACTTTCCAAGGTGCCAGGAAAGCTTTCTTACTTACTACCCCCTGGCATTCTGAATATTTTTGCCTTGCATGTCTAGTTTAATTAAAGCCCATGGTTTTGAAATCTGTCTCGCTGAAATAAAAACTTAAGTTGTTGTTGTTTTTTCAGAGAAAGACTGTGAGATATAAACTTTATGAATCTCTACATATCATAATAATAATTATTACATATTATAATAATTATCTCTACATATCATAATAATTTATTTTGGTCTCATACTTGATTGGTATGTTCCTAGGTATACAAAAATAGTATTAGGTATTTTGTGTGTATGTGTGTTGTTTTGTTTTTGTCATAACTTAAAGGGCATTATCCCAGTATCTTCTGGATTTTAAGATATTGATTGAAAATTTCAGTATGATGCTCATTCCTATGACAGAACATTTGTTTATGTTTTCCTTTGTTAAAACCTTTTGAATCTTCTCTCTAGTCTTGGTGTTCTAAAATTTCTTTAGCATGTGTCTTGTTTAATTATTTTAAATTTTACTGCTATTAGCAATATTTTGGCCCTTTTATTTGGAAGAATGCCTTTTTTCAACTTTAGAAAATGTCATACTTATTTTATCTCTGTTGTTCTTTTACTCTGGTTTTAAAATTTATTAGATATATTTTGTGATTTTTAAAATAATTCTGTTTCTACTGTTCTCATATTTTACAGTTCTATTTCTTCTGGGAGGTTTTCTTGAATTTTTAATAATATTTTTATAATGTTGGTGATTATATATTAAAATTACATAATTTCTTTCTGTACCTTGATTTCTCCATTTTTCATATCAGAAAATTCTTACTTTATAGATTATAATGGCTCTATCTCTCTAAGGACACTAACACATAGCTTTAAAATACCTTTCCTTTAAATCATCTTTATTCCATCTAAGGTAGGTTTTCAACTGGAGCTGATTGTGTCCTCTACTGGATTTGGTAGTATCTTTTTCCACGTTGTCCAGACTGAGACATTATCATCCATGGTAGGTAGAGAGAAGGGATTACTAGCTACTAGACTCTACTGAATGGAGACCAAGATGCTGGTAAACATTTTACAATGTACAGGACACACTACATAATAAAAAAAAAATATCCAGCCCCAAGTGACAATAATGCAAAAGTTGAGAAAGCCTTTCTTATAATGACTTTTTTTTCTTCTTTTTTTATTTTCTCTTTTATACCACTGGTTTCTGTTGTGAGTCCCTTTTTATAAATTATTAGATTGATTGATATAGATTGTTGGCATGAATTGATCTACTTCCCTGGCACATTTTCCCTTAGAGTGCTTTGCTTTTTGCACATGAAACATACAGACCAACTAGAGCCTCTCCAACTACTCAAATTAGGATGCAGTGCTAACCTCAGTTATTATCCCACCCACTGGAAAGCCTTAGTCCTCACTTTTGGATTGCCTGAATTCCTTTGAAGACTTCTACTGCTTTACTAGTGCAGGTAAATGCTACAGTCAGTTACATGCAAAGGACTAGAGATCATAAACCTGAGCTTTTCTTCAGACTTGTGATCAATAACCTCAATGTCTGGGTTTTATTTTTGCTTTTTACCTATGCTGTTCTCTACCTGCCGACCTGAACTCTGAGACCAACAAGGCTCTTCCCTGAAGGCTCCTCCAGCCTTATCAGAGGCCTCTTAGTCCTGTTCTCAGGAGCAGGTGCATCATCATGCTCGGAAACATATTCTCTTTTATCTGTCTTTACTGCAGTTTCAAATGGGATTTGGGAATGGAGAATTAGACGCATATTTAGTTCAGTTCACAAACTTGAACTTGAAAGCTCTTCACATTTGTTTTCAAATTTAAGATGTCTGTTTACAAGGTTTGCTTACAAAAAGATATGCCTTCAAAATAATTTTAGAATAATAGCAGTCATGTATGCAGGGGGAATAGATATTTCTAAATAAACAATTTTGAATAATGTTAACATAAACCACTGCATTTGTAACACTTGGAAAATGATGTCACTTTTCACGGCCTAGGCTTCATGATTAAAATGAGATGACTGTCTGAGTCACCTGCAGATCCTTTTCAGTTCTATTTTTCTATTATGAAATGAAGATATATATAGAATGAGACTTTATGTTTTGACCATTAATATTTGATTGCAACATCTTGTAATGACAATGATTTAGAGCATGACTAGGCTTTCCTTGTGACATAAAATGGAACAGCATAAAATATCTCACACTGATAAACCAATATTTATGAATCTCCTTTGTGTATATATTGAGTTTCAGGGTGTCCTCATGCACTCTATTCACATTTCAATGTTTTTCATCAGAAGCAGGTATGAATATTAGTCTAAAATACTTATTAACAGAGCAAAAGAGACATATAATACTGTTACTAGATTTATAACTGATAGAGATTTATAAAAATCTGCCACAAAAATATCCTAGAGCATCCTAATAATTTTTATAAAAGATATCTTATTAGAGATCATTGCTGCTGGTTGTTTTGTTTTCTACTGGGGGAAAATGTATTAGGGGAGATTATTCACGTCTAATCTGTAAGTATTTGAAAGGTAGATGGTCTGTTTTGCTGCTTACGGAGAAATTCTCAAGAAAAAAAAAAGTATTTACTGACCTACTCAAACGAAGACAATTCAACATTTTGGAACCCTCAAAACTCCAAGCTGACAGTTGTCAATATTATGAAACCCATCACTGCTTTCCCAGAAACACATTGAGGCCTTGGCATTCTTTTTAGTCTATAGCAACAACAATAAAAAAAAAAACCTTCCTCACTTTCCTAATTCAGAAAGTAAAAAAAGAAGGTTTTTCTTTTCTTCTGCAAAACTGAAACAACTTTCTGAATTGACATGGGTGAAACTCATTGACATCCTCCCCCAAAAGTTTGGAATGGAAATCACGTCCTTAAAATCGTTTAGAACAGTATCTGAAAGGCACTGACTGTGATTCTCCAAATGATAAAAAGGATAGTTTATATATATGCTCATGTGCACACACATACATGCATACATACATATACACACATATGTAAATATCATTTACACTAGAGGCCCAGTGTATGAATTTGTGCACCAATGGGGTCCCTCAGCCTAGCCTGCAAGATCAGGCTGAAACCAGCTCTCTGACATCCCCTGAAAGCTCCCATATTGCAAGAGCGTGCAAGCCAGGCCGAGGAATCCCACTGGTGCATGATCGGGGCTGGGGAGAGATGTAGGAGGTTGGCCAGCCATTAAGAGATTGTAGGAGTCTTCTAGGGCATGTCTAGCCATTTTCTTAGTCTTGATAAGCCAGAACCCAGCAGCAAGCTAACCTACTGGTTGAAGTGTCTCCCCTCTGGTGGTCAGTGCACATCATAGCAACTGGTCAACTGGTTGACTGTCTGCTCCCTGGTGGTCAGTGTTCAGCATAGTGAGCAGTTTTCGGCCTTAACATATCAATAGCATATGATGCTTTGATTGGTTGAACAGATGACCAGACACAGCATATTAGGCTTTTATTACATAGGATAATATATTAACATTAAATATCTAATACATATCTAGTCAATGGTCTTTAGTATCTAAACACAAATAACTAAAATAATTTCAGTCGAGTGATTTTATAACCTTCATGGAAAACATATTCTAACATTTAATAACTATTACTATCAGGACATATTTCCTTTACCTAATCTAAATCCCATACATTGAAATTTAAATTTATTTCTATCCCCAATAGAGTTTCAGAACAGCTGCTCAGAATCCATTCAACTCTCATCATTAAAGACCATCATAGCCATCCTTCCTCAGGCAAAATGACCTTAAAGCCCTAACTTCTTTGCATAGATCACATTTTCCAAGACCTGAATCATTCCAAAGCTCTTTATTGGGACAGCTCCAAGTTCTATGCATCTCTCTTTGTTTCCTCTCAAACATCCCTATCTCCTCTTCAACAACACCCATGGAGTGATCACTTCTATAAGTGTATTTAAGGGGCAAACTCTGAACTAGAGTAGCTTTCAACTAAGAACTCAACAAACTTCATTGTAAGAATATTCATGCCACCCAAAAACCTGTGTCAGAGAGTTGGGGAATAAAATCCAAATAATGGTACATGAAAATTAAAATGACTATGATGTGTTATATTAGGCTACCTTTTCCTTTAGATATAATCATCATTGCTAACCTTATATCACAAACTGTGGGCTATTCCAGAGGAAAACTGCTATCTCATTGCCCTCTGTGCAGACTTTTAGCCTTTTCTATAACAGAAAACAAAAGTAATAAACAGGAGTTAATATTACAGAGAAAATGCCCCCCAAAAAATCTGTTCATTTATTACCTTTTCTTTTCTTTTCTATGCTGATTTGACCCCATGAAAACCTATGAATATGTCTCCTGAGTAATTAATATGACAGGGAGAGAAAGAAACCATTGTCTGGAAAACCACTGGAGAGAATGCTAAAGCCAAGAGCTGGATTTGTCATTCACTGGGCTAAGATGATATCTCCATGGAATCTTTGATGAAAAGAAAATCAACTGCAGCCTGGGTTTACCGCTTATTGTTAAAAGCCCTCTTCTAGACAGAAATAGATCTCCAAACCTTAGAGACCTGAGGTCCAGAGTATACACTTAAATCATTGATATGCCTGTTCAAAAAACCCCACTATATTTTAATGATGCTCTTTCTACTCAAAATGCATCTCTTTAAAAAAATAAATTCAAAGTCAGGGGAATATACACATTCAAAGGAGTGTCATTCACCCCGGTTGGGGGGCTCATTTAGTTGGAGCATCCTATGATACACCAAAAAGTTAGCAAGTTCTATTCCCTATCAGGGCACATGCCCAGGTTGATGATTCCATCCCAGAACAGGACACGTGCAGGAGGCCAATGGATGTTTCTCTTTCACATCAGTTTCTCTCTCTCTTCCTCTCTCTCTGTCTTCCTCTCTCTAAAAATCAATTTTTAAAAACTTAAAAATAAATAAAAGCAAAGGAGTCTAATTTATTTATGGCTGAAACTAATTTTCCAACTCATTTTACCAAGCTTCTTGATTTCCTACTCTGTCATCCAAACCAGCTCCAAATAGAACCAGAGGCATGAATTCATGGAACAGACTGACAGATGTCAAAGGGAAGGGGGGAGGAGAGAAGGAGGGACTGAATAAAGGGTGAAGAGATTAGCCAAAGAATATATATGCATAGCCAATGGACATAGACAACAGTGTGGTGAAGGCCAGGGGTCACAGGGTGGAGATGGGGTTTGGGGGCTTGTTGGAGGTGGGCAGGGGATGGAAAATGGGGACATCTGTAATAATGTCAACAATAAAAAAGTAGCTCCAAATTACTTTTACTGTTTTCTAGAAATCAAATCCACTCTTCTTTATATTTTATATCATGATTTCCTCATTTTCTCAAAAATTGGACATGTATTTATTTTATCAACAAAAATGAGTAAAGAGATTGATAACTACATGTAATTAGGCAAAGCAATAAAAATGGAAGAAAATACACTAAAACACTATCATTTATTATCTCTGAGGATAGAATTATGAGTGGTTATTTACTTCCTTCTATTTTCATACTGTTAATAACCAGAATATATTTCTTCTACCAGAAAACAAAACTTTAAAACATTATCCCACACTATCATTTTCAGTAGTCACCAAATGGTGTTAAATTAAAGTTAACATAACTATCCAATTAACTCTGGACATGGAAAACTGACAAATAGAAGTATACATTTTTAATATCCTGCCTTACTGAGGAATATTCTTTTACTAGAACCCTCTTTGTCCCTCACCAATTCTTATTCATGTCCCAAGTGAGAGTCATATTTACTAACCAAAACAACTGTTTCTATGTTTCTTGAGTGCTCCAATAAGTGATCAAATATATCTGTGCACATGTACACTTCCTACTGTTATATGTTCCATCATAAACTCAACCTGCTTATTCAGAGGGTATAACTTTCTCCTTAATTTTAGTCAATTAACTCTATTTTCTCATCTTGAAATAGTCAAAGAACTTATATTAATTATAATGCATTTATATTGTGAAAAACAACTGCATAGAATGACTTCTCATTTTTTCCAGGATATTGCAAAGGTCCAGGACATACTAAATGTACCAGGTTTATCTGCTAAATGACATGACTATGAGTATTGATGGGAAAACTGTTTCTTGCTCGTTCTTAGGACCTCTATCTTTACCTACTCAAAAAACATGTATTTGTTAGGCAGGTGCCATCATAGGGAGTAGAATCTGTGGCCATAATCTTCTCTCTTATAATGAACTAGAGGCCCGGTGCACGAAATTCATGCCCGGGGGATGGGGGGAGGTCCCCTCAGCCCAGCCTGCACCCTCTCCAATATGGGTCCCCTCCAGGGATGTCTGACTGCCCATTAAGGCCCAATCCCAGTAGGAGCAGGCCTAAATAGGTAGTTGGACATCCTTCTCACAATCCAGGACTGCTAGCTCCAAACTGCATGGATTACCTCCCTGATTGCCCCTAACCACTTCTGCCTGCCAGCCTGATCACTCCCTAACCACTACCCTGCCAGCCTAATTGATGTCTAACTGTGCCCCTGCCAACCTGTTTGCCCCCAACTTCCCTCCTCTGCTGGCCTGATCACCCCTAACTGCCCTCCCCTGCAGGATTGATGGCCCCCAACTGCCCTGCCCTACTGGCCTGATAGCCCACAACTGCGCTCCCTTCCAGGTTTGGAACCTCCCACTGTCCTCCCCTGCTGGCCATCTTGTGGTGTCCATCTTGTGTCCACATGGGGGCAAGATCTTTGATCACATGGGGGTAGCCCTCTTGTGTGTTGGAGTGATGGTCAATCTGTTTATTACTCTTTTATTAGATAGGATAGAGGCCTGGTACATGGGTGGAGACCAGCCAGTTTGCCCTGAAGGGTGTCCTGAATCAGGGTTTCCTTGGGGGGTAAGGCTGCCTGGGCGTGGGGCCTGTGGTGCTTTGCAGGCTGGCCACACCCCCCAGCAAACCAAGTGGAGGCCCTGGGATCTGGGATTAATTTATGTTCTACAATTGAAACTGTAGCCTGGAGAAGAGCCAAGCCTTCTGCTCGCTCAGTGGTTACAGCCATTTCTGTTTGGGTTTAATTCTATAATTAAAACTTTGTAGCCTAGAGTGGAGGCCTAGGCTAGGGCTGTAGAAGTTTGGCTTCCTCCATTGCCTGGGTAACCTAAGCCTCTGATCTCTCCAGCTCTGTGGCTGCTGCCATTTCTGTTGGGATTATGTTTCTTCTGTAATTGAAACTTTGTAGCATTGAATGGAGGCTTAGGCCAGCAACAGCAGATGAAAAGCTTAGCTTCCTCCATTGTTGGAAAAACCCAAGCCTCCCTCCTGCTCTCAGTGGCGGCAGCCATTTTGACTGGGGTTTATTTGCATAATTTACTCCTGATTGCCTGGTGGGCATGGCTTAGTCAGAGGTATGGTCAATTTACATATTACCCTTTTATTAGATAGGATTATGGTCTTTTATTTGTATAGACAATTCTTCATAGGAATTTATTCATCAACCCTGTTTAAAACAAAATCAATCCCAATTGAACTTGAATTGGGCAGTGAGCATCTTTTCTTTCAATAAGAGTTCTAGAGGCTTCTACATAATGATCTTCTCTATATCTAAATATATTTTACAAATAACAGGACCTTAACTGCTGACACTTCTAACTTTTTCCACTATCATGCTCTACAGTCAATATTCATTAGCTGCACTATTTCTCCCACAACTATCCCTTTGGAGACATCCAAAAATATTTTAAGAGCCAATTACCTTAAACTCACTTACTTAAAATGCCTAATTTTAGAGAATGAGATACCCAATTCTGATCTGATGATTACTCAGACCTTATCAAAATCATACTGTGCAGCATGAGTTTGCATCTATTAGTAGCATTAAATTCAGTAGCTGACTACACAGTCTAGAGAGAAACACATAATTTCTTTTTATTTGTTCCTTATTTACATGAGATTAGATCACTGGAAAACTTTATATCCTCCAAGCATTGGGTTACAGAACTGATATGCATCTTCACAGAGCCAGAAGCACTCAAAAATTACTTCATAAAACGCCTTTACTCCCCCATTTGGTATTTACTCTTTTAGCCTTCCCTCCTACATTTTCAGTTCGCATTTCTCTTCTTGGGTCTCTTCAGTGTCATCATTAATTTTCCAAGGACAGTGTAAGAACACATGTATTTCGTTACTCCAAATGCATGCAATACAGAGTAAACTTAATGTTTGACCCACATATTAAATAAGAAATTAAAATGATTTAAATATTAATTCATAAACTTGGAAATAAAGAAAAATGTATGGAGAGCTTTACATGCTGTGTGTTTCTGCTGAGCTTAGGTTTTGCATACATTATGTAACTAGCTGATAACCTATGGGAGTGGTCACATTGAGTTAGATGTGAGAGAAACTTTTTCTGAGAACTGATACTTGAACTGAATCTTAAAAGAGGAGGGGAACCCTGCTCTGGGAGCAGGGTGTATTGCCACATGCATCTCACCCCTCTGGGGCCTGCTTTTGGCTATCCTTTTTGAATAGTCATTGACTCTTTAATTAGAACATTCAAGAACTATAACTACCACATTTATCCTAAATAGATTTCCCATGATTTATTTTAGTTCCAGTTTTCATTACGTATTATTATTCTCTCAAGGGCCCAAAGTGTATCAAAATACTGAAGCTTATTTTACATGAGGCTTCTAAATAAATAAATGCTCTTACCAAATATGATGCCTTTGAAAAGTGCAGTATCACATTTCTAATATATCTAAGAAACAAAAACTAAGGAAATAAGTCATTACCTTTAGAATGTAAAAATTACATTCTAAATTTTCAACATCTAAATAATAACTATCAAAACATTTTATGATCAACTGTTACATGCAGAAACAGATATCCAAAAAGGGAAATAAGATATACATATTAAATATTGCTGTGGGAGAATACTCTTAAATTCTAGCCAAAGAAATTACAGAATCACACAAATATCAGAATTCTATTCATATTTTATCCTGTCAAAAATGTTTTTAAACACGTAAATAAAGATAAAGAAGATGCTCCCTGTGATGACTATGATTCTTTTATATCAGAGAATTTATATCTGGGAATCTGTCATTGAAAACAGAAATTTGAAAACAAGGGAGATGTTAAGTAACTGTTTCTAATGCCCTTCGACCAACTGAACAGCAGGGTGTAAAATCACTTTAATTTCAGATTAACCCATTCCCTTAATATCTACTGACAAGAAGAAATGTAAGTTATTGCCTGAAGTCTAAATGAATAAAATTACTTAATTGAGTTACTCTGCTTAATCTTCAACAAAAATACTTGTGAAAAACTCAACTTCTCCAAAGTAAATTTATTATCTTGTTTTGTCATTCATTACACACCTAATAGATAACTATTTTTCAAGTACTCAGAACCTGGAATAGAAATGTTAATGTTTGTTAAATGCATGTTTAAAAAAATGAATTTCCTTGTTGACAATGGATTCCACTCTTCATCCTCTATTCCCACAATAACAAACATTTTGTAAATTGGTAAACCAGATTAGTTCAAAATAGATAAATTCATGTGTTCCAGTTGATTTATTTATATCTATATTCATTTATTTTCAAAGAGCATATTATTTATGTAGTTAAGCAGAAATACTCCTTTGAGTTTTTCATGTCTTTTGTATAATTAGGTAATTAGTGCATGCTAGCCATAGTAAAATAATAAACAAGAATCTGTGGAATAATTATGAGATCTTCTTTTTAAAAGGTGTTTATAACTAAATATTTTGTTCCAGGTGATTGCTTAAATGTTTGCTATTTTGTTTAATATTATGGAAGAGGTTGTGTGTCAAAGTCTTTATAGCTTATTGGCAATAGTCTGTTTTAGTGAAGAGTAAGTTAGGGAGAAGGGATTTAACATTCATTAGGAATTCTCAGCTTAATAGTTCAGTTTGTTCATTAAATTCCACATTTGAGTGAAATCATATGGCACTTTATCTGACTACCTTATTTCAGTTAGCATAATGTTCTCCAGCTCCATCCATGTTGTCGCAACGGGTAAAATTTTCTTCCTTTTAATTACAGAGTAGCATTCCATTGTGTAAATGTACCACAACTTTTTTATTTACTCATTATTGATGGATACTTGGATTGCTTCAAAATCTTGGCTATCCCATATAATAAAAGGCTAATACACAAATCAACCAAACGGCAGAATGACCAATAGCTATCATGTGCACTGACCAAAAGGTGGCAGACACTCAGTGCAGGAGCTGCCTCCTGGTGGTCAGTGTCCTCCCTCCCACAATGGGAGTGCTACTCAGTAAGAAGCCAGGCTCACAGCTGGTGACTGCAGCAATGGTGGTGGGAGCTAAGGATGTCCAACTGCTAGCTCAGCACAACTCCCCACAAGAAACAGACCTAAGCTGTCAGTTGGACATCCCCCAAGGTCTCTTGGACTGCAAGAGGGTGCAGGCTGAACTGAGAAACACCCAACCCCCTGATTACACAAATTTCATGCACTGGGCTTCTAGCTGTAAATAATGCTCCAATGAACATACTGAACTACTAAGCAAAATAGAGATAGACTCAGACAGAGAGCAGACAGAACATTCAGGGGAAGCAGGGAGGTAAAGGATAGGGATTGAGCAAAGGAAAAAATAGAGAAAAAATGCACAGACATGGACAACAGTGTCCTGTTGTGGGGATAGAGGGGTTTGGGTAGAGGTGAAAGAGGGAATAGAGGGGGTAAATGGTGATAGAAAAAAAGTAAATTAAAAAATTGTAAAAGAACCCTCTGCCCAGCCAGTGTTGCTCAGTGGTTGAACATCAACCTACAAAGCAGGAGGTCATGGTTCGATTCCCAGTCAGGGTACATGCCCAGGTTGCAGGCTCGATCTCCAGTAGGAGGTATGAAAGAGGCAGCTGATCAATGATTATCTCTCAGCATTGATGTCTCTATCTCTCTCTTCCCCTCTCTGAAATCAATAAAAATATTAAAGAAATAAAGAATGCCTACCTGGGTACTGGATACTTTATATACAGAATCTCACAAAACTTTACAAAAATCATGTGATATATTTAGTAGACTCATTTCTTCACTAGATGAAAAAAAGAATCAGAAAGTATCATTTTTTAAATAAGATCACCCACTGATATATAATTATAACTGAATTATAATTTTAATTCACAGTTGTGTGCTTCCTAAACTCATGTTCTTCCCACATACATTACCCTTCTTAAATGAATATATCCTCCAACACTGGGGTGGGAGGCGGTGGGAAGAAGTGTCTAGCATCTACTGGAAGCTTCATGAGGGCAGATTTGGGAAAACGTGTAATAACTAATATACTGTCTCTTTTCCTCTAAAACAATGACTAGCATATAGCAGCTACTTAATGTAACTTAGGTAGTAAATAATTTTTGGCTCTTAAAAATGCTTTCTTCCTCCTCCATATTTAACCCTGCTTCAAACTCTTAGTGACCTGAGAACTAGCTTGGGCACCTGGATGAAAAGAACCTAAGCTGCAGGAAATGTGGGTGACCTATCCACATATCACTGCATTCTGTCTCTATAGAAATTAGCCATTTCTTGTCAGTAAAAGCACATTAGCAAAGACTTTGTAGTCTAAATGACTTAAATGAACAGAACTGGTTCTAGTAATCATGTCTGAGTATAATAGCCTTCTTCATTAAAATAAATACTATAAAATGCACTAGCTACCACTTTGATCCCAATAATTTATCGTCTCTCCTGAAAGCTAGCTGCTCTGAGCAGATGCTAAAATATCCCCCAATTATCTTTGTGTCCTGGTAGTCACACCCTGTGTAATCATCTCCCCTTGAGTACAAGCGGGATTTGTAACTTGCTTTTCACCAGTAAAATACAGGAAAGATGATGTGATATCACTGACATGATTACTTTACATAAGATTGTAATGTTTATCTTGCTTGTAGACTGTCTCTTTTGGTGATTTCAATGAAGCAATGACCATATTGCAGAAGCCAACATGACAAGAATGTAAGGGAGTTCTTCATCCAACAACTAGCAACAAACAGAGGTGCTTATTCCAAAAGACATCAAGGAACTGAATTTTTATAGTGAACACATGAGGCAGGAAGCAGATCTTTCATTAAGTACAAGATTATATTGAAGCCCCAGACAAAATCTTTTTTTATTTTATTAAGGTATGACAAATGTGTCTTTATCCCCCCATTGTTGCCTCATCCCCCCAGTATTGCCCTTACCCTCACCCACTATTGTCTGTATCCATCACTTATGCTTATATGCATGTGTACAAGTCCTTTGGTTGATCTCTGTTCCTTACCCCCACCTTCCCCTACCTTCTCTCTGAGGTTTGAGCATCTGATGGATGTTTCTCTGTCTCTAGACCTGTTTTGTTCATTGGTTTATGTTGTTCATTATAATCCACAAATGAGTGAGATCATGTGATATTTATCTTTCTCTGACTTATTTCACTTAGCATAATGCTCTCCAGCTCCATCCATGCTGTTGCAAAGGATAAGAGTTTTTTCCTTTTTACTGTGGCATAGTATTCCATTGCATAGATGTGCCAAAGTTTTTTAAACCACTCATCTGCTGATAGGCACTTAGGCTGATTCCAAATCTTAGCTATTGTAAATTGTGCTTACATTTGATCCAGTGATCCCACTTATAGGAATATATCCCAAGAAACCAGAAACACCTATCAGAAAAGATATATTTACCCCTATGTTCATAGCAGCACAATTTACAATAGCCCAGCCAAAATCTTGATTATAGCCATGCAAAGGTATAGATTGCACGGTTCCCAAACTATTGACTCACAGAAACAGTGAAATGATAAATGTCTTTGCTATTTTAAGATACCCAGTTTTTTAATAATATTGTTAGGCGAAGCCCTAACCGGTTTGGCTCAGTGGATAGAGTGTCATCCTGCAGACAGAAGGGTCCGAGGTTTGATTCTGGTCAAGGGCATGTACCTTGGTTTCAGGCACATCCCTAGTAGGGGGTGTGCAGTAGGCAGCTGATCAATGTTACTCTCTCATTGATGTTTCTAGCTTATACTTTCCTCTCTGTAAAAAATCAATAAAATATATTTTTAAAAATACTGCTAGCTGAAAATAGATAATTAATACACTGCCACATAATTCTAATTGTGCTAGAATATGAGGTAAGTCCCCATATGTAGACTGACCTCTATTTCAAGGCTTCTTGGCCTTATCAGACCCAAACTCCCATTTTATTATAGAGATTTTTTAATATGACTTTCTTAACATAACTTTAAAAGATTATATAATCTATTAATTAAAATGCATACTAATATAACCTACCTACATAATTTAAAAATCAATATAACACTTTAGATATAACAAAATGATATTAAGGGATATTAACTCATAATAAAATTATATGTAGTTCATATATAAACATAGAAAAAAAACTATATTAGGAGATATAACAAAGGTAATCAAGAGGATATAACAATTATAAATATTTATGCTCCCAACATAGAAGCACCCACATATTTAAAGCAAATATTAACAAAACTGAAGGGAGAAGTATATAGCAATACAATAATATCAGGGAACTTCAATACTACATGTTCAACAATGAAATAGATCATCTAGACATAATATCATTAAGGGAACATTGGACTTAAACTTCACTGTAGACAAAATGGATTTTACAGTACATTCCAACCAACAACAGCAGTATACATAGTCCTCTCAAATAGTAAGGGAACATTCTCCAAGATAAATCATATGCCAGGTCATAAAACAGCTGCCTCGTATCTTACACCATACACAAAAGTCAACTAAGTATGTCGTAAAGACTTGAACATAAGACCCGAAACTATAAAACTTCAAGAAGAAAATGTAGAGGAAAAGCTCCTTGATATCAGTCTTGGCAGTGACTTTTTAGATCTGACCAAAAGCACAGGCAGCAAAAACAAAAGCCAACCAGTGGGACTGCATCAAACTAAAAAGCTTCTGCACAGCAAAGGACACCATTAAGAAAATGTAACCCTATGGAATGGGGCAAAACATTTGCCAACCACACATCAGAAAAAAGGTTAATACCCAAAATATATAAGGAATTCATATTATTTGATAGCAAAATATATATATAACCCAATTTAAAAATGGATAAAAAAACCTCAACAGACATAGTTCCAAAGACATACAAGTGCCCAACAAGTACATGAAAAGGTATCCAAGATCACTAGTCATCAGGGAAATGCAAATAAAAAACATAATGAAAAATCACCTCACAAATGTTAAGATGTCTAGTATAAAAAAGACAGGGATCACAAATGCTGGCAAGGATGTGGAGAAAAGGGAAATCTTGGACACTGTTGGTAGGAATGTAAACTGGTATAGCCATTACAGAAAACAGTAGGGAGGTTTCTCGAGAAATGAAAAGTAGACCTACCATATGATCTAGCAGTGCCACTTCTGAGTGTGTATACAAAGCGTATATACTTGTATGTTAACAAAATCATCATCGTAAAGAGATACCTGCACTCCTATGTTCATAGCACCATAATTCACAACAGCCAAGATATGGAAACAACCTAAGTGTTTGTCAGCAGATGAGTGTATACAGGAAAATGTGTACAAAATATATTGTGTATTTACCATAATAGAATATTATTCAGCCTTTTAAACGAAGAAAATCCCTTTACTTTCAACAACATGAGTGGATCTGAAGGGCATTGTGATAAGCGAAATAAGCCAGACAGAGAAAGATAAATACTGCATGGTATCACATATGTGGAAACTAAAAAATGTTGAACTCATAGGAACAGAAAGTAAAATACTGTTGATTTACCTGAGTTGTCTTCCTGGAAAACTCAGGAAGCATATGTTAAAATTGTAGGCATGGCTGAATAAAAGTTTCCTAACTTCGGTCCTAGCAGAGGGGTGGTGAGGGACGGGTAGAGGGGAGCTTCAAAGGCAGGATTCCCAGAAACAGGAGTGCTCCCCATACCCAAGGCTCTACAAAAACCTGCAAAAGGAAGCTTCAAATTCCATTCCACTCCTCAAGGGCATCAGTTAGGTGGCCACTGGCCAACATCTGTGCTAGCAACAATGAAAACTAGAACTCTCCCATATTCTGTTGCTTTTGTGTGTGCTGATTTTTTGGTCGGTATTGATTTAGAAGGGCAATGCTCATTTTAAAGACAAATAAAAAGTGTAAGGAGCCCTGGATCTCAGAGGGACATCTGATTCATCACAAAGGATTTCCCTCTTTGCTCCCCAATGAGTCACTTGTTTGTCCATACACTTTAGAAAAATCAATAAAAAGGTATTTCTGCTATGAAACACTATGCTTCTAACCTCCCAGTTTCTCAAAAGTCAAGGCATGCAGATGAGATCTAGTTCACCCATCACTTTAAATTTCAGCATTAACATAAAGAGGGAACATGACAATTGACTATTAGGTCTTTTATTTATCATGTGTCTCTGTTTAACAAATATCATGCTAATTAAGTCCATGAACTAGACCCTAAGGACATATTTGCCCACCTGGATTTACAGAAATATAAAACATGAGAACTTCTGTGTTTCTGTCATAAAATAAAAATTGTGCCCAAAACAACAGGTATAATTCAGATAAACAAGATGATTTTACTCCTGCAGCTCCCAAAATTTCCATCCTGCCTCTTATTTAAATATTTGCATTGCAAATATAATTGAGATAAACTACAGCTGTGGTCTTTGCTACAACTTCTAATATGCCCAAGATGTTAAGCCTAAATTTTCTGATTCTGAAAAATTTAATTAACTTCTAATTAAAATCTATTATTGCTTGATCAGCACTTGAAATTTAAAATTATGTATAATATTTTATAAAAACCAAATATTCCCTTACCTGAGGATAGAAAAGCAGGAGAACCCAAAGGCCTGGTTTGGGTTTACAGAATAATGAATGACCTCACTTAAACACTCATACATTTGCAAATGCACAATCAATGAGGTGTTAGCTTTGCTTCATTATTATAACTCAGTGATGATACAGCATTTTTATATAGTGCTGTTGAATTCAAAAGAATTTAGTATTAATTATTTACCAGGATGAACACTGTATTCTTTTTTCAATATTTTGTCCTTGTACTCAAGATTGAATACATAGAACTTATTCACAAAACCTCCCCAACTACTGTCAGCCTTTCTTCCTCTTACTCACTGATTTTTCAAGGGCAGATAAAATATGGTTTATTAAGGAAGTGTTCATGGCTTTTTTACTATTTGTCTCACTGCTTCTCACCAAATAGCACATAAAATAATTTGTGTTTTCTTGTATTTCATAGTAATTCTTTGGGCAATTTTGAAAAATAACAGGCATCATCAGAAAAATGACTGAAACACACACACAAAAAAACCTCATATATTCTGGACCTAGTCTTGAAACAGGTGTGTGGTAAGGAAGTAATTGTCAGATATCCACAGGGTGCTAAGTCTACTGAATGGTCTGATGTCATTTGAACAAGAAAGGGTATTTTAGTATTGAGAGGTGCTGGGGAATGCTGAAATACAAAAGTGAATGGGTTGTGGGAAAAAAGAGACCTCTCTTAATTAGGAGATACATAATAAACCCTGTGAATTAATTTCCCATTAATTCCTGGTGATAAAAAACAAAAGACATGTATTTAAAAAGCTCATTCCCCATTCCCTTGGTATCCAATAATTTCTTCAAGTATCAGCATGCAGAGCTGTTGAGTGAGCACCTACAATGCTGGGAACATTTCACATGGCTTCAATCCCAACCTGATGCCGAGGCAGAGCAAGGACATCTGCTGGAGCCTCTGAGTCACGTGGCTCTGATGGTCAATGATTACCTTTGGACTGGGCAACGCTGCCCCCAGTAATGCTGCACAGATCAGGACCAAGTGAAAATAAGTTGCATTCTCCTCTTAAATTCACATTTCTCTCCTTTTAAAATAAGCTCTTTCTGGCAAAGTTATCCACAGTAAAAGCAATTCATTTTTCACAGAGGAAAAAATATTAATCATTAGTTATCCTGGGCCAACAGAAATATGTATCAAATTTATTTCAGGGTTTGGGGATAGTTATTTTTAAAAAGAAATTGAATGTGGGTGGAAAGGGGGAAAGCTATTAAGAGTTTAGGAGAGCTCTGGCTAGGTGCTCAATTGGTTGGAGTGTTGTCCTGGGCACCAAAAGGTAGGTGCAGGTTGACTTCCAGTCAGGGCACACACTGAGGTTGGGAGTTGGATGCCAGGTTGTGTTTAGGACATAACCAATGTTCCTCTCTCTGTCTCTCTTTCTCTCTCTCTCTTTCTCTCCCCAAATCAATTAAAAAAACATGTCCTCTGGTGAGCACAAAAACAGGGAAAAACAGAGTTAAGAAGAGTTTCTGTTTGGCAATTGGGAGATTTTATTGTGGGTTTTTTGTTTATTGATTTGTTAGCTTTTTAACATAAGAAATAGTTTCTTAGTGAAAACTTCAGGATTAGAAAAAACAAAATGCTGACAATCCAGGGCTGATACTTAACACCTTCTTGCCCTCTTGGGAGTGTCACATGTGCACTGACATGCTCTCAGGAAATGAACAGCACTGAAATCTGGGAGCACTGCGCTCAGTTAATTCAATATAAACAACTCCTCTTGCAGGGAGTAATTTGTTAGGAAGCTGGATTATGGCAGGGCACTGGATTTTGTGACTTCTTCTTGGGGGTCTATCAGAGCATAGAACCAGGCAACAGATCTGTGGTTGAGTCCAAGCCCTTGCCACAGAACTTTCTGGAAGATGCACATATCTGGCTTTCTTAATGAAAGAAATAGAAGAGCATGGTGCTAGGAACACTAGGAAGAAAACTAAAGTCCATTACTAACAAGAACTCATTTTTTGAGCCTTAATTCACAAACCATCATCCTACCACAAAGAACTGTGGTTAATTTTCATTTTCATTTCCTGTTGGTATTGGGCATTACACAGGCGATGTGGAATTTCACCATGGGCTGAACACTGTTTCTGCAGGAACAGACCTGAAAAGCCCTTTGCACAGGAGGTGCATCTAAAATTCTTAGTAAAAGAAGGCCAGACAACCCACAACAAAGGCTTTCAACAAATAAACCTCTAACTTCAAAAAAACAATCCAATTCAAGTTTTATTAGTACTTTCGAATGATTCTGAAATATGACCTTTAAGAAATGAAGTGAAAGAAAAGGAACAATCAGACCTAAGAGATATGATTGGTTTTATATTATTTTCACTTTTTCATAAAACTCTTCTTCAATGATGAAAATCTTGCAATCCAGAAGCACTTATAAAATAGTTAAAACCAGAGAAAGAGCTGATATTTCTTCACTCCTCACACAAAATGAACCTTTCATTTTCCTTCAATACCAACATACTTCATCAAGTTTATTTTGGTACCTTTCCTTCCACATTTTTATCTTAAACATTCATTTTTAAACTCATCCAGAAGCATTCTTTGTTTATCTTTCTATTTTTGTATTTTTATTGAGCCATTTCTGTTATCAAGACTATCTCCTAATTGGGTTTGTACTTTCTGATTACTTTAACCTGTCCCTGAATATAATTAGACTCAATTTAGCATCTAACTAAATTCCATTTTTTTCACTTCACCATGATCTTCCCCACCCTTTGTCCTCTTATCTTGCTTCTGCAAACAGGCTTCAGTTTTCTTTCTTAAACATTCTCTTTTGTTCATGGAAGCTATGGGGATACCAGCAACAACAAAATTCTGTTGCTGGTTTTTCTTTTCAACAACTTAAAGAAAAACTTTCATTCTCCTCAACTCAATACATCAGATTTCCTGGGGTCCTAAGTTATTTTGCTAAATTACTGCTTTCTTATAATGTATAGAAACTAAATTCTGAAACCCCCTGATTAATTTTTCTTGATTGTACTATTGTTAATAGATATACCTGGACATTAATCCCAATTTGAAGATTCCATATGGTAATAAGAATACAATAAGGTAATAAGGTCACTCCTTGCTCTTTTAATCATGCTGCTTTCCAACAGTTGTACACGCACAGTGCATTCTTAAAGACAGCTAGATTTCAATGCCTCCTTGATGGGTTTGGTACCATGCTATGACAATTTGAGAATCCTGTCACTCAACTCATGCTTTCACATTAATATTGATGTTTTCAAAATTGGTGAAAATCATAGGTGTTTCCGATAGATATTTCTTATGCACCTCAAGCTCAAATTTAACATAGAGCAGAAATAATCCCAAAGAGACTCTGGAGTCATTACATTTACTAATGTAAAGAAATGATGTGTTTATGTATACTTCACAATTACCCCACCACCACCACCACCAGTTCACAGAGTGGCAGGCTAGTAGGAACTTAGAGGTCATGTCAGAGAAAGCTCCAAACCTAGTAATGGGCATTTATGTATCTGAACTGTCGAGATGGGTACCAAGAGCAGGACTATGGACTAAGGTCCATGAAGTAAGTCTACATAGGATCCATATTCTCCAGGGACTAATCAGCCTCGGCATGGCTTGTAGTTGGGCAGAGAAGGACATCTATCTCTAATGAAAAAAAAATGAGTATTTCAAATGCAGATTTCCCATTAAGCATATAACCTAACATCTGAGACTGACTCAACATTAATGGAACTTTGACCTCCATCCCATCATTATCATCAAAGATGTATGTTTGCTCTCATTACTTTAAGCTAATTTAACTAGAGTTGATCACTGCTTCCTCACAGTCACCATATAACATTAAAATGTCACCTTTTCTCACAGAAGTTACCCTACCCTCCCTAAGAGAGACTCACAAATACTTGTGAACTGGTACTTATTTTACAGATGGTCAATTTAACTGTATTACACGTGTATTGCAGCTATGTGCAGACTAAGGAATCATCCAGACTTGAGTTGGATCTGCCTTGACAGGTAATTAGCTTTGTGACTTTGAGCAACTAACATGATCCATCTAAACCTTGCTCCCCTTATGTATATAATGTCAGTGGTAATAGTACCTATGTCATAGAATCAGTGCAAGGATTCAATGAGGTTAAAAACAGTGCATAAAAGATTATTAAATGTTAGCTTGTGTAAGTGAAAGTGGTGAAAGAGATGTGGTTTCAGAATGATAAAAAAAAGTGTGAATAAATTTGAAAGATCAAAAAGATAACTACATAATGACAAGATCATAAAGTGGTTACACAGACTGAATAAAGACTAGCCTGACTGTACATTTTGTGTGATGATAAGGCAATCAATTCACCAACTAATGCAGGTCTTAATATTAGCATAGATCCATTGGAATGAGCACAGTAATTAGTGAGTCAATGTCCAATCAGAGCTGGGCCTTCTTGTCTTATCTGGTCAAATAATTAATGACTAATCAATTTTGTTAAAATATATATTTGGGGTGGTTGCACTGCCATTTCCATTACTTATTTCTCTAAGGACATTTCCCTGAGCAGATGACTTTATGTCTCTTTTTTGAACTTTGATATAAAACCAGGTATCCTGTGAGTTCCTGGGTACTTATCACAGTTCTTTGATCTTTAGGGCCAAGTTAAAAAACTGTGTGTGTGTGTATGTGTGTGTGTGTGTGTGTGTGTGTGTTTCTGAGATAGTTGATTACAACTGCTCAGACCACCACCACCCCCCAAAAAAAAGCTGTTTGGCTGACACAGTAAAACAGCCATCCCTAGCACACTGCCATTTTGAGTCTGAAATAATGAGACCTTAGGCAATCATTCCAGGTCATATCTTAAATCAACTGCATTAGAGTTCAAGAGCACCTGGTCCAATATAGTTGACCAAAGTATCTTTTACAATATACCTTTAGTGACATATGTATTTTAATATATGGCTATCAAATACATACATGGATTCCGTAATTCCATAACTTCCCTTATTTCCAGGATTATAACTGAAAATTTGGCATTTATCCTTGAATACTCTGATATGCTTCTTAGGTCATTTATTCATTCCCCTAAATGAATGGAAACCAGATAAATGTGCTCATTTTAGCTTCTAATTAATTAATAATGGATATTTTTCTGACAGTCTAATATTTGATGAAATCTGAATATTCCTAATTCAGAGATATGAAAGACAGCCATTATAATTGTGATTTTACAAAGAAGTACAAAGGAATCATACAATAGGGTTCATCTCGTATCTCCTGGCGTCATGTGATATAAGTGTATCCCAGGTTAAAGCACTCATCAAAATGGAAACTAGAGTAACACAAACCTAACAAAGGATTTCAGCAGATTGCATTTTGGTGGAAAAAATAAAACAAATTTGAAATACATAAATTAAGGAAGTTACTTCTAAGGTAAAGCCCTTAAACTAATTTGATGATGATAATGATGATGACAACGATAAGAAAAAGAAGGAGGAAGAGGAGAAATGGAAGAAAATTATTTAAAGAGCACTATTCATACATTCTTATCACCTCTTCCCAAGGTTAATAGGACCGAAATACAAATGTTTCGCATGTACATTTTCCATTCTGTGGCTTACCACATTCAGAGAGGAAGCAATCTTTTCCCCCAGGCAGTTCTGAGTTGGATAAAAGGAAACAAAGAAAACATCTTTCTTATTAAATAATGCTGTTCTCAGTCCTGGTTTCCAATGAAGAAGAAGAAAAAAAGAAGTGGAAAAGGCTAGGTCCATTCACATAACACTGGAACTGATTTACTAGTAAATGGCAGCTCAAACAAGTTAAAACTAGACATCTAAAACCTGAGGTCCTAAAATTATTATTAGAAACGTACAGTTACTATATGGTTGAATGATTATTATTTAATATTTGGGAACAGTGCCTCCCTAAAATACATTACATGGACAATTCAAAAACTAAAAATGAAACATAAAAATTTATTTATCTTATACTTTAAAAGTCACTTTCAACTGAAAAATGGAATACACTAACATTTTTAAAACTACTTTTCTATGTGTGCATAGTGAGTACAATATTTTATGGAATTTGCTCCCATTTGGAGATAACAGCACTACCAGATTTTTAGCTGTTACAGAGGACAAGAACCAATAATTGTATTAACATCATACAAGAAATTACACTATGTTCCTAAAATACAAAATAAACTCTCCAATAAACTTACATTTTAGGAGAATGTTCAACTTCCACTGTAATATGGGAGATAAATAGCATTTAGTCTCCTAATCATCATTCTCATTTCTCTTTCTTTGCCCACATGAGGCAGTGAAAGCCAAGAAACTATCTCCCTTTTCTTCCTCCCCAAATAGCACTTAATAGTAAAAACTGGTAAAGACCTGCTTTCTGGCTCCAGCCGTGGCACTCTTGCTGCCTAACCTTTAATAAATAGTTTTCTTCATTTTGCAAATCAGATATCATTGACCGAGTCGGTATAATCCCAGCAGATGGGCAATTACTTGCCTCTCTCTCCTCCCATCTGCAGTCAGATGGCAGAACTTGAGGGATGGAGCAGAAAAGCAATTTCTGAGGAAATTTTCAAGTTGTGGTCCTGGGAAAGAGTGACCTACTGCAGTGGTTGGGTGAACCCAAAAGAGCTTAAGAGGAAGGAATTGGTTTTAGAGATGAGTCAAAAGGCAGGAGCCTTTGAGAAGAACAGCTAGGACAAGATCCACATAGGAATCTGAGGCCAAATCTGCCCCTTCTGATAAGCTCTCCAGTGACCAGAAGAAGGAGAATATATAGCCCATCACCATGTGACATCCAAAATGGAATCCCAAAATGTAGTCAGCAAAAGTGCATTTCTTCTCCCCAAATATATATCTATTAATATTACTCTTCAACTGAAACTTTAAACAAAACTTTTCCCCTAGTTTCTTACAGGTGGTAAATTCTTTGCACTGCAGGGGTGCACTTGTTCTGACACCCTGAACCTTCCTGATCAGAGACAGGCCTCCTGGGAGGGCCCAGTGAGTGTAACACATTCAGTGCAATGGGTTACATGAATGAGTGCAGGAGTAATAAACAAACAATGAATGAACATAAGTGAACATACACTCTGGTCTTCGGATTCCTCACCTGTGGACTGAAGGTTTAGATAATAACTTTCACAGTCATGACAAATTAAATAATTATTTATGTCCATGTCCACATAACCAGGGATAAACCATGCTTATATGTAGAATACATTCACTCAACATATATTGAAAACTGGAAATGCTAAGATAAAAGATGAAGATATTACCCTCAAGACATTTACAATTATATTAGAATATAGATTATTGGGAACTCTCACATGGGCACATCCATGAAGAAAGGAGTGGACCCAGTACCTAGCTAACCTTTCCTGTAGGAGAAATCATGGTGGGGTTCAAGGGGTGAAATATCTGGAAGGCTTTCCAGAAATGGGACACAAGACTTGAATGTTGGGTTAATCAGGTAAATAGAAGGGAAGAAGGGGGACTTTCTGAGAGTTGGTACACAAGCAAGGAGGTAAAGAACTTATTTCCAAGTAGTGCCAGTAGTTGCACAGAGTTGAAAGCAAGTGGTTCATCCCATATGATAAATCCATAGGGGTTTTTAATTGTCCCTCTTGGATCTAAACTTTTTTACAGCCTGATGCACTTGAAGGACTTGAAGTGATGACATGTCTATCATCAACACCAAAATACAGATACAGTGACGCTCAAAGGTCAGGGCTGGGAGGAGTCGTGGCACCCAATGAGACATATATCTTGGCAAGTGACATTTAATACACCAACTTTTTAGATGATTCCCTTTGCCCAATAAAATGTGCTGTTACTTGTAGAGAAATTTGGAAGATTTCTGGCCCCATTCTATAGATGAAAAATTGAAGGCAGGGACTGATACTTGCCAATACCTTTCAAATAATTAATGCTATAGCTATGAGGATATTCAGCACTTCCAGTTTCCAATAAATCAGGACTTTCATACATCTGATTCAATTTATTACTCTGAGTGCACATTTCATTGTAATTACTCTATTTTATGGATCATGGACAAATGGTATAAATGGGTTCTTCATCGTAGAGAAAGAACAAGAACCAATGCAGAGATTAAAGGGACAAATTAATACTGGAGACCTATTTTTAAACCCTGGGTCCCTTATTTCTAGCCTCACCTCCATGACTGAAGCTGATAACAACTTCCTGGGAGGAGATAGGCAGGCAGGTGGCAGAGGAAGAAGCAAAGGGCCAACCCTGTAGATGGGAAAAATAACCCGACAGCCAATATGGCTCAGGAGGATGCCCTATTCCCCGATAGTGCCTGCAAATGTAGGTGGCAAAGCTGACTTTCAGTAGACCCTTCTCTGTCCACCCATCTCAAGGCCACATTCACATTCTTGTTACTGGGATTGCTGTTTCTAGCTGACGCAGAGAAGTTTTCACATAGTTGTAAAGGTTGCATATTTGAATTTGTTCTCTTAGGGAACAAATTCAGTTACTGCACAGACAAAAAGCCAGTAAAAATGCTGATATTATTTTTAAAGGGCAAATCAATTTCCAAAACCAAATTAAATAGAAAAGGCATTAAAAAGTCAAAGTAGGACTAAAGCTAGTGTTAAGGTATATCATTTAGTTTCCCAAATTAAGTTAAGTTCAAAACCAATGCCTTTTTGTCTCAGAACAAATAGTTTACAAGCAAAAAGTACAAACATCAAAAATAAAGGCTAAATGCTAGTCTGTCACTATCTAGCATCAGTCTGTACAGAATGTCACCCACCACACTATCAGAATGAATATTTTCATTACTTCCTTTTCTTTGAAGCAACAATTGCCAAACCTAAGTTGTACAAATATTTTGCTGTCTGAAACAAGTCATGGGAAGTTCTATCTGGCTTAGGAATAAATGGGTACACAACTAAAAACATTTCCTTACCCTCCACTCAGAATTTTTGTCTCCACACACATAAGTGACAGCTTATGGTTAGTTCTCAGAAGTACATATCTCCTGAGAATAAAGTAATACCTTCTACCTGTTACAAATCAGAACACATATTTGAATTTTTAAATCCACATTTTAAAAACATTTCCAAGGGTTTCTATCCATCCAAACACAATAGTAAGGTATGTTTACACCCAAAATCTAAGCAAGAACTGAAACACAGTGCCAGTGGCATGACATTATGCATGCTGGTCACATGGACTCTGCTCAGCTTTGGAAATGCCACTCCCGGTAACAGACTGCTGTCATCGTGGCCCACATCCTCTCAAAACAAGAGCTACCTGATGTTGCTTCCTCAAATGGCAGCGTGACTAGTCAGATTTCTCTTCAAGAAATTTGGAAGGTGACATCTAGCACATGAAATGGTTACCGGTTTAACAGCAGAAGAGGAAGAAGTACCATATCATGGTATATCCTCTCAATAGGTTATGGTGGATCTGGGACTATTTGCAAGCACAATTTGGAAAATGTTTTTGTCCATCAAGGTAAGAGGGAGGAAAGAGGCCTTTGGGTCTCCAATTTCTCATGTCAGGATCCCCTGAAAGCTAGGCTGTGCCTATATCATGTGTCTGCTGTCACATCTGCAGATTCATCAAAGACTAATTCTAGCTGACTGCATCACAGCAGTTGCAAAGTTTCCACAGCCACTAAGCAGAAAGCAACTTTTCCTGAGAGAATCAGAGGGAAATTTTGTTCTTTTGTAGTCTAGATTTTTGTTTCTTCTTCTTTTTTTTTTACAGTATACAATTGGTTTAGGTTCTAACTAGGGATAAACTTTTTTTAAGCTAAAAAAGCTGGTAATTAATTTTGAATATCACTTTCACTATAAAAATATGTGCATCCTCTTTTCGGCATACTAAGGGCATGCTATTAAGTATGCAAACCTGTTGGTATCATACCAACAAATAGGACAGCACTAGTCTTTCCTCAAAATGGGCACTGTAATCTACCCAACACTGAGGTATTGGACCAAAAAGGGAAAAAAAATGTTCTAGACCATAACTGTTATGTGATTTTCTGCTCTTTCAGTAGCACAGCCCTTACTTTGTCAATTTGTGTCTTTCTCTTCCTTCCCTTGACCTTCAGACACAATATGACCTCCAACACAACAATACTGACAATGACACATATGTAACACTATGTTAGAATGGTTATTTTATGATCACTTGGGTTCACATTTTATCAGGCAAAAATTCAACAAATTTCTTTCTTTCTGTGGTATAGAAACAGTCAATTCACCTCTCTGAATCCCAGCTTTTTAAACAGAAAACAGGAAGCCATGTGTCTCTCCAATCTACACAAAACAGTTGTTATGAGGGTCAAGTAATACAATGTGGGAAAGCATTTTTAAAACATTTTGAGGACCCATCACAACTAGGCAGGAACATGACCATTAACTTGAGTTGAAATTCCATTTGGTTAATGTAGGTGGGGTAAAATGGAATCCCAAGATAATTATCTGGATAAAGGAGGGGGAAATAAAGTATAACCCTGACTATTGAAAGTGATCTTTGCTCTAAATCACATAGAACAGTGGTCAGCAAACCGCGGCTCTTTGGCCCCTTGAGTGTGTCTCTTCCACAAAACACCATGGGCTGGTGCACACATAGAGTGCGAATGCAACTTCGTGGCCCATGCGCAGAAGTCAGTTTTCGGGCTGGGAGAGTCTATTTTGAAGAAGTGGCGTTAGAAGAAGTGGGGGTGTTGGTCGCATGTGGCTCACGAGCCGCAGTTTGCCGACCACTGACCTTGACTGTCCTTTCACATCATTCAAATATACCAAATCATCATGCAATCCCTCTTTGCCCTTATTTCTAGAGAGAAAGGTGAAGCTAAAGGTATTATTGTCATCATTATTATTATTATTGTGCAGCATACCTGTTAGTCACAATTCAATAACTATTGAACATATGGCAATTGCTTTCCATGCTAAAAAATAATAGGCATATGTTGCCTGGTTAAATGACACATCTAATAGGTTTAAAAGCTGATTCACAGTAATAATTCACTGCAATGATTTACATTTTAATGACTAAATGCCCATCACACATCTTTCCTTTGATCTAATTCTGCTCTAGAGGACGATTTTGCTGCACAAGAGTGCTCTCCTACTCTAATTTGCTCTTAGGATGTCCTCAGCATTATGAGTGTTACCATAATTATAAGCACTGCAATACACATCTTTGACTTAAACCTGAACCCTGACATTGTTACAAAAGCATTTACAGAACTCAAAATTGATCAATCCTCATAGTACCTCTTTTGAGCCTATATATCACAAAGCCAACAGGGGAATGGCCTTGACTCTGTTCTCTCATCTTCTCAACCCTCTGTGTCAAAGCTTCCTCTCATCCAGTGTTCCTTCCATTGTGAACAAATCGGGGGCCACTATGTTCTATTTATTTTCCTGCCAGGATATTACTATCTGCATGTCACAAACAACCCTGAAAGGCAACTGGATACTTTGCTTTCCTAGGTACAGTTTTGCTAGAGGGGGTGTTATTTCTGTTTCTAACTATTGATCTAGGAAAAACACTAAGCAGGCCTACTGTCTAAATTTAGACCCATAACCATTCATCATGAAGGAAATGGACAAGTGGGGGAAAGTGCAATGGAGCTAAAGTTAGAATTTCCTTCCAGGTTCCATCTGACTTTGAAGAGCTGAGGTGATGTTACGAAAGGTCATGCTAAAGATAAGTAACATCTTCATTTGCTGAAGGAGGAAACAAGAACCCAAGAAGATCAGACAATCACAGGGAACCATTTTGATTTAGCAGCAGAACGTACAATAATTTAGCAAACGCACTTTTTGTCCAGTTTGGAGTTCTCATGATCTTATATTTCTTCACCTTGTGCAATAGTGGCAGCAGTTGTATTATTTGATAGTTGTGTACAAGGCATTTGTAATAAAGCAAATTGTAAAAAATAATGGAATAATTTAAGAGACTATCATAGCTCTCCAGTTGCCAAATAACTTTAATATTTCCTATGTTAACTATATGTCCCTTCCTAGAAACCAATGCTTTGTAAATGAGTTTCAATGTGACAGGTGATCATTTGATGTGGATTACACTAGGATGAGAATAACAGCCTTCACAAAAAAATGGGTGTACCTCAGACTCTGCTGAGAAGGAAGAACAAGATGATGATGGACCCAGGAGCTATAATAATAATGAAATGAAATGAATGTTCATGGAGCTGTTGCTTTCCATTTCATAGCTTCATAGATTTGAAGTATTTGGTGCAGCAGACACGAAATTCATCTGTTACAGTTAATAACAGCCTTCTTGCATTTTTACAATTTGCTTGTCAAATAAAACAATGGTAATAATAAAGCACATGTCTTTTAATATATATCTAAAGTTGACACTTCTGATTATAGCCAAAGAATATAAAGGATACAGTTGAAAATCAATTTCAAATATTTCAGGGTACATTGTCTTTCATCAAGGCACATCATAAAATACTCAAATAATCCTTTTAAAAAACAATATACAATTTGCAGTTAAAATAACCACAAACAATAGGAAACCATTTTCTCAAAGACAGATACTCAAAATTTCTTTTGACTACTAAGGCTGCTACCAAGACACTATCATGCTTTTATTAAAATCCTTTAGTAGGTTAAAAATGATAGAAAATGTTCTTTTAATTAGCAGTATGGATTGATGGCTTTGGCATGTCCTTTCCTCCTTTGTCAACATAATATGTGATTAAAGCAGCAAGTTCACGCATTGTGATAACTTGAACCTACACTCACTGGCTTACCACTCTTTTAGATTGACAAGCATTTCATTTTCGAAATATTCAATTTCTACTCATATATCATACTAGAGGTCCAGTGAATGAAATTCATGCACAAGGCAGGGGGGAGCTGGGGGTGTCCCTCAGCCCAGCCTGCACCCTATCCAATCTGGGACCCCTTGAGGGATGTCCAACTGCCCATCAGACATCCTCCTCACAATCCAGGACTGCTGGCTCCAAACTGCTCACCTGCCTACCTCCCTGATTACCCCTAACCACTTCTGCCTGCCAGCCTGATCACTCCCTAACCACTACCCTGCCAGTCTGATTGATGTCTAACTGCTCCCCTGACAGCCTGTTTGCCCCCAACTTCCCTCCTCTGCCGGCCTCGTCACCCCTAACTGCCCTCCCCTGAAGGCTTGATCATCCCTAACTGCCCTCCCTTGCAGGCCTGGAACCTCCCACTGTCTTCCCCTGCTGGCCATAGTGTGGTGGCCATCTTGTGTCCACATGGGGGCAGGATCTTTGACCACATGGAGGCAGCCATCTTGTGTGTTAGAGTAATGGTTGATCTGCATATTATTCTTTAGATAGGATAGAGGCCTGGTGCATGGGTGGGGGCCAGCTGGTTTGATCTGAAGAGTGTCTTGGATCAGGGTGGGGGTTCCCTTGGGATGTGGGGCAGCCTGGGAGAGGGGCCTGTGGAGGTTTGCAGGCCAGCCATGCCCTCCAGTGACCCAAGCAGAGGCCCTGGGATCTGGGATTAATTTATGTCTACAATTGAAACTTTGTAGCCTGGAGCAGAGCCAAGCCTTCTGCTCACTCCATGGCCACAGCCATTTCTGTTTGAGACTTTGTAGCCTAGAGTGGAGGCCTAGGCTAGGGCTGCAGAAGTTGGGCTTCCTTCATCACCCCAGCAACCCTAGCCTCTTCTTTCTCCAGCTCCCATTTCTGTTGGAATTATGTACCTTCTATAATTGAAACTTTGTAGCATTGAGTGGAGACCTAGATGGGCAACGGCAGGAGGGAAGCTTGGCTTCCTCCATTGCGGGGGAAACCCAAGCCTTCCTCCTGCTCTCAGTGGCAGCAGCCATCTTGTTTGTGGTGTATTTGCATAATTCGGTCCTGATTGGCTGGTGGGCGTGTCTGTGGGCATGGATTGATCAGAAGTATGGTCAATTTGCATATTAGTCTTTTATTGATAGGGTAGGACTGAGAATATTACATGAAATTAGTTGAGTACCCTAGAGCCAGGAGAGGAAAAACGTGGATGAAGGAGAGTTTGTAACATCAAATGCTATGGAAAATAAGAAGTGACTGAGAGATGCATGTTGATCGCTAAGAAAGAAATTTCAGTTGAGTAGAATGGGCAGATGTCAACCATACATGGTGAAAAGGAGAGTAAGGAACAATGAAAAGGTGACAAAAAGTACAGACTTTCTTTAAAAACCTTTAGCAATGAAGCTGGGAGGAAGAGTGATTACTGGGGAAGAGAGGGAATAATTAAGAAACTTAAGCCAGGCTATTAGTCCAGCAACAATGGAGGAGGAAACACTGAAATAAATTCTTATGGAATCCTGGCTAAGAAGGGAAGCAAGAGAGGCCAAAAAAACAAGCAGTTAGTGACAAGACTCCCACCATGACCAAACTTCAGATGAGCTCTACTAAGCTCTCTAGGCCTTGACCACGGTGCCCATCCTTGTTTGGCCTACGATACCCAGTTGTAGCAGGAATCTTGCTAAATCAGTTAAAGAGAACTTTGCATCCTCTTGTTTGATCAACTTCCTCATCCCACTCCTCAATCTTCATAACTGATCTCCCTGGCCTACCTCAGGCAAAAATATTGTTAGATTTGTTTCCCCAGATCCCCCTTACCCATGATGTCACCTCCAAATAATTTCCCACCCACTGATTCCCACACTACTACTTGGCCATAAATCTCCACTTGCCCATGCTGTGTGCAGAATCAAGTCAGTTTTATACTGAGTCTGTTTTCCTCCATTGCAATAATCATAAATAAAATCTATTTTTACCTGGCTCTGATTTTCTTCTGGTTTGCCCCAGTGGACAGGGGAAACAGGTAAGAAAAAAATATCAGCAGTAGGGAAATCTCAGCTCAATGGATGTGGAGAAATAAGGCTAAATATACATATTTGGGAAAGAAAAAACTCATATGAGGATCAGAGGCATTTTGAACCATTCTGCACTCAGATTTTCATTAGATTATCTTAGCTTCATTACACTTTATTATTTCCTCATCTTTTTAGAAAACATACTCAACCAAAATTTCACTTTGCCAGGTCTCTTGGAGATAAGAAATTCAAAACACAAATATGTCATAGAGAAGTACATTACTGTCTCAGAGATAGATGGCACAGCTACCAGCATTTGCAGGAAAATACAGCAAGCTGTTACTAAACAAGAAATTCGCATTCGTGTGCTTCAGTAATACATTCACAAAAGCACAGCAAGAGTAAGAGAGCAAATATCCCACTGTCACCCTGTGATGGGAATGTCAATGATAGGTCAGCAAAAAACACCACCGGGAACAATGCAGCATTATCTCTCTCCTTAGGGTGAAATCTTCGGAAGAAAAAGAAACCCACAGTGCTATCTAATAAGACATGGGAGAGAAAAAAGAAAATGCTATTATATATTAGTCTAGTGGACAGGTCTTGCTCCATCCTGGTGACAAAGAGTAACAGTGTTTTTTTTATCAGGGAAACTTTAAGTGAAGTTAACATATGTTGTTTGATATGAGTTAATTATTCTCTTCTAAAAACAATAGTGTTGATATGCCTCATGATATCTTGACATTTTTATAAGTAAATTTACATAATTATAATTCCTTGATAAACATTCAGGTATGCAGTTATGCTGTACAGAAGTGAGAGCCTATTTAAGGATTGAAACCCTGCATTTGAGTCCCAGTTCTGCCAGTTGCTAGCTATGTAATCTTGAGCAAATGGCTTAAATCTTTTCAATTTGTGTTCATTAGGTGTAATACAAGGCCTGTTGGCTAAATGAGATGTGTATCTAAAGCACATAGCATCCTGCCTAGCATGAAATGGGCACTCAAATGATCAGTGGTTCCCTCTCTCCCATCTCTGCATAGCCTGTTTTCAAAGAAAAGGTTTATATATCAGTCACACTGAAAGATTATGTCCTTGGCCCTGGCCAGTGTAGCTCAGTTGGTTATGTGTTATCCTGTATAACAGAAGGTTGCTGGTTCGATTCCCTGACAGGGCACATGTCCAGGTTGCAGGCTCGAACCCCTGGAAGGGTACATGTAAGATGAAGCCATTTGGGGATTAATGTTTCTCTCTCTCTCCCTCTCCCTTTCTCTTTCCTAAAAAAAGATTATGTCCCTGGATCTGTTAAAGAAAGTATATTTGCTATGTGAGTCACATCACCTGATTCACACTGTAATGAGCCTAAGTGAATGATGAGGGTGATTTATCATAATTCCATGGATCTTTAGGAACTGAAGATGTTGGCAGATCATTTTCCTTTCCCCTTCAGGAGGGAAAGCATCATTAGGCACTCTTGTGTAATCCAGAAAAACTGTTGGGGTTTTAGGTGCAGTCACGCATCTTTGGACCTATTAAAAGCCTAGTCAATATTCAGGATTCTAAAATGTTATTTTCCAGAATGCTAGAAATGAGAGTATGTGAATTTATGAGAAATGTCTTGTATTTTATTATTCAGATCTCACTATTTCTTGAATTATTGAGCAGATTGCCTCCCATTCATATTTATAATAGAGCATTTCTGTATATTCTATTGTGTGTAAAAAGTTTAAAATTGTCTATGTGTTAAATCTTCAAAAAAGCTCCTAGAAGTTTTCTGTGTCTACACTCAAGGTATTTGGGAGGCTTAGTGTCACTCTCAGACCTGCTGATCCTTACCAGTTACCCAGGGGGCAGGCCCTTTATTTACTCCTCCCAAATGCCTTTATTATTCTAGAACCAAAAAGACCTGTGGTTACTGTCTCTAAACAGGGCATTATGCGCAGTGTTACAGGCTAATACAAAGATGTTCAAGGAAGGCCTCAGAAATGTTTCAAAGGAAAGTATGAACTTCTAGGGAAATAAGGCAGGTTCACAAACAATGACATGATGAACACAATTTACATGGTGTCACATGATGAAGTGATTTCATGGACAGAGACAGGACTTTTTGATACGTTAACATCCATTTGCAACAGCGTGGATGGAACTGGAGAGCATTATCCTAAGTGAAATAAGCCAGTCAGAGAAAAATAAATATCACATGATCTCATTCATTTATGGAATGTAAATGAATAAAAACAGATCCAGAGACAGAGAAACATCGATCATAGCATCAAATTTCAGAGGGAACGTAGGGGAGGGTGGGGGTAAGGGAGAGAGATCAACCACAGGACTTGTATGCATACATATAAGCCTAACCAATGGACACAGACAACAGGAGGGTAAGGCGTGAGTGGGGGGACAGGGAAATAATGGGGGAATAAGGACATATATGTAACACCTTAATCAATAAAGAAAATTTAAAAATAATAAAATAAAATGCTAATTATAACAAAAAAAACATTTCTGTTGTCTCCTTTTAATTTACAATCTTAATAGCCAGAGATAATAAAAGAGAGTTTATTCCAGGGAGAAACATGAGAAAAAACAGGCAGGAGAAGGTCTGATTAATTTGAAGAAGGCATTCCTTTTATTGCTGAACAATAGAACAGTTAGTTTTCTTAGCAGCTTGAACAACTATACACACACACAGCATATTTGTAGACTAGACTCCATGACGCCTTGTGCTGATTGTATTCATCACTGTTTGACTGGGATCTAGCAGCTTGCATGGCTCATCCTAAAACTCAAAAAATAAAGCGGTTAGAGTTCTTTGATCTATAAATATCTGTTGAATAAATTAAAGTATGTGGATTAGTAGGCAATCGTCAACTTGTGGGGAGAGAAGCTCTGTATTTGGCTTTGCAGAAAATGTACCACAGCCCACATTGGAAGGAATATTTAATATGTTGGTTGGGATAAGTTAAAAGTCAACTTGAAAATCTGAAAAGATGGTGTGAAAACAATGAGATGCAATTTAATAAGGATAAGTAAAAAATCATATATTTATGTCCAAAAACAGCAAATAGAAGGACGATTTATTAAAATATATATATTGTATTGATTTTTTTTACAGAGAGGAAGGAAGAGGGACAGAAAGCTAGAAACATCGATGAAAGAGAGACATCGATCAGCTGCCTCTTGCACACCTCCTACTGGGGATGTTCCCACAACCAAGGTACATGCCCGTGACCGGAATCAAACCCGGGACCCTTTAGTCTGCAGGCCGAAGCTCTATCCATGAGCCAAACCGATTTCGGCAGAAGGAAGATTTATTAATGTGATCACTCGGGCCTTTTCCAATCCTCAGATTCCATGAGTGTTTTTCTCAGGGTGGTACACACTTTTCTAAGATTCCGGTAAGAAGTAAAATGTAATGTGTTCATTCATTCAGCAAATATTTGTGAAATACAGTGATTCTTCTTTCTAACTAATTTGTGAACTTCTTGAAATTGGTGCCATATATCCACTCACAGTGCCTGGAATTAAGTAGACAGTAAATACTTACTAAATGAAGAATTGAGGCAACTTCTTCAATTTCACCAATTCTGAAGTGTAATGATTAATATTCATAATATTTCCATTGAGTAAAACACCACTGGGGTGGAGTTTCTGTAGTCCTTGATTTTTTTTTTCAGGGAAAGGGAAATAAGAGTGAATAAAGGGAAAGACAAGAGTTGATTTCCTCAGAATTCCTACAGCATCATATGTACCCCCTTAGGACATATTCTATTCTACCTTACATTACATTTATTTGCAAACAAGGTTTTTCTATTATTCTGTAACTTCCTTCAGTTCAAAACTGAAATTTGAGTCCTCTTTGGAGCCTAAAAAAACAGCTATCAATATTTTGTACACATTAAGTATTAATAAATATTTGTTAAATGTTCACATTTTAAGGTGTTTAATATAAACTTTTTCCAGAAAGATATATAAATACTGAGGAGAGTGCTGGTAATAAACCAAAATATAAATGCTCAGAATAGTGCTAATAATGAACTGTCTGATGTTTCCTAGCCTGTAGCAAGTTGAAAGGAAATTCATCATTTTGTCAAGTAAGCCTCAGGGTGTACAATACCCAAGGAACCAAACAGTATCTTCATTTACTTCTGTTCATTTTGTCTTACTGTATAGTGAAATCAAGTTATAAGGTAACTTTAGAATCAACCTGCTATAGAATGTCTTGTCTATAACTAGGTAGAGATGCATGAATATTTGTGAGAAAGCCTTTTGGACAGTTCTTAAAAGACTCTTGGCTGAAGAGGTTGCTCACTCTGATACACTGCCTGGGATTCAAACCTCATATTTAAAGTCTTGCCATGAGGATCACTTTAAGACCCTAGACCAGGGATAACAGCACAGTATAGCAGAACCTTTTTGATACAAAAAATCATTAGAAAGAGATTCAACATTGACTTGCCTTATTTGAAACTCTGCTCTAAAGACAATATGGTACAATGATATCTTATAAACGTGTAACAATACTATAATTTTCCATGTATAAGATGCTATTTAAAAAAATAATAATTAGACTGAAAATCCAGGGGCATCTTATACAGGGAAGTCAGCCAAAGAGGGAGCCACTGATACCTTGTCAAAAAGGCTTCCTCCAATCACGAGCCTTATTGTTACTGACATCAACTGATGCCATAATTGGAGATGAAGGTAGAGAGTGGGCAGATGCAAAAGAGACCTGAGCGTTCTGAGCCCATAAAGATGTCAAAAATTAAAAGGTAAATAGTGGTAAGCAATTGTCTTACTCTGCAAAATTCAAACTGAATGTAATCAGCTCTGTAAAAGAGCATGGAAATAGAGCTGCAGAGAGACAATTTTGACCTCCTTCCACTGAGTATATAATCAGACAGTGGAGAAAACAAGAAGAGAAACTCCTTAAGATGCCAAAAATAAAGAAGGCCTTAAGAGGAAAATCAGAAAAATGGGCAAACTTGGAGCAGAAGCTTAAGACTTGGATTACGGAGCAGCGCCAGAGTGGCTTATGTGTGCCAACCAAGTTTATTTAATGTCAAGCAAGAATCTTTTCAAGCTAAATGAACATTGTTGATTTTATAGGAAAGGTAAAATTGTGCTTCAATTTCATGAGAAGAGAAGGGTTGGCCATGAGAACACAAACAAAGCTCAGAAAATGCCACCAGTTTCTGAGGATGATCTCACATATATAGACAGTGAGTCAGAAGACAGCAGTGGTAGAATAGAAGTTGAAGAAATTGGTATGTCTGGAACTAATAGTGAAGAAGAAGAAAGCAGTGATTCAACAGAGGCCGAATAAAGTGATATGCTGCATAATATCATAGTACTTGTATGTAAACATTACCTGCAGTAATTACTAAATGAAAATGTGTTCTGTTTTACGTTTAAAATATTTATTTCTTAATTTTGGGTTGGAAAAGGAGGAGTGTCTTATACATGGGGGCATCTTATACACAGAAAAATACAGTAAGTGAAATGGATATGGCTGTATATAAAATCCTTTCTGAGAATAGAAGTCTGACAGTAAAATAAGGAAATAAAAAAGTATACTCAAGTCTTTATCTTTTCTGCTTCATCAATATCAGATTTAGTAAGGAAATGTTGATTTCGAATGTATTAATTCAAATGCAACATATGGCAATTTTCCCTAATGGAGCACCGCCTCCCCCAAAAATAATACTGGGCCAGATTGTAATTAAAGAAATTCTAATCTCCTAATTGAGAGCAAAGTGACTTTCTTGGCAAAAGAAAAAAAATAGCATTATCCTAAGTCCATGATTTGTATTCATTGCTGATGTAGGATTTCAAATAAAGCATTTTTCTTTCCTTCAAAACCAGGTTATAACTGCTTTCAAAAACTAATCCTAAATCCCAAGGTTAAGAACACTGAAGTCAAGAACAGCTAAGATGGCGAAACTGGTTTGGGTCAGTGGATAGAGCATCAGCCTGTGGACTGAAGTGTCCCGGATTCAATTCCAGTCAAGGGCATGTACCTTGGTTGTGGGCACATCTCCAGTGCGGTGTGTGCAGGAGGCAGCTGATAGATGGTTCTCTCTCATCAATGTTTCTAACTCTCTATCCCTCTCCTTTTCTCTCTGTAAAAAAAAAATCAATAAAATATATTTTTTTAAAAGCACAGTTAAAGTGAACTCAACTGTAGTGATGATGACTAAAACACCCCTCACTCAGAGAGCAACCTAACATGTAAAGAGAATCCAGTTTAATGATACTCAAGGGAAATAAGTTGATGGGGGGAAAAGATGAAAAGAACCTTATACAAGTATAAAATAAAAAAGGCCCCTGAAGGAAAGACTTAATAGAGAGAAAGAGGTAAGAGGGGAATCCATAGAAGCATTATTCTTTTAACCTGATCTAGGATCCTCAAAACTCATTCTCATTTTTTTCCCAGAAACCTCTTCAGAAAAGGAAAAGGAAAAATACATTCACCAAGCTTACAGAGGTACTTAAAAAATATAGTGTATCATTCAATATTTCCCATATTGGAGGTAGGTGTTATCATCTCCATTTATAGATGAGTAAACAGAAGCTTAAAGAAATAGCAGGAAAGTACTGATCATAGAAATAAAGAAAAATTAACCTGAGGAATTTAGCTCATGAAGCTGACCTCCTCTGGAGACACTTTCCATGCTAAACACAACTATTTCTCCCATGTTGCATATCTTTGTTTTAGCAGGAAAACCCTATCATCATCATCTAACATTTGTGTTTCAGGAGCTTACATACATAAAGGGTATACATACCCAGATGGGGGTCATCAGATGTCATAAGAGGGTTGGTAAGAGGAGATTTGACACGGACAAGTCTGCTGATTGAGCAATGGGCAGGTGTGAGGACAGTACCATGGGAGCCAGCTCAGCATCTACCTCTCATTTCACCATGGGCAGCATGCTATAGTAGCCCAGAGCTGACATCTGCAGCCAGATCACCTGGGTTAGGAGCTGGCTACTGCTTCCCAACTCTTTAACATAGAGCAAGTTACTCCATCTCTTTGTGCCTAAGAGGCCTTATCTGTAATAATAGTATTAATCTCAGATGGTTGTTGAGAGTATTAAGGAAAGGGGCTTCTTCCCCTGGCTGCCGGCATCGCCTTCACTCTGGCTGGAGCCACCTTTCTGCCTCCCACGCTGTCCAGAGGCCTAGAGCTGCTGGGATGGTGCAGAATGCCTGCATGCATCATTGTCATGGCACCAATGACACAAGCATCCTGTCCCACTCCCAGCTACTGGGCGGCTGTGTATGCAAATTAAACCACCATCTTTGTAAGGTTAATTTGCCTACTCACTCCTGATTGGCTGGTGGATGCCATGAAGGTACAGTCAATTTGCATATTTCTCTTTTTTTATTATTATAGATAACCCTTTTTTATTTTTATTTATATATTTTTTATTGTTTAAAGTATTTACAAATAGTAGTACGTTTCCTTTTTTCTCCCCCCCCCACCTTCTTTACCCCCCAGCAGATGCCCTCCCCTGCCCCACCCCCGTGTCTTGTATCCATTGATTATGCTTATATGCATGCACACAAGTCCTTGGGTCAATCTCTTACAGCCCCCGCCCCCCACTCTCCCCTTCCTTCCCACTGTAGCCTGACAGTCTGTTCAATGCTTCTTTGCCTCTGTATCCATTCTTTCCCCCCATTCCTTTTCTTTAAAAAATCTTGCATCTGCATACTAGAGATAAACATCTAAGAACAGGACCTGGCAGATGAGTACTCTAAATATTAGCAGTTACTGACATTTATGATTTCTATAAATGATATTGAACATGAAGCTCTAGTGTTGGATTATTCAACAGGAGAGTATAACTCCCACATTGACAATGACCTATGAGAAGTTTCTAACTGAAAACAAAATGTTCCCCTGATACACTATTCAGATACACACAAAGTGATAGTAAAGAGTTCCTTTTGAAATGAAAATGCAAACTACTTAAATCATAACAGTATCATCAATAGGAGGAGAAGAAACAGCATAACTGGAGGTCAGTACAAAAAGGTTTAAATATTTTCCCTAATTAGTATCCTGTTCACAATTAGGTTATTAGACATTTGGATCAGAATCGCATTAATAAGACTTTTATTCACACCTTCCACCAAGTGCTACAGGAACAATTAAGCAGCCACATCAGCAGAAAGCACCAGTCATAGGGGCACCTTTATAAGTAACAGAGTTTGGCCAATTTCTCTCTTTAAAAGAGAAAGGCTTATAAAAGAAGTAGGCCACCACTGGAATAAGGGGAAAAAAATTTAATTTCTCATCAAATCATCTGAAAATTGGAGTCACTTTAAGCCATGTAACATTTAATGACACTACATATTTCTGTGCTCACCTGGAGCTAAAAAGGCAAACCACCCCCTGCAAAGGTGAATTTTGAAAAGAGCACTGATGACAGTGAGGACACAACTCTGTCCCTTCCAGCTACCTTGACAGAAGATTTACAAAACTGCTACCTCTGCTGCTGGTGAGTGATTATGCCACATTGTTCCCTTATATGAAAACCAATGGGACAGATGCTGGCTGCAAGGTTTGATGAAATTCAATATAAAAGAGTTTATTTTAATGGCAGCAAGAACCGAGGTATCCTGCTGTGTTCAAACTCTATTTCTGAATGCTTATTTAGGAAAAAACGTATAGTTTGTGACATTTCTGTGTTAATATTCATGATTTATAGTAGCTTAGTTTAAGACAAACAATTTTCTGTCCTAAAGCCACTTCTCATCCTCTAGAACAACTTTTATCAAGAAGTCATAAAAAGCAGGTTAACCAAAACTGACAAGAGCTTTTAGCCAGGGGAACTAGGAAACTGTTGTTCTATCAGATAATCATGTGTCCTTCAATGAAATCAATCCCTTCCAATATGTGAGCCTCAATCTCCCCACAATGAAATGAGGAGGTTTGACAAAATTACGTTTTTGAATTGCAACTGTAGGTCAGAGCTGGTGTGAGAAGAGGAGGAGCCGGAGGAGGCATGGTCTGGGTCCACCTCTGCCTCAAAATCACTGAAGATGACCTCTGAAGTCCTCTCGAACCGTGATATTATCTGGGTGCATGGGCTACTCTCGAAATCTTCCAAATGTCAAGAGAATGAAGAAGGTCATGATCCCTTGAATTATATGCAATGGTATTGGTATGAACTTTTAAAATCAGGGTTGATATAGTCATTGGAATAAAATATTGCTACTATACCTGAAGTTAAAGACATGGGTAGCTAGCATCTTCTTAATTTATCATTGTTGAGGGTCCATTTTTCCTTGAATGTTACCAAAACCATAAGTTATCGAGTATAATAGGCTGGCACTCTTTTCTGTTCTACTCTCCTGGTTTGGTTTTGGTTTTTGCCTTATATCTTCAGATGGTACCCTTAAAATAGCCAGGATATTGAGCTCCATGTCTCTAACTCATATTCCATTTTTTCATATTTTTGCCAGAAAAAATCATGCTTACAAATTGTTTTCATGGCTCCTAAATGTCTGCAGGTTAAAGTCAAAATTCTTTAGAATAGTGTGCAAAACCCTATGTGATCAAGTACTGGCTACCTCTCTAGGCTGGGCTCTTGCCAAACCCATCCCACCCTAAGCTACACAAGTTCCTTCAAATTACCATGGTCTGCTAAGCATCTGCTGGGTCTTCCCAAATGCCTCCCATTCCTGCCTTCCTGGTAAATAAGCTCTTCATCTTTCAAAACTGTTTAACCACCACTTCTTCAGCAATAGAATTGCGCATCCCTTCTTTTGAGATCCAACTATATCCTAGGCAGGCACATTATACTATCTTTAAAACTTTATTGTAAATATAGTAACTGGACAACTCCTTGAAAGAAGAGATTCTAAATTGAGTCTGAATTCTCCCATAATCTAGCACAATTGCCTGGTACATGGTAGACATTCCAAAATATATGTTGAATATACATGCCAATATGCATGAATGAATAAATAAATGCATGCTAAACCAAACTCATTGTAAAAATAAAAGATACACCTAACTTGAAATGTATGGAAACTGAAAGCATGCCTCTCAACAATGGCTCTGCAAAGCAGATCTCTCCCTTCTCTGTCTTTGTTTGTGTCCTACACAGCACCTGGCAGAGTGATACACACTTGTTAGGTGCACTATAGATGTTAAATGAAGGGTAATAACTGACAGTAAATATGTAATCATCCTAAACAATAAGAAAAGTAGATCAGTGGGGAGAGAGACCGAAAGAGAGAGAGGGAGAGAGGGAGAGAGAACTCATGCTTTTCCATCAGAGAGCTGGAAAAACCAATCTTCTATGCCAGTGGTCGGCAAACTCATTAGTCAACAGAGCCAAATATCAACAGTACAACGATCGCAATTTCTTTTGAGAGCCAAATTTTTTAAACTTAAACTTTTTCTAATGCCACTTCTTCAAAATAGACTCGCCCAGACTGTGGTATTTTGTGGAAGAGCCACACTCAAGGGGCCAAAGAGCCACATATAGCTCATGATCCTTAGTTTGCCAAACACTATTCTATGCCATGAGGTTACAAGATAATGGATCAAGCTCCAAGCATGACTAATTGTTGTGAGGTCAGAGTAAGATTTCCTATTTTGTACAAAGTCGCCAAATTATACTTGGATGAAAACAAGAGAAATCAACCAGTGCTTAGGTGGAATTCAGGCAGACTTGGCTAGGTAGGAAGGAGACTATATTACTTAATGTGCTGTTGTTTCTTTTCTTGGAAGGAATTTTAATGTTTCTATTTTATTCAGACAAAGAAAGAGAGAATATCACATTTGACCTTTTCCTTCTTCACAGATGATTTATCTTATTTAAATAGCCTGCACCTGGACCATCTCCATTGATGTATTAGCTGTAATCCGTGACTACAATTTACTGGCTGTCTTAACATTGCATTTGCAACAGGACCATCACAAATTGGAGTGAGCCACTTTGCTCGTCACCTTGATACTAAATTTAGGCCACATATATTTTCTTAAATTGTTTATTACTCCATTTGTACAGTCATTTGTCCTTTTCTACACACTCATTTGCTTTGCCTGCAGGGACACTCAGAACATTGGGTGTAGGAAGGCCCCTGCACAAAACAGTTCTGTTATTCTAGACCATTCTTTGTTGGCCTTAGGAATTTCTCCCCATTCCAGTGATCAATATCTGGTTCCTTACCTTCCTGGCCCCATATCCCAAGGGCCATAGTACCATCCCTGCGAGGAATTCCTGTCACAGGCCATGCTCAGCCACCCCTGCATTACTCAAGTGAAAATGACTAGCTGTAGGCAGAGCTGAGAAGAAAGCTGAAAGTGTTTTTACTGAGTATTTCTCTGTTTTAAACACCAATATTTTTGCCTTTCCTCAAATACATTTTCTATTTTCATTTTGTGATTGGAATTTAAAATGTAATTTGGACATAAACACTAGAAAAAAATAGAGTGGGCTATTTTGTGACATAAAACATCTTGCTCAAGAATAAGAAAGTATGAAGGGAAAAGGCTTTCCAAGTTTGGGCACAGAAAAGGACATTCTTGTCTTGTATCCCAGCAGGTTTAGCAATTTTATATGGCTAGACATTATTCTTCTTTTCCATCACTAGAGAATTCCACAATAATACAACTACATAATATGAAGAATAATGATGTGTTCCTTTGAAAAAATGAGCACAAACATATACACAAATAGCAATAGAGAAAAAATTTTCATTTCTTTGTGGCTGAAATTCCAGCTATTATCATTTGACACATTGCTCTTTTGATGTGCACATTTGCTTTGACTCAGAGAAAATAAGTAATTACCCCTGAATTCGCAGCAGGGACCCCTGGGATGCCTACAGAAGAAAAGAATTGGGAAAGAACAGTGAACAAGGATGAGCAGAGAATGAATAAAACTTAAAAACAATAAGGCTTTTGAAATTATGGATTTAAAAAAATAATTTAACTTATATTAATAACCATATGGAGATCATAAAATCATTACCAAAGATGCTAAAATAGGATTTGACATAACTCAAATTGATTGTCGATAAAAATGTTTAATAAAATAGCTCCATCTCAATCTAAAATCCAGCCATATGCATTAAGAGGACAGCCTGGACTTTTCTCCAACTGAAATAGGGAAAAGCAAAAAATTTCCCAAGTTTTGTACCACAATTTACCTAGTTCCAGAGTAAATACTGAATACAATTAAACAGAGAGAGTAATGGCATACAAACTGAAAAGTCAGATAAAATTAACACCATTTATAGATTTAGACTTGTGTCCTTGGAAAACATGTCTATAAATTATTACAAACTAACATGATTCAGTAAGGTCTTTCATATCTTTCATATCTATAAGAAAAGACTACATTTCAAGCACATAAGAGTGATGTTGGAATAAATTACACAATAAATGCATCAGATCTACTGGAGGAAAACCTTGAAACTGCCAAAGGACCTGAAAAAATACTTAACAAATGCAAAGGCATACCATGTTCTCAGATAGGAATACTCAACACTATTTAGATATCTCTAAATCAGGCTTTAAATTTAACATGATCTGAGAAAAATAACAAATTTGGGGGGGGGTAAATAGACAAGCTGAGTCTAATGTTCATAAGGAAAAATAAACAAGAATTGTGAGGAATGCAATGAAGAAAGAATAATTTTACAATATATTAAAATATATCTTGATAGTCCGACAATACATTAACATATGCCTTAAATATAAAATCATTAAGACAGGAGAATGAACATTTCATGGAACAGACTACAAAGTAACATATAGACTCAAATATGAATTAATATCTGGTATGTGATAAAGGTAGAATCTCAAATAAGTGGAGAAAATGTGGGTTACTTAATAAGTGATATTGTGACAACTGGATTGCCATTTAGAAGACAAAAACTATTTAAGTCATACTTTACATATTTAGAAAAAATTCCAAAGAAATTACAATAATTATTGTATACTCTCAAAATAAGGAGTTTTTTCTAATTCTAATTCAAAATCAAAATTACTTAAAGAAAATTTGACATAATTATTTACATAAGAATTTAAAATTTCTCAATGGTAAGCATCACCAAAAAATAATGTGAAAAAGACAAACAACAAACTGAAGAAAATATTTGCATATTTTATATACATCATATTTCCACCTAATATGTAAAAGCTCTATAAATCAATAGGAAAAAAATACTGATGAAAAACGATAAAGATATTTCACACAAACATATTTCACACAAAAATAAAATACTTATGGCTTTTATGCATTTCAAAGATGGTAACACATTCATAATAAAAAATGTAAATTAAACTACATTGAGATTTTTTTCACTTATGATGGTAAAGATCAATAGCACATTGGACTAATAATGGCATACAGATTATAGATTGCTGGTGAGAACATAATATCATGTTCATAAAATTACGCTATGCACGTAATTTTTAATATTTGTCAAAATTTAAAATGCGCACACACCATTTGACCTAGTGATTTCATTTCTAGGGATTACTCTACAGATATATTTGCACACATGGAAATTATAAATAGGCACAGTTATTCACTGCAACACTGCTCTTAAGAGAAAACATTGGAAAGAAAGTAAATGTCCATCAATAGGGGATTTATTAAATAAACTAAGGTTGATATATACAATGCAATTGTACCTTTCAGAGTAAACTCATTTTGTACTCAGATGGGAAGATCTCCAAAGATAAACTATTCAGTGAGGAAAACATGTGCAGAGTAGTATACACATGATACCCTGCTATTTGATTAAAAAGGTAAGTGAACAATAAATATTTGTATACACATAAAATATCTGAAGTTCTGAAAATATAAACAAAGAAACTATACTCATTCCCTTTGGAGAGGGGGAGTCAATAGCTAATAAAAAGAGATAGAAAGAAAACTTTATTTTAAACCCTGACCCTAGTATGTGTGTAAACCTGCTAACATATGACCTATTTTGTAATTATAAAATTTAAAATAAATATGACAAAGTACGTCACATTTTAATTCAAAATATATTTGCTGTTACAATGCTTTTGGCAAATATAAGCAAGATCTTGTCAAAATAATTATATTAAAATAAAAATATGAAATTTCAAGAAAACATTAAAAAATTATTTAAGTCTCAATGGAAGAAATAATGGACCAAAAGTTGAGAGAAGAGGGTTCTAGGCTTAAGTTAATTGCTTTTCATGCTCTGGCCCTAGATTCCTCTGAAATTAAATAAGTATGTTGCATTTAATAATCTCTAAGGTCCCATTCAGTGCTAATATTCTAGCCCTCTGAGTCTAATAAGGTTTTCACTAGCGTGTGGCTATTTAAATTTAAATTAGTTAAAATTAAAACAAAAGAAGCCTGTTCCTCAGTTGTACTGGCCACATTTCAAGTAATACTCAATAACCACATGGGGCTAGTGGTTACCACATTGGAGAGTACAGCATAAAAACCTGATGGAAATAAAAATGTCCATCATCAAAGACATTTCTATTAGACAGTGCTGTTCCAGACTCTATAAATTAAGATAATAATTTAAAATATAACATTATTCCATACAAAAAGAGAATCAACTGAGAAAGGAAAAGCATCTGCCCTCCTCCTTGTATATATTTATACCAATAAATGTGGTTGAAATGAAATCCAAGGGCAATTATAATGGGGAAAATATGCTATTAGAGGGCAATGTACAACTTATGGGGTTTGTGAAGCGACGACCACAAGCCAGGCCTGGTGATTTTGATGAATCTGAATCCACTTATCCGCTCACCTGGGTCCGATAACCCACACTGTGAAATCCTATTATTATCCATCATTATCATCACCATGATATCAAACAGCTTCTACACTATAACCATTTCTTGTTTCCTTGTAGTTTACCAGATACAATGTGGTCAAATACAGTTATTAGTCTAGAACATTCTCAAACTACACATTCTCAAGCTATCTAATAGGCTAACAAATCATCAAAAGGGTATTATTTTCTGAATGATAAAATTCTAGAGGGCATATGTTATCTTACTTAAGCAGTAATAATTAGTGATGAATTCTGGGGTTAGGCAGCCCTTTGTTAAAATTCTGACTCCACTATTCATTAGCTATTTGACTTGGCAAGTTACCTAACAGGAATTATATTTTATAAAATGTGTTAATAGCTCCTACCTCACAGATCTGTGAAAAGTAAAAGAGAAACATATGCAAATGATACAGTACTACTCATTAAATGGTATTACAAAAAAAACTCCATAATATGTTTTATATAAGTGGTTGTGTGAGCCTCATGGCATCCATATAACCAGTAATAATAGTGTGCTATCAATATATGTTAACTTCAGAATATTTACAAGATAGAAAACATGCTCTGTGTTGTCTTCAATGCTGGTGATTCTCTATGCACATAGGAAAGTTAGTTGCCTAAAGACTAAATGTATAGTGGCATACCAGGATATACAGTATATTCCTGTAATAAATCTGGTACAAACAATAGCAGTGGCATGGTTAGAGGCAAGACAAGACCAAAGGGGGGAAAAAAGGAGTCATCAAACCACCAAAGAATAGGACCTACTAGAGATATTAAGCAATTTGAGTTACTAGTATATATATATATATAATATATGAAGTCTCTTCCACAATAATAAGACTAGTTTTTCATCCTATTTCATTAGAAAATAAAACTTTTGTGTGTGCATGTGTGTGTGTGTGTGTGTGTGTGTGATTTTCTTTTTCCAATTCCTTATAAAAATGAATGTTTCTACCAAATCAGATTAATGGTGCAGGCTTGGTGTCATGTGGTTGGCTGATGTTTAGCTAACTGGCACCCTTCAGCAGGAGATGGCAGATAACAAACATTCGCCAACAGCTCTTGAGTAAAATTAATGCTGGGACAGGTTTAAATCATGCTTGCTCATGGCATCTCGCATCACTGCACTTATAAAGAACAGGCAACAATTCTTGAAATATATCCAGATTTCAAGAACCCACCTGCAAACCAGCCCAGGAGGGCTTACTTTTTTACTTGAGCCAAATAGAGTCATGCTGGTTGAAAATATCTCCCCTACTGACTTGCCAAAATGTCTAAATTCTCCACTGTTGGGAAACTCTTTGCTTTGAAGCATAGAGGCACTTTATTAAAATTTGAGTTAATGCCCTCATAGAGTTAACCCACTTGTATCTGCTATGAAATAAGAAACAGAATTTTATGAAATTTCATATATTCACAGAAGATCATGGGGAACAGTTCAGGAAACAGATGACCAAGAAGCTGAAAAATTACACAAGAGGTCCTGGCCAGTATGGCTCGCTTGGTTGGAACATCTTCCCATACACAGAAAGGTGGGTGGGGCATATATGTGGGTTGTGGATTTAATCCCCAGTCAGGGTGCATACAGGAAGCATCTGATCAATGTCTTTCTTTCCTTCCTTCCCTCTCTCCCTCATTCCCTCCCTCCCTCCTTTTCACTATCTTTCTCTCTTCCTTTCTATAAAATAAACTAAAATAAAAAGCATATCTTCAGATAAGGGAAAAAAATGGTACAAAGGTTTTTGTAATGTAGAGGACAGACATTAAAGAACTCAGACAACAGAGGGCATCCCCGAGCCCATAGTGACTCAGTGGTGCTTTCTTTTTAATTTTCATTCCAATAAAAATCTACTGAGCAATCAATCACTGGTTCTCAAGGCACCAGGCATTGTGGTAGGTGATATAATTCCCCCAAGGGGTTTAGGATTTTGTAGACCTATCGGCATCAATGTTGAGAATGAATTTGACAAAGATGTTATTTTTTGGTAGCCATAATCAGTCCAGGCTAAACCTCTTCACGTCCACAGTTAGGGTGTTACCAGAATATTGCTAAGTTTTAAACATCAGTTGCTTCAGAGGGATGTTCATAAAATGGGCAGGGAGCCATATACTTTTCTGAGACAAGTACAAATAGCTATTGAATACGAAGGTCAGATAAACCTGTGTGCAAACAAATATCTAAGATTTTAATTTAACGAAACTAAAAACATTATCTCCTCTTTCCCTTTGCTTCATCTGTTGCCTTTCTCCACCATATGCCTTTCACTGCAATGTTCCTTCCAAGAGTTTCCCCACTTATTCATGACTAAGCTATCTGCTTCTAAAGATAAGAGATACAAAGAACTTGTATGTATGCATGCATATAAGCCTAACCAATGGACACAGACACCAGGGGGGTGAGGGCATGAGGGAAAGGTAAAAGGGGGAATAGGGGGCTAAGAACACATATGTAATACCTTAATGAATAAAGAAAAAAATAAATATAAGAGGTGGAGGGGGGATTATACTGGGTTTTTCACGTGGTTTGAAACTTTTGTTAGAGGATGCTGGTATGCCACAGCTTTGCAAAGCTGACTCCTTAGCTTTTGCTTCCTTCTAAACAGATAAAATTGGCAGGTTCTAGGTTTTAAAGAATGCTTTTGTGCAATGAAGTCTCATTGAAATATCTGCAAAGGGTAAACTGATTCCCAGATAAGAAATTATTCTTTAATTTGAACTGTCTTTTTAATGAAAAGAGTTACACATAAAACAATAGGGAGCTACAACTGGATTGTTTACATGTGGAGCAAGGCCAAGATTTCATTGCAGTAATGAGAGCCCACTCAGAGTAATCTCTAATATCTTTAATCTTTGCTCTGGAGAGAAGTAGGATAATAGTATTGGAAGAAATATAAGGTACCAAATTATATGCAAGAGAGAGATGAGGAAGGACCTAATCAAAACCATGAAATGGGAGCCTTTCTTTGTCATCATGAATAAATTATAGAGCATTTCATGGCTAGTTTGTCTCCAACCTTAACTTAATTTTAAATTCAGAGCAAAATTTCACTAATAATAAGGCCTAGACCTCAATTTCAATTGGATATTCAGTAAGTCACATTTGAAGGTACGTCTCAACACAAAACTGTTTTCCTGCCTGAGAGACCTTGGATGGTAAAAGAAGAACGTTGCAACAAGGTTGTCTTTAAAGTTATATCACAGGCAAGTATGTAGGGATATTCTGAGAAGAGCAAGAGAAGAAGAGGTGTCTTGCAAGACAGTAACAACAGATTAAAAATATAGTCATCATTGTCCTCCTTCATAGATTATATTGCCTTGAGTACTCAGGACATAGCCCCCTCATAGATAACACTGGTTAGTGTGCAGGTGGCCTCTAAGTGGATCCATTATTAGAACAGAATTTGTACACAGATCTTGAAATGACACAGACATGGGAAGGTGTGAGAAAACTGAAGCTTTCTTATGGGAGGAAATCCAATCTCCACTGCTATTCTGAGTCTGCATTCCCACCTGGAAAAGATTCCAAACTGCCAGCGTCAATCTCAGAAGAGCCAGTCCTTTTCACAGAGGGAAAATGCCCAAAATTAACCCTGTCACTAGTTGCAGATGTTTCTTCTTGTCATTAGCCAGCAAGTTTTTACATGCTATGACTATTATAATGATAAATCAATTACTTCTCAGAAATCTTAAAATTGTTCTACATCTGTCTTAAAAACTGTTTGAAGCTCTATGACATTCTAAATATAGCACAAAGCCATGTGCTCTATAATTTCGCCTGAAATCTCAAACTCTGTGAATAATGTGCAACCTAGACACTATTTTTAAAATGAATCTTTGTATAGTACTCTTGGTAGTTAGTGACTGTCTTGTATGCAGTCCCCTTTCTCTTGGTAATGGTACCCTAATCATCACCTAAGCATCCATTCCTCTATCTGATGTCTCAGGGATACTCGATTCAAGCTCCAGTGCAAGGCTTAGAACTGTTGTAGGTGAGAGTCTGGTCCTTATGCTCAAACTAACCAGCAAAGGTCCACCACCAGCTGCAGTAATCGATTCAGCGATAAGACACATGAGCTAAAATGGTCTGATCAGATTGAAGCCCCAAAATTTCCTTCAAAAATTAGGAAAGAAATATGTTCTTCCCTGTTGTATTTGAATATGGAATGTGATGATAATGGCCAAGTTAGGAGCCTGCAGAAAAAAAAACACCTGCTGAGCATAGAGCTGAAGCCAAGGAAATGGAGTGAGCGAAAACAGATCATAGTCCCAATGTTGCAAGCTCACCAGAAGTTAGCTCTGCTTCTGTGATTCAATCACCTTCACTGGTAAAACTACTGTAATATTTTTCTATAATCTGCGATGATCTAAGCAACTGATCTAAGCATCTAGTTGGAAATGTTTACAAAAGACCAAATAGGTAGAGTGAGGCATTGGTTTAGAAATAAACTTTTTCAAATAACTAAATAGAGACATGCCAAGCAATCTTTTTCTTCTCTGGCTTAGTAACTATTCTTTGAGATGTATTTATTTATATATTACTTTCACTCATAATATCCTGGGAAAGATTGATATGATAATATCCTCAGCTAAAGGTGGCTTGTGAATGGCAAAGATTGGCTGTTACATTACTTTTTCTCTGAAGTGGAAAATTCCATGATGACAAATGACTCAAGTGCTGCTACCACTGCTTCTTGTGGCAAACACCTCTCTGGCAAATATCCATAAAACAAAAAGGGCCAATTCTAGTTGGACATAGGCTCCTATCTATAGGCATGCAACCATGCAGGAATTCCACTGGTTGTGGGATCATGTCCCACTATACTCAGCAGGCATTCATTCAGTGAATAAATCCACTTGGGATTATAGGAGCACAGTGGTTTCCATCTTATCCAATGTCCTTCAGAAAGTCTCACAGGACGTTAACCCTATTATAAATTTTACAGACAGTATACCACAGATATGGTCCATCTGTCTGCTATTCTTTATTGCTCCCTAATGCCCAGTTGCTATGATAATGCTATCATTTTTAGCCTGAAGTATAATAAGTGCAAAATATTTTGTTGAATGAATGGATTCATCCATTTTATAGAACATAAATTAAGTGTCTAGCAATGTATAAGTGGAGGTGAAAAGCAAAAATAAATGTGTCAATCAACTGAATGGGAGATGATATTTGCAAACAATACCTTCAATCAGAAGCTAATATCCAAAATATAAAAACAACTCATACAACTCAACAACAACCAAAAAATCCAGTTGAAAAATGGTCAGGGGACTTTAACAAATACTTCTCCCAAAAAGACATAAAAATAGCAAACAGATATATGAAAAATGCTCAACTTCACTATCTACAGGAAAATCCTAATCAAATCCACAAGATAACACCTCAAAACTGTTAGAATGATTACTATCATTAAGACAAGAAATAACAAGTGTTGGGAAGGGTATAGAGAAAAAGAAACCCTCATTCATTGCTGGTGAAAATGTAAATTGGTATAGCCACTGTGGAAAATAGTATAGAGGTCCATCAAAAAAAATAAAAATAAAGCTACCATATGACCCAGTAATCCTGCTTCTGGTTATATACCCAAAACTTTGGAAAACAAATATTTATAAAGATATATGTACTCCTATGTTCATTACAGCATTTTTAAAGTTGGTCAAAACATAGAAATAACCAAAGTGTTCTTTGACTGATTTGCAGTTCTTTACTGCATAAAGAAGATGTACATATACACAATGGAATACTGCTTAACCATAATAAAAGATTAAATATTGTCATTTTCAACAACATGGATATATATTGAGAGTATCGTGATATGCAAAATAACTCAGAAAAGGACAAGTATCACATAATTTCACTCATATGTGGGATATAAAAAAGAAAGCAACAAATGAAGAAACAAAATAAACTCAGATAACGGTATTGTGGTTATCAGAGGGGAAATATATGTGGGAAGGATGAGGAAGGTAAAGAGGGTCAAATATGTGGTGACAAAAGAAGACTAGACTTTTAGTGGTAAACACATAATGCAATATAGAGTTGATCTGTTATAGAATTGTACACTTGAAACTCATATGTTATTAACCAATATCATCTTAATAAATTTATTTCTGAAACAATATTTTTAAAAGTTTTATTGATTGCTTTTTTTTTATAAAAAGAGTATGGAAGAGAGAGAGAAAGAGAGAGAGGACATTGATTTGTTGTTCTACCTATTTATGCATTCACTGGTTGATTCTTGTATGTGCCCTTTAAACCTGCAACATTGGCATAGTGGGACAACGCTCTTACCAAATGAGCTACTCAGCCAGCACCTCATTACATTTAAATAAATAAATCAATGTGTCAGAAATATTGTAAACTCTCTCTAGGAGTTTCTAATTGAGTGAAAAAACAACAGATGACCATAAAAATTCAAAATATCTGCATAAAAAATATGTAGATGAATAAGGTTACAAGGCATTACAAATTCATCTATTATGAGAATTCTAGATCCCAGCTGGTGTTGCTCAGTGGTTGGGCATCAACCTATGAACCAGGAGATCATGGTTCAATTCCCAGTCAGGGCACAATCCACAGTGTGAGGCATGCAGAAGGCATGTGGTCAATGATTCTCTCTCACCATTAATGTTTATATCTCTCCCTCTCCCTTCCAGTAAAACTATTTTTTAAAAAGAGAAAGAGAGAATTCTAGAAAGACATCCTAATAAGAACTGAGAGGAGTTTAATCAGAGAACACCCAAAGGGGAGCTTCTCTTTGATTCCTGAAGGCAAGAGGGTTTACCTGGAAAGCACAGACTAGCATTCATGGAAAGGAAAGAAAAAAATCTTCAAAGAGGTCCTGTCTCTCTTCATTCATCATTGTAATAGTTTCAGCATCTGCTACTCAGACATTCAATACATGTTGATTAAGTGACTGATGGTCAATAGACATTTATTGAATAAATGCATAGGCAAACAAACACATTCCACTGACTAGTAGATATTAGAATTCATATGCAACATTGCCAGAAATCCCAAGTACTGGTTCTAAGAGTATATACATAAGGGGAGGAATGCTGGTGAATCTGGTTTAATGCTCAGAAACTAGAGAGTTGACCTCTGAGTGTAAAGACAACGGTGTAAGTTACAAACAGCATGGAAGAACAAGGTTAAGGGTGGGTGGGTTCAAACTCTGGCAACAGGTGCCACCCACTATGTAATTTCCAGTGCTATCCTGACCTGCTGTTTTGCTTTCTGCCAGGGCAGCTGATGCTGTTGGACAGAGCACAAGTGGTGTTTACACCAGAGGAAACCATCTGGAAATGCAATCAGAGACCCAAGCCTTGGGGGATTATTGGACCCAGCCAAGCATGAAAGGAAGATTTGTGCCCAGAGCTCTTTGGTTCTGTCATGACCTTAGCTCCATGCAGCTATAATTTTGACCCTTTAATGTAACTAAATCAACTACAGTTACTTTCTCAGGCATCATCTCAGTCAACTGTCATCAAAGAGCAGGAATCATATCAAAGCAGTTAACAAAGCAGCAAAAAGCAGTGGCTATGTTGCAAAAACAAAAACACATCATTAGTTGCTGAACAAAGTAGTTTTCATCATGAAAATTTTATAGAACAAGCACGTGTGTGTGTTAGGTAATGCCATAAACACACATCATATACAACATAATTTTAAATGGAATGATATCAAAAATACCTGTAGGAGTCTTCCAAAATATCTGAGAATTCAAAGAAACTTTGGACTTTCTTGGCATCACACAGACTTGATCATGCATTTAGCAAAAGCAACCTTCACAAGCTCAAATCATTCTAATGCTTACTTTATTTTACATGCTCCTATGCTTAACATTACGTTTTCTGCTGCCCTCAAACAAATTTCTTCAGGACATCACCTAATTTTTTAAACCCTAAACTAGGACTAATTTTCTGGCTAGATTCTGTGGATATAAAGGCTGGATCCTTATGCTAAAATATAGACCAGTTTTTTCTGGTCTAAAGATTTCTATACAGTAGACCACAAATACTTCATGGGGCATGGATATACAATTGTGTTTAATGAAGCAACGAAAGCCACCCAATCAAAAGAAACAATCAAACAAAATGAAAAGGAAAGGAGAAAAATAAAAGCTAGAACTGGAAACAGAAAAATTTTTCTTTCCATTGAGTGAAATCTGCCTCAAAGTCCACCCAAGTGTTACCAAAGGAAAGTGATGTTTATGATAGCTGGCCTTCAAGTACACTGTCAAAAATCATCAGCTAAAAATCATGCTACAGAAACTCACCCTTTTATGTAAAGAATTTTACCCATGCTCCTGTTTATCTTGTCTAACCGATTATTCAAAAGTCTTTCTACTATTCACGAATTAAAATTCAAACTAAACTCCACATTATTTTGTGAAGAGAAAGACCACCTCAGGAAAACAAGAAAATTAAAGGCTCATTTTCTCCCAGTGACTGTGAAAGAACATATGGAAAGTCTTACTCAAGTGGCCATTACTCTCCAATGACAACTAGCTTGCATAACTGTAGCAGGCAGGACTAACTGCCCAAATATCAGAGAGAAACTCCCCCATATTTTCTACTTATTGTCATGTAAAATATCTGTAACACTAAAAACACTGTAACTGTAGTGTACAACTGATATTTATAGTACAAAAGCAATTATTTATTACCAAGATATTTCAAGTACAAAAGCAATTAGTTCCACACACAAAAAAAGTAAATTTCCACTTCTAATGTGATGCTCTAAAGCAGAACTAAAACATTGTTCTTGCAAAGAGCCTGCAAGTCCATAGGCCTATAGCTATCCTGGGTTGCAGGCTCAATCCCTGGCCCAGTCACATCATGTATAAGAGGCAACTGATAGATATGTCTCTTTCACATCCATGTTTCTCTCTGTGTGTGTGTCTCTCCCCCTTCCTTCCAGTCTCTCTAAAAGTCAATGGGAAAATATCCTTGGGTGAGGATTAACAAAAAATATATTTTTATACATGAGGTAGAAGGGGATCCTTTAAAAATCAGTCTCCTTGATGTTCACATAGGCCGTGTGCACATATGTGCATTGAAAGTTACTGCAAGCCTGACGGTGCCGAAGGCTAATATTTAGCTAGTGGTATACATTCCTATCCTTCAATGAAGATAACTTCCCTTCATTAATTATTTTGTTAATAAAGCAATTAGCTTTACACATATCAGCAGAAACAGATACATTTACTTTAATTATCTCTTAAATAAACACCCAAAGGGAATTAGGACACAAGACATATACAGCCACTTCTGTTTTAAACTGCTAGGATTTATTGATCAAGCCTCTGAGAGTGCATGAGCCACATATATTTAAAAAAAAAAAAAGTCACCCCAACTCTGCTCTGGAAAAGCCATCTAGAAATGACAAAGGTTATTTTTCATGTATTTATTTTGCCTTACAAACCCCTTCAGGAAATCAAAGAAGTGTTTTGTCTGCCCCTTTCTTTTTTATAAATATGTTTTTACTGATTTCAGAGAGAAAAGGAGAGGGAAATAGAGATAGAAACATCAATAAAAGAAAATCATTGATTGGCTGCCTCCTGCATGCCCCACTCTGGGGATCGAGCTTGCAACCCGGGCATGTGCCCTAACAGGGAATTGAACTGTGACTTCCTGGTTCATAGGTCAACTCTCAACTACTAAGCCACATCAGCTGAGCAGTCTGCCCCCTTTTTAGGCCCAGAGATGGAAGGAGCAAAACAGCAAAAAGCTTGCAATTCCATACAGAGAGCACATGTCGAATGGACCGACATCTTTGGAGTGAGACAAATGTATTCAGAAGCTCTACCTCTTCCAGATGGTGCCTTTAATTATTCAATCTGAGAGGTCCATGTTCCCCATTTAAAATAGGAGTAATTATAGTCACCACGTGAAAACTGTCATGAACATTAAATCTAAGACAACAAAAGTGAAGATTCCTACCCCACAATGCAATAACCAGAAGTTATTTTTCTTTGCATCTGTAGAAAGCATGATTATTTTATTTAGTTACATTTTGTTTATTTAAATAAGGACAAAGATGTTGCCTCAAGTCCAAAGGTACCTATCAAAATCTGCTCCAAACATTTCCAATATTAACACATTGCTAATTACTGAACTGACCTGACCAGATGTTAAATAGGCCACAAGACTAACAGTAGTGAAATTGGTGTGTTTTTTTAAATGAGTCCAATAAAAGTTCCCCAAAATAAAACAATATAGTATTCAGACTTCCCGCCAGCTACATGTTATACAATTTTATTGTAAGAAAATTTCATCTATAATGAATTTAGTGGGACACCCTTTACATTTTCTGTAACGAAAATTTTCTTGATTTGGAGGTGACATTAGCAGCAAACTGCAAGATGCTTATAGCAGACTGTTAATTAGGTCAAGGATCAGTATGGGGTTACTGGATGAGACCCTGCCAATACATCCTTATCCTGCTGACATTGCAAGAAGCAATCAGTCACTTGGTGCAAGGGCTAGAAAAAAATAAGAACAAGCATTTGAGCAAATATAAACAAAACTACCATGAAAATACCCTTACTCATAACTGTTAGAAAAGGCTCCATCTCTTCTGGTTGTCACAAATTCTATATTTAGTTGCTTCTGTAGCTTTTCCACAATTGTTCACTTAGAAATGTCAGAGCTAATATTTGTGGCCACATCAATTCATAAAACAGGGCCCCTTCTGTGGACTTCCTGGGTACCAATGAAAATATTGACAGTAAAATCTTGCCTGAGATTGCTACTAAAAATAAACTTCATAAATGTCTCATGCCTTTGTTATTTGTCTCCTGAGATGGTTTATATTTGAAAAACAAGACACCTTCTTCTACCATGTCTGCATATGAAACTGGAGTCTCAGCTTCTAAAATGGAAGCATAGAAACAAAAATTCAAGAACTCTAAGTTTGCTCCTGGCTCCCATGTTAAATTATTATTTCATCTCAGTGAAACCAGGGTCTGTCGTTTGCTTCAAATGTCAACCTATCACATTAAATGAACTAAAAACACTTTGCCTTTCAGAAATCTCTAAAATGGCTGAGAGGCATAGAGGCGGTTCTGCTATTACTGTTCCAAAAATCCACCGCTCCTGCCTGGGGAAAATTTCTATTTCCTCAGCCCTTAAGTGTCAGGTTTTTCTACTGGACCTGTTTAGATTAAGGGCAAGTGACCAAAAGGGACACCTGTCACTTATGGATAGGAGCTTTAGGAGACTCACAGTGGTTGTTTTATCCTCTGACACTGACCAGCCATGTTTAAGAGAGTGGTTTCTACCTGGGTCTCAGAGTGAAGTTGATGAGGAGAAAAGCCACAGGTGACCCACAAAGGATTCAAAGACATCTTTATTTGTGTAAGCCTCTGAGATGTGGGGGGGCATTTGCTACTAAGGCATTACCTAACCTATCAAAACTTAATCAATGGGCTCTGCATTCAAGTAGATATGAGTTGAAGTCCTGATTTCCGCTTATCTACATTACCTTAGTCAAGGTTCTTAACCTCTCCCAGATTCCTCTCTGTAAGATGGGGATGCCTATTCCACTAGTCTTCTTACAAAAAGTCAGTGGATCAATGCTTGGAAAAGCTCAACATAATACCTGGTTTGATTAAAACTCAATGAAGTTTAGCTATTCTAAAGTAAGGGTCCTATCATAGTTTCTTGAGACAGACATGAGTTAACATCCTCTCCAAATATCTCTACCTAGAAAAAAATAGAATCAAAATTGTACCACAAAGAATCCAGGGAGCTTTTTCATCAATAAATCCCAAAAGTATTGTTAGCCAAAGACCTAATCTTCTCTGTTTTGACCTGAATAATTATGTGATGGCCTCCAAAGCTAAAAATATAATGAAAATAATAAACAAATTGATTAATTTTTATTTTAATAACTTACCTTTAATTTATCCATATGCTTCATTCCCTAAGAATTTGTGTCTATTTCCATTCCATATTTATGTAAAGCCACATTCAACCCATCTTGGAGATCTAGGGTCTTGGAGGTGCAGGTTAGGTCCCAAGGTATTTTTCTTCCTTAAAAGTACTTTATGTTCCCAAATTTCACGTATCCGTCTGCATCCTTTCATATATTGATAAATTAATCTCATTAGCAAATTTGAGTTAATGAGTTCATGCAACTTCCTTCCCAGGATCTTTCTAATTTAACTCTGCATGCAATGAATGATCATAGCAGAGAGGTAAGTGGGGATGAAACTGGGGGATATCTGCCCTGGGCAGCCATCAAGTTCCAACATTTGCATGTCAGTGTAACCAACTCTTAAAAAAAGCATCAAAATGAGAATGTGTTGATTATAGAAAAAAATTATTTGAGCATCCATATAAAGAGAATCAAATATGACTGCAATAAATACCCTATCTTCTACACTCTTAGTTCCAATAGGAAGTCCTAATGACTTATATTGTACCCATGGTAATTACAGTTCAGGTAAACATTTGACACAATACTCTACTACAAAGGAAAGTAACTCAGATATATGTCAGATAACCATGGTCTAATTCAACTTTTGTTTAATATGTCCAATCAGAGGCTTAAAAGAATACATTAGGTCCCAAGTCTCATTAAATCTAATGAAAAGTCCTCTCTACTAGTCAGTAGAAATAGAGTTTTACCTTGGTCAGAGACAAATATACATCCTATCTAATAAAAGAGTAATATGCAAATTGACTGTACCTCTAATCAAGCCATGCCCATCAGCCAATCAGGAGCAAATTTGCAAATAAGCCCCAACAAGATGGCTGCCACCACTGAAAGCAGGAGGGAGGCTTGGGTTTTCCTGGCAATGGAGGAAGCCAAACTTTCCGCCTACCATTGCCAGCCTAGGCCTCCACTCAATGCTACAAAATTTCAATTATAGAAGATAGATAATCCGAACAGAAATGACTACAGCCCCGGAGCTGGAGAGAGAAAAGGCTCGGGTTTCCAGGGCAATGGAGGAAGCGAAATTTCTACAGCCCTAGCCTAGGCCTCCACTCTAGGCTACTGAGTTTCAAACAGAAATGGCTGTCACCACAGAGCAAGCAGAAGGCTTGGCTCCACTCCAGGCTACAAAGTTTCAATTGTAGAATCTAAATTAATCCCAGATCCCAGGGCCAAGGCTTGGGTTGCTGGGGGGTGTGGCCAACCTGAAAACCACCATAGGCTCCTCACCCAGGCCACCCCACACTCCAAGGGAACCCCCACCCTGATCCAGGACACCATTCAGGGCAAACCAGCCAGTTCCCACCCATGCACCAGGCCTCTATCCTATCTAATAAAAGAGTAATACACAGATTGACCATCACTCCAAGAAGAGGGCTGCCCCCATGTGGTCAAAAATCCTGCCCCCATGTGGACACAAGATGGCCACCACAAGATGGCCAGCAGGGGAGGACAGTGGGAGGTTCCAGGCCTGCAGGAAGGGCAGTTGTGCTCCATCAGGCCAGCAGGAGAGAGGAGTTGGGGGGCGATCAAGCCTGCAAAGGAGGGCAGTTAGGGGTGACCAGGCCAGCAGAGGAGGGAAGTTGGGAACAAACAGGCTGGCAGGGGAGCAGTTAGACATCAATTAGACTGGCAGGGTAGTGATTACGGTTGATCAGGCTGGCAGGCAGAAGCAGTTAGGGGCAATCAGGGAGGCAGGCAGGCAAGCAGTTTGGAGCAGCAGTCCTGGATTGTGAGAAGGATGTCCAACTGCTGGTTTAGGCCTGATCCTACCGGGATCGGGTCTAAACGGGCAGTCAGACATCCCTTGAGTGGTCCCAGATTGGATAAGGTGCAGGCTGGGCTGAGAGACACCCCCCAGACCCCCTGAAAAATTTCGTGCACCAGGCCTCTAGTTGTATAATAAAAGTGGAAAGAATTTTTTAACTTGAAATAAATATAAAAAGGCAGCTCAAACTAAGAAATAACAGAGCACACATAAGCCAGGTTTCTAATTTTGGACACACTTCAGAATGATGATTCCTACAACCCCCCTTTGCAAACACCCTTTTGACACTGTAAAAAAACTTTAAGAAAAAAGAGAATCATGCTTCCTGGTTTCTCTCTAATACATAAAAATGAAATAAAAGTTTTTGGATTCCTGCTGTGTTGTTTTTTTCAAATACATCAAACTCAGTGACTCATTCTCCCACTGAAAAACCTGACAAATATTGCATTTCCTGTAAGGAGAGAAGCAGACATGTCTTGAAGAAGTAAAGCCACTCTGGGCATAGAGAACTAAGGCTCCAAAACTGCTCCCACAAAATTGATATGTGTCTAAAAATATCTTTCTAATGCTCTTTTGACCATCTTTAGAAACAACATAACCAACAAAAAAAACTTAAATCAGCAATAATAATTTATTTGGGTATTGCAATAATCATAATGCTTCTAAGAACCGTGACACAGAAATGATGACAATCTGCCTCTAATTGCAGAGATTGGAAGTAGAGTTAGTTTTAGCATGCAATTACACCTTGCACCTTTTGCCTGTTAACTACCAAAATTTGTGACTTGAGAACCATAAGCATTCTACAAAGGTATAAAACCAATCACCCTGGAATGGGACACTTAAGTATTTGTTATACCACCATATACCACTCTTGTCTCACATTGAACTTGGTTTTGCTTTCATAAGGTCTTAATGACTCCTTGTTACCCAAATGATATAAATTAGAATCTATTTTGTAAGATAAATTACACAAAGCATAAATCCCTGAATGACTTGGGATATACATATCTCGTGTCTAATCATTAATCTACCAAATGCTATTCTCAAAAAAATGTGTGAATTTTTCATTGCTAACTGGTTTAAATAAGTTCCAGTGCTCATACTTGAAGGTCATGAATTCAAACCCTACCAACCAGTTCAAGAACACTACATAATGCTGTAACCAGTACCCTTTTTTGACAGACAATTCTCATGAATATTTACACATTTCTGGATGATATGGGGTTTCTTTGCAGAGAGTATTGGGAGTCCTAGCTAAAGCACAATTGAGTAGCAAATATACTTTGGAGGTCGGAAACAGTGAGTGTCCCTAGAGAGATTTAGAGATGTATCTCCAGTAGAACCATTTGCTCATGGAATAAAACCCAATTCCATCTTTCCACTCTCCCCCAGAGGCATTTATTTACATCCCAGAATAGATGTCTTTCTCTTCTGAAGGGAAGGAGGAGCAGATGTGCCAGCTGCCCTACATAAGCTCCAAGTTTCATCATTTCAGAGCTCCTCTCATGTGATACAACACTGCGGATAGGAATCAATACATCATCCCCTGGGACTGGGTCTTGGGGAACTAGGACTAAGATATTCTATGAGTACTAACCAATCAGTTCTCTAATCCAAAGATCTCATGTTTCCTAATAGCATATGAGCATGTGTATAAAATTAACTGTTTATCATCACAGGAAGGAAGTATTACTTATGACTCCCAAAACATCTTGGAAGCACCAGGTATTGGACATTCTATGAAAAAGAACTGGTTAAGAAAGGTAGAGAAATAGAAATTTGAAGTGACAAATAAGTGGAACTGTGAAAATTCAACATGATTTTGAATTTTTACCTGTATATTTAATTAATAAATGATATTCCTGTAATATAAATCCTTCCTCATGTCAACATTTAAGAGGCTAATCAGGATGTATCAGCTTATGTGAGGATAGGCTGAGCCGTTCTATTTCTACAGGAAACAAATTTTGTTTTAATAATTTATTGTTTGGGTTTTTTTTTAAAGAACAATTATTAAGACTCGAAATGAAATAGGAGGGAAATTGGCCATTAAATACGGTGAGGTTTCTCAATTGTAACTCACTGTCAGTAGTATTATCTTCTTGAATTCTACCAAGTTCAGGATATAACGACGGTGTAGGAAGTTGAAAATATTAAAAATTTGCTAAAGCTTGGGAAAAGAAACTGTTTTCATTAAGAGGGTATGACCAGTAATAAAGGCAAAGTGGGAATTATCTTAAAATATGTAATATTTTAAATTAAATAAAACCAAACCCATATCCAAAATTGGAGGCAGAGATCAATCTATACCACTGAATCCTACAGTACTGAGTCTAAAAGTTCAGAAGTTCAATTGCCTTTTTAAATATTTACATGCTTTTCGGAAATATCTAATAGATTTTACTTTGTATTTTAATCATCAAAAAATTAAATAACATACAGACTATACAATAGTAGATAAAATGTTGTTGTATTATTTTCCTCACACAGTATGTACACAGTACCATTAAATCTATTTGATAAATGACTTAAAATATAAAACTATGAAAGCTATTTTTAGTATGGATCCACATTGAATCCAAATGAATTAGGATTAAATCATATCAAAAAAAAAAAACATTCCAATTTAACTTGACCCAGCACCTGGCTATAAATATGTAGTAATTAGTGAGTCACAGAGCCAACATTGACTTCTTTCACAATGTCATGGAAAGACTTTACAAATTTCTCCAATTTGACCTTGTGCTTTTCTACCTCCTTCTTTTTAATAGGTTTCATAAATATATTTCTAGTACCATCCATGACAATTCCTTATTTGCAGGCACAAAAGCAGTAACAGCAAAATCAGTAGTTTTTCCATAAGATCAGTTCTCTCTTTCAAAAAGTATTGCTAATGTGTAGAAGAAAAAGTAAGATTTCTGAAATTGACTAAAGATATTAAATAAAATGTTATGTAAGCATAAGAGTGATTTGATTTTCTGAGGACTATATATGCAAGAATAAGATTTATAATTTGTGTTCATTGTATTATCTCACAAAGGAATTTTATCTGATAAAATTGTTTTTAAAGTAAATGAGCTTATACAAATTTGAAACATATTTACATGCAATGCAAATTAAAAGATCAACTTTTGTTTTGCAGGATGCATAGTGTCTTTGTTTGTAAGAGGAAACTAACTCCATTTTTTTCATCTCGTGCCTCGGTGCTGAGAAAATTTAAACATAATAGTAGAATGAAGAAACAAGAAGAAACAATTGGAAAAGGGGATACTCCTAGTTATACTATATCACATATTGAATTACTTTTAAGGAAAGAAAAATGTAAATATAAAGATTTCTAATGTTTCTAATTACATGATTTCCCCCATTGGAATACAAATGCTCTCACATTTCTGACTTTCCATGTGTAATGAATGATATATAAAAGGTATTTTCATGACCCTACTAATGGGCATGATTCAACAACTCCATAAGCTAGAAGAGAACCAAGAGCATGTAGCAGAGCACCTCTAGTCCACCACGATTGGTCACCTCAGTGGAATGCCTCTGGTCCATCACCCACTGACTGACTCTCCACCTAATGGCTAGACTTTGGAAGACTGTAGAAAATGACACACGGGGACAAAAGTCATACTCCACAGTGGGAAGTGCTGAAATGTTAGAGAGAACATTCTTAGGTGCCCTAAACCAGAATCCCTCCCACATATTCCATTGTTGTCACTTTTGTTTAACAACATGTGCCAAGTTCCTTAGGCCTTGGGAAGCTCTGCCTACTTTGGTAGAAACTTTCTGCAAGAATTATTTAGAGATATATCATACCAGAAGTTATAACCTTCTAACTAGTAGCTCTTAAAATTTTTATCTCTTTAAAAATTACATTTTTTATTTTTATTTAATATATTGGAGTGACATTGGTTAATCAAATTATATAGGTTTCAGGTGTATAATTCTATAATATATCATCTATATATTATATTCTGTATTCACCACCCCAAGTCAAGTCTCCTTCCATTACCATTTTCCCCCACTTTACTCCCTTCTACCACTCCCAAGACTTCCTTCCCTCTTGTAAGCACCATGCTGTGGCCAGTATCTATGAGAATTTTTTTTATTTAATCCTTTATTTTCACCCAGCCCCTCAAACTGCCCTTTCCTGTGACACCAGTAAGTCTATTCTCTGTATTTATTAGTCTGTTGCTATTTTGTTTGTTAGTTTATTTTGTTCATTGGAGTCCACATATAAGGGAAACCATAAGATACTTATCTTTCTCTGACTGGCTTATTTCGCTTAGTATAACGCTTTCCAAGTCTATGCATGATGCTACAAAAGGTAAGATTTCCGTCCTTTCTATCACTGAGCAGTATTCCATTGTGTAAATGTACCACAGCTTTTTAAAAGCATTTTTTAATTTGTTGTAGAGAGAGAGGAAGGAGGGGGATAGAGAGAAACAGCAATGTGAGAGAGAAACTTCAATTGGCTGCCTACTGCACGCCCCTTACTAGGGATCAAGCCCAAAACCCTGGCATGTACCCTAACTAGGAATCATACCAGTAACCTTTGGTGTATGGGATGATGCTCAACCAACCGAGCAACCCTGGCCAGTGCTGTACCACAGCATTTCTATCCACTCATCTACTGATGAGCACTGAGGCTGCTTCCAAATCTCGGCTATTGTAAATAATGCTGCAATGAACATAGGAGTGCATATATTCTTTAGAATTATTGTTTTGGCTTTCTTTAGAAATGTTCCCAGAAACTCTAGGGGTAGACCAAGCAACTTGTGTAAAAAAAGTCCTCCAATTGACCTTCATACACCCTAACTCCTCAAATGTCTTCATTTTTGCTTTGCTCACTAATTCTAAGATCAAGCTTTTAAAACATTTGATATATTTAGTACTCCGTATTTAAGCAACTAATCTTAAATTCTATAAAATTCAAAAATATCTTATAATCCATTATGGAACCTGAAATTTCACAGCTGTTATAAATGAGGTGTACATGATACTCTAAGCCCCCACACACTCTATTTTTATCAAGGAAGTCATAAAGCACTGTTGGATTACAAAGCAGCAGAAATGAGCAGAGCCTAAAGAAATGGCTGTAGGGGTAGAGGGATATGAGGTCTTATAAATATCTCACCGTTTAAGGTACTTAATTCAATATGTACACTAATAGAGAAAAAAAAAGGAAATCAGTAGGACTATATGGCAGTCTAAATAATATGTATGTCCTCTCAATACCAAGAACATTCATACATTTCTTTTGTCAAGTTGCAAGTCTCTTCTTAATAAACTTTCCCACCTATAGCCTAACTAAACTATAATGCAATAGAACAATACCGTAAATAAAACTAGTGATTAAGAGATGGATCCCTAGCTACATTTATTAACCCATTAAAGTTAAATAGAAGATAAAACAAATAACATGCAGAACCAGAAGAAACTGAATTTAAGGGTGGACTACACATATACAAATCTCCAATCACAAATCTCACTGAAATTTTAAAAAGCCATATTTTATATAAGTTCATGTCATCATTGGGGGAAATTTATCTATCAGTAGATTAAAAATTTTGGAAGAAACCCCTTAAAGGCAATGGGATTAACTAATGGAAAAATAAAAGTAGAGGAAATAGGAAAGCCCAAATTTATGTGAGAGAAATCTACTACAAGGACATTTTTCTCTTAAAAAAAAAACTCCAGATAAAGCTATACAAGAGACACCACACACTCAGACTCATCCAATATACAGTCAAGAAGCAGTAGCCAGCCTAATTGTGAAAGAACCACAGTGTGAACAGCTGGGGTAGTTTGCTGTCTTCTCCAATGCCTTTGTTTATTCTGTGACTAGCAGCCACAGCCTTTATCACTAGAATAAAGTCCTGAAACTCACTTTCTAAATAAAGTTAACCATCTGCCACAGGAAGGCTCCTAGCCAGACTACAGAGAGAGGCATCATAGAGCTTCAGATATTCAGAATCTCCACAAAGACAGAAGAGGAAAAATAAAGAATGCCCTGGTGCCAGCATTCACAGGAAAGCAAAAACTTAATGCAGGCCTTTAAAATATGCCTCGTGCAACAAATATTCCCTCTGAACCCATTAAGTAACAAACAAGACTCAGCACCCAAGGGGGACACCCTGTGGAAGAAGTAGTCAAGTCCCTACCCGGTCATGTTTCCATTCTGGTGAGAAAGAACAAAACCAAGGAAATAAAGCTACAGTGATCACCCCAGGCAATGTTCTGTGCTATGAAAAAAAGGGTGGGTCAGGGGAGGAGATAAAGCGTGACAATGAGTGGTAAGTAGATAAGAACTATTTCTTTTCTGAGGAGATAATTTGGTGTGAGACCCAATTACAGTGACATCTAAGGAAAGAGTCTGAGGCTGAGGAAATAAAGAGTAACGCCCTGATATGGAAAATTACTTCCAAAACAGCAAGAACTCCAGTAAGAGTGGAAATCAGTGAAAAATGATAGAGATGATAGAAATGACAAAAAGTCGGAGAAGTAAGCAACAGCTTGACTCTGTAGGGCCATTTTGCCCAGGCTAAGGACTTTAGATTTTATTGTCAGAGTACTGGAATATAATCAGTTTTTCGTTTGTTTGTTTTTTCCTCAAGAAGTGAAATGATTTATGTTTTAAAAGATTTTCTGAGGCTGCTGAGTAAATAATTAACATAGGGAATAAAGAATTGAAGAAGGGAGACCATATTGGAGGCTATTGCACTAGAATAGGTGAAAGATGGCAGTGATCTAGATTAGGGATGTAACTGGAGTGTGTTGACAAGTGTTAGATACACCATTTGTCCAAAGGTCAAAGTGATGAGGGCATGACTTGCTCCTGCATTGGGTGTAGAAGGTAGCAGAAAGAGAGGAGACAATGATGAATCTGAGGTTGGCATGAGCAGCAGAGTGGATGGCATCCTTATCTCCTGACATGGAGGCACTAGGGAAGAAGTAGACCTCTCCTGTGATGGGAGTTTACTTTAGGGTCTGTCACATCAAAAAATCTATTAGGCATCTAAGTTGAAGGTCCTGAGAAGGCAGCTGAATTCATGACACTGAAGTTAAATGGAAAGATGGTGGGTAAAGAGTTCTGACTCTAGAAAATTCTAAAAAAAAAAAAAAAGAGCACTGGGGCTATGAAAATAGAACATTTAGAGGTCCCCCAAACCCAGAAGGTCCCTTCAATCATAAGAGGCAGATCCACTTCAAAGAAAAAAAAAAACAACTTGCCATTTAAACCCTTAATGATAATATAAGCAGAAAACCAAGTATCAACAAATACATGAGGAATAATAAGCAAGTAAGTGAAACAAGCAAACCTATTAACTGGAATAAGCTAATTGTTGAATCACATAACACAAAACTATTAATGGCTTAGTAAACTTTATTTTTCACATACGTCACAATCTGTTGGAGGTTGGTGGGAGGTGACATGGAAGAGAGTTTTTGTCCACAGTCATTCAGGGATCCAGTATCAGACTTCTAGCAGCTCTGCCAACATCTATGACTCATCGTCTTTCACTAGATTCTTTACATCCTGCCAGAAATCAAGCGATGAGAACATGGAGAAGGCATACTGTCTCTTCTTCACCTCCCCCCTGGAGAGTATTTTAGGAGCAAGGCCTGGAAGTGTTACATGTGGTTTTTCTCTCATTCTACCAACCAAAATTTAGTATAGAGCTCATTTAAGTACAGGAGAGGCTGACAAAGGTGAATGCTTACATTTAATACCTATGGACTTATCCTGAAAAAATTACTGAATCAATAAAGCCAAACAAAAAATAATCCAAGAAAGAAAAACACATGGAAGACAGAAAACAAAGAAAACTGGCAACTTATGCTTAGGCCTAAAAAAGAGTTGTAAAAATTTAAAATAAAATAATGAAAATGTGAATATAATATCAGATTACTTAAAAGCAGATGATATACATTAAGAATGAAGTCTTGTTCAAGGGAAAGCATTAATACTGATAAACTTTTTTTATATTTTATTGATTTTTTACAGAGAGGAAGGGAGAGGGAGTTAGAAACATCGATCAGCTGCCTCCTGGGCACCCTTACTGGGGATGTGCCCACAACCAAGATACATGCCCTTGATTAGAATCAAACCTGGGACCTATCAGTCCCCAGGCCAACACTCTATCTACTGAGCCAAACCAGTTAGGGCTCAGTAAACTTTTAATTAAGTCTATATGTCTTATAACCAGTATTCAAGAAACTCTCTTTGTGAATGGAAGGCATCCTGTTACTAGTATAGGTTAGGCTTCTCATTGCCTTGATCATATATTAGAAGTGGTAGATGTCCACCCTTGGGAGGTCTTTGATAAGCCTAACAGTTGCCACAACAATATGTTCTGATGTTTCCTGCTTTGTGTAGCTCTCTGTGAAAAACACTTTTTCCTCCTTTGCCATTAAATAAACTTTACATTGTTTTTTTTTTATTTTGCTTCTGCCTTTCTGATCCATTATTCAAACCATAAACACACATACATGCATGTATGCATTAGAAAAAGGTGCAGAAAGGTACAGTGGATGAAAAAGAGGTGCTATAATAAATCTAACTGAAAGTAACCTCTGATCCTAAAATCCTAACTTGGCAGGTCATGGTAGGTCATTATGACCCAGGCACGCAACTTCTTTATAAAAAGGTTTACCTTTGCCTTGAGCAAGCCCTGTCCATTTTCTTGTGCATCTAGGTTGGCAGGCCTTTGAAATGCCAGAGTAATCAATTTTGTCAGACCCTTTGAAGCATAACCACCCTCAAGAGAACACATCATCTTGTTAACTATCCTGGCTTTTTCCCCACCTTGCTTTCTCCCACCTTCATGTGATCTTCCTTACCTTCCCGCCATCATTAAAAATGACTAGCTGAAACCGGTTTGGCTCAGTGGATAGAGCGTTGGCCTATGGACTAAAAGGTCCCAGTTTCGATTCTGGTCAAGGGCATGTACCTTGGTTGCGGGCACATCCCAATAAGGGATGTGCAAGAGGCAGCTGATCAATGTTTCTGACTTTTTATCCCTCTTCCTTCCTCTGTAAAAAATCAATAAAATATATTTTTTTAAATGCCTAAAAGAAATGGCAACCAGCATTTGAGATCTTGCTTCCCAGCATTGTCATCTGTTTGGCTCAAACTTCAATTAATTTTTATAAAAATGCTTTTCAGATTTGGACAGTTTTACATAGATAGTATATTTCCAAACTTTGAACAGATATGAATATAATTGAGGAAGAACATAATAAAAGTCTTTTTTTTTTATTTTTCCCTATATACTTCTTTAATACTTGACTTCTTCCCTATATTTTACCATTTTAAAGATTGTTGCTATATCAACAACAAACACTATAATACCAAATTTAAGATAGTTGAAATATAAACCAGAACATTAATATAAATAATATTCACATCTGGATGGTGAGATTATTGATGTGTTTTTTTTCTGTTTCTTGTTTTTTCTTATCTATATTTTTAAAGTATTCTATAATAAATGTACATTACTCTTACAATAATATAAAAGAAAAGAAAACTTGAATGCAAGGATGAGAATCAGGAAACATGAGTGTAGATATTACCTCTGATGCAATCCAGTACTATGAAAACCAATCTTGGCCTCCATTGTATTGTTTATGAAAATGAACAGTTTAAATGATCTCAGATATGCCATTCAAGATTTCATGTACTGTGACTTCCTTCTTCCCTTACTTAGAAAAATGAGCTAACTGGCTCACAAACTCTCTGAAAATAGGAGCTTATTCTTTATTATTTAATACCACAGCTATTTTCTTCACTTAAAAGTATAAATATTTAGGAATTCCCTTTCTTCCTCTTCTCCTCTCCTTCCTTTCTTTACTCCATAAATACTTATTGAGCACTTATTCTGAATAAAGCACTGTGATAGTTTGAGAACATCTATATATATAAAATCCTAAGTGACTGGCCAACCAGTAGCTATCATATGCAATGACCACCAGGAGGCAGACGCTCAACGCATGAGCTGCTGAGCTACAGCAACTTTGAAGAATGCTCTCTCGCACTCTGGGACCCTTCAGGGGATGTGCTGCTGGTTTCAGCCTGTTGCTTGCAGGCCAGGCCAATAGACCCCATCTGCCAGAGAGACTCCGCTCATGGGAGATTGGCTCCAGGGTGTGTCCAGCTCATCTTGCCCAGTCCCACTCCACCAGCCACCATCTAATTAATTTACTTTCAATGTGAACAAATCCATGCCTCTAGTGAAACAATAATGGACAAGGATTTAGCCATAGGCTCTGTCCTCATATACCTGTCTTTTTACAAAGAAATGACAACAAAATGTGATTTAAAACAAAAACCATTACCATCTCTAAAATAACAATCTCCTATTATTCATGCAAGGATCACATTCCATAGTTAAATCTCAACATGCTCAAGCAGCCCAGTGAAGTTGATGGTGCGACCAAGAACAGCATTCAGATAAATGGAAACATTTTGCCATGTTGGAATGAAATTAAGAGGCAGCTAATAGTACTGCCAGCCCCACTAGTCTTGTTTCCTGAGGGGAAGCCAAGGTCAAGTGTCCACTCAGGATGAGGCTGGCATTTAAGGCAACTGAATTGTGAAAATAAGTGAGTTTGACCAAATATTTCTCCTTTTAATTGTGATAGATTTCCTTAAATATATGACCCAAGGTTGTGCTCCATATATTATGTAGAGAAAGTTTTATAGAGCCATTGTCAAGGCTTGCATTCAAGTCTCTAAATGTTACTAAGTTGTTTGCAAGCAATATTAAGTTCATACTTAATATTAAATATATTAAGTTCAAAAAGCTGTTAAACTGATTACAGATATCTTTACTTGCACATTGGACTTATCTGAAAACAAGATCACATGGAAAACAAGCCTCCATTTACCACTTAATTTACTGTATTGCATTCAAATAAAGTCCTTTATTAATGTGTCTCTGACAATCAAAACAATGGGTTAGTTATTAAGTTTTATAATATTATTGATCGATGTGTGTTTTGATTAAAATTAAAGGAGTTTCCCTAGCAAAGATGAGAGTATTTATTTAGATTGGGTAATTTTTTTTAGATCAATGCAAGAAATGCAGATATATAAATAAATTACATCACCTTACTAGAAGATAAGTAATCTATATTCTTGTAAACAGAAGTAATTGTTTCAGTTTTTTATTTTACATTATTTTGAAATGAACTCCATATTGATGGGAATGTGAACAAATTGTGGAACATCAATTTTTTGCAGCATACATAATTTGTAAATGATGCTAGAGGTAAGAATATTAGCTTCTAAATAGATAGTATATGGCAATAATTTATAAGCTTAGTAGCAGTTTTCATTTGTAAGCTAATTATTCAATATCCATGTAAATCATTGCTATAGAAATTATATTCATAATTAAGTAACAAGTAAATGTAAGAGTCTTAAGTCACAATTATCTAGTTGATAGCATATATGGCCTACTTCTAAAACAAGAATGTGAACCTCTCTGTTTTGATTATTATAACCAAGATTTGGCAATATAAATCACTTCAAGTTAATAACGATGACGTATGATTTGCACCAGCTAAACTCTATAATATTATCACTTATCCTTAAGTATGTTCTAAAATTAATTCTGGTTCTATGTCTTCTCAGAAGGCCATGTTGGAAATGATTGACAGGTATTAGCATGTAAAGTGATTACAGTATGTGCATTTTATTTCAATGTTTCCAGCCACATTCTTTTTTTAAATTCTCACTCGAGAATATTTTTCCATTGATATTTAGAGAGTGGAAGATCGAGGGAAAGACAGAGAAATATCGATGTGAGAGAAACATATCTATTGGTTGCCTCCTGCACTAGTCCTGACCAGGGCCTGTTGGGCAAGGGAGGAGCCTGCACGCAAGGTACATGCCCTTGACTGGAATCAAACCCAGGACCCTTCTGTCCCCAGACCGATGTTCTAGCCACTGAGCAAAACTGGCTAGGGCTCCAGCCGGATTCTTTAGTAATATTGTATAGAAATGCTAGTCGAACCATAATTGTCTATTATACACTAGAAATAGAAATGGTACTCACTTGTAAAACAAAACAAAAAAGGAAGTTTTCTGCATATAAATTTACCTTGAACAAAATACAACAAATTATGCTATTACAACAACAATAATTATCTATATAAAGCTCACGAGAAGTAAAATTTAATATTAAAATTTCCAAAGTCATAAATAGTCTGTAATTTTTCTATTCCAAAATGAATAAATATTCTGGTATTCTATATTACAAGTAATCTAAAGCACATACAAGAAAATATTCAATTCAATTTTATGTACTCTGATCAGATTTTATTTTTATTATAGAGAGATAAATCCAGATGTACTCTATACCCAAAATGTAGCCAATACATAAAAATGCAAGTAGATTGTACAAAACTTCAAAATCAGAAGCATGACATTCAATTCTTTCTGACAAGTTAAGCTTAAATTCTGCTAAAAAACAAACCAAAAGCTTTCCTCTTCAGTGTGATCCAGCAAAAGCAGACCCAGTATTAACAATGGGTCTCAGGAGAAGCATTTCCCATTTCCAATCCTACAAACTTATCGTTTTCCATGTCAATAAGATTGGGCTAGAGCCCCAAGGTTTTTTGTTTGTTTTTATTGATTTCAGAGAGGAAGAAAAAGGGAGAGAGATAGGAACATCAATGATGAAAATCATTGATTGGCTGTCTCCTGCATGCCCCATACTGGGGATCGAGCCCACAACCTGGGTATGTGCCCTTATTTGGAATTCGAACCATGACCTCCTGATTCATAGGTCCATGCTCAAAGCTGAGCCATGTCTGTTGGGTATCACCCAGTTTTTTTAATAAAACGCTAATCAAGGTGTTTCTGTGAAGGTATTTTGTAGACATGGTTAACATCTACCATCAGTTGACCTTAAGTAAAAAAGATTGCCCTTGATAGTGTGGGGACTCATGTAATCATTTAGAAGGCCTTATGAGAAAAATCTAAAGTTTTCTAGAAAAGAAGTCTGCCTCTAGACTGCAACACTAACTCCTAGATGAGCTTCCAGCTTGCAGGCCTGCCCTAGAGATTTCTGACTTGCCAGCCCTAACATCACACGAGCCAATTCCTTAAAATAAAATCTCTTTAATACAGAAATATATAATAAGGTTCTAATATATATCATTAGGTTCTCTGTTTCTGTGGCTTCCTATGCCCACAGTAGGAGAGGTTCTGGGCAGAACAGTGAGCATAATAAGTGCATTTTACTGGATCTGAGGAGAGATTTTGTGATGGACAGTAGACATGCCTACTCCTTTTGAGTATTAACAGGCATGAGTGAGAGTAACAATTACAAAGGATGCCAATTAAAAGTTATTTCAGATAGCCAACCTAGCAATGGTTATGCTAAGCAGGTGAAAATATTTGGAAGCATATTTTCTGCCTATACAAAACTCTCCAAGTAGTTCAATATTACTGAACTGGTTTATTTATTCATTCAACAAATACACGATTGATTGATTGATTGATTGATTGACTGATTGATTGATTCCTATCTCCAGATCCCCTGCTGGCTACTGGAATACTACTGTGATCAGGACATCAAGACTTCTACCCTCATGGAGCTTGCAATCTAGTTGTGGAAGGACAATTAATAGGAAAAATATGTAATTAAATTGGGGTTAGTGCCAAGAAAAAAATAGCATAATGGAAGAAATTGGGGGAGAGGGCAAGACTGGCAACTTCTCAGAAGGGCATAAAGATTGAAAGATGTGCACACATAAGAATTTCAGAGAGAGAGATCTGCAGATGCCAAGGCCCTGACATATGAATGTGCCTTCAGTTTGAGAGAGAAAAAAATAAGCTAAAGTGGCTGAGCATAGTGCACAAGGGTTAGAGGTAGGAGATGTGTTTCCAGAGAAAAGCAGGAGACAGATCATGTAGATCTATCTTTAGGCCATGAAGAGAAAAACAGGATTAATTCTAAGTGCAATGAAAGCCATCCTGGGATTGTAAGTATATAACCATGATTCAATTAGTGTTTTAGTAAAGATTATTTTGTCTCTTCTATTGCTATGGAATGAGTATAGAAGGTTTTGGAAATAGAACAGTTAGCAGACTATTTCAATGTTCATAATATAAGATTTGGATGGGTAACAGTATGGATGGAGAGACATAAATAGATACAGGATTTATGTTGGAAGTGAAGTCAATAGGAAGTACCAATGAATTAGGCAAATCAAAAAGTTATCAAAATATGACTTCTACTGTAAGTTTAACCAAATTAGGATAAGCTTCTAGCAAAACTGAGTAAGAGGGCAAATGAGTTCTATGACTAGTTAACCATCTGTGTGGCTTTAGGCAATTTTTCTACTCTCCAATGCTCAGTTTTCTCACCCATAAAATTAGAGAGTTAATTAATGAATTCTAATATCTTGACCAACCCTGGAATCTCATGAATCCATGGAAAGGTTATAAGAGCAAACACACTGAATAAATACTTTTTAAATATCTTAACATCTGGAGAAAACTAGGTTTACCTATTCTGGCCCTTGGTTTATTTTCAGAATATTTCTCTCACTAGCAGATTATACTAAATTGAATAAAAAAAGAAAAAGTTAGTATACCATCTATAATTCTCATGACACCCGTGAACAGTTCAAATAAACAGATAGGTGATATGCAAACAATATCAGGATTCTAAAATAAATCTGTCCTATGGTTCCCATAAAAAGCAACATACACAGTCCTGGTGACTTTCCACAGTTGACCCCAAACATAAAAAGGCCATTTACAGTCTATTTCCTTTTATTTAAAATACAAATATGAAAATCAGAACTTCTTTGACACTCTACAAAATCCAACATTCACTCAAACATGACAGATCCAGTTGTGCCCTGCATCTGGAGTGATCCCAGAAACAGCCAGTTTTCTTCAATCACTCAGAGACATAAGCTCTACTTGTTCCTAAGGTTACATACAGGTTGCAGATTCCTCTTAGTCTCCAAGTGGGTGCAACACAAGCACTGAAAATGTAAGCAGGAGGATGTGACTTTACAATGATAGTGTTTATAGACATATTAAGAGTGACTTTTTTCAGAAGAAAGAACTAAGAATAACTCCTTGTGAAAACCAGCTTTCCCCTATGCCTTTTTTGGGAGATTGTACTATAAAAATAATTTCAATCCATGACTTTCAATTTCTTAATTCTGTGAACAAATGTTACTCCCAGAACATGCCGATATGTGTGAGGGATTAGAACATGAAGTAGAAGGTATTTTTAATAGAATATTTCTTCCACTGTGAGCAATATTCATTCTTTGTGGAGAAATAAATTCTTTTATTTCTATTTGTAGAGAACTGCATCATCAAGACAAGTCAGAAGAGAAATATAAAATGGAGGTAAATTGCTTGTATCATAATTTGTGAAGACATAACTAAAAATGTTTTCTAAAAAGGAAACTGGATAGAATAGATGATGACTAAAAATAAGAGCAAAATACACATTTGGAAAACATTAGTGGAGAAGGACTCTAATATGCTATGAATTTGGAAAATAAATTCTTATTGGCATTTACTTTCAACAAAGTAATAAAAATAATGAAAAATGATTAATACAAGTGATCTGTTTTGAAATAGGACTTCCCTGGAAGTTAGTTTTGTAGAGACTGGTTCATGGAACAGACCCATTATATCGGAATTGCCCAAAGACCATGTCTGTTCAGTAATAATGGAATCTGTAGATCCCTCCTTTGCCCCCACTGTGGGGATAGAGCCTGCAACCTGGACATGTACCCTGTGACCTCCTGGTTCATAGGTTGATGCTCAAATACTAAGTCATGCTGCCAGGCTAAAGCACTTTTAGTTATCAAGAGACATATGCATTCAAGAGGGTAACTGGCATCAGGATATTTTTCTCATTCAGTGAATATCATCCTAATTTATTTCCCTTCACCATAACTGAGATAAATGTAGAAAAGTTTGGTTACTAAAAGGCATGCTTCAAAAATGGTAAGGCATTTAAAACTTACTGTTGCAATTGAATATGATTCCAAAGATACATGAGATTAGAAATGTAATGATAACCTGATATCACCTGATCAGAGTCAAATTAATAGATGTCTGCTTCCTGGCTCTTGCATCAAATGCCACCTCCTGCCCTTGTCCCATTCTCATTTACTATGCTTTTCAATCAAACTAGTGGATCTTAAAATATTTCCTTTGAAAATAAAAGGTCTTCAGTTTCTTTTTTCGATATGTTGACTTAATAGGGCTATCTGGATTAAACTGAAGATGATCTTTTAAAAAATAAAGAAAAAATTTGTTAGGCGAATTAAAGGAGAAAACTATGAGACATAATTAAATTACTAAGAGATTATTTTTAAGATTTTAAGACACTGCAGGAAAATAGACAATGATGTTTCCAAATTAATTATACCTACACATTAGCATATGTTTAGGATTACTTAAAACTGCTAATGAAAAAGTACCTTCAGCTACTATATAAATACAAAAAAAATATTTTTAAATATTTCCTTATTCATATAGACCTCTCCCTTAACTTGTCCTATTAAATTAGATTTTCATATTTGTATAGAAGTTCACCAAGAACATGGGTAAATTGTGATGGTATTAAAAGAAATATAATGCATATTTTTCAAAAACAAATGAAGTATTACATACACACTCACACACACACACATACACACACACACACTATACACAGAGAGACAATGAAAAAATATTTAGATGGCTAAAGGAGATTGTGTCTCACTGGAAATAATATAAATGCAAAATAAAATAATATTATAATTCTGTCAAGTAGAGAGTTGGAACACAAAATTACACATAAAATTATATTAATTAGTGTATGTGTGTATGTAGGTCTGAATAAAACATTCCAGTTGGTTGGAATGATGACTATTACAGAGATTACTGCTTTTTAATTTATAAATTTTCTCATAGACTCTATAACAATCGTATTTTAACAAGGAAAATTTACTTTGAATTTCTGAAAAGAATTAATGGACATATGTTTGTTTATAATATTAACAAAGTCTATTCTAATTCTGAAATAAGTTGAAAAATGTTTTCTTGAACCTTTTGCAACTATTACCTCAAACTAATCACCAAAATACATGCCTTCTAACTTTGTTTTCAGCTTGGCTTTCTTCAGTTTATTTTGTAACCGCATTTTTGAAACAAATTCCTCTCAAAAGTTCAGATATAAACAAAAAATATTGAATAAAAACTTATCTGACTTGGATTTTTCTCTGAATAGTTCCAGTATTTGTTAAAATTATTAAAATCTTTATATTTAAAGCACACACATATATAAATCCCACCAGGACAAAATATTATAAAATAGAACATATGCCAAACTAAATATTTTCAAGAGAGTATACTAAGTAACTTCAGAAACAGCTTTATTTATATTAAATCATCATCATAATACTGCCAAATAAAATCATATTCAGCTTTTTATTCTATATTTTTTTGTATTTTTCCTAAAATGCTAAAAATATTTCCTATTTCTTAAGTTAATATTCTTTCATATATTTTGATATGGCATTTATGTTGGGAAGTAAAGGAATATTAAAGCAAGCAGAAATGAAGAGAGATTAAAAGCAGGGACTCTAATGGTAGAGAGACCTGGATTTGAATCTTCAGTTCTGATTCCTAATTCTATGATCATTAGAAAGTTACTTAACTACCCTAAACATCCACTTTCTCACATGTAAAATGCAAGTAATAACATTACATCATAGAATTAGATTATGTCTTAAATAATGCATATGGCATATTATAAATCAAGCAAAACTATATCAAAACATTGATTCCTAAGCAAATGGAGGAAAATAATGAAGAAACCCTTTAGCCTCCCTCTGAGTAGTTGTCATGTTTCTCTATTTGCTTAACATATTTTTACCTGAATAAGTCAAGGGCAAAGAAGAAATTAATTATAAAATCCAATCTAGAGACAATGCAATGAAGCAACAGATTACACTGTAACTGACATGCAATTTAGGTAGAATCAACAAATAGATTTTGAAACAAGCTTTGGGTCTGGGTAATATGTAGGTCTCTCTAGGTCTCTGATGAGACCAATAGATTCTCACAGCATATGGTGACTAAACAAGTATCACTGCCCTCATAAATGGGAAATAAAAACCATAGGAATAACTAAAATTGGCACATGACCAAACATAGAGTAAATATCTCTAAAAAGAAAGTTTCTTTCAATACTCTTTTTTCTCAAAGTTTTGATTTATCATTGAGACTCAACCTTTAAACCAGAAAGCAAATTCTCCAAACACTCAAAAATTCAGAATCCCTGTTACTTTTATCAGCAAAATTTTTCCCTTTAACCCAAACTCCACCAAAAAATTAAAAGCAATAATAACTAGCATTTTTGTAAAAATGAATTTGAGACTTTACTAGTAGAATGCTCAACACAGAGATTTTACCTAAATATTTGTTAAATGAATAAAAGATATAAAACAAGAAATGGGCTGCTAGATATAACCAATCTAGAGCCAGAACAAGTATCAAAAATACACGGTTAGATAAATTCTCTAATCAGGAAAATAAAAAAGCCAAATTTTAAAAATAATTCAAGGTTCCTTTCATACAGGCTTCTCAGACAACACAGGCAGAAGTAGTTCAGTACCATGGATAGCGCCAGCGAGGCACGCTCTCTCAAGTCCCAAATCTACTTAATAGCTGTGTCTTCCAACTGGAATGGTATTATTAAAGGGTTCTGTCACTTTTATACCAGATTCATTCTCCATAAAAAACAGACAAGACTCCTCAAACGCATCTTCACCCTGACACATGTGAAAAGAAATTGTGTACACTTAGAAGCCTGGCCTATTTGTTAAAATTCTGTCCTGTTCAGGAATAAACCTGTCACTTTAGAAAACTGATTCAAGAAGTCTTGCCTCTTGCTATGTAACAACTCATCCTAAAAGGGCTCGCTTCCTCTGATCTAGAGCAAGGAATATACCTGCAGGATATGACAAAGGGCCTATTTGAAAACTGGAATAAAACGTCAACCCTTAATTTAGTGTTACAGATTAAAATCAATAAACCTTTCTCAGAAGAAGATTCTATCAGAAGCATATTCCCTCTTCATAAGCATTCACTAAATAGAACAATCAAAACATGTGCTAAGATTATATTGTAATAATAATGATTATAAAGTAAATAATAATGATTATAAAGAACTCTAAAAACCCATTATTTGATATGTCCCAAAACTATATAGAACTAAAGTGAGACACTGACAAATAAAAGATCCTCATGTTTACTATTCTACATTTTTCACTTGCCTATAGAGTTTCTAAATCTTCACTTATTTCTATACTATAGTAGTCATCTTAGGGTTAGATATTTATTTGCATAGTTTAACCCATACTAAATTCCAAATCCCTTGATCAAAGGAATCATGTGTCATTCACAATAGCTAACAGCATCCTGGACATAGCAAGTGTTCAATAACTGTTTATTGAATTAAACTGAATTGAAGTAACACATCTTTGTTTTATGAAACTTATGTTCTCACAGCATTATGAATGGGATTCATACCAGACCATAATCGTGTTACCGTAGAGTAAAAGGAAGAACTGTTGTTTTTGATAGTAGATATAACAAAGAGATTTGGGACATCTGGAAATATTTACCCCATAAATAATCCTATGAGGAAAGTAATATAAACCATACCTTATTGCTGAAAAATGACCAAAGATTCCATTTATGTTGTGTTTTTAAATCTCCAAAGACTGTAGTATGAAGAACCAGAGAAATATAAAAACAACTGCCATTCTGGGGAAAATGTAAAGTCAAAAGAAGAGATTCCTATTAAAGAAAGAAAAAGGAGGTGAAGAAAAAGAAAGGGAGGGAGGAAATAAGAAAGGAAAGGAGGAACAATAAAAAAAGATGCTGTCAGAAGGAAGGTAGGGGAGGGTGGGGGAATGGGGAAAGATCAACCAAAGGACTTGTATGCATGCATATAAGCCTAACCAATGGACACAGACACCAGGGTGAGGGCATGAGTGGAAGGAGTGGGGGCAATGGAGAGATACGGACACATACAATACCTTAATCAATAAAATAAAATAAAATAAAATAAAATTTAGGGAGATGCTGTTAAAATATGGTACTGAAAAGTAATAAAAGTTATACTTGAAAGATGGTGAAAAGGTTTTTTAAAAAGCAGCACCACCCAAAAACTGTGCACATAGAACATAAGCTTTTTCTTCTCAGCCCATGGATTGTGTTACATGGAATGGATATATGGTGGGTGTACATTTGTTTTATTGTTTGGTTTTTAGAACTACTGCTTGGGTAAATGCTTCCATGAAATGATTTGACCGGGTTCATTTAGGTTACTTACAACTTAATCTCAATAATTGCTACAGTTTTCCAAGGGAAATTCACATTATGTGTTTAATCTTACCAAATTCTTATATGTTGTCAATTTTTATTCTTATATAAAATGTATTTTCCATAAAATTATCTAGTGTTTAAAATAGTTATTAAGGGTTTGGAGTACTCCTTTTAGAAAAGTAAGTGTTTCTGAGTGAGGCCCCTTTTCAATTTATCAGGCTTTCTATTCCACTGGGAATCAATTCCATCTGGTGTTTCTAATCCAGCATTTCAAAAAACATCTCACTTGGCCTCTCTGCTCATGATTAAACACTAAATTGTGCAGTACACATCCAAATTTCCATAACAGTGACTCTGCTGGTGAAGCCACTGCATTTTCCCCTCCATCTGCAAAGAAGAGTTTTGTTTTTCTTTTCTACCTCAAGAACACCTAATCCTTACATTTTATGAAATTGAATTTGAGTGCTTTTGTTGCCAAGAGCCTCATTATAATAGCAACAGTACTCCTCTGTACTAGTTAGTGGCACTGTTGTTAACACATGCCTTTTTTTAATACAAATATGATTACTTATAGGCTGTCGTTGAATTTTTAAATTTAATATATACAGGTCCTCAAATTACCTGTGGACGAACAGAAGCCTGTAAATGAGAAGGGGATGATAATCTGAAACATGAGCAGAGATGTTTAACACCTCATTGCCCTACCTTAAGTATTGTTCCTCACTTGAAACACCTGCTTTCTGGGAAACCAGAAGTCAGTGTGAAGGTGGCTTCCCAGGAAGTCCAGGATTCAGACGAGGTTGGAAGTTTTAACAGTCTCACCATGAATGCTTGGCTTGTTCTAAAGTCCACTATAGCTAAGAATAATGCAGAATTTGAAGCAGATCTGGGTTAGCATACTCTTCAAAGCCAGGAAATAATTCCAGAGGCCATAGAGAGATGTTAATGGCCAATAGAGATTTAAAGAAAAGAAAACCTAAAAGTCCAGGTTACTGATTTGCTAAACCCCAAAATTATATTTTTACTAATCTACGAATCAAATCATTTTTTAAAATCTAAGTAACCAGTTTAAAAATAAACCATATTTTTAAAGCCAGTGGTAGTAGTATAGTGTGAGATAAAAATGCACTAGATATAGACAAAAAATAATTGGCAAGTTCTGAATTATTTTCTTTCTCTTCTGTTTCTTTTGACATTGAACAAATCACTAACCTTCCTAGGCTCTGGGCTTCAATTTCCTTGTCTGTAAAACAGAGAATTTTAACTAGGAAATAACTTTATTTCCAGAAACAGCCACTGTATTCCATTTGAACTCAAATCTGACCTGTATTTGAACAGTTCTAAAAAGAGAGAACATTTTGTGTATTTAATAAATGTATTCTGTTTCAGAATTTAAACTCTAGTTACTAAAAAAAAAATGTACATTTTTCTCTAAATAAATAAATAAATAAATAAACAAACAAACAAACAAACAAACAACAAAACAACAAAAAAACCAACCAACCATCCAACTAACCAACCAATCCAGTCCACCAGGTGTAGTTCAGTGGTTGAGCATCAACCTGTGAACCAGGAGGTGACGGTTTGATTCTGGTCACAGCACATGCCCAGTTACAAGCTCCATTCCAAGTAGGGAGCATCCAGGAGGCATTGATTCTGTCTCACCATTAATATTTCTATCTCTTTTTCCCTCTCTCTTCCTCTCTGAAATCAATAAAAACATTCTTTTAATCCCAGATGATGGGGATGAACACAAGGACCCGAATCAATGAAAAGAAGTATACAGTCAGTCCTAAAGCATTCAACATTTTTATTTCAAAATCCTGCAAAACTATAGGAAGGGGAGGGAAGAAGCCAACACAGCTGCAGGTGGTTGAAAGTATGCTTCTCTCATCACCTCTTTCAGCAGCCCAAGGAAACAGAACATGTCAGCAGTGGGAGAAAGCTTTCTTCCTCATCATACATTAGAAAGCCCATATTACTGTATAAAATAGGCTCCCGGGAATTGAATTTAAGCAGTTAGAACCATAAAAGACAGGATATTTGCCTTTCCTCTCCTACCATCTTCCATGATCCCATAATGAGAGGCAAAATTAGAGCCATCCTGTACTCAGAGCTATGGCCCTGCCCTAGCAGCTTTGAGATCTTCATCAGAGAGGCCACATGATTTTAATGAAGTCGTCTAAAAAAATTTAACATTAGGTATAAAAATATAACTAAAAACAAAATAAACAACAACAAAAAAACATGATGATTTGGCCCTGACCTGGTAGTTCAGTTAATTAGAGCATTGTCCCAATATGACAAGGTTATAAGTTCAATCCGTGGTCAAGGCACATATGATAATCAACCAATGAATACATAAATAAGTGTAACTACAAAATCTCTCTCTCTCTCTTTCTCTCTCTCTCTCCCTCCCTCCCACCCTGCCTCTCTCTCTCTCTCTCTCTCTCTCTCTCACACACACACACACACACACACACACACACACACACACACATCAATAATAAAATTTGAGAAAAGACAATGGGTATCCAAACACTGAGAATTACATATTTCCCAATGATCAAATCTAGGTTTGGTCCATTGAGACACATTACTTCTCTTATATTAGAATACCTATGGCAACATTAAGTAATATTGTGAGTGATGAGTTTTAAGCAAGACAGAAAAAAAATGGAAAGTTTAGCCTCAAGGAATGTGTATAGAGAATAGCTTTGAGAAGACATAACATACATGCTCTATCCTTATTCTGTTCACAAAAAATAGAGCACCAATCAATAACAGTAATCTTTTCTGTGGTTGTGGTCTCAGCTCCACAATATTTCTCAGAAGCCAGACCCTACCGATCAATCTGAATTGGCTTGAGAAAGAAAGCGCATTCACCATCTTTTGGACAGGAGAAAAGAACTTTGTGCTGAGACTCATGAGGATCTGACCCTCCTTTGGGTTCCATCATTAACCAGTTAGGCAAGTTGCTTGGCTATTCTGGGCCTCCTCACCCTTTGTAAGCAGGTGTGGACTATACCTACATTTCCTTTATGTGTCCTAGCTCTAGTTATTTATCATCTTAAATAATGGGGAGTATCTGTGAGTGACTGAAAAAAAAGCATGCCTATCACATAACTCTAAGAAACAAAATCATACACTGAGGTTATAAAACATCATCATTCTTTTACTCCTGACAGAGTTGCAGATACTAATTATAAGATTCTTTCTCCACCAGTGATTAGTTAAGCCAAAAAATATATTCCAATCCAACTTCTTCACAGATGAGGATTTTGATGTTCAGAGAGGTTAACTGATTTGCATAAAATCAGGAAGGTAATCTGCATACCCATATTATGATTAGCCACACCAAGTTTTTATGGATTCTAGAAAGGGATTTCTTTTTAAATTCCATTAAAGTATCTCTTTAGTTCGGCCTAATACCATAGTGGGCCCTTGTGATTACATCCGCAGCTGCACTAGAAATCCTGAGGACTCTCAGAGAAGACCTTTTACAACAAAGGTCCTAAAAGATACTGTCTTTACTTCCAGGGCACCTACATCCATCCTGCATGAAAACATAACTGGGGATTTGGGAAGGTAGTAGGTTTAGTAAACTTTTTATTTCAAAGTAATGGGGAAAAATAATATTATTTTTTTAACTCAAGATGGTACAGGATAGGTTTCCAATGTACCATTTCTTGAGGATAATGTAGAAATCATTTCTGAGAACATTAATCTAAATATAGCAATCCAAACTGACACAAGTGAACATTTGTTATAAAAAAAAATGCGTATCAGATGCATGAGGTACCACTCAACAGAAGATCAGACTATTTCATATATCTATCTCAAAGCCCCACCTCTACAGAAAGCTTTTCAGGGTTTTAATATATTCTACTGTGGCCAGTTTTTAGTCCACAACTGAGAACAGCTGCATCACATATTTGCAGGGAGATTTCGGTTTGCAAGTTCAACCACCATGGAACTGCCTTTAAGAACTGCCCAGTAAAAAAGCTCTCCATTTTATAGAGGAGAAACTGAAACTGAGAGGGTATACCATTTCGTTTGTTTTTGTTTTGCTGAAAGTAGAAAGCATAAAAGAAGCTGAGCCTGGGCCAGAAGAGAATGCACAACACTAGACTTCTGCCTCTTGGGAGACATGGGGTCTGATTTTTTCATTAAAGGCAGGGTTAGCAAGACTCTAGCTTAAAAGAAATTACCTTTGAGTGTGTCTAGTTTAAAAGAATTCTCTGTATCTGTTCATGTTTTATCTTACTTTTGTTAAATTATAATAGCTTTTTAAATGAGTTTCTTCTTTCATTATTTTTTTAAACATCATTTAATTGTACTCTGTCCCTAGCATTGGCAAGGGCTAAGAAACAATGGTTTCAGACAGATTATACATTGTTTTCCTTTTTCTCATTACAAACATTTCTATAACCCTATGCATGCTTTTCCCAATAGTTTGAGCTCTGGTTTCAAAAAGTACTCTATCCAAGATCCACAGAAATACGGGCAACAGCTCTATTTCACCTCGGTATGGTGCTGACAGCTTTGTCTTCACATATAGATCCCAAAAAACATCCTCCTAGGAACTAGCCCAACTATTAATAAGTTACTACAGAAAAATCAGCTTAGCAATGCTGGGGTCAGGCCAGGGAGAAGGAATAATATTTTTTGTTGCTATGTCGAACTAGAGATAAACGTTGCATTTCAGATCAATAGAGAATATAATTCTGGAATCAAATCATGATGCTGGCATTGGAGGAACTATTTTCTCAGTGGAATCTCTGAAATAGTACATGGACTATGCTTTTCCTCCCTTTTGAGCTTATAATTATTATCAAAATGAATAAAGTTAAGTAATTGCCAGTAGTAGGTCCCATCCCTGCATTAATTACACATAAAATAAACAATATGAAATGTTCTTGAAAAATTCTGGGCAAGCTAAATAGTTATAAAATAAATATCTCTATTACATGAAAGAAACAAGAAAATGTGATTATTTGGCTGTTGTTAACAGGACTCAAACTCCAGATGGTTTATCATAATTCTGTATATAGTAAGTATCCTGTCATCAACCCCTGTCAATATATCCTGTATTTTGATCAATTAGCTACTATTCAGAAGAGTTACTTAGATTCTGCACATAAAACCCAATATCCCACATTGTTGGAAGAGTGAAATGCCCTTAATGATGATGGTAATACAAATTAATATTAATAGAAAACTTGCTAGAACTCAGACACTATATTACTTAATTCTTGTAACCGTATGGCAGCCCCATTTTAGAGGTAAGAAACTGAGGCTTAGGAAGAGGTTAAGGAACTTGTACCACATTACAGAACTTGAAAGTAGCAGCTCCAAGCTGGCATTTCAGGTCCACGGGACTCCAAAATGCATGGTCTTAACTAGAATTCTGTATTTCCCACCATGTAATCTTCCACTAAAGACTCTATGAAAATGACACTGTAACTCATCATCAAGAACAATACTCATTATTGTGGAGATATTCAGAATAACTGGTCATGGAGGATTAGTACTGAAAGCCTGGATAGTAAATGTTTTGTGATCGGTATTAGGTTTTCACAAAGATAACACATCTCTAATGAAAACCTGGGGGAAGACTCCGCTCAAGAACAGCATTTCTCAGCATGGTCAGTAATATTAATAACTATGTAAGTGCCCGGTGGGTACTGGAAATATCTGGGGGGGAGACACTTTGAAAAGTATATGGTTGTCTAACCACTGTGCTGCACACCTGAGACCAATACAAAATAATATTGAAAGTAAACTGTAATTAAAAAGTTAAAAATTATAGCCAAACCGGTTTGGCTCAGTGGATAGAGCATCGGCCTGTGGACTGAAAGGTCCCTGGTTCGATTCAGGTCAAGGGCATGTACCTTCGCTGCGGGCGCATCCCCAGTTGGAGGTGTGCAAGAGGCAGCTGATCGATGTTTCTCTCCCACTGATGTTTCTAACTTTCTATCCTCTCCCTTCCTCTCTGTGAAAAATCAATAAAATATATATATTTTTAAAAAGTTAAAAATTATAGACTCTATAAAGACAGTAAAAATAGAAAACACTGCAGATCCAAATCTTAACACAACACAGAACAGTATGACCAACGTTTTCCTAGATGACTAGATATATGTTGAATGATGAGGTCTTGGGGCATCAGCTGATCAACCTGAGGAAGTTTTCAAAGGCCAATCATCCTTTGAATCTGACTCAAAATAATGAATGGAACCTCAGAGTGAAATAACATCCTTTATGTCAATCTTCCCAAATCTAAATTACAGTTTTAAGAAACAGGAGTAGATGTGATTAAAGTAAAACAAACAAGTCTAAAAGGAAAAACAGAAATTAATCAATTGGAGTTGAAGTTATATTTTTGCTTTTAATAAACTAGACATGTTTGATATGACTACCTACTAGTTTTTATGATTTTATTTAAAAAAACACCCTGCTTCTAAAAGCTAAAGGTAGAAAATAATCTAAATATTCAATAATTGAGGGGATGTAAAAATATGAAACGCCCATATCTTAATGTAGTCATTAAGGTCATACTAAATAATACAACGGAAAACTTTTTTGAAACTCATAAACTTAAAAACTGTTTAAAAGAACATTTTAACTTGAACAAAATTTTTTGCATGGCTGAAAGAGGGGAAAAAATGCATATTGCTCAAAATGTTAACAGAGCTATTATCCAGTGTAGGCAATATTTGTTTTCCCATTTCTTTTCTTTTTTTTACTAATTTTTATAATCTAAAAATATGCTCTAAGAAAAATTGACTCTCTCAGTAACATTCTTAAAAGGTTGGATAGAATTGAAGCGAAGAGCTCGAATATTACAATCTACCTATATAGATCCGAAATTTGACTCTATCACTTACATGCTGTGTAAATTTGCCAAAGTTCCTTGCAATCTCTGTGTCTTACTGTCTTCAGATGTAAAACAGGAGGACCTATAGTATGTTTCTGCATAACAGTTCCATTATGCAAATTACATGAGTTAATACCTGTGAAGTGATTATACAATGCCTGACACAAAGTCAGGACTCAAAAAATGATGTTATTAATTTTATTACTGGAGAAATTATTCATTCAACCAATATCTCTGCTGTAAAAACTTAAGATATTCATATTTTAGTAAAGATGTTATTAGAAACAAATAACTGAAACCAATATAATACTGAATGTCAAATGTAAATCAGAAGTTATTTTTTAAATAATAAAAGGTTCTGAATGGAAGAAAAAGACAAATTACTTCCCCAAGATAGGTACATTTATAATATTAGTATATCTGCCAAACATGTACTGAGTCTAAGTGGACTATTCTCTACTTTTTTTTTTTTAATATATTTTATTGATTTTTTACAGAGCGGAAGGGAGAGGGATAGAGAGTTAGAAACATCGATGTGGACTATTCTCTATTAGGAAAATAAGTCTATGACAATTTTTAACAATGTTAGAATTCTTAAAACAAACATTATAGTTTCTGGATTTATCCTTTGTTTATCATATAGCTATAGATAATTCTTTGCATATTTCTCTAGGTTTGCCATACTCTTCTCTTAGACTAAACAAAATGTTTAGGGGATTAGGTATGAAATTAATTAACAGAACAGAAATCTGACACTAGATGTGTGGTATATGCAAAGTCGACCCAATCCAATAATGTCTGTAAGCAGAGGGATAAAAGCTTCACCAAGACAAAGATGAGCAGCGTTTTAAGGTCCACTATCACCACAACAGAAAAATCTATGCTTAGGCAACTTGCTAGGCATTAAAATAAGAATGATCAAGCCATCTTAGAAAACTCAATGGACTTTTTCTCTGATATGATAGAAAAAAAGCACTCACACATACCCCGTAAGAGTTTTTTTCCTTGCTGCTGAAATAGAACCTTCCATGATTTCAAATCTCTTTCATCAAGCCTGAGCCTCACCCAGACATATGTAGTGTAGAGTATACACGTTTCCTTGTTTATGTCTTTCAAGTAAAAATAAATTAAATTCCTTTCAAAATGTAAGGAGGCAGTCTTATTCATTTTGTCTCCTTTCTCCTACTTCAATCCCAAACCTTCAAAGTTCATGAATATTCATTAGCATACAGGTTTTTTTAAGTTAATATTTTCTGAATAAATTAAGCATTCTGATTTCTCACATTATGCAGAAATGTAAGAAACTGCAAACATATATTTCATAGTAATAAACTGTGAAATGTTACTTATTTCAATCTGAAACATTAGTTCCACAGCTAGTCCTAAATGATGTTTTGAGTGAGAGGTGAGGTGTCTTGACCAGGTCTCAGTCTGTGGCCAAGCCAGGAACGACAGAGATGTCCATGCCCACACTCTGTGCACCACACTCTACTCTTGCCCAAAATAGAATTCTCAAAGTCATTGTTTCAAATATGTGATTAACTAAATGCAAATTAAATTTTATCTTATGGTTAAGTTGGATTAAAATATAATTTATGAAAACAAAATTGTTTTAACTGCACATGGAAGTAATTTTCAACGTAGTGAAAATTAAGGGAGGACAATACATTCTGAAATACACTCAAAAATAAAATATCAAATTTTGAATACATGAAAAATAAAAGTCTGATTTTCACCTGGTAGAAGTAAATAAATAAAATTACATAAAATAGCCAAGACCGGTTTGGCTCAGTGGATAGAGCGTCGGACTGCGGACTGAAGGGTCCTGGGTTCGATTCCAGCAAGGGCATGTGCCTTGGCTGCGGGCACATCCCCAGTAGGGGGCATGCAAGAAGCAGCTGATCGATGTCTCTCTCTCTCATCGATGTTTCTGACTTTCTATCCCTTTCCCTTCCGCTCTGTAAAAAATCAATAAAAAGAATATATTAAAATTACATAAAATAAAATATAGGGGTTTTATAATTTTGGAAAGTATAAGACACAGCTCAAATATTATTGATCTCTTTCAAATTCTGATTTGTTTTTGGAAACTACATCTTAATGCAGTGTCAGGAAAAGCCATCAGTGCTAACATATGTATTGCCTCCTTTAATTACTATGATACAAAAATAATATAGCTGTCTTTAGAACCCTCTATCTGCTCCTTCTCCAGCTCCTTCATAGCCCTGCCTTTCTTTTCTGAACCTGGACTTAGGCCAGGGATATGTGGCCTTCCCAGTTCCATCTTCGGTCTTCTGTTCTATTTATTGGCATCGCTTGCTCAGAAAATCCATCCATTCTCTGGCCAATGCTTTAGTACATAGAGGGCAGTTCCCACAACCAAGCCCAGTGCCCTGGGTGTACTTCTGAGCTACAATCCCTTATCTCCTTTTGCCCACTGCATGTTTACTTGCATGTCCTACCATCTCTCTCAAGTTAAAAATGATTAACACCAAATTCACCACATTTCCTTCACTACCTTTTTAATACGAAGTTCATTTTTTTCATCAGACTCAGGAAGTCCCTCATAAGCCTTAAAAGAATGCCATTTGGGGGACTAAAGGAACAGAGTCCCTATTCTCTGTAAGGATTTAGCAGTCAAAGGATTTACACAATGTTGGGGGCTTCTTCATGGTGATGGCCCAACATCTTTGAACATCTTCCTATATTTTGGAATATTCCCACCTAGTGAACCAGTTTTGGAAGCAGCAAGAACTACTTTCCTGGCAGGAGCATCTGGGGAGGCATTTGCTGCCCCAGCTTCAGGAGGCTGGTCCCTGACATCACAGGCTCTGAGAAGCCATGTAATCAAAGAGAAGTCCTGAGATGGGACTGTGTGCTCCCCCTCCAGAGATTCTAGAATTTTATTACTATCTGTTATTACACTCTAGTTTTTCCCTGACTAAATAGGCCTGTGCACATCCTGTTGCCTGCAGCTAAAAAGCCCTGTCCAATCTATGCATAACAGTGTTAACATTCTGTTCATTCTTAGAAGCACAGGTTGAGTATTAGGGAAAAGTGAATGCTATTTCAAAAACAACAGCATTCATCTTCACCCTAATTCACACCAAGCTATGTTTGCCAAGCACAGAGCCAGGCAAAATCTACACTTCCATGAGATGGGAATGCTGAAGCTAAAAGTTTCACCATGATTTCCTTAACAAAGAATACTTCTTATTTCTCCTGGGGGAAAAAGTAGTTCGTAATAATTAATTTTCTGATAGTATGTTTACAAAAATCTTTGTTTTCTTTAGCCTTCTAGGATCAATTACACCAAGAAACCTTTCAATGTAGTCCTCTAAACAGATGTCCCAAGGGCCCTGGTAGTCCGCGTACTATACTAGTAGTTACGAGTTCACAGCGTGAGCTCTGGATGCAGAATACCTAGATTGAGATCCAAATTCTACTGCTCAGTTATTTTATTGCCTTTGAACAACATAAGTCACACCTCTATACATCAGGTTCTTTATCTGCAAAACAAAAATAATTATAGGACCTACTTCAAATTAAATTTTGCTAGCATTTCTCATGCAACAAATGTATAGAAGGTGCTTAGCACATTGACTAGCACATGTTAAGCACTGAATAATCATTATCCACTATGATTACGAGCACTATTATTAGTAATTCTGGTGGCAATAATGCCATAAGCATGCAAGGAAATCTAAAAATTAACACCCTGGACTAAGGCCTGCAGTGGGTGTCTATTTAGTAGAGTCATTTAGTAATAAACATTTCAGTCCTTCCAAATGTCTCCTCTTGCTCTTTCAGGGCATTATTACTTGAGAAACTAAATTTTTCACATTTCTTTGCTGAGGAAAATGTACCTGGGGGAAGTTGCCTGACTGAAAAGCTAGGCAGCACTTCATGGGCTGCTGTTTGCTTTGTGCCTGAAAACAACTTTTCTACACCAGTGGCCCTTTGAGGGTATTTCGGCCTCAGCTTAGAGGTACAAATGAGCTACTGCAATGGCATTTTCAGAGGGCCTCCGAGTTTCCAAATACTCATTTCTAGCCAATGTTTCCAGCTGAAGTCCGTTTCCAGTGGCTAGGGGGAAACAAATATTTGTCTTGGGATTGTTGGGTTCCAAGCATTTTGCAAATGTTTTTTTCCTAATATTTCCCCAGGAAAATACCATCCCTGGTAAACCTTAACTTAAAAAGTTAGTTGTTTGTTTAGTAAAAGACTGTTTGAGGTAAAAGCACAATCTCACAAAGGATTTGCAAACAGTCTGTGTTGATTTTTTTCACCATCATAACAATGTGGTTATGATATACTGTGGATTGATACATAAAGTTTCTTTTGCTGAACATGATCATCCACAAACAATGGTCATTACCTTTGTTTATGTTACTGTCCCTTTGAGAATCTGATGAATGCTGTCTACCATCTCCTCACTGAGCACAGCTACCAATTACTGTGAAAACACTAGGAGAGAGACCTTGGTGGGACAAGTGGAGTAGACTGCCCCCTCTCTTCCACCTGGTCAGGGAAAAGCATTCCTAGAAAAGGTAGGTTTCAGAGGCTACTTGAAATATAACTTAGCCCCATCCGAAAGCAATTCATTCTCCTTTTTTCTAATTTGGGCTTAAAATATAGTTGCTAAGTACCTCTGGCAAAAACCAGATTTGTTTCAGAGGGTCTGGCACATATTTGGCAAGAAACACACTGAACTGGAATTAAATAATAATCCCATGACTGGCTATAATTCAGAACCATATCTTGGCTACCTTTTAAGGATTATGTTCATAATTATTCTGGGCCACATTTTGACAGTATTCTAGCCATCTTGTCTGAACATCTGTTTCGGGAACCCCTCTGCCTTTGGTCAGTGTTAGCTGCCATGTCTGCAGAGAGCATGCCAGATGACGAGTGCCATCTCCTTAAAACTGTACTACACATCTTGTGTTTTTGAGTCTCTGCCAAGATCCTGTTGGGACACACAAGGTTTTGGTAACAAGGGATATGGGCTCCCCTCGTGGCCACATGTAAACCACATGAAAGGAATCATGACTATATTGCCTAAGAAGCCATGCCAGGACTGTAAAGATCAGCCCAGCCTACAAATAACAACTATCAATTTGTACAACCTTTATACATGGGATAATCTAATCCATGCTAATCTCTCTCCATTTTGGCAATGAAGATGCTGTGATCACTCCCCCACAGAGAAGCCTCAATCAAATTAATGCTCCATGTCAGCTCTATCTTAAAATATTTCCTCTTCTTCATCCAGAATAAAGAGTAAGTCTGTCTATACTGAGTAAATCTCCCAAGGATTCCCAATGTAACCCAGCTGAAATAGAATGTACAAGTCAAAAAAAAAAAAAAACTAAATGAAAAGGAGAATAATGAATAGAGGCCATTATTCACTTACAGATGTATGATCTGCTTTAAGAAATTCATTTGTGAGATGAAAAATTGAGGAATTACTTTTTATAGAAAGTTTCCTTTTCCCACTCAAATATCTGTAGAATGTTGGAGCCAGGTCCCAGGTAGGGCCCATAGAGGTCACCATATACAGGTGAGAAAATGGTACCTGAAGGAGACAAAGACCTTGCTCAGAGATGAACAGCTCTGTGGTAGCAGAGAAAGGACCAAAACTAAGGTCCTCTACTTCTGGGACAGCCCACTGCTTCCCCACCCACCCACATACCAGGTACAAGGTACAGGGTAAGGAAGTTCTCAGATTTACTCCAATTTGTTTACATGTCATTACCTACTTGGGGGTGGGGAGGGAACATTGGAATGTAGACTTAAAATGGCAGGAAGCATTGCTAACTCAAAATCAATCAGAAATGAAGATAAATCATCTCTGAGATTCGAATGCAAGTCACTGGAAAAACTAGATTGGATTTCCAAGAACTTAATTTTCACAACTATCAGGAGCATGTCTGTTGTGCCACAAGAAGCACCCTTCTCGTGTGAATGATTCTGAGGAATCGCCCGATCCATCTATTCATACTTGATCTATCTTTTGCAGGCAGGTGGTTATAGAGAGTGGAAAATGATGCCACTCAAAATCGGACTTTATAAAACTTTATACCTTTTATAAAGGCAGTCAGCACACAATGTGGCTTCACGCCAGCAACTGAAATGATATGAAGGAGCAAAGGTACCAAGACAAAGCCAACAGGCTAGCTAACCCAAATAGGTTTTGATATTTGCAAACTTGGGTTCAAAGATTTTTGTCAACCAATAAATTATTTTTCAAAATTTGTCCGTGCAAAAAGAGAGGACATCCATAACAGTAAGTATAACCCTTTAAAAATCTCATCGATGGATCCCACTTAATCCTTTGCTTATACTGACTCATCATTAGAAAGCTCTTATAACTAGTTGGTTATCCCTTCCCAGGACATAACACTTACCCTAGAATAGTTTGAGGTTGCTAGGATATATCTAGTTTGTCTTAATCACTCTAGCACTGATGTATTTCCTTGGCTTCTATTTATTCATGTTGGTAATTCACTCCAAACAAGAGTATTGCACTGTCCTGGCGGGGTGGCTCAGTTGGTTGGAGCTTTGTCCCATACATCAAAAGGCTACGGGTTCAATTCCCAGTCAGGGCACATACCTAGATTGCAGGTTTAACTCCTGGTCAGGACACCTACAGGTACAGGAGGCAACTGATTGATGTTTCTCTCTCACATTGATGTTTGATATTCCTCTCTCTCTCTAAAATCAATTTTTTAAAAAGTATTGCACTAGCAAGAATACTTTGTTTTCTAAGGACGATAGATAACATATTCTTAGGCAAATATTCCATTTTCAGGAATCTGCTTGGTAGAATCCATGTATCCTGAAAGATCCACTCCCAAACATAGCCTCTCATTTTAGACTAGAAAACTGAGATGTTTAATGATTTGCCCGAAGACTATTACAGCTTCTTCATGCAAATCCAGACTGGGAACTCAGAACTCCTGGCTCCTCAACAGCTGCTGTTTCCACTATCTCAAATTACCTCCTCTGTTACTCACCCTTCACTGTAGGATAGACTCTTACTTTATCCTCCAAATCCAATTCAAATGGCCTACATTTTAACTCATCCATAATTAAATTGGATCTGACATTTAAAAGCAACTGCTTTTCTGATTACAGTGGAAATTCTGGCTCCATAACTATAAATATCTTACTCACAATGTTGTATAAAACGCCAGTTTTCCAGAATGTTTTTTTAAGCTTTTCTGGCTTATCTTCAAAGAAGCATTTCCAACGCTGTGTGGTACAGAGTGAAGCCTGCAACCTGTAGCAAGGAACTGCCTCCCCACCCCAATGATTCCACTCTTACTTCAAACCTATGGCTCATATAGGATCTTAAGATAATGCCAGAACCCAATTGCAGCCAAAGTTGATTGAGTGAGCACCCCAAGGCATTATTACTACCAGGTCCTTTGTACATACAGCATCACATTTAACTTTCATCATACCCTTCAAATGTGGTTATAATGAACCCAACTAAACAGATGAGCAAATTCAGATGCAGAGATCCTTAATATTCTTCCAAGATGAAATAGATGGTAAATAGCAAGGTCAACAATGGAGGTACCCCTGTGCTGGGCTGCCCTGTTCCGTAAAAGCATCTTCAAGGCAACCTCCCATTTTCCAGTGGAGATTGCGTTCTTCAGGCGTGTAAATTAAAGAAAATAAGTGGAATAAGATACTGATAAATCTAATAAGAATAATTTGTCAGTTACAAAGAACAAACTCCAAACTATAGAGATGCAATCTCCTGTCCTCAGCCACAGCAATGCAACTTCTCCTGCACATGCACTGTTTTCAGAGCTGTGAACTATACGCCCTTTGCAGCCTAGCCACTCAAAATAGTTTCCCCGTGTGTCAAGAGTAGTGCTTGAGGGAAGGATTGAATGAGTTACTATTTGTATAGCCCTGACCCATGCCATGTAGTAAACTCTCTGTAAACATTAGTTGATACTCCTCTTATTATCCCTATCTTTACAAAAGTAATGAGCCAGGCAACATTATTAATGTCTGTGCCTTGGGCTGATCCTTCAGCTTCACAGCAATTATTTAGCATTGACTAGAGGTCGAGATCTACAACACGAACTGAGGAAGGAGTAATGAAAGGCAAAATAGGTCTGCTCCACATCCTACATGGCCTGGTGATTTGCTCAAAGAAGATGAATGCAGATGAGAACAAAAGCAAAATTTAACTCACAAAAGCCTTTCCACAAATGGTGCATAATGACCAATATGCTGGTGGTGACTACACAGAGGCTGGTCGACTTTATAGAGCCAACAGGGCTGCCCTGGACCATGAAGGACTATGCCATAGCAGAGAGCAAAAACAATGGCATTGAGACATATGGAGGAGCAGTGCAAAGGCCTGGTGGTAGCTCTGGACAAGGAGAGTAAGGCGATTTCTGGGAACATGAATAGATAAAGCACTCTGTAAACCACACAAGTGCTCGTGTCTTAGATGTTATGATTTTCAATGCGGATGGTTCTGATAAAGTTTTAACCAACCTCCCATTCATAACACTTCACCTGACTGAGACCTACATGATGTTTCTCCGTGAGTTTCACCAAATATAGGGAGCAAGAGCTAGGAAGATTGGGGATGGTACAAGAGCAATGGCACACCACTCCCCACTACCAGTACAGGCCACAGGAGCCTGGGACCCAGACTGCCTGAGCTTGGAGCTGGACTCTGCCACTGCCTGACTGTGAGCTTAGATATGGCTCCCTGGGACTCAGTGTTTCCTCACTGGTAACTGGGGCTAATCATAGCTGTTTGCCTAGCAGGGCTGCTCCGAAGACAGACAATGAATTGATAGATGAAAAGTTCTTGAAAGAGTGTTGGCATCTCATAAGCATTATGTAAGTGTTTACATTGTCATAATGAGCACGATTGTATGGAAGCGGTTCTCTGTCTTGCTCTAGTTCTGACTACTTTGTTGAAACCAGACACACAGTAGACGAACCTTGAGTACTGCATTCGCTTGGCAGGATTCCAGGGACTCTTTAGAAGTGGTCTCCAAACAGACATGAAAGGAAACAAAGGCAGGAGCTTGGAAAACAAGGCCAGCAGAACAGGAGTGTGAGGGAGACACATTCCCCATTTTTCCCATGGTTGAATGCTCCCTTAAGGAGGGGAGTTAGGATTGTTTCCCCATTCTTTCCAGCACAGAGGCCTGGGCATCCAAATGCAAACAGGACATCCTTGGTGCCCTCCACAACGTCCCTCATGAAACCCACAAGAGTCTTCTCAGACTGCAGGCAAGGTCCCCAGCTGGGAATTAGGAGGCACAAGGACATGTGTTTTCCATTTACCTATTTTTCATTTTGCATGGACACAGCTCAGTGTTCTCATACTTACAGCCCCTTGAGTTCCACATCATCCTGTCACCAAAAGATAAAGAAAAAGAAAACAAACCCTGAGCTAGAAGCAGTCCACTTTAGGGGCAGTGCCCACAAACAGCTGCACACATTCAGATGGAGGAAATGTTTGTGGACTGCCCACTCTGTAGCAGGCTTTAGCATCTATGACTTCATTTATAATTTCTCCTAGCAACCTATGAAGGAGGGAGCATCTGATACATTTTAAAACATGCAAACTAGGGCCTAGCAACTTGAAGAGACTACTTTATATTCCAATGTTTGGCCACTAATAAGGTTTTGATTTGACATCAGGCATATTTGACCCTCACTACAACTTTTTGCTGTCTGTATTCATTCATTCAACAAATGCTCATCAAAAGCTTACTTAATGCTGGATGTTGATATGGGCATTGGGATATACAGCAAGAAAAGGACAATATCCCTGATTTCTAGTTTAAATTACATTCTAGAAATAAAAACAGAAAACAAATCAATAAATATAATATGATGGCAGGGAAGAAAAAATGAAGCATGATTAGGGCATAGAGAGTGATTAAAGGGTGAGGAATCAGGGGGCCCTCTGGGGAGACAGCATTTGAGGAGACACTTAAATGAAGTGAGCTTGTCAGTCAGGCAAAGATCTGGGGGATGAGGAGAAGTGTACAACAGAGGTGACAGAAAGTGCAAAGATCCTGAGGCATATCCCCCCAAAAGCAAGAAAGCCAGTGTGATTACAGTGAAGCAAACAAAGGGACCATGGTAGGAAATGAGGTTGAAGAGACTGATTTGGGCTGATCATGGCTCATTCTGGGAGGCAAGGCATGTGCGTTGCATTGGATTATAACAGAAAAACACTGAAAGGTTTTGCACTGGGAGTTACATTCTAAAAAGAATTACATTTTTAGATCTCTCTGACTGCTGTGCGAGGACCTGAGTACCGGAAAACAAGAGTTAATGCAGGGGGGCTAGTTAGGAAGCCAACTGAGCAGTCTGAACGGGAGATTATGACAGCCTGGATGAGGTTTGTAATTGAACTCATGACATGTATTCAAGGTATTCTTTCTAGTATGGAATCAGGGTAGTCCTAAAGGAATTCTTTTATGAGAATTCTTTGTAAACAGTTTGAGAAGTCTTGAAACCAAGACTAATGGAACACCTTCAGAATGTCACAGCCATGACTTAAATGTGATGTTATCATCCATGTGACAATGTATCAAGCATGCAATCCAGTATTAGACAACGGTGAACACAGGGCTACACTGACAATGTCACTTTAAGCTTTAGAAAAGATGGAAGAGCTCACTTTCCTTTTACCCATCCATCAGTTTCAGAGCAATTTTATTTTGCTACAAATAGGTTATAAAATTCTAAACTTTTAAAGAATCATAGGTTTCCCACATTTTTGCATTAGAGTAGGATTCTCCAGTCAGCTCAGCCTAAGCCAGGGCATTCATAGCTGGACATATCATGCAATAAATCTGTTCCTTCTCTCAAGCTCTCTTTGAAGTACCCAAGTGCTATTGGTGCTAGCTATTTTCATATTAAAAGATATAATTTTGAAGAGGTTGAAAATATATGGTTGAACAGTGTCACCGTACTGACAACTTTGTACTATAAACCTGATGCAGCTTATTGGTTTGTGCTATAAACCTAACATAGCTTATATGTCTGCAATGCACACTGTGATTCCACATGCAGTCTAGAATTTTTATATGACCTCCTTTTTTCAGCTACATAGGCTTTTGCATCCACCAGATTTTGCTGAGGAGGAAGCAGAAAGTACCCTGTGATCATGCAGGGAGTTAAACACAAATCCAGGACTGAATCCCAGACCTGCTCACCTCCAGATCAGGGCTCGCTTGATCAGACAAACCTACTTCCCAACATGACCCCTGCTTTTCCAGACGGTCAAAAAACCCAAAACAATTTTATTCTTTTAAAAAGTTGCTATTAAAGAAGAGATACCTTCCAGCTAGTGTAGCTCAGCAATTGAGCATCAACCCATACACCGAAAAGGTTGCTGATTTGATTTCCAGTCAGGACACATGGTAGGGTTGCAGGCTGGATTCCCAACAGGGGGCGTGCAAGAGGCAATGATCCATGATGTTTCACTCTCACCGATGTTTTTATTTCTCTCTTCCTCACCCTTCCTCTCTCTCTAAAATCAACAAAATCATTTTTTAAAAGAATAGATACTATCAGCAGCTGCAACAACTATTGAGAAAAACTCAAAGAAAATAAGCCTGAGCTAACTTTTCAAGTCCATGTTAAACCTACCCCCTTTGATTGGTCAAATTCAATAGCTCAAGCCCTTACTGTGTTATGCAGAAATTTTCAAGTTTTTCCATTTCATGGCACACATAAGCTAATTATTACAATTATTCAGCACAGCAAAAAAATATATATTTTTGGCTGATCTGACAAAATAAAAGGTATATTCTTGAGTCGTTCACACTGGACGGCTATTGTATTGGTTGTTGCCATTCTTTATGTGACAAGCTAAGGGGAAAGAAGTCAGTGCCCCTGACTGCATAGTCAGGTATTGCATAGTTTAAAAATTCTTGCAGCACATCAGTTCAAAATCACTGATGTAGAGTCATGACTATGAAAAAAAAGAGTCCTCATTATGAAGAAACTAGGGTCCCTGTGCACAAATTCATGAACCTTAAAAGGAACTATGGGTGGGCCACAAGGCTGTGGTAGGCATAGGGGCAGATCCTGGCATATCCTTCCACCCCCACCAGATCCCTTCCACTGCGGCCCCCAGTCCCCTGTCTGCTGGCAGCCCTACTTCCATGCACTGACGGCACACGCATTCCCACCTGCTGAAAGCACGGAATGATTGAGCTGACTCCAACAGTGGGGGTGATTGGGGACTACTGCCCCGATCACCACTCAGGAGCAGGAGGAGGTGGAGAAGCCCTGAGGGGTAAACAAGGCCAACAGCCACCACTCACACCCACTGGTGGCACTGAGCAATCAGGGCCAGTGCTGGGTGCTGGCAGCAGGTGCAAGCACCTGGCAGGACCTTGGAGCATAGGAGCAAAGAATTTTCAGTAACCACTCGCCCCAATGACACTGACTAGTGCCCCACCCTGGTCTGGCACCCCTGCTCACCTGCTCCACCATCTCACCGTGGCCAATGCCTGCCATGTTCCACACTCTGCCACCTGCTGCTGACACCTGCCATATGCTGCATGCATCCTCTGGTGGTCAGTGCATGTCACAGCGATCTGTTGTTTTGGTTGTTCTGCCATTTGGTCTGTTTGCATGTTAGGTTTTGTATATATAGATATTGGAGATGACTTATCATGAGAGAGGTAGGATGAACAAACAAACCAGCACACAACAGAAGCACAAAGGTGAATGTACAAAATATGAAGAGAAACAACTGAATCTTTAGAGAAAACTTCTGTAAATAAGTATTAACTAAAATAACAAGTTTTTTCTGAACCAAAAACTGAGCGATATACTATAAAATAGAATGGAACCATTAAAATTGAGATCATGCAAAAATTCAGCACTTAGAGCTGCTGGTACTCTAATATACAGTCAAACCTCTTTTCAAGAATGTCTTCCATCTTGAACAATTCAGTTCTTCAAGTTGTTCAAAGGGAAAAAAAAAATGTCTTGGTTGTTGACCAAAACTTCCTTTTTCAACCTGACAACCAAAGCATCTCTCAGGCAACAAGCAAAGGAGAGAATGTTTTAGTTGCTTGCAAAATTGAGGATTAACACAATTTTAAAACATAAAGAGGCCACCAAGAGTGCTAATGTTGCTAACGGTGTGACTGTGCTCACAAAATAGCAATTGCAGGCAACTGAATAGGTAGAAAAACTGTTATTGATTGCATAAACGAAAAGCAATTAGCTGGTTATAGCATTTCCTAAGCAGTGATATGTGAAAAATTCCTTTAAGTCTAGTGTGGGATGATTCTATACATTTAAAAAAAGAAGTTTTTATTTATACATTAAACAGTATATTAGATATGTACTATATATAAGAAGGGTTGAAATGGAATCATTTGGGGACTGAAACAGATTAATTCAATGTACATTATTTCTAATGGGAAAAAAATGATTCCATATTTGAACAAATCGCATCTCAAAGAGACTACTGGAATGAATTAAGATTGGGAAATGAGGTTCCACTATACTGCATTTTATATTATATTAAAGCCCCAGTGCATGGCATTTGTGCACTGGGGGAGGAGGGAGGGCACGAGGGGTGTCCCTCAGCCTGGCCTTGTACCCTCTTACAGTCTGGTACCCCTTAAGGGATGTCCAACTGCCATGAGCCCAGCTTCTAGCTGAGCAGAGCACACTGACCACCAGGGGGCAGCTTGTGTGTTGATCATCTGCCCCCTGGTGGTCAGTGTTCATCATAGCAATCGGTCCTTCCACCATTCAGTCTATTTGCATATTAGCCTTTTATTAGATAGGATTATATAGGACTAGAGGCCCAGTGCACAGAATTCGTGTACTGGGGTGTGGTGTCCCTCAGCCCAACTTGCACCCTTTCCAATCTGGGATCCCTCAGGGGATGTCCGACTGCCTATTTAGGCCTGATCCCACAGGAAATGGGATATCCCTTTCACAACCCATGACTGCCGGCTCCCAACTGCTCGCCTGCCTGCCTGATTGCCCCGAACTGCTTCTACCTGCCAGCCTGATCACACCCTAACCACTCCCCTGCCAGCCAGATTGATGCCTAACTGCTCCCTTATAGCCCAATCATCCCTAACTGCCCTCCCCTGACAGCCCAGTTATCCCCAAAATGCCCTCCCCTACATGTTCCCTCTTTATTAGATAGGGTTTTTTCTTTAACATGTTGGACAGCCCTAACTGATTTGGCTCAGTGGATGAAGCATCAGCCTGCAGACTAAGGGCATGTACCTTGGTTGAGGGCACATACCCAGTGGGGAGTGTGCAGGAGGCAGTTGATCAATGTTTCTCTTTCATAGATGTTTCTAGCTCTTTAGCCCTTACCCTTTCGCTCTTTAAAAAATCAATAAAATGTATTTTTTTTAAAGAAACATTTAAGATTCCTCCATATCTGCCTGGCTGGTGTGACTCGTTGGTTGAGACCTCACGCTGCTGGTGGGAGGGGATCAGCTCCATTGGGGTGCGCACCCCTCCCAGGCTGAGACCCCAGACTGCCGCTGCCAGGAGGGATCAGCTCTGTGGGGGTGCTTGCCCCTCCCAGGCAGGTTTGTGTGTGGAGGATCACTCCGTGAGAAGTGAATTTGCTTTTGCTTTTTATAAAGGGTCAGGAGGGCCTCTGGGCAGCATTCTGCCTCTCCCTGAGACTGGGGGACGCCAGCAGGGCTGAGAGGACTGGGCGCTGCCATCTTGTGGCTATGAGTGCCGCCATTTGTCGCAGAGTGATGGTTAATTTGCATATGGCTCTTTTATTTAATAGGATAATACTAGAGGCCCAGTGCACAAATCCCTCTGCCTGGCCTATGGGGATTGAGCCGAAACCAACTCTATCACATCCCCAAGGGGACCCAGATTGTGAGAGGGTGGTTCTCAGGGACACATCCCAGAATCAGACTCCCTCCTCTCTGGTTCCGGGTGCATCACCCAAGAACCACAGCTGCCAAATTACCACAGCTCAGTAGCTCCTACATTGAGCATCTGCCCCCTGCCTCCATTGCTCGTCATAGCTTCCAGTGGGATGGTTGAACAGTCAGACAGTCACTTAGGCTTTTTTATATATATATTGATATAATATACTTATTATATATGATATATAATACTGTGTATTGTTTCCCCAATGTTGAACATAAAATTAGCCCAAATATAGTGAAGTATGTGTAGCAATATTCACAAATTGGATAACAACTCAGGAAATTAAATGAAATATTAATGATCTGGAAACCATGTGGTATAACCATGAATAATTCCAGTGAGTAACTGATAGACAGGCTTGACATGGTGTGGACAAAAAAGGGGCCACATGCTAACCTGACAAGCTCAGGGAAGGCCTGCATAGCACTCTTGCAAACTCAAAGACCTAAAGTAACCACCCACAAAGGACTATCTGAAACTAACACCTTAACTAAAAGCAGTTATTGTGGGTCATTACATCCTAGGCCCTTACCATCCCTGACAAAGGTTAACCTTTACCTTAACTGAGCCTACTGTCTTTTTGCATCTAAGATACCATATCCTTGAAATGCCTGGGCAACTTGTAACTTCCCTTTTCCAGACCCCTCAGGCCACACCAAATGCCATGGGTGCCAGGAAGGAGACCACAAATTCCTTCATTGTTATTGTTATTATGTTAATTGTTGACTGTTAGCTATCCTGTACCTACCTAAGTAAAAGACATATGTATCCATCAGTTTACTTTTTATCCAATTCCAGATATTCCCCCCTTTGCTTTCTCCAGCCTCCCTAATCTATCACCACTTTATATTTATGTAACCCACTTAAGTCTCCTCCTTTGATTGTAATGCATTAAACAAGGTGAAAAACTGCCATTCTCTGGAGCATTATCCCAATACATTACTATTCTTCTTACCATCAATTGTCCACAGTTTGGCTCAAATAAACTCACAAAAATTCTTTACAGGTTTGAATTTTTTTTACTTTTACAATGGCTATCATCCAATTTAAATATCCCTATAAAAACAGAGTAACTACACAAGCACCTAAATTAATGCAATGTTCACACCTATTTTTGCACTTTGCTTGCATTTTTCTGTCCAGTGTGCTGAGAAAGGAACTCTGGTGGAAGTATTAGAGAAAGTCTGACTAGCAAGTGATTTCAAATCCACTCTCAGGATCCACCTGAAAAAGAATAAGAAACTGTAGCCATGGAACATTCTTTTAAAGACTCTGTACATTTTTTAGAACCTGAGGATTCCTCATTTTTTATAATTATTATCACCTACTTTCCTATCATTCTTAGCATATTCTTACATATTCAAAAATAAATTGATGTAATATTTTATTCATCTAAAAGCTAATCATCCTAATGATCTTTGGAAAGCTGGCAATATGTTGTTTATCTTTCTTGTAACTCATCCCACATGGAGTTAAGGCCTAAATAATATAAATGTACAGTCAGAATACAAGTAGGAAAACATCTAGCTTCAGTAACAGCTAAAAATTGGTGGCCAGAAAGAGACAAAAACCAATGACTTTCAAGGAGTGAATGGATAAAAGAACTGTGTTACATGTATACCATAAAATACTACTCAACCCTGAAACAGACAACTAGGCTGGATCTCAAGATGCATGCTGAGTGAAAAAAGCCAATCCCAAAATTTGTACATGTATCTTTATACTTACCTAACCTCCTTCAAATGGTAAATGTATAGTGATGTAGATTAGCAGTTGCCAGGCATTAGAGTTGGGGGGAGACCTGATTATAAAGTAGTAGCTGGGGGAAGCTTCATTGGTATAATTGAAGAGTTCTGTAGCCTGAATGTGGTAGTGGTGATAGAAATCTATAACATGTGATAAAATTTCATTAAACTATAACCCCTTGCCAAAACAAGAGTAGATGTAAAAACTAGTGAAATCTGAGTATCATTTCTAGTTTAATTAATAGTAATTTATCAGTGTTAATTTTCTAGTTTTGATCAGTATAGTTTGATTACATAAGATTCCATTGAGGGAAGATGGGTATAAAGGTACAAGAAAACACTCTAACATTGCAGCTCCAGAGTCTAAAATTATTTTTATGGTTTTAAAAACATATAACTTAATGGATCCCCTTTTTTAAGGACATTCCAATAGCAAGTCATAAAGTTGCAGAAATTTGACTTTTACCAAGATAAGAAACAAAACAGAACATTTCTGCTACAAATATTTTGAATTCAGGTTTTTACTGACTTTTAACTTCAAATAACTTTGTATTGAGAGTTGTTTTGGATTTTAAAAAAGTAGTTTTTCTGTGTAACATTCAAACTCAAGGCACAGAAAAGGATCATGTCAAACAGACAGTGCAATGTCCCCTAGGAACTTGACCTAAGTAACCTCCACCTTCCTGCCAAGCCCTAAGGGCTGTTCTCTATTCCCAAGATAATTTCACATGTTCCATTTTATTTTTATCCTTAAGACTCAAGAATACAGTCTGCTTCCTCTCCTTTAAACAGATGCCAACTTATGTCTTGGGGATTCTCTCTCCCCATTGCTCCTGAGATGCCTGACAAAGGCACATCTCTGGAGCTCTGGTGTCCTGGAAATAAACACATCAGAGCTTTTCCTCAAGGGCCTGGTGGCTTCTTGTTAAAGAGAAGTTATAACGATCCTGAGTATTTCATAAATATTTCAGGATAGTTGTCATCTGTCTATTTTCTTCTTTTCCTTTCTAAATATTCATAAAATATTGATACCTCCAAACTCCATTCTTAGTAATGATCCCTAACTTCAACCGTCTGGTCACAAGAGAAGCTTATTATAAATTATTTTACCATTGGTACCCTTAGTAATTTACAAATGAGGAGACTCTGCACACTCCTACTTCCAGGACCACTCATCCTCAACATTGGCACCTCCCTTCCCTTACCCTTAAATGTGCTCTGGTGGCCTATTTCCTGCTTTCTTACCTTTTACTCCTGACTCTGTCTAATGTTGCCCCCCCCCCCTTTTTTTTATTCCAATTAAAAAAAAAAACATCTCTCAGTGTGGCAGCCTTGGTACTAATAGCTGACAAGCCAAAGAAAGTGACCAGCTATGAAAAAGGCCTGGAACCCATGGCCTCTTGGAAAGTGGCCTTTTAGCTACTCAGAATAGGTGGCCGCATGGTTCGTAAAGCAAGTAATCAGCTTCAGCCAGAGTTGTCTTGCTATGGGATAGGTATCCTTACAGGCTGTGAGCTCTTACTCATGGAAGAGTTCAAGTTCTGTATAACAGAATCTAATGCCTGGGTTCCATTCCCAAGAAATTCTAATTTTTTGAGGTGTGGTTTATCCTTTTTTATATATAAGGTTATGTTTTGGAAATGTTTAAACCTAAATAGAATATGACCTTACCACACAATTTCAAAATTTATCATATTTGACATTCTTGCTTTATCAATGCCCCTGATTTTGTTTTTTGTTTTTTGTTTTTGGTTTGAGTATTTTAAATAAAATCCTATACATCGTATTATTTCATTCATAAGTATTTCTGTATAAAACTCTAATTTTTTAGTTATAACTACCAGTTTTAACAAAACTTAAAAGGCTCAAGAAACATTTTTAAAGCTCCTTAATATGATTTAATAGCCATTCCCTATTCAAACGTCCCCACATTGTTTCAAAGCTATTTTTTAAAAATTTAGTTTGTTTCAATTATCCAAAAAAAAAAGTTTATATGTTGCTTTTGGTCATTATGTCACTTAATCCCCATTATTCTACAATAGTCTCTTTCTTTTGGTCCCCTGTGTTATGATTTGCTGGATAAGCCAGGACATATTTTCTGTATAGTGACCCACATTCTGACATGTCTGGTTATTTTCTGTAATGTTGTTTATAGTGTTCCTCTATCCTCAGTATTTCCTGAAAACCACTAGAAGCTCAGTTAGTTTCAAGTGCTATTTTTCTGGCAGGCATGTTTCATAGATGCAGCTGTTTACTTCTTGTTGTGACAGAATGTGACTCATAAGGTGATATAAAGTCCTCAACCAGTTAGTTCAGGGTTCCCAGCCTGACCCCATTCATATAAATTCCACTGTCAATAGTCCACCAAATTGTTGTAGCCAGTGATGATCATTACCTAGATTGGGGTGATATTTTAAAAGTACCAGCCCTCCGAAGCTGGTTTGGCTCAGTGGATAGAGCGTCGGCCTGCAGACTGAAAGGTCCCGGGTTCGATTCTGGTCAAGGGTATGTATCGTGGCTCCAGGCACATCCCTAGTAGGGGGTGTGCAAGAGGCAGCTGATCAATGTTTCTGACTTTCTATCCCTCTCTCTTCCTCTCTGTGAAAAATCAATAAAATATATATTTTTTAAATAAAAAATAAAAGTACCAGCCCTCAATACCAACATCCTTTTTTTGTTGTTGTTTTTAATATATTTTTATTGATTTCAGAGAGGAGGGGAGAGGGAGAGAGATAGAAACAACAATGATGAGAATCATTTATCAGCTGCCTCCCGCACGCCCCCTACTGGGGACTGAACCCACAACTTGGGCATGTGTCCTAGACCAGAACTGAATGTAGGACACCACAGGCTGATGCTCTATCCACTGAGCAAAACCAGCTAGGACAATAGCAACATCTTTAGAAGCTCCCCAAGTAATTCTAATGTGTAGTAAAAGTTGAAAAGCATTAATGTTTTCATCTGACAATAGCACACCCTTGAAGAAATAATTTAGCTATCAGAAATGTGCACACCAGAATGAATATAGTCATTTAATTGTTTTTAAATTGAAAAAAAGTCACTCTTGCGGAAGAACTAATGTGTCAGAATCTTGAAAAATCGCAATCTGATGTGTAGGTGTATGCTGTCCCTGTCATGCCCTTCTACAGCTGATCCACAAATAACATCCCTGCTGCCTCTCAAGCCTGTGCCTGGATCAGATCTGCTCCAGAAGGGGGATTAACCAGGTCAAAAAGGCCCCTCTCTCTCTCCCCTCACACCCACCAGTCATTAGAACAGCAAAGAAAGCCACTCCCCGGGAAAACACTTGTTCGACTCCTGAAAAAGTATTATATCCTACTATGCAGCTCTCTCAAAAGATCCCTCTGAAGCCAGACCAACCTTTAAAACACAATTTATTTTGAAGACGCTGATCACAGAGAAAAGTGAGAGTTTTGAAAATATGTCTTTGATATGCTCTCTCTTTCTGGAACCCAAACACACTTAAATACTGCTACTCATCTGTCCCTCCTCTCTCATTCCCAGTGCAAATCTCCATAGACCTGTCATACTCCTTTCTCTAATAAAATTCATATTCTCTACACCTTTTTCTTTATCGTCTTTACAGGGTTATTCTGTTTACCTGATCAAAGGTACTAACTTATTAAACCAGTCTGCTCACTGACACACATGGGAAAGCTATAAAGAGCCACCTCAGGGTAACATTGCATATTTTAAGACAGCCTTCCTCACATTGGAGACTGCATTTGTAGGAAAATGCCTTCAGACAGTGTAAATAGCACAGCACAAGAGGTAAACACTGAGATCATGAACTTGGTTCTGCCAGTTCTCTTTTATTGGCAGACATTCTACCTCTCTGAACCTCAATTTCCTCTCATTAAATTAGAAGCTTTGGTTGAAACATACTTTAAAACTAAACGGTTACAATTTTATGAAAAGTCAATCCATACAGAGAGATGATGGTTGTGATAGAATGTTATCTAAGATGCAGTCTCTTTAAGAAGAAAATAGGGAGCCATAATACCTATAACAAGAGGTAAGCTGCCACAGTGGGTGAGGACATAAAGGAACACTAAAGTCTTTCAAAATAAAAGACTTGTAATTTAAGAACTCATATAAATTCTTGAAATACTCCTAGGTGAAATAGCATGATATAAGGAAATTTGCTTTAAAATATGTTAGCAAATAGTATCATAAATGAAAGAGAAGATGAAATGAAATTGGTGAAGTATCAAAAATTAAAAAGGAGTGATGAGTATTTGTTCTTTCTGGTTTAGCATATTTGAAGTATTTTTTATTATAATTAAAAGCCCTATGCATGAAGACTCATGCAAGAATGGGCCTTCCTTTCCCTGGCTGCTGGCCCTGGAGCTGCCTCTTTCTGCTCCGGGTCCGCCTTCCCACACTGCCCAAAGGCCCTGAGTGGCTGGGGTGGTGCAGAATGCCTACGTCGTCACCATGACAATGATTCAAGCATCCAGCATGCCCCTGGCCACTCAGGGTCCTGTGTATGCAAATTAACCCACCCATCTTTGTTTGGTTAATTTGCATACTCACTCCTTATTGGCTGGTGGGTATTGCAAAGGTATAGTCAATTTGCATCCTTCTCTTTTATTAGTGTAGATATGAAGTTTAAAAATCTCAAGCAACTGCATCTGCCATCTCCCAGTCCAACTGTGGAATACCCCATGGTTAGGCATTGACCCAAAGTTCTCCATTTGAAATTATTGAAGGTGGCTGATGTCAAAAGGAAGTGAAACAGGGTCGATGGGTACTAATGTGCACTCCAGGATAATCAATAAATGTTGAGTCTTCTTATGCCAGTGTCTTTCTCTTTGCTGAGCTACTATCTATGCTCACAAAGGGAGCTGACTCTGCAGAAGAACACAAGTTCACTGTCATTTAGCACCAGACTAGATATCAAGACTCTATGTAAGAAGAAATTGTCATAGGTTTCCAATAAGGCAATATCTTAAAGAACAAGGAATTCCTAAAGGAATTCCATCAGAAAGCATAACATGAGAATCTATGGTTAATGTGTGTTGAATCAGATTTTTCAAAAGTATGAACTCCTCCCTGAAAGCTGAGCATCAGTGGATGGTTTATTCACTCTTCTTGGCCACCTGAACAAGGCTTGGCAAGTCACAACTGCAGTGAGTTACCATTCCAGTGGTATCAAATGATGCTCCAAGAGCTTTCCAGAGAGGAGGAATAATTCAATATACTAATAAACCAATAAAATAACTCAGGTGACCACTACACCAACTCAAGACAGGGTGTATTTTTTTTATTCACTTGAAGAGTTAGATAAAAAACTATTTAGCCCTAGCCGGTTTGGCTCAGTTGATAGAGTATAGGCCTGTGAACCAAAGGGTCCCAGGTTCAATTCCAATCATGGGCATGTACCTAGGTTGCAGGCTCCTGCTCAGGGCTCATACAGGAAGCAACCAATCAATGTGCTTCTCTCACATCCATATTTCTCTCTGTCTCTCCCTCTCTTTAAAAATCAATGGGAAAATATCCTCAGATGAGTATTTTTTTTTAAAAAGAAAATTTTTCAAAACTTATGTAAACTGGAGGTCTATTTCACTCTAAGCAAGATTATAAATATGGTTCTTTCAAGACATAAATAAGCTGAATTATCTTCTGCAAGGAGAAAGTTAGCCGCCTAAAGTGATTATTAAAATGAATTATTTACAAAATGCATAATTTCAAATGCAAAATCCCCTACCTGTTTTTTGAGATGAAGATGTCAGAGGGGGTAAAGAAGTCACTCCTGCTGAAACCGGTTTGGCTCAGTGGTAGAGCATCGGCCTTTGGACTGAAAGGTCCTGGGTTCAATTCCAGTCAAGGACATGTACCTTGGCTGCGGGCACATCTCCAGTAGGGGGTGTGCAAGAGGCAGCTGATCGATGTTTCTGACTTTCTATCCCTCTCTCTTCCTCTCTGTAAAAAATGACAATCTGATGCAATGGGTTGCTTGATCTGGTGGGAATGTATTTCAGGAAGATGTGCTCCAGCCCTGCCAGATCTTAAGCACAGAAGAAATTTTAATTGCTGTTGTTTTTTTTCCTGTTGCTAAGAATTGGGAATTTGGGGCCATGTCAGACAAATATAGAAAATTTCTAAGTACAATGATTTGTATTTAAGCTTTTATCATTTACTTTTTCTAAAAAATTTTATTTTGAAAAATTTCAAATATACAGAGACATAGAATAAATAGTTCAACCAAAACTCATATACCATCATCTGAATTTAGCAGTTATATTTTTGCTGTATTTGTTTAATCTGTTTTTAAAGTATTTTATTTTTTAGTACTTTATTTTTTTTAATTTAAATCCTTTATTGTTTAAAGTATTACATGAGTCTCCTTTTGCCTCCTTTGACCTCTCCCCGGCCACACCTACTCTCCAGCACATGCCCTCACCCCCCTACTATCTGTGTCCATTGGTTATGCTCATATGTATGAACACAAGTCTTTTGATTGATCTATTATCCCCTTACCCCCACCATCCCTCATAGGTTGGACAGTCTGTTTGATGCTTCTATGTCACTGGTTCTATTTTTGTTTACATAGTTTATATTATTCATTATATTCTACAAATGAGTGAGATCATCTGATATTTATCTTTCTGACTGGCTTATTTTTCTTAGCATTGAAAATGGTTAGAATTCTTTCTTTTTTACAGCAGTGTAGTATTCCATTGTGTAGATGTACCACAGTTTTCTAATCTACTCATCTGCTGATGGGCACTTAGGCTGCTTCCAAATCTTAGCTATTATAAATTGTGCTGCTATGAACATAGAGGTGCATATATCCTTTCTGATTGGAGTTTCTGTTTTCTTGGGATATATTCTATTAAGATTAATTAAGACTTTTTTATTTTTAAGTGTCATTTATATATTGCTATTTACTAGGATGAGGCTGCACACACATAAAATATTTATATATTTGTGTAATTTCATCCTGCTAAGGGGCACTCTGTAAAATAATTTTATATATTCAGTATATAAAATTTAACATATCCAAAGTGAGGAATGTTCATTGTTTTCTGTGAAACAATGTTTTCTTGTTAAACCACAAATAAGTCAACATACTAGTAGATGCAACAGTGGTGCATTAAAATATCTTTTTAAAATCTGGACTTTTAATAGGAAAAAAAAGCATAGCATTCTAGTTTACTCAGAACGGGTACTTGATAACTAACTGTTCTCCCACAAATTTTAACAAATCAATTAATAGGCAAAGTATTTGCAGTTTCTTATAGTAAAACAAAACCACTGACTTTGATCAACAGTCTGTTCCTGGTGCCTCTAACAAATCCAGATCACAAACCTTCTATGAAGGCTTTGAAGGCCCCTGAGAACTTCTTTTTTTTTTCATCTTAAAAGTAAGGCCAACTTATAGTAAGTTCCTTAAATCAAAAGAATGACCTGCTGCTTTCTCCCATTAGGAAACAAATCTAATGAGTGCTTGAAAACATTTGTGGAACAGTCCTTCTTGATTCATGACAAAGAAATAAAGCTTCCTGGAAGGTTAGATATGTTCTGTTAAGTGTCAGATGACCAATTAGAGTAAAGACCTTTGACAAAGGTAGGTAAAAGCAAATGAGATGCCATATTCTACACCAACTGGTAGACCAGTCATGTTCCCTTCAAATAAGAACTTACTTGATTATTTGATGAACAGAAAGAAACTCAACTAGAGGAAGTCTAGAGTATTAGTAAAGGTAGAAAAATCATTAAACACAAAAGTAATGATTTTTTGGAATTAAAAATAAAGATGTGATCCAACACTGAGTCAGACTGTTTTGATAAAAAATAATGTCCTGGAAAACCTGAGTGTGCCATCATCATTCCTTGACTTAGTCTACCAATAAGTTTATCTGTGCTTCATAAATTTACTCTACTGGGATTTGTTAGGACTGCACAGAGGCTTGTAGTCATTCCCTTTAAAAAGGTTCTGAGTAGATCTTGATTCTCTGTAAAAGTCTTTGGCTCCTCAGTATCTCATAAGCCCATCCCAGAAACATGCACACTTTTCCTTTATCATTACATTTTTTCTGGACACAGTCTAGCAAAGTGGGATGAAGAAACATATCTATGATATCTCAGGATACAACTTAGGCGATCTTCTTTAACAGAAAAGGTAGAACTGCCATCTACCTTCTCTTCTCCCACTTAAATACTAAATTATCAAGGCCCAGAAAATGTCTCAGAGTCCCCATAAAAGCTTCCTTAGTAATACTGGTGCCATAATCTGTTTTGAATTGTTCTTGGGGCTGCTAGATGTACACTTGCCTCTTGCCTATTCTCAGATGAGGAAAATGGGCTTATGTTGGTGGGTTCTGTAAGGAAACTTATTTTTCCCTCTCTGCCAAATAATTTAGCATGGCAAAGTAACAAATTACAGGTGAAGATTAACAAGTACTAGAGAAGATAGCCTAATGTTAATTACTTATTTAATATCAATAAATCAATTATATTGATAAAGCATTTACTCTATCAAATCATCTACATATGTAAACAAATGAGGTAGTTATTATTTATCCAATCTGTAAATTCATTATATTACAGGTATTATTTATTATATATGTATTAGAGGCCTAGTACATGAAAATTCATGCACTCAGGAGGGTCCCTCAGCATGGTCTATGCCCTCTTGCAGTCCGGGACCCATCGGAGGATGTCCGCTTGCCAGCTTAGGTCCACTCCCAAGGGGAATGGGCTTAAATTGGCAGTCAGACATCCCTCTGGCAGTCCAGAAGCCCTCAGGGTATGTCCGACTGCAGTTTAGGCATGCTCCCCACAGGGAGTAGGCCTACGCTGTCAGTTGGATATCCTTAGCACTGCCTAAGAGGGAGGAGAGGCTCCAACAACCACCACGTTGCTCACACCTGTCAGCCTAGCTTGTGGCTGAGTGGAGTTCCCCCTGTGGGAATGCACGGACCACAAGGGGGTAGCTCCTGTGTTGAGCATCTGCCCCCGGTGGTCAGTGCATGTCATAGCAACTGGTCGTTCCCAGTTATTCTGCCATTAGGATCAATTTGATTATTACCCTTTTATTATATAGGATTATTTATACAAATTACCTACTTTTTGGTAAGAAGTAGTAAAATAGTCATAAACCATTTAAGAAAAGTGAAGATGAATGTCCAGTATTGAGATAGCCAGAAAATATTACCAAATTGAAAACTTCTCAAAGTATGTTATGTCTCAGGCACATGGCTTTATCCCTTTCTTTTCTCATAAAAGAAGTGCTGCAAAAAATTCAAATGATGCATTATAACTTTGAAAATTCAAGAGAATAGTGATATTTAATAGTAATCACACCTTTAGTCTGGTCCCCTTGCCTGCAAGGATTCAGCAAATGCATTATTGAGACCCTGGTCCCACTGAAACCTCAGTATCCTATATAATAAAAGCCTAATATGCTAAGTGTCCAGTCATCCATTCAACCAATCAAAGCATAATATGCTAATGATATGCTAAATCCACTCAACAGCTTGCTGTGATGTGCACTGATCACCAGAGGGCAGATGCTCCAGTCAGTAGGTTAGCTTGCTGCTGGGATCTGGCTGATCAGGACTGAACAAGATGGGCCAGACATGCTCTGGAGCCTTCCTGTGGTCCTTCTCCAGCCGACCTTGATCATACACTGGTGGGGTCCCTTGGCCTGGCCTGGACCCTTTCACAATCCAGGACCCCTTGGGAGATGTTGGAAAGCCGGTTTCAGCCCAATCTTGCAGGCCAGGCTGAATGATCCCACTGGTGCATGAATTCATGCACCAGGCCTCTAGTTTACTATAAGAAGATCACTGCTAAGACACTGACATGAAAATCAATTAATAAGCAAATCCAAAAGAAAGCAGCCAGGCTCAGTGGGCTCATCAAATCTATTAAGCATGACAGTTCTTCTTTCAGAAACTCTTGTACTTATATGGCACAAACCAAACAGGTAACAGTTTTGTTACTTTTTGAAGCACAAACAATTTTAATTAATCTTCTGACAGTTTGTTTTTAATAGATACAGAGAGGAAATATGTCAAGTCATAAAGTTAATCTGGAGGGGCCAAGAAGTAGAGATGCTTTAAGAATTACAGACATTGGTATTCTTACATCACAGTTTGGAAGTTCGCCTTTAAGTAGTTCACTAAAACTCTCCACACATGTATCGCTAAGCTTTCCACTCTGGGCAGCCAGTGTCCACCACTCCTTGGTCAGTAGGATCTGCTTAGGATAAACAACTGTACACAAGTGCTTGCTCCATGGCTTCTCTCCTCCTCTCTCAGCCAACATCTACCTTTCTCTGCCTCCTCCACTTCCCTCCTTCACCATTAATATACGTGCTTTCTATCTGAGAAGAATCTCATAATCAATTTCACAAAGATATGTAAATGACTACTAGAGTGTTATGTGTGAGTCTTCAGAAATACCTATATTTTTCTAGGACAACCTATATTATGTTTGTAATGAATAAATGCTATAAAAGACTTACACTTGTCATACAAAATGTGAGACTTGAATAGAGGCTTCAGTTGCCTTGTCTCAATCTGGTAAACCCGGGGGAAGGCGGGAAGATGAAGACATGCCTGCAAGGATCTTGCAGGTTGTGTGACATAAAAAAATGACTAGCAGAGATTTTTATTCCTAGCTGTCCAAAGAAAGGGCTATTTACAAATAAAGTGGTGCTATAAATAATATAAGCTTTCCCCTGGAGTTGGCTTTGTCCTCATGAGTCTTCCTTCTCCTTTTAGCTTTCTTAACCACCACGTATAGCCTGGATGATATGGGGAAATGCTGTGCTAGCAACAAATAAACAACTGGGATGACTCTTTTGGAACAAATGCTTCATGAATTGAGGAGATGATTGTGGCTAGGACTAGAGTTGGTGTGATGGGGTAGTATTCAGGGTATGAATCCCCTCTCTCTCATAACAGCAGGCACCTCTCAAAGAAGGGGGATACTTGTGGCTGCAGTTCAATGGAACCCCATAACCGAGATATGGTATCTGACCAACTTTTAAATAGACAGTCAGGTATATTGGCTTCATATACATAAATCTCTAGGAAGCAGAGCAAGATCTCATTAAGTCGGAGGCAAGGTTAAGTAAAGCACATACTAAAAATAGTGAGGTTCAAGATCATATTATTCACTTGCTCTAAGAGTAGAACATGTGAGTGAAATTTGAGCACTTGCTAGTCATTCATGCAAGAGCATCTGGAATTCAGAATGAGTCAAGTATAATGGGACGAACACAGCACAGCACACTCAATAGAATGTGGATCAGAATTCACACTCAAACACCACTTCTGTGTCCTTGAGCAAGGAAGCTACTCTTTCACTGTCGAGTTTCTCAACTAGAAAATACTTCCTTCAAGGGTTATGTGAGGGTGATTATCAGGAAGTGATGTGTTGGGATGTTGAGACAGGGATCACAGGTATAGATATCTTTAGAAAGGCCAGAGCTGTAGCTCAATGCAAGAAAGAGAAGCTGTGGTTCAGAGGAGGCCACACAGGTCAGTCTTCCCTGCTGAGACTTGGGAGGAAGTGAGCTAATCACTAACATTAGTTGACAGAATGCTCACAGCAGTCCTGACCTGCCCAGGGCAGGAGCTGGGGAAATAGTTACAGGTAGTGAGGAAAATAGGCAGAGCGTGATAGCAGAACTACAAACCTGGCAGTGCCTTCCGGTTTCATGGTGAGAGCTGATGCTCTATTAGGACCTTGCCTCCCACCTGTGCAGGTGAATGAGGGGAAAATAAATCAGCCAGGCCCATGTCTATAAAATAGGTATTTAGTCATGATAGCTAGACCCATTATTAGGCAACTTTGCAGTAAAAGGGCTACCTATATAACTACATGGTGCCTTCATTTTCTCCATCTGAGTAAATAAGAGCAGCTGTACTTGTCCCTCTGGTTGTAGTGCTGATTAGAGGGCACTGAGATCTTCTGCATGGACTGGCCTCAGCCACTGGGAAGGGATTAGAAAGATTATCTTTCCAGGGATCAGAAGTGACAACCTTTCCATGCATCCACAGCGTGCCACAGTGATGCCAGAAAAGTCATCCTCAGTGCTTTCCAGCATAGGTGACAGACACAGCTACAACAGCAAAGGGGTGGGTTTCCGTGCAAACTCTTAGGAACAAGGGCTCTCCAATCCTCCACATACGTGCTCACCAGAACCAGTTGATGTACTAATAATTTATATGCTAAGAATCAGTAACAGGTGTAGATACTGCTGCATTGATCTACAAATGAAAGCCGAGACAGGGACGTCACAAGAGCACAGAATTTTTTAAAAATCCTGATGTGCCAGAAAAAGTAGGGATAGTTTTTGAGTTTTTTCCATCTATTGAATCTATAGCAGTGATTGTTTGGATAGATTTGGCACCATGAATAATTAAAACAGCTGTTCCTGTCCAAGTGAGCACTGCAGTCTTCACTGATATTTTATTGCATGATTCAGTTAATTTAATAATAAGAGACAACTCACAGCTCCTTAATTGACTGAAGTTTACTTTTTAAAAGAAGTAATTAAATCTCAAACTCCCTAAGCTCTCCTCTCTTCAGATCTCCAAACTTGTGTCTAATTTCCTAAAATCTTACAATGGAGACCAGAGATTTAATTTCAGAATAGCTAAGTACAGGTGGGGGGAGGGGAGAATTGATGAGTATCCTCACTTCCAGGAAAGTGGTTGTTTTTTTTTTAAAGGAATGACTTTTTTATAGTGAGAATTTTTGCTAATTTCTTTAAATATTTTAATGTCTTACAATAGCCTAAAATAAGATAATTCACAATGCTTGTAAAAAATAAACTATATCTGCTTTGAAAGTGACTTGTTTTTATAAGGAAATATCAATAAAGTAAAAAACACTACGATATTACTAACCAGTCATTTCATAGAATCCTAGGTTGTTACCACTGAATAAGATCTTTCAGATCTTCTAGTCAATTCCTTATCTGACACTCATCTTAAAAAATTTTAGACAGGAAGAGACTGAGATTGAATAATTAAATTGTTCACAGTCCCTGACCAAGTTAGTGACAAAACCAACAATAAGACACAATTACGTGCCCACCAAATCAGGATACTACTTTTCAATATTGTCTACAACAACAACCATTTGATAAGCCTTTATTGTTCTTTGCAAAGCCTTACCATTCATTATTTCATTTATTTTCATAAAAATTCTATAATTAAAAATTATCATTCCCTTAACAACTTCAGAATTCTTGCTGTCCCCTCTTCAAGTCTGCTCCTTCTTTAATGCTCTCAAGCCCAATAACACCACCTTCTTGTTCAAGTCAAAAATCTTGAAGTCAGCCTTGACTCATCTTTTCCTCCCATACCCACATTCAATCCAACAGCAAATTTTATTTCAAGTCTAACCACTTCTCTCTTGTCCATGGTCAACCAATTTCTCTAGCCTGGACTAAAACTTACGTTAAATAAAGAGTTTAAAATTAACTAAACAGCTTTCTAATAGATCCCTTTCCCCAGCCCTTCCATAATTGCCTCCTTTATAGTTTATTTTCTGCAAGACAGTCTAGATCAAGCATGTTAACTCAAAGGCTAACACGGGCCAAATAAATAAGGTTTAAGTTTATTTGGGCCACAAAAAAACAAAAGCTTCCATTTTAATAGAAATGTAGGTTTATTTCAATAGAGAAATGCTGAATACAAAGGGCTAAAATAAATGAATAATCATTAATGTAAAATAATAGAACATTTTAATAAAAATTAATACTTTTTCTTAAACATTAACTTACCAGACACTGAATAACTGCACAAATGAATAGGCGTAACACAAATAAACTAATTTTTCTTGTTCTCTAAAAGCAAAATATTTCCTGTTGTGCACACCTAACAAGTAAGTACAAGACTAATGACGTGGCAATCGGCTGGCTGCTAAAATATTCGCTGCTAGTATTAGTAGAGAGAAATGGTGCACCTGCACATAAGGCACATAAGGAAAATGAATGCAACATGATTATAGTAATCAATCATCAGCAAACATTGTAGTTTGTTATTAATAATTATGTTTAACAGGCTATTGTAAAAATTAAGCTATGAAATTTTTATTAAAACATTTCTTACATACCGTTACATTGGCTGGGCTGCAAAAATGTTCGTTGCAAATGACGAGTTTGACATCCTTGGTCTAGAATGCTATAGTCCAGTGAAAATCAGGTCAAGTTACATCTTTGCTTAAAAGTTCCCAAAGCATTCTCATGTAAAATCTAATAATTTTGTTTACTCAGCTCCAGTCATTCTGTCCTTCTTGCTCTTCTTCAGGCATCCCAGGCATTCTCTTGCCTCAAGAGTTCCAAAGCTCTTTCATCCTTTGCTCTCTGCCCAAGACATTCTTCTATTCTTCCCTTTCTTCCCTCATTTAGCTTTCCTCCAGCCCTGATCCTCTCTCTTGCCTCTACCTCTGAATTGATTCTTTCTAGGACCTATAATTTCCATATTACTAAAAACCAGGAAAAATGTTTTCTTCTTCATTTCCGATGACTTCTTATAGCATTTGATACTACTTACCCCTTTTGATATTTTTAAACCTCAATTTCCTTGCCTTCTAAAAAGCATGATCTTCTCATTTCCCTCCTATCAGGTTCTCCTTGCAGATTCACTCTTCTTACTATAGCTATTAACCACCCAGTCCTTCACCCTAGGTGGTCTCACCAGGCCCTCCCCAAACTTGTGAACCTAGATTTCTCTTTTAGAGTCTAACTGCCTTCTCACATTTCTTTCTTTTTTTTTTTTTACATTTTACAGGTGTGGCAAATACAAGTCCAAAACAAAAGACACGATCCATATTCCTAATCCAGCACTACTAAAAATAAACAAAGCAACAAAAGCATCCAATTTTTTAAAGTCAGATCATCTTTGATGCGTTCTATCTCTGTCAATGGCACAGAGCTCTTCTATCATGCAGAGCTCTGTGTCATCTTAAACAACTTTTTCTTCCACACCTCCTCATATATACCTATCAATTAAATTCTATTATTTCTACCTCTCACACCTAAAGTGTCTACATGTCTCCACTTCTTCCAGAATCACACCGTCTAAATTACTACTGCATTTCACCCAGATTACTGACGGGCTGTCTTTTTCAATACAGTATTCTATTGAAAAAGCACATCTGCTCATATTAAAGTCCTCGATTACAGCTTCTCCACAGCTTTCCCATTGACATTAGGATGAAGCTAAATTTCCTTTTAAAAAGGTTATAAAAGCACTGTCTGATCTAGCCCTTCCTTGCGTCCTCAATCTCAGCTCTTGGGTACTGCCTCACACTGTCTTTTAGGCACACTTTTCTTATTTTTAAGTATCTGCCCATTGCAGATTCTTTGCAAATGTTGTTCCCTCTCTCTCTTTACTCAAGTAATTCATATTGATCTTTTAATTAGTAACCAATGCATCTCTTTAATAAAATGTTACTTTACTCCTCCACACACACATACACCTAGACATAGTGGCTATTTAAAATTTTATGAATCTCAGTTTTTTTTTCAAGTGCAACATTTATAGAGAAACAACTGGCTAAGGGGTATAAAGAAGAGTAAAACAAATTGTTTTGAAAATGTCTATAGTAAGCATTCAATAAATTCTATTATATCCTCTCCTGTAGCCCCCTGCCCCTATGACTGTGTAGGACCTAGAACATTGCTGCTCTAAACTACGCTTTGGGGATTGAAATAAAAAGAGAATGGCCCCTTCTTTCCACCTCTACAGGAAAATAATTTGATTAGTAATTGGGTGGCCATGATTTTTCCATAAATTCCACTTCTGAATTATTATGCCCATTTCTAGTAGAACACATAAATTCCAATGATGTGAGGTTCATACTTTCAAATTACTACAAGAGACATTGTCAAGTTATGTAAGCACACAGGGAACAAGGAGCAGAGAGAGCAGGAAATACCACTAGACTAGAAGAAAGCTAGAGGTCAAACCACCTGTCTGCACATATCACCATATAATCAAGCAAAAGCACACAATATTAAGCAATGTTCATTTGGTACAGTAGCATTCATTTTAGCATAAAATTTTAGAAAATCACTTGTGACTTGTTGTCATAAGTCCTGATCTATACAGCAGCTCACCCTTGACATGAGAAAACAATTCTCAGTTTACTTACAGGTGGTGACAGCCTTAGCCCCCAAGGGACTTAGTTTTCTCTACTGATCACTTCCGTTTTTAAATGTACTTGAGGTTTATAATTTATTTTCTAATCATTTAGTTATTATGTGTCACCTCTTTTTTAGAAATCACCAGCCTTAATAGAAAAGTAGAGTCTGGGTGCATATAACAGTGCGTGGCATTCGAGTTAGACATTCGATTTTGCATTTGCATATTTGTAATGCAAAAACATTCGCATGCCTATGTAGTATCCTGTGACATAAAAGTAATAACAATTCCATTGACATTGGGATGCTTCTTGCTTAACCCTCTCTGCTCACACTGCCCTATGCAGAAGCAACTCACATAGGAGGTTGATCCAGAGGATATTGGGAACTGGATTAGGGAAAATGTCTCCCAGCCCTACCGATTACATTCTTTGTCCTCTTCCTACAATCAATTGATGTTCAGGAGATGGAATTTCATCCGTTGGGGAACTCTATTTGAAATCAATGTGAACAGATCCCCCTTCTACTTTGTGGCTGTAAATTCTCTTTCAGGAAAGAAAGTGGCTTTTCCTGGTAGAATCAGCCACACTAGCTTCCAGGAAGTGAAGTTGAGAACCCACTGTCCCAAGGAGTAAGCCCATGAATGCTCATCTCTTCAGTGTTTGTTTATTATCCTGAGGCATGAACTTCAGATAACTGCTGTACTGCACGCATTTACCATAATTTACTTAAGCATTCATCAGATGTTGTACATTTAGGCAGTTTCCAATTTTTTATTACTGAAATTAAAACTGTGATTAATATGATTAACATCTTTATGCAAAAATCTTTTCATTTCAGAAATGTTATTTTAGGATGGATTCTGAGAAGAGGAATTACAAGGTCAGAAGGAGGGTAGATTACTTTCCGCTAACCATGTACTTGAGGTGAGCCACATTAAAAGCTTGGGACATTCTTGAGAATTAGACAGGCTAGGGTTACTGAAAGTGTAGCAACAAAAAAAATAGCATGAAAGCAAAAAAGAAAGAGAGAAAGAAAGGTGAAAAGATGCCAAAGATATACCTCACCTATTACACAAGTAGACCTTGGGCTGGTTCTGCATAAGATAAAAGGGCCTTTATTCTATTTTCTTTTCATATGATCTCTGTATCCAGGATCTAGGTCTTGGGCTAAAAATGTTACTGCTCAAGGTCAGTTATAATATTATAAGTTTAAAAAATACAAAAAATTGTGTTTGCTTATATGATTATGCAGATTCCAAATTCAGAACATGGAACTAGAAGCCAATTTGAGGAGGATAAATGTGAAATAGTTAAAGACACAGATTCCAGAAAGTGAGTAGATGAATGGGTTCATACATTGGTTCTATCACTTCCTGTGTGACCTTAAACAAGATATCTAATGTCTCTATGCGTCAATGTCCTCATTTATGAAATGGGAACAAGTAGTCCATAAAGTTGCTCTGAGGATTGAAAGAGTTAATAGTACAAAAATAGTTAGAACAGTTCTTGGCACATACTAAGAACTATAAAAATATTTACTGTTATCATTATGAAGTTGAGAAAATAACAAAAGCTGAGAAATCTCTTTAGTATGGAAGAATATTAGAGACAAAACAGGACAGTAGAAAAGCAATTTAATGTCTTACAATAGTGCTAACTACGGTAGAAGGATAACATATTTTATGCAAGCAAATAACAATAAATGTAGGGTGAAAACTGATTTTTCAAAGAAATACTGGTATATGGGATTAAAGTCAAGACAATAAGTTCAACAAAGGAAGACTGGCTAATCTTTGTCTTGATTACTCTAAGAAGTCAGTCATCCTTAGACTAACAAGGTATCTATAGTTAACATAATAACTATGCAACTACAGCTAGAAGCCTGGGATATACTTCAACCCTAAAGACCCAGACAATTTCATTTCAAGATTACATGTGGTTTTGAAACAAGCATATTCCTAGGTTCGTCTTAAACAAAACAACCAAATATTCCAGTGAGGTCTGTACTGCTCCAGTTTCCAGCTTGTGAAATGAAGCCCTAATTAAGGGTAACTGACATCGCCAAGAAGAACCTCCTTCCTCTCCCCCAAAAAAAGTAGAAGAAAAGTATTTGTGTGAATACTTACCTCTATCTGGCAGAAGTTCCTAAACATCAGAGGAAAAAAATATTAATGGGAAGGACAGAAGTAGAAAGGAGACTATGTGTCCACATTACACAGAACAGGTACCTTAGAAAGTATTGGTTGAGGAGAGGAGTAGGTGGAGAAGGAAAAAAATGACAAACTTTCCATTTCCAAATTTGGCAGTCCATATGAGACTGTGATCATTCACTCATCTGACAAGAGTGTTGTCGGTGAGCAAAGCTAGGATACAAGCCCAAAAAGTTATTTTCTGAAATCCCACAGCACTTTGACATTTATTTGATCAAGCCTACCTGTTCTATAAGAGAATGCATTTGTAAGGTGTATCTTCTGGGAAACCAATAGCAGGGAACATCTCTACTTCGCGTAGTTTTCAGCATCTAGCACTGTGTCTTGCATGTTGCAGACACTAAATAAATACTGAATGCATGAACAGTTCCCCTAATTCTGAACTCTTTTGTCTGCTTGGCCAATTTCATCCCATTCATTCATTTTATTTTTTAATTGTTTTTTATTGTTTAAAGTAGTACATATGTTTCCTTTTCCCCCCCTGGCACCCCCTAACTCCCAGCCCATGCCTTCACACACACCCCAGTGTCTTGTATCCATTGGTTATGCCCATGTGCATGCATACAAGTCCTTAGTTGATCTCTTAGAGCTCCTGCCCTGCAACCTTCCCACTTTACCAAATAAACTGGATTGCTCACATATTCCCAATGAAAAGCAAACACCAGGATGTGCACTGCAAGTATGCCTAGGCTTCTTCAGCCACTTCAGTGTTTTCCCACAAAAGTTTGCACTGATTGGTTCTACTTGGTGGACATGCATTTAAACATTTTCCTAGGGCTGTTTTTGTTCTTCCTAAACTGAAAAAAAAAATTGCATTTTCCGTTCTCTGCTTTTCCTCCTACACATTTAGCTGTTGTGCCAACTAAAAAGAGTTAGTTTAAGGGGAAAAGAATTTCCTGCAGGGTTTAACCAAATTTACACTGATTTGTCAAAGTACACAGAATACAGAATTTCAACCAAAATGATTATTGTCCAGAGAGGCAGACACAGTGTCCTTCCATAGTCTTCTCCCCTCTCTGGCTATCTCTTGTATCCCCTGATGCTATGTCAACTAGTAGAAATTTACCTTTCAAATACCTCCAGCTCCCATGATGATTTAAAACCCTTCTCTTTTCTTTTGACTTCTTCCCTTGTATCTGGTAACTAGAGGTCTGGTGCATGAAATTTGGACATGAGTGTGGTGGATGGGGGAGTCTCTCTCCCAGTCTGGGACCTCTTGGGGGATGTCCAACAGACAGCCATCCTTAGCACTGCTGTGGAGGCTTCTAGCTGAGTGGCACTCCCCCTGTGGGAGCTCACTGACCACCAGGGGACAGCTCCTGCATTGAGCATCTGCCCTCTGGTGGTCAGTGCACATTATAGCAACTGGTCCTTCCAACTTTCAGTCTATTTGCATAGTAGCCTTTTATTATATAGGAAAATAATAATGCCATTCACTAAGTACCTACCATATGCTAGGTAAGTATGAGTAAATCCATGCTTACAGCAAGCATGCGAGGAAGATCTTATCTCAGTCTCAATTTATGCATAAAGAACAGTGAATCAATTCTCCAAAAGATTTCAGCTAGTGAATGACAGAGCCAGGATTCGAGCTTGGATGTGTCTCAGGTTCAAGATGATGATGTTTCCATCATGTTAAACAGTCTTGTGTTTTTTGGATAAGGTAGTCTGTTCTACTCAGGCTCAGCACAGGAAACAGTGGGATGTCTCCTCTAAGTCCTGCCATCACTGAAATCGTCCGAAATAATGGCTTATACAGCTTTGTAATTAGATTTGCAAATCACATCACCCACATCAGAACATGGAGTTTCACACCCTGCCACCACCTACATCTTGCCCTACAGCATATTAAGTACATAAAGTGCTTTGAACTCATCGGGCTTCCTCAAATCTAATGTTGGCTCAGAATGTTCCTTGGAAAAAAGCATGTCCATTCTTCTATTCATCCTTCAAGCTAGGCTCAACCCCCAGCTGCTCAGCAGCTTTCAAACATCCCTGAAGTCATCACATAAAAGTATGTGGTTTTAATGCCTCCTTCCTCTCAATTTTAAACTATTTGCAGGTAAAGTTTTCTTTATCATTTTTTCCCAGTTTCTGGAAAAGTTTGATAAATAGCAACTCTGCCATAACATTTATTCAATTCATTAAGATTTCATCAAGTTAGTTATGCCATAATCCATCCTTTTCTCTTCATTCTGACTATAAAACACCAAATTTGTATTTCAGATACATTGTGTTAGGTTTCCATTTTTTTAGAACTTGGAAAATTCCAAAGAATAGTTGCTAAGCCATGATGTCACAGAGCCAGAAAGCCAATTTGGTTTAGAACACTACTTACTCAATGAATAAAAACAGTTCGGTTCAATATTTTTTGTGTTGTTTTTTCTCCTTTTGTTTTATAAGGAAAAGGACTGCAGAAAACACTAAAAATGACTGTGACATATTCAGTGTGGCATAACACAGCTGTGCAAAGCAAGGACATAGTTCGACATGTGTGAGTTTTGGTTACCACAGCACCAAGCAAGTGGGGACCACTTTATACAATATTTAAAATCCAAAAGCTTGGAAGCAGTCCATGGAAGTAAGGGACTTTGAAGCTTCATGATAAGCTCATCTCCAAGGACAACAGAAACAGTGATACATCCCCAAGAAATTGAGCCAATCGGAACAAGCTGAAAGTAAACCCATTATCTAGATGGGTGCAGGTCAATGACATTGTGACCAACTATACTAGTGAGGATAGAGAACCCAAGGGAAGCCAAAAATTTGAGAAGGTGGCCAGGATATTTTAGAGGGAGAAATAAATTCCACAAAATGCTTATAAAAGTGACTGGCACAGTGGCAAAGAAAAGACATTCGATGTTTCTTGTCTCTAGACACTGGGCAATAGCTTGAGGATCTCTCCATTAATTCTAGAGCAGGATCAGGACAAGCAACATGCCGGGGGGCTGCACATTCTTCATATGTAGATAGAGCTCAGGACAAAGGCTCAGAATGCCATTACAGAACCTTTGATAACACCTGCACAGCAATCCCTGTGAATAAATGGGATTACCAATAAGAAATAACCAAAGCTTAAAGAAATCTTGGCAAAATCTTTTAAAAATCTCTAAACTGTACCTGGGCAGTGTGACTCAGTAGTTGAGTGTTGACCCAGGAATCAAGAGGTCACTGGTTTGATTGGACATGAACATGAAAACATTTTTAAACTGTCTAAACTGTAACCTGTCTCTTCTACTAAATTTGCATGTTTATGAATGCATGAGTTTAATGCTAAGTGGGTAGCACCCTTCTTTTTAAGTATATTTTTATTGACTTCAGAGAGGAAAGGAGAGGAAGAAATGGGAACATCAATGATGAAAGGGAATCATTGATTGGCATCCTCTTGCACACCCCCTTCTGGGGATCGAGCTCACAACCTGGGCATGTGCACTTGACAAGAATCAAACCCAGAACCTTTAGGGCCAAAGGCCAATGTTCTAGTCACAGAACCAAACCAGATAAGGTGGTGGCAGTGTTCTTTAATACCATTCCTTGGCTCCAAAACAAAGCTTTGTCCAAGGTGCATCAATTTTTTAAAAAGTCATGATGTTTCTGTGAAAGCATAAAGTCTAGAAAAATAAAGAATAATTCTCAGTAGTTTTGCTAAAGAATGTTATCATTTTTGGATGTTGAAAAACTATAGATTTTTTGTGCTATAGTTACAGAAAGTGTCTGGGGGTGCTTTAAAGCAAGATGTCCCAGCCATATTTGACCTATAAATTTTTATTTATAAAAATACATTTATTAAGCAATAATATTTCCTACATGCACACACATGGATATATATCAAACAACAGATAGAAAAAAAACACCACTTAAAACTGGTGATCATAATAATGACTCTCAACATACTAAGTCTATATAATTTCAGTCAAACCCAAATAAATTTGGCACTTACATTTATTGTAATATAATAATAATCCTTTCTAATAAAAGAGTAATATGCAAATTGACTTTCACTCCAAGACACAAGATGGTTGCCCCGATGTGGACACAACATGGCCACCACAAGATGACCTGCAGGGGAGGGCAGTGGGGGAGGGGGAAACAGGCCTTCAGGAGAGGGAAGTTGTGAGCGATCAGGCCAGCAGGGAGGGCAGTTAGGAGTAACTGGGCCAGCAGAGGAGGGCAGTTGGGGAAGACCTGGCCAGCAGGGGAGGGCAGTTGGGAAAGACCAGGCCAGCAGGGGAAGGCAGTTGTGGGGGGACTAGGCCTGCAGGGGGAGGACAGTTAGGGGGTCACCAGGCCAGTAGGGGAGGGCAATTAGGGGCAAACGGGCCAGCTGGGGAGCAGTTAGGCATCCATCAGGCTGGCAGGGTAGTAGTTAGAGGTAATCAAGTTGGCAAGCAGAAGTGGTTAGGGAATCAGTCAGAGGCAGGTAAGCAGTTAGGAGCCAACAGTCCTGGATTGTGAGAGAGATGTCCAACCACCCATTTAGGCCCAATCCTGGTGGGTTTGGGCCTAAACGGGTGGTTGGACATCCCTCAAGGAGTCCCATATTAGAGAGGATGCAGGCTGGTCTGAGGGACAATCCCCCCACCCCTACAGCATGAATTTTGTGCACCAGGCTTTTAGTTTATATAGTAAAAGCCTAAGCTCCATTCCGTTACTGTGGAATGACCAGAACAACTGGTCGCTATGATGCACACTGACCACCACAGGCAGATACTCAATATGTGAGATGCCCCCTGCTGGTCAGTGTATTCCCACAGGGGAGCGCCACTCAGTCAGAAACCAGGCTCATAACTGGCAAGCACAGCAGCAGTGGTGGGAGCCTCTCCCACCTCTGGGAGCACTAAGAAGTGGCAAGCTGAGCTGTAAGGAGCAAGCAGGTGGGCAGTAAGGAGCAAGGGATCCCAGATTGCAAGAGGGATGTCTGACTGCTGGCTTAGGACCAATCCCAGCAGGCAGACATCCCCCAAAGGGTCCCAGACTGTGAGAGGGTGCAAGCCAGGTTGAGGGGAATCCCTCCACCCCAGTACACAAATTTCAAGCACTGGGCTTCTAGTAGTAGTAATATAATAATAACAAAAGCTAACTATTATGTAGCTTTTATTATTAAAAGGGCATAGTGCATATATGAATTCATTTAACTCTGTGACATCACACAATCAGACAATAGGCATGATTCTGTGCACTAGGGATAGAGAATGTGGAATCAGGAAGAAAAATGATGAAAGAGACCCTGCCCCCTCAGCAGACTATTATTCTTTCTGTGTACCAACAAATAGCACTCTTCCATTTCCCAATGGGATTCTTATTTTAGTTACTCTATCACTCTGTTCTCACTGTATATTAAGGTAAGAGAAGATGTGGGAGGGAGACCACTTGTCTTTTTAAAGCAGAAGTTGCAAGAGTATAAGAAGTTACTGATGGGGAGAATATTACCTGGAGAGACTGTTCTTTAACTCAGTGCAACAATGAGACTTTGGATTGTCTCTCTTGGTGAGTGGGTTCCATGTACAGGAGGAAAATATAAACAGATGATTTAACTAGACAAATAAAATGCAGCAGACTCTGACAGACCAACTATATAAAACTTGCCCCTTTTTATTTTGTACACACAGCCTGATAACACTGGCCATACTCATTACCTGTTAAGAGAGTTACTGAGTTCTGGTCACTAGCACTGAAGTGGAAGTAAAGGCCTCAACCATGAGCAATGTTCCATGTCCTTTCTCCTATTACAGAGACCTTCAGCCACTTGTTGAGGATGATGGTACCACTGGATGCAAAGACCCATGATGCCTGAGTGTCACACCTATTGCGCTAATCTACTAAGCTAGGAGAAGGGTCAGAATCTATTACTGCAGCTAGTATTAACTAATACAAGGCTTAATGGGGGAAGGTACATATTGTTGTGAAAAGAGGGGTGAGCCTAACCCAACATTAATATGTCAGACAACATTTTCCATCGAAGGTGGTATTTTTACAGTGAATTTCTCAAAAGAATTGTCTGTACTTGATGGCTCCACATCATTCCTACTTTCCTCTCTTTATTTATTTTTTAAAAACTCTAATTGCATGCTTATAAAATAACTAGAAGCCTGGTGCACAAAATCCGTGCTCTCAGGGATGGCAGAGTTCCTCAGCCCAACCTGAACCCTCTTGCAGTTCAGGAGGCCTCAGGGCCTAAGCTGTCAGTGGACATCCTTAGCACTACCACAGAGGTGGGAAAGGCTTCTGCCACTGCCGCTGTGCTCAACAGCCATGAGCTCAGCTTCTGGCCAAGCTGCGCTCGTCCTATGGAAGTGCACTGACCATCAGGGGGCAGTTCCTGCATTGAGCATCTGCCCCTGGTGGTGTGTGTCATAGTGAGCAGTCATTCTGCCATTTGGTCAATTTGCATATTAGCCTTTTATTATATAGAATGTATTAAACTGTATATACAACTCAAAGAACAATAATTTTATATACCATCATCAAGTGTGTTTCTACTATCACTCAGACTAAAAAGTGGAACACTATAAATATATTTAAAGATATATAGCATGACCTTCCCCAATCATATCCCCCCTCCCTTCCTCCATGGATGACCATTATTTTGAATGTTTTAACTACTCTCCTGACATTCTCTAAAGTTTTTCCACATATAAATGTATTCCAACCCAACATATTAATGAATTTTGACCTTATATAAATGAAATGATTTGCATAAATTTTTCTGCCACTTTTATTCCTAAATATTTTGGTTTTGAAACTAATACTTACTGATGAATGTGAATATACCTCACTTACTTTAATAGTGGTATAGAACTCCTGACTATCCACTTCTACTTATATATATTTATCTATCCTACTGTTGATGAATGAATATGGGTTTCTGTATTTTCATTTATTTCATTACAATCATTCTAGGAACATTCCATGTTTCCTAGTGTACATGTGCAGGAGTTTCTTTACAGTATTTACTCTAATCTATAAATCTGTATATCTTCAAATTTTATGGCTAATGACAAATTATTTCCAAAGTGCTTGTATACATCCAAAGTAGTGTTGCTTCTAATCCTGTCCAAAATTGATTACTGTTAAAATTTTCAGATGACTAATACTGAAAAATAATATCTCAGTAAGGTTTTGTTTTTTTATTTTCCTAATTACTAATGTTGATCAGCTTTTCATGTTTATTGGTCACTAGGATACAATTTCTGGATAATGTCTGTTATAATCATGTTTTTATTTTGCTACAATGCTATTTATTATTTTATTATTGATACTTATATATTCTGGAAAGTAATCCTTATACGTTAAATATACTTCATGTTTCTCCTCCTTTTCCTGTGGCCTGCCTTCTCAGTTGCTTTACTGCAGCTTTTTATGGAAAAATTAGTCAATAAATTTTATACATTTAAATAAATTAAACTTTTTATTATGATTTACACTTTTTGTGTCTCATTTGTTAACTCATTTCTGAATTCACAAAAGTATCTTCAGTGCTAAGCAGTATTTTTTAGGTGTTGAAGATATAGCAACAAATAAAACAGACCAAAAATATCTGACAACCTAGTAGGAAAATCTAGACAATACTGAGTACGCAGAATATATGAACTGTATACAGAAAGAAATACTGTGCTGATATTTTGAAAAGGTAAGGAAAAGGGATAGTGAGTGTAAGTAGAAGGTGGTAGTGGAAAGTGGAGGCATGTGGTTGGTTGGCCTCTCTGAGAAAGTGACATCTGAACAGAGTTTTGATGGAATTGAGAAAGAGACCCAAGTATATATCTGAGACAAGAATCTTCCAGGACTAAGAAAGAGAAAATGCAAAGATTGTAAGAAGGTTTACATGCCTAATATATCAAAGAATAGAAAGAAGAGAAAACAAAACAAAAGGAAATAGCCTCATTTTCCCCCACAATGCAAATGATTTCTGCTGCAACAACCTTAAACATGTATAGCTAACTAAATTTTTTATGAGATGCTTCTAAGAAGGTTCAATCCAGTTCTTAAGAATGATAGCCTGGACACACTGAGTCTCTTAGAAAGCGAGTTTCCAGGTCTTTTTTTTTTCTAAATTGAAATTTTCACCAAAAGATTGAGGTAAGCTGAGCAACAACTCTGCCCTACCCAATCCCAACTCTTTTATTCAAAATACCAGCTTGCTTCTTTCCCTTTATAACTGTCTTATAAAGAAAAAATAGTTCTCAGGAATAAAGTGAAAATTAAGAAAGGAAATACTCATGCCACTGGCAATATTATCATCATCAGAAGAGAAATTCTTATTCTTAGTAAGCAGTGTAGAATATTAACATTTAGATATTATACTCCCCCAAATGTCATTATCCCCCCCTTTTTTGCTATTTCAGGTCTGCCTGAAATCATAAAATGACTTTTTTTGTACCATCTCCACAATATTTTTGCATATAGAGGCATAGTAACACATTATTAATATTTATGAACCTGGCAAAGTCAGTACAACTTGGCTCTCAAAAAGGCCACCCTACCTAGCCTCCCACCAACAAATAAGCAATAAAATTAGTTTAGAAGAGTTTAGTGAAATAACCTGAGAGAAAATATATTTAGGTCAAGCAAAGGGAGGGTAGCTAAAGTATAAAATATAAAGGAATGCTAGACCAAGAAGAATACATTAATCAGAATTACCGTTTTAAAAAATCAGTTTAACATTCCAAACTCCACTGTGAGACAGTATGTTAAGAATGAAACAATCTGGGTAGCAAGTAATTGGTTTATAGCATGAAGAGCAGCCATGACCAATTCTAATGCCTTATCAGAACTGGCTTTATTATCCATTTTTACAGAGAAAGGTAATTTCATGAAAGCAGGCATCGGTAAAATTGGGAATTAAAACTTCTTTGTATATATGTTATCTTATCACACACACACATACACACTTTCATGTGTTGAGTTGTGTCCCCTAAAGAGATATGTTGAAGTCCTAACACCTAGTACCTCAGAATGTCATCTGACCTTACGGGAGAAATGGTCACTGCAGATGTAATTAGTTGAGGTCATAGTGGAGTACAGGGGACACTTAATCCAATAAGACAAGTGTCCTTATGAAAAAGAGGGAAGTTTAGATACAAAGAGACATGGGGAAAACGTTGCCTGATGACAGAGGTAGAGTGGAATGATGTAGCTGCAAGTGAAGGAATACCAAGAGTTGATCGCCTAACTGAGAATCTGGGGACAGGCAAGCAAAGACTCTATTCAAAGTCTCAGAGGGAGCATGGCTCTGATGACACCTTCATTTCAGATTTCTAGGATCCTGAACAGTAAGGGAGTACATTTTTGTTGTTTTAAGCCACTCAGTGTGTGGTACTTTGCAACAGCATCTCAAGAAAATACGCATGTATAACATACACATTTATCAGGAAAAGACCTATACAAATAGAGGCATTTGTATGTTATTATAAACAGTTCAAAAAAACTTAGTTTAAAAAATCAATACGTTTTGAGAATAATAAATTAGAGTTGGCTGTAAATACCTTGATTTGTAACATGATTATACATACAGCAGGACATTATACATGAATTAAGTAGTGATGGACACAGCTATTTAAGGAACCATGCTGACTTGAAAATGAAATTTTAAGAAGTGAGGCATTGCAGAGCCCTGAGACCCTAACCACCTCAATTAATCTCATAAGAGAATATTTCATGTTAAGGACAATTTTGTGTACAAATATTTTCACTCCTCAGAGGCACTACAAGATCTTTGGTATAGATCTCATCCTCTTTCACCCAGATTTCTGCAACAGACTCTCCCCTGGTTTCACCCCTTTCAAATCCTCCCTGCTCACTGCCACGTCTGCCACTCTTAAATGTAAAGCTACTCAGTGGCCCCTATGTGCATATATCTCAATTTCCTAAACTATGTCCCTGGGAACAATAGTTCAGTAGGATGTTTACATATAATGTTGAATATTATTTGTAAGATGGAAAGAATTGAGAAATGCTGGCTTAAAAATTAATCAGAATTATTTGCTGAATGACTCAATATATCTAATAGGCTACAGTCCGAGACAAAATTCCAAAAGGAAAGGCCAGTGATCAGTGTTTTCCAAACAAATTGAACCATGGGACCCATTTTAATCAAATCTCAGGGTACTAGATTCCACAAAACCTACTTTAAGGAAATATTTCCCCCAGGCACTAGGAAGTAATCTATCGAATTGATTTCAATCACATAGCTTCCTGCTATTCCAGTTATTCTCTTTTAAAAGAGTAATTTAACCTAAAAATTATCTGATAAGTATCTTATTAGGTAATTTAACTAAGAGAAAGACACATTTTAACATATATAAATTATAATCTTACCCAAGAGAACAAGTAGACCAGTGGTGACAAGAATTATGTCATAGGAGTCATTTACTCATGAAGTACTCACTAAGCAAATATTTATTGTATTCCTAGTAAGTGTCAGGCCCAGATGTCAGTTCTAAGTGTACAATGGTGAGCAGGAGAATCATGGTCTGAACCTCTAGAGAACATAGACTGGTGGGTAATGCAGAACAAGTTAAAAGAAACTACCATATATTATGAGTACAGTCATTGAGAAAAAAAACAGGGGCCTATGTAATAACACAAGAAAAGGCACCTAACACAGTCTTGAATTAAGAGGAAATCTCCCAGAAGTGGCATCTACATTGAGCTCAGAAGGAAGAATAAGAAGGAACCAAGAAAAAAGTTGGAGAAAGTGTATCAAGTCCCCTTTGCCCTATCCCATTTCTAAACTCACAAATACCCTAAAATTGAAGTTAAAAACAGATGACTATATCTGTTTTCCACTGTAGTTTGTCTTCCCTGGAAGACTGAGAGGATTCTTTGGGCCAATCCTAGCGTGAAGGGGAAGACTTTTATAGGCCACAGGAAAGAGGCAGGACCAAAACAAAGTATCTGTCCAAACTAGTCTAAATGTTTCCCATTTTATTCAGAATGAGCTAAGAGGTAAATAATTAACAGAAAGGAGAACTAAGGACAGTATAACAGAGTGATATCGTGGGAGGAGGAGCCTATAGGTCACACAAGTTGCTACCATTGTTCATCTATATGAATCTTATATTATAAGAATTGGCCTGGTATAAAAAATGTATGACAAATCTATAAACGCAATTATAAGTGTTTACTTCTTATAGAATGTATTTAAGAGCAAGAAGAGCCTTTGAAGTGATCTAATCAACCAACTCTGTTTCTATTCTTGAGGAATCTGAGACTCAGAGAAGTTAAGCACCTGTAATGGGAAATATATCTGTCGGTGGCAGTTCTAAATGGGAACCAGTCTTTTGTGGCTACCTGTACAAGATTTGGCCTACTACCCAATGACAAAAAAATGGAACATTAACTCATTCAAAAAATAATTGTGAAACAGTGACAATGCAGCAGTCACTGAATGTTCTAGGTATTAAGGATCAGAACATCCTTACTATGATGGAGCTCACAGGATAGAGCAGGTTACAGGCATAGGGACTGCCAGGTGTGCAGTGTAGATCCCAGCTCATGAAGAATAATCAAGGAAGGCCCCACTGAGAGGTGTTGTTTGAACAGAAATATACATAAAGGAAGGGGTTAAGCCTTTCAGAGAGCCAAAAGAACCTCATTCCTGGCACAGAAAGAAGTTAGAGAAACGGCCCTGGGGGCACCTAAAATAAGGAAAGAAGACTGGTGTTTGCAGCAGAGTCAGCTGGGAAGAGTGGTAGGAAATGAGGCCAGAAGGTAACAAGAGGCCAGATGAGGTTAGGGTGAGAATCTTGGAAATTTATATTGAGTGAAGTCAGAAGTCACTGGAAGGTTTCAGTAGAGTTATATAATTTGAATATAGTTTAGAAGGCTCACTCTGGCTAATGAGTATAGTGTAAAGGCTCCAAAAGGTCAGATATCTGATTATTCTAACAATCTAGGCAAAAGTTCATGGCTGGTAGCAATTCAGGTCAAACGTGGCCAGATTCTTTCTGGATAGGTCCAGTTAGTTCCTTGTGAATTAGCTGTGAAATGTGAGAGAAGGAGAAAAGTTAAATGACTCCAAAGTTTTGAGGCTGATAAACTGGAAAATTAGAGGCGCCATTTGGGGGGATGGGAGGCTAAGTTACAGAATTAAAAGGAAAATCATTTACACACACACACATGAACAGATTTACATCACCAAATTATAAATAACTAGATGGTATACCACAAAAAAACTAAACAGACAAAAAGAACTGATTTTACTGATGTCCCATTTACAGATTAAAGTATGACGCTTTTGTCATCTGTGTAATCATATTGTCCAGATAAAAAATAGAAATGCATATACTTTAAATCCCAAACATTTAATATCAAGGGAAGCCAATGGATTTTTGTTATAAAGGTAAAGCTCAAATTTAAGTTTCAATTAGCATAGTAAGGTATAGCTTTCACCAGCACTAAATACGCTCCTTAAATAAATCTACTCCTCTTTAGACTCCAAACCTGCAAACACACAATTTGTTATAAACAACTATGGGCTTAGAAAAAAAAATATTTTAGGAATAAGCAGTGGGTGTGTGAAGACTGGGTGGACAAAGCATATTATACACTGTGAGTTCAAAGTTTATGTAAACACTGTTTTCCTACCATTCTCGGTTCCTGAACATTGACCTAAAGATTTCCCCACAAAAATATAGAAATACATTGGTTCAGTGCATTGTCTTTGGGAGACCCCTGTCAACTTTCTCAAGAAACCTCCACTGGCATTACAGATTTCTTAACGTTCATTGGATCCTTCCAGCAAAAATAATATTGGCTAAAAGCAGGAAAGAGAAAGAGCAATAGAAAAAAAATGAAAATGGGGTCAGGGACCCTTAAAATGAAAGGAAAGAGGAGGATGAGTGTATCTAAGGCAGGATTTTTTCCCCCACATCACAAACTAGGCTTAATCAGCATCTGTGAATAGACACACTTATCAACCTCTATTATCATAATTGCAGTAACTTTCATAGAAAACTGGATAGAACAGTATTTTGAATATGTAATCATTACTTCAGCAGGTTTTGAAGTTATAGATTGAAGAACTTTTTAATTCCTAAGATATATAATACATTTTTAAAAAGTAAAGCTGCCATTTTTAAAAAGAAATGAAATCTATAATCTATTATTATTCTAGTAATCAAATGCTTTAGCATATAATTATTTTCTATGTACGGGTCATTGATTTCAAAAAACTTAAAGAAATTACAGTAAATGTGGTCATTATTTTATCTCAGATGACCAAGAGAGGGTAGGATACTGACTCACTATAGCCAGGAATTCATTCTGTGACTGAATATGAACTATGCTTTAGCACTTTTAATTTAAAGTCTATCTCCAGCAGCAGATCAGTACACAGTTGCTGAGACTCGTTTTCTCTGTTGTCACAGAAAATCTTCTTTTAGACAGTCTAGCCTCAGGGGAATAACAAACTTTTCTTGTTTCTTGAGTTATTCAAAAGGGCCTAACTCCAAGTAAGCGGTGTCAGTCAACTATTGCATGACTCCATAGCACAAGACTGATAAACCCCAAGCAAAAGTTTCATCTTCTTCTTCATTTTATTTAAAGCGGTGCTAAGGTTGGAAGAAGGCTAGAGAAAGAGGAAATGTTAGATTCTCCTTGTGTAAGAAGATCTTGAAAGTCACCTAGCCCAACGTCCAACACAAACAAGTGATTTTTGTAGCCTATGCAGAAATACACATCTGAAGGAAAAAGCTCACATCTGCCAAAGGCAGCCTGTTCTCCCTTAGGAAAGTTCTCATTATTTGGGAGGCTGGCAGGGGAGTCCCGTGGGTGCACTCTTACAAATGGGGCTTGAGGAGGGGAGTATGGCATGGAGGGGGCAACTGGGTTTACCATGCAACCAGGCAAGGCTTCACATCCATCCTCTCATTGGCTGTTTCCCTGCCCCAGAGATTAGCCAGGACGTTTCTAGAGATGGGAGCAGGAAGGAAGTGGGCAAGGGTTGCAATGTCTCAAAATCTTCCCAAGGGTCAGGAATCAAATTGCAGAAAGTCCAGTCTTCAGAGGCACAACCAGTTTACTACCCAAAACATCAGCCTCTGAGAAAAGAATGTGGCCAGATTCAAAGCACATTTTTGTATGATCCTTCAATCTTATTCTAGGTGAGGCAAGATACTGTTTTTGTTTGGTTTTAATTAATTTATTTTTAAATTATAGTTGAGGTATGTCATATTCATTTCATGTGTACAGCATAGCAACTTGACATTTGTGCATCCTACGCAGTGATCACCATAAGTCTGTCTAGTAATCACCTGCCACAATTCAAAGTTAACACATTATTAGTAACTACCTTTTCTATGCTGTACATTACATCCCCATGATACATTGTTTCATGCGTGAAGTCACTGGATTTCATAAAGATTCATAGAGGGTTTAAAGATTAAAATAGAGTTAACTGATAACCTATTCTCCATTTGTTTGGGTTTTCAGAATCTGGGGTGGATGTTAGGATAACTAGCCCAGGATTATAGGTGTTGAATCTGTGGGGATGTATGTTGATTTGCCTCTGTTACTATGATTAAATTTAAATGAGTGAAGTATCCAAACCAGAGTTACAAGCAGAGGCTATGTCAAGTAACTGGTATGACAAGGGTATTGGCCAGTCACAATAGTGACAGCTGTGAACAGCCAGTCAACGAATTGAAATGAACTCCTGAATTTCATCCTGGAGAGGAGTGAGAAAGGATTCCTAAATGGGTTATTCTGGCTGACTCACTCTGCTCCCATCATCAGAGCATTAGTTTTGTATATGAAAACTTAAAAGTATGAGGGGGGAAAAACAATAAAGCACTTTTTATATCTGTGTTTAGAGGAAAAGGATAATGAAGGTAAAGAACTGAAATCACTAAGCACCTACCAAGTTCTAGGTGACCGAGTCTTTAAGCAGTTAGTTCTATGAGAGAGGTATCATAGCCACAGGGTAAAATAGGTGCATGTCTGAAAAATGTGATAAAATCCTAGTTTAAACAGGATCATTGCTATTATGCTGGTTGTTTTAACACCTTCATTGATTGTGTTTAATATTGCATTTGTATTTTGATGAAGAGCCTTAAAAGTTTAAAACTACATTTAAAGTAAGAATTTTCTTGAACATTTTATGCTTTTCTCCCATTGGAAAATATGTTTATTCACTATATGTAAATTGACTGGGTTATTTTTTGTTTCAATATTTTTCAAATTATACTACTGATGCATGCTAATTGATGAAAATTATTGAAAAATATATTTCAAAAAATAAAGATATCCTGTATAAATCCAAATATTAATTTGTATTTATGATAAAGACATTTACTTCTGAGTATATTTTGCATGTATAAAATATACATATTTTTTGTAAAATGTATATATATTATGTAATTTTATATTTTACTTTTTTCATTTTACTTTATGGCATAAATTTTCCTGTCATTAGTCTTTAAAAACACAATTTTACAATATCTTCTTGATTTACTAAATCATCATTATTTAAACACTGCTCTATTATTGGGCATGTGGGCTTTTCCCAGAAAGTTGGTATAAAAATAATGTCTCAGTAAATACCCTTTAAATATATATCTTATTTCTATCTTTAGTATATTTTTAGGAGTGATTTCTGTATGAACAGTTGCTAGGTCAACACATATGTAACGATAAAATTTAAAGATATTGACAAATTGCATTCCAGAAATGTGAGTCCTGTTTCCTTTTATCTTTCCTAACAGTTATTAAAATTCATTAAAGTTTGTGAAAAGTCCTACCCTTCAAAAGAGAAAAATGGGTACAAATTCTTTGAATTCCAAGAGAAAAAAATGCTTTTTATTGATTTCTCCATTTTATTTTCCCCTATGTTAATATGTTGCCATTCTTTAAAATTCACAGAAACTTTTTGTCTAATATGTTTAAAATATAATTTCCAAGTCTGTCACATCTTTTAACTTTATTTACAATAACTTTTAAGTGTTTACCACAGTTTGTGCCTTACCAAAGTGTGTTTCATTATTTCTTATTGTTTTTACATAAATATTTCACATTTTTCATGATTGCTGAGGAATCCTTTCCTTTGTAAGATGATAAAAATATTCTATATTTTGTCTAAATTTTGATTATTGCATTATATGAATATTTAACCCATCTATATTTTATATATCTTGTAAAATAGGAATATAACTATCTCAAGACAAATTGATAGCAAATTGCTTCAAGTCTATTTGTTAGTCAACTTATCTTTCCCCACTGATTTGAAACACCATATTAAACCACAAATTCTTAAGTACATGTACATATGTGTATATGCACATCAATATAATCATCTGTATAAATGTGTGTGTATGTGACTGAAAGAGTGAGTGGTCCTCATGATACTTTCCATCTCTGTATGTCATCATTTTCCCCAGCTTATGAAATAATAAAGGCATGTGGGTACAAACCCACAGACAACACAGAAGTGATACACTACAGACATTTGTCAGGGAGCATAAACTTGATTTCACTGCTTCCTCAACAATGATCACTCGTAAAGAAATTGGAATTATTAATACTTGCCTAAAGTCTATGCAGATCTCTATTCCCAAATGATCTGAAATTCAGTTTAGGATTAAGCTAACCACAAGAATGTTGTTCCTGGATTGAATGCTTTTCTTCTTCTAGTAAAACTGGTTTTCACTGTATTTCTTTCTTCCACCTGAAAACATCTAAGTACTCAAGAGACATTAACAGATACAGCTTCATTACCTCATGATACATCCTGTACTCCTGATGGTTTCTTTCTGATGACAAAAGAAAGCATTATCTCTGGTCACTTAGAGAAAGAGTTGGGCTCCCACAGAGTAACTGGTTTGATTTTATTTTAACACAGAAAACACGTCTGTGTTTTTCTTAGAATAAAATATGAGAATATTTAGGCAAATTTGTGGCCTTCATTCAGCAAATAGAGTTTCAAAGTTTTTTATACTTCACTCCAACCTCTTTTTTTGTTTTTAAATCTTTGTTTGTCCTAATTTCTGTATTTATGTTATCTTCTTATATTGTATGAATTCTGATAGAGAGCCTTAAATATATTTTAGAAAAAGATTGGGCATAAATAAACACACAAAAAAGGAAACTCTCTAGGGGAAAAAAAACAACAACAACAACACATTTTATGGACCTTCTACCTCACTGATAAGAAGAGAGTACTGGAGAAGAGCAAATTGTCCAATCTGGTCTACACTGGAGATCAGCAAAAACCTGATTACATTCAGTGGTATATTTAGAGATAAGAATCTCTAAATAGACTCTAAATAAATTCTATAAAATTACTACTTACTTTCCAATGGTATATTTTTATAATGCTATTTTGCCCAATATCATCATGTTTTTCTCTTTTGAAATTACACTCTCATTTTTAAGTATTTGCAAAAGCAAATAAGACTTGCATGTGAATTCGTATAATACATGTTACTTTCTAAAGGTAGAAACATAATACACTTATTTTTAATATGACCTTTCAGCTAAGTAGCACAAAGTAGAAAAAGAAGACGTTTGTTTGTTTGTTTATTTAAGATTTTTCATTACCAACTTCTACCTCAGTATTTACTTATGTCAATACTGTTATTTCTGACCTTTACCTAAAATAGACTGCTGAAAGCAAACTGCACCATCATTTGTCAATGTATATGTGTGTATAAATAAGTATATATACAAATTTAAACCTTAAAACTTCACCCATGTTTTACTTTTAAGTGAAAACTTCATTACCACAAAACTAAAAACCCAAGGAGCAGATAAATTCTAGAGTCTCCTCTAAATCAATGAATCTCTGTGGAATTTAATAGTAAAATAGCCTATCTAATAAAAGAGTAATATGCAAAGTGACTGTACCTTTGTTACACTCACAAGCCACACCCACAAGTCACGCCCACCAGCCAATCAGGACTGGGGGCGGGGCTGAGGCAGCAGGGCCAGGGGGCAGGGCTGAGGCGACCAGGGCAACGGGGGGGGGGGGGGGGGGCAGGTTCGAAGCAGCCAGTGCGTGCTGGCCAGGGGGAAGGCCTGAGTGGGGGGCGGGGGTATGTGGCTGGGATGGAATCAGCCATCAGTCCAATTGCAGGGCTATGGCTGGATGCCCAAGGCCTAAAGCCTCACCAGAGTGGTTAGTAGGACATCCCTGAGGGCTCCCAGTATGTGTGAGGGGGCAGATTGGGCTGAGGGATCACCCACCCCAGTGCACAAATTTCGTGCACTAGGCCCCTAGTATATGTATAATCATCTCTGCTATTTGTCTCTTGCTTAAAAAAAAAATTCTAATATGTTTTCTGAGACCTTGAAATATCCTAACATTGTTTTATTATTTTAGGGTGTCTTGAAATAAAAATCATAAGTACCAATCAATGGAATTCATGAATAATTAGTATAGAACAGTACATTGACATTTACCTCTCACCATTTGACAACTTAGTAAGCATTCCTAAAGGCCATGACTTGTAATCTTCGGTAATATTTTCAAGCCATAAATTTGAATTGGGTGAGCTATGAACTTTGCATGCAGCAGTAATCCCTTAATTGATGACAAAAAGTTCAACTTTCTTACATTTATGCACCTTTTTGTTTGTTTGTTTGTTTGTTTGTTTGTTTGTTTGTTGCTTGACATCATGTTCATATGCTTCTGCAGTAAAATTCCCTGAAAATTAATAATAGTTAAGACAAATGTGAAAAAGAAATACTAGCATATTGTGATCAAAGAAATTAATATTTTATGCATATAGCAGGAACACTAATTACTTTAATTATAGGCTAAAAGAATAGTAAATATCTTATAATTTAGTGTATTTTATAGAAGAAATATATGTGGTGTGATTGTAGTCATTCATTTGGAAGAATTGGGAGAGGTAATCAGAATCTATATGCATATGCCAAGAGTTTATCCTATTTGGTACTTCATAATGATGGCTTAATTTTCAGAAAATTTTTATTGCAGGACAGCAGAGTATTTGTTTTTTAAAGACTCTGGTTGCCTCATCACAGTGTGATATGAAATTAGAGGACATGAAAACATCTGTGAAGAGAAAGAAAATTCAATTGACTCTTAGATTTGGAAGCTGTAATCTACCAAACCAAAATAAGCAGCATGGATATAACATTGTTTTGTGAAAAAATGCTTTGTAAAAATCTGGAAACTGTATATACCCCCCTATTTTGTAATTATATTTTAATTGTTTCTTTACATGCTTCCTTCCAGCTAGATGGGAAACTTCTTGAATGAACATAATAGGCATTTAGAATATGTTTTAGAAATGAATGCTCCCTTGCCTGCCCTGCAGTCCAAACACTTATTCCCAGTAACCCTTAGCAATCATTTTTCAATCCAAATAATCATCTGTTACAGTAAATTATGTGGTATGCTGTCCAGAAACACCTTTTGAACTAACATGTTCAAACTTAGGGACCAGGAGTATTGAGCAGTAACTATGCATAGCTAGACCCTCTCTGGAAACTACCCTGTATTGAAGAGAGCTGCCTCTGATGCCTCTGAAGTTTTCTTTCTCTCTCTCTCTCTCTCTCTCTCTCTCTCTCTCTCTCTCTCTCTCTCACACACACACACACACACCACTGCCTTCTTTGCATTCAATGGTTGGTCAATGCAATGGCACAAAGTCCTCCTCCCCAATAACCACCCCAGCTCCAGGGCTCCTTAGGATTAGGAGGCATTTCTATTGCAACTGCTTTGAAGTTCACCTTTTCCTCTCCTCAAGCATGCATCTCTCCCCGACTGGTAGTATTCCCCAGAGCACTCCCTAATAAACCTCCTACATAATATCTGCCTCAAACTCTGTTCTACAGAACTTAACATGCAACATCGGTGGCACTGTATAAAAAAGGTAGATTTTCCAGGCCTCATTCTAGATCTACTAAAATAAAATTAAAAAATTTAGGAGAACCAAGATGGCGGCATAGGTAAAACACCTATCTTGCCGTCATACACAACAATTTTAAAACTACAACTTAATGAAAGAACAAGCACCTTCCAGAATCACCAGAAAGCTGGCCGAGTGAAAATTCCACAAATAAAAGTGAAGATAAGACACTGTGTTTCGGAGGAGCGGCTGAGGACAGCGTTGAAGATTCACGTGGAGAGAGGTTTGGAGTGCACGCCAGCAGATAGGGCGGGCAGCTGAAAACCGGCCAGTTTTCTCGAATGGGGAGACAAAGACGTCCCACTGGACTGATTCTCCAGCTCTGGGCGAAGTCCAGGGAACCCACTATCATACGGGGTAAAAACTGGATAGTGGGAGGGCACGCCGAAGCTCAGGTGATGCAGGGGTCTGCTGGCTTGTGGAGAAGGCAAGCTTGCGCGTGAACTTGGGAACAGTGCAGCTACGTGACAGCATAGAGAGTGCTCATGACTGGCTCTCTCATTCGGAAAACCGTCAGACTGCTTTGTTTTACGACCCTGGGTGAGACCTTGGGTGTGCAGACTCATTTGGGGAGAGTCTGAACTCTCCGGCAGCTGGTGGAGCTCTGCAGCGGCTCTCTCTCAGAGGTGCTGGCGGCCATTGCCACCGACACAGACTCCCTGGGGCCACATAGGGTGGAGCTAACGCTGTCTGCTTGGCTCGGAGACTCCACCCATCCAACCTGAGCACAGATGAGCTTCACAGACAATTGGCCTGGAGGTCAACCCCTCCAAGTGCTAACGATTAACCTGAGCTTAACTTCAGCAAGACTGTGCAACCCATATCTACCTCAGGTAACTGGGGAGGCTGACCCACTGTCCCTTGTAGGAAGTCTACCACACAAAGCTAATTGACCAACTCAAGGAAGCAGCCACCATGCAGAGACATGGAAAGAAATCAGATGTGAAAAAATGGAGGAAAAAAATGACTGGACATGGAATTCAAAACCACGGTTATAGGGCTTCTCAAGAGGCTCCTACAAAAGGTTGAGACCTATAAGGAAATAAGCAAGACCACAAAGGAAATGAACGAGACCCTCAAGGATATGAATGAGACCTGCAAGGAAATGATCAAGACCAACGTGGAAATGATCAAGACCAACGTGGAAATGAATGAGTCCTACAAGGAAATGAACAAGACCGTCAAGGATATGAAGGAGACTCTCAAGGATATGAAAAAGGACCAACCAGAAATTAAGCATACTCTGACTGAAATAAAAAATATTATACAAAGACCTAAAAGTGCTCTGGAGCACGCCAAGAACCAAGTTAAAGATTTGAAATACAAAGAGGTAAAATCCACTCAGCTGAAAAAGCAAGAAACCAAAAGAATCCAAAAAATTGAAGATAGTGTAAGGGGTCTCTGGGACAACATCAAGCACACCAACATCCGAATTATAGGGGTGCCAGAAAAAGAGAGAGACCAAGACAATGAAAACCTATTTGAAGAAATAGTGACCGAAAACTTCCCCCACCTGGTGAAATAAATAGACTTAGGAGTCCAAGAAGCGCACAGAACCCCAATATATAGGAACCCTAAGAGGACCACACCAAGGCACATCATAATTAAAATGCCAAGAGCAAAAGACAAAGAGAGAATATTAAAAGCAGCAAGAGAAAAAGAGTTAGTTACCTATAAGGGAGCACTCATACGATTGTCAGCAGATTTCTCAACAGAAACTATGCAGGCCAGACGGGAGTGGCAAGAAATATTCAAAGTGATGAATAGCAAGAATTTACAACCAAGATTACTCTATCCAGCAAAGCTATCATGTAGAATGGAAGGTCAGATAAAGTGCTTCACAGATAAGAAAAAGCTAAAGGAGTTCATCACCACCAAACCAATATTATATGAAATGCTGAAAGATATTCTTTAAGAAGAGGAAGAAGAAAAAGATAAAAGTGTAAATTAGGAACAACAAATACACATCTATCAACAAATGAATCTAAAAATCAAGTGAATTAATAAGCTGATGAACAGGATAAACTGATGTAACAGAATCATGGACATAGAGAGGGAATGGACTGACAACTCTTAAGGAGATAGGGGGTGTGGCAAGTGCAGCAAGAGACTGGACAAAAATCATGCAACTATGGGAGAGAACAGTGGAGGGGGGTGAGGGCGAAGGGTGGGATGGGTACCAGGTGGAGGGGAACTATAGGGGGGAAAAAAGAGAACAATGTAATTAATAAACTGAACAATAAAAAAAAACTTTTTAAAAATTAAATTAAAAAATTTAAAGCATGTGAACATTTTTAGTTTTGTAATTCATATGCCAGAAGTTTGCCTTAAAAAGTTTCTATTTCCATAAAAAATAGCAATCCGTTCTTCTGCTTTTTATGAACCTCTAAGTCTCAAAACTAGTTGCTATCTGACCTTTAAAAAAATCTATATCTTCTAGTCTACCATTTCTCAGCTAATGGCTTCTTTGAGTATCTGTCATCTAAACTGGGTACTTACATTTTATTTCTTGTGTTTACTTAGGCCTGCATCTATTAATAGGTGGTTACAAAGCTGTACCCTCTAATTTGTTCCAACCAGATCCCTTGTAGGGCAAAATAAAATTCTTTAGAACTATTACAAAATAAAATCAGTAAAGATATAGATATAGATATAGATATAGATATAGATATAGATATAGATATAGATAGATATATAGAGATATATAGAGATATAGATATATAGATACACACACACACACACACACACACACATACACAATATGCTATGGCCTACAATGAAGGGGATGCAAATTGCATCCGTTTTAAATATTTAGTAATCCCCAAACCCTGTTTTTTCAGACTTTGCCACTAACATCTTTTAAATAAGGGGATGATCATCAATATTGCAATTTTGTGATATACCTTAGTCTGTTTCTCTCTGAAATAAATCTGTGTGACCACACTTACCACCTGTGTGATAAGACATCTTAAAGAATCATCCCTGTGATGAAAAGCTCTTCATTCCAATTGTAATAACTATATAACACGCAAGTCCAAGGGAAAGCATGTGAAATATGCAAAAATTCTTTTAAAATAAGCCTACTGGGCCAACAGTTGCCAAAAAATTTAAATGGGCATCTTTTTATTCTTTCATTTCAATGAGCTTTCCATTTTCACTCCCTCGCTATAATATAAAGAGGTTGGCTCTGGAAGATAACTAGCAAAAAAGAAAAAAAATGAAACCTGGAGTGTGTGTGCCAAGATTCAATCTGCTGTGCCTGGAAAAGTGCTGAGACCTCAAAACATTGAGAAATTTGTTCCTGAACAGAAACGCTGACACCACTTATTTGTATCAATTCAACCCCCTGAGTTGTGTGGGTGCAATGTGCTACTTTCATTCCTTAAGATATTTTGTCTAACTCCAAGGCAGGCAAACCACACAGAAAATCATTTCTCCAACTCTAAATATCCTCATAAATTAACTGGGGACAAGATGCAAAGGCTTGTTCTCAGTTTCATGAGAAAAGATGGGTATCAATCATCAAAATGGCTCCCTAAATGTGATCACTCTATACAATCACACTATAATGCCTCCAAATTTGGATCAGTTTTCAAGCTGGGCAACTTACCTGGAGAAAGGCTGGCAAACTACAAGTCTCAGACCAAATCCATCTTTTTATACACACTCTGGGTTAAGAGTGATATTTACATTTTCAAATGGTTGGAAAAAAATCAAAAGAAGAATAACACTTCATCTTCTGTGAATATTATATGAAACTAGTGGCCCGGTGCACAAAATTTGTGTATGGTCACTCAAGCCCGGCCTGTACCCTCTCCAACCTGGGACTCCTTGGACAATGTCCAACTGCTGGTTTAGGCCAAAAAACTGGCAGTCAGATATCCCTCTCGCAATCTGGGACTGCTGGCCCCTAACCTTTCACCTGCCTGCTTGCCTGATCACTCCTAACCACTCCGCCTGCCAACCTGCTCACCCCCAACTGCCCCCCTCCTGGCCTGATCACCCGAATCACCTCTGCCTCAGCCCCACCACCATGGCTTTGTCTGGAAGGATTTCCAGAAGGTCCCCCAATAGGTCCCATTCTAATTATCGTATTACCCTTTTATTAGTATAGATTCCATTTCTGAGTCCATAAATAATATTTATTGGGATACAGTCACATTAATTTATATAGTGTCTAGGGCTCAATGGCAGAGCTGAGTAGTGGCAGCAGAGACCTCTGCTCCACAAAGCATGAGTTTTTACTATCTGGCCTTTTAAAAAAAATGTTGCCAACCCCTGACCTAGAGCACTGCAATTTACAAGGCTGTTTGATATGCATCTTGGTCATGCTAATTAACATTAGATTTATAGTTGTTCATGGTATTTTCTTACAATCCTTTGTACATCTCTGGTGTCAATTGTTGCTTCATTACTTTCGTTTCTGATTTTATTTACTTGGGTCCTCTCTCTTTGTTTTTGATTAATCTGGCTAGGGTTCATCAATCTTGTTTATCTTTTCAAAGAACCAGCTCTTAGTTTCATTCATTTTTTTCTTTTAGTCTCTATGTCATTCATTTATTCTCTGACCTTTATTATTTATTTCCTTCTTCTTACTCTGGGCTCTTCTTATTCTCTTTCTAGTTCTTTAAGTTGTAGGGTTAAGTAGTTTATTGATGATTTTTCTTTTTCTTTCTTTTTTTTTTTTTAGGTACATCTGTAGTGCTAAGAACTTCCCTCTTGGATCTGCTTTCACTGTGTCCATAGGTTTGGGGTTGTGTGTTCATTTTTATTTCTTTCCAGGAAGTTTCTTTATTTCTTTCTTGACCTCATTGGTAACCCATTCATTATTTAGTAACATGGTATTTAGCCTCCATGTGTTTGAATGTGTTTGAGTGTTTTTACTGTAGTCAATTTCTAATTTCATTCCATTGAGATCTGAGATTATGCTTAATGTGATTTTAATGTTCTTGAACTTAACTTTTTTGTGTCCTACCTAGCATGTGGTCTATCGTTGAGAATGGCCCATGTATACTTGAGACGAATATATATTCTGCAGCCTTGAGGTGAAATGTTCTATAAATGTCAATTAAATCCATCTAAGTCATTATGTCATTTAGTCTCACTCTTTTCCTTTTTTGCCTGGAAAAATCTATCTAGGGAAGTCAGTGGGGTAATAAAATCTCTTACTATGACTATATTGCTGTCAATCTTTCCCTTAAAGTCCTCCAGAAAATTTTTATATATATTTAGGTACCCCTACATTGGGTGCATATATGTTTATCAAGATTATATTCTCTTATTGGATCAATCCCTGTAGTATTATGTAGTGACCTTTGTAATTGCCTTCATTTTGAAGTCTATTTTGTCAGATATGAGTATTGCTACCTCAGCTCCTTTTTATTTTCCATTTGCATGGAAATTTTTTTCCAGCCCAATTAGTATTTGGTTTATAATAATGTTGGCATCCTTTAATTTCTCAATGCTGTAATCAAAATTAATTTGTTTACAACTTGGTACTTTGTGTGGTAAAGGGCCAAAGATGAAACTCTTGGAAAGCATATCCTGTCTGAAAATCTGAACTAACAAAGTTGTCACTCAAAGAACAAACAGAAGTTTCTCCCTTTGGCTCCTCAGATACTCCAATGCAGTGAAGAATCCTGAACATGTTATCTTTCTCTTAGATTCTTAATATTTCTCATGCAGATATAACAGATCTTTCTGACAAGGTCAGACTCTTCTGAAATTGAGTTACTAAAGCAATTTTGTACATTCTCTCTACACATGTCATTGGCCTTGCCCTGAAGATACTATTGCATCAGAAAAAAAACACTTTCATCTCTTCCACTATTTTCTCTCTACATTTTACATTTGAGGAGCTATGGAATATATATATATATATATAACTGTTATACCTTTTATCTGATACATATAGAGGGAAGATATATAATGATTACCAATCCACTAATTAGGTATATATAAAGTTTATTAAGGATAATGGCCAAGCAAATACTAAACTAAAATCCAGGAAGAATAGGATCTAGTCCTTGTGCGACTTATAATTATGTCACTTTGGGAAAATTTCTTGACCCTCCCCCTAGGTCTAGTACCCCACCAGAGATCACATCACCTCTATGGGCCATTCTTATTTAAAAGTATCTCTGCTTCTGAATATTTGTTGAATATTTCATTTAATCCAAGTCTCAGTTTATTCATCTCTAAATTAGTGATAAGATCTATGAGATAGGTGATTAATTAAACTGAGAAAATGTACTGAAAGAACTTGGCACATAGTGCTCCAAAGATGATTATAATAGCATACTTTGTGTCTTTAGATCATTTCAAACATGATAAGCACTTAGAGAAGAGGATAGGTAGTAGGGGCAACCCCACAAAGTGAAAAAGATGCTTCTTCTTTTTGAAAGTTGTTGAAATCCATGACAAACCTTCTCTTGATACAAAAACTCTTCTCACCCTGCTTACATGAGGCACAAATCCCAAGCTTTTGACAGATGACCATACTCTTTACTCATTCTTGATTAGCACAGACCAAGAGGCAGAATGTGGTTCTTCCATATGAAAAATAATTGCAAAGATACTCAAATCCACAACCACACTTCATAGTGAGAGATCCCAGCAAGAAATCTCACTGGACAACTTAAAATATAAAATATCTTCTTCCTATTTTACCTTATTTTAGAAACTCAAGGTATATTAATCACTTTCACTAAAACAAGCTCTGTCTCAAAACCAAAATTTATAATCTCGAAGTTGAAGACTATTTTGTAATCTCAAGGGTCATCAATGTATGATTTCTCAATCATTGTAAATATTTTTATATTTCAATAGTTTTCTTGGAAGATCATAACTATTATTGAATTTTTTCAGCACTATAACTTCATACATCACAGTCACAAAAGAGTTTACATTTAAAATGATCAATCACACCCCAGAGAGGGCTTAACACCATCACATTAACCTTTAAAATGATAACATTTCTTAACCAATAATAAAAAAAAATTGGGATAAATAGCAGAAGCACCTGAATTTGAGCAAGTGCTCCTTGATTCTTTTTCAATTTCTTTCCATGAATTCATAGAGTTTCTGGATTAAAACTTTTACTCTATGTGTCTGGTTATTTGTCTGAATGTGGGGTCAACAATAAAATCTTGATAATGCCCTAAGATTCAACATTTAAGGTTACAATTGTTTAAATATGATGCTCTCACACAGGTGTTAATATAAATATAATTCATTGAGGCCAAGACTTGATTAAAAGTGAATGAAAATACAGAGAACACTTAAGAACAATTAAAATGTTTGTTAGGTTCATTTTTTCATTTATTTGTAACTAGAGGCCTAGTGCACAAAATTTGTGCACTAAGGCCATACCCTCTCCAATCTGGGACCACTTAGGCATGATCCCTTCTCACAATCCAGGACTGCTGGCTCCCAACTGCTCATCTGCCTGCCACCTGATCACCCCCTGACCACTCCCCTACCAACCTGATTAATGCCTAACTGCTCCCCTGCCAGCCTGATTGCCCCCAACTGCCCTCCCCTGCCAGCCCAATTGCCCTTAACTGCCTTCCCTTGCAGGCCCAGTTGACCCCAACTGCCCTCGCTTGCAGGCCTGGTCCCCCCCAACTGCCCTCCCCTGCACACCTGGTCATCCCCAACTGCCTCCCCTGCCAGTCTGGTCACCCCTAATTGCCCTCCCCTGCCAGGCCAGCCACCCCTAACTGCCCTCCCCTGCCAGCCTGGTCACCCCCAACTGCCCTCCCCTGCAGGCCTGGTTGCCCACAACTGACTTCCACTCCTGACCTGGTCACCTCTACCTGCCTTCCCCTGCTGGCCATCTTGTGGTGGTGATCTTTGGCCACATGGGGGCAAACATCTTTGACCACATGGGGACGACGATCCTGTGCAAGAGTGTGAGGGTCAATTTGCATATTACCTCTTTATTATATAGGATAGGCATTTGCAATTTTTAATAGCATAAACCCTGGAGATTCCATGCCCACTATCAAGGACAGTGAATTAACATTATTAATAGAGGATGGTAACTGCTGAGAAGATGTACCCATGTCTATGGGAATAAAGATGAGAGGTATTCAGGTTAGAAGTTAGGAAGATGAAAATAATGCCCACTTGTTGCAGAGCCAGAAGAGAATTGGTTACTTGTCTGGGGTAGAGGAAGAGTGGAGGTGGGGAACAGCGAGAAAGAAAAGAGAGACTTCAAAGTAAAGTAAGTACACATGGAAAAGCATGGGGGTATTTCACAGTGTATGGGTTCTAAAAGTAGTTAGTTATGGGCCTGAGTATGCTGTATTTTGGGAAAGTGGCCAGAGATGAAAATGCCAGGTCACGAAGAGCCATGTAAATCATGCTAATGATCTTGAACTTCAACCTGAAAGCTCTGGGAACCCAGTGGAGGATTTTAAGCAGGAAGATGACTAATCAGTTTTGACATTAAGAAAAATGTAAACAAAAGTTGGGAAAGATATAGGTATGAGTGTTGAAGGGACACAAAATAAAGGAAGGTGCACAATTTAGGAGTCTATTGCAGTAATGCAGACAGTCAATTGTGAGCGCATGTGAAAGAAATCCTGGAAAGAAGGCCAGTGATACAACAAGAAATATTTAGTAAGATTTGCTGCTTTGTCATAAATAGAGTGAATGTAAAGCTAGGACAACTCCTAGATGTACTAGGATGAATTGAATGACTGCATGGACTGTGGCACTATTCACTGTAAGAGAGAAGATTGGAGATACACTATTGATCACATTTTTATTTTTGGTGTTTATTTATTACATATAAAGAATTTCATTTATCAGAAAGATTTTTTTAATTAACTTTCAAAAGTTCTGAAGAACAAAACTATTATACAATAGTTTAAGGACAGGGAGAGAAGGAGTTGAGCTAAATTTTCATATATGCCCAAACAGAATATACAGCATCATGGGTTGTGGGAAAAGTGAGAAAAAAATATTAAAATTCAATGCTTGAGTTTCAATGGCCAAACCAAAGTGAACAAGAGTTAAGAAGGTTTAATACAGCTCCTGGGAAGAAAGACATGTAACTTGTCAGGGAGAGCAGATCAAAGGAACCAAATGATTTGATAAGAGGTAGTACTCCCACACAAGAAAATATCTCGAAGAATTAAAGAGACCAAAGGTAATATTTTTAAAAAATATATATTTTATAGCCCTAACCAGTTTGGCTCAGTGGATAGAGCATCATCCTGAAGATTGAAGGGTCCCAGGTTTGATTTCAGTCAAGGGCATGTGCCTTGGTTGTGCAGGAGGTGGCTGATCAATGTTTCTCTTTCATCAATGTTTCTAACTCTCTATCCCTCTCCCTTCTTCTCTGTAAAAATCAATAAAATATATAAAAATAAAAAATATATTTTATAGAAACTACCAAGATTTGACTAATTATATGTATGTATCAGGGTGAATGCAGATAGTTTACAAAATATGCCTACGTTTAGATCTAAAAACTATGAAAATGAAAAATGTCAGCATGACTTTACTTTGTCAAAAGCAGCAGTGACTGTTCACACACAACATTCCAGTATCCTACAGGAAGAAGAGCTTAGATCTAATGCTTTTGGTATAATGAACATATTTGCAATTATGAGATACTTCATACAAATATGCAGAAACAAAGCCAGAATACACTTTTCAAGAAGGAAAAAAACTGGCAAAGTTTCCTGAACAGAAGCCCCACTTATACCAGATCTGGTACTATTGGGTGCCAGACATCCACAGCAGGCACAGACGGTGAAGCTCCTATTGCTTGCTTCACAGATTGCTGTCTGGTTGCAATTTCTAGTCATATGTGATTTGGTGGAGCAGAGAAAGCCCCCTGGCTTTCTTCTATCAGTTCTGCATCCGTAGCTCCATCCATCAAAATAAACATAATGGCCCACAAAGATTAACCCCAGGTATAGCTCCTGTATCCACAAAGCCTTCCTTTACCCCTATGCAAAAAGAAAGGAACATGTTAATTTACAAATTTTGCAGCAGCACAGGCTGAATAAGGGTGATGAGAGGGGAAGCATCCTCAGCTGTCATCCCTGCCTTTCACTTCTATAAGCTCTGCATCTTTCCTCCTTCCTCGATCTCTCCCTTCCTCTCATGTTTTAAATCAGGACCGAGATCATTTTCACAGCATTGTCTTTTCCAAAATAAATGGTCTCAGGGAGGTCATCAAAGCATCATCCACATAGCCACTTAAACATTTATGCTGCGTGCTTCTATGGGCACACTATCAATAGAAAAATAAGCAAGGTTTGTTCTAAAGCTAGCAGGAGCACTCTAATATAAAAAGATGGTTATGGGCTATATTTTTTAAATGTAATTTGATAGGCGCCAAAATAGAAATAGGAAAAGGAGGTCAAAGAAAAATCCAGAAGAAACTAGAAATTTTAGTATTTTGTTAAACAAGTGGATTTTTTAAAGCCCTTTTCCCATCACACACACGGAAGCAAGGACATTGCAGATGGCCTTTCCATATGCAATGTCTACTCTCCCCACAACTTATAATTTTGCACAGGATTTAAGAAAAACCAAGCCTATTCTAAGTTTCTCTTCTCCTACTAAATCATGCCAAAAATCAGGACCTAATTAACAACAAAAAATGGTATTAATTTAAAAGTCATAATCGCAGGAATTGGAAATTCACACATACACACACACACACACACACACACACACACACACACACACACGATAATCTCTGCAGATAAATACCCATATCTTTTTTAATGTATCTTTATTGTTGAAAGCATTACAGATATCACTTTCTTTCTCCCCCATTGTCACCCTCCACCCCACTCCTGCCCCCTTCCCCAGGACTTCACTGCACTATTGTCTGTCCATGATTATGTATGTATGCATATAAATTCTTTGGTTAATCTCTTCCCACCCCCGACTCAAGGCTTTCCTCTGAAGTTCATCAATCTGTTGCATGTTTCCATGTCTCTGGATCTATTTTGTTTGTCAGTTTATTTTGTTCATTAAATTCCACATGTGAGTGAGATCATGCAATACTGTCTTTCTCTGACTGGCTTATTGAGCTTTCTCTTGAATTTTACACACATCCTGCAGGACTACAGCTCATCTTCAAGTGCTCATGCCCCAGAAGAAGGTGTGTGTCCTCTCTTACACCAACAATTACTTAAACCTCAATTTACCTTAAAAAATGGGGGGAGTAGTGAAAACGCTATAAATAGGAACTCTTTCAAAAGTAACTGTGGCACTTTTATACTTTCAAAACCTGTGTTTAGGAGTTACATTAGAGTTAACCAAAAACACACTACTCTCTCTCACCCCTACCTTCAGGACTTAATTATTTCTTTTCCACATATCAACGTTGAGAATTTCTTTGAGGGTCATATTGCTTCTATATGATAAAAGAAAACAAATGGAAACACAATTTCAGATATGAAATATAGAACAAGCAATTGCCTCCTATACCTAGTTTAATTTTCTGTGTATTTCTCTCCTCACTTAAAATAATCTTTTTCAGCAAGTAACTGTAAAATTAAAGAAAGCAAATAATCTTGTTTTAAGACACTAGAGACATTTTTATTTCTCTAAGGAAAAGGCATAACATGTTAACTAAATGATAACATTAAAAGAATATACATCTAAAACTATCTAAAGGACAGGTCTCAGTAGACAAACACATTTCACCACATTTCAGGTTTAGAAGTGGCCAACTACCAGACAATCAAGGGAAATGAATCAAACCCAGGTGATCAATCATGAGATCAATGTTTTACCCAGATCTCATTCCCATACATATTTATTTTTAGGACAATTGTGCCTTTAAGCAAGAGCATAAGGTACCACTAATAGGAATCCAAATAATATTCATAGACATATACACATATGTAGCATTTTTTACTCCAATAACCAATCTCTTTCCCTTCCTCCCTCCCTCCACCTGCACTTCCCTCCCATACACACACACACACACACACACACACACACACACACACCGCACACATACACACTATCTCACTGTGGAAATATTTTACCAGGTTAGAGATGGTGTTGCTTTTGCTACTTCTCATTAACTCTTTTTCTTGATCTATGCTAACCATTCCAGAATATTCTGAATGTATGTCACCTTGATAAGACAGTTTCCAATTATTGACATTTTATGGCTGTCTTTGTATAAAGGATTCCAATTGGGTATTTATTAAATTCGTTTTGTCACTGGCATTGTGAAAACAAAGGCTTTATCACAGGGAAAAGGGAGAGTTGGAGATGGTGCACAAATCCCGTTGCAAACATTCCGGATTTACTTGGGAGCACTCAGTATTTGTGGGAGTGACTGTTTTCTGCTGAAAGCATAAAGGAGCTTAGGCCTTTAACTGCTCTCAGTGACTGAGAGTGCATTAAAGGATTAGTATAAGAAGCATGCCTGACATGAATAAAGCCACATTCTACACATCATACATAGCCACCAATGTAGTTGTACACATCATCTGAAGCATGTACTAAGGAAAAGACAGAATATAGAATTATGATTTATACTGTATGCATGTTCTCTCCATACCAAATGAAAGGAAGTAAATGCAGCCCTGGCCAGTGTGGCTTAGTTGTTTGAGCTTAGTCCCATGCACTGAGAAACCGCAGGTTCAATTCCTGGTAGGGGCACAATGCCCGGTTGCAGGCTTGATCCATGGTAGGGGGAGTGAGAGCAGGAGATAGCCGATTGATGATTCTCTGATCAATGTGTCTTTTTCTCTCTCTCCCTCTCCAGTCCTCTCTGTCTAAAATCAATAAAAACATTTTTTAAAATAAATGCAAACACAATTTCAGATAAGAAATGTAGAACCAGAAGTTACCTTCTGTAACCAGTTTAATTTTCTGAGTATTTTACTGCTCACACACACACACAAAAAAAATCTGTACAGCAAATATTCATTATATTAAATTATATGAACAATCTTGTTTATAAACCCCTGTAGAATTTTTTTATTTCTCTGGTTGATAGGGAAAAAAATCTACAGTATTAAAAGATGTCTAAATCTACACCGGCACACACACAACTCAAAGAAGCATTTATCACAGTAACCATGGCAATCTGTTTCCAAAGAGGTAATTCCCAAACACAGTTTTTCAACAATTTAGGCTATTCCTGGGACCTCAAGGATTGCTATTAAAATGTCATCATCAATGACAATAACAACAAAAGTGTCACGTAATTTTCATTATGCTGTGTGGCAGCACTTTGGAGGGGACATTAAAATGGTGGAGACATTAAAAAAATCAAATTAATTGTTTTGAACTTTCAAAGATTGTCAATCACATATTTCAAGGAAATAAATATGAAGCTGTGAATTCTTTTCAAATAGCACTGGACACTTTAGCTTGTTCTCATGGTAGTGACCAACCCAAAGAACTCAAAGGATGTTCCCACTATGTAAAATGAAAGCAGGGATATTTGAAGTGGCCAACACTGACCACTGGTGTCCCTACATGCTCTCCTATGAAATTTTTCTTCCCTCCCAGGCCCCCATGTTAACCCAACTTCTTATCTTCCCTACCATGAACACTTATTTTTCTCCATACCCATTTTTTAAAGACCTAGAATAATCGAACAGAAAGAAAAGGAAATAGAAAAAAGAAAGTTGCAATCTTATTACAAGTGCAGCCACAAATGATAAGTAATACTTTGAGTAATTTCACTGCGGTGAGCTTCATTTTCTTTAATCCACAAAATAAAGAAACTGAACTAAATGTTCTAGCTCTAGCATTTTCCTAATACATGTGGCTGGCATACCTTACTTTAGATTATGGAATTGGTATTACTTTGATGTATGACCTTCACTTGATAGTGATCCTCTTTGATTTAGGTTGCCACTTCTTAGTATATTACCCAAAAGAGTATCCATTTTAAAATTTTATGTGATTAGGCAGTAGCCTCTTCAATATTTCAGTGAAAACTCTCTAAACTTACATGAATGTATACAGAGAAAAAGCTAGATCGGAGGAAGACAATATTTATTTTAACAAGGTGGTAATATGTGTTGTTAAGGACTAGTTGATAAAGAATTTATTAAGTGGAGGACAACTCTACAGTATGAATCTTGTTCTCTGCAGCCTTTTTCTCTGAAAAGGAATGTTTGAAAGATACTGAGGCAATGTGACAAAGCAACTTTGAAATCCTTAGAAATAAGGTAGTAATTGCAAGTAAGCACATATTATTGAACAACAAGCTAACAGAAAATCAAATTGCATTTCTGGCGGCGGGGGGTGGGGGAAGACCATATTTTATAACCATTAATTTAAAACAAATGAAAGTGATACCATAGCCAATATGGCTCAGTTTGTTGAACATCATCCCATATACCAGACGATTACAGGTTTGATTCCCAGTCAGGACACATGCCTGGGTTTCAGGCTCCATTCTCAGTAGGGAGCATGCAGGAGGCAATCAATGTTCTCTCTCAGATCAATGTTTCTCTCCCTCTCTCTCCCCTCCTCTTTCTCCAAAACCAATAAAAACATATTTTTAAAATAAGAAAAATGGAAGTGAAATGACAGCGATGTTGAAATTAACATACGTGATATGTATCTGTGACTTGGTTAGCATTCTACAACTAAAAAAGAAACAAAAAGCAACATAAAAATTAAGACCACTAGAAAGTAAACAGAATATAAAAAATAAACAACCACCACCACCATCGAGGGGATTAGTAAGTGGTTCTCAAACATAGCTATCTGGCCCGGCCATTGCTCCCTAGTGGTTGGGCACTGACCCATGTACCAAGAGATCACTGGTTCCATTCCTGGCCAGGCCACATGCCAAGACTGTGGGCTTGATTTCCAGAAAGGGTTATGCAGGAGCCAACTGATTGATATTTCTTGCTCATTAGTGTTTCTATCTCTATCTCCCTCTCCCTTCCTCTCTCTAAAACAAATGAAAAAAAATATTTTAGTAGCTATCTGTCATGGATATATGCCCTGCGTAGAATCTCTCTTGGAAATACGTACTTGACATAGAAGCCACCCCTGACTGTCATTAGCCATTGGGTATTTATGAAGTTTTCTGTCAGGTTACTAAATTTTAATTATAAGTATCTGCTGACATAAGGTTACAGTGAACTTCCAATACCTTTGGAAAAAATAAATGGCACATATTTTCTGAGACAATGAAATCACTGTCTTAAGACTAGTATATATATTTGTAAATTATTGCTCAATAAACTTTTAAAGTAAAATTCTAAATATTTATAATTTTGAAACTATATTTACACAATACGATAACTTATATGTCAGCTAAAACCTCCCTATTTTTTGAGATGTATAAAAAATCTAGAGGATTACCTTAAGCCCCTAATCACATGTCTTATAGTTCAAAAGAAACATTTCCCATCTTCTCATACTCTCATACTGAACAACTTAATCTTCTGCAGTGGCTTATCAAGCTTTTGGCCCCAAAACACAGTTCCTTCCCTAAAAGCAATTATGGTGCCAGGTGGTTACAATAATGATGTTTTAATATCTTGACAAAAATACTTAAGTTCATAACACAAAAAAAACCTGCACTACTGAGAACAAATTTACATAGAAGTCTATTACTAGTATACACCTTAATCATTTCCATGGTTCAATTATATTACAACTAGAGACCCAGTGCATGAAGTTCATGCATGGGCAGAGTCCCTAGTTGCTGCCGGCTGCCAGTGGGAGCCTCCCTTGACATCCATGTTGGCCTGGCACTGCCCACTCACCTGGACTACCATCCCGTTTTGGTCCCGCTCTCATCAGGGCTCAGTGAGGCCAGCAATGCCTCCACTGCCACCCACTGCCAGCACTGCAGCCACCATGTTTCACGTCACCCCCAGGTGGTCAGTGTACATGTAATTCCTGGTGGTCGAACTTCCTCCTATGGGGGCAATTTCCATATTAGCCTTTTATTGTATAGGATATTTTATAGGATTGTTTTAGAGATTTATATATGTTCATCATTACCCACACCTCAGTTAGGAAGCTGCTCTGTACTTTTACAAAGAATGTGATAGTAGGTTCTAGCTGGGTACCTCATTTGCTTAGAGCATCAGTTCAATAGACCAAGGTTGGGGGTTCAATCCCCAGTCAGGGCACATACACGAAGCAATAAATGAATACATAAATAAGTGGATCAATGTGTGTGTGTGTGTGTGTGTGTGTGTGTGTCTCCCTTGCCTTTCTCTAAAATCAATTTTTTAAAAAGAATGGGAGAGTAGTCAAGTGACCAACTAAAATCTGAATTGAATAGCTAGACATTTTAAACCTAATCATGGATCATTTATGTCAATTGATTCACTTTTTAGCACTATTCAATATCTGGCCTACATCTGTGTACATCCACCTTTTTGTCCATGGAGCTTCACCTTGTTTCTATATTTTTATATTTTATCATCCTTGATAAATACAGTAAGAACTTATAATTAAAGACTTTATCATGGTCCTAATCTTAAGCTTTATATTAAACTACAGGACCAGTGCACAAAATTTGTGCAGGGGGTGGAGGGTATCTCAGCCCAGCCTACACCCTATCCAATACAGGACCCTGCAGGGGATATCCAATTGCCTCTTACAATCTGGGACTGCTGGCTCCTAACCACTCACCTGCCTGCCTGCCTGATTGCCCCTAACCTCTCTGCCTGCCTGCCTGATCACCCCTAATCACCTCTTCCTGCCTGCCTGATTGCCCCTAACTGCTCCCCTGCTGGCCTGATCACCCCTAATCACTTCTGCCTCACCCCACACCCAAAACTCAGAAGTCCCTCCTCTGGCCAGTTGCATATACCCAGGACCCAGACCAGTTTTACCCAGGCCAGCCGCTGCCACAGAGGCTGTGGGCAGGCGTCTTCACCCAGGCTGCAGCCGCAGCCACAGGGGCTGTGGGCAGGCGTCTTTACCCGGGCTGCAGCCACAGGCACCTGGGACTACAGGGTGTGTAATTTATCCCTCTCCTGGGCCACAGCCTGGCTGGTCCCCATTCCACTCTCCCCAGTGTTGAGTGTCTGAGCCTTTATGGTGTGATGGCCTGAGGGCATAATGACCATTTGCATATTAGCTGTTTATTATATAGTATGAGTTTTCTTAATTAATCCTTATACATTCACTTATATATAAACATAGCAGGAATACTTTTTTGGTTTTATTTCTATAATAAGCAAACTGTCACATGTCAAAGGAAAATGCAGAGACAAAACCACTCAAAAATGTATCTTGACTTATAGAATTTTAACTTTTAAGGGTCCTTAACAGCAGGTACTTAGAGAAAAAAGTCCACAAGGCTACCAAGGTAACAATTATTCTATTCATGGTGGAACCAGCAGTTTCCTTATTGGTTCATCATATCTGAACAGGACTTCACATGTCTACAAACATTAGTTTTGAAAAATTAAGTGAATGAATTGTTTCCATATATATTTATATAATTTATCTCAGGATGCATTTTTGAAGAAAAGAAACAGGGGAGAGTGATTGATATAGACGCAGGGTGGCCTCGAACAGGCTGTCAAGCTACAGGGGGAAGGCTGGAGTGGAGGGGAGGCAGATGCTGGGGGAGATCAACCGAAGGACTTGTATGCATACATATGAACATAACCAATGAATGAAAGACTCTGGGGTGGGGAGGGAGGCAGGTGGGGACATGTGCTGGGGGGTAGGGGAGGCTAGGGGGCGGATATTGGGGGGGGGGGAAACATATGTACTACTATTAAATATAAGTTATATTGTAAATAAAATTTTTAGAAAAAGAAAAAAAAATTTATCTCAGGATGCAAAGTGCTTTATATTTTCAAACCATGGTGCATGAAATGCTTAGTCATAATGAGGGCAGGACAAGGACCATTTTCACAGAACTCTAAGTTCAAGCAATATATGATCACACAGTAACAAAACAGTCTATAAATGTAAATAAACTTATTGGAAATGAGAAATAGGTAACAATCAGCAGCATTCCCTACTATCCTAAACACTGGCTAGTTTCAGACACAACAATATGCACAGCTTATTTTGAACTACATGGCCATCAATTTTTAAAAAAACTAAAATAAACAAAATGAATAAAATGCCAGTGTTAATCTTTTAGCTTGAACATGCGATCAGAAGAGAGAATATTTCACTTCCTGGAAATATTCTTATATCCTTATACCAAAGGAACAGGATAAAAGGGAAAAAAATTAAAACAAACTCTGTTTTCAGCAAATTTGGAAGAATATAATATTCACAAAATTGTGTAAACTCCCTAAAACAACTGAGATTAGATAGGAATCTCACATAGAAACAATTGTAAAGAAATTCGGCAAACAGTAAATTGACCTTTCCCTGGTAGACTTCCGATATCAGCTTAAATATTTTCTCATCGTGTGTGGTACCCTGAAGTGCTAAAACTATATGCAAAATTTTATTGTCGATAGAGTAGAGGTCTGGCAGAAGCAAGAGAAAATAAAGTGAAGAGTGACAGTTCTTTAAAAATACCAGGAAAAATACACCATTATGCAGACAAACTCACAGAAAAAGTAGAAAATATCGCCATCCCTAGACCTCACTATGTGTTAAAATGAGAGTTCGGTAATGAGTAGGGATGGTGCCCTCCTGGACACAGTTTGAAGTGGAGAATTAGAGCAGGTGGACACACACACACACACACAGTCAAATCAAATGAACAAATAAAGGAGCCGCATTAGAAGCAATCACTTTGCCTCTGTGGAAGCAAATGAAGAGAGAAAGCTTTTAAATTGTAAAGTTTACAAGGCTACCGGGATCCTCCCACTTCATATCACCTCTGCTTTACATGTAGCTCAGGCAAAAGGGCCCTGTTCATTTGATATTGAGCTTTACACAGGAGAAGAAATGGCTACTATGAGAAAAATACTGGAAAGGGATCAGTAAAACTTATTAACAGATAAGAAACACGGGAACCTTTTTTCTGCTATCAAAAAGATTTAAAAAAAACTGGACCAAAATTTTTGTCGTTAATTGTATAAAATGAATGGAGCAAATGCCCTTAAAAAAGAAGACCACGAAGAAAATAAAAGTGGGAAGTCAACAAGAAGAGCTCTAACCTGAGCTGTCAGAGCCCAAGAAAAGTAGGAAGGAGGGGGATCTCAGAAATAATGATAAACAGAAAATCACCTTAGAGTATACAAATATAAGGAAAGCATAGGGAACTAAGAGCTAAGAAATTTTTTTTCTTGTGATGAGAACTTTTAAGATCTTCCCTCTTAGCAGTACAGTATTATTAACTATAATCATTCACCATGCTGTACATTATATCCCCCATGACTTACTTATTTTATAACTGTCAGTGTGTACCTTTCTGCCTACCCCACCCCTAACCCCTGCCTCTGAGAACCATCCATCTCTTCTCTGTAACGATGAGTTTTGGATTTTTATTATGGGTTTCGGGGGTGGGGGGTTAGAATTGTGTGTGTGTTCTTTTTAGATTCCACACATAAGTGAGATCACACAATATTTGTCTTTCTTTGCTTTTGTGGGGAGGGGAGGGAGAAAAAAGGAGTTGAGAAAATTGGGAAATAGGAAGGAAATATTTTAGTATATATTCATTTCCTCTGTGAGATTTTTGAAACATGTAAAATGGTCACCTATACAAAACACTCATTAAATTAGAAGTAAAATTTTAATTTTAATTTACTGTTTTTGTTCTAAAGAAGCTGACAGGATATAAGAAATTATCAATCTAATTTAGCGTATGAGATGTATGAGAACTCAGTCATCAGTCAGGAAACAAGCAATTGTACTTCTTTTGGACACTGTTCCTTGGAGCTCACAAAGCTGTTATAAAATTGTTTTTTATTTTGGTATTTGATTACTCCCTTTATTAGGCGAAAATCACAAAAGTGAGGGATTTTCTTTCTGAAAGCACAGAATGTTAGTACACATAGAATTAGCAAACTGAAAAAATGGGTGGTATTTATTGTTCACAAGGTAGTTCCAAATCCTATCTCCCTAATTATCACTCTTTGGTAAAGACTAATTGTGAAGAAAGCCAAGAATACAAATGCAGAATAGAGAGGAAAAATTCTCTGAGCAGGGAAACAGTGAGGCTTGATAGCTTTTCAGTGATTTTATTCATCAAAATAGAATCATCTTGTCACAACATTAATTTTCTATAATTTACTTCCATAAAGCATAGAACACAGGCTTTCTCCATAAATTACTATTTTCCATCTTTCATCACATCTCTTGTCCTATAATGGGTAAGAAGTGGAGGGGTGGTGGGGGTAGAAGATGGAGGATACAAGAGCAAAAGAGAAACATTTTCAGAGTTGAGACATTCTTTTAAAAGCTGCTCTCCTCGTGTTCTGTAAAATATACATGGAATTTTATTTTAAAATGACTAAGGAGTTATTTTAAAACAATAAATCATAAATATGTGTCTATTTAATGGTTAGTCAGGGGAAAGTAACCAGAATCTTATTTAAGAGATGGAATCAAATTAACTTTTCTAACCAATCAAAGAGAGTCATGAATGCTAATGAGCTTTCAAGTTTGATGGGAACTTTGGTTACAAGGCCAATAAATCACCATTTGAGTAGATTTCACTTGAAAATATCAATTTATCACACAGCTTACCATACCCTTATCATTCAGAAACAGAAATGTTCCACTTATTTGGAGGTTATTTTATAATATTCTGTATTAGCCAGATAATAAATCAAAATTCAAAAAAATTCAACCTTGCCGAAGCCGGTTTGGCTCAGTGGATAGAGCGTCGGCCTGCGGACTGAAAGGTCCCAGGTTCGATTCTGGTCAAGGGCATGTACTGTGGCTGTGAGCACATCCCCAGCAGGGGGTGTGCAAGAGGCAGCTGATCGATGTTTCTCTCTCATCGATGTTTCTGACTTTCTATCCCTCTCTCTTCCTCTCTGTGAAAAATCAATAAAATAAATAAATAAATAAATTCAACCTAAATGCTCATCCAACAATAGAGAAGATAGATATAGGCATAGATGTACAGATATAGAGAGATAGAGATAGAGATAGAGATAGAGATAGAGATAGGGATAGAGATAGAGAGATAGAGATGATAGAGTTAGAAGATATAGAGATAAAGATAGCTATACACTTACAATGGAACATTATTTATTCATCCATAAGAAAAGAAATCCTGCCATTTGCAATATGGATAAAACTGAAGGGTATTATGCTAAATCAAATAAGCAAGTCCCAGAAAGATAAGTACTGTATGATATCAATCTTATGTGGATTCTTAAAATAAAAAAATTCCAAACTCATAGTAACAATAACATGGTGTGTGCCAGGATCTGTTGATTGGGAAATGATGATCAAAGGGTACAAACTTTCAGTCATAAGATGATATAAATAAGTTTTGAGGTCTAATGTACAGCATGGTGATTATAGTTAATAGTGCTATATTTTACACTTGAAATTTGCTGAGAGATCTTAAGTGTTCTCACCATTAAAATAAAAAAATGTGCCGAAGCTGGTTTGGCTCAGTGGATAGAGCGTTGGCCTGCAGACTGAAAGGTCCCAGGTTCGATTCTGGTCAAGGGCATATACCGTGGCTGCGAGCACATCCCCAGCAGGGGGTGTGCAAGAGGCAGCTGATGGATGTTTCTCTCTCATCGATGTTTCTGACTTTCTATCTCTCTCTCTTCCTCTCTGTGAAAAATCAATAAAAATATATTTTAAAAAATAAATAAATAAATAAATAAATAAAAATAAAAAATGTGAGGTGAAAGATGTGTTAATTAACTTGATTGCAGTAAAATATTTTACAACATTTTTTTAATCAAATCATCACATTCTACACTGAGGGAGGGGAGAAATAAAATATTTATTAAATGCATAAAATAATTATGGGTGCTGTTGTATAAGAAATATTAATTAGACAATCTTGTACAAATAGGATGAGAGTAGACAGATACAAAAAAAACAAGAATAATCACTTTTTTCTTCCATGGCAATAACCTAAGACTACAAACATTTGACTGAGAATAGAAGATGTGCCAAAATTCAGATTCCCAACAAAAGGAACAAATGAATAGAAAAGATGAGAATGCTACATTTATCTCAGCCCACAGCTTTATTTATTTCAAGTCTGCAGATCAGATTCTTGTAGCTTTCTGGCAGTATGGATATGAAACTGAGGGAAATGGTTGCTTTAACATCTATAAGCTCATCAACTGTGTTCTAATAGTTCGTACCTTTAAACAAGACATTCATAACTCATTCTAAATGGCATAATTGTCCAATAAATTGTTCAGAACTTTTTTAAATCTTCAGTGTTCTATAAAAATAAAAGCCTTTTCAGAATAATTAAAACCAGTAATGCAAAGCAAATGTAGCTCCTTGATAAATTTAGTTTTAAGTAAGCTTTAATTTACATGCTAAATTTTTAATTTAGTTCTAGTTTTGGCAGAAGCATGCTTAATTGTTGGCCTTCAAAATTCTAGCTCAGAAATAAACATCTGCTTCTTTCCAATTTTCTGCGTAAGATGGGTAAATTTCTACAAGTTGTAAATGAGGGCTGAAAACACACTACATTGCTTCTGGAAAAGTTATAAATTGCAGCAGACACGATGTGAATTCTTTATCAGAGATCTTATAGCATGAAAGGCATCACCCTTAAGTCTTCACTTGAGTTCTTATATAAATCTGAATTTAAGCAATGTTTTGATGGAAAGAACACAATGTATTAAGCATCTAAATGGTGTGCCCAAATCTCTGTCTTAAGAACACCGGTTGAATACCTTTATAAATTTTTAACTCTACTCATTGCTTTATAGAGATTCATAAAACAAATGGTTCCTTTCTACAAAAGGAAAAATTCCCAGCAGAAAAACATAAACACAATGTCAGCCCATCCATATTGGAGGCCTTGTAAAGAACTTGAAAAGTCATAACAATATCTAGTGTGCATTTTTCTGTCTATATACTTTGGTGGAAATGAATAAAACTTTCAGAGATAAAAGGTTAAAAGGTTTAATTATGTCAACATTAAAATGTTTAATTAAAATATTTTAAATATTATAGCTGTTAAGACATTATAAGAGGTAGCACTTATTTTTTGCAAATACTTAAGAAAACTAAATTCTGAGAGAATCAGATCCCCATTATAAATATCTTTTCTTCCTTCAACAGTGATAGTGACATTCAAGAAGGCCCTGCTAAACGTGTTCTTCTCCGTGAGAACCATGCTGTCATAAAATCTGGATCACTGGTTGGCCACTGACCATTATTAATATGATTGAAAGTATCTATGAATTGGGATTAAGCTAATATAAAGATGTAAAACCCAGATAATACTGATACCCCATTAAATCCGCAAGAATATTTTCTTATGGGGTGTTATATTTAGTTTCTTCTTCAATCTACCTTCTAAAGTATTACACAATTGCCATGTAATGCTGTCTTTCCACACTACTAATATTCATGATTCCACAAAATGGTATATTTGCTCCAAAAAGTATCAGAGTTGTAATGGAAAGTAGAGAAGACCAAGAAGCGTAAACTGTAACTGAACTAGTTAACTGGCTGGACACTAACATCCAGTCAGGAGCTTAAAGTAAGATCTCTGCCCAACTTTTTCAGTTTCTACATATCAACTGAATGATGAAAGACCCAATCACAGACTAGTGAATCCCACAGTCTTAGGAGAAATCCTGGAAAATAGCCTCAATGCTAATAACTCTCAAACCTTAATGTACACAAGAATCACATATGAACTGGATAAAACTCTTTCTGGGATGCTATCTCAGTAGGTCAGGTAAGACCCAGGAATCTGGAGTTCTAACACTGCTGCTGATACCAATGCTACTCTCTGAGGAAGACACTTTAAGAATCACCACCTACTACTACTAAATCAGAATCTGCATTTCACAAAATTCCCAGCACATTTAATAACATTCTGCATTAAAGCTTGACAAGCACTGCTCTAGGGAATGAATCAGGTAATGGTGATTTTTTTCTTTCCTCTGGTGATAACAGGATAGGGCCATGGTGGCAAACTGCGGCTCACAAGTCACATGCGGCTCTTTGGCCCCTTGAGTGTGGCTCTTCCACAAAATACTATGGCCTAGGTGAGTCTATTTTGAAGAAGTGGCATTAGAAGAAGTTTAAGTTTAAAAAATTTGACTCTCAAAAGAAATTTCCATCATTGTACTGTTGATTGGCTCTGTTGACTAATGAGTTTGCTGACCAAAGGTAGGGAGATGGGTGAAAAGGCACATGTTTTTTAAAGAAACCTAATCTAGCATTTAAATTCTACTCTTCCCTATGAAATAAACCTGTTTGCCACTTTGCTCACCTTCCTCAATGCAACATCCCTCTCTCCCCTTTCTGGATTCACCTCTCCATCCTTACTTTACCTGATCTAGGGCTCACCAGGAGGCCAAACTTTCATTTGGACTCCAGGTCTGAGTGTTGTGGGTTTCCTGTGGAAACTCTATTCAACAAAAATTATATTGATAGTAAACAAAGAATTAAGTTTGAATTATATATGTTTATAAAACTTTTCATATAGATTTATAAGAAATTTGCAGAAAAACAATCCTTCATTGGATTGAGCGGGGACTTATAAACATGATCACAACAAGAGTAAGAAATGTCAACAGAATGGCCTTCTACAATCACCCTAGATCTCAGAAACAGAGAAAGAAAGACAGCCTCTTGGCTGATGATTGTGTCCTGTATAATTTTATGTTACATGTCATTATATAGACCAGACCAAGTGTATCCCCAATTGAGCCACACAAGAGCCTAAATATGCTATGGCTACATGCAATGAGCTTCTACATAGGGGATAAAATGGAAGATGTGCAACTATCAAGCTTTGATAATGAGAAATGCCTGAATTCACATGTCTAACACTTCCTCCTTGCTGATTCAAGCTACTATAGGTTCAGCAGCTCCAGCATCAAAACAGTGTGTCTGTTGATAAGCTACAGAGACAGCAGAAGAGCCCTAAGTCCAATCACAAACTGCAGAAATGTGATTTGAACTAGCAAACTGCTCCCATCCCACTCCATAACCCATCTCTTCTTGCTTTGCTTACTTAAAACTGTCGCACAGACCTTATTTCCTTAATATTCCCATTATCAATAGCCTCCTACTAATCTGAAAATCTGACACATACACAAGCAGATTTCCGGTCTGTTAAGTACCAGGAGCAAAGAAAGAGGACACAGGAAATCACCAAGTTTAGCCTCATTTTCTCTGAGAAATGTCATGCTCTGAAACACAGCACTGCACCGAGAGCATTGAACCAAGGTTCCACTGCCGGTTGCTCTACCATTCAAGATACCTTGGGCAAATCAGTGGCCCACACCTTTGTTACATTTGTTTCAAAACGAGACTACATTGTCATTAAGAAACTTTCATATCTGGGCATCTCTGATTATGCTGGCTAACCAAGCTACTGAAAAGCCAAAGAGACAGCTGGTCAGCAGCAAATGGAAAACAGTGATTTTGATTGAAACTAAGGAGCTGCAGATCCACTAGCCTCACCGGAAATATCCTAATTCCAGACCAGAACTCAGCACTTTGGGCTGCCCAGAAACTGGGACATCTAATACCATTAATTCATGTGAGCTTCCTTCCAAACCTATTCAACCAAAAGTCTTTCATGAATACCACCCACACATTGAAATCAGGCTTTCCATCTATAGGTATCAGGAATTAAAATATGCCCCAGAGGATTAAAGCTGCTGCTTAAAAGTCTGCAATGCCCTAAATGGAGGGTCTTACCCACACTCATGCCCATTATTTCCTGCAAGTTTCCTCAGAGGCAAAGCAAAAACTCTCTCTTTTGAAGACATCTGGGCAATTTCATGTGTAAACATCTATGAGAGTGCCTGCATGGGGCCTTGTTCTTTGGAGATTACAGAGGTGGTGTATTAACAGAAGCACCTGGTGTATTAACAGAAGCACCTATGTCAACTATTCTAGATGATGTGTTTATTAATGGAAAGATTAAGGGCAGAAAATGCTTTGTTTATTAAAGAAACAAAAGAAAACCCTTTATAAAGGAAAAGAAGAAGAAAAAATAACACCTTCCAGAAATAGATATCTGTCATTGGCTTTCTCAGTCTCCATGTCCCCTCTCCTGGTCACAGCCACAGTTTTTATCTGCAAAGCCCCTCTGCCACTCTCAGTCAACAGACTGTGTCTTCAGCCCCAGGGTTCCTATTCCTCTAAGAACTATTTGTTCTGCATGAATCAGTTTGCACAGATAACTACAACTTAATATTAATTTTTTTTAAAAAAGAAAATGCGAAACACTTTTTTTTTAATTTTGCCTCAAGGATACTCCTACAGAGCTAATGGGATTTAAAACTTCAAAAGACTTGAGGGATCCTCCTCTCTGATAGAAAGGCTTAGGCATGAAGTGCAAAATCATGCCGTATTGAGGTCAGGAAAAAAAAGATAGTCAGATCATTGATCTGAGTTTTAGAAAGAAATTAAGGGGGATGGTGGGGGGAATTACTTGGGCAGTCAAGCAGTAGACATTTTCTTAATACCAGAACCCTGATTTTTTTTATTTGAAAGCATGGCTTAAAAACTACAATTCCCAGTCTTTCTTGCCTGGTAGTATAGTCATGTGACTGTGTTTGGGCCAATGATTTCTATGAACAAGTGTTATGCAAGCTTCCAACAGGCTCTGTAAAAAGTACAATTTAATAAAGATGCCTAATTAGACCTTGACTCTTTCTGAAAACTCGAGTAAGAGAGAAAAAGTCTTAATTTAGTACTCCATTTCAGTAAACTATCACAATGCAAGCAATATAATAGGAAGCAAAGAACTGCTTGCAAATGTACAAAACAATCAACAAATAAGCTTGCAGCAATATTCAGTCATACTTAGTTACAATGATGGAGGTCACTGGGTTGGAATCAACCAGAAGACAGGTAGGGCACACACAGTTTATTTTACCAGGAGTCTATGTTTTCACAGAATCTATAATTTCCACAAATCTTGTATCCTTGGTCCCAAAAGCCAAACTCAAGGGTGTACTTGATTATAGTATAATCAAGGCCTTTAGGAATTTCTGATGAAAATATGAGCCTTTATTAATATTAAAAGTGGATACATGTTTTTGTACCTACCTTTCATCTTTAATTTGATGCTCACTAAAATTGTTAAGAAAAAAAATGAGTTTCTTCCTAACACTTTCAATTCAACTAAAGCACCAAAGACATATACATACTAACGCACCATTTTTTTAATGTCTCAAATCTACACATCAGGATTTTCACAAAGCCTTTCATTTCAGCCAGCATACTATGGTGCAGGAGGCAGGCACTCAACACATATTTGTTAAGGTGATTTGAACACACAAACACATTAGCCGAACATTACAGAAAGCTAGCCCAAGGGTTCTTTACTAAAATAAAATTGTAGTGAAGGATAGGATAGTCTTCTTGGTCCTGAAACAGGTTTTTACCATGTTTTTTTATTGCAAGATAAAGGAGATACATATCCTTGTTGGCTAAAAATGTACCTTTCCCCACATCACTGGCATTCTGTAAATGGTGGTAAATCACAATTGGTCCTTGTCATGAGAGAAACTATAGGTGTTAACTTGAGCTTGTCTGCCTTATAACAGCCGTAGTTATAAAATCTAACAAATATTTAAGTGCTTGGGAAAGAAACACTCCTATACAGAAGTAAATAAGTATTAGGGGTAAAGATTATAGCAATGGGCTCCTGATCAGAAATCAGAATGAGATTGGTCTGTCTTGTCACTCATTCCAGATGGTTCAGTTTTGCCTGATGAAAATACAAGCCCAAAGCACTGTAATGATAATGCCAACATATGTGTTATTTTTGGTAGCATTCCAGTTTACAAAGGATGGCTAACCATTTAAAAGTCTTAGAATAATAATTATTGGGTATATTATTGGCAGATTGGAGAGACATGAAGTTGCAGTTGACTTTTAATAAATCAGGCATATGTCTTGTTAGTAATACTACAGCATTTTTAGGAGTCCAAATAAATTACAAAAGGGACACAGGTACTGTTAATACCTCTCCTGTCCTATACAAATTCCTAGACGATTTGGGGAGCCCATGTCATTTCTTTGGGACTAGAGACATTGCCAAGCACTGCAGGTAGGTACTATAGAGGAGAGCCCTCCAACATGAACTATTCTGCTCTCCTGACCTAAAAGATAGAAACCCCTCCACTCAAAGTAATTCCTTATCAACAATGTTGAGATAAAAATACTTTCAAGACAATTGGACACGGAAGGACCTGGAGAGTATTATGCTAAGCGAAATAAGCCAGTCAGAGAAAGACAAATATCACATAATCTCATTCATATGTGGAATCTAATGAACAAAATAAACTTATGAACAGAATAGAGCCAGAGACATAGAAGCATGGAATGGACTGTGGAACCTTAGAGGGAAGACAGGGGTGGGTGAGTGGGCAGAAAGAAATCAACCAAAGAAATTGTGATTTTATGCATATATGCATAACCCATGGACACAGACAATAGGGTGGTGAGGGCCTGAGGCATGGGGCAGGGGAAGACTAGAAGAGGTCAATGGAGAAAAAAGGGGAACATATGAAATACTTTCAATGATAAAGATATAATTTTTTAAAAGACTATTGGGAATTTATAGATATATGAAAAAAGGTAAAAACTGACCTGGAAATGATTATGGGAATCACTTAAAAGGGTTCAGAAATGTTCATTTTTAATTTCTGGAGTTTCTGTAAAATCCCAAGATAGTCATTATAGCTTTACTAATTAAGATGTGTAACCCACACACAACTAGACTGCAAATACCTAGAACAGATGTTTTCTTTGAGAAATTGAAACTACCACAGGTTTACCAGCTGCAGGATTTCAACTGTAGTTATAGAAGCATTGGTTTCCAACAACTTGATTTTCAAAGAAAAAAAAATGTCCCACATGACCCACATATCAGACAAGATGACATATACACCTTCTCTCTCAAACACCTTTAAATTTTGTATTTATGGCCTTGAATTCTTGCTTGAATTTACCTCACCGCCAATAGCTTGTGAGAGAAAAATTTTTAAAACACTATCCACAGCTCAAAGTCAATCTATCTAGGTAATTGAGTATATCTATAGCTAGTAATGGGAATTAAAACTGATTATGCCATGAGTCCTGGCTTCATCATTATTAAAGTACCTGCAATATGTGAAATGATTTCATATTAGGAAGTGTGGAATACATAAAACTGCACTTTTCCTACCTACCATACACATGCAGTCAGCCATCTACATCTACTATTTCACATGCACAGACTCAGTCAACTGCAGGTAGAAAATATTCAGGGAAGAAATGTTATGTTGTGACTGGCACGGTTGTGTCTGTACTAAACAGGTACAGACTTTTCAATCCCTAAACAATACAGCATAACAACTTTTACATTGTATTGGGTATTATAACAAATCTAGTGATAATTTAAAGCATACAGGAGCAGCTAGGCCAGTGTTTCTCAGTGGTTGAGTGTCAAACTATAAACCAGGAGGTCACAGTTCAATTCACAGTCAGGGCACATGCCTGGGGTTATGGACTCAATCTCCATTATGGGGCTTGCAGAAGGCAGTTGATCAATGATTCTCTCTCATCACTGCTGTTTCTATCTCTCCCTCACTCTTCCTCTCTGAAATCAATAAAAATAAATAAATAAACAAACAAAGTATACGGGAGCATATACGTAGCTCATATGCAAACACTATGCCATTTTATATAAGGGACTCAGGCATCGTCAGATTTTGGCATCCGCTGGGAAGCAAATCTCCTGCATAGATGGAGGAACAACTGTACATGCCTACCACATTCTGAGGGGCAGTGTGGTATAAAGGAAGGAGCCCTGGGCTAGAGTCAGGAATAGGTATAGACCCAAACCTGTCACTACCTCGCAGAAGACCTTGGGCAAACTACAAGACTGCTGTAGGTTTAAGTTTATGCATTAACTTCTTTCATAAACATTATTTGAATACATACCTACAAGAATATAACTTTTCCCGGATGTAAAAAGGGTAAAATTAGACACAGTTTATATAATAGGTATTAGAATTCAGTGAGATAATGGGTGTATCTGCATCCAACACACATTGGTTCTATTCCTCTTCCACCCCAACTATTGCGAACATCATTAGGTCTGATACCCACTATCATGAGGGCCTCAGAATTTCTCATGATATTTGTCATCACTGGGGTAATGCCTCTTCCCTCCTAGTCTATAAAATCCAAAAATCTAGAAGTTTCTCCTTTCTAGTTCATAGATACATCCTCCTAGCCTGCACATGCTTCAGTACATAGTAAGAAGTTAATATGTATTTTTGAATGAATGAATTATCTTTTATCCTTAAAATAACTAATATTTCTACCATTTTATAGTTAGGGAACTGAATAATGTGATATGTTCTGTATATAAAATCAAGTGATCAGTTACTTCTAATGCCATAATATTAAGATTCCAATATTTTCTGATACTTTATCATTTTTTCTAAATAATTGCTATGTACTCACACTTATTGGTTAAATAATAACAAGCTCCTCAAACTATAAAATATACTTTCTATCCTCCTATATTTTAAACTTAAAAAAATTAGAATGGCTTGCTTATAAGGAAACTTAATTCTCACATCTATACACAAACAATCTAAATTAGGTTATTCCTAAGAAACTCTCCCAAGTAATTTCCCCAAACTAAATGTCCATACACTTTTCCCCAAATAAGAAGTCAGTCAAGAGAGATGTTTAAAACATGGAGGCATGGTTTATTTTCCTAAACCAGTGGTCGGCAAAACATGGCTTGCGAGCCACATGCGGCTCTTTGGCCCCTTAAGTGTGGCTCTTCCACAAAATTCCATGGGCAGGGCGAGTCTATTTTGAAGAAGTGGCATTAGAAGAAGTTTAAGTTTAAAAAATTTGGCTCTCAAAAGAAATTTCAATCGTTGTACTGTTGATATTTGCCTCTGTTGACTAATGAGTTTAGCAACCACTGCCCTAAACAATTTCTCCAACAAAATTTGGACTATTTCATTTTAAGGGCAACAAGATGATCATGCCTAGTATCTTTCTGAAGATAATTGCAGTCCCCTAGTCTGGGATCCTGCATGAAAAAAGTGATGGCATGAATGGACCTTGAGGGTATTATGTTAAGTAAAATAAGCCAGACAGAGAATGACAACTACCATATGATCTCACTTATATGTGGAATTTAATGAACAAAATAAACTGATGAACAAAATAGAAACAGAGACATGGTAATATGGAAAAAAACCGATAGCTGTCAGAGGGAATGGTGAGGGAGAACTGGATGATAGAAGGTGAAGAATATACATGCATAACCCACAGAACCAGACAACAGTATGGTGATAGCCAGAGGGAAGAGGGGGCAGGAGCTGGGTAGAGGTGGACAAAGGGGCTAAGGGGATGGAGATATATGTAATAGGGTCAAATAATAAGAAACCAAGGCATTTATTTAAAAAAAAATACTTGGTTAGATGCAACAAGTGTCACTTGGTTCCACTGACTTTGAGTCATTATTTTCACACACTTCCAATTATAAATGCCTCACACAGACCTATACAAACAAACTAGATCACAGAATGATTGCCTTCCTTATAAGTCATATTCCCAAACTTGCCATCTAATCTCACTCTTCTTCAAAAGCAGCCTGGCCCTTCCCACCCATAAGCCTTCTCCCCTGAAAGAATGAATGTGCATTTGGGCTCTCAGCAGATACTGCACTCAGCTACATCAAAGGATCTCATATATTGGTTTTAATTTAGCAATTGGACAATTCTCTAGATTCAGAGAAGTGTTCAGACCAAAGTCATAAAGCTTATAATGACAAACCCAGCGTGTGACCCCAGGTCAGACTTCACATCTAATACTGTTTGAGAGAGAGTGAAATGATTTATCAATAAGGCTTAAGTGTGGTACACAGAATATATGCTTCACTACACCTCACCTCCATCCCACTTCAAAACAGACTGATGTCCCAGTGTCCTCTAAAGCCAAGGTGGCAGAACAGTCATAGGGCAGAAAGACACTTATCAGCCACTGATGATGGTCTCAAAACTTAAAGTAGCAAATTCTCTAAGGTAGCCAAAAAAAAGCTTCAATCTTCCTAAAGGGGAACCAGAAACTGGTATGTTCACGAAAGAATTTCCATAGGAGAGCATCCCCTGCTTCAGACAGCACCTACAACAAACATGTTTATGAGCAATCACAGTATCAGAAAAACATATTGTGAGTCTTAGAAACAGCATATGCCTCATTTCACGGGGGTTGCTATGGTGCTAGGCTTTCCTTTTTTACTGCATTTCACAGAAATAACTGTAAAATGAGGGTCTATAACCTGATATAACACAATAAGCAACATCATCAACTTCTGCTGTGAGTGGCTTCCCTATGCTTTAATTGAAAATGTAAATTTTAATGCCTTGTGTGTTTCCTCAAAATAGCTTGTGAGGAAGATTTCTGTTTTTACCATCTCCACCCAAGGTCCAAAGATTCCAGAATTTACATATGCTAAATCAAGGACACTCCCCCCCCCCCACACACACACACACACCATATATCACATACACACTGAAAGAGGAGATATGACAACAAAGTCCCTGAAAAAAAGCAAAAAAAAAAACATAGAGAAGGAATGGGGGCATGGGTCAGCAATGCTGGTCACCACAAGCTTTGTCCTCCAGTTCAGCTAAGGCCTTTCTGAAAAGTTGTACCAAAAATAACAAGAAGCAATAACACAGTTCACATCACTTTCCTGAGGTAAAATATAAGGTAGATCTTGGATAATTGTCAAACCCAGGTTACATCTTCAGGAATCTAAAATTATAAAACACTGAGGTTTCTGGTTCAAGAAAAGGCTTAAAATTTTAAATGAGTATTGTTATATTGCTGGTTCCTACTCACATTTCCACCCTCATCATACATTTCACTACTTAGGTCACCTACAGCTCTCTTCTGTCTAGAAAAGCCCACACACTATCCCACACTGAACTATTCTACTACTTCGCAGGTCAGGTAAACCAAAATTTAATTCATGTTGAAAGATATGTGAAGCATGGAACAGACTGTTGAACCAAAGAGGGAAGGTAGGGGGAGTGGCTAGGGGGGCCGGGGTGGAAAGAGATCAACCAAAGGACTTGTATGCATATATATATACACAACCCATGGACACAGACAATAGAGTAGTAAAGGCCTGGGACAGGGGTGTGGGATGAGCTAGAAGGGGTCAATGGGGGGAAAAAGGGGACATATGTAATACTTTCAACAATTGCCCTAGCTGGTTTAGCTCACTGGATAGAGAGCTAGCCTGGGGACTGAAGGGTCCCAGGTTTGATTCAGGTCAAGGGCATGTACCTTAGTTGCGGGAACATCCCCAGTAGGGGATGTCCAGAAGGCAGCTGATCGATGCTTCTCTCTTATTGATGTTCCTAACTCTCTATCCCTCTCCCTTCCTCTCTGTAAATAATCAATAAAATATATTTTTTAAATAAAGATTATTTTTTAAAGATACATGAACTACTTGTATTTCTTAAACATTCATGGAATGTTCCTACCCCAGGGACTTTACCCTGGCTATTCCCTCTATTTCCAACACAATTTCCCCAATTAGCCACATAAATAATTTCTTAAAGTCTCAACTCAGATATTCTTCTCCTAACAAGGCTACTCTGATAATCTATTCAGAATTTAAACCATCCGACTCTGGTACTCACAAAGCTTCTTGGCCTGTTCTAGTTATTTTCCACTCATCTCATTAGACTATTTACAGATATATTAAAAGGTTCAGAAATACTTTGACACAGAAGATGCTTCATTAAATGGACAGGTAAATTGAAATTAAGAATACAGCCTCCACCTTCAATTATCTCCCAGAAAAGTGAAAGGGAGACAAGAAAAGGAATTATTACGTTTTAATAATAGGAACTAGAATAGAAGCCAGCATTTTTTAAAAATGCAAGAATATAAGATTTACATTTTTCTAACCAAGATGGCTTTGACTATATGATCTCTTACTAAGATTTATTAAAAATACTCCATAAACTAAAGAGTAATTGTGTATTGATTACATATTTGCCCATCTATTTTCCTCTTACTTACCTGACATTATCTAAATAAGAAGTAGGAAGAGCTAACATACAAGCTGAGAGAAGGCCATTGTTTGACTAGTTTACTGTGGTAAACAGAATAATGGGCCTCCAAATATCTACTCCTGGAACCCGTGATTATGTTATACTACAGGGTGTGTGGGAAGGAAGATCCCAGGTGGAATTAGGGTTACTCATCATCTGACCTTAAAATCAGGAGGTTATTTTGGATTATCTGGGTGTGCCTAATGTAATCACCAGCATCCTTATATGTGGAAAAAGGAGGCAGAAGAGAGAGTCAGATTTAAAGATGCTACGCTGCTGGCTTTGGGGGAGGAGGAAGGGAACCACAACTAAGGGATGCAGGCAGCCTTTAGAAGCAAAGAAAAGGGGTTCGTCCCTAGAGGCTCTAGAAAGAAACCCACCCTGGTTGTCATCCCAGTTTTAGCCCAGTGAGACCCGTTTTAGAAGTCTGCCCTCCAGCACTGTAAGGAATAAATGCATATTGTTTTTAAGCCAAATTTGCAGTAAGTTCTTCCATAAGCAATAGGAAGCATACATCTACTGAGTATACAACTATACCAAATGCATTACAATTTCAAAAATATAGGGAAAAATTGACACGCGATTCCTCTCTTCTTGCTCACCCCAATCCAATTTTCAGAAGGTGAAAATGTTGGTGAATGCATGTGTGTCTATATGCTGTATGCACTTCATAGCTTTTTGTAAATAAAAAATAAAATCATAGTGCATATGCCTGGGCAGTTATATAACCTGGTATTTTCATTCTACAATATTACAGCGTTTTTTCTTGTCAGTATGCATGGACGCACTTTTAATGCCACCTAATATCTAATGGTAATGCTGCAAAAAATAGTTAGTCATTCTTACATTAAGTACACATTTAAGATGTATTTGACTGTACTACTTTCATAAACAGAAAGAAATACATATTTTTTAAAGCTTTTGTAAAGATTAAGGGGGTAGTGACTGATATGGGAGAAAGAGTAATGAGGTCAGTCTTTAAGAACCTCTTGTTCCAACTGTGAGTCTCTTTACGAATAGAATTACCTGACCTTCAGACTGCTTCATTCAAGATCACACCTTTGGGGAATGGAAGACAGCCTCACCCATTGATTATATAAATTTTTTATCATGTTGGCAAAACATGGGACTACAGTAATAAACCGTTTCGGCTCTAAAGCTCCCTATGTGGTTGACCAAGGGGACAGACATCTCTGCCCTGCCCAATCCTCACTCCTCTGTCTCTCTTCCACCAAGCTGTTCCCAATGATACCTGCTGACAAATACCCTACACATTAAGCCCTGTCTCAGTCTTCTTCCCAGATGACCCAAGCTGTGAAGTTTCGAACCTTCGTTATAAACATTCCTTACTCTACTCCGTTATGCACGGGATTGGTTATCCCTAGCAGAAATACAATCCAGAATGATTTGTTTATCAATGTAGAATCATATAGGCCTATATCCAGAGATTAAGGACACTGAATGCCTCATGCTGACTATTCTTGTTTTTCTTTAGAGCAGCAATGAAAAGCTTAGCTTCCTTTGTCCATAAACAAATCTGATCGACTCAATTCTAATTGGGACTTTGTCTTTCTCTTCCCCGAGGCACATCTTTTTTTCTATGATGTCACTTCTCTTTCTATTTCTCCATCTACTCCCCACATTTAGTTGTTTCCTCCCCCCCAACATCCCCCCCCCCCCCCGCCCGGTACAATTATTTCTTAATAACAGCAAGATACTAAGCAGGTAAAAAGGAAACATCCTTTTTTCCTAAGCAGGTAAAAAGGAAACATCCTGATAACCTTTTCTAAAAAGGAATCTTAAGCTAGCTAAGATTATATTAAGCTCTCATTATATTAAAAAAGAATCTCTTCTTAAAACTTCAATATATTACTAGGCTAGCACAACAAAATATATGTGTCAGATGCAGCTAGACCCCAAAATGTTAAGTTTTTATTTTAGAAACATGTTTTTTATTGTTGTTGAAATGACAACTAATACCATTAGTTTCTTAACAACATATAATTTATTTGTAAAAGTCAGTCCCCCCAAAACCATGAATTCTATCATCAGCACTGGAAGCAGATCCCATGCTTTTTTTTCCCTAAATGCTAAATGACACAGGCAGCAATAAAATATGCAGGGAAAGAGACTTGTCACAGAAGGATGTGACAATTTTGATAAATGATGATAAATGGTGATGTCAAACAGCAGTGTCTAAGCTGCTGTTTTCAGAAACATGTATTTTAATAATGATTTTTGCCAAACATCATTTTGGAGAGGTATTTTGCGTAACACCAATGTCAAACAAAATTGGTCACAGTAAAAATTAGAGTAGAAATATATTCAGCTTTAAATAAAATTATAATTTTACTTGGAATGAGAATGCTTTTTAGATCCAGTCAGTTCTTTAAAATGTTAAGTATAGTTATTATCTGACCCAGCAATTCCACTCCCAGGTATAAACCCAAGAGAAATAGAAACATATGTTCACACAAAAACCTGTACATAAAAGCACATAGCAGCGTTACTCATAATAGCCAAATAGGGAAAAGTCCAAACATCCATCAACTGGTGAATGGATATACAAAACAACATATCAATACAATGGAATATTATTCAGCAGTAAAAAGAAATAAAGTACTGGTACATACAGTAATTACATACAGTAATGCAGGTAGACCTTGAAAATAGTATACTAAGTCCCAGGAACTAGTCACAAAAGATCACAAATTAAATAATCCTAATTATATAAAATATCCAGAGCAGACAAATCCATAGAGACATAAAGTAGTTAAGTGGTTGCCTATGGCTGGGTGTAGAGGGGGTGGGAGTAACTGCTAAAAGATGTGGGACTTCTTTTGGGGGGTGACAAAATGTTCTAAAATTGTGCATGGCAATCAATGTACACCTCTGTGAATATACAAAACCACTGAGTTGTACACTTCAAGTGGGTGAACTGAATGCTATGTGAATTATTACTTTATAAAGTTGTTTAAAATGCTAGTCAAAAAGGCCAGTTATGTTGTAGCTATTTATAATGTATGTAGACTTTTATAAATATAAATCCCTAATTATCGAAATGTTTTTCACTGTCCCCAAGTCTCATCTCATTTCCTTATATAAAAACATCTGCCTATCCCACTAAAAATACTACAAGAAGTGAAAAGAAGAAATTGCTTCTAAAATTAAATGTTGGTTTCAAAACAGATTTCTCCTTAATATATTTAATTTTCATAATTTGAATGAAAATAAATCTACCTTGTCCATGAGCCATGGTTAGATTCTGAATCTCAGATAAGTGTGTTTATATTAGTCTAACAAACATTAAAATAAATGCATAGTCAAATTAAAATGCTGATATGTACCATACATCACCTAAAAACATCTTGCACATGATCACTAGGATACACATCAGATTTGGGGAAACACTGACCTAGTTTTATCTTTTTTTTTTCTTTTTTTTTAATATATTTTATTGATTTTTTACAGAGCGGAAGGGAGAGGGATAGAAAGTCAGAAACATCGATGAGAGAGAGACATCGATCAGCTGCCTCTTGCACACCCCTACTGGGGATGTGCCCGCAGCCAAGGTACATGCCCTTGCCGGAATCGAACCCGGGACCCTTCAGTCCGCAGTCCGACGCTCTATCCACTGAGCCAAACCGGTCTCGGCCCTAGTTTTATCTTCTAATGCTATGGATGAGAAAGTTGAACTTACTAATGGCTCCCAAAGTCTGTGCACATCAGAATCCCCTGGAGGGCTTGTGTTAAAATGCAGATTGCTGGGCCCGGCTTCCAGCGGGTAGCTCCGGAATGAGGTCTGAGAATTTACATTGTAACAAATATCCAAGTGCTACTGGTGCTGCTGGCTCAGAAACCACGCTTCAAGAACCACTGACCAGAACCGACTTACCCAAAGTTAGAGTCAGACCAGAATTTAAACTAGAACCCAGTTTTCCTCTTTTTTTAAAAAAATAACTTCATTGAGATATAATTCACATACCATATAATTTACTCACTTAAAGTATACAGTTCAATTGTGCAGTTTTTTGTTTTTCGGTTGTTGTTGGTTGTTTGTTTGTTTAGAATTGTGACCATTTCAATGCTTTTAAGGGTGGAGTTCTGTATAACTAACTACATTCACATTGCTGTGTAACCATCACCACATCCATTTCCAGAAATGTTTTCATCTTTCCAAACAGAAACTGTACCCATTAAACAATAGTTGCCCATTTCCTCCCTCCCCGAGCCTCTGGGAACCTCCATTCCACTATCTGATTCCATGCATTTGACTACTCCAGGTACCTTACATATGTGAAATCCTATCTAATAAAAGAGTAATATGCAAATTTGACTGTACCTTCACCACACCCACAAGCCACGCCCACCAGCCAATCAGGAGATTATGCAAATAAACCTCAACCAAGATGGCTGCTGCCACTGAGAGTAGGAGGAAGGTTTGTATTTCCCCAGCAACAGAGGAAGCCATGCTTTCCACCTGCCATTGCCTGCCTAGACCTCCACTCAATGCTACAAAGTTTCAATTATAAAAGATACAAAAATTGCAGCAGCCACTGAGCTGGAGAGAAAAGAGGCTTGGGTTTCCTTGGCAATGGAGGAAGCCAAGCTTTCAGCCTGCCATTGCCCCTCCACTCTAGGCTACAAAGTTTCAAACAGAAATGGCTGCTGCCCTGGAGCAAGCAGAAGGTGTGGCTCCACTCCAGGCTACAAAGTTTCAATTGTAGACATGGATTAATCCCAGATACCAGGGTCTCTGATTGGGTTGCTGGGGGGCGTGGCTGGCCTGCAAACTTCCACAGGCCCTCTCCCAGGCTGCCCCTCATCCCAAGGGAACCCCCACCCTGATCTGGGACACTCTTCAGGAAACACTAGCTGGTCCCTACCCATGCACCAGGCCTCTATACTATCTAATAAAAGAGTAATTTGCACATTGACCATCACTCCAACACACAAGAGGGCTGCCCCAGGTGGTCAAAGATCCTGTCCCCATGTGGACACAAGATGACCACCACAAGATGGCCAGCAGGGGAGGGCCTTTGGGAGGTTACAGGCCCTGCAAGGGAGGGCAGTTAGGGGTGACCAGGCCAGCAGAGGAGGGAAGTTGGGGGCAAACAGGCTGGCAGGGGAGCAGTTAGACATCAATTAGGTTGGCAGGGTAGTGGTTGGTGGGTGATCATCCTGGCAGGCAGAAGCGGCTGGGGGCAATCAGGTAAGCAGGCAGGTAAGCAGTTTGGAGCCAGCAGTCCTGGATTGTGAGAAGGATGTCCCAGATTGGAGAGGGTGCAGGCTGGGCTAAGGGACATCCCCCGCCCCCCGTGCACAAATTTCATGCCCTCGGCCTCTAGTCATATAATATTTCCCTTTAGTACAATTTAGTTGTTTTGAGTATATTCACAGAGTGCTGGTGGGAGTGGCGGGTGGGAGGGTGGGGGACAGGGTATTGTTGGGAAGTGACTACTAATAGGTACTAAATTGTTTTTCCTGGTGTTATAAAATTGATTGCAGTGTGGCTATACAACCCAATTTTAATTTAGATGCTCTACAATTACATGCTCAATCAAAAATGTTTAATGTTGCTAAATCTATTTAACTTTCACTTAATTCTATTCTTTACCCAAAAAAAGGTTATTATTAAATGCTAAAAATCAGGCTTATGCATTTTTGTGTGTGTGTTTAATCTTTATTGGTTAAAGTATTACATGTTTCCTTTTATTTCCCATAGTCCCTCCTTTAGCCCACCCCTACCACCCCTTCTTCCATGGGTTGTGCATACATGTATACAAGGTCTATGGTTGACTACCTCCCACTATGCACCCTCCCCAGCTTTCCCTCCAAATACAGAGTTTTATTCATTTTTGAGACTTCTGCAAAGAGTTGTTTTAAGATGGCGAATGACAAAATTTGTAAAGACATTAAAATCATCTCTGAGGATCCCTAAATCCTTTTTCTTGTCCATATACCTTCTCTAACCCCTGGATAAACAGTATCTTCAATTTTGCTTCTTATCTTTCACTTGCTTTTCTTGGTAGTTTTATCACAGTTGTTCCTCAAAATAATATATTGTTTAGGCTGCATGTTCCAAGCTTTATGCATTGTCTTTTTATGCAAATTAGTTTTTAACTCAGTATGATGTTTTTGAGGGGTAGCTGTGTGGTTTTTATCAACAGTTGATTGCTTTTGTAGCTGGAGAGCATTTCACTATAAGAAAACAACTCTCAATATTTTTAAACTTTTCATTTTGAAAAACATGATAGGTGCACAGGGGTTTGAAAAGATAGTACAGAGAAGTCCTGTGTGCCCTTCACTAAAGTTCCTCCAATGATTACATCATACCTATTCATAGTTCAATATCAAAACCAATTGGCCAATTGGCTTTGATACAGTGCATGTACAGTTTTATGCCAACTTATTACATACCTAAACTCTCAGTTTTTCTATTCTATTAATGAATGCCTGAAATATTTCCTTTATTTATTTCATTTCCTGCAATTAAAAACAATGATCCTACCTATTACAAAAATGAAAATCCAAACAATGACAACACCAAATGATAGTAAGTATAGTATCTCACTGCCTTTTCTAAATAGTTGAAGTACAAAAATGCAATCAGTTTTATGTAGTATGGATTTTGTTTACAGTCCACTACCTAACCTCCTTCACTCATTCTAATACTTTTATCTGTAGATTCTTTTGGTTTTTCTACACAAACAAAATATTCTCGATGACTAGTAATCCGTTGCTTCTTCCTCTCCAATGCTTAGAATTCTTACTTCTTTCACCTCCTGTATTATTTTAGTTAGGACTCCTACATAATATTGCATAGAAATATTATCTTGCCTTGCTAAGAGTGCATGTGTCTTGTTTCCAATATTTAAAAGGAATGCTTTCAATGTTTCACCATTAAATATCATGTTTGCTGAATGTACCTTCTAATTATAGTTTGTTGGTTTTGTATCATGAATAAATATTGAATTTTATGGAATGCACTTTCTATACCTACTGAGGTTAAATTTATTCATTCAATCAAAAATATATTAAGCACTTGTAATGTGTCACACTGTTTTAGACAGTACAGGTAAAGCAGGGACGAAACAGATGAAACCACTTTCCCTCGGGAATTTATCTGCAATAAGAGAGCAAACATAATGCACATGTTAAAAGCACAGTACGTTACCCATTGATCAGTACAAAAGACAAAGCAGAAGTACAGAAGGGAATAGGTAACATTGGGGATGGGGTTCTGTAACTTTAAAGGTAGTGGTAAGCATGTGTCTCTTGAGAAAACGACATTGGACAAGAGCCTTCAAGTAGAACAAAGAGCAAGTGCAAAGATAGTCCAAGTATTGCAAGGCAATATCAACTTCTGGTACAAATTTTTAAAGAGAAAAATTTAATATCTGGGTAGGTTAATAGGGAAATATAAATGTTAATGTACTATTTTAGTTACTCATTGCCCGTCACAAGCAATGAAGCTTAAAAATCTCACATGAACTATTAAGCAAGTAACAAAAACGGCAAAAAAAAAAAACTATAGCCACCAGTAAAACCAAATATTCTTATTAAAAATACTAAATAACCATTTCAACATAAAACATAGAAAGATAAGTAAGGAACAAAAGTTATCCTTTTGTTCAAAGTAAATGTCATTAGAAAAGTTCAACTTTGGTCACACAAACGTGTCAAAAAATAAACACAAGAAAAATATAAGTGGATAAAAAAAATATATTCACAAGTACAGAACCTAAAACTCACTTTACTCATTATAATCTGACCCAATCCAGAACACTCTAAAGAAAATAGGAGTCATAAAGACCACATTACACGAAAAGGAATAGTTTCCAATATGTTAGAAAAAGTTCAAGACAAATATGGGCACAACATTTTCAAATAAATGTTAAAAAGAAAAAAGAAAAGAAGACCCAGCATGTTGAACTTGGAAAAAATAAACAGGTAAAGTGAAAAAAATAAATACATCTAAAAACATAAAGACTGTCCAAAAGATAATAAAAAAAATTCATAAATTCAAAGGTTACAAAGGTGTTCTATGGAACACATTATTTTATGGGATGTTAACAGGTGTTTATTTAGGAGGAAAATACACGTCAAAACTAATATGGATTGTTTATGCAGGACATCTCAAAATCTTTTAAAATGCTAATGTGAATTATGAACCACTAAGCTATTCCCACGAGTAGGATTGTCGAGCATGGGAAAGTATGTTTAAGTATGTAGCCTTTCCCATACCAGCTTGACCATGGAACCCTTTATTTCTGGCAAAAACAAAGCACTGTTAAATAAATGCTGTCCTATAGGGTGATAAGGTCAGATGAAATTCATAAAATACTTTGAAGAGATAAAGAAATGCTTAAAAAAGAAAGAAAAAGAACATTTAAAAGAATTTATGGTTGCTGGGTTGTTTTGCCCTTGTTAATTATTATTGGCAGAAACCCAGCCAAAGAATCAATGGGGCCTAAGAACATGAATACATGGATGAATAAAAGATACAAAAGAAAATGAACCAAGATTCTGACAGGTGTTTCTGAAGAGGATATTTTGGATACAAATTTTCTTCTGAAGTAATCAGTTCAAATTCCTAAATCAGAAAATACAAAAGTTTTACTGGGCCTAAGAGAAAAATAAATAAAATAAATCACCAAGATATAATGGTATACAACCAGAATTCTGGGTGATCTTGGAAACAACTATAAATGTATAGGCAAAGTTGGGTCAAGGCTCTGAAAATGCTTCAATAAATTAAAATTCACCCTGGATTTTTTGGAAGTATAGGGTATGTTGGTGGAATTTCTAATAATGAATAGATTCTGACACTGAAACAAGAATAATCTAATAGAAGAAAAACCATAAGTATAGATATAGAATCTTTTGCTATTTATATCTACATCAATAGATTCTCTATAACTATGGGTAGACTGAGTATCTATAAATAGAGATAGATATAAACCACCTGAAATCTTTGAAGTGGTAAATACATTGAGGCAAGAAACAACATTTATTTAGGCTTTCAAAATGTCTTAGACAACATTCTAAAACAAAGGCTTTAAATTATTACTGAAGAGATGTTCTCCCCAGGTAGGAAACTGCCTTGGTGGCAGAAAACAGAAGGCATAAGCAAAATTTCAATTATAGTTCACCTAGGGATTTTAGCGTGAAAACTACTCTCATTTTCATATTATTGAAAATGGAACACCCAGCCAATGTCAGGTTTAGAAATAAGTAGAGAAATTTCAAGCTGCCAGGGATAAGTGATGGAGGGTTATCCAGTCCGGGTAATGATGAGACTCAGAGCCAGTATCAACCATGACAGCTCCCCTTCAGATATGCCGACCCTGTAATGCCCTGTACATGCATTACTTTGTTTAGTCTTCGCAGCTTCCTACAGAAGTAATTACCGTTTTATTCCACACATTTACACACCAGACAATTAAAGCTTAGAGTGGGAAGTAACTTCCCCAAAGATCATTTAGGTCAGTATGTGGCCGTTATAATTAGCTACTAAATGCTAGAGTTAAAATTTGAAACTTGGCAACTCACCCCAGAATCCTTACTTTGCACTCCTGCACCAAGGGTTCTCAAATTTGAACAGGCATTACAGTCCCAGAAGGTGTGTCAAACACAGATGGCTGGGCCCAGTCCCCAGAGATTCTGAGTAAGTAGATTCCGTGTTTATATTTCAAACATGCTGCTGCTGCTGCAGCTCAAGGGACCACACTTTGATAACAACTGTCCTAAGCCAAATAGTAAAAGGGACAAATGTTGGTATGGAAAGTTGGAATTAATGGAAAAAGAATGAAACATCCAGTAACAGTGGTCAAGCTAAAATCACATGGAAATACACTTGCGCCTTTTGCTCCCGTGGTGTGCAAAATGTCTTCTTGGGCCCTAGCTGGGTGACTCGGTTGGAGCATCATCCCATACACCGAAAGGCTGCGGGTTCAATTCCTGGTCAGGGCACATACCTTGTTTGCGGATTGGATCCCCAGTCAAGGCGCCTATGGGAAGCAACCCATAGATGTTTCTATCTCCTCTCTCTTTTTCTCTCCCTCCCCACCCACCCTCATCAAACTTCCTCTCTCTCTCTCTCTCAAATCAATTTAAATATATATATATCCTCCAATGGGGATTTTTTAATGTCCTCTTGGGACTTCAAACAGCCTAAAACTATTCAGACCAGCCTTGAGCACTGTGTAAATTTAGTGGCTAAAGGATGTTTCCACGTTCAGGAACTCCCCTACTGTAGCTACCACCACAAATCTTACCTACCCACCATCCACCACCTAGAATCACTCTAGCAGGAAATAGAACATTTCACACTGTATTCAGAAATAGAGGCTGAAGAAGGAAATAAACCCTAACAAGCAAATATGTCTTTTTCTACAGGTTTCATTCAATATGCAAAAGCTTGCTCATAAATTGGCCATAGGTCTAATATAATAGAGCATATCTAATTTTCTTAAAACTATAAAAATTCCCTTTTATTACTTTGGAGAGGAAGCATGGTGCCATATAAAAGGCATCAAATTTGGTTTCAGAAGTTCTATATTTGGAAATAAATGAATTCCGATGAGTCATGTTCTTCACCTACTAGTATAAGAAAGGACTATTTCTTCATAGCAGTGTGAGGATCAAACGTGATCATACTTGTGAAAGCACACAGCCAACTATTAGAGATTTTTTTCACTTGTAAGTATAGCTATTACTCCGTTGGGGAATAATACATTTTACACAAGCTGTTACTAGATGTGCATTTTATTTATGAGACAAAAGCGCCAAGTAAAAACCAGGCATTCCCGGAGCAGGACCTGATGACATTTCCCTGAGTGTGAATTCAGTGCAAAAAAATCTAGACTAAAATAGAATATGCAGTGTTTAGTGTTTTAGACCAAGAAGGACAGAAACAGGGCTGAGGACAAGTGTCAAGTCTATCAGCTCCTCAGTGAGGCCTGAACTCTGCCTTCAGAGGCTGAAGCCAGCTTGTTAGTATTTTTTTTTCTTCTAGTGGAGACTTGTCTAATTGTGAGCTGCTGTCCTGGCATCTCCCTCTGAAACCTGTAAAAGCTAAGGGTTGTGTTCCCACAGCTATGGAGTGTCAGGTAAGGGTCCTGCACACAAGGCTCTGAAACTAGAGCAAGGATGGGAGTGTGTACCTCGCAATGCAACAAGGTAAAGACCTACATTCTCCTTCATTGGCTGATGGCAGAGGCTAAGATGAGGACAGAATGCTAAGAAGGACATTGGCATGGTGTGATGGCATGGCTTTGGCTATCCTCAAGACTTGAGGGTAATTGTTGGCAGATTTTCATTGCAGTTCAGGTCACAAACTTGAAAATTAACCTTTAATTTGTTTAAACAAGGCACTATGTACTAGGTATCACTAAACAAAACGCATAACATTTTAGGTAAGCCTCACAAAGCCACGAATGTTGGGTTAGACACTCCAAAAGTACACTATAAAAGAAAAAAATGATAAATTGGGCTTCATCAAAATGAAAAATATATATATTGTATTTCAAAATACACCACTTTAAAAGTGGAAAACAAGCCATCTGCTAGGAGAAAATATTTGAAAATCATATATCCAGTAAGGCGCTTTATCCAATAGTAACTAGTGGTAGGTAGCAAGGATGTGGAGAAACTAGAACCCTCATTGCTGGTAGAACTGCAATATTTGAAACTGCCACTTTGAAACATGAATCCACCAGATGACCCACTAACTCTACCGCTAGGTGACTTACCCAAGTGAAATTAAAACTCCGTGTATACATTAGCCATAACAGCCAAAAAGTGGAAGCAACCCAAATGTCCAATTAACTGGTGAATAGACAAATAAAATGTAGTACATCCATACCACGGGATACTCTTTGGCAATATGATACATGCTACAATGTGGCTGAACCTCAAAAACAGTAAGTGAAAGAAGCTGGATTCAAAAGACCACATACTGCATGGCCCGAGGTATGTGACATGTCCATAAAAGGCACCCTTGTGAAACCCTTGGACAGAGGTGAATTCTTGGTGAATGGGTCTGGAAGTGGGAACAGAAGTGACTGCGAATGGCACCAGATTTCATTTGGAAGGAGGACAGAAATATTGCAAAATTAGGAGATGTGGTAATTGCACACAACTCTATAAATTCACAAATTGTACTTTACTCACTGAATTGTACACTTTAAAAGAGTGGATTTTATGATATGTGAATTATGTCTCACTAAAACAGTCTAAAAATTGAAGAAATTTTTAAAAGAAGTCATGGATAGCTCTCACTATGAAATGTTAAGATATGTGTACAGTAATGTGTCATTTGTCCTGGTGTCACATCCGAGGAAGCTTGACTCTTAGGACAAGGAGCATGACAGAGGAATAGAACACTACCCAACAGGGAATAAGGTGGCCATTCTTATGTACTTTAGACTACAAGAAAAAATTGCGAGTCCTCCCCTCGCCCCTACCCAGAACTAAGATTAGAACTCCATGACTTATGTCATGTACAACTACAGGGCACCTGGTTTAATAAGCTTGATTAGGTTTCCCTCGGCAGCCAACATTACCAAAGTGACAGTGAGTAGGGAAGAAAGGATCAGAAGCAAAGACTATCAAGCACATCCTTCAGGGGCTGATCAGCCCCTCAAACAGAACACCACTGAGGCAGGGCAGCTGTGACTCTCTCCAGACCCTGAGCCCAACGAGATGATGGCATCTTTATAGGAGGCAGGAAGATCAACAACGTTTCTCAAAACAAGGGCATCCGAAATGAAAGGCTGTGCTGCTTATTTATGATACAGATTCTCGACCTCACTCCAGAACCTCCAGTGTTGATGCCTGAGTATCTGCATTTTTTAACAAGCACCACAGCTGATTCTCGTGCACACTGAAGTTTGAAACAAAAGAGATCCATTCTTAAAGAATATTAGAGATAGAAGGAACCTTGATCACCATCTAATCCAAACCTCATATATTATAGATAAGACCATGTAAAACCACGAGGTAACATTATTTTCCAAGATCCCCAAATATTTCCTTAAACTCTTAAAAAATCGAATCATAAATTGTCAAGCATATTTACAGACACAAAGGAATGTATAATGTACCTTGGAAATATTTTCCTCAAAGATTGATGAAGATAAAATGCTCAATCACTTAAAGAGATATGCTTCTGCTCTCAGGAAAATTAATCCAGAACACCTCATTACCTGAAGGTGCCAGCTAAATGAGTCATCATAATACTTAAATTATTTTTACTTGCTGGTATGTTCAGTTTAATTATTGCACTATTTCCCCAAACCTACATTCCTTGAGAAAGTACATATTTGTTTGACAAAAAAAAAATCATTAAGTCATCATTTGCTCTGAAGATGCATCTCTAATGCTACAGTCATAATTTTACATTAACCCAGCCTCAAATCTCCTGTGTATGGGTCCTAAATCATATAGCAAGTACAGCTCCTATACAAAAACTTGAAAATCCAAATGCTTAGACCAGTCCGATTGTTGCTTCACAGAAATCTTTTGCCCATAGTCTTTATCCCACTCACAGCTTCAGTAAAATTACCTGCATTCCATCTTTGTTGAACGATTTTGTCATTTTTTAAAATGGGGAAAATAATGTAAGCCAATATTGGAACTCTCTAGACCTTGGAATATTGATCTAATGGCCTGTCTACTACTAGGCTGCCTTCTGACATTTTCTTATGGTAGAAGCAGAAAAAAGAAAATCTGCCAACATCAATGATCTATTGGGCTTGCCGAGGTAGGAAACATTCCCAGTATCACCCTACTGAATTGTGGTGACTGATGCTATGCTGATACTGAACAAGGAAGAAAAAATACCTAGATAGGAGATAGTTCCCAAACTGACAACTGGAAAGATGTTAGGATGAGTAAATCCAAATAGGAAATGTAATTACAGTAAGACCTCTTATAATAGTGACATTCAATACATTCGTGTATGCAACATTTTGACAGTCAATCTCAAATCTTTTTTTTTTCTCTCTTTCTTTCTTTCATCTCTATACAGCTATCTTTTTCTTATTCTGATAGATTGTGAGAGACCTAACATATGTCTTGAGAACAACTCTATTTTCTGCTGTCGAGAACTGTTCCTCAAATCAGGAAGGTATATTCTGGTACACAGGTCTTTGCTGCTGACACTGTTTTTATCCTCTGGCAAAATAAATGGTGGGCTGATAACTCCTCCACCCCATGAAAATCTTGCTTCTCTTCCACAAGTACGTCAGAAGCTTATCTTCTTAGGTCCTTTCATGATGCAATCACTGCATTCTAAGAATTTTTCATAAAACATCAGCAAAATGTCACTAATGTAAAGTCAGCAAAATGTCACTAATTTAAAGTCTATACTAGTTAGAATAAAAGCTTGACTTGTGTTTGCTTCTGCCCTGCATGGGGGAGAGCAGATTTATTAAGTAAATTAACAATGAAATCAAGAGTGAAGTGGTTTAGTTTCTAATGTCCTTTAGAAACAAAATCTTTAACAAGTTGCTGCTGAAATGGTCTTGCTCATAATGATTCTCTTATTCTGTTAAGACTGTAATGATCTTAAAAGTCCACTTTCCTCACCTGATTTTTCCTTTTTCCTTTTTTCTTTGGGGGAGGGCAATAGCATGCATGTAGAAACACATATTTAAAATAGAAAAAAAAAGGTTTTTGATCTCATACTGTTCCCTAGTAACCTGTCATGTCTTTCTCGTTGCAATAGAATTTAGTGAGCCTCCATAACATTCTTTATCCCCAGGAAGTCATATAAAAAGCTCAAAGGAAAATGATATAGTAGAAAATAACTTTCAAAATTCAAGTTAGAATGAAAGGAACTTAAGACCCTGGTCCTCCTGGTTTTTGTGAATGTCCTCACTGTCCCTCTCCCCTACCACCACCTGTCAGGACCAGAAGATTCTAATTGAATACCAAGTGACAAGAGTAACCTGGATCAAGCTTGGTGAACACTCATGAAACCCACACTTACGAATCTCTTCATTGGCCTATCTCTGCCCGAAGCCACATCTTCTATGAAATGGAATGGCAGTCCCAAGCTCGTTCAGTGGTACATTTCCTATTTATCACTTTTTGCTATCTTCCTGGTTTCAGTTATACACATATTGTAATAGATTAAATAACTAGTTTATAATGAGGCAATGCAAAATCCATTAGTGAGTTTGGGTTGAAGAGATAAAGTTTGGTTTGGACAGTGTGAAAAGAGCGAAAGGAAAGACCTTCAAGAGAACTGTACAGAGATTTGTTGGAATGCGCCAGTAAACAAACCAACAAAAAAAGTGGCTAGGGAAAGGTGTTAAAGCAATGTACCCTCAGTGAGTAGGAAGAACTCAATGCTGGGTGGATTGTTTTTAAGATATTTCTATTCTAAAAATAACATGGAATTTTTTTTTCAGTGACCCGTAGAACTTTTAGAGAAAAAGCTGAAGGCTGGCTTAGGGCAATGGTAGGAAAAATTAAAAATGAACTACATGCAATGTCTTAGTCCTGAATTCCCTAATTCCATAGCTACCTGATACCTACAATTTACCTTTCTGTAATGGACATGTTATGCCAAGACTCCTCATTCCTATAGTAGCTTTGTTATACATGGTACAGCCAAACTGTTTCATGCTGATGACATCACTCATTCCTTCATTCATTCATTCAGTAACAATTCCTGAACTCCTTCCATGAGCCACACATTATATCAGGGATCGTGTATATAAAGTTGTTTAAAATAAATAGTTTTCACAATAACTTATGGTCCATACCTACTATACAAGTAAAGCGCTGAGGCAAAAGATAAAAGGACTTCAGATAGATATGCCTCCACACCTTATTATACCTCTCTCCATACCCTTGTTCCAAATATCCAGTCTAAATTTTTCTGATCATCTATTTCTGGTTGGGGATACAGAACTTTCTGATCCACTGAACTTCACAATAAACTAAAATTAGACTCATGCTTCTAGATCGTACTCTTGGTACAATGTCCATTCTAAATCAGTGAGAAGGAAATCTAAGACAGAGATGCCTGGCTATTCATCCTGGTGAAATGTCTGGGGAGATCTAAAGACGACCAGTTATCTTTAGGGATGTCTATGACTGGGGCATTCCTCCACACAAAAAAAAGAAAAATTGCATTTATTAACCCACTTCGTTTCAGCCACTGAACAAACATAAAATTGAAATAACTTTTAGTTACTGCCAGTCTGGGATCTGGCTAAACCAATGATCCAAGAATAACAAGTTCCACTCTTATTATCCAATTCCCATTATCCAATTCCACTCAATTCGTTTTAATTCTGAAAAGTATAAAATCTGGTTGCTTTGAAATGTTCTCATTACTTTCATATATTGAAATTTCAAAGATCCACTATAAATTATTTCTGTAAGTCTCTTTGCCCCATATTATGACCTTGAAATGTGATTGTTCTCTCAATGGAAGAATAAACAATTAACTGAAAATACGTTAATTTTTAAGCCCCTCCTTTTCTTTCTTTTCTAACATATTTGTTGCTGAACCAACACAGCACCAGACACAGGATACAGATTCTTCTTCTTCAGTCTGTTTCTGGTAAGAAAATAGCTACAAGCTATAAATAACAGCAGTGGTTTCCAATCCTCTGAAATTTGCAGTATCCTATCACTGCTTGATTTTAGGTTACTCTGCAGTTCCGCTTTTCTACTTTGCTATTAAAGAGACCCGAGAGAATAATGCTGGGCACAAAGCATTCTCATTGTCTTGAGAGGTCTAGGGTCCCTAACATAGTAAACTATGCCCATGACTCCCAGCCCTTCTGACCACCTCTCCAGCCTCACCACCTACTTCTTCATCTATACCCTAACTCTCCAGTCACACTAAATTAGCATTCAGCTCCCTGAACAGCCCATTACCTCTCTTGGATCTGTGCCTTATACATTTACAAATGCTCTACCCCTGTTGACACTTGGGCATAACTATGGCATTTATCACACCAAACTTGTCCATCTCCTCTAACTAGATTGTAATTGTCAAAGATGAGGAGTACCCCCGATTTGTCTACAGTGGTTGGCATATACTAGCACTGTCCTTTGTTAAAATAATGAACTGATGAGTGAGCCCCCCCAAGCCTGGGTCTGATGCTTCACCCTATTTGCTTATCTGTCTTCCATACTAGCTTAGGAGCTCCTCGATGTAGGGATGGGGTGTTTTCTCATATTATCATGCCTAATCTTGTTTCCAGAACACTGTTCAATAAAATTTGTTGGATAGGGAGCTAGGTACATAGATAAATAGGTAGATAGTAAAGGGGGGATAATAACAATCATCAGCTGACAATGAATATTCAAGGTGACATTAAATGAGATGAATGTCTTCTAAAGTACTAGCTTAGAATAAAGTGACACTGGAGCCAAACAGCCTGCTCTCTCCATCATGAACACTCAGGATCAGTTATTCCTGCGCCAACCAGAGTTAATGATAGCCCCAAACCTCACAGGGTTGTTGTGAGGATCTATGTTCAGCGTTCTGGAGGAGGGTCGGACACATTGTAAGCGCTAAAGTACCCTAAGTCAGGAAGACACGTATGGCTGCCAGCCCTAGTCCTGCCAGAAGGGACACCTGGGGGAATTTCCCATCGAAAGCATGTTAGAAGGAAGACGCTATTCTGAATGCATCACTGAGGCATGGAATTCAATTCCATCTCGTCACCACCACATTTAATCGGTTATTTTCCTTAGGAAAGAGACCAGGTTAAAGGTCATAAAAATGGACTAATAAAACCTTCCAGTGGTTCCCAAACCCACACTCACATTGTGGTAATTTTCCCAGAAGCCAACCACCAGAAACTGGATGTGAAGGAAACCCTTAAGGAGGTGTTCTGCCAGGGAAGGAATTCACTTGGCTTTTTTCCCCTTCAGGATAAAAAATTATTTCGAATATTACCTTACAAAAGGGCCATCATGAGTATATTTCTTTCTTCCCAGTCACCTAATTGTGAAGTTCTAACCTTCACAATTGAGATCCTCTCCCCATTTTCCTCTGGTTCACATCAAGGTAGGAAGCATAGAGGCCTTGGAGCAGGGAGTCCTTAAACTTCCCAGGAAATGGAAATTACAGAGGGAAGGGGCTTTGTGCCATGTGCAGAGCTCACAGCTGGAAGGAAGGTAGTGCCTTCCACATGACAACCTGGCCTCTTCTATCCAAAACGCTTTAACGTTTTCTTTCAAGTAGCCCAGGAATCTGCCCAATAGCTTGCTGCTACTGGGCCTGGTGTGTCCTGAAATTCGCAAATTAATATAGTAATTAAAGCCCTTTCAAAGGGCCCTCTGTTCAATCAGCGGTGTTTTGTTTGCTAGGAGAAGAGGCTCTCCTCCCATAAAAACACAGGAGGTGGCACGCTTAAAAACTATATTTCAATTGCAAACCATGTGGCTGTGTTCCCAAATGGCAAGGAGGAGTTCAGAGAATTATCCCGGGGGCCCAAGGTGCCACTTGAGGTGTTCATGCTTGGCTGCTGCTCCAGCAGCCCAAGAAACTCGTTGCAAAATGAAGCAAATTAGCAAAATTCAGCAGATGGAAGCCCTGGGTCATGTCACGTCACTTCATTAAAGCATCCAGGATGAAGGCAATATAGCAAAACAGCATCAGGAGAATTAAAAAGGTTGTGTGTGTTTTTAAAGCCTTTGCTATTCGATATTGATAACTGGAAAGATTTAATAAAGATTGACTATATTAATAATTTATCTTCAGATGCAGGTCGAAACTAAAAGTAAACTGGAAATGCTGCCAATGAAACAAACAGTTTTGCCATATCATTTCTTCCATAGTCCCTCTCTCTGAGAGGCCTCTAAATACAGCCTGGTTGATCCTCTCTGCCTGGACTCCTTCAGTGGTTCCTTTCTGATGTGAGGTACGCAGCCTCTGCTCTGACCCACTGCACCCAGCCCCAGCCCACCTTGCCAAACTCGCCACCCACTTCTTCCAAAATGACTCTGCATCTTCACCAAGATGCCCTGTTTTCCATTCTGGTGCACAATGTTGACTTTCTTGCTCCCAAACCACATCTTTGTACAGAAAGTCCTGCAGGCAAGCTGGTGCTGGAAGAGGCCCTGGTTTAAAACCCAGCTCTGGCTTTTACCATTAACAGAAGGTAAGGAAGGGTAGGTCACATAATCATACTTTCTAAGCCTGTGTTTTCCTACTGTAAAGTGGGAGTGATAGAGCTTTTTCTCAGAACTGTTGGAAGGATCAGCACCACTGTGCCCAGCCCAGTGTCAACCACTTGAGTCTGTTCCTCCCTCTGTCCCACCTAACAAGAGTCTTTGCTTGACCAAACTTTAGGCAAGCTCCTGGGCCTTCTCCTAGGTCCACCTGTGAAGTTCTTTGTAAAAATCCAGCTTTAGTAAGACCCTTGCTAAGTCATTTTAACCAACACCCTGGTCTCTCCAATATCTGATCAGGTTCCTCATCCTCCAGCACCCTTCCTCTAACCCCCAATCTGCACACCCTCCTCCCTTTCCTGTACCCTCAGGTGATGTGTGATCAGCATAGCCTGACTATAGCAAGAATTCTGTTAGGTCAAGATAGCAGAATCAACCCCCCTCTCCCCTGATATTTCCTCTTAGTAATTTTCCATCCACTGCCCCCCAACCTGTTCCTTGGCTACAAATCCCCACTTGCTCATGCCATATTCAGAATTGATCCTGGTTCTATACTGAGGTGTCCTCTCCCTGTTGCAATTGTCCTGGATAAAATCTCTTTTTACTGTATAATTACTGTCCAGCTCTGGGTTTTCTTTTACAACATCCACCATTTAATGTCTACTGCCAGCCTAGCCCCCCTCAGAAATGATTCTTCTGACCCTTCCAGGTGGAAAGGAGCTCTACCTCCTCTGAATATTTGTCATTTATATGTTACATGCGCATTTGACATTTTTCAAAAATGAGGTTGTAGGGTAGCTCTTTCCAAGGCCCAGATACCTTCACAATGAGATGTAAGCCCATCTGTCACTGACCCTGCTTTCTATAGCTCTTAATCCACCACAGTCCCAAGCAGAGTCTGGGGCCTTAATCAACTCATAATCTGTTAAATTTTGCCACTTTGTGGCTTGTTTGTTTTTTTCCCTCTCCGGAAGAAGTGAGCAATTGCCACACTTTATTTTGCAGATGGACCACCGTGCCCCTCTCCACATAGTTGCAACCCCCCTTTGGAGTATCTCCATGCAGCACACAGAATCAAGCAAAAACAATTTTTCCCATTATACTGTTAACTTGAATTAAAATATAACACTACTAACTACTGCTTTAAAGTTTAAAGAGGAAAAGTTACAGAACCATATCATGAAAACTCTTGCAAAAATAAATTTTAAGGAACTGCTAGAACACTCCCTATACCTGGTTCTGAATAACTCTCCATCACCTTCTTAGCAACATTTTCTTATCAATTCTGCCTTCTCACCCTCACATTTTCAACTTTTCCCCACTCTCTGCAAGAGTGCCTGCTGCTTCCCTACACCCAGTTCATCCCTCTACTACTCATTTAAATCATCTCATCTTCAAAGATGCCCAACCACTTTTGGAGTGGAAAAACTTAATTAGTTAATTGGCTGTGTCTTTCTTTAAGGGGAATCCCCAATGGTGGGAAGTCTTGACTGCAGGGGAATTATTGCTGTCTGCTTATCTCAGTTGGAGAAGGAAAGAATGGGACTATGAGAAAAGGGGGTGGTTAGGAAGAAGTTAGGTGCTAAATAGTCAAAAAGACAACTATCTACCACATTGCATAAGAGTAAGCATTTCTCCCTTGTGTCTCTCTTTTCTCTCAGCTGATCAACCAGAGAATCTTACTAATTATTTCATAGAGAAAGGCTGCATGCTCCTACTCAGACCTAGAGCTGTGAAGGAAATAAAGAGCTGCTGTCTCTGCTTTTTATTTTTTCCCTATCATCTCAACCTACAGCACCCTCCTCCTCTGATTTCCAATTCCAAAATTCTTAAAAAGAATAGGAAAATGGGAGAAGAAAACTACCCATCAGAAGAAGCAGACCAGTCCTTTGGAGAGTTTCTCACCTACTCAAAAGTGTGACACAACCTACAGGCCTGCTCAATAAAAGGACACAACCCCTGCCTCTGCCTCGTGAAAGCTGCTATCTTCAGTCAATAAGATGTTACATAAAAATATTTCATAGTTGAAAAAATGTCATGTTTTATGAAAGTGCCGTCAGAGATCCGAATAAGTGTGACCTTCAATCTCCCACCAATAACTGAACAGGGAAAATAAGCACATACACACCATCATCCTTAGCTAATGGGTACCAAACAAACTGTACAGATTATAGTACTTGACCCTCTTGGACTGTGCTGTGTGTTGGGGGTGTGGAGGAGTAAAAAGTATTGATCCTGTGTCTTCCCCCTCACCTCCCTCCTCTGTGGATTTCCCCACTGAGTGAAATACTATAAACACAGAATAATCTGCATCATTTTTATAAATAGTTGGACAAGTTTTAAATACCTGCCAACTTTCAAGTCAAAAATTCCTTCATAAACAGTGCATTGGTACAAGACTCAGCCACAAACACTGACAGAGGTTCCTACTTTCTCCAATCCAAGCTACCCTGGTCTGTGAAGTGGACCAACCAAAGCCCCCACAAACCAGCCTCATGCAGCACTGACCCAGACCCCCCAGCGCTGCCCGGTGTCCCATCCACACCATGAGTGGGGAAGTCAAGGGGGCTGCTGTGCATCGCAGGCAAGGAATGTGTGGAGCCATCCCGGCAAACACAAACTCTTCCATACTTGACCATACGCTGGGAAAGAAGCCCAAACTGAGACATGGCCCAAGTAATGACAACCTGAATCAATTATATGACCAGTCCCTCCTAAAGCGATGGATGGTGGGATGAGGGTCCCAAAGAATTCTCTTATTTTCTCTTCCCATATCCCAACAACAAATTCTTGATAGGTTTTCATTCTCTGACCTTCAAGTGTTTCTAACATTCGTAAATCCATTCCATACCAGTAATGATGACACAGCCTAACTAAGGAGAACCTCCACACTCGTATTTATCTTGGGCTTTTAGACTTGTAAGAAGTTGGTAGCTAGACAAGGCCCTAAAAGATGGAGTCCTGGACTTATTTATCATGGCATTGATACTGCATCACCAGGACCTGGCACCTTGAAGTGATCACACATTTGTAAACCAAATGTGAGCTAAAAACGGACCAAGTGGAACCCAGGAACACAGGGGTGTCCGATGGAATGACAGACATTGAAAACACAAAGGCTTCATCATTTGTTTTCTTGTCTTTTTGACGCAATGTCAGAAACCACATGGGCCAAAGCCCACTGTAGCCTTTTCGTAACAATTCCATTCAGGTAAACAAATGCTTTTGTTGAAGAACAGCTCGTTTTCAGTTAGCTGCACAATATCAACCTGTATATTAAAATTTAAAATATTCAAATGTTAAACCTATGAACAAAAATACTTAAACGCCACTTAGAGCTCTTGATCTTGTGAAATTTTGGAAACCTCCCTTATGCCTACAAATTACCTGCCTCCAGCCCAGCCCTCAAATGACACAACTATAACTTCACAGCTTTTTTTTTCCCTAGAAGTGCCAGCCTGTGCCTATATTTGCTCTAGGGAGTTATTCTCTTGTTGTTCCCTCTTCTCCTAAGGCCCATTGTGTGGTCAGGAAAAGACAGAGTAGAAGTCAGTTTACATCCTAAGATGACTCCCTTTCCTTCTAATTTCAGAAACTACATTAGGAAAAGATGTCCTTTCTGAGGCAGGCTGAGCAGACAGATTGTCAAATGCCAATATGTGCCATAAGGGCAAGGTCCTTATACAGTACTGCACCTGCAGCACAGTGTCCCTGGTGCTTAATAAGTGTCCAAGCATGCTTATGGAATTAATGGCTATGAATACGGAGATGGTAAACAGTGCTAGGCTGAAGACTGTTTGTTGACTTTAGCATTTTGTTGAGGATTTAAAACTGTGGAGGCCCAGAGGGCACTGCTTAGAAAAGGTTAGATATAATTTAATTAATAACTGTGTATAAAATCATATGGCAAATCAACGATGCAATGAAATACTGGCTGTCTGCATGATTGGTTAAAGAAGGATTTACTTCATTCCTACACATCCTCAGTTTTTCAGATGCATTTGAAATGAACAACACAGGAATCAAATACTCTTAGAGTTTGAAAAATAAAGACACACCTGTAGGTGATGTAAACCTAATTTGCCCTCACACTGCAGGAACTACCTTCACCTGAACCTACTGAAATATAAGGTTAAAAAGGAAAAAATTAATGCATTCTCTATACTCCTCTTCCAAGATTCTGGTGAGGACTAATTCACTTAGAGCCAGATCAGACTGTGGTAAGCTGAGGAACCTTAATTACCTTCATTACGACAGATGAAAACCCAATCAGTCCACTGGAGTGGCCAGGAATTCCCTTTGATTTGCTAAGAAACATCTGAGAGCTAATATAGCACTGTAAAAGGATTTCTCAAATAAACAGCTTCCAGAGTTTACTCCTTTTAAATATAACTATGAAAATATCTTGTTGAGCAAATAAAGAAACATACAAATGAAGAAAAGGACAAAATTGCATAAACTGTTTGGGGAAGTATTAAATCATCATAATAACAGCATTACAACAAGAACTGTAATTATTTTCCAGTTTATAATCCAGAAGTAATAACATGTCAGATAAATTTATAATATACTCAGGTACTGCAATCATTTAATGGGTGGTCGCTATTAAATGCTAGCAATAAAAAATGTAGAAACAATTATAAATGAGACCAGAGACATGAACTTAAAAGAATGAAAGATGGCCAAACTATATCATAGAAAACAGCTATATTACTATAAACTCCCAACTATATATGAAAAAAAACAAACATTACCTCAAAATAAAACAAAGACATGTTTTCTGATAACAGAATTTGAGCCAAGGTGTTAATCTAGTTTCTCCTACTACAACAGAAATTACATTTCTTCCAAGGAAAGGAGTTAAGATATATTTTTACATCCAAATATTTGCCCCATTTGGCAATATTCTTTTGTGAGAGTTTTATTATCTCCAGTGGCACATGGGCCTGTGTTTGTTAATACAGAAATTATCCAAAAAGGGACAAATATCTAGTATGGATAAGACTCTCCCTATCCTAAATTTTCCAACTCACGACAAACACATACAACATGCTTCTGCAAATGTTTCCCAACACCTTCAGCAAATGTAATATGAAACAAAACCCAATTCGCACCATGTCAAATCAATATCCTCCCTACATATGTTTTGGTTTTTTTTCAATGGTTAGAGCGCTGGCCCACGCACCCAAGGGTTGCCGTTGTGTGTGTGTGTGAGTGTGAGTGTGTGTGTGTATGTGTGTGTGTTTAATATATTTTATTAATTTTTTACAGAGAGGAAGGGAGAGGGATAGAAAGTCAGAAACATCGATGAGAGAGAAACATCAATCATCTGCCTCCAGCACACCCTCTACTGGGGATGTGCCTGCAACCAAGGTACATGTCCTTGACCGGAATCGGATCTGGAACTTTTCAGTCGTAGGCCAAAGCTCTATCCACTAAGCCAAACCGGTTTAGGCTAGGTATGTTTTTTTATACCTAGCAGAGGTGCCCTCTCCTTCACGGAAGTTCACATGTCTGAACATGATGTACCCTCTCTGACTAAGCATGCACATGTTCTTTCTCCACGACTAGGTTATAAATTCCTCAGACTTCTCCTTATCTCCTAGAACAATAATTATAGCCTATCAGGAGTAATAAGTGAAAAATAAGTACTTGTTGAGTTAGGGAGCACAAGAAGTAAATACTATGGCTTTTATTATTTCCATTATCATTGTTGTCACATACGTTGCCTTTGACTTTTTTTCCTAAGAGCCAGGTAGAGAAAACCTGCATTTAGTATATAAGGAAACTTCCTAAAAAGCCTGTTTTGGTTCTGAATCCTGGTTTCTCCACTCATTTATACCATAACTGTTTTGAGGTAGTTTCATCTATAAAACAGGTATAATGATGTTAACCTCTGGGTTAGTATCCGGATTTAGTGAGATAACAAATGGGAAGGGCTTAGCACAGAGCAGTACACAGAATAAGCTCAAATCATTGGTAAGGAGTGGCATACGTCCATTTTTTGTAGCTACAAAACGTTAATTTTCATCTTACTCAACTCCCGGAAGATACTCTTAATGTAAAAACTCGGTTCTGAGGCTCATTCCACAGACCACACAGCACAATGAGAAATCTTCCCAAAGCCATAGCTCAAAACAGTTGAGGACCACTCTGCACTCCAGTGAGGCAAACGGAGTCTGGTGGATTTTTATTTTTACCTATAATGCGCTGCAAGGCTCCCTCGGAAATTCTGCGAATGAGACCATTTCAATTCGCCTCCCCAGGGGCATCTACTCCAGTCTGCTGCTGCTGCTTAGGTTCAGGGTTCAGTGTGAGCATCAGAGAGGGAGTATCCTTACTGAGTGTTTCAGTACTGCTCATTCTTGGTTCTATGTCCTAGAGTACAGAAAGGACATTTTATCATTGTGGACAAGATGGGGCCATATGCTAACCTGACTAACTCAGGAAAGGTCTGTGTAACAGCCTTGCAAACTCAAGAGAACTAAAGTAACCACAAAGGATGGTCTGAAATTAAAAGCTTTAATTAAATAGCAGTTCATAAGTGGGAAGTCATGTCCTAAGCCAGTATCTTCCCTGACAAAGTTCAACTTCGATCTTTACTGAACAGATTGTCTTTTTGCATCTAAGATAACACACAGGTGGAATGTCAGGGCAACTTGTGACTTCCCTTTTTCCAGGCCCCTCAGGAAGGAGACCACAAGTTCCCTCATTGTTATTGTTATCATGTTCATTGTTAATAGTTAACTATCCTGTACTCACCTAAGTAAAAGAAGTATGTATCTATCATTTCACTTTTTATCCAAACCCAGAGGTTCCCCCCCCAGCCTTTGCTTTCTCCCGCCTCCCTAATCTATCATCAATGGATTTCAAGTAACCCACTTCTGTCTCCTCCTTTGATTGTAATGTATAAAATAAGGTAAAAAATTGCCATTCCCCAGAGCACTTTCTTAATACATTGAGATCCTGCTTCCTGGCAACAGTTTGGCTCAAATAAACTCACAAAAATTCTTTACAAGTTTGGATGTAGGTTGTTTTATTTTTTTTTAATTAACATCATTTATCACTTAACTTTTTCTAGAAGAGTCTCTCTCTCTCTCTCTCTCTCTCTCTCTCTCTCTCTCTCTCTCTCTCTCTCTCTCTCTCTCTCCTTCCCTCCCTCCCTCTCTCTCACCTGCTTCTGCTGCCATCATGTACAGTGTTCTACAGAAAGAACTGTCACTTCAGAGCCAGCACAGGCTGAACCTGGACAGATGGTCCTCTCTACCAAGCACCTTCCCCAGACAGTGTTCACTACCCCAGGGGCAGTGGGGAGGGGGTGGGGGGAGGCAGGGGGAGCTGCCTGCTGGAGCAGTGCTGCTCACACCTCACAGAGCATCAGGAAGGCCTGGAAAGCAATAGGCCTGGAGAGGACTCTGGGATCTGCAGTCCTAATGAGGTCCTCCAATAACATTGTGTCATGATAATGCTGATGAGGGAAAATAACAGATTCCCAGCCAGGACCACTGTGTGTGTGGAGTTGGCCCACTCTCCCCATGTCTGTGTGTGTTTTCTCTGGAAACACCAGTTTCCTCCCCCATCCCAAAGCTGTGCACATTGGGTGAACTGGGGTGTCTACACTATCCCAGCCGAATGTGTGTGCACACGTGTGTGAGTGCACCCTGTGCTAGAAGGGCATCCTGTCCAGCAGTGGGTCCTGTCTTAAACCCTGAGCTGTGGGAAGGGCTCAGGCCACCCTCCACCAGTGACCATGCCCTGGAATAAACAGATAGGAAAATAATTACCTTACTTTTTGTATTAAATCTTTCTGTTCAAGGACCTTTATACCACAGATTTGGAGAGTATGAATTCATAGGGACTGGAGAGCACCATGCTCAAGCAGGTGATGTTCATCTTTATTTCTGCCTCCAGTCCTACTCCCTTCCATGTCCCCAGCTATACTGCAGCCTCTCTGCCTCCAGTCAGCTCCATGGAAATGACTCTTGAGCCCTCCAATTAGCATGAATAGGGCACTTACTATAACCTAGGTGCTAACATACATTATCCCTATCCCAGCCCACACTCACTCATCACTCAGAGAGACACATTATTTTCATTTTACATCAAGTTTAGAAACATCAAGCAATGTTCCCAAGGTCACGTGACACAGGTGGATCTAGGAACTAATCCTTAGGTCTAGAACACAGGTGGATCTAGACCTAACCTTTCAGCCATGTGCTAAGTCCACTCCAACCTCCAGATCTTCCCCTATTGGACCCTACCATGTCTCATTACCTTCCTGGAGAAACATTACTATTGATGTGTGGTATTTATGCATTCAGACAACAATCTTGTTAGCACAGACCTTTTAGAGACTCAATGTCATCTCTGGACACAATAACCTGACTTACTCATTGCACTATCAAAGACATAGTCTTGTCCACGTGGATCTGACTTCAGTACTCTCAAAACACATCCAGTCCCCCCTACCCGATCACCCACATGCACACTCTTTGATGATAAACAGGAAAGTGCACCATTCCCAATGAGTGCCCACTACGACAGAGCACAGGGCCCTTCACTCAGGATAGCACAAATAGAATCCTATCAGGATGCTCTGTTCCAAACCCCGTCATGATTCTAACAGAGCAGATCAAATGACCTGGATGCAAATAAAGGTTCCTCTTCTCGGCAGCTGTGTGACCTTTAAAGTTCTGTAAACCTGTTTGAATCTTGGGTTAAAATTGGAAGAAAAACTCGAAAGATGGTGTGAAGGAATAGAGGCAATATAAAAATATTCGGCACGTAATAGAAACTGAGTAAATTCTAATTCTCTCTTTTCTTACCCATTCTTATGACTTATCTAGTTGAGAAAACCTTAGTGGCCACAGAGTCCAAGGGCTCCCAAACCTAAGTGCACACCAAAATCACCTGGAGAGGTTTCTAAACATGCAGATTCTCGGGTCATACCCTGAACCCAAACAATTATCCTCTCCAGGAGTCTAGGCCAGGGATTTTCATATTCTACTCTGCAAACTACTTTTGCAAACCACTGGTCTGTCCCAGATCAGAAAACATCAGGTCCAAAAACCCAACTGTGGTTCTCCAAGGTGAACTGGACTGAGCAGCCCGCTGCTGAGGCTGGAGGACTAAGTTTTGAAGATTTTCTTTTCATCCCTTTCCCCATTTCCTTTGATTGATAAGGTGCGATTTTCATATATATAAATCCTAACTTATTTATACTCTATTAAAATTAGGAAAACCCAGGATTAAAAAAAAATCTTTACACAAAAACACTATTATTGCATAGAAAGTAAACAAATGAAAACAGGAAATTCAAAACTGTTCTTCCCATGGTAGTTTAAATTCCTTATGCAAATAATAACAATGAATGCATTAATTCAGCAGCTTACTAGACAATAAAAAGACTTTATATAGACAGCAGGAAAATGCATTCAGTTACTGTCAGAATAATAACTTTGCCTTTCTTGACTGGTGCTCATTAAAATGCTCAGTCATCGTTTCAAATAAAGGCAGCTCTGTGTCAGCCAAATACACAGTCCAAGGACCTTTTGACTCAAACATTTGTTTAAATTAGATTGATAGATGTCACTTCACAAGTATTGATGTGACCCATAAAATTCCCTTAGGACCTGGGTACCAACTATAGAGAATACTTAGTTCTCAAGTTGGTGTGTCAAGAAAAATTTGAGCAATAATTTGTCACTAAAGTGGCCTACATGGTACATAGGAAAGAATTTTTAGCCAAGGGGGAAAAACACTAATAAAAGGGTGACCTTCAGCAACACTTTAGTAGTAAGACTATCTATAACATAATCAAGTTAGTGATTTTTTAAAATCCTATTTGATACCATTATAATTAAACTAGTTATAAATAAGAGGAAAGAAGCAAGGGGAAGGCCAAGTATTTGTGCAGCTTTGCCAGAAGTCCAGCTTTGCCAGGAAGCCACAGTTTAAAACTCCCCAGTAAGCCACCAGTCTATTCCCCACAGATTGCTGGGGGGAGTAGACACATGCCCAGTAAAGTATGGGTGACATAGGTAAGGTACTAGTTTGTCAGTCAAACACCCGGGAATAGGTCATTGGCCAGAGAAGGTATGGCCACTGAAAGTGTGGGAAGATTTGGAATATTTAATACCCTAAATAAAAAAGTCCATTCTCTTGCTCTCTTGGCTCTCTTAGGACTCTTGCTGCAGGGGGTAGGGGGTGCTCTCTGGCTCCCCTGCATTCGCTCACATGGCCCACAGCCATGTAGAACCCATACACAATGGATTTTGGACTGCAACTAGGCTGATGCTGTCTCAGACCCAACTCCACCATGGCACGAAAGCTCTGGTCACTGGCTCTGCTTCTAGCTCTACTGGGTTCCCAGCTGTACTTCTTCCAGGCCTGGATTAAGGGAATGGGATTGTAAAACCCCAAGGATGGAATTCCATGCAAATAAAAATCACTCATCCTCCTGTACAAGTCTCAGAAAATTTTTTTTCTTGAGATAGCCCAAGGACCCGATCCCCAGCACTCAGTGGGGGAAAGGAATACCCATTTCCACTGATAACAATGTTTTTATACAAACTACCCATTAGATCCCTCAAGTAGAGTTATTCTTCCCAACTCCATGCTCCCAAAAAGGTTCAAAGTTCTTAAAACAGCTTCCTGCTACTTATATATAATAAATCCAAATATTACTAAATCCAGTGTTAATAATCCAAATATTGGCCTTCTTAGTATTTTAACCCACCCTCTCTGGCCTCCCCCTACAGTACGCTTGTTTAGAACTGCTTTCTGAGGCCTCAGAGTTGCTGCCAAGGATGAGCACTTTTAAATGCAAAGTGTTTGGCAGTAGTAGTAGGCAATGCTGCTCTGGACTTTCCCTTCCCCATCTTCTAAAAGGATTCTCCAGACACAGCTGACCACTTCCACCATCCTGAATCCTTTTTAGGTTTTCCTCTCACTTCTCTCCCTGCTCCTTTCCGGTACCTCTGGCTCCTGCTCTGCCTCATCTTTAAGACTGCAGTTTCTCACACTTCATTCTCTACTCACTTTTCCTCACCCTCCCCCCACTTTCCCTAAGCAACTGCATTTACTCCATAGAGAAAGAAATAGCATGACCTTGTCTAAAACTCTCACATTCATAAACCCAACCCAGACTGCTCTTTTGAGCTCCATCCATTCAAATACTTACTTGGCATTTCTATTAGGTCAGATCAAAAACACACTGAACTTAACATGTCTTCTCCTGCTGTACCACCTCTCATTCCCTACCATTCATACAATTGCTCAGGCCAGACCCAGGAACCATCCTCCTCACCCCACCCCTACATAAGCATTCTCCCTTCTTAACCAAGGCTAAAAGATGCCTCCAAAATAACCTCGTATCCTCATGCTTTTTTAAATCTCTCCTGCTCCCCTGTAGTGCAAGCCCACATCCGATCTCACCTGGAGCCCTCCCTGCATGCTCTCTAGGTCCCCTTCAGTCCATTCTCTACACAGCAGCAAGGTGTGATGTTTTTAAAATGGAAATATAACTCCCACACTTAAAACCCTGCAGTGTTTCCCATGCTTTTAGGACAAAGGCCAGCATCCTAAAAATTCCAGAGTGGTCTGATTTTTTCCCCTTACTTCTCAAATCTCATTCTTGCCTCTACACTGCCTCTCCTCTCTGCTATTCCTCATCCCTCCCTCAGGGCTGGAAATGTCCTTCCTTCCTCCTTCCTCCCACTCCTCCCCATCAGAAATGTCTCTCAATGAGAACTTCCTGAATACCATTCAAACTTAGAGTGTTCTGTTACATGTTAATATATCTTGTAAAGCTTAGCACATTCGTAAATATACATATATCATACATTGCTTTGTGTAACTGCCCTGCCTTTCTACACCATTAGTTCAGGAAGAGCCACATATAATTTCTTCATCACTATGATCCCAGGAATCAGTACAAAGACTAGCACATAGTATATGCCTAATAAATTACTTATTGAGTAAAGAACTTAACAAAGGGTACTCACTGCTCTTGTTCTGTTAGATACCTACATTTGTTTAGCATTCTATGGTTTCTATGATTCTCATAATTTTTTAAGCAACAGCTTCAAGAATGACCCCTATAATTTCTCTCACATGTCAAGAATACCTACATTTAAAAGGAAAGAAATAGGATTTGGGGAGCTATACCAATTAACTTTAAAAATAAGAGGTAAATTAATGATGAATTAATTAATTAATTAATACATATGTCTCCAAATGACCTGCAGGTAAGACAATGCCTTAAGCTATTCTCGCCGAACCGGTTTGGCTCAGTGGATAGAGCGTGGGCCTATGGACTGAAAGGCCCCAGGTTCGATTCCGGTCAAGGGCATGTACCTTGGCTGCGGGCACATCCTCAGTTGGAGGTGTGCAAGAGGCAGCTGATCCATGTTTCTCTCCCATCGATGTTTCTGACTTTCTATCCCTCTCCCTTCCTCTCTGTGAAAAAAATCAATAAAATATATTTTTTTAAAAAGAAGCTATTCTTTAACCACCTGGAACTCAAGACCTTACAAAGCAAATGAACCATAACAAAGAGGAGGCTCAAAAAGAGCATAGCAAATCTATCATTCTTTATAATTTACACACAATTCTAAAATGTCCTCTTTATCTTATCAATACTTAACAAAACACTACAATAACAAGCATACTGTGGATGCACAATCAGCTGTTTCACAGCATCAAAACCAGTCATTCATTGTCTCTATTCACCTTTTATGAATTGGTTCCCGTTCCTTTAAAATTGCACAAGGAAGTCCAGCATACACCTAGCTAATCATAAAATCACCAGCAACTCAAGTAGGTGGATGATATTGGCACCTTAATCATTTTCATGGACTTTTCAATCCCATTTTAAAAAGAAATATTTTACTAAGTACATATTGGCCATTATTTAGCAAGTTATTAGAAATAAAACTACTATTAGAAAAGTAAATAAAGATGATTAAAAAACAGTGGAAAAGTTACTCATCAATATATTTAATATACCAGGCAGGTTTAACCTAACAATTTGGCTTTTACTGGAAGCCAGTTTAATTTATCCTACTAAGAAGAAATGTACACCATGAAACCCAATTAAGTCAGCAGTGATGAAACCTGAGAGTATTTCTCCACAGTCCCTATATCAAAATTATTTGCTCAACACGGAGCTCTAAAAGGACACCATGAATGTAGTGTGACCCTCTACATTTTCAATGATATCAAATGAAACCAGATATAGTAAGCATTAAACTTAAATACTTATTGAAAAATTAATCCATAAAAATGCTCATTTGAGAACACGAGTGAGCATGGTGTTAATGTGCTGTTTATCTACGGTAAATATAAATGGCTGTTGCTATCTGCTCTGCACAGAGTTATTGGGCTCTCCCACTGCTGAGGCAGCAGAAGGAAAATTTGTCCACTTTCCAGAGGATAGCTATGCCATTAAAAATAAAATAACTATCTCAAAAACGAACCCTGCCTATTTTAACCAATCTGGTTCGAAGTAAGATTCAGCTATGCCTCAGGTGTTAGCATGAGTCTCTTTCAGAGAAAAGTAAAGATTAGAACATCTCCTGTTCTTTCCATTCACTGGGCAGAAATAAACTATTGGCAGTTGCGCTGTTATGTATTTGGGGTACCACTTGTTATAGCAGTTAGTCTAACCTAATACATCTACCGATAGGAAGGCAGCATTCCAAATGGGCAAAGTCACTTAAGCAAGACTCAGTGCATGTTAAAAATCAGTATGTTTATTAAAAATAGCATTTATTGCTTTTCCTTGCTAAAAAAAAACATTACACATTCATTAGAAAAACAAACAAAATGAAGAAAATTCTGAGCATTAATTCTAATGGCCTACTGTTAACATTGTTACATAGCTTTCCAGCATTTTATTTCTCTTTAGATTGACAGATACAGAGATGGGGGAAGTAAGTGATTGATAGGTAGATAACAGTAATCATACACATATTGTATAATCTTCTTTTTCGCTTGACAATATACTATGTACATATCCTTAAGTCTTTATACTTCCTCTACCTCAAGATGTTTTAAGACTGTAGAATAATCTGTTACCTATACAGCTATATTTAATCATTCCTTTGGGAAAAGGGAACAATAAGTACAAGTGCATAGAACCCTACAGCTACTTAGTACGTGTGGATCAATGGCATCAGTGTGGCACAGGGTTCAAAGTTAGAGAAAGAACTGGATCAGAACACTTGGACAAAAGTTGAAACACCTTATATGCCATTGTAAGGAGTCTGGATTTTATCCTGATGGCAACTGAAGAGCTTTATACAGGGTATAATATTATCTTTTCTGTTTCAGAAAAAAAATCACATGAGGAATAGTATAGAGAATGGATTTATGAAAAGGAGAATAAAATAATTTAAATAAAATGAGAATACATGTGCAAAAACAAGAGGCTGTTACCATTACAGCGAGAAGATGTTACTACAGAAACAATGGAGTTGGGGCAGAAGGGAGGAATTTGAGACACATGAAGGAAGTAGAATCAGTGGGATCTGGTCACCAAACTGATCTGGGGCAAAAGAGCCGTGTCTGGTTTGAAGTGACTGAGAAGACATTGATGTTATTATATGATGAGGGGATAACTGAATACATATCAGCACCTACCACTCTGTCTGGAACAGAATAAGCTGCCAATCAAGAAAACAACTAGTAATAATAATAGTGACTATAATAGTAACAGAGGTTGTAATTTCATTATTTACAGATAAGGTGACAAGGGAGATGATGAGACACTATTTAGAAAGTGTTTGGCCCAGCTGGTGTGACTCACTGGTTGAGTATCAACCCATGAACCAGGAGGTCAGGGTTCAATTCCCAGTCAGGGCACATGCCCAGGGTTGGAGGCTCGATCCCCAGTAGGGGGCATGCAGGAGGCAGCAGATCAATGATTCTATGTCATCATTGATGTTTCTATTTCTTTTTCCCTCTCCCTTCTTCCCTGAAATCAATAAAACATATTTTTTTTAAAAATAAAGGAAGTGTCTGTGAGACACTTAGGTGGATTATCTGGTAAGTAGTTGGATATATGAATCTGGAGCCAAAATATTGAGTTGGGCTAGATATGGAATTAAGAACCACAATTTCTAAGCATCACTGGATCTCCTGGATGAGATTAGCTCAGCCTGAGCCTCTTCATACAGTAATTTAAAAAGTCAGATCAAAGTACTCTTCATTTGAGAACTTGTTTCTGCATTGCTCATTCTACTCATGAAAGGACAAAAATGTATCATCTTCTTGCCCAAACCATAAGAATCATGAGCAGAAAAAGAATGTCTGGTGTTCCAATCCAGCACCTAGACCAGAGCCCTCCCCCGGCCACTAGCAGGACTAGTGCCATCCAGCTGGAAGCCACGCTCTGCTCTCTGTGCTGGCCTTGTCTAGTTCCACAACAGTGAGATTATTAGAACCAAACCAGACCCAGGTTTACACTTTTTAAAATCAATAAAAATTCATAGTAAAAATCTTCTTTATCATTTTATTCAAACAAATGACTGAAGTTTCCTTGCTTTATAAGTTTACAGTCAGTGATGAATTGATTAGTCCTACTTTATAATTTCAAAGACAGGCCTGCGGAGACAACGGTATTTGCTTCTTGATGATGCCCATGACTACAAATAAATTAGTATTTAGACAATAGAATGAAACAACCCAAAAAGGCAATGGAAGTAAAAAGACTTGAGGGAGAGAAACTTTCTCCTGCCTCTCATTAAGCTTTCTTACTCCTCTTTCAGACTGTCTGAAAGTTTCACAATTGACTTTCCAGGATTATTCTCCTTAGAATAACACTAAATAAAATGAGGACAGGAAAGACAAGCTCCAGGGGCAGGAGCAGAAGTTGTTTGTAACTTGGGTCATTTCTGAGATGAGGATCAGATACATTTGAAGGGACCATGAAAAGCATTTTAATTCTGACTTCTCAGTTTGCCTATTAGAGAACTGAGACCTAAAGAAGTGAGGTTATGTGCCCCAAACCACACAGATACTAAACTACAATCCTGGGAGTGGAAAAGAGTTCTGACTCTGACGATGGGGCATTTTTCATTTGTGAGTTAGCTGAGGAACTCCAAGTGTCTGCCCACAAGGATACTGTTGCCTACAGGATGAGGCAAGATACATCCACATTCAGAAAACTTTAAAATACTTCAATTTAAAAAAAAAAAGACAAAACACACAAGCCCTAGCCAGTGTAGTTCAGTTGGTGCTATTATAAATTTTCCTTATGTTATCTTGTGTGAGGTTTTTTTAAAATATTTTATTGACTTTAGAGACAGAGAATGGGAGAAGGAGCGAGAGAAGCATTGACTCATGCAATCAATCACGCCAGTTTGATTCCAGGTCAGGGCACATGCCTAGGTTTCAGGCTCAATCCCCAGCAGGGGCCGTGCAAGAGGTAGCCAATGGATGCTTCTCTCTGTGTTCAAGGGCTAGTGTGAGTATTTCCGGCAGGATCATTACCAGGTCTGCCATGGAAGCAATGGGATCTGAGCTGACCTTGAAGAAGATTGGAATTTCCAGGGGCAGAAATAAGGAGGAAAGAGAACCAGGCAGAGGCAATGGCATGGGTACAAACAGGAGGACTAGGGGAGTGCATGGCCATTCACGAAGCAACTGGGATGAACTGGATGAAACTATTCTTATAGTAAAAATGAGAGGGATTTAATTTGGACTAAGGAGGACATTAAATGTCAGGATCTAGAGTTAACTGTGACATATTCGTTGAAAGTTTCTAAGCCAGGAAAGAATTCTAATAAAATTTAATATTTTAGAATGACTCATGCCCCAGGGCCATGTTTAAAGGAAGGTGATTTGGAGCAGTGGACAGAATAGATGCGGGAAGATGTTTTTCAAAAATGTAACATTAATGAATAAGTAAAATCAATTAAAAGATTCAGATACTAATACAAGTGTGATAAGGTGCCTTTCTGGAACACAGCAATAGAAATACATATTCTTATGTATATGCAAGTTTACTCTTTAAACCTTTTATTGATTTTTATTAAGCTATTATTTGTTGTAATTTTGTCACTTGGTGGATTCAGATTCAGGAGCCTAAATGCTGAATAAACACCTCTGTATTATTCCAGGAATTTTGGTTTCATATTAATGACAGTATAATTAGAGGCACTAAATTTGAATAGAAAACAACATGAAAACTGCTCACCACCACTTCATACGCATTAGGATGGCTATTCTCAAAACAATAGAAAATAAAACACATTGGTGAGAATGTAGAGAAATTGGAACCTTTATGATTTGCTGGTGGAAATGTAAAATGGTTCAGTTGCTGTGAAAAACAGTATGGTGGTTCCTCAAAAGAGTAAACATAGAATTACAATCTGATCCAGCTATTCCACTTCTGGGCATATACCCAAAAGAACTGAAAGCGGGGTCTGTTGTTGCTGCTGCTGCTGCTGTTGTGGTGGTGGTGGTGGTGGTTGTAGTTGTTGTTGTTGTTGTTGTTGTTGTTGTTGTTATCAATCTTCACCCAAGGATATTTATTCCATTGACTTTTTAGAGAGAGTGGAAAGGGGGGAGGCAGAGAAGAGAGGAAGTGAGAGATTAAGAGAGAGACATCAATGTGAGAAAGACATATCAATTGGTTGCCTCCTGCGCATAACCCAACCCGGACCAGGGATTGAACCTGCAACACAGGTATGTGCCCTTGACTGACTGGGAATCAAACCCAAGACCTTTCATTGCATAGGTTGGCCTATATTCTAGCCATGGAGCAATAGGAGCCAGGAGGAAAGCAGGCTCTTGAATAGACGTTTGAATACCCATATTCATAGCAGTAGTATTCACAATAGCCAAAAGGTGAAAGCAACCCGAATGTCCTTTGACAAATAAATGGATAAACAAAATATGGCTTGTACATACAACAGAATATTAATCAGTCTTAAAAAGGAAACTCTGACATATGCTAAAACATGGGTGAATCTTGGACATTATGCAAAATGAAATAAGCCAGTCACAAAAAGGCAACGACTGCATTTTGCCACTTATGTGAGGTCCTTAGAATAGTCAAATTCATGGAGACAAAAGTAGAATGGTAGCTACCAGGGGCTGGGAGGAGGAGAGAATGAGGACTTCTTTGATGGGTATAGAGTTTCAGTTTGAAAGGAATGATGATGATGGCTGCCCAACAATGTGAATATTTAATGGCATTGAACTGTATACTTAAAAATGGTTAAATTGGTAAATGTTATGTTAGCACAATCTGGAAGGCAACCTGCTTACCAGAATAAGACTACCTTCCAAAATGCTCTAGTTTTTATTAAAATCTTCAATCCTATGAAAGAAAAGTTGCTAGTGCTTCTGAGGACCAGACGTGAGCAATCTAGGTGGTTTTGAGAGAAGACAATGAAGGAAGGGCATCTAAGAAGTGCCCTGGCTGCCAAAGAAGTAGAGACTGTGGGCAATTTCAAAGCAATGACCTTTTGGTGGCTGATGACAGGACAATGATGCACACACTCTCCCTGGGAGTCACCAATGAGCCCTACGCACCAGAGTCACCTCCAAAGGGCAAAATCTAGAGATAAATTCTGTTTAAAGCAAACACAACCATCCTTCTCCCCCTCAGGAGGAAGCTACCAGGTTCTGTACAGAGGTGCATCCAGCACACTCCCTACAGGAAGATAAAGTGCTGCTTCTGGTAACACATCTTTCCTGTGGTGTCTCCAGGGCCACTGGAAAGTGAAGGGAGAGGATCTCATTATTCATCCAAGCCCGAATGAGCATGTGCCATCCCACCCGCACTTTAACCAGTAGCTGACGAGATGTTAAAAACAAAGGAGAAAAAAGGGGAAAAGTAACTCATCTAAAATCTTGTTTTATTCCTTTTTTAGGGATAAGAGCAGTACTTTTCTATATTCATTTAAAAGAATTGAACTTATCGGGCTGAGATGGCTAACACCTGTGGGGGAGGTCCAGGAGGAGCACGGAATGGGAGTACTCACCATGAGTTGGAATGATTTGAGAATTGTTTTTCCAGCCAGGGCTATAGACTGCACAGAACAAATAATGTCCATAAATAATGGAGGAAACACAAATTTTAGGGAATTAAATAGCCTTTCTCTGAAGTCCAAAGGTCGAAGCAGAGATAATTCTCTCAGTGGTAAAAGGAGGAGCTGATTCCCTGGTAAAATATGGCTCCAAATACTACTTCTTACACATACTCATCTCACCAAAGTACAGACCTAAAGAGACAGAATCAGGAAAGAGTTCTACCTTTTCCTTCAAAATTTAGCCTAAAACAGTGACTACCACTATCTAATGAGCTGGGGTGCTACAGTCAATTATTCATTTAATGAATTATTAAACAGGTATTTAATCTACACATAGCAATCAAGTTATAGGTGTGTAACAAAGAGGCATAAACGATACAAACTCAATGAGTGGTAGTTATAGCCATGCGGTTTTAGTTAGCCCCTCTGTGTTTTAGTTTCATTTGCGTATAGGAATTCCCAAGTTAGAGACAACATTTGGAATGACAGAATTACTGCCATGGGATTCCCACATTTAGCAAAGCAGATGATGGTGCACCTCTCTCAGGTCTGGCCCCCATGCCCTGGGCTCCTGGGTACACCCACTATGAGACTCTAGTGCCTTCACCCGGCATGTTCCCTTGTGCTGGGCTCAGTCTGGCAAAGCAGAGCAAAAAGAAAGAAATTGAGTCCGTCCTCTAGATTCTCTGGGCCCAGTATTACCTCCGAAATCTGACTACCAGCTCTGGAATCATGTGCCACCTAGAGCTGTTTTCTTACAGGTCCCAGCACACTGGGGCAAATGTCAAGGCCAGGGTCTTGGGCTTTGGAGGGGAAACTTCTGAAGTGGAGATGAAGAGCAGGTTACCATCGCTGTCCTTATGAGATGGACAAAGAGTCTATCAGGAACAGAGAGACCATTCACATTCACAGTCTGGGGATCTAAGATCTCATTTTCTGACATATTTGGACAGACAGCTGAATCCCAAGGGGACAAGAGAAGGGCTAGTTAGTGTGATGATGAAGTGGCAATCCTACACTTTGGTCTCTTGCAAACTAAGATCCAATCATGCAACCAGTCACAGGGAATTATGAAAGGCAAACTGAGGAACTGACAGGATTATCTCCCATATACCATCCAAGTGGTGAAATGAAATCTCTTCTCTTTGTTTTGTTTTTGTTATTATGAAAAACAGATGTTACTAGGTCCTAATGGGGTGAACCAAGGTTAAGACCAAGTTTCCAATGAAACTATTTGCCATAGAAAACATATCCTGGTTCGCTTAAAAAAGTAATAGTAATAACGTCAATTATCACTTATACATGTCATCCAAGGATTCCTGGGTGGCAAGTCTATATTGGGGGGAATTGTTTCAGATCAACTGGATCTAGGCCCAACCTCACCAAAACGTCTTTTATTTTATCTACTTCAATCTGGGCCATTTGGGGATGGAGAACAGGAGGAAAACTGCAGAAAGAAGCCTGCCTCTCATGCACTAAACAATATGAAAACACAGGCTCTCTCTCAGTAAGACTTGTGTCTGTAGACTACAAATTCTCAAATAAGTCAGCTTTAGATTTAAAAGTATGACAGGATATACTTATCACTACTCAGTTGTTCAAGTATTATAAAGTGACTGATATTGGGGGAAGTAGCTAGGTCATACATTCATTCATAATGTTACTTTACTGATATTATTCAGTTATTTTATGATAACATAAGAGCACAAAGCCACAAGTACATGCACAAACTTAGAGCATTTGTATATGAACAAAAAACTGTCCACCACAGTCATTCTGCTATTTAAAAACAAGAACATTAAAAATTCTTTAAAAAAAATTTTTTTGAGTAAGGCATGTCACACTATTATTATTGCTAACAAATTGCATGAGTCAGTAATATCCCTAAATTTTTAGCTTCTGTTTCCATTATACACTTCCACTGAGTATAACAATCAATGAATCCCTCCTACTATTACTCGTTATGTACTTTTTGTTTTCATTATTATCACTTAATTCTATAAGGCTAATCAAAATACTCAATCAGAGTTATCTATAGAGATCATCTTTCTGTGTCATTTGAGCATATCCAAAACAACCAAACAAAACCACCAAGTATTGCAAAGTACTAAGGGCAGATGAGAGTTTGAGGATCTTTGAACATCTAGCCAGTTCATATATTGTCACCAAAATTTTAAAAAAAGGGTTTTAAAAGATGTTACATTTATAATTGAGAGAAAAAAATAACAGGGGAAAAGGGGGCATTGAAGCAAAGATTTCCTGGACAATGAATAGATTACATTTGACAAGGGCATTAACCCGCCCAATCACGTATTTTGCTCTCATTTGCTATAAATACACAGGCAGCAGGAACACAGCTCATTGTTTTGACCCTCCATGCTGTGTAAGCTTCCCAGTCTTACCTAATACATTAAGACATATGGTAAAGCACTCCCGGATTCTGAGGATTTATAGATCTCCCACAATGGCTGAGAACTATCCCCTAGTGCTTGTCAAAGAGTCTAATTCAGATACTTACATTCTCCTTTTAAAATGTTTTTATTTTAAGGGGCTGTTTTCCCAAATGATCTATCTGGGTTTCATTTTTTAAACATAAATATTAAAAAATTCAGTTCCTATCCTCAACAGAAAGAAGTGTTTTAAATGTAGTATAGGTTTTTTAAAGTAATATTTATACAGTTTAAAGAGAGCAGTCACAAGCACTTGGGAAATAAAATTTACATGTGTATTTATGAAATATAACCAGTCAAGCTGCATCTGTTCCTATTGCTACTTCCTTAATATAGATTTTATTAAAAATAATTTTCTTTAATGCTGGCTGAGAAATCCCTACTGCATTTTTCTCATTTTCATAACACCACAAGGTCAGCATTTTTGATTAAGTAGTTATTGGGGATATTAGAAAAAAACAGTGCTATTTATCATAAATATTTGATAAACATGATTACCTTATCAATACACTCAATATTATATGATATACCAAATATTTAGATTGCCTTATAAAAATACAATTGATATACAAATCTGTATAGCCCAATTATAGATATTATTCAGCATCAGTATTTTATTCCTTTTTGAAAATTAGCTTCTGCCTAGTATAATAGCAATGCTTTGAAAACTAAAAACACAGCACTTCAAACAATGATTTGAGTAACAGAAATTTAATTGAACAGCAGGTTACTCTGCAGTATAATCCATATAAAACCTAGAAACATTTCTTTGCTTGTTCGGTGAATAGCAAAAACAAACAAACAAACAAAAACACAAAGGCTGGCAAGAATTTAAATAACTGTAAAGTAAATGTTATTTACACAAACGTCAACAATAAAGCAAAGAAGCTATGGAATTCTGTGTTGTTTTCTAAAATATACTAAACAGTTTCTGTTCCAAAATATCCTTTTTTTTTTTTCCAGCGAAGAGCTTCTTTTTTACAGACACCGTTTGGCTTAGAAAGTGGAAAAAAGAAAAAATACTCAGGGAAGATTTCTATGAACTCAAAGCTAAAGCTAATCTGTTGCATGTGTGGGTTCCACACTAGCAAGCAACTTGTAGGAAACAACACTGCAGCTGAATGCTTGAGAGCTGCAAACTGTTCCCCTGGGCATGAGCTCACAAAATGACTTTGCCTAACATCAGGGCTCAGGCAGGAACAAAACCAGCACGCCCCCAAGGCAGCCTCATGTTGTTAGATAAGAACCCTCTGCTCCATCACTGTCCTTGAAATCCTGTGCACAGGGAAGCAGCTGATCCAGGACAAATCAGCCCCTATTCTCTCTGTAGATGCCCCTCACTCCCCACACACACACTACTTGCTTGTGTCCCTTTGCCTGCTAGGTTCTGAATGACATTGTTAACTGTGCCCACCCAACTGGATGAACTGACAAGTTTTCACACATTTTTACACCCAACGTTTCAAGGATGGATTTACTGAGTTTACATTACATATAACAGCTTACACTATTTACTTTTGTCTTATACTGTCACAATAACCACTATGGCCATAAAAATTCAAGAGAAACTTTTAGTACGATTTCAGTGAGTCCTTAGCTACATCTATGAGTTAATGTTTCAAGCAATATTCTACTTTAAAAAGTACATAATGCTAACATCAACAAACACAATAATTACACAACCTAGAGTAGGAACCTGATGATTTCCTAATCTACTCAATTACATGCAGGAAGATTTCCAGGTCATTTAAACACATACACACACACACACACACACACACACACACACACCTGTTATGCGTAGCATGCCACAACTTAGAACTGTGTTTCATTTGACTGACAGGTAGATAAAAGGGCAAAATTACCTTCAGTGAAGTCTTTTTGCCTTAGAAGCACATAAACAGATTAGTATTTCTCCGGACAGCATGATTTTTCCATTTCCAAACATCCTCTAGACACTTATGGAACTTTACCTCTGAAGCCTGACACATATTTCTAATCAAAAGGCAAACAAACCACACCGTTGTTAACCTAGTAAAGACCCTCAATCCTCAGCATCAACACCAACTATACTCCCCTTTACATTAATTTCCCACCATGTATAGTAAATGATTCACAACTCATATGGCAACATCCTTCCTGTATTACATACAATAAAACGTCAAAATCGGACGATGGCATGGCTTCAATGGGTTTGTTTCAGATTCTATCACAGAATAACATATGCTGCGGTACCAAGGGTGTGGAGCTTTTGTGTTCCCTAATAAGAAACTCCCAGCAGAACATTTCCCGTGCTTTACAGTGACATCTACCAGCCAGAGCCAGGGAATCCCAACATAAACTCAGCTCCCTTCAGCACCACCGTCTGAGAACAGCTTCTATCCACACAGCGGTGCAGTCCTCACAGGGCTGTGCACCCAACAAGCACTGGTAAAGATAAGAAAACGGTGGGTACACAACACCCTTTCCCGCCTTTAAAACCGAATCATTCCACATTAATTAACTGCAGGATATAAGCACCACCAATGCCAGCCAGAAATTTAAATAATTTGCCCATCCCAGGTACAAACATGTAAAGCAACTGGCCCACGTTGCATCTCAGGCAGACTGGCCATGGCTTGATGCTGACTTTTGTAAAAAGTCAGCGAACTCAACCATCTCTTAGACAAACACATAAAGACCCGGGAGAACATTATTATGCATGTTAGAATGTGTGATGTGTAATCGTGTACATTTTTTAGAAGAAGCCCTGCTATGTTTTTGTGATGTTGTGGTCATCAGGAAATCAGACCGATATTTAGAACCTAGAAATTATTTGATAAAGGCAATGCTGCCTCAGAAATGTCATTACATTATCAGCTAATTGCTCACACCCGATCATATTAAGGAGCCCTGGGAAGAACACTTTCTGGTGGTCTCAAAAGGTCTGGGAAACAGTCTGCTAAACCTGTCTTCCAACAATTCTTCAGGGCCTACACGTGTAGCTCCGTAAGTACATTCATCTGTTCTGATTCACTCGGGTGCCAAAATATACTCCAAACCAAAATATTGTGATTTCAGGGGGGGAAAAAAATCCAACTTTGTTATTACTTCTCACCTACACACATTCAAAAGATACAGACTATCTGTTGGACATTGCGTTCACCATAAGCTGCCACATTGACGGGAACCTCAGTGAGCTGTCCTTCCCTGGTAGGGCTCTCTGCAGACACAAGCACCTGACCCCCCCGAGGACTCGAAGGACGGCAAGGTGCTAAAACCCTATTGGACTCACCCTTCCCGCCTCAAGGGAAATGCACCACAAAAGCAGCCCACAGGCAGCAGTTCCTAACCAAAGTCAAGTTCAGTACTGCACCCAGGAGAAAGCAATGAGTCCTCTCCATTCCGCTTGGTGACGGAAACCAAGGGATCAAAAAGTTTCAGGTTGGCCTCACCCAAGGACCAAACTTGGGACTTTCCCCCAAATGGCAAAGCCTAGAAAACAGGAAACCGGAGAAAGGGGCTGGCTGAGGTTCGCTTAGATAAGTCTGCAGCCCCCCAAAACTGAACTTGCAAAGACCGCCTCTCCTTTGCAGCCGTCGAACCCCAGGAGTGCGCCCTCCACACACACACACCTCCCTCCGCGCCCCGAGAGGCCCGGCCGGAGCACGCCCGCCCCGGGGGGGCGCAGGACTTACCGCACCGCTTGCACAGCACCCTGCTGACCTCCTTCTTGAGGTTCCGGCCGGTCTCCAGAGGCGGGAAAGAGGCTCGGAAGGCGGCCGGCGGCCGGCTGCTGCTGTTGGCGGCGTCGGGCTCCATGAAGAAGATGTACCTGCTGTCCTCCTTGAGCCTCCCGCACGAGGGGAAGGTGGGGTGGCCCCAGGCGCCCAGGCGCACGGTGAGCAGCGAGTCCTTCTTCAAGCCCCCGGCTTTCACCGCCCAGACCTGGTGCACCTTCACCAGATAGGGCGCCTCGTCCCCCAGGGCTCCGACGCTGGGCGCCGGGCCGGCTGGCCAGGAGGGCTCGGTCCCGTTGGTCCCGCCGGTCCCGCCGGTCCCGCCGGTCCCGCCGGTCCCGTTGGCGATGCTCAGCGCGTCGTCCCGGGCGGACGGCCCCGGCGCTCCCGGGCCGGCGGCTCCTGGCAGCTGACGCTCGCCGCCCCACGCCCCTGCCTCGCCCGCCGCCGCCTGCCTGTCGAGTGCCCCCTGCTGCCGCCGCGGCGAGTGCACCTTTCCCTCGATCACCACGGCGGCGCGCTGAGCCAGCTCCCGCACCGAGCCCACGCCGGGCGGGGACGAGTAGCACCCCGAGGCCCCCGCGGGAGCCGCCTCGTCGCCGGCGGCCGCCCCCGGCGCCAGGGCCGAGGTCCGCAGCAGCAGCAGCGGCAGCAGCAGCAGCAGGAGCGGCGGCGGCGGCGAGCGGGTGGCGGGGCCTGAGCGCGGGGCCCAAGGGCCAGCGCCCCCGGAGCGGTTGGGGGCGCGTTGCCATCTCATGGTGCGAGGTGCGTGCGGGGCTCCCCGGGCTGTCGGTTCGGATGGTGCCTGGCTCTCTCACGCTGCTGCCTCCCTTTTGCTCTCTCCTCCCGCCCTTACGGTCCTCCTTTTATTTATTTATTGGGGGGTGGGGGTGCAGGAGAGTTGTTTATAGGGGGGAGGAGGAGGAGGAGGAGGGGGAGGAGGAGGAGAGGCGGAGGAGGTGGATGGAACCGCAGAAAGGCGAAGAGATATAAGGGCAAAAAATAAAATGAGAAATAAAAATAAAGCAAAATTGGAAAGAAAAAAAAAGCCGCTGCCACCGCCTGGGTTGCTGGGAGTGACAGGTCCTCCCCGCGCCGCCGCCGCCCGAGCCCTGCTGTCGGGGCTGCTGTCACAGCCGGAGGACGTGGAGGTGCAGGCGCCGCGCCGCGGGTCCCGGCCCTTTGTGCGAAGTGATGCTGCTGCGGCGGATGCTGAGGCTGCGAGCGAGCGGCGGAGCGCCCCGGAGGCGGGGTTGCGTGCCCGGGAGCCGCCGGGTGGCCGCGGCGGCAGCGCCCCGCGCCCCGCCAGCCCGTTGCCCTGCGCGGCGGACTCGCCTGGCGCCCGCCGTGCCCATGCCGGGGCCGGAGTCGCTCCGCCGCGGTCCTCCCTTTCCCCGCGCGCCTCCTCCCCGCTCCGCAGCCCCCCGCGTGCTGCAACGGGAGGCCGGGCGGCCACCAGGCTGCAGTCCCGAGTGGGCTGCGCACACTTACCGGGGAGCGGGAGGCGCCGCTCCGGCCATCCGGCACCTGTTAGCGGGCGCTGGACACCCGGACGCGCCCGGGAGGGGGGCGGGGCGGGGAGCCTGCGGGAAAGGGGAGACGCAGGCAGGATGCGGGTCCTCGCTCCGGAAAAGTTTTGGGAGGACTGGTTACTTGAGAGTCAAAGGGAGCCACATGTTCATAGGAGACGAGGAGCAATGAAGCAACTTTGTCTCCCGCTCGCTCTCCCGCAGAGGAACGCACGCCCAGCCAGCCCTTCAGGCCTGTGACCCTTCAGCCGTGGGTACCCCCGCTTTTTTCCTGTGAAATCCCTTGCTCCCCCAGGTTTTATGACGTGTGCGATGCTGCTGCCATGAGCATTGTTTGCTCAATAAGGCCGTTTGGTGTGAAGTTGATGGCGCTTTGTCAACTTGTCATCTTTTTAAGTATATGAAAAAACACGAGAGAGCTTTCGGTGGCTGCTGGAACAGAGGGTCCCAGACATGAAGAGCTGTAGGTTCAATGTTATTCTGAATGCCAGCCCCCCACCCAAACCCTAACTCCACCCCACTCCAGCCGTCCCCCATCCCCTTCTCCACTTCCTGCAAAATTTAAGGAGCTGCTTTTAAAAACCAAGAATCCATCCTCTCCCAGGGATATTCTTTTCAAGCAAGTGCCACTCAACAGAAAGAAAACACACTTGGCTGGAGGGGGGCAAAGAGGGGTGAAGTGGGGAACATCTGTAATACTGTCGATATGTTTTAGCATTTAAAGGAAAATATTTCTCTCAGGCTCTTTTATGGTGAAAAATATATTCAACAGCCTAATCAAACTGGTGGTCGTTGTTATTCAATGGCCACTGAGAGCAGGCTGACACCTGGGGGCTAGGGGTGGGGGACTAGCGGGGATGAAAAGATTGAGCAAAAAAGAGAAAGAGCTCATGACAACGCTGATAACATCGTGGTGATGTGGGGGTTGGAGGAGGGTGGGGTGGATGGTATAGGCCAGAGGTCAGCAAACTGCAGCTCGTGAGCCACATGCGGGTCTTTGGCCCCTTGAGTGTGGCTCTTCCACAAAATACCACGGCCTGGGCGAGTCTATTTTGAAAAAGTGGCATCAGAAGAAGTTTAAGTTTTAAAAAATTGGGCTCTCAAAAGAAAGTTCAATCGATGTACTGTTGATATTTGGCTCTGTTGACTAATGAGTTTGCCGACCACTGGTATAGGCCTCTAGGAAGATAAATGGTGATGGAAAAAAGAAAAGAAAAAACAAATCATTGTACACTTTCTTTTGTGAAAACACAGCCCGCCCTTTCTAGAAAAAAAAAAAAACCCTAAAAATTGTTTCAGAAATAGAAAAATATCAAACTTAAAATAGCAAAAAAAAAAAAGTCATTTTGCATTTCCCATGTTTCTTAAATAACTATCCTGTCTGCTAACACACAATATAAAGAGTAGCTGTGAAAAACAGACCTTTTCATAAACTTCTGAAGTCTCATTGAGAATATCCTGTTGGCATTGGGTAGGTAAACAATCATAGGCGCAGTTGCAGTAGCAGGATCTGCTATGCCTGTGGTTTCATACCATTGCTCCTTGCCTACCCAGTGAGAGATGTGTATTCCCTAACTAACATGTTCCCAAGTCAGCAAGTTCCCTTACAGAGCCTCAGGTGACATCTGAATGCTTCTGTGCAGTAGGGCCACTTCAAGGTTCACAGCACCCTCTTCCTGTGCTCATTTTGAGGAACTTGAAACAAAAATCTACTCAGTCCTTTGCACGACACACTCACCAGAATTCAAAATTTTGGCCACGCTACTTGTCTTGCCAAGACCTTACAATTGCAGCTGCAAGGAAAACATACTGTCCTCTGAAAGTTGTTTCTATGCACTGTGTCTCCTCTGGGCAAGTGAATCCAGGACGCCACCGTTCACTTGAGAATGCGTCTCTCTCTGTCAGGTCTCCACCTGACCACCTCTGTGGAGGTGGGGGAGGAACTTTCAAAGCATTGCTTTCTTTTTCCTGCTCTGAGCTCAGATGCCAGTACTCACCAATTTGTGAAAGATGTGGTACCTTTGAAAGCTACTATCTCCACTGCAGGCTTGAACAAAAAATGCCATAGAATATTGAAGTTTGGAAATATTTCTTTGATATTTCAGCAAACCCACTGAAACTCAAAAGACGAACAGATCACAGTAAACAGTTTGAAACAATGTGGTGTGATGGCAGCCATCAAAGCGTGGGACAGATGGATACCATGGCAGTGACCTGGGAGAATAAAGTCCTTTTTTCTCCTCTGGAGAGAACAGTTTATGTGGGAGAAAGACTACACCTTTATATGAAAAGAAAAAAAAGTAGCCCTCTGGAAGCCACATCTCTAGAAATCATAATAGGAGTTTTTCATGTTTGAATTCATTTAGAACCCAGTCACATTCCTGTTGACTCTTATCACCATGGATACCCATGGCAGGCTACCCATCTCTTGTCATTTTTCTATAAGTTCACCTTTTAGTTTAAACAAAACCGATGGTTTTCTTCTCCTTCTCACTCATGGTCTCTTCCATCAGACGAATACGTTTTTCATCCTTCTCTATGTCATGACACACATCCACAATCTGGAGAATGTTGTAGTTTGTACTCAGTTTCAGCCCACCAATGTTTGTATCAACACAGTCTTTCAGGAAATCTCTGGCAAGCTGTCTTCTTTTGGCCACATTGCACTCCACCTTAGGGTTTGCCTGTCAGGTCTTCATCTGACCCACAATTTTCCTTATTTGGGTTCACAGCCCATATCAAGCATTCTATCTGCTTCATCGAGGACAAGGTAGGTGGTGGTTCTCAGATTTGTTTTCCTACCCTCTAAAAAGTCAATCAGTCTTCCAGGTATTGCAATACCAATTTCCACACCTGTCTCCAACTCACATACCAGGTATTTGTGGTCCCTTGGGAGCACCACCATAGATGCATGAGAATCCAGCAACTACTTGTTGCACCTGTTAGGCCAGTTCCCAAGTCGGTGCCAGCACCAAGCAAATGGGCCCATCACCGCTCTCTAGGAATGGCTGATGATTGATGTGCACACTGGAAATAAGACAATGTTTTACCAGATCCACTCTGTGCTATTCCAACCATATCCAATCCACTTTGAGCAACTGGCCATCCCTGAGCTTGAATAGCAGGGCTTCAGTACAGTTCTGTCTTGCAATCACGTCCATGACATTTTGCAGGGAAGTTTGCTTTATGAAAATTCAGAACTGGCTTGGGGCACTGTGACCTCTAACTGTAATTTCCTTCCTTCTGTATGTCTCCACCTCTTGTGCTGTGCACCTAGCCAAATCAAGGTGTTCTTGATTAAAATTCTTCTCAAATTTGAGCAGCTCTTCAAGATTCCACTTCCTTTTAACTACTTTCTCCCCAGGGTTTCCAAATTTATTTCCTGACAGAGGCCCTGTCCTACTTCCTCCAAACCAAGGTGCACTAAACCCTGGATCCAACCAGGGTCTTGGCCACTCAAATATTCTGGCATGGTGTCAAATGCTTACTGCTGGCAGTGAACCAAATGGAAAGAATCCCTACAAGGAGTCGTTGGAGGTGGTTTTGGTGACAGCTAAGCCTTGCTGGGGAGGCAGGGGTGGAGGGGCGGTGGTGAAAGGAGGCTGAGCTGCTCACCTAGACACCTGTGATTCATAATATTCTTTATACTGAGATTCTACAAGTCACCTCTAGCAGTTTCTTGAAAGTATGCCACATGAGTTTTAGATTGTTTTTATAAAAAATAAAAGCAGATTATAAGCCACAAAGATCTTTTATTGTTTTCTTGGCATGAAATAGGTGGCTAGAAAACAATGTCCCACTCTCTCCCAGTCCAGCTTGGAGGGATGGGTCCTGAAGCGCACTGTTTCAACATCCAGGGATTCCTGTTCCTAATGCCCTGATGAAGTGCTTTCAAGCGAATATGACCCCAGAGCAGTACAGGTCTGGCCTCCAGTCATGTTCTCTTGAACATTAGTGCTCCTAGTTCTGTGGTTGGCAAACTCATTAGTCAACAGAGCCAAAAATCAACAGTACAACGATCAAAATTTCTTTTGAGAGCCAAATTTTTTAAACTTAAACTTCTTCTAACACTACTTCTTCAAAATAGACTCACCCAGGCTGTGATATTTTGTGGACGAGCCATACTCAAGAGGTCAAAGAGCCACATGTGGCTCACAAGCCTCAGTTTGCCTGCCACTCACTGTCCTAGTGATTCATTGAAAGAAAGTGGTCAAACATCCAATCCTACAGGGGTCTTCACTTTTCTTTAGCCTGATCTCACACATTTCTGACTCTTAACCTTTTTGGAATTGCAACTCTAGCTAGAATACTTTCTACCTTTCTCTCCACCTTTCAGACCTTGTACCAGTTATCTACTGCTGTATGCCAAACCAGTCCAAAATGTGATGGCCTAAAACAGTATCCATTTATTGAGCCCAGGATTCTGTGGGTTGGCAATTTGGACTGGGCTCAGCTAGCAGATTCTTCTGTTCTGAGCCTGGCTCACTGATAGCTCTGCTAGGAGCTGACTAGTCTCAGCGGCCTCAGCTGAGACAGTTTATCTCTTGAAAAATCATCAGGCTTAGCCTGGGCTTATTTATGGCAGCTGCAGATATTCCAAGAGAGTGGTTAGAAGCAAACAAGGCACCTTAAGGCCTAAGCTCACAACTGGCACCTTGTCACTGCCACCATTCCAAAGCAAATTCCAGGATTGGAGAAGTAAACTCTTAAACTGAAGAGCTGAAAAGGTGCATTGTCAAGGGGCAGAGACAATGCAAGAACGGGGAAAATTGAGGCCATTTCGGCAAATTACCCACCACTAAGAGAAAGCATCCTTTGAGGTCCACATACCCCCTGAAGCCATCTTTCTTAAATATTAGACACTCAGAATGACCACACCCAGGGTGCACACTTCCTGCATTTGCAGTCTGTGTCACACCAACTCAGTATTGATCGTGTTGTTTTATTGAGCCCAAATATTTGTTTTACTCCAATCTCTCCAACTAGATTGTAAGCTTGTTGAAAAGCAGACACCATGTTTTACTCCAATCTCTCCAACTAAATTGTAAGCTTGATGAAAAGCAGACACCATGTTTTCAGTAGTTCCTTGTTTGAACCCAGTTTGGGGCACATGTCAAGCACGAGGTGAAAGTCAGCTGATTACTTATGGACCGGTGTGTAATGAATTCACCACAGGTTACTACATTACTACTTAACACTGTCACAGAGAGATGGAATTCCAGGCAATAAAAACAACAATAAAAGTTTAAAGTACTGGCTTAGAGAGTCATTAAATGCATACATACTCCCTTTTTTATCTATGATTAAACACAAGCTGCTTTTCATATTTTAATGCATTTTTTAATGTATTGTTTTATGGCCTTACTTGACTCCCACATCTACTCCTACTCTTCTCTCAGCAGAGTGGTAAAAGGTAATTCTTGTCAATATTTCCTGTGCAAAGGTAGGCCTTGTTAGAGCAATTCATTACTATGAACTATTTGCACACGTGTTTCAATTCTTGGAGTCCTCATTTTCGAGAGCACCCATACATTGGAGGGATGTTACACTCTGGTCCTTCTAAGTGAAGGGGAAATAGCAATGTTAATAGGATTAATATGTGTTTGAGAGAAGGTATGAATAATTGTTCAGAGTGATTAAATGCTCTTCAAAAAAAAAAAAAGTGAGAGAGAATTTGTCCACACCGTTGTTCGAAAAAGACAAAAATAAAAAGGTTCGTTCTTGTGAGCATCCTAAAACCAGGCTTCTTAAATTTCAGTGTGCGTCTGAAGTATCTATGGATCAAAAAGCTCAGCTTGCCGGACTATCCCAGTGTTTCTGATGCCCAGGTAAGGGTGGGGCTCAACAATCTGCATTCTAACAGTTCCCAAATGATGCTGCTGCTGCTGCTGCTGCTGCTGCTGCTGCTGGAGAACCACACTATGGGAACCACTGCCAAACCTTCACTAGTAGATTTACGAACTCCAGTCTACATGGCACAATAACACTGTAAACATGTGTGAACAGACTTTGACACTATATTCAAATATTCAATGTCCCCTTCCTCATGAATTTTTCACATTCCAATTTTGGGGCGGGGAAATGTGGGTTGCCTGTTTGGTTATTAGAAGGTGATTAAAATTAGCAAAGTTAGTCTGACTAGTTAAGGAGACATGGATGACTACCTGTTGGTCATAAAGTTGAATGCTTCCTAGAGAACTTGTCTCTGTGGCTACTTGGAACCAAAATGAAAACTAGGGATCAGAGCACTTATGTTACCTGGGCACATTTCATCTGCTCATGCAAGGAAAGGACAAAATTATTCAGGTAAATGTGAAATATTACTTTAAGTAGTTGAGAAAATCTGAAGAGGAAGTCCTCAGTGCAGTGGCAATCTAAAATGGTTTTCCCATTCCCAGAACTTGTATCTGATTAAATGCTTCTAAGTGATGGTTGTTGAAGGGACAGCAGGAAATCCACAGAGGCGCTGGTATCTACTTCATCATCATTGACACAATAGCACACAGAGTGCACACCTCCAGCCATAAATCATGTAACAACTGTGCTTGTGGCCTGGAATCCTGAATTTGCAGTTGCTAAAAGAAGCCTTGCTTCCTTAGCAGCCTACCTTGGAGCAGACACAGAACCCAAAACAATTTAGACACAGTGAATTAACAATAAGCTGGGCTTGAGAGAAGAGCAACATAAGAACTAGTGAGTTGTAGACTCATAGAAGCCACCCATCAGAAGCAATGTGGCAAAATGGCTCGGTTGAAAGAAGAGATTTTCTTGCTAGAAAGTTAAGGAGACGTCATTAAATATTGGCCACAATATGAATCTTCAAAACCTGGGCCAAGCCCTATGAGTCACAGACACTGGAGGCCCTGGTCACTTCCATCTACCCATTTATACAGCAGAACAATCAAGCAACCAATCAAAGCATAATATGCTAATGATATGCTAAGGGTGCTCAATTGCTATGATGTGCACTGACCACCAAGGGGAAGATGCTCTGACTGGTAGTTAGCTTGCTGCTGATGTCTGACTGATCAGGATTGAGCGAGATGAGCTTGACATGCCCAATCATGCACTGGTAGGGTCCCTCAGCCTGGCCTTCACCTTCTCACAATCCGAGACCCCTGGGGGATATCGGAGAGCTGGTTTCAGCCCAATCCTGCTGACCACTCCCCTTGGGTAGGTGCCAGATGCAGGGCTCATGGCTGGTGAGCGCTGCTGTGGCAGCTCAAGCTTCTCCCCATTAGGACTGATTGGGAGTGTGGCCGGGATGAGCAGGAGCGGCAGATTTTGGCCCAATTCTTACAGGCCACCCAGAGGGACCTCACCAAATGGTGGGGACATGGGAGAGAGAGCACGGCACCGAATTTGTGCACCGGGCCTCTAGTTGTTATATAATATACAAAGTGAATAAATGATATATTGCCCCCAAGAATCATCCAACCCAGTAATGAAGGCAGCATATTTTGAAAATCGCCTTAAAGTTGGTCATACATCTACTTAAACAACCTTATTGTCAAAAGCTCATTACTTCCCAGGGATACTTAATCCATCAGTGTGAAGGAGGGGGATCAATGAGGGGAAAGAGTGGTGACATCTGTAATACTTTCCGCAATAAAGACAAATTTCTTTTAAAAGTGTTTTTATAGCCGAGACCGGTTTGGCTCAGTGGATAGAGCGTCAGACTGCAGACTGAAGGGTCCCAGGTTTGATTCCAGTCAAGGGCATGTACCTTGGCTGCAGGCACATCCCCAGTAGGGGGCATGAAAGAGGCAGCTGATCGATGTTTCTTTCTTTTCAATGTTTCTGACTTTCTATCCCTCTCCCTTCCACTCTGTAAAAAATCAATAAAATATATTTTTTAAATAAAAAAATAAAAGTGTTTTTATATAACAGGCTTTAAGATATTTATTTTAGAGCTGGTCATAAAATTCAATTAGTGATTCTCTGGTGTGCACATCAACGCCTTATCATTATTTGTTTAGACTGAGTCAGCCATGAGTGCTGGTCTGGGGCTGACAATCCTGTCTCTCCCATCATCTCTTCCATCTGTTTGCATGAGTTAATAATTTTTTGAAAGGCGATTTTTGTTGGTGATGGAGGAAGTGTATGTGGGGGGTGTTCGTGTGTGTGTGTGTGTGTGTGTGTGTATGTGTGTGTTGCTTTCTAAAGGAGAAAGGTGGTGATTAAGGAAGAAACAGAAGAGGAAGGAGGATGGAAATCAGACTGGAATGGGATGTACCCCCAGGCTGGTTCAGAACAAAGGCTTGTGGTTCTAGGGACAAAACCACAAGTAAAAGCTGAAGTGGCCATTCTATGAAGAAAGTTATATAATTTAAAAGCACACACCATGCAAGTTGCTTTAAGATACAGGTAAAAAGTTAAAAAGCAATATGAAAGTGCTTTCCATTTCTGGGAAGAAGGACCACTGTGGATGTGTTCTGAAGGAACTAAGGGGGAACAAGGCAGCAGTGGGAATGTCACCTCACTTGTCAGAGAAGTGGGAGAGGAGTGTTCTCATGGAAGTGCCTCTTAAGAAAGAAGATAGAACAGAAGAATCGCAGATTTCATTCCCACACATGTGTGGCAAATCCCCCCCATCCCTCCAGTGGGAATCCGAAGCCGTTACTAAGGCACACTTTGCAAGAAGTGATGGGGGAAGGTGCATACCAAGCTAAGATCCAGTAACTATACCCATGTAAGCTAATGAGCTAGAAATACAGATATCAATGTTTATATGATTTCCTTGGTACCTTCCTTGGCAATAATGAGGTGATAAATATCCATGCTATGATTAGCATTATTAACTAACTAGTGGCCCAGTGCATAGATTCATGCACATTGAAAGGAAATTGGGAATCCAGGCCTGCCTTCCTCGGGAGTTTCCACATTCCCTGAGTCACCTGGAACTCACATGGGGAGTCTGTCCTCCCCACAGGTTCCTGAAAAAATATTTCCAAATGTCCCTTCTGTGGCCAGAGGTGTTGCCTTGCAGGCTGGGAGTCCCCAGTGAACAACTTGGGCCATGCTGAATGCTTTCCACCACTCAGAGCTGGATAAGAGATGGTCTGAGTTATACAAAGTTGGGGATCGTGAAGGGAGGGGGTGCTCTCTCCCATGCCCCCATTCTTCAGATCCATCTCTCGACTTTTACCCAGATTGTCAGTCGCCACCTTGTGGCCATTTTTATATTGCTGCCTTCCTCTGTAGCTCTGGGGCAATAGATAAGGGATGAGATTTTATCTTTGTGCCCAAGGCAGAGTTCCAGGAACCTGGCAGTGATATCAGGCTTGTCCTGGTCACTCTGAGTGTCTGTGCTTCATTTGTTCCCTGGAGATTGTATCTGTAGGCTTATGGGGTATGTGCCTCTGAGCAAGTTCTGGCTGAGCTGTGGACATTCCCAGGGCCGGGTATCAGCACTGCTGGACAGCAGTGTGTCGGGAGTAAGGTATTCATCCACAGGAGCTGCCATCTGTGGGCCCACCCATAGGAACCACCGGGGATCTGTGGGGAACGTGGGAGGCCAAAGAGAGCCCGGATGCAGGCCAGGCCCTGGAAGAGTGCAATGGACTCCACTGCAGACACCCATGGGAGACCTGCTCATCAGATTGGGATTTCCTCACTTTTACCAGGACTCTCTCCGGAGGTGGGGACCAGTCCGGCTTGGAAGTGGCAGTTGAGGGTGGTAGGAAAGAAGGAGGGAGAGATGGATCGAGGTCCTGGGTAAGGCGCGTTCTTAATATTTCAGTTCCACATCCAAAGGAACATAGCTAAGGGTTGGAACATGGCCCTGAATCCTGAGGCGGGATCCAGGAGCAGGTATTCGGTGCCAGCCCGCGGACCTTTCCGGGAGATGGGGCCGGGGCCCGGTGGTAGGTGGCAGTTGCAAAGGGCTCGCCTGCAGACACGGGTGGGTGTTGGTCATTGGGCTGGACTTCACCAGCACTTGCTCTTGAGATGGGGGCCCACCCAGGCATACATATGTGAAGCGCCTCTGTGGGTTTTTCCCCCAGCCTGCATCCGGAGACCCAGAGGGCGATAGGTAAGGGGTGTGGTGCAGCCGCAGGGTCTGAAGGGAAAGTTCCAGGGGCCGGCGACTGTTGATCCGTGGTCATTCCGGCTATACTCCCACCACCCAGGTGTTGGGACTGCAGTCTCCTTGCTGGAGATTGCACCTGCCGGAGGAGGGAGAGGCTCCGGCAACCGGCTTCTGGCTAAGTGGCTCTCCCACTGTGGGAGCGCACTGACCACCAGGGGCCAGCTCCTGCATTGAGCGTCTACCCCCTGCTGGTCAGTGCACCACAGGTCGTTACGGCCACTTGCTGAGTGTGTGTGTGTGTGTGTGTGTGTGTGTGTGTGTGTGTAAAACATACTGTAAGGTAGAGAAGGGGTCATTGTTATCATTTTGAAGATTATTGAGGCTACTTGTATTTTATCAATTTTCCTTGAGCACAGGTTTCTTTTGCCTTATTAGTAGTGTGACATTATCAATACATAACATATAAACCATCCAACAGAAATATGCTACTTAAGATCCTAAGTACATTGCATATAAACCCGCTCAAAATTGACTTGAAAATTATATTGTATACTGACATTTAGGAGTAATGGATATTGATTTTATTTACATTTCTAGGGACACTTTTTTTGGGAGCTTATTGTTGCTTTTACATGTATGCCAAATTTTAAGCAAAAAAAAAAAAAAAGAGGTTTAATGGTTAAGTTTGTTTTGAGTTGTATTTTTCTCAGTAGTAGAAGTAAACAGCATTTTTTTCTTTCCCCCCAATTATTCCAAAAGGATTCAATGGCTATTCTTAAAATTTCTAAGAGATTTTCCTTAGGGATGAATACAACCCTGGAGGAAACTTTAGAAAAACATGTAGGAAATGAAATGGTCATATTTGAGATAGCTTATTTTTCTAAACCTTATACTCCAACTGAGTCAAAGAAAGAAGGAAAGAAAAAGCAACTTATGAATTGTGAGACTCAGAGATACAGTTCTGGCACTTCATTTTTGACAATTTTTATTATTTCATATGGAAGTTCTCATTGCCATCCTTCCCTTGAAAGTTTGGGAAACTGATGGCACCTTCAGTCACACAGATTGGAAGCTAATAGACGTTTAGAACTCAGGTGGAATGGTAGTCCACTTTATTTTGTGCATCTCTTTCTGTGCGAATAGAATACTTCCAATTTTGTTTGTTTTCTTTTGGGTTTACAAATTGTTCTGTTTTAGACAATTCACACATGCAGACAGAATGACATATGCATTCCTCAACATAAACATAAATCCACAGAAACCCTAATTACTTCTTGTCTGCAGTTACAGTAAAAGTCTCAACATGGTAGAGCCTTTGTTACTAGGTTGAAGGGGAGGGGAGGACAAGAAAATGTAGGAGCCTGAAAAACAAAGACATAATTTAAAAAAAAAGACCAAAGGAAAAAAAATCATGAACTTTCTGCCCTGCTAGTAGGTTTTGCATCAGTTTTTACTGTATCTACTAAAAAAAAAGAGTGCTATAAATTAACTAGAGGCCCAATGCACAAATTTGTGCATGGGTGGGATCTCGCTGGCCATTCGGGGTAGAGGGCCGATCTGGGGCTGGGCCAGCCAGGGGAGGAGCCTTGAGAGGTTGAGGGGGAGGGGTGCAGTTGGGGCCCTGATCAGGCCATTTGGTGGCCGGAGTGCACACCATAGAAAATGTTTGCTTGAGTCATTCTGGTTGCTCTGTCATTCTGGTCACTTGGCTTATATATATGTAGATATTTTATTATCCTCCCTAACATGTTAGAACATCATATGAATTAACCCCATTAGGTTATGCTTTGGATCATAGAAAAACACATCAAATATTAGGCCAGGAAAAAATCCAAGTGTCATCCATTAAGCAGGCAGAGCAGCCTCCCTGCCACTGTTTCCCCAAATTAAGAAAGCAAGAGCTTTCTACTGGTTGTCCCTGTTTAGAGTATGTCATTTGTCCATAGCTAAGATCTTGCCTGGCTTAAGAAATTAACTCAAGTTGGGACATGAAAGAGTTAAAGGCTTTGACATCTTTTTCTGGAATGCATCAATGTTGTTTCCCGAACTTTGGAGTTCCCTGGGTGAAATCCAAACCTGCTCCCCTACACAAGAGTGCAAAGAGAGACCCCCCAAAAGAAGCAGGTTTAATAAGCAAGGGCTCTTACATAAAAAACTATAACTCACATCCTCATTTTAATGGAGTACATCCTTCAGTAGCCTCCTGAGAAAGGGTACATAAGAGTGAATGGTTTAAGACTGTCCTTACCCTTCAGTGACAATTAATCTGTCTGTACACATCAGAGCAATTTGGCCCAGTATAGATTTCTAGGTTGAAAACTGTTTACCTTAGAAGGTAGAAAACCGGGCTTCATTGTTCTTCCCCAATATTGTTTTTATGAAACCTAACGCTATCCTAATTCCTATTCCTTTGTATATTCCAATCTCAAGAAAAATAATTAAACATAAAAATATGTATGTGTATATGGGTAAACATACGTGTGTATATATAAATATGTATTATATTATTAACAAATAGGGGATAATGCTACTTTTTCACAAATTATAGTGTCACTACACTTAATTCCAAGCCAATAAAAGTATTTCTGTAAATCCTTGTTTAGGGGTGTTTACTACTCCATTTATATTATAATTTATTTAATCAGTCTTCTATTTATGGATATTGAGGTTATTTACAGCTTTGTGATATTGGAAACAAATACATGAGAAATATCCTTTTAGCTAAATATTTGTGTAGATTATCAATTGTTTATTTACTAAGTGTAAGTTGATCAGTAATTGAAAACCAGGAGCTTTTCCTTCATCCTTGAAATGGAAATATTATTTGTTTCATAGACTAGTTTGAGGATTAAATTAAGTAAATCACCTAACACATAGTGGATAAAAGTAACTTCTCATTCTCTCTCCACATCCTAATAAAAAAGTAATATGCAAATTAACTATTACTTCATCAAAAAGCTGGTGGTGCCCACAGCCACAAGATGGCAGTGCCCAGTCCTCTCAGCCCCGCTGGAATCTCCCAGTCCCAGGGGGCAGGGGAGGGCCGCCACTGGGAGCAGACAGTGTGAGGATTCTCTGCCTGGCCACGGATTGGCCTCTGGGCCACAGAGAGTCTCTGGGCAGCAGGGGCAGAGCAGCCAAGCCCCAGAGAGAGCTATTGGTGCACGGATTTATGTGCAGAACTACTAGTTTATAAATAATCCTTCTCAAAAGCCAAATCACAATCTGAGTTATACATACAAGGCTTTATTAAAAAACACTGAAAACATACTGGCAGGAGTGGCTCAGTTGGTTGAGTTTTGCCCTATGCACCAAAAGGTTGCTGGTTCAATTCCTAGTCAGGGCACATGCCTGACTTTGGGTTTAATCCTAATCTAGATAGATAGATAGATAGATAGATAGATAGATAGATAGATAATAGATATATATTCTAGGGTAAGTACTTGAACTCTGCACATTTTGCTCTTTGCTTCTGTTTTCAATTTTTTTGGATCTGGTTCTGATTTTAATATCAGTAAAATCTCATGGCTACATAGTCAAGATGTGAGTTTAAAAATATTTTTGCACTTCTAAAATAAAACTAACAAATATTTAAGGAACATATATTGTGTGCCAGTTTATGAGTCTCCAAAAATGTGTTAGTTGAATATAGATAAGGCAGGAACCAAGATGGTTGCATAGGTAAACACCTATCTTACTGCCCCACATAACAATTTCAAAACCACAACTAAAAGACAAAACAGACATCATCCAGAATCACTGAAAAGCTGGCTGAGTAGAAATTCCACATAGAGAAGTAAGATAGAAGGACACTGAGGCCCAAAGGAGCTGTGGATGGCAGAGTTTCAGAGACGTGTGGAGAAAGAGGTTATGGACCCGTGTGTGCGAGCAGAAAGGACAGGTGGCTGGCTGAATACCCAGGTGGTTTTCTCAAACAGGGAAGGAGACAAAGGCATCCCACAGCACCAATTCCCCAGTTCTGGGCAAGTCTCGGGGGAACCCAAACTCATAAGGGGTGAAACTGAACCATAAGGAGGAAGCATACTGAAACTCGGGAGTTGCAGAGGTCCGCAAGCTCACGGCGTAAACCCAGGAACTGCAGAGGTGTGCGAGCATGCAGAGAGGACACGTGGCTTGCTCTCTCATTGGGGGGGGGGGGGGGTGGAGGAAACCACCGGACTGCATTGTTTTCCAACCCTGAGTGAGACTTTGGGTGTGCAAAATCATTTGGGGAGAGGCTGAACTGTCTGGCAGGGGGCAGAGCTCAGTGGCAGCTTTCTCTCAGAGGTGCATGCAGACATTACTGCAGGGCACAGAGACCCAGGCACCGTGTAAGGCAGGACTGACAGGAAACCAAGGCTGTCTGCTCAGCCTGAGTCTCTGCCCATCCAAGCTGAGCAGAGGCTCATATAGTGTAAACATAGCTGATCCTCACAACCAATTAGCCTGGATGTCAAACCCTCCCCTGCCCCCCCCCAGTGATACCAACAACAATCTAGGCTTAACTACAACAAGGCTGTGCAAACCATAAAGGGCTGCACCAAGAGTATCCACCTCAGGTAACTAGGGAGGCTGAACCACTGTCCCATAGAGGACATCTACCACACAAAGCTACTCTACCAACTCAGGGAAGCAGCCAAAATGCAGAGACATGGAAACAAATCACATTTGAAAGAAGTGGAGGGGAAAAAAACAACTGGACATAGAGTTCAAAACCACGGTTATAAGGTTTTTCAAGAGGCTCCTAGAAAAGGCTGATAAATTTAACGAGACCCTCAAGGATATGAGCGAGACTGTCGAGGATATGAAAAAGGACCAAGTAGAAATTAAGCATACACTGACTGAAATAAAAAATATTATACAGAGACCTAAAAGCAGTCTAGAGGAATACAAGAATCAAGTCAAAGATTTGAAATACAAAGAAGCAAAATTCACTCAGCCAGAAAAGCAAGAAGCAAAAAGAATCCAAAAAATTGAGGATAGTGTAAGGAGCCTCTGGGACAACCTCAAGCATACCAACATCCGAATTATGAGGCTGCCAGAAAAAGAGCGAGAGCAAGATAATGAAAACCTATTTGAAGAAATGATGACCGAAAACTTCTCCCACCTGGTGAAAGAAATAGACTTAAAAGTCCAGGAAGTGCACAGAACCCCAAACTATAGGAATCCAAAGAGGACTACACCAAGACACATCATAATTAAAATGCCAAGAGCAAAAGACAAAGAGAGAATATTAAAAGCAGCAAGAGAAACACAGTTACCTACAAGGGAGCACCCATATGATTGTCAGCTGATTTCTCAACAGAAACTATGCAGGCCAGATGGGAGTGGCAAGAAATATTCAAAATGATGAAAAGCAAGAATCTACAACCAAGATTATTCTACCCAACAAAGTCATCATTCAGAATTGAAGGAAAGATAAAGTGCTTTGCAGATAAGAAAAAGCTAAAGGAGTTCATGACCGCCAAACCAGTATTATATGAAATGCTAAAAGGTATTCTTTAAGAAGAGGAAAAAGAAGAAAAGTGTAAAAATAAAAATTATGGACAACAAATACACATCTATCAACAAGTGAATCTAAAAATCAAGTGAATTAGAAATCTGATGATCAAGATAAACTGGTGAATATAATAGAATCAGGGGCATAGAGAGGGAATGGACTGACAATTCTTGGGGGAAAAGGGGTGTGTGCGGTGCAGGAAGAGAATGGACAAAAATCATACACTTATGGATGAGGACAGTGAGGGGAAGGTAAGGGCAGAGGGTGGGATTGGTAACAGGTGGAGGGGAGCTATGGAAGGGGAAAAAAGAGGAACATTGTAATTAATAATCTGAGCAATAAAAATTTGTTAAATTAAAAAAAAACAATGTAGAAAAAAATGTTAGTTTATAGCTATACCTTGTTTTTCAAAATACAAAATAGCATTATCTAACTTAGTTACCAATTTTATTCACATCACTTAAGACTGGCCTACTTTTGGCTATTTCAAAAAACTAATCTATCTTCAAAAAATGAATATTTGCTACTCCTCAAAAGAATGTGATAAGCAGCATGGTTGGGTAGGAAGAACAATGAAAAGAGAATCAGAAGAACTTGCTACAAAATTCAAAATGTTATTATCATTAAGGTAAGCCATAATATCACTGAACCCATTTTTTCTTCTATAAAATAGTGATGCAGGTATCTGACCTGCTAACTTTTAAAACTGTTGATAATACAAACTTCATGCAACAAAATACACAAACCCTGGACTGAGCTAGAAACTCAAAGTTGGGTAGGAAGAACATAGCCCCTGACCCTCCCTAGGTGACAGAATCAAAATAAGATTAGGCCTGTGAAAGCATTTAATAAAATTTTATCCTCCCAGTAACAAAGGACACCCCAAAATCATGAGACAATCAAAACCCAATCTTAAGACTCTTTATTAACTTCATGACTAATCATGGTAACAGGTAATACAGCAGTAGCTGCCCAGCCTAAAAGAGAAACTATCTAAAATTTACTAAGAGCTAAACCTCCCATTTCATTTCAACAGCTTTCAAAATTCCCTTCTATTTCAGCAACCTTTTCCCCACCCCCACCCATTATATCTCTGGTGGGACTCCATGAAAACTCTTACCATGGTCTGAAAGGGCCTATCTGGAGGATAGAAGTTGCTTTCTTATCAGACCTTAGAGTGATCTGGTGGTCTGGCGGGACCCCAGGCACACACTGCTGGTCCAGCAGCATGCGAAACCCTTCTCTGGGTCAGATTGTAGACTTTTTACTGCTTACATTCCTGGAGTAAACAAGTTGCATTGTTCTGCATTACTACTCTAAAAGAGGTTACAAAAACTCACATCACAATTAAAAAAGATAAAAAATCCTATTTAGCAAGTTAAATACTTGTTAAAAGGTGGACAATTATTTAATTAGCCAAGATAAACACATTTTTTTGTGTGTTACAATTTAAAGGTGAATATCCATGAAGCTTTAAAAAAAAATTCTAACATCACCTTCTGATTAGCAAAAGGCAAATTATAAAATACTAGAGGCCCTGTACATTAAATTTGTGCATGGGGGGGCGGGGGGGGGGGCCCGCAGGGGATGCCCCTTAGCCTAGCCTGCACTCTCTCCAATCTGGGACCCCTTGAGGGATGTCCAACTGCCCGTTTAGGATCAGGCCTAAACAGGCAATTGGACATCCTTATCACAATCCAGTACTGCTGCCTCTAAACTGCTCACCTGCCTGCCTCCCTGATTGCCCCTAACCGCTTCTGCCTGCCAGCCTGATCACCCGCTAACCACTATCCTGCCAGCCTAATTGATGTCTAACTGCTCCTCTGCCAGCCTGTTTGCCCCCAACTTCCCTCCTCTGCTGGCCTGGTCACCCCTAACTGCCCTCCCCTGCAGGCTTGATCGCCCCCAACTTCCCTCCCTTGCAGGCCTGGTCCCTCCCAACTGCCCTCACCTGCTGGCCTGATCGCCCACAACTGCCCTCCCTTGCAGGGCCTGGAACCTCCCAATAGCCCTCCCCTGCTGGCCATCTTGTGGTAACTATCTTGTGTCCACATGGGGGCAGAATCTTTGACCACATGGTATGGAGGGTGTTTGTCCTCTCTCTCTCTCCCACATCCAGTATGGAGAGAGACTGGGTTTAGTTTCTGAGTAGAGGAGCTGAGGATTAAGAAAAATGAAGAATAAAGGAGAAAGACACAGGAGTAGGAATAAGAAGCTGGGGCCAGGTGGGTGTCTGTTCTCTCTCTCTCTCTCATGGAGACACAGCCACTCTGAGCCCATGAAGCTGCATTTATTTATATTCCACAATACAAAGGTGACAGAAACCTATCCCTGTCTCACTGATAGGAAGATGTGGCTAGGAAGCCCTGAAGGTTGGTAAACAACCTTAATTGGCTCTGAAAGGTCAGAGCTAAAACATTGTTAATTAAAGCAGCTTCCCCATCAAACAATCATGTAAATCCTTACTGATAAAATAGATAATCTGCCTGCTGCTGAAATTGCCTCCCCAAGGGCAATGGGTGCATCCCAAACCTGAACAAAAGGGATAGCCAGACACCTTGGATTAAGCTCACAAACAGATAAGGAATGCTCAAGGTGTCTTTCCTGGGGCTGCCCCCCACATCATGAGGGCAGCCCTCTTGTGTGTTGGAGTGATGGTCAATCAGTAAATTACTCTTTCATTAGATAGGATAGAGGCCTGGTGCATGGGTGGGGGCCAGCTGATTTGCCCTGAAGAGTGTCCCAGATTAGGGTAGGGGTGCCCTTGGGATGAGGGGTGGCCTGGGAGAGGGACTTGTGAAGGTTTGCAGGCCAAACACGCCCCCCAGCAATCCAAGCAGAGGCCCTGGTATCTGAGATTAATCTATGTCTACAATTGAAACTTTGTAGACTAGAGTGGAGGCCTAGGCCAGCAATGGCAGCCAGAAAGCTTGGCTTCCTCCATTGCCAGGGAAACCCAAGCCTCGGTTCTCTCCAGCTCAGTGGCTGCTGCCACTTCTGTATCTTTTATAACTATAACTTTGTAATATTGAGTGGAGGCTTAGGCAGACAACAGCAGGCAGAAAGCTTGGCTTCCTCTGTTGCCAGGGAAACCCAAGCCTTCCTCCTGTTCTCAGTGGTGGCAGCCATCTTGGTTGGAGTTTATTTGCATAATCTGCTGCTGATTGGCTGGTGGGTGTGGCTGTGGGCATGGCTTGTGGGTGTGGTGAAGGTATGGTCAAATTTGCATATTACTCTTTTATTAGATAGGATGTTAAGAAATGCAGGATACTAAATGTTAGAGAGTGGGATAAACCCAAATAAGACTATTATTCTGGAGTACTGAAAAGAGAGGGGAATGTAGGCAAAAAAAAAAAGAGGTGACTTTGAGATACACCTGGCTAACCTCAAGTTTATTTACTCCACCTTAAAGTCTCTTCTATCCCAGAAAAATATAAAGCATAGTCAATGTATCATGAGCAAGACTCACTAGCCATACAGCTATGTTCATTTCCCAGCCTTCCTTGTAGCTGACAGGAGTAGCCCTGTGACTGACTTTCCAACCAATCGAATGTGAGCAGAAGTTATGTGCATCACTTCAGGTCTTGTCCAGGGGCATCCTTCAGGCTGTCTGGAAGGAGAATGATCCCTGGACTTTTCAGCTTCTTGTGCTGAAGAAAGTGGAGTCTTTATTAGTCTGACTGAGTTGCCCAATGGGAAAAAACTACTCTATTCATCTATTTATCCATCCAATACCATCATGAGAATAAAAAAGAAACTTCTACATTTGAGACTCCACAATATCTTGGGAGTCAGGCTCCTACAAATAATAGACTCCAACAACCATTTTTTATCATTGAAAAATAGAGCGCTGGCCAGGTGGCTCAGTTATAACATCCTCCCGTACACCAAAGAAAAGTTACTAGTTCAACTTCCAGTCAGGTCAACCTAGTTCAGTCCCCTTTGGGGCATTATGGAAGGCAACCAATTGATATTTCTCTCTCACATCAATGTTTCTCTCTTCCCCCTTTCTCTTTCTCTAAAACTCAATGAAAACATATTCTCAGGTGAGAATTAAAAAAAAAATAGAACTTGTGTTTTGGAAATATTTTGAGTCATGCAGATGCCACTGAATTTCTTGGAAGGATATAGAATAGTAGTTATTGAATGTGAGTTTTGAGATCAAATAGTCCTAAGTTTGGACTTACCACTAACTACATACTGATCAACTTTCTCTAAGTCTCAGTTCTGTTATTTTAATATACAATATTAGGAGATTAATAGGATCTATTTCATAGTATTGCTGTTTATCACAGTACCTGTTACATAATAAGTACTCAAGAAAAGTTAGCTATCACTATTTTAAAAAATTAAATTGTAACAGCCATTAGTGCTGTTATGAAGTCAGTTTTGGCTTTCCTTCCAGAAAAGTGGGATTGAATTTCCATCCCCATCCCTTAGAGTTATTTGTACCCATGTGATATATTTTGTCCAATGACATGTGAGTGGAAATGACATATATCATTTCCAGGTGGAAGTTTTAAGAGTCAACATGCATTTAAATACTATCTCTTTAAAATAAAATAAAATACTATCTCCTTTTTCTCAGCCATAACAATGGCAATGATCCAGATAGTGTCTACTGTCAACTTGGGTCCTAGAGTGAGGAAAACACTAGCTGACTTATGACGTATATGAATTCCAGCAAGGAATAAATTCTCAGTGTTTTCGAGCCCTGGTTGGAGATTTGGAGGGTTACTTATTACTGGCCCCCGCTGGCCTCTATAGGAACAAATATTCATATGGGTAAGTTAGTTTTAGAAATGGTTCCACTGTTTGATAGAACCTCTAATAATAACAGCTGACAATTGTAGAGTGTTCACAATATTCTAAGAACTGCTATGCACTTTACACATGTTAATTCACCATTTTCACAATAACCCAATGAGACACCTCCAGAATTCTTATCCCCATTTGGTAGGAACAGAAAAGTTCAGTAACTTGTCCAAGGTTACACAGCCAATATGTAGTAGAAACCAGTTTTAAACCAGCCCCCTCTGATTCTTAAAGCTGTGCTATTCATCTTGCATCCAGTACTTCCTGGTGCCACTCCCAGGTCCCCGCTACAGGACAAGGCTCTCCTTTCATTATGTGTCAGGAGCTTTGACTGCCAATGGGCTGCTCAGAAGAAAGTCCCGCCCTGAGAATCTCCTTCAAGCAAAAGAAAATCCCAGCCAGCCCTAGCCTCTGTGGCTCAGTTGGTTGGTCGTTCTCCATGAACTGATGCATTGCAAGTTCAATTCCCAGCCAGGGCACATGCCCAGATTGTGAGGTTGAATCCAAATAGGGGCCGTGCAGGAGGCAACCAATGGATGTTTCACTCTGTCTTGGATTTTTCTCTCTCTTCCTCTCTTTTTTCCTCTTTCTCTTTAAAAAAATAAGGAAAGAAAGAAAAAAAAGTCAATTAAAAAGTTTTAAATGCCTCCCCAAGTTAGGCTTCTCCCTGAAGGACTAGCAGAGAATGTTGCACCTGCATTTACATTGCAATTGAAGTTGAACTTGCCTCTTCCCTTCTTTCTTCCCACTGTTTCCCAAAGCATTCCCAAGGAACTTCCTTCATGTAAATTTCCACTGAACCAGAACAACAATACTATCTCTCTATATATTCCTACATGTATACTGAAACATACAGACAACGAATTAACTCAGTGCACAATTGATGGCCAAATGACTGTCATGTACCATATGAGTTCAGAGAAAGTAAAGATCACCCGGCTGTCTGGAGGGAATTGAAATAATGAAACTTCTCACAAGTTGATGGAGATATAAAATCTTTTACTTTCTCAACTGAACTCAGTACACATCATTTCTCACAAATATCACCTGTACTTGTTGAGATCCAGAAAAAAAGAAATTTAAGCCCACATATTTTGTATATAACATATGATAGTTGGTCTTTATTATGACATTTGTTCATGCTTATAAGAAGAAATTGGAAATCGTCTCAAGGTTCCATAACTCATGACTTAATATTTTTCGTCTCTTTCATGAAGACAGAGGTCTCAAGAGGCTGGGAAGCATGAATCTTTATTGTACCAAATATTACATATCTCGTGTTTTAGTGATACATAAGAATATTGTTGAAAACTGATGACTTAAATTGATTTTGCTTTCTAAAAAATGATGAGTAGAACATAAAATTTAAGTCATAACCCATTCGCTCTCTCGCACATCTTAACTTGACACATAATTCTAGTAAAATTTAAAGTGAGCCAAATATTATTTCTGATGTATGTCTTTTATTACAATTGAGTATTTCTTGCAATTTAAGCTCTATCCTAATGTCAGTTGTCTACATTTCCTCAAAAGAGAAATATATGTTGTAAAATTTGAAATAATTAGTTCAAGCCAAAAATAAATATATAAATGAGGTCAAATGATAAAACCCAAAGAACCTAAATGGATATATATAATTTACAATAATTTAAGCATTATTACCTAGTCTACCTTGATATGTGCACATCTTACACAGTGTACATTCCACTTACATATATTTGCTATATATTAATGTAGATTAATTTTACATAGAGTTCAGGAGAAATTAGATTATTATATTCTATTCTTTATGGATTATTTTAGGCTACTCAGAACATTATAAGAAATACCATAAACTGGGTGGCTAAACAACATAAATTTATTTCTCACAGTTCTGAAGGCTGAAAGTTCAAGATTGAGCTGCTGGCAGGTTGGGTTTTAGTGAAAACCCTTTTCCTGTTTAAAGAAGTTGACCATCTTCTCCATGGATCCTCACATGGCAGATAGAAAGCAAACAAGCTCTGTCTCTTGTAAATAGATTCAGAGACATGGAAGCATAGAACAGATTGACGAAAATTTCATGGGAAGGGATGAGTGAGGAGCAGGAATAGATTAACCAAGAACTTATATGCATATATGCATAACCCATGGACATAGACAATAGTGCCATGAAGGCCTGGGGAGGGTTTTGGGAGTGGGATAGAGGGATTCAACAAGGAGTGGAGGTGAGGGAAGGGGACATCTGTAATACTTTCAACAATAAAGATACATTTTAAAAATTAAAAATAAAAGGGCATAATGCTCTCCAGTGCCATCCAGGTTGCTACAAATGGTAAGAATTCCTTCTTTTTATGATAGCATAGTATTCCATTGTGTCGATATACCATTGCATTATGCTAAGTGAATTTTAAGCCTGTCTATGAAAGAAAAAAACCGCATGATCTCACTCATTTGTCGATAATAAAGAACATTATAAGCTGATGAACAAAAAGATAGATACAGAGCAGTAAAGCATCAAAAAGACTGTCAAATTACAGCAGGAAGGTTAGGGAGAGGTGGGGGAGATAAGAGATCAACTGTAGGCCTTGTATGCATGCATACAAACATAACCAATGGACACAAGACACTAGGGCATGAAGGCATGTATGGGAGTGGAGTGGGGGGGGGGGGTAATGAGAAAATATATACACATGTAATACCTTAATTTAAAAAATAAAAAAAATAAAAGAGCATTAATTCCATAATGAGGGCTCCACCCTCATGACGTAATTACCTACCAAAGTCCCAGTCTTCAAATATTACATTGGTAATAGTGCTTAAAAATAGAATTGGGGGCAGGGCACAAATATTTAGTCTTTTAAAGATATTTATTCCTATCTACACCTAACCAAAGAAATTTTAATTCAGCAATGAAAACTTAATATATAGTTTATATTGTCTGCAGAATTTTTCAAAGAGCTTAAATTAATGTGGAGTTTGCATTTACAAAACAGGTAACAAAGCCCTTTGCTACCATCATTTCAAAATGTAAATAAGAATTATATTCCGTATTGGCCGTTTTAATTTTGTTACATGTACATTAAATTATGCTAATCCTTCAATGGGGACACATTTATGCATTCATACTACTACCCATTGAACAATTAATTTATTTTCCAAGGATTATGGACAGGAATTTAAAATATGCAGCCTGTAAATTAGAGGAGCGACTTGAGAGGAGCCACTTGAAGAAACCAAAGAAAGGACAGCCAGGAAGACGAGAAATGTTAAATTACAGACTGTTCTAAAAGAAATACAACCTTTGAAAAAAGTGTAAGTTGCCTGAGACAATTCAAACTAATAAAATAAATCTACCATAACAGTGGTTCTTGCACATGATTAGGTTTAATACCTAGAAAAGAATTAGCATACCAATTATTTGCAGGTAAATAGTTGCTTTTTTTCCAGGCTGAAGGTATTAAGTTTTGACTTTCTGAACTAATTTCTAAATCTCCCCCCTCAGCAATCTTATTTTATATATAAACTTTGACATATTAAAGCAAAGTTTTCTACAAACTCTCCTCCCAGGTACAATGCCTCCTATATCTAAACCACACTTCTGTTCATTTGTGGTATCAGTTGCTAGATTTCCATCTCATCTTGGTTTATAAAAAGCATATGTTATGTTTTCTTATAATGCAAATGCTTCCTCTATCAAAATTAATTTTGCCATTAAAATACTTAAGACATAAATATTAAAATATTTCATTGAAACAAGGTTTTTAGAATCTATTAAATATAACAAAGTACTTTTCTTCCTATGTTTCACATATGATGAATAATTTTGATTGAATCCTGGGATTACCCAGGACAAAGTATAGTGCAAGTATAGTGTGGACTCCTCAGAGAAAGAACATCTCAAAACTTGTCCTTGACTCTCAAGCAGGCACATTCACCAACAACAAACCCTGAGGCAGAATACGTGACAGTAAGAATAACAATCATGACTACAGGAGGTATTTTTGGTTAAGGGGATACACCAAACAGAAAGTTATTTCTGCTTGTTTGTTTTTAAAGTTACAACATAGTTGCTTCTGAAATGGTGAATAGTATTAAACATCATTAAATGTTCTCATTGATTACAAATGCTCAATAAAAAATGGGAAAACCTCAAATATTTTATTAGAGTAAATAAAGTTAGATAAGGCATTAATCATCTAGGTATATCTTAGATGTAGAAAAAGTTACTCTGCGTAATTATGAAAGAGGATGATGCGGCATCTGGGTTCAGAACACAGGCTCCATAGCCAGATTCTCTGAGTTCAAATCTTGACTTCACCACTTCCTAGCTGAGTGACCAGGAGTCCCTTTATCTAACTCACTATGCCTCAGGCTCTTCCTATAACAAATGAAGATGATCATAATGATCCCTACCTCATAGGATTATTATAAGGATTAAATGTATTAATACATATAAAGCGATTAGAACAGTGCTTAGCACATAGTAATTCCTCAAAAAGCATTAGCTACCCAATTTAATTTTTTTCACACTGAAGTTGACTTATAAGTTTCCCAAATTATGTGTCCTAGTTTAGACACTCATGACATCTATTATGTGGACAGATGTTTTCAAAGCTTCCTACCACTGAAAAAAATGTATATAACATCTGGACATCAAAAAAAGGGGGGTGGCTTTTTTGAAAGCTTGGGGATTGTAAAGAAGGGTGACCTATTTACGTTTGGTCTGCGAATAGCCAGGCCTTTCATCCCTGAAGTTTAGAACATAACAAATGCCACACGGTGTCACACCACGGCTTCTGCTGCTTGCCATTATGTCTTTGACAATGGTACCCAGAAGGCTCTGGGGATAACATGGCCACCCTCCACATGTTTCTCTCTCTCTCTACCTCCCTCCCTCCCTGCTTTCTACTCGCTCTGAAAAGCAATAGAAAAAAATCCTCTGATGAGGATTAACAACAAAAAGTGTCAGGCAGGTAGGCTCATCTGAAGTGTACATGGAGAAGCATCCACTTCTCTCACATGGCTCTTCGTGGTATTCAGTAGTTGTGGGTTGTCAGACTGGGGGCCAGGTTTCTTGTCACGTGGATCTTTTACAACACACCAGCTTGCTACTTCAAAGTTAACAAGAGAGAGCCTACCCACAAGACAGGCATTAGACTCTTATGTAATGTGAGCACATGTACATAATCACACATATCCCATCACCTTTACCATGTTTCACAGGTTAGAAGCAAGTCACAGACTGTACCCACACTCAAGGGGAGGAGACGTGGTATTCTCATGGAATGATTCTAGAATTCCAGAACGAGGCTACCCCATATGAATCAATGAAGCTTTAACCGGAAATTACTCTCCATTTCTTCTCACACTCCTATTAGGGGTTTAGCATGTTATTTAAAGTTTCCCAAATCAGATTCCATGTTTGTATAATGAATCTTGCCATTTTCACCTCACATGTACATCAAAGAGGGTGATAAGAGGAGTAAAAAATGTGATAATATTTTGGAAATTTTTAAAAAATGTCTAAAAAGCCACAGATATTAATTCAGACATTTGAGCACTCACAATGGGAAAGAAACTCGCCAGGATGAAGTAGATATAAAAAAATTGACAAAGGACAAGAATATGCAAAAGTGCCCTATTGTTTTTCCTTATTTTATTTTTTAATATATTTATTGATTTTTTACAGAGAGGAAGGGAGAGGGTTAGAAAGCCAGTAACATCAATGAGAGAGAAACACTGATCAGCTGCTTCCTGCATACTCCCCACTGTGGATGTGCCTACAACCAAGGTACATACCCTCGACTGGAATCAAACCTGAAACCTTTCAGGCTGCAGGCCGACACTCTATCCACTGAGCCAAACAAATTTCGGCTGTTTTTCCTTATTTTAAAATGAATTCAATTGAAGAGAAAAACCTTAAGATTGGCAAAAAGGATAAAAAGCCTATATAATAAAGAGGTAATATGCAAATTGACCATCACATCCTCACAAGATAGCTGCCTATGACCAGGCTGGGGGGGGGGGGCAGTTGGAAGCAACCAGGCTGGCAGGGGGGGGGTCAGTTAAGGACAACCAGGCTGGCAGGGGGGGGTCAGTTAAGGACAACCAGGCTGGCAGAGGGGGAATGTTGGGGGTGACCAGGCAGGCAGGTCAGCAATTAAGAGCCAGTAGTCCAGGATTGTGAGAGGGATGTCTGACTGAAGGTTTAGGCCTGATCCACCAGCAATCAGACATCCCCCGAGGGGTCCCACATTGGAGAGGGCGCAGGCTGGGCTGAGGGGACTCTCCCCACATGCATGAATTTCATGCACCAAGCCTCCAGGATTTTGTAATTATCTTAGAAATGTGTTTTTTAAATATGATTACTACTAATAAAATTATAAGTGATAAAATATATGTTATAACCATGATGCCAATATGCTTTCAATGTTTTATTATTCATTGCTTTTTATGTTGCCTGAGGAAAAATTTTTAATTAAACAATTTTCTACAACAATTGGGATTTATGCAGGTAGCATTAAGGATAATTTAAATCTACATATCACTGCATTAAATAGAGATGGCTCCAGCATGGGATTTTGCTATTAACTGTTAAACTGCATTACTGCCCAGCCAGAATGGCTCAGTTTGTTGAGCTTCAGTCCATGAACCATAAGGTCACCAGTTTGATTTCTGATCAGGGCATATGCCTAGTTGCAGGCTTGATCCTCATTAGGTGGCATGTAACCTACTGATGTTTCTCTCTCCCTTTAATCTTTCTCTCTCCTTTTCTCTCTCTCTAAAAATCATTTTAAAAGCATATTAAACTACATTGCTTTGCACTGTCCTTTTATTTCACTCTCCTTTTTAATGTTAAAAATATTAAGTGCCCTGGGCTAAATTTAGCTTGAGTTTGGTTTTAAAACATTATTTGCCAACCTGAAGTAATAACTGCCGCCCGTGCATTATTCTAATTGCTTTATATGTATCAGCTCATTTAATCCTTACAACTAGATAACGGACATGCTACTTAATTGCCATTTTCCAGATGAGGTAACCATGTACCAAGAGATTAAGGGATCTGCCCAATTTTATACAGCTGGTAAGTGATAGAGCTTGAATTCAAACCCAGACATCTCATTTCAAAGTCCATGCTCCGAGCCATGACATAGCCGCCTATATTACTGGGGTTGTGTAAGAATTTATTAATATCTGACTTACATTGGGAAGATAAAGAGGCTCTCAATATTCAAATGGTTTTGTATTATCGATTTAGTTTCTAATGAACGGGTGGGCTGGGAAATCTGTGGTAATTTAATTAAGTAAGCCAGAAAAATAATATAAAGTATTATACACTTTATTTGTAGGCATTAAGAAAAGGTTGTTAAAACTGAGATCCATAAATGGCAGTCCAAAGGGGATTTTATTTAGGAAAAAAATGATGACTAAAACTACTTTGCTTTCAGGAAAAGAAAAAAATGCTAGCATACACAAACACAAAAGAAGGATGATAATCTACTTAAGAATTTTTAATATGGAGACAGTTTAGAAAGGGTCAGAGAAATAGATATCTAGAGCATTAGCATTTTTTAAATAGCATTTTAAATTACATTTTTAAAAACTGAGTTATTATATTTGAATTTAGCTTAAAGTAAACTTGAAATTTTCTTTAATCTTGTTATGTTGATCCATAATTTCAACAAAACAATAAACACACAATACCATGGAGGCAATGACAATGACTGTTCACACAACCTAGAAACACCACGGATCATTTTATCTCGGGCCGTAGTGCATATATTTGTATTCTGCTGTAGTAAGTTACTCTCTTGTTCTTTGTTTTCTCAGTCTTTTTATATCAATGAGATTGTTTTTGAAAATCTACAATATATTCATTATGAATTTTAAATACCTTGTAAGAAATCCACTTCCTATGTGTGAAAATTCTACTTATCTGTACTCATAAACCCCAAAATACAAAAAGGAAAGAATAAAGGAAAAAAAGGGAAAAGAAAGAAAGAGAGAAAGAAAGAAAGAAAGAAAGAAAGAAAGAAAGAAAGAAAGAAACCCAGCATTTTCTATATCTTATAAAGCCCCAATTATTAACTTGACAATAAGTTATCACTTACAAGCTATTGCGGGTCAACTACAGGAATAATTTGTGAAGCATTGAATAACTCCTCAAATGACGAAACAATAAATTGATGAGAGAAATTTAAACCATTGTCCCCAAATTGTCCAGCCTCCTCCCTGAATCCTCAATTCCTTTACCACTTACCATGGTCAGTGTACTGTCCTACTATTACTGAGGAGTCTCAGAGCAGTGCAGAATGGGGATCTGGAAGAGAATTAAAACCCCTATCTCTCCCTTTAAATCACTGACCAGCTTAATTTTTGATTACTACTCCCTGTCTAGCCCCCTGTAGCTGCTATCCCCTTTTCATATTCTTTACCCCGATCCCTTGGACATCATCCCCTACCTTATTACCCAAAATAAAAGCAACACAAAGTTGTTATGTATAAAAATTTTAACTGGCTGGTGTACTCAGTGGTTAAAGCATTGGTCCAAGTACTGAAAAGTTGTGGGTTCAATTCCCAGTCAAGGACACATACCTGGGTTGAAGTACTTGGGTTCCAGTTTCCATCTCCAAGCCCGGTCAGCTGTGGGGCATGGGGCATGGGCCATGTGTGTGTGCGGGAGGCACCTATTGATGTGTCTCATATCAATGTTTCTTTCTCTCTCCACTTCTTTCCCTCTCCCTTTCTTCCACTCTCTCCAAAAATCAATGGAAAAAAAATATACTGGGGTGAGGATTAACAGGAACAACAACAAAACTAAAGGAAGAGTTAATGATAAAATACAAATGATTATAATATAGAACCTTGAATTTTATGTAGGACTTTACTGTTACCAAAAAAAATCAATTCCAGGCCTGACCACAGGAAATCTTTTACTAACAAGTCCATCCTTATTTAGACTTTGCTTCCATTTTGATAGGAGTCGCCTCTCTTTTTTTCCAGTTCTAGTGATAACCAAAGAAAAAACACACATTTTTAAAATGCAGTTCTCTCTAAATTATCCAGGATCAAATTTCATAATTAGGCCTCCATCAAGTTTTGCATATATGACAGTGGAGACATCAAAGTAGTTAAGGGCTCATACTAGCATTAAAATTACTCTTTCCTCTTCAAAAATAAATACAGGTTATGTGAATTGTTTTTTCTTTCATTGAGTATAATAATGACTGAAAATTCAAAAGCAAATTTACACATACATAAGCGCGCACGCACACACACACACACACACACATACACACATACACACACACATACACCAGGTGCATACATGTGCAGGAGGAATTCTATAGTGGGAAAATCTCCCTTCTGGAGAGATAAAAAGCACAGAATTTAGTAAAAGATAGGTCTGGGTTCAAGTCTAACTTTGTCACTTGCTGGCTAAATGAAGTTGTTCAAACTTCTAATTGAATCCCTTAATCTCAAGTTTAATAACACTTCCCTCACACTACTATTTTGAGAATTATAACAGACAATGAATAATGTAATTTTCCGACATGATTTGAGCAATAAATATTAGTTGTCCCTCCTTTTCTCCTAGAGCAAAATCATAGATGCCTGTGTTTACATCACTAACCTTTTTTCCATGGATCTAGTACCACTTAATTTGTTAATATCTAAGGAAGCAGCTTTTAGGAGAAAAAGTATTAAATGCATGGCACATTTATTTTATTTACAAGGTGGTCTTCCTTCTTTATGAGTTTCTTTCCAAAATATTCCTTTAGAAAGCCCATTGAAAAATAGTATCAGAAATTTCTTAGTAATTTTAAACCTGTTTTAGAAAACAATATGCCTCATTTTACAGAAAGAATATCAATATTTTTAAAAACCTAAAATTTACAAATATGGGTGCATATAAAGACAAAAAATTTTGTACTGTGTAGCCACCAAACTAGAACCTATTTGTAGTATCCATTTATGCCAAATGACTGAATCCCACCAGCCAAATGAGAATGGGGGCATTCTTCTGAAACATTTGCAGAAAGGATGCTGACAACTCATGGCCCCTAAGGCAATGCAGTAAAGTTTAAAAACCTATTGGCTTAGTTCTGGGCTGTGCTTTGCCAAGAGAAGCTGCTGTAGAGGCTGCTTTTATGGATTTTTCTAAAGCCTTTATACTTTATCTTAGCCAAAATTTCTAATCGAAATGTGCCAATTGAAGTGGCAAAAAAAAAAAAATCTGGAAAATTCAGTAAATAAAATACAAACCCTGAAAGGTTTATAGATGTTTACTATAAAAAATAAATAAGTGTAGCTGATGTTAATGTTTTTAACTGGATAGGAAATTATATTTATATTTCAAACTTAAAAAGGGCCCCAATTGGAGTGGCTCAGTAGTTGAGTATTGACCTATGAACCAGGAGGTCTTGGTTCAATTCCTAACCAGGGCACATGCCTGAGTTGTGGGCTCAATCCCCAGTAGGGGGAGTGCATGAGGCAGCCAATCAATGATTCTCTCTTATCATTGATGTTTCTGTCTCTTTTTCCCTCTTTCTTCTCTCTGAAATCAATAAAAATATATTTTTTAACTGAAAAAGGGGACTGATTACATCAATTATAATACATGTACATAAAGAAAAATACTTATAAATATAAATGCTAATAGAGAAACATTATCAAAACATGTTAATGAAAAAAGCAAGTTTAAAACAATGGGTGTAATACTCTTACATAAACTTGCCAAAGTTAGATAAAATGAAAGGAATTATTTTATAAAGCTTAAAATTTACCTTGAACCAATACATACACTGAGTGGCCAGATTATTATAATCTCTGAACACATAATTATCTGGCCACCCAGTGTATGTCCTATATAATAAAAGGCTAATATGCAAATTGTCCCCTTGGCCGGGAGTTTGACCAGCAGGCAAGCTGGCCAAATGCCCATGTCCCCTCCCCCTAGCCAAGCTGGCCAGACCACACCCATGCACAAATTTATGCACCGGGCCTCTAATATAGATAGATGATAGATAGATAGATAGATAGATAGATAGATAGATAGATAGATAGATAGAGATATATAGATATATAGATACACACACACACACACACACACACACACACACACACACACACACTGAGTGGCCAGATTGTATGCATTCAGAGATCATAATAATCTGGTCACTCAGTGTATATGCATATATATTTTTTAGAAACTGTTTCTTTTCTATCAACCTTATTTCCATTCTGTTAAGTATTTGTGGAAGAACAGCTTAGGACCACTCAGTGGCTGTTCCTATCCATTCAGTAGCCTGAACAGTGGGGGCTGCAGACCAGTCTTCAGTGGCAGGCTGAACCCTCCAGTCTTTAGTAGGAAACTGCTGAATGGGCACTGAGGGCATCTGCATGCCTTCAGACCTGTCTGCGACCTCAGGCTGTGCAGCAGTGAACTCAGGGGCAGGACCAGCCCATTCACCCTGAGAGTGAGGATTCACACACACACACACACACACACACACACACACACACACACACAATATTATAACTCGACATTCAGAGTCAGCTTTCTGGAAGGGCCCTTCGCTTGGTGCAATACTTTGCTGTCACTGCCTTGAAATTCTCAATAATTTTTTAACAAAAGGACCCATATTTTCTTTTAATACTGGACTCCACAAATCATGTAGCTAACTTTGGTATAGCAATCAAGACACTGTAATATTGGTGCAAAGATAGAAAATTGGGTCATTAGATGAATATAGATCTCAGAAATAAACCCCCCACAGAACTGATTTTTTGATAAAGGTGTGAAAGCAAGTCAGTGGGAAAAGGGTAGTCTTTTTAAATCAAGAATGCTAGAAAAGTGCAAAACACATGTAAAAAGAAATAAACTTGGATCCAACTTCATACATATACAACATTGACACAAGTAACCCCAGGTGTAATGTAAACCTGAAAACCATAAAACTTTTAGGAGGAAACTTCAGAGAAAAACTTTATCCCTGAGTCAGACAAAGATTTCTTAGCAACAATACAAAAAGCATGAATATATATACGGAAGACTTCATGAAAACTAAAAACTTCTTCTCTTTGAAAAAAAACATGAATGAGACCACAAGTCAGCAACTGGAAGAAAATATTTGTAAAGCATAAATCTGATAAAGGATGCATATTTTTATGTATCAAAAACTCTCACTACTCAGTAACAGAAAAACACAACCCAGTTATAAATTGGCAAAATATCTGAACGAAAAATTCCAAAGAAGATATAATATGTCAAGTAGGCACATGCAGAGATACTCGGTATCCTTACTGTTAGAGAATTGCAAATTAAAATCATATGCATGGCTAACATTAAAGAGACTGACTATATCAAGTGTTGGTGAAGCATAGAGGGTTTGGAACTTTCATACCCTGTTGGCGGTAATGTAAGCTAATACAGTCATTTTGGAAAACAGTGCAGCCTTTGCTTTAATAGTTTAGCATATACTACTACATGTTCTATCCATTCCAATTTCAGCTGCTCAAGTGGAAAAGGAAAAGCATGTGTCCATGTAAAGCCTGGAACAAGAAGCTTCAATGCACCTTTATTCATCACATCCCCAAACTAGAAAGAACACAAATGTTCAAGTGGTGAATGTAAGTCAAATTGATATATATCCATGTAATAAAACATCACTCTGATGAAAATGAATGAACTACTAATAGATGCAACAAAGATGAATCTTAAAAGCATTATGAGAAGTTAAAAAATTGAGCATAAAAGACAATATAAAATTCTAGAAAATTAAAAGTACAGTTATAGAAAAGGCAGATCAGTGGTGGCCAGGGTCTAGGATGTGGTGTGATAATATTAATTTAAAGGGGGCATGAAGAAACTTTTTGGGGGTGATACAAATGTTCTATATCATGATTTGATGTATTTGTCAAACTTCATCAAATTGCACATTTCAATTTTAATTTCATTTCAAGTAAATTACTTCTCGTTGAAGCTGATAGTTTTTAAAAATTGTTTCTTGCTATGCTTTATCTATTAGTTCAATATAAAAGTACAAATGAATTTCTCTTTAACTATGTACCTGGTGGTCTTCATAGTCTTAGCTGATAATGTAGATGGAAGAGCGAATATTCATGCATGAAAGGAGTAATACACAGATTCTAGAATTCACTAGACAGTCTCATCTGGTTTTCTGATTGGATTTTAAACAGTGTTGCACAAAATAAAAAACAGTATCAATATTCTTTAGTTACCATACTTCCACAAATAGTTTCTGGTTATAGCCGAAACTGTCTCTCCACAAATCTTGGCTAATAGCCCTGAAGTCTTGACAAGGCTATTGTCTGCCCTTGATGCATCTAGGGATCGTCTGTTATTCTAGATACCTTAGAATCTGGACTTTGAGGACCTTCCAGGGGAAACAGTTTTGTTAATAAACTTTGTGTAACTAGAATTACAAACCTGTAAGTCTGTGGGCGGGAGGGGGGAATGGGGGAACATGTTCTTTAATGTTATCTTATAGCACCTCCTAGTGTTTAGATATTAAAGGTTTAAAGATTAAAGGCCAAGTCTTCATTTTTCCCTAAAATCAGAGAAATCAGAATGATTCTTTTTTTTTGTGAAAAGTAAGACAATACAATAAGTGAATTTACAAATTTTTTTACCAAGAAATAAACTGAGGAGGTCTTGGTTTGAATCTGCTACTTGATTTCCAAAATAAATAGAAAAAAATACCCACTTTCAGGATAGTCCAAACTTTAGAAAACATAGCCAGAGTACATGGGATTTTTTTTTAATTTCTTAAAATATGTCTTAGTCAATCTTCCTAATATTTTAGGCTCTTTTTTATTTCTCAATCACAATTTACATTCAATATTATTTTGTGTTAGTTTCAGGTGTACCCACCTGACACCACACAGTTATAACAATACTATTGACTATATCCCTATGTTGTACTTTACATTCCTGTGACATTGGAATTTTTTTAACAGAGAGTTTCTTTTTAGACATCCAGCCAACCCTACCCCCACAGAGTGCTTTTTATTGAAAGAACAGAGCAGTGCATAAAAACTAACAAATATGGTCTTGTCATCACTACAGACCCTGAAGAGAAATGAGGGCCTGTTTCATTTAAGTCCCTGTGTGGCCAGGTGCCACATTTTTTGGTGTTTTGTCATGTTTTCATTCTCAGCACAGCCTCCTCCAGCCTCAGCTCCACCACAGAATGAGGTGAGAACAATCCGTGGGTCCAAAATAGTTAGGATGACAGACAGGACAGCTGTCCCCACGCTTAGGTAATCAACCTTTGAGAATAGATGCTAACCCTGCTTGTGCCAGGCAAGCTGACTTCTGCAGCAGCTGGAGCCTTCATCTCAGTCAAGTTCTGAGCAGTTATTAAGCATGGAGAAGGGTTAAGATCAAGTTCAGCAGAAGGTAGGCTATTATTTGTCAAGGCTAAAAGACATGTTTTGCAAGGGAAAGAGCATGGCAAATCCAGCCATGCTTACTTAATGATGAGGTGCTAAATTCAATGTCTCTTTCTTCATTCCTATTTTTCCTAGACTTCTGTTAAGGTAACCAGCCACAGTTGGAAATGGAAAAAAAAAACACACTCAGCAAATTTTGCTGAATCTCAATGACTCAAATAATTTGGAAGGGGTAAGGGGCAAGGGTTGGAGAGATGAAAGTTAAAATGTCCTGAGCTTATCTGTGGATATCATTTATCCATGCTAGCCTTCCTCCCAATTCCATAGGTGACCCAGAACATCAACTGGAATTCATGTCTCCCATATGGATATTGAACAGCCAGATCAAGAGGGAAGGAGAAGCATCTATCATTGTCACATTAAAAAACAACAATATATCTGATTTCTCTCTAATGTCATCTATCTATAACTAATGGCTAGCATGTGTTGGTATAATAAGCTTGAACTTTGAAAATTAATATAACAGATTAGTTAAAATGATCCTTCTACTTAAGTCCTTTCTTTTTCAGTTTCTGCTATTGGTATATCATTGAAATACTTTTTTACTCTACTGGAGAACATCAGCGGGTGCTTTTGAATTATTCAAACTCCTCTGGAAACCAAATTACTTAATGTAATTATATCAGGATAAAACAATTTGCTAATAAAAGTCATTTACAGTTCTTGGGAAGTTTGGCATATATATTTACCACTTCGTAAAGGGACAAGAGTTGACTTTTCTTTTTGATTCATTTCTGTTTTGTTTTTCATAAGAATTACAAAGCTGCAGTCAAAAAAAATAAAAGATGGTACTACTTACCTTAGAGATAAAATGTTCTGTTTTCAATCATATAAATTTCATCCATGAAAATCCATGTTATTCTGCTGTAGTTTCACCCGTTCGCATAGATAATGAGGGTTCCCCATCTCAGCTCTGGTAGAATAAATAAGGGAAGAATCTGTTCTTATTGGAGTGAAAAAGCATCTTAGAGCTGAAAATAAACAGATGTAGATACCAAACATAAACAGCCAAGCAGAGCGTGAGAGAATGCACAACTACTGCTATGAAAGAAAAGTAAAAATAAACACCGTCATTTGTGTGCCTTTAAACAACTTTATTTTCTCTTCAAACACTGAAATCTTAGGGAGTCGCTTTCCTCATTATTCCTGATTTTGAATAAAAGGGGAGGTGTTTTGGAAGAGAAGTTTAAGGACCACGGTTTTAACATGAAAACCTGCACAATTTCATACCTGAGCCAGCCAGTGAAGTGGCCGGAACCTTCACAACTTCAGAAAAAGCCTCCAGCTAGCATGCATGCCCGCCTCGGCACGCAAAGGCTGCTCTTGGCTGGGATTTGACCCTGGGGAAATTATTCTGAAAGAAGCAAGTTTGGGAGGTCTAAGCACACATACGCGTAACACAGCAACACATGTGCTTTCCCGGGGCAGGGAAAGAACAGCTGCACACTGCTCGTGGCCCTCCGTGATGATCTATGTGGACCAACCAACTCTGCTTTTTCTATTAGTGTTCCTGCAACTGACAACAAAGTGTTGTTTCCAGCAGCTACTACAGGCAGAAAGTAGAGCTCTCGTGGTGCAAACAGCTGATAGATTATTCAAAACGTTTTGTTTTTATTTATTTACGTTTTTGTTGAAGTGTAACTGGCATACACTGGTATGTCAGTCTCATGTGTATATTGGTGATTCAACATTTGTATGCATTGAAAAATGATCACCAAAGGACAATATTATTGGCTGTATTCTCCAGGCTGTACAGTGCATCTCCATGACTTACTTATCTTATCATTGGAAGCTTGTGCCTCTTGATGCCCTCAGCCTATTTCTTCTCCCCGCCTTAACCCCCGCTGTCTGGCAACCACCATTCTGTTCTCTGCATTTATGAGTCTAGTTTTTGTTTGTTTTGCTGTGTGCTTTGTTTTTGAAATTTCACATATAAGTGAGTTCATGTGGAGATGGCTGTGGAGATAAACTGACCTTCCAAACACATGCCTTTTCAAAAATAACTTGTTTTTAGTATAAACCTTGTAGAACCTATCATAAATAGACCTATTTTGATATATATTTTATTGATTTTTTTTACAGAGAGGAAGGGAGAGGGATGGAGAGTTAGAAACATCAATGAGAGAGAAGCATTGATTAGCTGCCTCCTGCGCACCCCCCACTGGGAATGTGCCCACAACCAAGGTACATGCCCTTGACCAGAATTGAACCTGAGACCCTTCAGTCTATAGGCTGATGCTCTATCCACCAAGCCAGACCAGCTAGGGCGAACAAGTTATTTTTTTAAATTTGCCCCTGTCTCATTAAGAATTGTTATTTCTCAATAAACACTGAACTGATCTGCTATCCTTTTTATATGTCTTCGTTAAGATTGAAATGTACTTGCCTCAATCACTGCTTTCACAAAGCACTGGTATTTTATTTTTCAGCCAGTTTCTCCTCATAAATATAAAGTAGTCCCCCCTTATCCAGAGAGGATATGTTTTAACCCCCAAGCCTCTCAAAGCAATATTCTTTGTTGAGATGAAATGTTATATATACTATGATTTTTCCTTATACCTGTGATATAGCTCTGATAAAGTAAATTTACAAATGTGTCACAATGAGATGAACAACAATGACATAATTAAATAGAACTATAACAACAATTGTAATAAAAGTTATTTGAATGGTTCTCTCTGTCAAACTATTTCATTGTACTTTACTCACCTTTTCACTTACAGGCAGCACTGTACGGCTTCTCCTTGGCCTTATTGAATAAAATAAGGGTGACTTGAGCACAAGCAGTACAATACCACAATGGTTGATCTGATAACAAAGACAGCTACTAAGTGACTAACAGGCAGGGAGGGACTACAGCATGGAGACCATGGATGAAGGGATGAGTCACATCCAGGGCATGACTGAGTGAGATTTCACCACTCCTCAGAATGACCTGCAATTTAGTAGTTCCTTATTTCAGAGATTTTTCCATTTAGTATTTTTGGAGGGTAAATGGAAACACAGATTAGAGGGAATGAATGTGTTTATTTCTCCATCTGTTCTGATGTTGGCTCTTTTGGTTCCTTCTAGGTTATCTTGAAGAGATGGTATATATATCATCACACTGTATTGAAGCTATGTAAAAATATCCTGCTCAGATCACTTAAAAGTTTTAATCACAGAGAGCCTTAGACACTGGTCTTCAAGCCGATGACAGCCCATGTCAAAATTAACATTGCTCTTCTACAAAATGAGAAACCAAAACAAAATAACAACAACAAAAATAAGAAAGGAAGGAAAACACAAGTTTTTATACTGGTGAATTTATTCATTTTGGGGAACTGAGCTTCATTCTGACAATATGTCTTTCAATTTTTTAAATTAATTTATTGGGATGACATTTGTAATAAAATTATATATGTTTCAGGAGTAAGATTTTATAATACATCATCTGTATATTCTATTGTGTGTTCACCGCCCTGAGTCAAGTCTCCTCCTATCACCATTTATCTCCCCTTTAACCTCTCCTACCACCCCTAACCCACTTTCCCTCTGGTAATCTCCATACTATTATCTGTCTTACCATTTTTTGTGTATGTGTGGTTAAAATGCTTCCTTTCTTGAAATGAAGGTGATTGTAAATGGTAATTGTTTTTAAGGGTCCTATTTGGCACAATAAAAATTCTGTATAAATTTCAGAATTCGTGAACTTCTGCTGATATATGAAGTTTAAAAATCTGAACTAATCTAAAACAAGCAGTCTCTTAACTCTCTAGGATGTCAGTACCAAAGTAACAATGAATAAGTGGTGCCAGATGTCGGCTATGCCCCAGTAAGGAAGCTTTCACATTAACATTCAGATGGGAATTGCTTAAATTTACAACACTCAACCAAATATTATATGGTTATTCATTTTCCTATCTTAAAACTTTGTTCAAGTTATTCAAAATAATAACCCTTTATTTTTGTTTCTAAAATCTTGTTTTTACTGTTAGTTTGCTCATCAAACTTTTATAATAAATAGCAGGTTTTAGAAAGATAAATTTTCATCTTGGGAACTCACAAACCAATATCTATCAGTAGAGTTAGAAGAAATAGATTCAGTTGGGTTGGCCGAACTTGGTTCAAACACAAAGACCTCAATTTCCTTAGAGAATCGCTGGTCCCCATAGCAATCCTTCCACTTATTACTGGTGACATCGGCATCTCATCACTTTCCTATACCTCAGATTCCTCTGCCTTTCAATGGAGGCCACACAACTAACCCTGACCCTCCCAAGAGGATGTGAACTAAGGTTTACCTTATAAAATTGCAGCAATTGTTTTGATAGAATTTTAATTCTAGGCTTCAGGTCAATGCGTGTGATTTAAATACTGAAAAAGAAAATAACTACTTTCAGGAATGACTTTCCACAGATGGAAGCCCCAGCTTAGTATTTTGATGAGTATAGGTAGCAGGCTCATGAGGGAACACGGAAACCATTGAATGATGACAATTAACATAGGCTTCTCCATAATCTATACTTTAAGCTGATATAATGGATGTAGTTCTATATATAATCCCACGCTGCATCTGCAAAGCTAAAAACACAATAGGAAAATCTTACATCAGCAGTATTTTACTACATCTGTTGATGTTTCTTTGTTTGCTTTTGCCTCGTGAGATTGCATTTTAGCTTTTGGATCCAAGTGTTATACATTCACTAGCTGGCTCTTCTATGCTCTGCAATTCTCTGAGTAGCCTCTATTAATCCAGATTTCTCAAGGGCCCTAAACCATAAGATCCTTGAAATGGGAGGAGCCATTCTTTTGTGAGCCTTGCAGAGAAAATACATTGCATTTCTATCTGCAAATCAGAGAAAGATGTTGATTTAAGCCAGATGTATATGTAGGTTTATTTGGGTCTAACACTGTGGTGTGATTATCAATTTATCCCTAAAGAGCAGCATCTAGAATTTTCCTTCTCAAAACTCCCTACTTAAGAGCCTTAACCTAATTCTGTATCACTAGGAAAGAGTGGATAACAGTGTAAAGACTCCCACAGTCCTAAATATAGTAAAGTAAAGAGATATAACATTATCTCTGATGAAATGTCCATTTTTAAAGTACTTGAATGCAAACTGAATAAAAACAGGATTTTAAAAAGTTTTGATCCTTTGCATATATTCTATATAATCACTATAAATATTAAATAAGAAACTGAAATAAAATCAGCTTTTAAGAATAACTGAAACCCTACCCAGTTTGGCTCAGTGGATAGAGTGTCAGCCTGCAGACCAAAAGGTCCTGGGATTGATTCCGGTCAAGGGCATGTACCTTGGTCACAGGGTCCTCCTGGCCCGAGTCCTGGTCAGGGTTCCTGCAGGAGACAGCCAATCAGTGTGTTTCTCTCACGTTGATATTTCTATGTCTTTCCCTCTCTCTCTAAAAAGCAATAGAAAAATGTCTTAAAGTGTAATTAAAAAAAAGAAAGAATAACTGAAGTCCTAATCAGTGGAGAGGCTAAGAGGTATTTTATATAGTTTTATGCCACTCCTTCCCCCTCTCCCCAAATCTAAGTAAAAACATATCTTGTTATGCAAATGTAACTTCAAAACCAGTGCCTATGCCATCTCCCTGCCATATTTCCCATCCATATTGCTTCCTTTAAGCTTCCCCTAAGAGTGACACAACTGGTTTTTAAAACTATTTTTAAATGGGGAAAAAGATCTGAAATGAAGAAGATATATAGATTAAAGATAAGTATATAAGATGTTCAATATTATATGTCACCAAGGAAATGCAAATTAAAGCAATGAAATACCTCGACGCATCTAGTAGAGTGACTAAAATCTAAATTAAAAAAATTGATAATATCACTTGCAGGCAAAGATGTGGAGTAACAGGAACTCTTAGTCTTTGCTGATGAAAATGCAAAATGGAAGACACTTTGACACATTTTCACAAAACCTGAACCTAATCTTACCATATGATCTAGCAATTATAATACTAAGTATTTACTCAACTAATTTGAAAATGTATATGCCCATAAAACCTGCATGCACATGTTAATGGGAGCTTTATTTATAATTGCCCAGAAGTGAAAGCAACCAAAATATAAATGTATAAGTAAACAGGTAAATGGATAAATAAACCATGGTACATCCATATAATTGAATACTATTCAGAGGAGCTGGAAACTTACACAAAGACATGGATGAACCGTAAATGCATATTGCTAAATGCAAGAAAGCAGTCTGAAAAAGGATAGATATATGGCAGTGACACTATTCTGTTTGGGGCTATACAGATAGATATACAGTACGGCGCTATGCATTTGTTGAAACCCATAGAACTTCACAGAACAAGTATTAACCTTTAATATATGCAAATGTTAAATATCATTTAGGAGTTCAGGAAATCCCAGTATGGAATGCACGATATGACAAAAGAATCTGTGTTACAAATCTGGAACAACTTTTAGAAATGAACAGAGTCCATAAGAATGTACATAAACTCTGTATTCAAGTTGATAAAATTTTTTTCACGTGGGGTGCAGGTTAGCAATGCTGAGTAATATATGTATATATACTAGAGGCCCGGTGCACAAATTCATGCATGGGTGGGGTCCCTCAGTCTGGCCAGTGATTGGAGCTGATCAGGGCTGTGGGAAGTTGGTCAGCCAGCCTGGAAGGAGGGGCTATGGGAAGCTAGCTGCCCCAATCAGGGCCATCAGGCTGCCCAGCCTTGGGGGGAGAGGCCACAGGAGGTTGCCCTGCCAGACTGATCCAGGCCATTGGGGCTGGCCAACAGGGGAAAAGGAGCATGAACAGTTGGCTAGCCGGGGGCGGGGGGGAATTTGGGGCAAAGCCGGCTGTGGGGAGGGACCACAGGCGGTTGGCCAGCTGGTCCTGCCCCCTGGTCAAACTCCTGTAGAATTCCTCATCGAGCTCCCAGTCGAGGGGACAATTTGCATATTAGCCTTTATTATATAGGATACCAGAACTGAACAACTAAGTAAATAGATGACAAATAGGAGCCAGATTTCTCACTATTAAATCAGGAAGTTACAGGAAGACAAGAGAAAAAGGCTATCATCCATGCAGTGCTGGATTAGAGTGGAGACATCAGTATGAACTTCGGCAATACTTATAGCTATATCCACATAAAAAATTAGAATACACACATATTTCCTTGCTCTGTCGATCAAGAAAGCAAAGAAGCAAAGATATTCCAGTAGCAGTGACCGTACTTAGTGGCCAGAATTTGGTTTCCAATACAGTTCTTCAATAAAAGAAAACAGGGAGTCTTGGAAAAGGGATTGGTTCTAGGGTGGGCACAGGAAATACACAGCATGAGCCTGGAGCGCCTTGTAGTATCAGAAAGTAAGGAAATGCTAAAATAAACAAAAATTCTTATACAAGATGAAGATATGTTACTGGACACAGGATGCAACTAAAAGAGCTCCAGTCTCTCAATCTGGAACATTTTAGCAACAAAATAAAGTATTGTTGAATTATAGTCCAAATATACCTATAAATCTATACTGATATAAATAAATGATTACATAAAAGGGACAACTATTATACAGCATTGTATATAATTTATAATAGACATTCCATCCTCATATCGAGAGTGCATAACTCCCTCCACTCCTCAAGTATTGGCTTTCCATAGTGACTCTTTCCAGAGTGCAGTAAAAAATAAAGGGAGGGAAAAAATTTATCAGTGGAGAAACTTAACCAACACTGCAACAGCTGGATGATCAAGGTCAATATCAACAGTGAAAAGTCCTGCCCTATCTAGTTTGGCTCAGTGGATAGAGCATCAGCCTGTGGACTGAAGGGTCCTGGGTTCAATTCTGGTCAAGGATATATGCCTGGTTACATGCTCTATCTCAAGTAGGGGGCATGCATCTCATCATTGATGTTTCTAACTCTCTTTCCCTCTCCCATCCTATCTGAAATTTAAAAAAAAAATAGTGGTAAGACCTGTTGATAGTATATTTTCTTCTTTCCAAATCCCATAATCCCAATCTAATTATGAGAAAAACATGAGACAAATCCTAATGGAGGGACATTCAACAAAATACCTGACCAGTACTCCTCAAAACAATCAAGCTTACAAAAAACAAAGCAAGTCTGAGAAACTGCCATAACCAGGAGGAATCTGAGAAGACATAACAACTACATGTAATGTGGTTTCCTGGGGGAATCATGAAAGAAAATAAAAATTAGGTAATAACTAAGAAAATCTAAGGAAATATGAACTTTAGTTCGTAATAATGTATAAATATGGTTAATTATTCATAACCAATATGGTACACTAATGTAAGATATCCTATATAATAAGCCTATCTAATAAAATAATATGCAAATTTGACTGTACCTTTGCCAGACCCACAAGCCACACCCACAGCCATGCCCACCAGCCAATCAGGAGCAGATTATGCAAATAAACCCCAACCAAGATGGCTGCTGCCACTGAGAGCAGGAGGAAGGCTTGGGTTTCCTGGGCAACAGAGGAAGCCAAGCTTTCTGCCCGCATAGGCCTCCACTCAATGTTACAAAGTTTCAATTATAAAAGATACAGAAATGGCAGCAGCCACTGAGCTGGAGAGAACAGAGGCTTGGGTTTCCCTGGCAATGGAGGAAGCCAAACTTTCAGCCTGCCTTTGCTGGCCTAGGCCTCCACTCTAGGCTACAAAGTTTCAAACAGAAATGGCTGCCACCACAGAGCCAGCAGAAGGTTTGACTCTGTTCCAGGCTACAAAGTTTCAATTGTAGACATAGATTAATCCCAGATACCAGGTCCTCCGCTTGGGTCACTGGGGCGTGTAGCCAGCCTGCAAACTTCCACAGGGCCCTCGCCCGGGCTGCCCCTCACCCCAAGGGAACCCCCACCCTGATCTGGGACACTCTTCAGGGCAAACCAGCTGGCCCCCACTCATGCACCAGGCCTCTATCCTGTCTAATAAAAGAGTAATACAGAGATTGACCATAACTCCAACACACAAGAGGGCTGCCTCCATGTGGTCAAAGATCCTGCCCCCATGTGGATACAAGATGGCCACCACAAGATGGCCAGCAGGGGAGGGCCATTGCAGGTTATAGGCCCTACAAGGGAGGGCAGTTGTGGGTGATCAGGCCAGCAGGGGAGGGCAGTTGGGAGGGACCAGGCCTACAAGGGAGGGCAGTTGTGGGCAATCAGGCCAGCAGGGGAGGGCAGTTAGGGGTGACCAGGCTGGCAGAGAAGGGAAGTTTGGGGCAAATAAGCTGGTAGGGGAGCAGTTAGACATCAATTAGGCTGGCAGGGTAGTGGTTAGGGGTGATCAGGCTTGCAGGCAGAAGCAGTTAGGGGCAATCAGGGCAGCAGGCAGGTGAACAGTTTGGAGCCAGCAGTTCTGGATTGTGAGAAGGATGTCTGATTGCCCTTAGGCCCGATCAGACATCCCTTGAGGGATCCCAAATTGTAGAGGGTGCAGGCTGGGCTAAGGGACATCCCCCACCCCCTGTGCACGAATTTCATGCACCAGGCCTCTAGTGCTATATAATAAAGGGGTAATATGCAAATTGACCAAACAGCAGAACAACCGGTCAGTATGACATGCACTGACCACCAGGGGACAGATGCTCAACACAGGAGCTTCCCCTTGGTGGACAGTGCACTTCCACACAGGGAGGCCGCTCAACCAGAAGCCAGGCTCATGGCTGGTGAGTGCAGCAGTGATGGCGGGAGCCTCTCCTACCTCTGCAGCAACAAGAAAGATGTCCTGTTGCCTGCTAGGAGGGGGCCTAAGCTGTCAGTCAGACATCCCCCAAGAGTTCCTGCACTACAAGAGAACACAAGCCCGGCTGAAGGACCTCCCCTCCTCTCCTAGTGCATGAATTTTGTGCACCGGACCTGTAGTTAATAATAAGGGAAACTGAGTGTAGTTAAGTGCAGTGTCAAGGGGTGGAGTAGGTAATGCTTCCTATGGTGGAAAGACACTGTAAAGTTCGGTGACAAAAAACATGACTACAAAGAAGATGAGGAATTATCATCTCTTTTCAATATGGAATGTGCCTTAATTTACAGGTTTCTCTCCCATGTTTTTTATTTTGTCTTTAAAAGTTTTTTTTCTCTATGAAGATTCTCATAGTTTGGATATTGGGGATAGGATCCTCACAGAGTAGTTCAACATATCTGCTGTCTGCTAGATTATTTGTAAATTAGATGCAGGGTCCAGATACTTGATCAGATACTGGACTTTGTTATTACTCTAGGTAGTGGTGCATTCTTTCAGCAGAAAGCACAACATATCTAGTTGTCCCTCTTTTGGAGATGTTAGCAGACATCAATGCCCAGTACCTACATCTTAAGGGGTTATACAATGGTAGTATCCTTTGTTTTACTTTACATTCAAAACTTTTTAAAGTCAACTTAATTAAAACAAATTTACATACAATAAAAATCACCAATTTTAAATGGCAGGAGACTAAAACAGCCTACCGCAGAACAAGTGCATGGTTGTAGCATTTCCTCGGCTTGTTCAATTCTACATGCAATTGAAATCATTGTACTAGTATACCCTTATTCTTCCCTCTTTATTTACAGAAAACAAAATAATGACCATAAATTTTCAAGGAATTAATGAAACATGGAGAAAATGTATCTCTTTTCTTATTCATTAACATCACTGGTAATCCACACATAGGTGAGAGTGACCTTAACCTTCAGATTGAAATATATATTTCTAGATCTCTTTGACATACATAACTCATAATAGTTTGCAAAAACCTTTTTACCCTTGTTTTCTCACTTGATACAAATAACCAGTTATAAGAAGGCAGAGTGGATATTAATGCCTTGAGTTACATTTGAATCTGGGCACAGGAGAACCAAGGAAGGGGGAAAAAAAAGGAAATAGCTGCAGAAATGAAATAAACATGCATGTATATAACATTCTGGCAAAGTTGATAATCTCAGTTCTAAATTACCAAAATTAGTTTGGAAAAAAAAACACAACATTCTATTTTTTAAGCTTTCAAAAGAGTTACCGATCCAGGGCCAATAAAAATATGTGAAAGACTCTTCACAAACAACAACAAATTCCATGAAAATCAGATGGAGAAACAGGAAATGAGCTATATTTTCCCCAGACTTTTACTTTTTTCCAAGGTTTACCTACATCAGCAGATAACATAGAGAACACGGGCTCTGAGGAAGAAAGACCTGGCTGGAAGTCTCAATGCCACCATTTATTTATGTGACCTCAGGTGACTTGTAAGTCTCTGTGCTCTAATTATTTCATTTGAAAAAATGAGGAAATAATGTCCATTTCCTAGGAATGTAGATGATACAACATGAATAATACATAGAATACTGTGGAGCAAATATTATTTCTAATAAAAGCTTAGCACCAACAACTCTGTGTGGAGCCACCAGGGCCCAATCATTGAGGTCCTTCGGAGCATTTTCTCTCAATATAGTTCAGAAATGACCCTTAAGCAAAGAAAAACTTCACAGTTTTATTCAATTTCAATAATTTCTTCAGCAAAAATTGGTAACTGGATTATGCAACCAGTACATTGTTAGGAAGTGATATTAGATACAATTCAGAAAAATGTGTCTAAATTAAAGGGAAAAATTCTTTATAATTTAAAAAAAAGAGGTCTTTGTCCTAGCCAGTTTTGCTCAGTAGATAGAGCATCAGCTTGTGGACTGAAGGGTCTCAGGTTTGCTTTAGGTCAGTGATGGGCAACCTTTTGAGCTTGGTGTGTCAAAATTCGCCAAAAAAACGAGCATAACTCAGGTGGTGTGTCATTTTGAGAAAAAACCATAATTTTGCGATATTTATAGTTTAAATAACAAAAATATGCAATTGTAATATATAACTGTATTTAATAAACCAAAAACTAATTATTTGACTTACTTGTAATGTTTCATCCTCGGCTACTGCATCTGGCCATGCAGTAGTCAAGGATGAATGTCCTTCTCAGCATGCGGCCCTCTACTTCTCTGTATGCGACCACATGCGGCCGCGTGTCAGTGCTGACACGCGTGTCATAGGTTCGCCATCACGGGTTTAGGTGAAGAGCATGTATCTTGGTTGCAGGCTTCTCCCTAGCCCAGGCCCTGGTTGGGGCTTCTGCAGGAGGCAATCAAATGATGCGTTTCTCTCACATAGATATTTCTCTCTGTCTTTCCCTCTCTCTTCCACTCACTCTAAAAATCAATGGGAAAATATCCTCAGTGAGAATGATTAATTAATTAGTTAATTAATTAATTAGGTCTTCCTTCCTGCCAATGTTGTTTTAGGTCCTTCTCCAAAAAGCAATTCAACTATCATTTCAAAATAAAGTTGATTAATGCCTTTGATCATCAAAGATCATGCATATCAATCACACAGCATGGCTTCTTATTGTTATGCCAGAAGCCCAGTGCACGAAATCATGTGGATAGGGTCCCTAAGCCTAGCCTGCAATCAGGACCATCTTCTGCCCTTTCACCAGTCCCTAGGCCAAACACCACCTCTTCCGCCAAGGTGAGTAGGTTATGGGCACACCCCACAGCTTCTGTCAGCACTGCAAGCCCCAGCAGCAGTGGCGGCAGCAACAGTGGTGGCGCCTACATGAGCGACCTCAAGCAGGCAGCATGTTTGATCAGCAGACAGCGGTGCCCACTTTCCCACCAGCCTGAGCAGCAGGAATGAGCTGGGATCCCAACAACCTGACAGTCAGCCCAGGTCTCCCGCCACCCACCCCAGTTCCCCCGATCACCATCAGTGATCCATCAGAGTCTTCAGGCCAGGGGATGGGACCAAGAGATCAGCTGTTCTGCCATCTGGTCAGTCCCCAGTCCCTCCCTGCTGTCACTCACCTGCATCCCCGTGGTTCCCTATTCACCTGTGGGTGGTCAACGCAACTCATGGCAACTGGTCAAGTGGTCGTTCCAGTCATTATGTTCTGGCCTTTTATTATGTAGGATTTGTATGTTATATTACTATGTAGTTTCTATAAATGAATACCAACAGGAAAACTAGTAATTTTTACTTCAGGGACTGAAAACCCTTCCTCTCAAAAGTATAAGGTAAGCAGAAAAGCAAATTACCAAATGATAATAAAGAGTATAATGCTATTTACATAAATTTTTAAAATATAAAATAATACTATTTAGTGTTTTAGCTTTCATATTTTATATATACAGTTGTGGGCTTCTTATATATGGCTTTTATTATGTTAAAGTAGTTTTATTCTATTCCTAATCTTTTTGGTTATTTTATCATTAAAATTGTGTGAATTTTGTCAAATGTTTTTTTTCTGCATCAATTGAGATGATCATGGGTTTTTTCCTTCATTTTGTTAATGTGATGTATTACATTGAACAATTTTTGTATGTTAGGCCTATGTTTCACATATCCTTACATTCCAGAAATAAATCCCTTCAGATCATGGTCTATAATCTTTTTAATATGCTGTTCATTTCTGTTTCCTTTTATTTCTTTGTTTGCTTATATTTTGTTAAGAATTTTTGCATTCATATTCAGCAGAAGTATGGTCTATAATTTTCTTTTGTTATTAGTCTATCTGGTTTTGGTATCAAGGTGATACTGACCACAGAGAATGAGTTTGGAAGCATTTCCTCTTCTTTAGTTTTGTGGAAGAGTTTGAGAGGGTTTGGTATTGATTCTTCTTTAAATGTTTGATAGAATGCACTAGAGAAGCCATACAGTTCTGGACTTTTCTTTGTTGGAAGGTTATTGATTACTTATTCACTTATTTTGTTTATTATAAATGTGTTCAAGTTTTCTGTTTCTTCATGATTCAGTCTTGGTAGATTGTATGTTTCTAAGAATTTATCCATTTCGTCTAGTTCAGTGGTTGGCAAACTGCAGCTCAGGAGCCACAGTCGAGGTTTGCAGCTCTGTTGACTAATGAGTTTTCCAACCATTGACCTGGACTCTCGATGCCAATAATTCCAGGCTGTTGTTCTTCCTTGTGATTAAGCCCCTATCTCAGTGGACAGCAAACTCATTTGTCACCAGAGCAGCAAACCACGGCTCTCAAGCCACAGTTTGCCAACTACTGATCTAGTTTATCCAATTTGTTGCTGTACAATTGCTCATTGTATTTTTTTTTAATTTCTGTAAATTGGTTATAATGTTTCCCTTTCATCTCTGGTTTTACTTAAAGCCTTTCATTTATTTATTCTTAGTAAATCTAGCTAAATATTTGTCAATTTCATTAATCTTTTGGAAGAATCAACTCTTAATTTCATTGTTATATGCATCACAATACCAGCCATTTTCCCCACATTTGCTTTTTCAACTATAAATATTTAGTTTTAGGGGTGAGTTTTTGGTGATATTTACTCAATATCAATCTTGCCTACAAGCTGATAACCTCTTCAGCATAGTGAAATATTTTGCTGTTTACTTCTATATCCACAGTACCTCTTACAGTTCTTAGGACACAGCAGGCACTTAAAAATAATTTTGTTATTTTTGTTTATGAACAAATGAAGCTTATCATTTATATGTTTGCCTTGGAAATAAAATTAAAATTACTCTCCTCATTAGTCCCATAATGCCCGGGGGTTCTTGTCCAGCATCTAGAAACATTCAAGAATCTGGAGAAGGACTGCAGGTAAATTAATCAAGAGTCCAGAGATTAAACATAATTTTGGAAGGCATTTTGGGGAGCCAGGGGAGACTTAGATGAAGAAACCAAATCCTCCCTGTCTCAGGATCCCTTGCTCTTTATTAACACAAGTTGTCCTAAGTCAAGGTAGATAGATATACACATCAAAGGCCAAGATTTAGTATTCAAAGGCATTGTTGGATTGAGGTAACTGCCTGTGGCTATTCAGCTGTTTGGCCAGCAGGAAGCAATAACATGTATATTAGAATGCCCTCAATGGTCTGGCACCAAGCAATCATTTATGCATCCTTTTTCAGGTTTGGGGAAATGCCCTCAGCCATTTCCAACAGGCAATAACATGTGATTTTCCAACCCTTACTGAAGGCTCAAGGACCACCAACCTTTTGATGAACTTCTTGCATTTATGACCTGCTGAAATTAGCTTCCAGCACCATACAAATACTGCTACATAAGAATTTCCTTTCTGGTTTTAATATTTACATACTAGACTATCTCAAAATTTTTTCATCTTACTTCCAGATTGATCTACAGCAACATTACAAAGTAGCAAAGCTTCCTCTTTCAGTGTCTTTTGCCCATATTAATCATTTTCTCTCCCTTCAGATCACTAGTGATCACATTCTATGAAGAAATAATTGCATTTCTAAAAATTACTTTGAGTTCTTATCAAATTTTGTACTTAACTTTATGAAGGACCCGCCCCCTTAGCAGCAGAGTGGATAAACCTACAGTGGGATTGCCCACATCATTGACAGTGTGGAAGAAAGATAATTTTGGAGGGAGGTTTTCCATACCCCTTAAGTATTAAGGAGAGTCCCTTCTACTCTGTCTCATTCCTTTTTTAATTCCTTTATTCACTGAAAAATTTTAAATATCTACTACATAAATATGAAAACTAGTAGTATAAAGATGAATAAGATTTGATCCCTATTTTTTTAATATATATTTTATTGTTTTTTTTACAGAGAGGAAGGGAGAGGGATAGAAACATTGATGAGAGAGAAACATCAATCAGCTGCCTCCTGCACACTCCCTACTGGGCATGGGCCCACAACCAAGGTCCATGCCCCTGACCAGAATCGAACCTCAGACCTTTCAGTTCACAGGCCGACACTCTATCCACTGAGGCAAACCGGTTAGGGCTGATCCCTATTTTTAATTCAGTCGAGCAAAAGAGATGAGTATACTTGAATAAACAACTATAATATGTTACCAATGATCAATTCATTCATTCAATAAACATTTATTGAGAGCTTATTCTGTGTTCGGCTATTGGAGAACCAAGGATGAAAAGAAATGCACTTGCTCTCAAACAGATTACATTATAAAGGCAAACATACTTGAAAGCAATTATTAAAATACATGGCCAAGGTCTCTAGAAGTGGGAAATAATTGCCTCATATAATTCTTTCAGTAACACAGCTAATAAAGTCGATTTAGATACTCAAGAATGTTTTGCTGTTGTTCTCTTTAATAAGTGGCAAGTAGACACACCATATTTTTCCAGAAGAAAACAGTACAATATAAGAAAATATGATGAAGACAAAAGGACCTGTAAAATACAAGGAAAGAAATGTCAAGAGGATAAAAAGTTAGAGTAAAAGCACGTTTAACTTTTAATAAGGTCAAATGGGAGCCAATTAAAAACAATAATACTTTCTCAATTTAGTTTCACAGCCAAAGGGCTGATGGGACCTTGCTGGATCAGTTGGTTTAATTCCCTGCCTCCAGGCTGTACTTAATTTCAACTATCCTGAGTAATAATTGTGATGTTCCCATTGTATACCCTAGTTTCTATGCAATAGCTTTATTATAGTTTTATTTTCAACAATTAAACTAATTCTCTTTTTTTTTCACCTTGGCAGAAAGAAACAGCAGAACAAGCATCTATTTGTAATTCATTGCTTCTCCTAAGGCTTCTCAAAGTCTGTGTCTGAGCTTTAGGACACAATTGCAGTGAGATAGTCCCTTAATCTTTATTATCAATCCATGAGGAAATATAGATTATGCGGAGCTGAAACATAAAGAAAGTATCTTAAGCTATGTTTTGGTACCTTGAAGAAAACTAAGCTAGTGTTTCAATTTCTTCGTTTGTGCTAAGGGTGCAAATAATAAAATGTGTGACATTTAAGGTCCTTCTCGGGGTTGATAATCTATGATCTGTGTGTATTCTGACATTTTATTCAACCTTATAAGGGAAAACGAAAATATCAATAGTGGTAGATACGGCAATGCTCTGCCACAGTTTGTGTACACTGATTCATTTCTCAACATTTTTTTGTATCAAGGGCTTTCTGTGCATGTATAACACTCACTCCTAGTTACATTTCTTTCTTTTTTCTTTTTTTACTCCTCCATCCCTTACCACCACCACCCCTTTTGTCTGTGTCCATTGGTTAGGCTTATATACGTGCATATAAGTCCTTTGGTTGATCTCTCCCCTTACCCCCATCCTCCCCTACTAGTTACATTTCTTGAATGTTCCATTTATTAAAACATTTACAATAATTTTTATAAGTTAATTTTTCAACATATGATCATTTTTATTATAAACTTAAGTCTCTTTAAACAACTTGGAACATACAAATTTAGCCAGCTGATTCTTTAGAACCTCAAACACCTTAATCAATGGAGAAAAATGTGGAGAAATGCAATGCTTTCAAATGTATTAGTATAATTACACTAAAACTTGTTCTAGAACATTAACAACCTATGCTTTCTTTATTTCTTTATTTCCTTACATATTGTTAGTGTCATGGAAATTGCTACCTTTGATGCTATCCCAGAGTTATAGTATTCTTACCAATGCAACAGGATAAGGTACACAGTCTCATAAATTTAATATTATAGAATCTGAGTAACCAACCAACTAATCTTCAGTTGGGAAATGAGACTTGGTTGTTTCTCTCCAGGTGACTTATGCAGTCTTCTATCATTATAACTAGAAGGCCGATGCACGAAATACTGCAAGAAGAGTAGGCCTTCTTCTCCCAGTGGCCCGCAGGCATATGGGACTCAGGCTTCCTTCTCAACCCTGGCTTCTTCCAGAAGGACGTCCAGTCTAATTAGCATATTACACTTTTATTATTATAGATTGATTGTTTAACTAATCAGAATGTTTATGGTCATCATTTCAACTAGATTTTAACTCTTTGTAACTGGTAGTTAATCCCAAATGATGTACCCTTAATGTTCACTTGGTTAGTGTTCATAACAAATGTCTAATTATAGCAACATTAAACTGTATGGATGTGCAATGAACCTCAATAGCAATGAGCTCACCTAGCACTCACATCTTGGTTTCAAAATACCATTACCCAGTAAAATAACTAAGACTGCTTGGAGAAATGGCTGATTCCAGGACTAGAAGACATAAAGTACACGATGAGTCCGGAATACTTGATTGTGCCAGAAAGTAGAAAGTTGCTCAAAAAAAAAAGTGATGGGGAAAATGCCAGCTAATAAATCTAGAAGGAATAAAAGAGGAGTTAGAAAAATTTTAATATATAGTAATAATTGAATTATTAATGGATAGAAAAATCACTGTGTAAAAATGTGTTGGGATATTTAAACACTGCTTTTCTCCACAGTTTATTTAGTTTCAGAGGGAACATAGTATGTTTACAATGTTAATCTTGACAAATAACACCTTCATCAAGCGATTAAAGTCAACTTCACCAATATTGGTACAAGCTGGCAGCCCTAAGGTGATACACACAGAAGGGCACAGCATCAGATAATAAAGTTTATGTCAAAAATGCACAACACGAATATCTATATGAGAAAACAGACAAAACCAAACTAAAACTCATTCTACAGAACTGGCCTGCCTACTTCAAAAATGTTAATGTTTTCACCCATCCCCTCACTCTCCTCCCCTCTGGTAATTAACAGTTGGTTCTGTGATTCCATGAGTCTGTTTCTGTTTGGTTTTTTATTTATTTGTTTGCTGTTTTGTTTTATTTATATTTCACATATAAGTAAAATCATATAGTATTTGTCTTTGTCTGATTTATTTCACTTAGCACAATACCTCCTAGGTCTATTCATGTTTTTGCAAATGGCAAGAATTTATTCTTTTTTTTAAATATATTTTGTTGATTTTTTTACAGAGAGGAAGGGAGAGGGATAGAAAGTCAGAAACATTGATGAGAAAGAAACATCGATCAGCTGTCTCTTGCATAACCCCTACTGGGGATGTGCCTGCAACCAAGGTACATGCCCCTGACCAGAATTGAACTCAGGACCCTTCGGTCTGCAGGCCGATGCTCTATCCACTGAGCCAAACTGGTTTCAGCAAGATTTTATTCTTTTTCATGGCTGAGTAATATTCCATTATATATATCCATTCATCTACAGGCACAAACTTCCAATTATAAAATAAATTAATCACAAGGATATAATATACACCACAAGGAATATAGTTAATAATATCATGATAGCTGTACAGTGACAGATGGTTACTGGAGTTATCATGGTGGTTACTTCATAAGCTAATAAATGTTGAATCACTACCTTGCACATCTGAAACTAATATAATATTGTATGTCAACAAAAAGTTAACAAAGAATGTTAGCGTTATAAAAGCAAAAATGACTAAGGAAACCTAAATTAAAGAAGGCAAAACAGTATGACAATTAAATGCAACATGCGATACTGGAATTGGATACCAGAATGTGGGGGGTTGGGGGGATGTTATAAATAATTCATCTATCCAATAGGATAATTGGTAAAATTTAAATATGGATCATATATTAGATGGTAAAATTTCATCAATGCTAACTTTTATTAATTTGATCATTATATCGTGGGTAGGTAAAATAATCTCCTTGTTCTTAGGAAATATATGTTGAAATATTTTGTGGTAGCATTATTAAGCCTGATATTTACTCTCAAATTATTTATTTCTTTAGCTATAACAATAATAATGACTATGTATATGTCTATGTATATATAAGAGATCAAACAATGTGGAAATTGTAAACAATTAGGGAATGTGGGTAAAGAGTATATAGGAATGAGGAATGTGAGTTGTTGGAATAAAATACCACTATTATTCCACCACATTCAATTTTTTTCCATTTTTTAAATTAAGGTACTACATGTGTACATATCTTCCCATTGACCCCTCCTACCCCACTCCCATACATGCCCTCACCCCCCAGTGTCTTATGTCCAAAACTCTTGAAATAAATTGTTTCTTTTTAGATACATATGTTTTATTAATTTTCCAATTTATTGCAATATCCTACTTAGAGAGTGAAGTTTTATTAACCACTAGGCTTTTTTACTACAATGATTGGACCATTATTTACAGACCTTACTTCTGACAATATGTGAGCATTGTTGTCCCTTCTTTCTGATATATCCTTTGTCCACTTCCCAAATTCAATTGAAATAGAAGCTCCTCTCTGATCCTACCCAAAATCTGGATATTCAACCTCCAAATAGTGTTCTGAAATTGCCATTTTTCTTTGTGCCTAATTGTTACCTATTTGCACATGATGTTTCTTAAATGCCTTCAAATATTCCCTCCCTACCTCCTTATTTTGAAAGGGAAGTATGGGATTTATTTTCCTTCAAATTATATCTGCTCCTTCTCCCTTCTCTTGCCTCACTACTGCCTCAGAATATCATAGTAGGTAAGATCATTATATCGTGGAAGTCCCATCCCAGTTCAAAAGCTGGTTCCACCACTGATCCGGTGTATGGCTTTGGACATTTACTTCTCTATGCCTCAGCTTTCACATTAGTAAAATGATCAACTATTCCTCATATGGTTGTAGTGAACCTCACATAAGCTGATGAATGCCAAACTGTTAACACTATGACTAGCAAAAATGATGTTCAATGAATATTACCTTCTTCTTCTTCTTCTTCTTCTTCTTCTTCTTCTTCTTCTTCTTCTTCTTCTTCTTCTTCTTCTTCTTCTTCTTCATCATCATCATCATCATCATCATCATCATCAGTGCTACAGTTAAGAGCCACAAAATCAGAACAATTGATAAAATATTAATATCTCTGGTCACTGAAATTAAAGTGTTTAATGAAGTATAACCATAGTTAATTCTTCTGACTGCAACTCCAGAAACTCTCATAGATTAAAAGTTACAGCAATTTTAGATTGAATTCTTCAATAGCAATCATTAATTCTTAATTGAATTTAAAATTAAACTTTAACTTTAACAATGTGTGTCCCAAAAGCAGAGAAGTTTATTAACCAGAGTATGACTCATATTTATATGTTTATCTCTTAGCCAACATTTGCTGAGCAGCCACCATATATAAAGTACTTTTCTAGATGTTAGTGACATTGTAATAAACAAAGTGAATAAATTCTCTACTTCCATGAAACTCACATTTCAAAAGGAGGTGGAAGATTTAGTCATTCCTCCCAAAAATATTATATATCAGATAGTGATGAATACAAAAACGAAAAGGGTATTAAGACAAGGAATAATGAGAAAGATGCTGCTTAAATGGGGAAGTCAGAGAAGGCCTCTCAAATAAATTATCACTTTTTAAATTCCTAATCAAATGCACCCTTTCGTATTTTAAACAACATAAGAAATTAAGTCTAACAACAAACCAAATTCATATCCTTTTTTAATTTTTAATTTTATTGAATTTATTGGGGTGACATTGGTTAATAAATGACACAGGTTTCAAGTACAGAATTCTAAAACACATCATCTGAATATTTTATTGTGTGTTTAGCACCCCAAGTCCACTGACATACTTGACTGAAGAGTACCACTAATCATGAGCATACTGAACAGACTCCGAACTCAGAAGAGAATGGTATTTGTAGACTGATAAATGAGTCTGGAATAAACTACTTCCCATAAATTGCCTAAATGTGGCTCAGGCTAGCATAAACTTGTTGCCCCAGGCTGGCTTTCATTTTACTGAAAAACAAGTGGCACTTCACATTATGGAATAGTTAGAATTTATTCCAGTACATACTCAGGTATACTGTCAGTATTTCCTTTTCTCCCCACTCCAACTTCTTTTGTTATCCTTCACTTCAAATATGGTATAAATCCCTAAAGCCTCTACCTTTCTTTTTAAAAATATATAAAATACTAGAGGCCCAGTGCATGAATTCATGCACAGGTGGGATCCCTCTGGGTGGCTGCAGGGATCAGGATGAAACCTGCAGTCCAATGCTGACTGCAGCTCCTACCTGCCACTCCCACTCATCCCAGCCTCACTGTGCCTGCCGTGGGCTTGTGCCCAATCAGTCCCCATCGATTGAGAGAGGCTCACACTGCCGCAGCAGCACTCACCAGCTATGAGCTTTGCATATGGTGCCCTCCCAAGGGGAGTGGCCTGCAGAATAGGCTGAAACTGGCTCTCCAACATTCCCCAAGGGGTTCTGGATTGCAAGAGGGTGGAGGCCAGGCTGAGGGATCCCACTGTTGCACAATTGGGCTAGGAAGGGACTATAAGAGGACTCCAGGGTGTATCCAGCCCATCTCGCTCAGTCCCAATCAGCTGGACCCCAGCAGCAAGCAAACTACTGGTCAGAGCATCCAACCCCTAATGGTCAGTGCACTGATCCTAGTGACTCGTCAACCAGTTGACTGTCTGCCCCCTGGTGGTCAGTGCACAACATAGTGAGCAGTTGAACAGCCTTACCATATCATTAGCATATTATGCTTTGATTGGCTGGTTGTTCAGCAGTTCAGTTTATTTGCATATTACCCTTTTATTATAAAGGATATTATTATACTTTTCAGGGTTATACCACATTACAGAAGGATTCCCATATTTTGTTTGGTAGATGATTCATGATATGCTGCCCCAGTTCACATTCAAGAATGAAGGATCTATTCTTCCAGCTGCTGGAAGTGCTACCAGCAGACAGTCCTCAGCTATCAGTCCTCTTTTGAGAAGAGCTTTGGTTGAAGAGAGCTGCCTTGTCCAAAGTTATGCTCCTTCCCTGGACATCCTGCATTCAGTGATTTCTCAACACAGGAGTATAAAGGCCCAGTCTCCTTGCCTCAACTCAGGACAACTCTGCAAGGCCAGTCCACACCCAAAGCTCCTCATGGACCAGCAGTGGCACTCACTGAGACTGCATCTCAGCCCAAATTTTCCTTTGGTCCAATCCTACTTCTTTCCTTCTATAGATATTTTTTCTAAAGCACTCTCTATTAAGCTATCACCGTAGTGGGCAAACTGCGGCTCGCGAGCCACATGCAGCTCTTTGACCCCTTGAGTGTGGCTCTGCCACAAAATACCACATCCTGGGCGAGTCTATTTTGAAGAAGTGGCATTAGAAGAAGTTTAAGTTTAAAATTCTCGGCTCTCAAAAGAAATTTTAATCGTTGTACTGTTGATATTTGGCTCTGTGGACTAATGAGCTTGCCGACCACTGGGCTATCACATTCCAGGGAAATGGGCATAAATTTAATGGCTTCCATTAAAGACCTAAAAAATACAGAGGTGATGAACTCCCATCATATCTCCATTTAATTTATTAGTCACCTATCTTAAAAACCAGATGAATTCTGAGGGATAACAATGGGCTACTGAAATCTCACCTAAGTAGTAATAGCCCAACTGCAGCTGCTGCCAAATGTGGCATTTCTGCTAGTCCATATTACTATGACCTCAGGTACATGGTATGTGACCAAAATAAATTATTTTCTAACCATAATAGAAAAGGCCAGAAAGAGCTCACATTTACTTGGGTTGGGTAAAAGTATACATCTGCAATATTGCAAAAGAATATGTTAACTCTTCTTCTCTGTCATAATATAATTTTAAGAGATCTTGATTCATTTGACATACCACAGAAAGTCTCATTGGTCCACTATATCTAAGATATAATGCAAATTGGACAAGATGAAAAGGAAGTAGCAAGTACACTGTAAGCAGAGGTAAAATACACCCCTCGCAGTTAGGAGATAAACCCTATGAAGATTCTGATTCTGTCATATCAGTAACATGTTTAGAAGTCTATTGAGTTTGGGCATTTGAGGATATCTCCTCCAAAGAAAAGACCGATTGTTGCCGTTTGCACTTTCTGTCCTAAGGAAGGAAGTACCTCTTTGGGTAAGTGCTTCCATATTCTAGAGACAGCATAATCCATAGCTGGTGGTAATATAGCAACAAATCATAAGCCAGAAGGCACAAAAAGCTTCTAGCTTAGAGTAACAAAAAAGGAATACATAGCAATCCACAATGTATCCCTGTCACTTGAGTAATATAACCCACCAGTATGGCATAGCATTAGATATAGCTGTGTGTAGGAAAAGGTGCCATGTGGTGTTTATAGCAAGTCCAAATGGAAGAATCACAACACAGATGTCTGGGGCTTGGACTAAGGCCATGCCATCTACAATAGATATTTATACATCTTCGGAAATGGAGGTCTTGGCATGATACTAGTGAATCCAGGTAGAAATGCAGTGCCTTCCTGGGTACAACAAATCACCATAAGGCCTTAACTGCTTATTAGGAGCAAAGTACTATCAGACCACAGCATCATCAGGTCAGGTAGGTCCAAGACCAACACATCATGAAGTGAATATGGTACACCTAAGGTCAAACATTAATAAAACCAGGAGATACAAGAAAGCTACATGAACAGATGGCTTAGATCCTGAAGTCACATACTATTGTTGCTGTAGCACTTGACTGGTGACTCATACCTATCAGCATAAAGGGGAATCATTTGGCCAGTTTAGAGAAGATAAAAATATTCAAGTTTGGTACACAAACAGGTTGGCTTGGTATATGGGTGAAAACTGAAAATGATTGGAGGCTATAGTACAGTCTGACTTAGAGGTGGCTCTTAACAGCATGGCAAGAAGAAATCCTCCCAATAGGCAAAGCTTCAGATAATGCATGTGGTCATGTTCTTTGTGTAGAAAGGGAAATGTCCTGAGCTTATAATGTCATGAACTCAGAAGTAGAGGTATATGGATTAACTAGGCTGTCAGTGGTTAAGAACAAAAACTGCAAGGGCAGGAAAAGAAGGTCTGGGGTAGAGGGATTTGGACAGACCTATGGAATGGGCATGAAGAATGAAGATCTTTGTACCAAATGTTAACACCAATAAGGAAATGTCCATCACAGAAGAGGTACTAAATACTCAGTAAACAATATAACTTAGTCAATTGACAACCTCCAGTGTCTGTCATCAAAGTCTCCCATGATAGCACAATGGACATATGAATGAAATAGCTATAGTATGAAGAACAGAAGCTATGCATGGGCTCAATAGCATGGCCTCCACTTAACAAGGCTGACCAAGCTATTAATCTGATTGCATGCTTGATCTGCTAGAAACAAACAAAGAAAAAAACAAGATCAATTCCTCTGAATGGCACCATTCCTATAATAGAACAAAGAGCCATTTGATGGCTAGTTGAATACATTGGATCTTTCAACTTGGAAGAAGCTTTAATGCATTTTGACAAGAACAGACACATATTCTGGGTTTGGATTTGGCTTTACTGCCCACAGTAGACCAGTTAGTAACACTATTTAAGACTTGCCATGTTTGATTTACCAGTATCATCCTACATAATATAGAGTCACACCAAAGGGGTCCACTTTAAATAAAGGAGATGAACAAATGGGTACCTGATAGCTGAGTATTTGTCATATCATCTACCACACCAAACAAAAGGTGCTGGCCCAATGAAGTAGCCTTTTGAAGGTATAGGTGAAGTAATACTGTTAATATTGAACTTTATCCTCCAAAATTCAAAGTATATTCTAAATCAATGATCTTTATATGGTGCCAGTTGGTTGAATACCTGGATCCTTGAAGAGATATGCAAACAAGAGTGGCCCCATTTATTATCACTCCCAGTGACCCACTTGGATCATTTGTGTTTCCCATTCCTACATCTGCAGGAACTACATAACTTAAGGTCCTATTTCCCAAAGGGGAAATGTTTTCACCAAGGACCAAACAGAAATGTTCTAATTGCATTATAATTTTGGCAGACACATTATCATTTCAGGCTCCTCAGGCCAGGTGACAATCTGATAATAAAAGAAGTCATTATCTTGGCAGTATTAATTAACCCTGGTCATTGAGAGAAAGTAGGGCTTATATACAATGGGGACAGGAAGAAATACATTTGGCACCCAGGTGATCCACCTGCCTAAGCTTAATGGTAAATGCACACGTATAACTATGGCTGGAATAGGGCATGGTGAGCACAAGCTCAGGATGGTCAGGGTCATGTCGCTAGGAAAGCCACCAAGAGCAGAGAATGTGAGGGAAATTTAAAAGTGGATACCACAGGAAGCAGATGGTAAATATCACTTGAGATCTTAAACTAGCTGTATCAGCAGGGGTGTTCATTTATCATCTCAACCCTATTCTTAAACCATTCCTCCAGGGGGGAAAAACCCACTGGAATTCTGGAAGATTAATTCCTAGTATTTATATGAAGAAGTGAATCCAAGAGGTACAAGCAGTTCACTTACATGCTGCCAAGATATAATGAAGATCTTATTCTACCAGCTCTTGGAACTGCTGCCAGATGCTAGTCCTTAGTTTTCAGCCTTTTTTGTGAAGGTCCCTGGCTGAAGAGAGTGTCCTTGCTCAAGGTCATAGATTCTCCCTGCGTGTCAAATAAAATGTGATCATTAGGTTTATAAGGGCCTAGTTCCTTTGTCTCAACTCATGACAATCCCCAAGGGCAATCTCAGCCTCAGGCTCTCCCTGGGTCACCTATGACATTCATTAGACATGTCACAGTTCAGTTTTTCCCAGTGCCCAATTCTGTTTCCTTCCCTTCCATCCCATAGTTGTTGCTTCCAAGACAATTCCCTTATAAGCTTCCTGCCCACTCATCTCCAGGTTATCTCAGAGAACCCAACCTTTGAAACAATGATGGTGTCACAGCAGGTAAACTCATGCTCTGGATGAGACCAAGAGACTAGATCTAGACACATGTTTGCTTCTAATGTGTTAACTGACCTCAAGCAAGTCAATAAACCGTATAACCTTTATTTTCCTCATCACTTTAGTATAAGAAGGGAAAGAAATTACTGTGGTCTTTAGTCCTAGACTAAGAACCAGAATTTCAGTTCCTGGGTGGCTGTTAATTGACCTGGGGGAAATCACTCCAAGCTTCTGGTCCCATTTCTAAAATGAACACTAGCCCAAATGATCTTTAGTGTCGTTTAGAGCTCTAATAGCCTTTCATCTAAATATATAAATCCCACAATCATTACCTCAGTAATATAGCCTTTAAGATGGCATTTTCAATTTTATCAATAACTTCAATGCCTAGGAAAAAAATTTAAGTTCTTATGAAAAAAAAAAATAAGGTCCTTGCCAAGAATATTTTTAAGTCCCTTTACTTCATTCTTTCTCATCTCTTTGTGTCTTCCTTATTGATCTTTTTTAAACCCATTTTTGGCATGTACTTTATCTCCCATCCCTAGGAGACTTTGGACAAATGGTAGAGGAGCAAAGTAAATATTCAGTGTTGGCATACAACTAGTGTAAAGCTTAGTTTAGTATATTTCATGTTCTTTCCCCTTTCTTTATAACTTCTATTGTATCATATGGATTTTTTTTACCTTGCTCCTCTTATTCAATATTCCTAAAGCATTTACTACTAAAGTTCTTCAGAAGTATTTTCAAATTTTGCCAAATGCTTTTGTTTGTCCTCTAATTCCTTTTCTCTGCTACCTTCCTGTTCCCTTTTATTTCATTTGTATCTCTTTCTGGGCACTACTGTAGAGGTTGCCTAAAACAACTCCTTTTTCCCTTGTATAGCTCTGCTCTCAGCTAACTGACCCCACACATTCTCATGAAGAAAAGAGATGTCAAGCCCATTGCAATAGGTGCAATAAGAAATGAGGTTGGTGTCTGGCTTATGCCAGTCTGGACATCTGAAGAGGAGCCAAAAATAGAAGTGAGCTGAGTCTGTTCAGGGCTTACTGCTGCCAGCGGCATTTCCTCAGTCAGTTCTCCAAGGCTATATTTTCTGAGTCATCTTTCACAGCTCACAGGCCAAAACGTATAACTCACACGCTGGGCTCTCCATCAAGACACACTTAATGTCAGAGAGTGGTTACTCTCTAAAGGAAGATCTTTACTCATGTCCTGACTGACAGTCAACAGAGTCCATGAAATGAAGGGCATAGTGCTCACCTGTAACAAAGTTACAGTGAAAATCTTCTAAATTATACAACGAAAGTATGCCTCCTCCTCTTATTCTTATCTCCCCAAACCAATAAAGTACTTTAAAATGAACCATGGTTAAAATAAATATATATTGGCATGGTTCACAAACTCCAAGCTATGTGAAACAGTGACTTCACAGTAGAGGAGGGGGAAGTAAGAAATGGTGGGTTTATATCTTAATGTCTCCCAGATGCTCCTGTCACTTGTTTCTTTCCTGAAACTTTGTTTATTCCTTAAATGTTCAATGAATGTCAAGGGTGTTTTTTATCTTTTCAAATATTCAATGGCATTGAACTAGTAAGAGAGCAATAACCCAATTCCTTTAAATGAAAATATCATAATTTTGAGTATTCTTGCTCTGAACCTCTGTGAATGCCAAAGTTGTCCTAGTTATCCTATTATCAATGCCTTAGGTTTCTTTTTAGGTTTTTAAAATTTTTTATTTCAGAAGAGGAAGAGAGAAAGATAGACACATCAATGGTGAGAGAGAATCCTTGATTGTCTACCTCCTGCACGCCACTGGCGATGGAGCCTGCAACCCAGGCACTTGCCCTCCAGTCTGCAGGCCAATGCTCTATCCACTGAGCCAAACCAGCTAGGGCTCAATGCCTTAGTTTTAAAATGAAAGAATTTGCCTCTTATTATCTCATAAGGTCAATGAAATAATTCATTGTTTATTGCAGAATTATTTTTTTCTTTTTCTGTTTTAAAGAGTAGCTTATAATTGCAAAGGCTATAATGATGTCACCAAAGACTGACATTGATCAAACGCTTTTGATTAAAGCAACTATGGGATGGGAGCTTATTGAGACAAGTTTACAACCTATTCACACATCCTGTTGCTTGGCAGGTATCACTAACATGAAGTTGGGAGGCAACATTAATTTCACAGTAGGTGCTAGGAGAAATAAGAATGCTGGTATGAAGCCTCCTTAAGAGAAGGAAATGTTTGTCTGCCTAAAATCCTTTTTGTTCTAAAAAGCTATCCCCCTAGTCTGTTCACCTTACACAGTGAGAGAAATAGGCTTGGAGATCTGTGTCAAATAGTCTTGGCTCTCTGAGCATCTCAGAATAGGGACAGAGTGCTTCCAAGGGACATTAACAATAACTAATATTAAAATATATATATATACATAATGTCTTGCACATGGTGGATATAGGGTTAATCACCACCAACCTAAAGTTTAAAATATATTGGCTGCAATGTTGATTTTAGTGACAAGAGAGGAGGTGTTGCATTACCACCATCTATTTGAAATTCAAACTCAATTTCTCCCATGTACTTTGGTCACCGTACACACTATTAGGTGCTAGAAAAATTTGCATTTGTTGTTTATTGAAATACTTGGTCTCTCAGCTCTATTGAAAATATAATGTCTGCAAGAACAAAGATGATGAATGTGTTACTGTCATAACTAGCTAGTTAATATTAATAATAGAAACAGAGAAAAAGGGAGACCAAATGTGATTAAGCATGGTCATCTGGGCAGCTTCACCAGGAAGCAGCAACTCCACACTACTCAGGGAACCACCTATCCATTCTCTGCAGATCCCTGGGGGACAAGGTCCTACAAAGAGGAAGATGGACACATGGGCAGGGAAATTGGGGTGATGTAGGGAAAGTGCTTGCCTGTTAGTTTAACCTGGAAAAAGGTAATGGGCTAGAGGGGTGGAGCCACTGCAAGCCTGTGAAATCCTGAAGGCATAACTGGTTAAGCTTCTAGCTTAAAATCCCCAAAGAATTCTCACTCTCTAGCTTGCTCTTGCTTCCGCTTTTGCTTGATTGCTCTTGTGCTTCTGTTTCTCACTTACTCTGTAACCTGCACTCGCCAGTCCTCCCTCCACATGGCCCGTGAACTTTTGCCGGGAACACAAGCTAAGCTAGCCAGATGCCAGACTGGACTGAGCTTTAATGTAGAGTGGAGACTCCAGGCAGTTGCCTTAATTCTAGCTCTGCTGCAGACAAGGCTGGACTTCTTCCATGGTGAAATGGAGGAAGAGAGAACCTTGGAAGTGAAATCCTTTATTGTTACATCATCAATCAAGCTTTCCATAATACTTCATTCTCCCACGGGGACCCCAAAAATTATTTTCCTTGTGGCACCCAAAAGCTCCATTGCCACCAGTAACAGGTGGGGACACAGAGGGCACTGCTGTAAACCAATCCCTCTCTCAGTAATAGAAAGATGTGGACAGGAAGTCCAAAAGGCTGGTAAACAACCTTGATTGCTCTGAAAGGTCAGAGCTAAAAAACATTGTTAACTGAAGCGGCTTCCACCCGTGTGTTTCTTTTGTTTACTTCTGTTATTGGAATCTCCTGCCTAAAGGCTATGAGCGGACCCTATGGTCTTAATAAAAGGGATAGCCAGGCCAGACCACTGTGCTGTCCTTCCACTATTGATGGGCTGCCATCTGGCCCCCAATATTCCCAAATTCATACTTTTCTAAGTCCCTCTTTTCATTTGTGTGTGGCCTTCTCCAGAACCCAAACCCTGAACCGAGGACCCTGAATACATGGGACGTGAAAGGGTTTTCTACAGAGTATCCCAACCATAACAGATGGACCAGCATGTTCTTTCACTCTACATGTTTTCAGCTCTGGGAGGGTAAATAACAGCAATTCCTTCAACAACTGAGAAGAAGGTACGGTCACAGGAGTACCATCATGGATATATCAAATGATGCGAAAGCTCCCTTCACTCTGCCATCCACTCTAACTGTGAAAATGCACAATGCTATTCACCATGTGAGAGCTGTGTTTAATAGGAAATTGATATCAGTACATCATAACTTAGAATATGGAGAACTATAACATTTCTGAGCACCATATTCCCATGGCCACAGGGTACCACTTCTGATATTATTTAGGTTTCATGCCTTAACCAACAATGATACAGCACTTTTTAGTTCATAGACAAAATGTTTCTTTCTTTTTTCTTTGGTTAATCCTTACCCAAGGATATTTTTTTTCCATTGATTTTTTTTTCCAGAGAGAGTAGAAAGGAGGGAAGAAAGGAGAGAGGGAGAGAGAAACATCAATGTGAAAGAGACACATTGATTAGCTGCCTCCCTCATGACCCCTGATCAGGACCGGAGATCAGATCGAACCTGTAAACCATCAGTGCATGGGCCAGCTCTCCAACCATTGAACGATACTGGCCAGGGAATAACAAGAATTTTCTTTTAAGAATTTGTCAACTATCCAGCGTTCTATGACATACCATCCATAATAGTAATTCATGACATTTGTAAATTTTTATTATGCTTTAGAGTTTTCTACTAGTAATTGCCTGTAAATAATATTATTTGATCAAATTTATTCAATATTCTTAAAATCTTACAGTGAACCAGAAACATAACCTTCACACGTGAATGTAAAACACCAACAAACTAGATCTGATTATCTCTATCCAGCAAATGAAGATATGTAAGGTTGGGCTGTGAATATCCCAAGATCACAAGGGATTAGAGGAAAAGTTTAGTAAGCAATAGGCAGAAAAATTTGCCAAGATAACTCTCAATTATCAATAATAAAGGATGGAAAGCCTTGATAACTCAAAGGCTCCATGCAGATGACTGCTTAAAACCCTCAAATTTAACTTCTTCCCATTTTCTCTTATTTTTCTGTTGGAAGTGTGAATAAAGAAATTACCAAGTCTGATCACCATCAACAGGATTCTTACCTTTTTTATGTCACTGACCCCTTTGACTATCTGGTAAAGTCTATGGACCACTTAGACTAATGTTTTTAACATACAGAGCACGGCAAAAGTAGGTTTACAGTTGTCCCTATGGAAAATCATATAGTCACTAATAAAAAATAATACAGAAATAAAGTCTGTGTTTCCTGTGCTCACAACTATAGACCTTCTTTTGCCCCATTGTAAAGAAGAAAATATGCAGGATTACAAAAAACAACAATTAAATTGAAATATAATTATAAAAATATCAAAAGAAAAATTTGTGATTTGCTGATATATGTGTTTCTGCATTAACTAAATTAAAAACCCTAGTTCCAGGTCTAGTAATTACTCTAATGTTAAAATAGTGAGAAAATATAAATGGCATTTCCAGATATCTGCAACAACTGTCATGTGATATACAAATACCTGTGATTTCCATTGGTGATAAGACCACAGATACCCTTAATACTACTGTGGGTTGTGTCTACATATGTAACTGAAGGAAGTGTTAAATTTCTGTTCATGATTAATAATTTAAAGGATGGAATTTTTTTCAGACCACCTGAGTTCACTCCAAGGGATTCTTGTGGGCTCTGTATTAAAAACTCCTACAGCCTGGCCCGTGGAGCCCAGGGGCTGAGTGTCTCACCCGTGAACCAGGAGGTCACAGTTCAATTCCCAGCCAGAGCACAGGCCCTGGTTGCCAGCTTGATCCCCACTAGGGGACATGCATGAGGGGAGCTGGTCAGTGATTCTCATATGATTGATGTTTCTATCTCTCTCCCTTTCTCTCTCTGAAATCAATAAAAAAAAAAATTAAAACACACACACACAGCTGAACCGGTTTGGCTCAGTGGATAGAGTGTTGGCCTGCGGACTGAAAGGTCCCAGGTTCGATTCCGGTCAAGGGCATGTACCTTGGTTGTGGACACATCCCCAGTAGGAGGTGTGCAAGAGGCAGCTGATTGATGTTTCTCTCCCATCGATGTTTCTGACTTTCTATCCCTCTCCCTTCCTCTCTGTGAAAAATCAATAAAATATATTTAAAAAAAAAAAACCTACACACACACACACAAAAAAAAAACTCCTGCTATAGAAGGAAGGAAAGGGTAGGGACATTCAAAAAACACATGAAGTATTCAGAGTAACTTAAATGAACACTAGCTTTCATCAACCTGCGTAAGAATAGGGTCTTGCCTCTCTTACACTTCCCTGCAGCCCTTAGAACAATGTTTGATAAATAGGACACAGGTACTTAGGGGCGCTTGTTAAATGATTCGAGAACAGTCAGACCTCTCAACTGAGTCCCCTGCAGGGCCACCCTTCCTGAGGGGACTTCCGTTCCTCCTGCTGGAGATCAGTGGACAGTGGACGCTCCTTGATAAAATGAACCTAGGGCTCTAGTGAGCCAAAGGGCTAAGAATGAAACGGTCCCTTATCTCTACTGGCAGGTGGGAAAATTACAATAGCAAAATGAGAATAAAACAAATTAAAAACATATCAGGGGGGAATGTTTCACTTAATACAGTTTCTACCTGACAAATTGTTTCTCTTCCTAGTAGAACACTTTATTTTATATGACACTAAATGGCAAGAATAAATCAAAAGCATTGTTTAGTTAGGGTAAGAGGAGAAATAAACTTAAATGAATTTAAACTGTAAGTCAAAATGGTACAGATACCTCTGATGAATGGCAGTGATTTATTCTCAGTGGTTTCATTATGCAAATTATGTTTTCAAGCTTTCCTCAAAACAAACGAGGATGCCAGAACAAAAGCAAAGCCCAGTCTTATCAAGTGTTTCATCAGTGTCACTTAAAATATTGCAAAATTGACTGTGTGCTGGCCTTTTTTATATTACCTGTTGATCACTTAATTTCAAAAGCTGATGTGTCACTATAATATTACCACCAAATATTTTTCTTAATAAATATTCTGTGAATAAGGAAGTATCATGAAGAACTGGAGCTTGTAGTAAAAAGAACAAAATAAATGTGATTTTTCTAGTCTTTCCACCATCTACATAGGTTATTTCTTGCACCAGTAAGTTTATATTTTCTATTATGCCTCCATAGTAACAGTGAAAAGCCAAGTATCCCTGTGTGAACAAAACAGCAATAGAAAGCATATACATTGTTCTCAGGAGGCAGGTTTTGTTGTGGTAACTTGACTTTTCCACTTTAGGAGTCTCCTTTTCCCACTCTATCCCTTTCCTTTTTGGATTTCCCACCAGTTCTCAATTTCGTCTCCTCTTTCCTCTGCTTAGACTCTTCCTAATGTAGGTGCTATGATACTCTTCCTTGCATGCCTTCCTTGCTTCTATGCATAGCTAGTTCTTAATCACACAGAAAGCAGCATGAGATACTGACAGATTTAAAACCACCAAAAAAAAAGTGATTTTGTAATAATAGGAATCATCATTTAGTTTAATCCCAGAATAGACAAGTAAGCATGAAAAGGATATGAAAGACTATCTGAGAGCCCAAACCGGTTTGACTCAGTGGATAGAGTGTTGGCCTGCGAACTAAAAGGTCCCAGGTTTGATTCTGGTCAAGGGCATGTACCTTGGTTGCGGGCACATCCCCAGTAGGAAGTGTGCAGGAGGCAGCTGATCGATGTTTCTAACTTTCTATCTCTCTCCCTTCTTCTCTGTAAAAAAAAAAATCAATAAAATATATATTTTTAAAAAAGACTATATGAGAAAAAACATTCAACATTCAGCAAAATCTACTTATGAACTTTTTTCCTCTGAAGATTGGGAAAACACTTGTGACTTAGCAGTAGAAAAGCTCAGATTTCAACTATTCAAGAGTCATTTTACTAGTAAAATCTTTCTTCCCACTGATTTCCATAATCTGACGCCCCCACACGCACGCACACACACACACACACACACACACACACACACGCACACACACACAAATACCTCTTTTTTTAACCAGGAAAAAAAATGTTTTCTTAGAAATCTAAGTCATATGACTGCCAGCACAGAATATATAAATATATAAACAGACCAGGAAAATAAGGTTTCAGGACTAACATCACTATGCACATGAAAAGGTATTCATACCATCTTAGTCCATTCACATTTCTACTCACATCGGTGGCTATGTATTGAGCACTTGTTAGACATAAGGTTTATGAAATGAAATCAATTGGCAATAGCTGTTACATGGGGCATGAATCACAGATTCAGAGGAAAAGGAGTGATGATACTCTGTGGACCATGGAGAGATTCTTCAAGTACAAAATGACACGAGTCCAGCCTCATTTTAGTAAGATTATTAAAAATGATAAATTTGAGCCGAGACCGGTTTGGCTCAGTGGATAGAGCGTCGGACTGCGGACTGAAGGGTCCCGGGTTCGATTCCGGCAAGGGCATGTACCTTGGCTGCGGGCACATCCCCAGTAGGGGGCGTGCAAGAGGCAGCTGATCGATGTCTCTCTCTCATCGATGTTTCTGACTTTCTATCCCTCTCCCTTCTGCTCTGTAAAAAATCAATAAAATATATTTTTTTAAAAAATGATAAATTTGAAAAAGATATTAAAGAACAGGAGACAAACCAAGCGTTATTTTCTTTTGTTTGATATTAGTGCTGCCTTTGCAGTTTCCAGGTGAATAAGGACCATGACATTCATAATATACCTACTCATGTACCTAGTCTGTTTTTATATATTTCTAATGATCAGAGTCACTCACTGTTTAGTGTGAGGCCAGCTATTTTATGCTCTATTTTTATAAATTAAGAACTGGGAGGTCAAAACTATTTGTTTTTTTCAAGGTCATAAAGCCAGTAGTAGAATTGGCAATAAATTCCAAGTTTATTGACTTCATATCAAGTGATCTTTCCAATATGTTATGGTCCAAGGAATCAAATAGGCTCAGAGTAAATGCTTATAAAGTTTGGATCTTTGACTGATTCTGATGACATTGGCTAAGATAGTGTGTTGTTTTTCTAATGTTAGACCTAGAAGTCACATCTTAAAATACCTTATATCTTAAATTCAAAAGATTTTCTCATAAGATAAAACTAAATTATTTAGAATACTAAAATAAAACTTAATGAACCAACTTAAATATGATTATAAAAATAAGTATTAATATAGGGTATCCCCAAAAATGTACATACACACTTTTAGTAATTATAAAGACAGTTTTTACTAAAATATATTTCATTTTCAAAATTGAGCTATCAACTGTTAAAGTGTAAATGCAATTTTTGGAGACACTGTGTTTATAATTTTAGCATTTAACTAAGAGGCTTATGAAATGTGAAGGAAACGTGTTTACTTTCTTAGTCACTAAATTATTTTGAAGGACTCATAGAAAATGAACTCATTCCCAAAGAGAAAAATCCATTTGAAATATTCAAGAATATCTAAAGTACTTTGTGTTAAATAATTTATTATACAATTCTAGTTAAACAAGAAATGATCAGCCCTGTTTACAAGGCAGATTTATCTCTTCTTCCTCCCTACACTCCACTAAAATAAAATTTAAAAATTAAGTTTCTCATAGTTCAGAATACTGGGTCTATTTTGGAAAGAGAGATGCCAATAGAAATTTAAATAGAGATGTATTAGGAAGGTGGGAAGGGTGCTAATGGGAGGTCAGGGAGCAAGCAGAAATGATATAAGAAAGCAAACCCCTTAAAACAAGAAGTCAAAAAACACCTACAGTTAAAATCAAGAATTCACAGTATAAGCATTTTATTTAGATACTAGATGCCTGGTGCACAAATCCGTGCACCAGTGGGGTCTGTTGACTGGCTTGTGGGATCGGGCTGAAACCAGCTCTCCAACATCTGCTGAGGACTCCCAGATTCCAAGAGGGTGCAGGCCAGGCTGAGGGACCCCACCAGTGTACATTTGGGGTCAGGGAGGGATGTGGGAAGTTGGCCAGCCAGGGAGGGACTGCAGGAGGGCTCTAGGACATGTCCAGCTGGTATATCTCAGTCCCAATCAGCTGGACCCCAGCAGCAAGCTAACCAACCAGTCAGAGCATCTGCCCCCTGGTGGTCAGTGCATGTCATAGCAAGCAGTTGAGTGGCCTTAGCATATCATTAGCATATTACACTTTGATTGGTTGAATGGCTGACTGGTTGACCAGACACTTACTAGGCTTTCATTATAGAGGATGTAGAGGCAACAGTTGAAGAAATTACTAAACTAGTTGAAAGTGGTTACCTCTAGGAAGTGAAAAAATGAATTTGGAAGGGTCAAGTTTATCACCAGGAGATAGAGTCCACACAGCCCACTATTGAAGCTGATCTGGCTTTGTCTTCTTTCTATGTGAGTAAAGCATTGTTCCATCCAGTGTTTACCTTGTGTTTACCTTGGCAACTCAAAACCACATGCAGTGGGAAGAAGTATCTAGAGACCTCCCTGAGATGAGTAATTCACGGTACTCTATGCCCTTGGGATTGATAATCAGTGCATGGTACTCTGCCTGGCATTTTTATTATAAGCTTTGTAGAATTCTTTGGCTTTCTAAATTACATGCAACTGCTATATTAAGAAATATAAAAATTTATTGTGAGTATTATTTCAAGTAGGAGTATTATAAATAGTACTGGTATAAGCTCCATTGATGTTGGGATTATAATCAATATGCCTATTAGTTTCCATAATGCAAATGATGCCCAGTTCATTTGTCATCCTATATAATAAAAGCCTATATGTTAAGTGTCCAGTCATCTGGTCATCTGTTCAACCAATCAAAGCATAATGCTAATGATATGCTAAGGATGCTCAAATGCTTGCTATTACATGCACTGACCACCAGGGGGCAGACACTCTGAACAGTAGGTTAGTTTGCTGCTGGGTCCTGCCAATTAGGACTGAGCCAGACAGGCCCGACATGCCACAGAGTCCTCATGCAGTCCCACCCAGCTGGCCAACCTCCCGCATCCCTCCCCAGCCCAGCAGTGGGGTCCCTCAGCCTGGCCTGTGCCCTCTTGCAATCCGGGACCCCTCGGGGAATGTCAGAGAGTCTGTTTTGGCCCGATCCCACTCAATGCAGGAGCTGCCCCTGGTGGTCAGTGTGCTCCCATAGGGGGAGTGCCGCTCAGCCAGAAGCTGGGCTCATGGCTGGTGAGTGCAGCGGCAGTGGCAGGAGCTTCTCCCACCTCTGCAGCAGCACTAAGTATGTCCGACTGTGGTTTAAGCCTGCTCCTCATCAGTTGGACATCCTCTGAGGGCTCCTGGACTGCAAGAGGGTAAAGACGAAGCTGAAGGACCTTTCCTCGCGTGCAGAAATGTTGTGCACTGGGCCTCTAGTTATTAATAAACAACATGTTTGGCTTACTATAGGGAAGAATTAGAATCTCTCGTTATGAAGCTTCAAAATACTAAAACATTTTGTGGCTATATTTTCTAAATTTATACATAAATAAATGTGGCAAAGCTGATTAAATATGTGATAACAGGTAAATGAAAAGAAAAACAACAGAAAAGTTTTAAAGTAAATACTACTTTACCAGATGGCAGACAAAACAAGACACATCTACCCAGAAGAAGAACATGGATTTAGGAAGTAGGAATTTGGTGCTTAGTGGGTAAAGAAAATAAGATGTCAATGAGGCTGTGCATTTGTGTTACTTAATAACAGCAGAGAGGGTGCAATGTCATTCCTGAGAGAAGAAACATGAGAGAAAAAATTTGGAGAGTTGAGAAGTAAAGAGTTCTCTTTTGAATAATGTTTGAAATGTCTAATAGATCATCAGACTTCTGGGTCAGGGGTCAGAAAAACATGTGTACTGACACTACAGATTTAGAAGCCTTTTAACATAAAGATGGTCAGTGAATTCGTGAACATTACTTGATAGGGTAGGCACAATCAACAAAGGAGAGTGTGTAGACCTAGAAGAAAAGAGAAAATTAGAATTTTGAGGAATAACAACACTTCAAGTACAGGAGGAAGAGGAACCTGAAAGAAAAAAAAACTGTGAGAAAAGCTGAAAAGAAACAGTATGACAACAGACAAACAGTATGACAACAGACAAAAGCCGAGAAGAAACTCAAGAACAAGAGCCAGACTAGAAAGAGTCAATGAGGTATGGGAGTGAAGGAGTACTGAATAAAAGAAGTGAAAAGATTAGCCAAAGAATATATATGTATATCTCATGGACACATACAATAGTGTGGTAATGTCCAGAGAGAGGCGGGAGCTGGGGCTGGGTAGAGATGGGTAAGGGGACATCTTAATAGTGTCAACAATAAATTTTTAAAAATTAAATAAACTTTATTTGCTTAATTAGGCATCTGAATTCCTGCTCTTCCCTTCCCAAATCAGCTTTTCACAAAAATTGCACTTATTTTCAGAAATCTCAGATACTGTCCCGTGTGCTAATATGAACCAGAAAGACCACCCAAAACCTGTACTGTTCAGTTGCCAAAGGTCTAATATTATTACTGATAGAGACTCCTATTGGTAGGAATCTCCCTCCGGACACTAGTCTACATCTATTGTGAGTGCACCAGATTGTGTTTGACCCTGTAAACTTTGACTACCCACTGGCTGATCAGTTCCACAAGTTTATGCACTTCTCAAGCAATCCTCCTTCCCCACTGACCAGTACCACTGAGCAACCACCAGGCTTCAATGTCAATAGCACTAGTAATACTAATGGTTATCACTAGTTAGTGCTAATTATGTGCCAGGAACCATGCTAAGTGTTTTGTAAAAATTACCTAATTTCATCCTCTAAACAATTTTTCTTATTCCCATTCTTTTCAAATGAGCAAATTGATGCTTAGGGAAGTTAAGAAACTTGCCCAACATTCATCTATATGTATAAAAGCCTAAGCGACTAAACAACTGGTTGACCAGTTGCTATGATACTCACTGACCACCAGGGGCAGACACTCAAAGCAGGAGCTGCCCCCTGGTGGTCAGTGCGCTACCATAACCAACCTTTCATGGCCAGCCAACCCTCCATGATCCCTCCCTCTAATCAGCCTCAGTCACCAGCCAGGTCGAGGGATCCCACTCGTGCACAAATTTGTGCACTGGGCCTCTAGTATATAATAAAATAGTAGATCTAGGATTTGAACTGACTCTAGGATCATATCTATGATAACACGAATTAGAATGAACCGCATGCATGCCTTTACATCCCTATGGAACCAGGCCTCCTGGAGCAAAAGGATCATGACCTGGGGTTTCAGATCATCAACACATAATTATTTCCCCTGTATAAGCTATTGAGTCATGTAAGCCTCAAACAAACAGCCCTGCCCTAAAAGCCTTTTTAATCTGGCTAAGGAGATCAGACAAATAGGTTTGAAAATGCAATGAACTATATAAAGTAGCATATGATTAAGGGTCAAATGACTAGGACAGATTAGAAATGCTGCTGGCAGGTAAGAGGAAGAAAAGATGTAATCACTCTGGGAGGATCAGAAAAGACTTCAGAGGAAGGACCTGAGCTAGCCCTTGAAAAATGGCTCCCATTTTAGCAGGAAGAGGAGAGGAGGATATGAAACCAATCAGCAGATATGAAACAAGGGCTGAAATGTTGATGATAGCCAACACAGGAAATGAGCAGGACACTGCCATCTGATTTGGGCAGAGCCAATTTTCCTCAGCATGAAAACATCTACAACCAAACTGGGGAAGTTATCCTTCTCAAGCTACATTAAAGGCTTCTAGCCCATTGATGGTTTTATTTTTTCAGAACTAATAAAAATCTTTCTTTTTGTGAGATACTGCTCCATCCTACCATTAACCAAACCCCACTGATTACTCATATTTCAGATATAACTCATAAAGTGGCAGTCTGAGGAATAGGTTTAAAACCTCTAATTGAGGCAACAAATAGTGAATTAAACCATTTATATCTGTATGCCTGCCAAAGTTTTATGGAAGAATGGAATATAAACAGTCTTGTTATATGTTACTAGAGGCCCGGTCCCCTCAGCCCAGCCTGCAACCTCTCCATTCAGGGAGATGTCCAACTGCCAGTTTAGGCCTGATTCCTCTCATAATCCTGGACCGCTGACTCCTAATCGCTCACCTGCCTGACTGCCTGGTCGCCCCTAGCTGCTCCCTGTTGCTGGCCAGGTCATCCCCAACTGTCACCTCCTTGCCAGCCTGGTCATCCTTTACTGCCCCCCTCTGCCAGCCTGGTCAACCTTACTGTCCCCCTGCCAGCCTAATCGCCTCCAACTGCCCCTCCCTGCTGGCTTTGTTGTTCCCAACTGCCCCCCCACCCCCAAGCCTGGTCACCCCACACAGCCTGCTGTTTAGTAGTTTGGTCGTCCCTCACTAACCTCCCTGCTGGCTGGGTCACAGGCAGTGATCTTGTGAGGGTGTGTGGGTTAATTTGCATATTACCTCTTTATTATATAGGATGAGTCAGATCAGCTCATTAAATTTTCAGAGAGTTGAAACAAACTAAATTTTTAAAAAATTTTTAACTGATGTATTTATCAAAACTTACAGTTTGATAAATGAACTGATGATTTCAGAAAATTGTCTTACACATGAAACTGTCTCTTTAGGAGGCATTATTATAGTCCTGGTTATTATAAATAAGAATAATAACTATTATATTTATTTAAGAAGTGATGATAAAATAATGAGGTGGTATCTTTGTTTATTCCAGCTTTTGCTTTTCCAATTTAGTAAAAATGAGACTCAAGAAAATACTTGACTATGCTTGAAAGTAAAGGATTCAGAAACATGTTAATATTTGTAGAACACTCATCATCCTCTAAACATCATTCTTAGCACTGGTGATTAAATTAAATGAGTACAAGGGGTAACATCCAGTGACACCTTTGTGCCTTTGTATGTACAGGTTTTGGTTTTTAGAAGATGTAAATTTTTACTAGCTAGGAATCTCAATACGTGATTAGATTCAGCACCCTTCATTTGCACAGGAGTTCACAATCAGCTCTACTCTACTTGCAGTCAATGACCACTGCTAATTGCCAGGCATCAAACATTTATGCATTTAAGTATAGTGAACAAATATTTGTGCCTGGAAAATAATGAGCTGGATTTTTGTTAATTTGAAAAATAATGACAAGACAAAAGGCCATGTGAAGTAGAAGCTGTTCTAAATACAAGGCATTGAGAATATTACTTTCATTTTCCCATCTATATTCATTTCAGTATCTCCACCCCAACCCCCACCACCATTAACGTTCTATGAGTCTTCAGTAATTGATTGCTGGAGTGATTTTGCAAACTGAAACACAGAACGAGCTGGCCCTAGTCAATGGAGGCGTTGAGGTGCCAGGTTTCCAACTGAGGTCAAACTGGCTTCTTTGTCCCTGGTTAGTAGGTGGATTAGTATACATAGTGATTTTACTATTTTGACTAAAGGAAGAAAATGTTTTTTTCTTTTGTTTGCTTGTTTGTGGTGTGACTGGTTAGAGAAGATCAGAGAAATGGCAAAGATCACAAAGAGGACAAGAAACATCCCACCCTCCTCATGTGACCCCAGTGGAGGAAAAAGTGATGGAGTTGACTTAATGAAAGGCTGAAGGAGTTGACTTAATGAAAGATGATGTAAGATTATGATCATGACCACTGATGCTTTAGGGCATAAATGCCAAAGCCCTTCACAGATTTTGGGCACTTAATGGATACCTCTAGGGGAGCCTCAGTGTACAGTATCCACTGCAGAAACATTGACATTTTCACGGAAGCAGAACCAGCCAAAGCAAGTGAGATGTACACGAGAAAGAAGGAAGAAGTAGTAAAATGCGACCAGCATTATTTCTGGGCACTGTTGAGAAACTGTCCTGAAAAATGCCAGGATTAACTGAGGGGGGTGTTAAGAGGAAGCTCATTTCCTCTAAAAGCAGGCTTGGGTTGGGAGGAGGTGGTGGAGAAATCAGCTCATCAGTATGCTCATACTTCTTGCACCAGTGGCTGGCTTTTGGGTAGTATATAAATATGAAATATGTCCATAAATTTAATGTTAAAATGTCAACAGCCCTCCAAAGGGAGTCAGGCAAGAAGATTTATCCCAGACAAGCCTTTCTGAAGCACGAACCATCTCATGAACATCAGTGATGGTGTTTATCTGATAAGAGTTACTCAATTTTCCTCTCCCCAATTATTTTTGCAGGACATTATGTTTCTTCTAAATGCTAAAACATTAGTCCACCATCACTGTGGAAAACAGGTTTCCGTAAGGATGGGAAACATGCTTTCTTTCAAAGCTAGGACGTAAGCAATCATTTAAGGTCGTTTCAATATGTCATATCTAGTACTGACGCAGTTAAAGTGAATATAAGACTTAAACTAAGCAATGGACTTTTAATGGATATTTCCCATGTTGCCACTTTAGAAATTTAATTCATCTGCTATAGTAATTTGTTAGTATATTCCTTAAGGAAAGACAGTGCTGTCCCACCAGACTGGGAACAGGGGAAGGATGTCCTCTCTCAGTACTCTGTTCAACATGGTACTGCAGCTCCCGGCCATTGCAATATGGCAACAAAGGAAAAAAACTATTTTTATTCATAGACAATGTGATCATAAACACAGAAATTCTATGGAACTTACTGAAAGAAAAAAAACACTGAGACTAATAAGTGAATTTAACAAAGTATCAGAATATAAGACCAACATACAAAATCAATAATTGGACTCCTATATACTAGCAACAAATATTTTAAATTAAAAATTAAATATACTGTTTAAAGTAGCATCAAAAACACAACAAATACTTAAGGACAAATGTGTCAAAATGTATTTAAGGTTTGTACACTGAAAACTACAAAATATTACTAATGAAAATTAAAGAAGAGCTATATAAAATATTAATGAAAAAGAGGATCCATGATTGTTAATATATCTTTTCTCCTTAAATGTATCAATAACAACACAATCCTAATATCAAAGGCAGCGGAAACTTTTCTAGGCCAAATTGAAAACCTAATTCTAAAACATATCATTTGAAGAGGATGCTATGATGATCCATTCAGACCCTCTTTCAGAAATAAAGGAATTCTACCCTTTGGCTACAGGTAGTGCCACCTGCAAACAGATGTCACTCCCACTTGGGAACTGCCTCGCAAAAGAGAGCAGCTTCACCCAATGCCACGTCCCCTTCCCAGGACCCCGGCATTACTCAGTAACCCACAGGCATAGAAGTTTAAAGGCCTGTTTCTTTCATTCCAACTCAAGACAAGTTGAAGGTCATTCCATCTTCTAAATTCTTTGCAGCACCAGTTGAAGAACTCCACTGAAACTACATTGTAAATCACTTCGCTCTGACAAATCCTTTTTCTTTCTCTTCCTTTCCATAGTGGTGGTCCCTAAAACTTTCCCTAATAGATCTCCCACATGCTAATTTCTGCCTGAGATTCTGCATCCGGGGTAATCCTCTTACAGAAACCCAGAGTCTAATTTAAATTCTTTAACTTAAAAATTAATTTTAAACATTAATTTAACATCAATGATGCTGATAATGTATTATACTGATGATATTAACATCAGCTAATATTAATTTTTTATAGTGTTTCGTGGTCTACAAATAACTTTTAAGGGCATTATTATATTTTGAAAGAACCAATGCCTAAAAGTAGTAGTGATTATTATTGCAGCCAATAAGGAAAGAAGAGAACCAAGTTTATCCTGCAGCATAAAATATTGAGATGAGGCTTTGGACATAATGCCAGCCACATGGAATATTGGACTTTGAAAGGAATATTATCTAATATCTTTCTCTGAAGCATTTTCAAAATTGGAAGAGAAAAGAGCCAATGTGATAATGAGGATCTGAGGTGGGTGTGTGTGGAGGCAAACACCCACTTAACAATCTATTAAGGTTCCTAGAATAAAAGCGCACACCCACAGACACTTCACAGGTTATTTTAATGTTGATACGTCAGAGGATCAGCCCAGAAAAAGTTTTGTGAATTCTTCTTACTAGACCATTGAATACAATAAAAATTCCCCCATTAAATTCTTGGGATGCTCTCTGTAAAGTCCACACCAGCAAAGTGGCCAATATTGCAGCTTTTCTGAACTAAAAATGCTCACAGGGAGAGTCTGAGGTTGAGCCTCATCAGTGAAGTTCCTTTGGAATGGTTAGTGAATGTCTCTCATCACTTTCAATGTCATTTATGGGGATATTCAGAATACTGTAGAATGCAAACAAATTAGATCTCTTACTTTAAAAACACTGGATATGTCTACCTTCTCTGCAAAAATATTTTCCTTGCTTTGCATCTTCATTTGGTTGAATGGCAGAAAGGAAAGATTCCAATTGACAAATGAAAAAAATGTTAATATTCTCTGAGACTAAAAATATACATATATAGCCCTAGCTTTATCTTATATTTTCCAGAATGTGAGGACATAGGATGATGTGTACATATAACTAAAACCTATAGCCCTCAACTGATTAATGCCATTCTGGCTACCACCTTATAGCGTTGTGAGTTGCAGTTAAAAACAACAGCAAAATCAAAACCAAACAACACATATAGGATGAACAGACTACTGAACTTTGCTGTTTTTCCATAAGGAATATTCTCTTAAGAAGCAAGGATGGTCCCTGTTCAGGAAGGTGGGCTGAGGATACAGAACTATCTCCCCTTTTAGCATAAATCCCTTTATAGGACAGGAAACACAGAAAATGAAATAAATGAATTCATTTCAACTGTGGAAAACAAAGAAGGGGGACATTGCGAGGACTCCATAAAAGGCAGAAAACAGAGGACTGAGTTGAAGAAAGAAACTGCAGCCCAAGACGCTACTAAGAGCGAGAAGCTGCCAGGGAGAGGTCAATGGGGGGGGGGGGGGGGGGGGGGACATAGATACTACTATTTGTAATACTTTAAAAAATAAAAAAAATTAATTATGAAAAAGCACTGGTGTCCCCCATCTGAAGTTGGCAGATACTAGAAGCAGAAGAGAGTCCAGCAGACAGTGTTCCTACCCACACTTCCCTCTTCCACCTGCCCAAGGCCCAGGCAAGAGAAACAAGGACATCTTCCTCTGGGTGGGTAAGAGTGGCACAAGACTGGGTGGGGAGACACAGAGGTGTTTCTGGCATCTGTCAACCCCCACGGCAATGGTGAGCTCTGGACAGAGTTCTATCTATCTCCTATCCCACTTAGAAACCAATGCATCAAGGAAAACAGATGCAGTCTTTTCTAAGTTTAAAAGAGAATTTCCGTTCCATAGATGTGCAGGACTCATCAAATATTTAAAGAAAGCCAATGCCATGAGAAAGCAATAAGAAATCCAACAAGAAAAAGATGTTTACATGCAAAGGAAGGAAATTTAAAGTGTGAGTAGGACAGGACTTTTTGTGATCGTTACAGATACTATTGTCGGTGGTGGTTGGGGTGGTCTCTGGCCAGAGACAGTACTCTTTGTCCCCAGCTCGTGTCTTCTTGTAGGAATGAATTCAAACAAGAGACAACAAATAGCAGCAAAAGCAGGCAAGGGTTTATTTGTAGGAAAGAAATACATTCAGATAGAATGTACGGGCACCTTAGCCAGCCAAAATCAAAACAAGTGCTTTGTTTAGGTGGCGTTTGTGATACTTATACCCTTAGACTGGAGTCCCTTCAGTAAGTCTTCTCCCTTCTTTCTCAAAAAAAACAAAAAACAAACAAAAAACAAAAACAAAGATATCCTTAAGCTAGAAGGTTCCTTCACCCAGGTGTCATGCCTTTGGTTAGACCACATCGTGGAGGGGCTCTCAATCTTTCTCCTCACATAGTGGTCTATTGCCTCCATTGTCTATTTTTTGTTTGTTTTCACACCTCACATGCATTCCCTACAAACCCCCAACTGCTTTTCCCAGCTTATATCTTTCTAATTTCCTACTCTAACACTGCTTCCCAAAAGGCAAGCAAATATAGTATCCTTAAATACAATCAATAAAATGTTAAGGAGATTGAAGTTTTGACTGTGGAAATAAAAACTAACCAGATGAATAAATACAGAATTTCCAAGTTACGGAAGTTACAGAGAGAGAATGGTTGACATTATTTACCACTTGCAAATGCTGTCTGACCTATTCCAACTATATGACATTTGGGAAAAGGCAAAACTATGGAGACCATGAAAAAATCAGTAAGTGCCAGCAGTTGAACTAAGGGAAGAGGAGGGCTGACTACGGGGAGCACAGGGAATTTTTAGGATAGTGAAAATACTTGGTATGATATCATAATGTGGATACATGTTATTATACATTTGTCCAAACTCATAGAATGTACAACACCAAAAGGGAACCCTAATGTAAACTATGGGCTATGAGGGATCACAGTGTGTTCATTAGGAGATGTTGATAATAGAGGAGGCTATGAGAATGTGAGGACAGGGGGTATATGGGAAATCTCTGCATCAACCCCTCAACTTCGCTATAAACCTCAAATTACTCTAAAAAATAATGTCCTATTAAAAATTAATTAATTTGAAAACGTAATGAGCTTCCTAGCCCACTCCTATGTCATTAGTGCTATAACATAGCACTAATATAAAAACCATAAAAAGACAGTAGCAAGAAAGGCAGTGATGGGTCATTTGCACTGATAAGCATATAAACATAATTTCTACCTTAGCTAACTCAGTACCAAGTGTATTAAAATGACACTGCTCCATGCTCTAAGAAACTGAATGAGTCACTCAGAAAGGGCCCACTGAGATACAGAATAGAAACCACAGCAGTTATTTTTTCCAGACATAATTTAATATGAAGTATTATTAATCAGCCAGTATTATTAATCAGCCAGATAGTGAAAAATCAAAAAGGCAAAAGGGGATACTAAAATATCATGGAAAAGGTAGCTGTAGGAAGCAACTATCAACCCTAGGGCTGAGAACAAAGGAAAGAGGTTTGAATTAATACAAGTTGGAAGCTTGAGTGACTTCTCAGAGCTGGGGCCACAAAGCTCAGGATGGAGCACTCGTTGCCTGGCGCTGGTATCTCTACAAGGAACATAGTGAGACTAGGTCTAGGATTGTTGTCAAAACTACAAACTGGCTCTGGCTGGTTTAGCTCAGTGGATAGAGCATCAGCCTGCAGACTGGAGGGGTCTGAGTTCAATTCCAATCAAGGACACATACTGGGGTTGTGGGCTCGGTCAATGATTCTCTCTCATCATTGATGTTTCTATCTCGCTCTCCCTCTTCCTGCCTCTCTGAAATCAATCAATCAATATATATATATATATGTTGTTGTTTTTTAAACCTACAAACTCTTGTCATTGGAACAAACTATCGCTTCTGGGAAGGGTAAACAATTGCTGGGAAGGAGCAGGAAGAAATGTGTCCCTTCCTCCTCCAGACTTCCAGGCAGCCTCCAGAATCCTCTAATGAGCAGAGCCTGATAGGTAGCCAGCTGGCAAGAGAGAAGTGTGACTTACAGAGTCCCAGGCCCTGCACACAGACAAAGGATATGACGGTGGGACTGGAAGTTAAGCAATAGCTTAATTCTAGCCCAGGTACGTATGTACAGTAAAGGTTGCACTGTACTTCCCACAGTTTGGATTTCCTCTATGCATCTAAATCAAAGAGTTTTCATTTGTTTTGTTGCCCTTTATCCTGAGACATTAACACCTTAGGCAACAAGAATAATTGCCCAATCAAGATTATTTTTGATAGTTGCATTATAAATACAATTTTTATAAAACTCAGAATTTCAAGCATGTTTTTTTTCACTGATACTGCATATCTTAATTTGAATACATTTATTTTAATTTCACTCTTCATTGATTCAGTTATTTAAATAATTCACTAAGGTTTTTTTTTTAAGTAAACTCATTTTTAATAAGGTCTTTTTGTGTGTTTAAAATACGCCAACTGGTTTAGTACAAACTATACTTATATTAACATACCCTTGAAGTGTGTTTTTTGTGTGTGAATTATTTAATTTTTTTAATGAGTTGAGATGTTTTTCCTTTTTCTTTTTTTCTTTTCTTTTTTTTATCTAGTTTCTTGGACTGTGAAGCAGCAAGTTCCCTGAGTAGAGAGGAAAGCAAAGAGTGATTGGAGTCATTAATTCCCAGGGGAATTACTAATGCTTCTCTGTTTTCCTACCAACCTTTACTCAGCCAGACAAGGTAACTTAATAAAATAGTTATTTTCTTACTAATCTGCAGTGCCACTCCCCAAATGCTACATTTCTCTGAAGGAATGGGTCAGCTTCTTAACTTGCTGTTCTGTTCCATGGACCTATAGCCATCCATTCTTCATTATTTTAGGGTTTCAATAAGCCCTTATGGTTTTTTTCTTTAGGTAGATCCTGACTATTCTTGGCCTTTGTTCTTTCACACACATTTAAACAATTAACTATCTATACTAATAAAAGGGTAATGTACTAATTAGACCAGATCGACTGGACATCTTCTGGACATCTGACTTCCTTCTGAAGAAAGCCACAGTGGCGGGGGCCGAGGCAGAAGCGGTTAGGGGCAACCAAGCCAGCAGGAGAGAAAGCAGTTAGGGGTAAGGATCAGGAGGATGTAGAGCAGCAAGCAGTTAGGGGCAATCAGACCAGCAGGGGAGGGCAGTTGGGGGCGATCACTCAGCAGCGGAGCAGTTAGGCTGCAATCAGGCAGGCAGGCAGGCGAGCAGTTAGGAGCCAGGGATCCTGGATTGTGAGAGGGATCCCAGATTGAAGAGGGTGCAGGCCAAGCTGAGGGACACACACACATACCACCACCACCTCCCCTCTCCCCATGCATGAATTATGTGCACCGGACCTCTAGTTCAAATATATTTTTCTTTCATGTTCTAAATCTTTTCTTGTTTTCTTATCTTCCTGGGCAGTCTCAGGCCAATAATATAATACCAGGGAAAAGAGAGAGAGACCAGGAGAGTGAGAAGGAGAAAATAAAAGGGGAAAAAAAACAATGTGTTGGGCATCTGTGTCTTGATTTGATTTTTAAAGGACTGTTTTTACCATTTAATCTTGTAAGTGTAATATTTGCTGTAGGATTTTAGTAAAAACTTTTTTTTCAGGTTAAGTTTCCTTCTGCTTTGAACTTTCTAAGAATTTTTATCATTGATACATAATATTTTCTCTACTAAGATTATTATACTGCTTCTTTCATTTCTTCTTTAATTTTTAAGTGATATAATACATTTAATGTTAAAACAATCTTTTCATTTTCATAATGATTGTACATTTTTATGGGAATCCAAACACTAAGCATGTGCCTGTGTGCACTGTGGTTTTTCAACATTGAAGAGCAGTCTCATGCAACTCAATAGAAAACTGAATCAAAGCCTTCAATAAACTATACTACACAATAGGATAATTTTTAAATGAACAGCAACTTTTTTTCTTTTTTTAATTTTATTTTAATCTTTATTATTCAGTTAATTAATTACATTGTTCCCTTTTTTCCCCCTATAGCTCTCCTCCACCTGGTACCCATCCCACCCTCTGCCCTCACCTCCCCCTCCCCACTGTCCTCTTCCATAGGTGTATGATTTTTGTCCAGTCACTTGTTGCACCTCCCACACCCCTTTTCTCCCCAAGAATTGTCAGTCCATTCCCTCTCTATGCCCGTGATTCTGTTATATTCACCAGTTTATCCTGTTCATCAGATTTTTAATTCACTTGATTTTTAGATTCATTTCTTCATAGATGTGTATTTGTTATTCATACATTATATTTTTACCTTTTTTCTCTTCCTCTTCTTAAAGAATATCTTTTAGCATTTCATATAATATTGGTTTGGTGGTGATAAACTCCTTTAGCTTTTTCTTATCTGCAAAGCACTTTATCTGACCTTCAATTCTGAATGATAGCTTTGCTGGATAGAGTAATCTTGGTTGTAGATTGTTGTTATTCATTACTTTGAATATTTCTTGCCACTCCAGTCTGGCCTGCATAGTTTCTGTTGAGAAATCAATCCACTGAAAATCGTATGGATGTTCCCTTGTAGGTATTTAACTGTTTTTCTCTTGCTGCTTTTAATATTCTCTCTTTATCTGTTGCTCTTGGCATTTTAATTATGATGTGTCTTGGTCTGGTCCTCTTTGGATTCCTATAGTTTGGGCTTCTGTGTGCTTCTTGGACTTTTAAGTCAATTTCTTTCACCAGGTGGGGGAAGTTTTCGGTCACTATTTCTTCAAGTAGGTTTTCATTATCTTGCTCTCTCTCTTTTTCTGGCACCCCTATAATTCGGATGTTGGTATGCTTGAGGTTGTCCCAGAGGCCCCTTGCACTATCTTCAATTTTTTGGATTCTTTTGGCTTCTTGCTTTTCTAGCTGGTTGGATTTTGCCTCTTTGTATTTCAAATCTTTGACTTGGTTCTTGTGGTCCTCTAGACTCCTTTTAGGTCTTTGTGTAATATTGTTTATTTCAGTCAGTGTATGCTTAATTTTTAGTTGGTCCTTTTTCATATCCTCATAGGTCTCATTCATTTCCTCATAGGTCTTGTTCATTTCCTTGTAGGTCTCATTAAGTTCATCGGCCTTTTCTAGGAGCCTCTTTGAAAACCTTATTACTGTGGTTTTGAACTCTATGTCCAGTCGTCTTTTTTCCTCCATTTTTTTCACACCTGACTTCTTTCCATTTCTCTGCATTGTAGCTGCTTTCCTGAGTTGGTCCATTAGCTTTGTGTGGTAGATGTCCTCTAAGGGACAGTGGCTCAGCCTCCCCAGTTACCTGAGGTGGATACTCTTACTGCAGCCCTTAATGGGTTGTACAGTATTGTTGAAGTTAAGCCTAGATTATTGTCGTTAGCACTGGGAGGGTTTGACCTCCAGGCCAATTGTCTGTGGGGGTCAGCTGTGCACAGGTTGGATGGGCAAAGTCTCTGTCCTATGCAGCACCTGGGTCTCTGTCCCTAGTGGTAATGGCTGCACACACCTCTGAGAGAAAGCTGCTGCTGATCTCTACCCACTGCCAAACAACTCAGCCTCTCCCCAAATGAGTCTGCACACCCGAAGTCTCACCCAGGGTTGTAAAACAATGCAGTCCAGTGGTCTCCTGAAGGAGAGAGCAAGTCACAAGTCCTCTCTGTGCGCTCGCGCACTTCTGTTCCCAAGTCCACACGCCCTCTCCACAAGCTCACTCTCTCCACAAGCTCGCAGACCTCAGCCGTGCCAGGGTTTCAGCGCGCTTCCTTACTGTCCAGTTTCACCCCATATGAGTGTGGGTTCCCCGGACCTCGCCTGGAACTGGGGAATAAGTGCAGTGGGATGCCTTTGTCTCCCTCCTCATTCAAGAAAGCCAGCCGGGTTTGCAGCCACCAGCCCTATCTGCTGGCACGCGCGCACAGCTCCAAACCTCTGACTCTGCAGGTATCTTCAATGCTGCCCTCCGCTGCTCCTCTGAGTCACAGTGTCCTATCTTTATTTTTATTTATGGAATTTTCACTCAGCCAGCTTTCCGATGATTCTGGATGATGTTTGTTCTGTCGTTAAGTTGTAGTTTTGAAATTGCTGTGTGGGGCAGCAAGATAGGTGTTTACCTATGCCACCATCTTGGTTCCTCTCTGAACAGCAACTTTTAATAACCCTTCATAATTTGCTTAAGAGGAAATCATGAGAAGCTTTGGTTATTTTATAAAAATAATGTAAAAAAGTAATATTTGACCAGAAAAGTTGGCATATACCTTGTATTTCTGCATCCCTTCAAGGCCCTTGAAAAGTACCTGTGCTGTGCTCTTACAAGACATGAGAATCTCCGCTCTGGTCACAGTCTACATTCCACCAGCTATAATCTATAGATGCATATCCACTTACCCTCTCCTACTGACACAAAATCTCTGCTTCTCACATTTTAAATTACTTTATTCTGTATTTCCTGACATTTTCTCTTTGGAAAACTATTTTATCTTCCTCCATTAAATTAATGCTTGAAATTCTCCAGGAAGATTTTCTTTTCTGGATACCCAATCTGATTCAATCCTAGTCTTTTTATTAAACTATTCTTCTTCAGTGATTATTTCCAGTCCTCGGCATTACATTTTGATAATGATTATGTGAAATATATAAGTACCGTGATGTATAATACATAAATTGCACTTGATATATATTAATTATCCAGTTAAATTCTTCTCTCTGTTAAATTAGTAAAGCTAGTAATGTGTTATTTAGAGCATTGATACTTCTCTGCATTTAACAATGCATTGTTTTGCATGCAATTAATGTTCTGTGATATGTTCAAAAGCTAGTATTCCTATCCTCCCTCCACTATCATGAATATATCAGACACTGTTCTCTTAGGGTGTTCTGTTTTGCATCCTGCTTTTTTCTTTCTTATTTATTATTGCAACATCCATTCGTAAATTGGCCTCTTTCCTGTACTTGTTCAGATCCCAGCTGTTTGGACCTCAAGAATCTTGTAAACAAGGCCAAGACTTATGATCAGATAAGAAATTACTACTTTTTCCCAGTAAATTTACATTTTCAGTTTGCTAATGAGTGAGGAATCTACTGCCAGGTTTTGCTGGAGTAATGTTTTGACTCTTCTACCAAACAGATAGATAATAGCATTTGAAAATATTGTACAATAATGTATTTCTGTAGAAATTAAAATCAAAACTAAATGTATTTCTGTAGAAATTAAAATCAAAACTAAAAAATAACTATGACCAATTAAAGTCCTTAATAAAAATTATATTTAAAAATATGAGACAGAATTCAAGAGTCTGAACAATTAACTGAAATAAATGTGACCTCAAAACTTGATTTTCAAGTTCTGAATAAAACTACACGCAAATGAATTATGTCATTTCCTGTGCATGTATGCAAAGAAATATAAAGTTTAGAATAAAGAATAGCATGTAAGTATGTGAATCAGAAAACCTAATCATATTTTAAAGAAAATAATTTAAAAGAATACTCATTTTTTCAACCTAAAGGTTGGCTTCCTACCCTGCCTTAAGATCTCCTGTCTTATTTTTTCTCTCATAAACCATCTGTCTATCATATAATGCAAACATTGTTAGGTGGTTTCATCAGTGGAATGACATAATGAAATTTATATTCTGCCCCCTGTAGCATGATTAGATTGTAGAAGAAGAACTGAAGTATGGCACTCAGAGGACTATATTAGTACTGTGGGAAGGAGATGAGAGTAACTTGAATTTGCTTTGGATATGATGAAAAGTCATATTTGGGATACACTTTGAAAGTAGTACCAATGAGGATTGCCTCAAATCAGTTAAGAGGTGTAAATGAAAAAGAAATATCAAGGAATACTAAGTTTTTGGTTTGTGCAACTGGGAGAAAGTAGGCACCAACCTAAGAGAGGAAACCAGAAAAGGAAAAGCTTCGGATTAAAAACAAAGAGGTTTGGCCCTGGCTGGGTGGCTCAGTTGGTTAAAGCATCGTCCCAATACACCAAGGTTGTGGGTTTGATTCCAGGTCAAGGCACATATAAGAATCAACCGATAAATGTATAAATAAGTGAAACAACAAATTGTCATGCTTTGGTACTAGACAGCCTTCACATTCAATTTCAGAGCACCAGCCTTCAAAGAAAAATAAACTTAAAAATATTACTCAGAAGTAGTATGGTTTGCAAGGAAACAATTTTTTTAATACCATGTTTATTTTGAAGGAATTGAAGACACTGTTATCTTGTCATCTATTCCCCAGGTTTTTTCCCTAGCCATTTCTTTGCCTCTCCTATCACTTTCCTTTAAAAGCAATCAAAGATGCTGTCACTGACACTAGATTATAACATCAGATGCAAAACAAATAATGAGCATTTCTTTAGAAAAAGAGTGTGTAACCACTGTCTGTATGCAATACAACAAAGGAGGCAATAAAATTGAGCTACAGTTCTCTCCAATACACTTCCTTAATACAAAATTGGCCCTTTAATCTCGAAAGGGCCCCCGGTTCTGCATTTAATAAGCAATTCTAAATCAATTCAGCTTCTCCTAAGAGGGGTATTGAACTCTGAGCCCAGAAAACCTGCTTCCTTTAGGTCTTTCCCAGGGCAGACACCAGACCTTAAACTTGGCACAGAGAGTAGAAAATTGTGCATCTGATTCTGGTGTTTCTTGGAAGACAATAAGTAATTAATTTTCACTTTTCTTGCCCTCTCCCTCCTACCTTATCTCTACCTAATTCTGACCTAAAATTCCCATCAATAAAATTTACTCCTTACTATTTCAGAAGTCAATATTCCTCTATTCCAGAGTTTCCTAAACATGCCCTATCAAGTTAGTCACCTGGTGTGCTCTGTAAAATAAGGATTTTCCCAAGGCTCTCCTTAGAGATTATGATTCAGTAAGTCTGGGATGGGGCTACTCCACGAAAATGCAAATGTTCCAAAGGAAAGGTAACAGTTTAAGATTTTATTTTACTCATTTGATTGGTTTAGACTTCAACTCTTACAGAGAACCATTTGAGGTGCCTAGCTACAAGGTGGGCTGAGAAACTTCATGGAGTCACAGTGTGATGAGAAGCACCCCAGCTGTCTGTCACTGCTCTGCTGGGTAACCTTAGAGGCATTATTTGCCCAGTGCCCACCTGTCTGGCGCCTTAGCAGGAAGAGCCCTAACCAACAGTGGGTTCCACTCTCAGCCCTTTATCCCCAGCTGTGGGAACTTTGCAACTTATTTGAGACTGAGCTGACACATTTCTTCACCAGTAAAGTGTTGCATTTGGTGATCTTGGAGGGTGGCTGCTTACTTTATATGTAAAAGAGGGCCCATTCATCCTAATATCTTTTATGAGACTTCTAGGGAGAATTGCTAAATATGATAGTAACTATCCAGAGGGACTCTTCTGTGAGTAAATGCAAAAATAAAATATTCCCTTTTGCCCTGTTACAGTTTGAATGGTATCTTCCCACCATACACACACACACACACACACACACACACACACACACACGTCCACACAAAAAATATATTACAGCCTACCCCCCACTATTTCAGAATGTGACTTTTTTGGAAATAGAATCCTTGCAGATGTAATCAAGTTAAGATGGGATCATACTGGATTAGGCCACCATCTGCGCCCCAATCTAATGACTGTTTTCCTTATAAAAAGATTACAATTTTGACCAGAGACATTGGGGAGATGGCCATGCGAAGACAACAGAGGCAGATATTCAGTAATGTATCTATAAGCAAGGAACACCAAGGTTTTCTAGCAAACTCCAGGAGCTGGGAGAGGCAAGAAACAATTCTCTTCTAGAGGAGAACATGACCATGCTGACCTGGATTTTAGATGTCTGGCCTCCAGATCGTGAGAGAATAACTTTCTATGGTTTTAAACTACCCAATTTGTTGTACCTCATTGTAACAACCTTAGGAAACTAATTAGCAATAAAACATTAAGCATAGAATTGTGATGATTAGAACTACATTTAACTTAAAACAAATACTCATTCACCTCTTTGAATTATGAGATAGAAACATCAATGATGAGAAAGAATCATTATCAGTTGCCTCCTGCATGCCCCCTTCTGGGGATGGAGGCCACAATCCAGGCATGTGCCCTTGACAGGAATCAAACCCAGGGCCCTTCAGTCTGTAGGCCAAGGCTCTATCCACTGAGCAAAACCAGTTAGGGCTCATCCACCTCTTTAAACAGAATTTTTAAGGAGGAAACAGTGGAGTTAAAAAAGTGTATTCATACACAACATCCCCTCACCCCTGCCTCTGCCACCACCACCACAAATTTTACTCCCTCTGACACTGAAATCAAATGTTAACACACATTCCCAGCAGTTTACAAACAGAAGAAAAGAAGGGAAGCTGAGAGTGGAGTAATGGAAACATTTGGCATGGTGATCAACAGCAAGAATAGCTTTATCGGACTAGAGCAAGATTGGGTCTTGCCTATGTGCTAGCCAGACAAAAATATCTAACATTCAAGAACACAAAGAGAAACACTCTGGGGTTCTGCTATAATACTATTCATTTTAATTCAAAATTTGGTGTACAGCTTCATCCTGGATTTCGTCCAAATTGGACTTATTATAGAAGATGCCCTATTGACTTCTTTTAAACCCTGTGCACCTAAAACTGGGAAGAAAGAATGCCTCCACACAGAAAGGCTCCTGTAGAACCAGCCTCATTTTGGCCATTGTGGAAGCACGAAAGTACTATGAAGAGACCACCAAATGCGGGAAACGTAATCTTCCCAACAGGTCTTTCTACACATCATTTGTTTTCTCTCTGCAAACTTTGACTGCTAGCCATCAAGTTTTCCAAAGACAGAGAAAAATGAACTATTCCCTCTGCTTGCGGCATTGCTCAGGAGTAAATGTTTGCATGTATCAGTCTTCCCAATAAGATTTGGGGAGTCTGTTTTGCAAGAGTTTCCTCCAGGAAACAAATAAAAGTAAAGACCAGTGGGAGAAGGGAGGTCTGGAGGAGAGCAGCCCAGAAATGAAGAGCTTGCTGGAAAGTTGTCAGGACATTTGGCGCCTGTTAGATTTGCGTGTGACTCCCGAGGAATAGCCTGACCCTGTTTTTATCTCAGTGAAGTGGGGAAGAGAATGGTTTCAGTCTGCAAGGAATTTTGAAGAATAATGTAATTTCCATGCTAATTTTAAAAATAACACATACGATATGTCCAGGTAGTATTCATATGTGAATGACTTAATTTAAAGAGCAATTGGGCAAATTGGGGGGAGGGGAGGATGGGGTAAAATATATAGCAGAAGAAGGCCAAGGGATCAGGATCCACCGTGGAGGGAGAAATTGTACCAGTGAATTTACCCAACACTACCAAAAAATAAGAAGCACCAAACTCACTCAAATTGACTCTGGTTCCTATCTCCAGATTTGGCAGGATAGGCTCATAGCTGGTATTCAGATCTAACAAGAATCACCACATCAGTACAAGTCATAATTAGGCAATTACAGTTTCTAATGACATGATTGTTCATATGTATAATGACAGCACAATTAGTCCTCATCAGATTATGGGTTCAAATAGATTAAAGATTTCTATTTTTAAGAAAGTGCTCATCGGGCCCAACATCATTCTCAGGGCATTACATTGTTACTACCTACAGGATAAAACAGGCCTTTAGTCTTTGCCATAATTCTTTCTACATAGAGTAAGATGAAATAAACACTCTCCACAAACATAGAGCTTTCTTCTTAGGTTCCCAACACTGCTTGACAACAAAACACACACACACACACACACACACACACACACACACACACACACACTCAGCACACAGAGGCATCTTTGATTCCCCATCTATCATTTTTGCCATTTGAAGTCTCTTGCCAACCTGCCCCTTCTGTGTGTATAGATCTGTGTTATTTTTACCACAAAGCCCTGGAATCTTGAAGTACAAGAAATACATACCAGGCATATGTTTTTATTCAAAACTGTATTCATTCATGTGGTATCCAATAGTCTTAATAGTCTTAATCTCTCTGGAGAAACTGGTTCTTCCCACGACATCTCATGAGACCTTTTTCTGTCCTGCTAATTCTGTTTCTTCTCATGGCCCAACCCTAAGCTGAATCTCTACCTTATCCCTTGGGCTCCAGAAAGGTAAAAAGCTTATGTATAAAAAACACAGCAAATTAAAGGGGAAACGTTTGCTTCAAAGCCCACACATTCACCCATGTGAACAATAAACAAGTATAGAAAAGTCTTGCTTGCCAAAAATAAAGAGAAAAACATATAAAATGATAACAAATAAAGAAATAAAATGGGGTAAGTTAAATAGAAATGCTTCCCAACCAGTAATCAAAAGTAAATCTCCAGAAATTTTCAGAAGAGAATTTCAGGAAACTATATGCTATTCTTTAAAGAGAACAGAATTGTGCGAATTTTGTGCATTAGGTTACTGTGGGATTGGGTTTTTTAATAAGCAATCTGAAAGATTAAAAGAGATACAAATAAATTAAAAAAGAAGGAATTCAAGAAAACTAAACATGAAATAAAAGTAATCAGATCCACATCGTTTAATAGCTAGTAAAATGTTTATTATAATATTAAGTGACAAAAACAAGACACCAAACAATTTGTACTATACTATTTCATCTAAAAGACAAAAATGGATTTTAAAAAGATTGGGAAGAAAGAGCATAAAACCAAGGCCTGTTTTCTCTTGGTTGTGAGATTAAAGTTTTCTTTTTTGCTTTTTGTTACTGCTTTGCATTTTTTTTTTCCTAAAATGAGCATATATTGCTTTTACAGTTGGGGCAGAAAGCACATCAGAAATTGCATTGGTATCTCTTTCCTCTGCTCTGAAGACAGATCTGAGACAGTCCTCTGCCTTTCCCTTGAAGTTTTCTGTTAAAAGTAAAATAATGTAAAACTCGTTTTCCTATTAGTCAGATCTCCTCCTCCGCATCTGAGTGATACAACTCATTAAGCATTTCTGAGCCTTGTAGAATAGTATGTGGAGAGATAACACTTGGGAATACTGACTGTCAAGAACCCCCAGGGCTCCCAGAAATCCTTGCATGCTGGTATTACATTGTGTCCATTAATCCCTATATAGCATGTGCCTTCCATCACCTTCCTTGCCATTTTCTGCTCAGATTATTGAGACCAGATGGAATTAGGTTAAACTGAAATTTGTAGATGACTTTTGAAAAGTAAAAATGAAAAAAACAAAGAAAGAAATAAAGGAAAAATAAATGGGGGCAGTAGTAGGGAGGGGGGAGAAAAAAAGAGAGGGAATGAGAAAAGAAGGGTGTGAAGAAAGTTAAATCTGATTACCTGAGGGGAAGTCCGACCTGAAGTGCTTTCCACTCCTACTATGTGTGTATAAAAGATTTCACCCTGAAAAGACACAACAATAACCTGCTCTGTGCCCCATCTTTAACCCCATTCTACAGAAGAGGAGTCTTTCATATGCATCCACACAATAGCTCACCTAACCTTAAATTGGTCAGTAATCAAGAAAGGTGTTGGGAGGAAGCCAAGATTCTGATCCCCTGCCTTATATCAATTTTAAAGCAGTGTCCATTGTATATTAAAGACTTTGATTGTGCTAATGTGCAGTAAACTAATTGGCATCATTCTAGCTTTCCTGACTCATAAACTTAATGTTCTTTCAGCATCATTTTGACTGAGCCGATTTCCTAACCATAGTTTAATAGCAAAGGCATTTAAAATAACAATCTCAAAAGTCTTTCCAGCCTCCCCAATTAGAGTAAAATAAATTGCCTCTTAGAATCAGAGGCTGTGCTTTCACAGGCTATGGTTTCTGATATCTTAACTATGAAGAAAAATGACGATTACAAATGTGACATTTTCATCTTGCTCCTAGTTATCAAAATATTCCTCCTACAACTAAAGCCACCTGCCTGGTCATGTCCTTTAACTTGGATCATCTTCTTGTGGTTTGGCTTTGCTTTCATCCATTTACTTAATTAGTTATTTTAGCTTTTATTGGATCTCTGGGAAAAGCTATGAGGTTTGGCTTGTTACCTCTGGAGCAGCCAAGAAGGTTTTCATGTTATCATTGCCAGCTAATATTTATTGAATTCTAGGTTCTAACAAACAACAGACAGGGCAGGTCCCACACAGCTTCATAATCTAAAGAAAAAAAATAGACAGTCATATCACTTTATGGGGTCTTTATGATCGTTTTGTCCTTATATTTTCTAGGTGAACATAGTCCCTGGTTCTAAATCAGTTTGTTAGCAAAGATATTAGAAATTGGTGGACCAGCAGGTTGGAGTTTGGATCCAGGGGACCCTATCTGACTATGCCTGTATTGTTTACTCCAAGTTTAACCCAGCCAACCTTTATTTCTGGTTTAAAAGTCCATGAATGGGGTTTTTCTAGGACTTTAAGGACAAAATAATTAATTAAGAAGAAACAAACAAACAACAGTGTGCAACCTTTCACTTGCACATACTGATTTTATACACACACACACACACACACACACACACACACACACACACACAGTATAAGACACACGTATTTGTCACTAATCTTTTCAGTAGGAGAGCTGGTATCTCTCCAGCAACATTCCTCAGAAACCACTTGCTGCCTTAGACTCTCCACAGGTAGAGCCTCTGCATGGAGGGGCCAGGAACTGAAAGACATTTGAGAATACAGGGAACTAGGAAGGTAAATTCAGACTCGGCCCAGTGTAAGCACTATGTGCTCCCATTGTGACTTTATGTGTTCTCTGGGATGTAACACAGATTGACCTCCCTGCTGCTCCACTGCCTTCTCCTCTATATGACAGTCTTGGCTTTCTGGCCCCCACTTCTGTTTTTCTGGTTTTCACTTAGTTCTTGCTCTTCCTTAGTTCTTACTTACTGACCATAGCCTGCTTTTAGTCCTTGGCTTGGTCTAGCCTCCCAAAGTTCCACCATTTGCACATAGATTGTTATTTATGACCCAGCCACATCCATGAACCTCTTCTCTCTCCAGCACTTGCAAACACATGAATGCTCTAATAGAAGGCTAGAGACAGACCCCTAGTCCTGTTTTTCATCATTAATATTTTTCTTTTATATCAGCATTTCCTGGTCCTTTACCATCTTCTTTAGTTTCTTGCTGATAGGTTCCCTATATTGTACAATTTCCAGGAATGATGTGATATATATACATGCATACATATATGTGCACATACTAATATATGTGTTTGTGCATGCTCATACATATGCCATGTACTGTGTGTATGTGTGTTTGTAAAGCTTTGGCTTTCCATGCTGTTTTTAAAATCAGTGATTTTATGTTTCTGCTTACTTTTTTCATAGTCTCTTCCTTTTCTTTCACTTTATAGGTATAATTCTCAGAATGTCAAAATCTGTCTGGCTATTATACATGAGAAATTTTCTCACTGAGAAAAGACCAATTACCTTTTCTTTGAACTGAGTTTTATCTATGGTTCTGAAGACTACACTGTAGTTTTAATCTCTTCTTCACTCCTGCCAGGTCATAGAAGAAAGATTCAAGTCAATTCTGGAGGTCTGCAAGAAATGTTCCTTCACAATAGAACTCACAAGCTTAAATATATTACTAGAGCTTAAAACAACCTCCCTCATTCAGAAGGAAGCAACTCACATATACTTCAGTCTGCACATACGCATCTGCCTCAGTTTTGGAATAGCTTAACTGTTCTACCTGGACATTTTATTAATATACTAGAGGCTTGGTGCATGAAAATTCATGCACTGCAGGGGGGTCCTTTAGCCCAACCTGCCTCCTCTCACAGTCCGAGAACCCTCAGGGGCGGGAGGCTACCGGGTGATCAGGGAAGGCGACACTCCATCACACCTCTGCTGCTGCCACTACTGCCAGCGTAAGCCTCAGCCGGCCCTGGTTACCTGAGCCTCAGGCGGCCCTGGAAAGCTGGGCAGCCATCATCCAAGGCTTGTCTACACCTCAGGCCAGCCCTGGGCAGCTGAAGGGCTGAGGAGACTGGTCACTGCCGTCTTGTGGCTATCGGTGCCACCATCTTTGAAGGTGGGACAGTCAATTAGCATATTCCCTCCTTATTGGCTGTGGGCGCTGCCATCTTTGCAATGACGTGAGGGTAAATTAGCATATTCCCTCTTTATTAGATAGTATGCATAAGACCACAACAGAAAGGGTCATGAAATGAGACATTGCAACTCTAAGCCAGCCCTCAGGACCTATATAGATGATAGATAGAAAGATAGAAAGATAGATAGATAGATAGATAACGAGCATTCTATTGAAAGAGCAGGCGATAACATCTGCACTTATCATCTGTCTTATACTTGGGTTCATTGACACAGGGTTTACTTACGTTCTCTCTTCATTGTTAAGCCAAAACCAACCAGGAGAAGGCAGTACAGGCTAAACAACGGAAGTTTAAATTATCTTTAAAGTGAAAAAAGGAATAACCTGATACAGAGTCTTTATAGCATAAACCTTTTGTTGAGAACTATCTCCATACTATCCTTATCTGCTACACAACTTAACTTTCTCTCTCACATCTATAACTCTTCACTTACTCCTACCAATTTGTCCAGTCCTCCTTATACATTAAAATACACATAATATAGACACTTGTAAAACATCCAGATGTTAAAGTTTCTCAATCCTGCCTTAACTTCCTCAACTTTTTTTTCTACCATTATTACTTAAGGCAAAGTTTCCTCTTTAGAGAGCATTTTTAAGAGCCCTTGATGCTCTTGAATGACAAGACATACTTGTCATGAGTCCTCAAGGCCACTTCCTTTGCTGCTCAAATACAAAACACTGAGTACATCTAAAAGAGGTCAGTTTCTTGCTGAATACGGAACATTCTTCTCTAAGGACACTAGGAAGTGAATAAAGCCTGCTCAGTGAAGATCAGAAGGATTTGAACTACAACCCCAGATCATGGCTTGCTGAGAATCCATTCCCTACACTGCATGAGGGGGCAGAGCAACATCTCGTCTGTGTTCTTTCCACAGGACGCTGGAGAGAAAGGAACAAGTTGCTCTCTGGACATCTATGCAAATGCAAAGTAGCATGAGCTTTCTTCATCATTAAGCCACATTTCCAAGCATTCTTGGTTGAATTTTCTGGAATGATTATTACCACACTATCCCAAGCAAAAATATTAAGTTGCTAACTTGGGCTTTTATGCCTGCTATCTACAACTCATTCTTTAATGCCACCTTTATTCTTTAGTGCACACGGGGCTCCACATTGACCCCAACTGGCCAGAGTTTTCCTATTGTTACCCTTTCAGATAGAAACTTGCTTTTAGTTCGATCTCTCTATGTGAACAGTATCAGGGTTTCTATACATGAGGACACATGATCTCATTATACTACTTCAAAACACACTCACCTTATAAGAGATTTTTGAACACTTTTCATTGCTAGCTAGAACTTTAATTTCAATTTTCTGTATGATCACCAAACCTGGTGAAGGCCTGAACCAAAGAGCAAACTTGAAATCTCATTTGCATCTTAGATGATGAGGCTAAAACTAGGGACAAGCTTTCCTTTTCTTAGGCCAACCCATGATCTTAATCCTCTACGTCTTATACTCATTTTTGTGTTAAGAAAAAGTGAGCAAGGACATGGAAAAGAGAGTCCTCATTTTAAAAGTTTTATGAAATATATTAAACATGCAGATAAAAAGAGCAATAGAATGAATTCCTATGTACCGATTACCCTTTTTTTATCAAATATTTACATTCCAATTTTGTTTCAGATTTACTTTTAAAAAAATAATATATTAGCTAGAATTAAGCCTTCCCATTTACACTTCCCCATTCTTCTCTTTACTTTCCTCCAAAGAATAAATCTCAATCATGAATGATTCTATATATTGTTCCATATTTATAACCATAGACATTATTTAATTTTTAATATTGTTCTGCAGTTAAACATTTACAGAGATTAAATATATATAAATATATATACATATATATAATTTTATAAATAGCATTTTCACTCAACATTCCATTTTTTAAACATCCATATACTAAGCAGCGGGTATAACTCTAATTTATTCATCTCCTCTGGGTGAGCTTCAGATATGGCCCCTCTCTGACAATATGGTTCTCACAACATACTGCAACAGCATATGTCCAAGGAGCACTCACAGCAATGGACTCATCAGCTACCTCGTTCTGTTCCTTATACTCTAGCAAATGCTGCCCTAAATCATACTGACTTTTTTGGCCTCCATTCCACATTGGTGACTCATTCTGAGCTCATGCCAATGATAATTCTCAAGTGTTTTTTACCTGTATCCCTGTTAAGCCCTGGCATTCTCAGCCTTCATTTTAACGGTTCTTATTTTATTCAACTATAGGACATTACATCTGTACCCATTAAGTTTTATTTGTTTCAGCCTGCTGAAAATACTTTGTTTCTTGATTCTCTCAATATACTGGAATTTGTTAGGACATTACATAATCTGTGCACTATATTTGTCTTCATCAAATTCATTGATTAAAATCTACTTTGTGGTCTGGATAAGGAGCTTTGTGTTATACTCACAGACACATTTTTTTTCAAATTCATATTTTCAAAAGGTCATTTGAGTCATAAGGTCAGATCCTCTGACTCTAAATCCATCTAAATGTGACAGTACAACCTTACATTTCTTCATCTTGACAACAAGGATATCATGGAAAACTTGGTCAAATATCTTTATAAATTTCATATAGACTATATCTATTTTTTCTGTAACCTTAACAAATAAAAAATGGAGCTATTTACTGATAGAATATTCCCAATGATCCTATATTAGATATATTTTATTTTGCTGTGCACCTTTATCATGACTCTCCATCTACCTTTTAAGTTGTAAGTTTTAGAATTTTGCTTAGTATCTAAAATTGACATACTGGTTTACAGATGAAGGGATTCACTTCTCTTTCTCTTTAACAGGAAATGAACTTCACTTGTAGAAAAGATGTAGCAGGTCAATGTTCCTCCTGGCAACTAGGAAAAAACACACACAAATTACAAAAATCGTATGTTTAAATATATCAGAAATCTGTGGAGTCAGTGAGGACTAAAACTACAACTTCATATTCTAACAAGCCTTTGCTGGAAGAGTAGACAATTAATTACCAGCCATTTTATTTCCTGGGGTCATTTAACAACATGGAAATCAGCACAAGGATTGAGATTGGCTCTCAAAGAGGGACTATAAAGGGAAAAGAGAAGGAAGTTGTGAAGTCAGAGGCTTCATAGCTGCTGACATGTATTAGGAACTAGGGAAGTCCCAGATACGAGGTCAGTTTTTGCCACAGGTCCGTTGTGATTTGAGGCAGCACAGGAGGCTGGAGAGACTAAGCTGGAAAAGCAGTTTTGTATTCAAAACCTGCAATGTGCAAATTGAACCCTCTTAGTATGTCAATGCTAAGGAGATAGCGATACATAGTAACTTTAAAATATTCTAACACAGTCTGAACACAGACCAATTCATGACTAGATTGAAGTGGGGTGCCCTTCAAACTTCCTTCCTAACAGAATACAATGCGGACCTTCTTTAATGAAAATAGCATCATCTACACTCTCCATGATTCTTTTATACACATTACCTGTCATAAAATAGAAAATAGCTAGGTACATGTAGAGTTAGAAAAATGTACCTAATAATCAAAAGGGAAAAAAAGAAAATAATTCAGAGATTAACCAAAATAAACACTTAAAAATACTTTTATGAAACAAGCAATAAAATAAAAAGGTAACCTACAGAATGGGAGAAAATATTGCAAACCATGTATATCTGATAAGAGATTAATATACAAAACACACGAAGAATTCATATAAATCCATAACAAAAAATAATCCAATTTAAAAATGGGCAGAAAAATTGAACAGATATAGTTTCAAAGAAGACCTACCAATGGCCAGGTACATAAAAAGATACTCAGCATCACTAAATCCTGCTGTTTTTGACAACATGGGTGGATCTTGAGGGCACTGTTAAGTGAAATAAGTTAGACAAATAAAGACAAATACTCTATAATATAACTTATATGGGATTGGGTAAAGTAAGCTTACAGTTGCTTGAATTGAAAATAATACAATAATTAATAAATATAATACAAGAATAAATTATTTTGTATATTTACCACTGTAAACCTACTTTTGCCCCATTCTGTATATGAAATCTAAAAACACAGATAGTAAAATCGTGGTTACCAAGAACTGGGGGTTGGTTGAACAGGGGGAGAGCAAAGAGGGTAAAGGATTCACACTTACGGCTATAAAATGTATACTTTCTAGGGATCTAATGTAACAGCATAGTGATTATAGCTAATAACACTGAATTATATACCTAAAAGTTGCTAAGAGACTAGGTCTTAAATGTTCTCACCATAAAAAGAAAATATTTATGTAACATGAGGAAAGTGTAAGATAAAACTGCAGTGGTAATCATTTTGTGGGAATGTATAAGCATATCAAATCAATAAGTTATATACTTTAAATTCTACAATGTTATCTGTCAATTATATCTCAACTAGAGGCCCAATGCATGAAATTCATGCATGGGGGAGGGGGGTATCCCTCAACCTGCCTGTACCCTCTCCAGTTGGGACCCCTCAAGGGATGTCTTTCTATCCATTTAGGCCTGGTAGGATCGGGCCTAAATGGGCAGTTGGACATCCCTCTTACAATCCAGGACTGCTGGCTCCCAACCGTGAGCCTGCCTGCCTGCCTGATTGCCCCTAACTGCTCCTTCCTGCCAGCCTGATCACTCCCTAACCACTCCCCTGCCAGCCTGATCGATGCCTAACTGCACCCCTGCAGGCCTGATCACCTCTAACTGCCCTCCCCTGCAGGCCTGGTCACCTCTAATTGTTCTCCCCTATAGGCCTGGTCACTCTTAACTGCCTCCCCTGCAGGCCTGGTCACCCCAAACTTCTCTCTGATGCTGGCCTAATCACCTACAATTGCCTTCCCCTGCCTGCCATCTTATGGTAGCCATCTTTGACCACTTGGGGACAGCCATCTTGTGTGCATGGAGTAACAATCAATTTGCATATTACTCTCTTATTGGATAGGATAAAGCTGGAAGAAATGAGTGAATAATTTTCAAAAGCTCATATACATCTACCAAAATAGATTCAGAATCATAAAGTAGTCTCAAGAAATTTCAGAGGACTGAAATCAAATTAACTATATGCTCTGATCACACTGGAATGACAATGAATCACAATGAAGTAAGAGCAATAATAACTAGCATGTGCCATGCAGCTAAAGCAGTGCTTAGGGAAATTTTTTATCTTTAAATTGATATATTAGGAGGAAAGTTGAGAATGAATGATCTAAGCTTCTAACTTAAGGATCTCTCTAAAAAAAATAGCAATATTAAACTTAAAGGAAGTAGAGGGAAGCCTATAGTAAAAACAAGAGCAAAAATCAATAAACAAAAATGAGACATAAGATAGAAAATTAACAAAGCCAAAGTTCTTTCTTTGAAAATATTAATGGAAGTCATCAATATCTAGTAAGATCAATTTAGGAAAAAGAGAGAGAGAATGAATACAAATTACCAATAGGAATTTGTATTCATTCTCCAATTCATATACCAATTAGGAATAAAAGACAGACTTTGTAACAAATCTTACACATTAAAAGCACAATAATGGAATATTGGAAGCAACCTCATGCTAATGAATTTGATAACATAGATTACATGAGAAAATTTTTTGAAAAATAGTATTTACCAAAACTTATCTAAGAAGTAATAGGAAATTCTTTAGTTTAATATCTATTAACATAATTGAGCTAATAAACAAAAGCATTCCCTCAGAGAAAATTCCAGGCCCAGATGTCATCCCTGATAAATTCTATCATAAATTTAAAGAAGAAATATTACCATTTCTACACACACTTTCCAGAATCAGAGGAGGAAATACTTCCCAACACATTTTATGCAACCAGCTTAACCTGATACAAAAATATGACAAGATAAAAAGATTACAAGCTGATATCCCTCATGAATATCAATGAAAAATCTTCTATAAATTATTAGCAAAGTGAATCCAGCAATGGATAAAACATCAGGACAAGTGGGCACTCCATAGTTGCAGTCTCTCTCTGCATGTTCTAGACTGTAGCTTCCTTCAATCTTTAATGCCAACCATAGAAGTCGCAATTTCTAATTTGGGGCTATCTTTAGGTCACTTCTTTAGTGACACTGTATCCTCTATTTAAAATATACAGTATGGCCTGTTTCCTCATTAAACCCTAACTGAAAAGCAGTCATATAAGAAGGTATACTTTCCTTCATCTTTGATACTAAGCATATAATTCTTCCTCTACCCCAAATACCATCTACTGCCTCTATTCCCCAAACTCCTCATACACAGAGCTCACCAGCTAATATCTACATCTTCCTTTGAATTTAGCCTCAAGGGCATGTTCTCAGGAAGTCCTACCTTCCTAATATTCCATAGCACCCTGTGTGTGCTCTCATCATAACCCTTAGCACACTGAATTATCTATTAACTTGTTACTATAGAGATAGATAAATAGACGACAGATATATATATATATATGTATATATGTATATATCTCTATGTAATAAATATAGATCATCTATGTAGATATACAGATATATCCTAGACATTCTAGAATATATAGATACTAGAGGCCCAGTGCACAAAATAGTGCACCAGTGAGGCCCCATCTCCCAGCCCCCTGATATTCATGTATTTTTGTGTATGTATGCATATTGTGTTTTTTTGTTTTGTTTTTTTGTTAATCCTCACCTGAGGACATTTTCCATTGGTTTTTAGAGTAGAAGGGAAGGCGAGAGACAGAGAGAAAACATGGATGTGAGGAAGACACATCAATTGGTTGCCTTCTGCACATACCCTGACCAGATAGGACTGACACAGTGCCAACCGCAGAGCCGACTGCTGGTAGGCCACTAGGGCTGAGGCATTGAGCATATGGCCATTTTCTGGTTCTGCTTCCACTTCTGGTAGAGGTACCGCTTGTAAGAGATGCCGATGTAGTGACCACTTTCTGTCTTGATCTTCTTCTTGTCCTCCTGTCCCTACTGTTCCACAAACTACTGTTTCTTCTGGTTCCCCTTGAGATGCTTCTGGCCCCTGGTTCTGAGCATCATCCCCCATCAGATCGAGGCAGTGTCAGCCACTTCCTGCTCAAAGGCGCTCCTGTCCTCACCAATGCTCAGTCCCAGTTCACTGTCAAAGTCCTTGGGTCAACAGGGGACATAGAAATCCTGGTCCAGTGGCCAGGCCTTCTTCTTCTGCCTCTAGACTCCCGACTCAGGTCCTGATTACTGCAGTTTCTGTCCCACAACTTCTGTGAAGACGTCATCCCTGCTCTCTCCCTCCCTCTCCATCCTCCTCCTTGCCTTCCTCCTACTCATCCCCAGGCTGCTCTGCCCGCCATGTGGGGCAGCTTTGGGGCTGGGCCAGCCAGGCCATTCTGCTGCTCCTGCTGGCTCTGCTGGAAGTTGGAAGTTGGTGATTGCCTTGCAGTCCTTCTGCTGCTTGGCCCATCACCTGGATGCTCAGGTCCCAGCTGGAGGCATTGATTTTAAAGATAGTTATACTGCTTGATGCTGTTCACCAGCCTCAGCAGCTGAAGCTCCTCCTTCTTAAAGCTCAAGCTGAAGAGGGGATGCAGGCCCAACCCCTCTAGCTCCTTGGCCGGTTTGGTAGACTCTGGTGAGGGCATCAGCCTCAAGCACACATACTGTTGCTGAGTGTTGTCGGCCATGCAGCCCAGGCCCTGCAGCTCCAGCCATGCCTCCAGGGTGTTCTGCAGGTCATAGTCCTCATCATCCATCATGCTCTGTGGCACCTTGCCCAACAATGCCATCCACACTGACTGCACCTGAAAGCTCCTTATAGGGGTGGGTGAGGGTGAGGACACGGCTCAGGAACAAGTGCAGGTCCAGCAAATAGGGAACCTCATCTGGGGCCACCAAGGAGTAGGCTGTGCCACTTTGGCCAACCTGGGCCACACGACCCACATGGTACAGGGGAGAGCAGTTAGTGGATCAGTACAGCAAAGGAGAGCAATTAGGGGGATCAGGCCAGCAAGCAGGTGAACAGTTAGGAGCTAGCTGTCCCAGATTGTGAGAGGGATGTCAGACTGCCAGTTGGCTGAGAAGCTGAAGTTGATGACATCCAGCAGAGGGATGTCCAGGCCCTGGGTTCCAGGTCGGTCATGATGAAGGTGGAGCACTTGCCTAGGGTGAGCTTGGGCAGGTTGAACTTGGCCAGGTTGGAGATAGATATGGGTGCAGCTCACCTGCTGGAGTGGCCTCACCCCATGGAGGCCAAGCTGCCAGGAGGAGGCATACGCTCAATGCCTAAGCACAGGGTGTAAGGAGGGGCACTCAGGGGTTGGCCAGATCTTTGGTTGGCTACACAGTATGCATCATAGTGACTGGTCCTTCTGCTGTTCAGCCAATTTGCATATTAGCCTTTTATTATATAGTATATTATATAAAATAAGTAGAGGCCTGGTGCACAAAAATTCATACACTGGGGTCCCTCAGCCCAGGCCTGCTCCCTCTTGCAATCTGAGACCTCTCAGGTAGGGTCCCTAGGCCTGGTGGTTGACCAGAGCCTATCGAGGTTTTTCTTCCCCTGGCTGCTGGCAGCTGGCCCCACCCCCACCGCTGCCACTGCTTGCCATCTGTGTGGCGCTGCGCCCCCGTCGCACCCCCTCCCCCCCATTAGTCACCTCACTCTGCAGGTGACAGGCATGGGATGCAGTCACTTGGCTGCCCTGGGCCTCCCTCTGCAGGGCAATTGCTGGCCAACCTGTCTATCTGCCACAGTGCAGCAGCCCCACCTGCATCTTGGGCCTCTCTCTTTATTTTTTTAAGTAAGAGTAATGTTTACTGAGCAATACAAGACTGAGTACTATGAAGGGTTTACCAGGATAGAAATGCACCCCACCCCTTCCCTTGCCACACCCAACACCCAGAGACTACAGTACTTAGAAGCTTAATCTGGCTGAAAAAAAATGAAGAAACATCAGTTGAGCTATCAGCTGTTAAAGTGTGTATATATATTTTTGGGATACCCTGTATATAATAGTCAGGAGATCTCAAAGTCCTTCGTATATCCTGGCATTTGATAGGACACAGGATGTTGAATGTGTAGAAGGAGGAAGGAAAGACTTGCTCCCAACTCTAGACCTCAGGCCAGTGGAAATGCTACAATATTAAATACCTGGATTCATTAGGCTTGCACCGTTTATAGCTAATTCAGAAATCAGGCTTTTAGAGACATAGAAGTACTAATTCATTAACAGTTTTATGTTAGCATTTGAAATATGCCTGTTCATTTAATGCAGCTTTGTGCAATATAAAAATACCTACCAATATAAATGTTCAAACAAAAAGCCCACAGTCACAGCCATAATTACAATTAAATGAATGAGGTCAAAATTAATTTCTACTCGCTGAGCATAAATTGTTCATCAATCTGGACAAGTGGGAAGGCACTGGCTATTTCCCAGGCTGCACAGGCATCAGACAAGTTGTCAGTTACTGACTTGCAGTGGGGCCCTGCTCACCACCACGCTTGCCCTGCCACATGGGAGAGAAGGGAATCCAGCTAGAGAGGCTCTGGGCTTGGCAGCTGCTGTTCAGAGCATGATGCTGGTTGCAGAAGAAATGTATTAGCCCAGCCCAAGTCCTCCCTCTCAGTGAGAACCTCCTTCACTACCTCTACCCAGTGACCTAACACACTCTTGCTGGTTGTTTGTATGGCTTCCTTGACATGTGGATGTCCTTGGGTTGTTATTTTCCTGCTGAGTGCTTAGATTATGGCTCCCAAGTCTTTTCCCCGCACCTCACCTTCTCCAAAGAGGAATCTATTAAGCAGTTAAAGACAATTGATGAAAGCACACTAAAGGGCCACCATCAAGATGCTCAATAGAGATGATAGCCAGGGCAAAAAGAGATGAGAGAAGCTGGGCAAAGGCCCCAAGCCAGAAGGCATCCTCTCCTCCATCAGACCCTCCCCACTCCGTTCAGATGCAGTATTTGTACTTGGATGTCAAAAATAACTTCTATAAATGCTATCCCCAATATAAATAAGGCCTCAACCTTATTTTCCCCCCACAGAGATACAACACTTACTAGTATTGTAGTCTGCTAGTGCATAAAGTGTTGTGTGTTTACTTCTGTAATAGCTTTTCCTCTCTAAACTCTAAGCTTCATGAAGGCAGAGTTTGTCTGTACCGATACTTTTAGGCCTGGCACATAGAAGTCCTCAGTATTTGCTGAGTAAATGGATGGATGTGTGAGGTTCTAAGGGATCCTTGCAGCACAGCCTTAGTGGGGCCTTTGATGGGAAGTTCTGAGAGGCTAATTGGGATACAGATGTGGTTGAGGGGCCCTTTTGGGGAGACACCTTTCCTTCCTAGCAACAAGAGTGTCTGGCGTTAGGACCAGATGAGATAAATTAAAGATCTAACTATCCAAGGATTTTCCCAAGATAGTTAGGTTTCTTTTTGGCTTGTATATCCCAGGTCACAATACAGGGAAAGAGGTGAGAATTCAGGGTAGAAGCTCGAGTAAGGAATAAAGAAAGCGCACTTGCTTGGAACATCCCCTGTATATGTTAAGATTCTGCATTTGGAGCATGGAATATAGGAGATTTGACTTACCCAACTAAATTTATTTATCCAAATAAAGCAAGTTTCTTGAGGGCAGGAAAGGCCTTCCTTAAATCACTTTATTTAATCATTGTTTACTCCCATAAAAAGTATCTTATCTAATAAAGAGGAGATATATTAATTGACTCTTATGCGGTCACAAAGATGGCGGCACCCATAGCTAATAAGGAGGGAATACGCTAATTGACTGCCATGCCTTCAAAGATGGCGGCACCCACAGCCACAAAATGGTGGCACCCAGTTCCCTCAGCCACCATCAGGATGGCGGGCACACGACAAGGCTTGGTCCACCCCCAGGCAGGCCCAGCCACTCTGCACACCTGCCATGGGATTTCCCTAGTAACCTCAGCCCGTCAGCCACCCAGGGCAAGCCCAAGGCACAGGATATTGGCTGCCCAGCCATTCAGGCTGGCCCAAGGTGCAGGTGAGCCTTGGATGGCTCAGGTGCTGGTTGCAGAAGAAATGTATTAGCCCAGGGCTAATTAACCAGGGCTGGCCAAGGCTTGCACTGCCAGCAGTGGTAGCAGCAGAGGTCTGATGGGGCATCGACTTACCCTGATCACTGGGTTGCCTCTCACCCCTGAGGGCTCCCAGACTGTGAGAGGGGGCAGGCCAGGCTGAGGGACTCCTCCTCCAGTGCATGAATTTTCATACACTGGCCTCTAGTATATGTATAATTATACATGTAATATCTATTATATAAGTACTCATTTCAATATAACTTAGATATTTCAACTACCTTTACCTCAAGGTATTTCTATGGGCTCAGAAGCAAGGGTGACTAAATGACCAGAGATGTTCCAGGAAGAACTTAGCCTGGACTCAGACAGGAGCTCCCCCAGATTATTAGAAGCACCTGACAATTCAGGGACTGCCTGCCACTGCCGTTCCCATGGAAACAGACATTGTATCTTAGAAACATAGAGTGTGAGAGCTTAAACTAATCATTGTAGCGCAAAAAAGATAAAAAATAACATCCTATTTTCTTCTCATAGTGTGGAAATGGTGATTAGGTTCACAGACCCTGATCCCTTTTCCCGGGAGGAGGTTTTGTTGAAATAGAGATAGACTTACATCCCATTAAAACTTCTTTTGTACCTGTTCATTGCAAGCTACACCAATACCGCTTCCCACTAACACTTCAAAACTCAGTAAGATCCCAATCCAAGAATTAAGGAGGAATTACAATGTTAAACCAAACAGCCCGATATGTACCATTTATTTTGCACCCTATACTATATGCATTGCTCAAAATGGAAGCCTGTTACCTAATGTCCAAGCCTTCATGTTGTTTGTGTTCATTAAATCAGCACTCTTTGGGAATGCTCATTTTTACACAACATACATAATTTCTCAGTATCTTTATGTGCTTTAACCGAGCCATTAAGATTATAGATAAAACTTTGATCAGGCCAAACATAGAGGCCTCCCTAAACTTAATGTACATTAAGAGTTTAATTGTACTTATTAGTTTCTGACTCTGTGATTCTAAAGAGAATACACTGGAGTTTACGGATAAAATATGGTTTATAGGCAAGCTTAACTAGCCAACATCTGCACTGCATAAAATGAAAGGCTTGCCATTTATTTCCATTAATGCCACTTGTATAAGAGTAAAACAAGTCATGCTGACCCTAATTTCATAGACTGAACAAGGGACAAATTGTAAATGTGTGTTTCAATCAAGGGAATAGAATTCTCTGGAATAAAGGTACTTCAAATCTAAGACTAAGGTTACATCATTCTTTTCCACTGAATTGTGGAAAATAGACCAGCTTCTGGTGCCTTGGATGCAACAAGAGAAAATGGAACACAATTTTTTTTTAATTTAGATAAGAAGAAAACTCATTTATTTACTCTTTTCCTCACCCCAACTCCAGTTCACGCACACATCCTTTGAACCACCAACAACCAACCCTTGACACTCACCCCCAGGAGCAACAGTGACTATGACTTCCATCTCTCTTTACCACTAAACCTCATTCAGGCAGCTATAGAATTGACAAATATTCTGTATTAAAAAAGTGCTGCCCTAGCCAATTTGGTTCAATGGATAAAGCGTCGGCCCTGGAAAGAAGGGTCCCAGGTTCAATTCTGGTCAAAGGATTGTACATCATTGCAGGCTCGATCCCCAGGCCCCGGTCAGAGTAGTGTGGGAGACAACCAACTGACGTGCCTCTCTCACAATGATGTTTCTCTGTGTGTATCTCCCTTTCCTTCCACTCTAGCTAAAAAAATAAAATAAAATAAAGTCAATGGAAAAATATCCTCGGGTGAGGAGTAACAACAACAAAAAAGTGTCTTTTTTGGTTTATTTCATTTTGCTAAGTATTATTTATGTTCATATATATCCTTAACATACTGAACAGTTTGATTTACATTATAGTACACGTTCTTTGCAATGAAGGAGAAATATTTAATTTCTATCCAACACTATAGAGGGTTGTTTCATAAAACATACAAATATATCCAGTTATGATATTATCAAATGTGAGATAAGTAGTTGATGCTTTAAAAGACTTAAAATTCTGGTCAATTTCTTTATAAATGTTTAAGACTATCCTATATAATAAGAGGGGAATATGCTAATTATCCATATCCTCACAGCCTACCGACAGACCACGTAACAACCGGATTACAGATCTGCAGGAGGGTGGGGGAGTGAACTACAAGCAAACGGCAGAGAGCTACACGAGGAGGCAGGGCAGCAAACTATGAGGGGGTGGGGGAATGGGGAGAGCCACAGGAGGGCAGCAGCGACCCACTGGTGCATGGATTCATGTGCAGGGCTACTAGTTTTAGTAATATTTGAAGAACTAGTTGGGATTTTTATATGGGCTAGGCACATATTATTACTTCCTCATTTAAAATAATGAGATATGAGCTCCCGGTAATAAAACATTTTCAAGAATGGCAAATATTTCAAAATGTTCACATTGATAATATACTGTATAAGTTATTAAATAAATAATTTTTGTCCTTTATGATTTTCTGTTTTAGAGCACTCCCATATTAAATGATTACTTTAGAATTACAAAAAATAATGTTTTTTAAATGTATAGAACAAAAGCTTTGAAATAATTTTCACTTATATTGTTGGTTGTACATATTGTTGGTGTTATTCTTCTGGAACTATTGTGTGTATGAGGGAAAGGAGTTGGAAATGTAGGTTTTACACATTCATGTGAACACTCTAGGCCTGAATTTAAATTTGGAACATCACTATAAACTCTAATTTTAAACTCTAGTTTTGTTCATGAAAAATCCTAGTAATAAGACTAACCAGGGAAACCTGAGCACCTTTGATGTCCATACTAGGGTCTCCAAAAACTATTAGGAAAAGACACATTACCCACAGACATCACACAGTTAAAATAAATGAAAAGGAAAGGTACAGATGAGAAAAACCCACATAGCTAATAAACATGAAAAGTTGTTCAACCTTAATCAGGAATGTACGAAAAGAATAACATTTAATACTCATCGCTGAGGGAAAAAATTTATCTGACAATAAAAAATGGTGGCAAAGGTATGAAGCAACAGAATTCTCACACACTGCTGGTTTTGGTTTAATGATTTTAAAAAACTTATTGAGATACAATTCACATATTCTACAATTCACCCATTTAAAGTGTAAAACTGAAGAGTTTTTAATATACTCACAGATTATGCAACTATCACTATACTATATTTGGGGACATTTTTATCACCTTAAAAAAAGTCCATAACCTTTAGCTGTCACTCTCCTATCCTTGCAGCCTCCCTTTCTGACCCAACTACTCCTCCACCTTGTCTCTGTGTATTTCCCTTAGATGGAATCATTTTATAGATGGAATCAAATATATGGAATTTTGTGACTATCTTCATTGTTGTAAAACGCAGCAATACTTCATTACATTTTGTGACCAAATAATATTCCCTTTCACAGAGATACCTCATTTTGTTTACCATACATCCATTGATGGACATTTGGGGGTTGATAAACTGGCTATTATGAATAATGCTGCTATAAACATGCACATACAAGTCTTGTATGGACATGTTTTTATTTCTCTTATGTACGTACCTAGGAATGGAGTTGGAAGGTCATATGGAAACTCCATGTTTAATCATTTGAGGAAGTGCCGCACTGTATTGACAAAGAGGCTGCACCATCTTACAATCCCACCAGCAATGTATAAGGGTTCCAATTTATTGGCATCCTTGCCAACAGTTATTATTTGACTTATTGATTCTAGCATATATATATATACAATTCATCTAATTACTCATACCAATTAATCTAATTGGCTAATCAGATGCTAGTCTATGTATCACAGGGACACAGTGAAATAGGGGAAGAGGCAACCTAACAGAACTCTCTTTATAGGAAACAATTTCAGAATCAGAGAGGCATTTCCCTCTACCAAGTACTAATAGGAAGAATGAGAAAAACAAACAAACCCTGCTCACAAGCTACCTCCAAGAGAAATAAACACACGCATGCATACTCAGCTTGAATTTTCTCCGCATATTTGCAAACATGGTTCAACGTATCTATTGATATATTGGTCTTGTCAGTTGTCATTCATTTTGACCCAAAACTGGGAATTCTAATCTTGTTATTGTTTGAACCTCCTCCCCACACCTGCATAGAACATCCACTCCAGGAATTTCCATTTTTTTCTCATGAGTTTTTAATGCTCAGTAATAAAAAGTAGGTGTTCTCCTGACTGCATTCAGCAAAAAATCTGAAAGCTTCAGTGTGGGCAATCTCTACACAGCAAAATGAAGCATTGAAGGGATCGTCACACATTTTTAAGAACACTCACAAGGGAATGTCCCATTTGCAGTTGAACTGTGACAAATAAATCATTTTCTAAATGTCACAATCTTAGACTTAATGGGGTGAAACACATGCAAAATGGATAGGGAAAGCAACCAATTCTACCGCCCTCAGAACCAATACCCCCCCCTCCCAACAATTGAGGCATAAATAAATACTTTGCAAAAATTATTTAGAAAGCTCAGATGCATACAGATAAAATGTGGCTTGCCATGCAAAATGCTGTTTGGCAAACTTGCTGCTGGGTAACACAGCACAGCCAGAAATAGCTGTATGGTTGAAAGATCAGTAATTCATCACCAAAAGACAGACCAAAAATTACCCAGCCATATAGCATTCTAAATTTAACTACTAAAAGAACAAACCAAAGAATATAGCTTTTTAAAAAGATAGAGGGAAAGAAATAATAAAATTAATTCATTGTTTGCATGGCCCTTGGTGAACTTGAGCAAACCCACCATTTCCAAAGAGCATAAGTTGTACTTGTTTATGTTTTCGTGACTGCAGGTAAAATCATAGAAGAGTCGGCAAAAGATTCAAGAGAGAAAGAACCAAGCTCTCTGTCCTGTTGATTCTGTATTCTCAGAACCACATACCAAGTGTGGTACAAATTAGGTGCTCAGTAACTATATCTCCCCATCCATTTATTTTTAACTTAAAGCCAGACCTGGTCTGTCCGCTGCCACGCTCTCCCCCAACATCTCCTCCTCTGCCCTCTCTGCTTCAGCTACATTCACAGCCTGCTGGTAGCCAGGCATGGGAGCAAACTCCCATCTCAGGGTTACTGCACTTACTCTGCTTGCAGAAACCGTGTGGCTTTTCTCAGCCATTCAGATGTCTTTTTCTCAGAGAGGCACCCCTCAACAGCCCCTCTAAAAGATCAATGCCCTCCCACCCACCAAATTACTCAATCTCTTTATCTTATTTTATTCTTAGCCACACTAATCACTCTCCATACTATACAGCTTATATTTTATATTGAACACCCCCGCTATAATATGAGTTTCATGAGGACAGAGACTGATTTGCTAACTGAAATTCTTTGAAAACTAAATATCTGGCACCAACATTGGTTGAATGATTGCAATGACTATGTAGGATGTCAAGGGACTACTACACTTATCACTTCCTTAAGTTACAGAAATGTCCAACCACCATGCTGTATACCTGAAACTAATATAATATTGAATGTCAATTGTAACTGGGAGGGGGGGGAATTTAAACATTACTTGAATGAATGGGTGGGTAAACTTTTTTGGTATCACTATATTTCAGAACTCTATAAACTTTTTTGGTATCACTATATTTCAGAACTCTATAAACTCTATAAACTGTGAAGTTAGATTGTATTTTTTAATTCAACCTAAGAATCTCTTCCTATTGATAGCAGATTTAATAATGAGCATTTGTGAGATCATCGATAAAATTGGATTAATTTTGCCATCTTATTTTTAACTATGAAATTTATTTGTTTTTCTTTTTATCCTTTCCAAAATTTGGGGTAGATTGAAATTTTTATTTTCCTCCCCCACTTATTTGAAATTTTTTTATTTTCTTCCCCTGATTTATTTTTTTCTTTATAAATGAATTTTTCTTTCTTTCTACAGATTACAAGAGCAATATATGATTATTTTATTATTGAATATATGATACAACCCAAAGATGTGATAGTAATCAAAATTCTAAGATGACCCCTAATTCCCCAACCCCTGGTGCATATGCCCTGGATAATGCCCTCCTGAGTATGTGCAGAACCTGTGACTATGATGCAATAATCACTTTTTGGATTTGGTTGCATTAAACGGCAAAGGTAATGGGATAGTCATTCTAGTGATTATGTGACATTATATAATAGTCTGTCTTTGTGGTCTGAAAAAAAAAATCATCCAGACAGCTCAGAAAAGTAAACTGCCATGTTGTAAAAGGGCTAGGACCTGGGAAAATCCTCTAGGAGCTAAGAGCAAACTCTGGCAGACATCCAGCAAGAAAAGGGGACTTCAGTTGTACAATCACAAGTAACTACATTCTGCCAATTATCTGAATAACCTTGAAAGAAAACCCCAACCTCCAGATGAGAATCCAGCTGGGTGACACTTAGATCTTGGTCTTGTTAGATTGAGCAGAGAACCCAGATATACCATGCCCAGACTTCTGATCTATAAAATGAATCCATAGAACAAATAGATGGTTATTGTTTTAAGTCACTAAGCCCATGGTAATCTGTTATGCATCAATCATAACTAATATGAATATCTATAAGATTTTTGGCCTGAGCAACGGGAAGAATAGACCTGTGGTTAACCAAGATGGGGAAGAATATAGAAGATGGATTGGTACACATCTCCTCATCCAATAGGTGAGATATGGGGGCAACTTTAGGAAAGATGACACAGAATCCTCACAAACCTGGAAGAGACAAAGAGGAACAAATAAGTGTCTATTGTAAAATTCTATCCATAAAGCTTTCAGAAAGACACTCATCTTTTTGCTTCTCCATTGCTCACTCAAAAAGTTGATTCCTAACTAAATAATAGACATGTTTTCTCAAACAAATGGAAATATATTTAAGTGGACTGTCAAATTGATATTGTGTTTTCTTAATCTTTAAGCAAATACACTTATTTACCCATAGACTTGGTTTCCTCTAATTTGCTCTCAGAAACTGTTTTCCTTTTTTGTCTTTTAGAGAACATCTGCATGTTGTATGCTGTACATGCTTGATGGCAGCCACCCTGATACTGGCCAAAGGACAAATGCTTTCTGTTGGTGGTCCCAGCAGAACTACCAAACTACCTACAGGTCTAAACAGCAGCTGCCTCATCCTAACTTGCTGTCAACTCCACAACCCTGTGACCTTCTGGAAATGATGCATCACTACTCCTTCCCAAAATATAGAAAACTAGAGGACTAGTGCATGAAATTCATGCATAGGTAGGGTCCCTAGGCCTGGCTGGCAATCTGCCACTCGCCGGCCCCAGCCCCTGCTGCCACCACCAGTTCCCTCCCTCTGTGGGGTGACTGGCAGGGTGATCAGGGGGCTGCCACTGGCACCTGCCTTGGCTGACCTGGGACCTGGGGACTGAGGGCAGCTACTGTGCTAAGAGTCTGCCCCTTGGTTGTCAGTGCATATCACAGTGACCTGTCATTCCACCAGTAGTTCCGCCTTTCATTCTACTTGCATATTACACTTTTATTATATAGGATAGTCCACAGGCATCAAAAGGCAGGTGCTAAATTTGTGATTATGTAATAAAGAATTTAGCCTTTCCCAAAGAGTGGTCTTGCCTTTGCCCTTAGCTCCTGAGACATAAGCACTAAGGAATGTTCAGTCTGAGAAGAGTGTCTTTGGCCATCTCAGATAGTCCCACACCCTGATTTATGGTAGAGGCTTTAGGTCACTCAACTGGTGATTATCAGCTCAACTTCCAGGGGAGCTAGACACTGAGGTTAACCAACCATGTCCACATAATCAAGCCCCAATAAAAACCTGGGCACCAAGGCCTGATGTTACATAGGAACATGTAACACTATTCACACAGTTGGCAATACTATGTGTGTAGTGTTCACATCAAATGCCATCCATGACTGTTGGGAGGACAGCTAAAAGCTCCATGTTTTGGGCTTTCCTGTATTCTGTATACTGTCCTTTGTGTCTGCCCTTGGATGACTTTAATGTTTTCTTTTGCTGAAATAAACTACAACCATGAATATAGTAGCTTTTAAGTAAATTCTGTGTGTCCTTCTAGCAAATTATCAGAGCTTTTGAAATCTACTATAAGTGTGGAGGTCCCTTGGAACCCTAACTCCAAACTTACAGTTGATTTCAAAAGTGAGAGTAATTTTGCGGGCTACTTCCCTAATTATGCAGGTATGAAAATATAAGCTACAAATTACTTTGCATAGAAACTTTTAGTCTTTATAAAGAAACAGTAAAAGAATACCATGATCTGAAAATATTCCCTTGTATAAAGTCCAAAAACATAAACCTCTTACTTTTTAAACTTAGAACTTAATCTGCATATCATAGTAACCTGTCATTCCACCAGTAGTTCCGCTCAATTCACCTGAGTAATATATATATATATATATATATATATATATATATATCAGGCCTTGATTAGTTTTGAATATATATATATATATATATAGTTTTGAATATATATATATATATATATATATATATCAGGCCTGGATTAGTTTTGAATATATATATATATATATAGTTTTGAATATATATATATATATATATATATATCAGGCCTTGATTAGTTTTGAATATATATATATATATATATAGTTTTGAATATATATATATATATATATATATATCAGGCCTTGATTAGTTTTGAATTAATAATGAAAAACAAATTATTTTGTTTAATTTTTTAAATATATTTTATTGATTTCAAAGAGGAAGGGAGAGGGAAATAGAAATAATATCAATGATGAGAGAGAATCATTGATCGCTGCCTCCTGCACACCCTCTACTGGGGACCGAGTCCACAACCTGGACATGTGCCCTTGACCAGAATCGAACCCAGGACCCTTCAGTCTGCAGGCCGACACTCTATCCACTGAGCTAAACCAGCTAGGGTGTAAAACAAATTATTATAATTCATTTTTATTTCTAAAATTATTAAGAATCTACAATATAAACAATAGATGAATTGACTAGAATGTAAACAATGCCACCTAAAGTTACAATATTTCAACTTTTAGAGTCCACCATTTGGGACATAAATAGAGAGCTAGATTAGTATTTTGGCCTAGCTTACTTTTTTACCTTCAGAATCAAATAACCCAAAGACACAATCATATAGTGCAAAAGGATAACATGACTGGATCTTTCTACTATTAATTTCAATTTTCCCAGTTTGATATACATTTCTAGGAATAATATCTATTTTTTTCAGAATGTTTCAAGTAACAGAATAAAATAACTCAAGAAAAGATGTTTTCTAGGATTATGACTCTAAAGATGGATCTAAAGTCACTCAATAACCATCATCAAAGATTCAAGGGAGGCCTGGCTGGTGTAGCTCAGTGGTTGAGCATTGACTCATGAACTAGAAGGTAATGGTTTAGTTCCCAGTCATGCCTGGGTTGAGGGATCGATCTTCCCCCCAAGTAGGGGGTGTGCCAGAGGCAATCTATCAATGATTCTCTGTCGTCATTGATGTTTCTATCTCTCCTCTCTCTTCCTCACTCTGAAATAAAAAAAATTAAATATTCAAGCAGGAACAAAATTTTTTGATTAATACAAATGAAGGACACTGTTGATCTAAACTCACGAGCTTGGTATAAGGTTGAGACCCTTCAGATTGTAAATATTTTAAAGTTAGACCCGAAACTCATATGATGAAAGTCTTTGTGTTCCCTTTTATGTTTTAAACCAGTGAGAGGCCTGCAGTAAGAAAGATGCCTTGCAAAAATAGAGAGATATAAGAGAATAGGGAAGAAAATCTATAAAGACAGGGAGGGGAAAAGGCAAAATGAATAGTTACCTTCATCGATGTTGGTTATATTTCACCCTAAATCTTGCTTTCTAATAGCTAAAGACAAAAATTAAATATTGTTTAAGTAATCCATAAATAGTTTGGGGGGTAATTGTTACTTTATGTCAGAACCAATATTCTGATCACAAGTATTACTCTTTAAATCTATTACTTGAGTCAACTTCTCTCCTGGTATGAAGTACTTACATAGCAATATATCTGTGAAAATAGAATAAATGTCAGTAAAAAATCTCTTAACTTAAACCATATTATTATCTTTAATAATAATAATATAAATTATATTGGACTTATTCAATTGTTTTTCTTTATGAACATGAGTTTAAAAGTAATTGGATATCTAGGCTTAAGAAAAATAAGAAAATAGGAAACTAGTTAATGAGATCTGAGTAAATTGTAAAATTAAGTGTTTCTGACACATAAATATTTTTTATTTTTCTACTAGCATTTTCATCCATAATATCTAAGTAATTACCTCACTCATTAAAGGCCTTCCTGTCAAGTGAAAAGCTTAGTGAGGTCTCAAGATCTCAGAAAAATGCCTAAAACCCATGGCAAGTTCTAGACTACTCCCTTAAAACTCAAAATATATGTCAAAAATACAGAACTATAGAAGTTACTCTCTGAGGGAGAAAAAAAGATGAGGACAGATCACCTTGAGAAATAAAGTAGTTAGGGAAATAAAATCTGCAGGAAAAACTAATGAAAGGAATTTCTAGTTTAAATGGTAATGACTCCCAAATTTTGTACTGAAGGAAGATACACTCCTGGTAGAAACATAAATTGATACATATTTCCTGGGGGGCAACTTCATAATGTTCAACTTAGCCTTTAACTACACTGGCCATTGGCTCAAAGCAGGTGCGCTGTGCATACTGTGCTGGTAGATTCAGGTCTTTGCTGCTTGCCTCTCCTACCGTAAAAATGCTGCCTTACATGCCAAGACCCGGAAAGTCGATGCTCTCTCATTGCACTGGGCATCACTTCTGATAGAACCTCTGCCCCTGAGTGAGTTCTGGGCAGAAGAAAAGAAGAAGAAGTGGAAAGGAAGATCCTGCTGAAGAAGTGGGACTTAGAGAATTAAATTAGATTATCAAAACTTGAGCAGATTTTAACTCTAATTTCAGCAGCTGTTCTACAGTGCTCTCAGAAAAGGCCCAGAAAGGGCCTTGCATCCAACATGAATGCCCACTGTCAAGGAAGCTTTCAATAATAAGGTAGACAGTGAATCCCTCCTCCCCAGCTATGTATGAAGGAAGCTATGTATTTATCAACATGGACATCCCATTACAAAGGCCCTCCAAGCTACTGCTATTTGTTCAATACTTCCACTAAAAGACCATTATAACACTACTAGAGGCTGGGTGCACAGATTCATGCACCGATTGGGTCTCTTGACCTGGCCTGCAAAGATTGGGCCGAAACCAACTCTCTGAGATCCCCCGGATTGCGAGAAGGTGATTCTCTGGTGACGCACCCTGGAATCCGGCTCCCTCCTCTCTGGTTCTGGGTGTGTCACCGAAGAACTGCAGCTGCCAAGTCACCTCAGCTCAGCAGCTCCTGTGTTGAGCTTCTGCCCTCTGGTGGTCAGTGCGCATCATAGTTGATGGTAAGATGGTTGGACGGTCGCTTATTCTTTTATATATATAGATCTTCATGGGCCAGGCAGAGGCCTAGTAGAAGGTTAATTGTATTGGAAACCTTCTTTCCTGGGAAAAATGGCCATTTTCCCTCACTTATTCAGATTTGGATTTGCTTTTCTCCTTACCCTACTCACACAAGAACCCTGATTACTGAATATATATAAACCTTATATACAAGTGTGGTGTCCCAAACAACATTGTTTCTGACCAAGGAACTGACTTTACAGTGAAAAAAAAGGAGGTAAAATAACTTTATCATGTGTCTCATCATCTGAAAGCAGCTAAACTTACAGAACATTATAACTAGCAGTGGAAGACTGAGTCACTCCAGGTGGGAGAGAATATTTTGCCAGGGTGGACTGCAGTCTTTAAGGAAACCATGGATGTGCTGCTTCTTCCAGAGCCAGATTGTGGGTCCAGGAAGTGGGTGTGATACCTCCAAGAATTAAACCTAACAATATACTTGGAAAAACTTTAGACCTTCTCATCTCATAACTCTATTATTCCCTCGTGTTGACGTTTTGCTCACAAGGAAGGAGCGAGGCATCCTGTTGAATTGCCATCAGGCTATTTGTGCTCCCTATGCCACAGGATGAATACACAAACGAAGGTGTTATAGTATTTCCTGGTAATTGACAAACTATTTATAAAAAAACAAATAAGGATTTTTTTTTCCATAAGGACAGAGGAGAATGTAATTGGACCCTTTCCGAACAAGTTTCATGGTCAGTTTTAAACAGATGACTACTGAAGCCCCACACAGATAAGATTAGCCACGTTTCAGGGTTATCCTGAAATTGGGCAATAAAATTGGACTGGAAAAAAAAGCCCAATTCTCTAAAGTATGGCTGAAGGTAAAGGAAACAACATTGTTTTATTTACAGTTGTACAATATTGTAGCCATCTGTCATGCATAACTCTTTAAACTACATTTCATTAGAATCACTTAAAATGAAAATATCAGGTCCTCACCTTACCTAGCCACATTTCAAGGGTTCCCTGACCATGGGTGACGAATGGCTTGTGTAATGAACATTTCTACTATTACAGAAACTTTCATTGGGCAGTGCTGACCCACACCACATGACCAGTTGAAGAAATAAGGATCATAACCTCTATTCACACTTCCTTGCTATGAATATACAGGATGAGGCAAAAGTTGATTTACAGTTGTTTGCAGGGAAATAATATGATAATAAATACTAATACAGGAATAAACTCTGTTTCACATACTCACAACTGTAAACCTAGTTTTGCTCCACTCTGTATTTTAACCAAACTCCCTCTTCTTTCTTCTCTCTTTACTACTGCATGGTATTTAGTGTTTATGAATGGTAATTATTCATTATTTATAAAATATTGAGAAGGGCCAGGCTGGTGTTGGCTCAGTGGATTGAGCATCGTCCCATGGACCAAGAGGTCTGGGCTTGAATTCCTGGTCAGAACACCTACACAGGTTGTAGGCTGGATCCCGAGTAGGGGGGCATGCAGGAGGTAGCCGATTAATGATTCATTGATCTTTCTCTCTCTCTCCCTTTCTCTCTATCTAAAAATCAATAAAAACATTTAAAAATAAATAAAATGTTGAAAAGGGATAGTGATAAAACTAGAGAAGATCTGAATATCAGGCAGAGATCTGGGGCATGGTGAATGGTGCCAGCAGGACCTTGCCTCATTATAGAAGCAGAAAGACCAGAGACTTGCCCTCCCTATGATAGGCTAGAAATGTAAGACTAGCCCATTATGTGTTCCTGCTTGGGGTGTTAATGTGAAGCAAATGATGCCCCAAAGCAGAGAACATTCAGAAATCACCTGGAAGTGAGAGGAGTGGAGCCCAGTGACAGAGCAGGGGCAGTCCAGGTGCCTGAGGAAGTTTCTGGTGCAGTGTTCACCAGACACAGAGACCCCTGTGGCAGGGGAGGCATCAGAGAGCTGCTGTTCCTGGGCGTGGCCTGCCCTGTGACGTGGATGCTAATGGCTTCTCTCTGTGTAACCCTGTCTTCCTTCTATCAATTCTGTGAACACCTCCTTATCCTTCCTTCTCTGCCTAATTTAACCAGAGTCCATTTCTATTGTGTACAAATAAGAACTTCAATTGGAAAAAATAATTACAAAAGACTGAATATCATTTTCTGAAAACCAAAAGACAAAAATTAAGAGGGATGTTTATCTTTCAAAACATTGGAAAAGGTAAAAGAAAACAAAGCATAGCATACAAAGTAGAAGCTGTAAATCCAAAGAAAAACAAGGAGGTATAAGCTCTGGAATCATAAAATAAGATGACAGAGGCCAGGCCAAGTATACAAGTTATGATAATAAATTTTAATTATTTCAACTCCCTATTAAAAATAAGATTTTGAAAATCTAGTCATATGCTGTTTAAGTAAGCTTAAAGAAACACATTAAGTTGACAAGTGTTTTTTAAAGGGTAAGCAAAGTCTTATCTGATAAATGAAATTAAAATAGAGAGGAAATGAGGCCCTTTTTATTTCTAACAAAATTTAATATAAGACAAAAAGGTTCCCATGGAAAAAGAAGGGTCATTTTGTACTCATAAATGGCAAAATCTACATAAATTTGTAATAGCCATGAACCTTTATGCTTCATATAAAAGCATCAATTTATATAAAACAAAAATAGAATTGCTGCAAGAGATTGTAAAATATCTCTCTCCACATTTTATAGATCTATTAGGAGGGGAGACAAATGGAGAATAAAACTGGGAAAGGGAATAAATTTGATAGAATGAGCACAAATATGTCCATCTATTCCTCTTCAAATCCACTGAAATAACAAAAAATAAATAGTTAAAATAAATTTACAACAGTATTAAAAAACAAATAATGTATTAATCAGGACACCAGAAAAAAAATTTTCTCTATGAGGGATTAAAAAAATTAGGTTCCTCATACCTTGTCAGTTCTAACAACTGGACTAATAATAAAATTAACATAATCAGATTAACTGGAATATTCAAACTTTAATATATACAAAAGGAGAATTCACATACAAATGAATATCAAAAACAATGAAGTAATATTGGATATATGGGGTGTTTTGGAAAATGGAGAAATAGGGTCTCAGATTTCAGAGAGGAAAGGGGGGATATGCATTTAATTTAGGAAAAGTGCAGCAAGTGTGGCAGGTTAACTTGTTTGGTATCCACAAAAGCAATCAAACTGCGTGTGGGGTTAAACCAAAATTTTTTAATAATCTTGGGAAATGTAACATTGCTGATGACAGACAATGGAGAAAGAGGAATTTCAAACCAAAACAAGTAAGAAAAAATAAAAACAACTATGGACATAAAAGTAATCCTACATACTTCAAGTTAATGTCAACAGATACAAAAGAAGGAAAGACTATGGGACAAACAATATGATGATCATTCTAAAACTATGTTATAAAATGATTAAAGGCAGACTCCTTTCAGTGCGTAGAAGGTAAAAATAGTTTCTGCTCAAAAATTTCCTCTACACTTTTGTAAAAGATATTCCTGCGGCCATTTCTTAGCATTGTGATTTGCAGTTGTGGATGGAAGTTTTAATCAACTTGGGAACTTTAAAAAAATCTCAGTGCCAGGTTGCTCCCCAAACCAAATAAACCAAGCTCTCTGGGGGTGGGACAAAGTCTTCAGTACCTCCTAAAGCTAGCTGCCCAGGAGATCCCACTGTGAAAACAAGGATGAGAACTACAAGCTGAGTAAAAGGGTGGGAACAGAGCCCTGGCTGGTTTGGCTCAGTGGATAGAGCATTGCCCTGTGAACCAAAGGATCAATTCCAGTCAAGGGCATGTATCTTGGTTGCAGACTCCTCCCCAACCCTGGATCCTGGTCAGGGTGCCTGCAGAAGGCAACCAACTGATGTGTTTCTTTCACATTGATATTTCTCTCTTGTCTTTCCCTCTCTCTTCCACTTCCTCTAAAAATCGATGGGGGGAAAAAAAGATCCTTGGGTGAGGATTAAAAAAAAAAGTGGAAGCAGAAAACAGAAGAGCAGAGACCAAAGTAATGCTGTCTTTAGTGGAAGATCTGGTTGCCTGGACTTTGGATTGATTCAGTCAGTTAATACACCCCATCTGCAACATAACTCACAAACCCTGAGTGGCAACACCCAGAAGATTACTGCCTCACACAACCTGCCTGCCATGCTACTCCATCTCCCCACAAGCCACCTAAGTACAGGATTCTGTACACAGAACCACCAGTAGGCAGAAGAAGAATTTCAAATAAAAATAGGAGTGACCAAGCAAAAATCAATGAATATTTGAGGAAAATTAATACCCATGAAAGAGAGGAGGCAAACTCAACAAACAGCCTAACACAAAAGGAAAAAAACTGTTTTCAAATAAGGAGAGTTAATATCCTCAAAGATATAAGAAAATGCTTCTATAAAGACATAAAAAATGAAAATCCTTGAAATTAAAAACATACTCACATTTAAAAGCTCAACAAATAAGAAAAATAACATAATAGAGGTTAAAATCAAATTGGACAATGGGCCCATATCTATAACTAGAACAAATATTCCTTTTAAAATCTCATATTATGGAAATGAAGCGTATTATACTTGCCCAATAATCTAAAACCAAAAGAAATGTACTATGTTCATATATGACAGAAAATAAATAGATTATCATTGAATAGAAAAACTATACCTCAAAAGCAGATCTTTTTCTCTTTTCTATTTTTAAATAATGTTGATATATATCCATATATTAATCTATTTCACTCTGCATTTTAACCACAGCATTTGTTTATAATTCTACTAGGGGCCTTGTGCACAAAATTCATGCACTGGGGGTAGGTGGTCCCTCAGCCCAACCTGCCCCCTCTCACATACTGGGAACCCTCAGGGGATGTCCTACTGACAGCTCACCCCTGGCCTGCCCAAGGCTTTCATACTTGGGCAGGGGATCTCAGCCAGGAGACCCCAGCCAGCAATCGCCCTGCTATCCAGCTGATCGCTGGCTGACTCTGCCCCAGCCCCAGCCTGCCTGCCTGCCACCCCAGCCCCAGCCTGCTTTGGCGAGGCTTTTTCCGGCCTTGGGAACCCAGCTATCGCCTTGCCATAGGCAGCAAGCATCTTGGTTGGGTGTTAATTTGCATGTCGCTCCTGATTGGCTGGTGGGCATGGCTTATTGGGTGTAGCAAAGGTAGGTCAATTTGCATATTACTCTTTTATTAGATAGGATATCCACTCCCTGACCATAAAAGAGCAGCACCCATTTGTGGCTCATCTTAGTACTGTAAGTACCCAGAACAAGTTTTTGGCACAGAATATGTACCCTATTAATATTTTTGAATGGTGAATAAAGAAACGTAAAGAATAGAATTAGGCCCTACTAGTGGTCGCAAACTCATTAGTCAACAGCCAAATATCAACAGTACAATAATTGAAATTTCTTTTGAGAGCCAAATTTTTTAAACTTAAACTTCTTCTAATGCCACTTCTTCAAAATAGACTCACCCAGGCCATGGTATTTTGTAGAAGAGCCACACTCAAGGGGCCAAAGAGCCGCCTTTGACTCACGAGCCACAGTTTGCTGACTACTGCCCTAACTGGTTTGGCTCATTGGATAGAGCATTGGCCTGTGGACTGAAGGGTCCCAGATTCGATCCTGGTCAAGGGCATGTACTTTGGTTATGGGCACATCCCCAGTAGAGGATGTGCAGGAGGCAGCTGATCGATGTTTCTCTCTCATCTATGTTTCTAACTCTCTATCCCTCTCACTTCTTCTCTGTAAAAAAATCAATAAAATATATTTTTTTAAAGAATAGAATTTTAACATATCTTCAAGTCCATAAAATAATAAAAATAACTCTATCAGTCTTTTGCTTCTGCATACTTACTTTGGTTTTAGAGTTCTAAAATATCAAAGCATTAATCTTTGCCCTTATGTCAAATCATTTATTCAGTGAATAAACTGTCAACTCAGGGATTTTTAATGTAATTTAAAGATTATCAAGGGATAACCATTAATTCTATCACAGTTCTTTTTGTGGATGGCTGAATTCCTAAATCAGAAAATGGAATAATCTAGTTTATCATTTAGAATCCCTTAGACTGCAATTTAAAGGTATCTCACTGGAAATGGCCCATATAATAAAAGTCTAAAGGTACATGGTTCCAGATTTGGCTAACTCAACCTTCAATGATACCTGGGCCTCAATTTGGCTCCTGTATAATTGTTGGCTTTTCTTTCATGAGCATGATGGCAGCCACAGTTCCAAGCATCATGCCCTGTACAGCATCCAATGTCAGAAAGGAAGGGTAAAATTTTGCCCTAATGGAGAGGTAATGGGGGAATAAGGACGCATCTGTAACACTGTAATCAATAAAGAAATTTAAAAATATATTTTTTTGCCCTAACTAGGTGGCTCAGTACGTTGGAGAATCATCCTGTACACCAAAAGGTTGCAAGTTCAATTCCGTCAGGGCACATACCTGGGTTTTGGGTTCAATCCCAGGTCTGGGCGCCTACAGGAGGCAGCTGATCCATGTCTCTCTCTCTCTCTCTCTCTCTCTCTCTCTCTCTCTCTCTCTCTCTCTCTCCTCTCTCAAAATCATTATAAAAGGGTGAGGATTTTTTAAAAGTTGAATTTCTCCATGGAACTAACTCTCTATATCAGGGAGAAATATCGCTCTTGGAGCCTTAAGCAGATGCCCCTATGTCTAATTGGCTATAACTTGGTGCTATTTCTATTTCAATTTAATCACCAGCAAAATAAAATTGACTTCTTCGTTTAAAAAAATAGGGAGCAGGCAGAATTAGTAATCTCAAGTCCACTGAGATGGAATAAGAATGCTCTACCCTTTCTTTCTCATAAATTACAATAAAAATCCTTGGACAGGATATATAAAGCAAGCATTTGGACTTGTGATCCAGTTAACTTTGGTTTAAAGTCAAGCTCGAGTTCATTTTCTGCATGTGACTATCTGCTTGACTCTTGTCTTGGCTCCAACCAGGGTGGCCCCTGGTTTGTCTTACCTGTTTGGTTACTATTGCATTTTCCTAACCCATCACCAATATAGCTAGCTCTTCTAAACAATATCTCTTCTCTAGCCCTATTATGAGATGGTCTGATGCCAGCCTACAGTTAGAGGCAACATATCACCAGTTACTTTTTTCCACAAGGCACCTAAAGTTTTTTTCCTCTAGCCAACCAAATTTTCTAAGAGTAAACCTCTTGTGTTCAGGAAAGACAAAAGTATCCAAATTCTTATTCTGAATATTCATAGTATATGTTTGGCTTGACAAACATTTATTGAGAACCTATTCTATGCCAGAAACTACTCTGCATTTTAAAGAATGAGAAAAAATTTTTGTTTTATTTTTTATTTGCCGACTTTGTCGTTTTTGCTATTTATATTTGGTCTATTTCCCTGCTCCAAAAGAAGGGGAGAAAGATCCATTGTAAAGCAATAGACAGCTTTGAAGATAGTTCTGAAATGGGGTTGCAACTTCTGGTTAGAACAGGTACCTAAATCATTGCTGCTGCATTGACCCTCTCTCACTTCACCATGGGTAATTGAAAGTAGACTGCTACCCTTTGATGAGAAATTACTTGTGCTATTGATCTGACTAGACTTCGTTTTCACTTTAATGTAAAAATGATTTCAGATCCAAGGCTGAAGAAGAGAATAATCTCTCAAATTATCTTTAGAGAACACAGGGTTTAAAATGGAGCTGGTTATTATTTGTTCATTCACATTACTTGCCCTCATGGAGTAGTTATCAAACTATGTAGAAGAATAAGTTATTTAGTTATTTCCCAAATACCCTGGCTATGGAAAACACAGTCTGACACTGAAGGGGGCTGTTTTAGTTGATTTTCTGCAGAGTCACCCGTGGTAAGGATGTCTTGGTTGTGTTAAGCCTGGTTGTCTAATTGCCTTTCAAAGCCCACTTGACAACAGCGATTCACTTGTAACAGTGCTCTGAAGTGGAGAAGCTTGAAAGCAATGAGACCAGATGTCAAATGAAGAAGGCAGGTGACTCACAGTTTCTGACCTTCCTACTCACAAGTTGCCTAAGAAGGTTACAAAAGGAAAGCACTAAATCACAAGAACATTGGAAACTCAGACTCCTGTGGATCTACAAGGAGATTTGATAACAGTAATTTTCCAAACTCTGAGGAAGAATTATGCACAGACATCTAAGCAAGCAAAGAGATCAACAAGAAAATACAGTTAACTATTTTTATGCATAATGAATATAGTAAAAAAATAAAGAAACTGAAAATCTTAGGTCAATGACATTTTTCTCACAGGCAAACCAAAACCAAACTACCATGAAGACTCATCGCTAGGGCCAAGGCAGTCTCAGGTGAGATTCTAAAACTAGAGAAGCAAAACGAATTTTTTTTACCAGTTCTCGGATCAATGAAAACAAGTGAGAAGCAGAATCTATGGCTTGCCGGTCTCATATGCACCTAGAAGCCCAAGAGGACCTTCTAAGTGCATAAGGTCTATTGAGCAACTTCTTTGTGTGGTCAGCAGGGACTGTTCTTACTAGTTAGGCCTGCATATCAGGATCCAGAGTTTTACTAGACAGGTATTTTACCTGACAATGTCTGGGATTGGTGGGTAGCCAATATTCTGATGTTTTAGATTCTACAGCATCAGAGTAGTGAGTGACCTTATCCAGGGTCTGGTGACTTTAGAAAGGCAATGATTTGGAAAGTACAACACGAGATATATCACCTCTTACAGGGCCCTCAAGGGCATGCTCTTGAGACACTTCAAGTGCAAAACCAGGGATAAGAAAACCTTGCTGGTCTGAAGACCTACAGAAATAGGAAGAAAGTTTAGAGTTGAGAAATGCAAGGTCACGGTAAATGTGGGACACTCACTCTGCCACTCACAAGGGGTTAAATCTGTTCCCTAAAGAGATCCCACAATTAACTGAAGATTGGGAATCTGGCACACAGGGCTTAATGGAGATGGAAAATATGAATTGGAAAATTGTAAATATATGATGTGGCCAATAAAAGGAAAAGCTCAGGAAGGTCCTGATGCTTGCAGTTCCCCATCAGGAGCTCTGAGAGAGAAGGCAATTTGCATGGTGGTGAATGAACCTTTTTTCAAAATATGGAAATGTGAGTGTCACATTAACCTATTGATGGTAGAGCTCTCCCTGCGGGGCTTAAAGGTGATGGGACCAGAACAACTGGCATCAATTAACTCGTATACTGGCAAAGCTGAAACCATACAATATTTTTGTTTCTCTTTTGGTTCGATGTTTTCTCTGCTTATCCCTTTCTCCAGACAATAGGAAGTCTTGGTGGCGGTCTCTGACTGGTAACAGTAGAAAGGTTCCAGATCAGTAGTCCTTGACTTTGTTGTTTTTGTGGCACATTTTCTGAATGTTATCATCTCTTGGCATTCAAAAACACCAATGCTAACCGAGCCAGGAATAATTATAACACAAATACATAGGGAAAAATGTCTCACTCTCTCTGAAAGCGTCTAGCTATTACACTGCTCACACGGCCATGCTTCAGTACTGTGTCACTTTAAAATCGCCTCTTTAAGTCAGATCACACTGTCAGCAGGCAAAATCGTCACTTGTCCCGCTAAACTCCTAATTCTTCTTTGGCACCAACTTGACAAGGTGCTACCACTCATGTCCCTAACCTCCAGCATGGAGCTCTGCTCTACAGCTCATTCGAGGACCTGCTTAGCTCAGTGACTGATGCCACGGACAGCATTCTTGCAAGGTGTATTCACAGCTGTAGCAAAAATAAATCAAAGGATCGTAATACAGCGAAGCAGTGTAGCACACATGGTTTGGGAACCTCTGTTCTACTTCATGTATCTTGTTCAAGAGGAACCAAGCGTAGGGCCCCCTACTTTAGACACTTGTTTGTCTTGTTTTTCAGGGTTCTAAATTTTTTTTGAAGTTCAGTCATTTTGGCAGAAGCCGAACTGGGACCCGCAGCTGAAGACGCGGGGCTGAGAGCTGAGCTGTGCGTGTCGGGGGAGAGGGAAGCCCAGGAAAAGGAGCAGCAGCTCCAAATCGCCCTGACGTGGGTGTCTGGACAGGTGTGTTTCTAACATAACTAAGGCCCCTCCCTTCATTTGCTCTAGAGGTGTATTGCTCAAAAGCTTAGAACTGTCTGGAAGCCCTAACCAGAAAAGTGGCATGTGGAGAAGGGGAGCACACCCGGTCTCCCTGAGGCACTTGAGTCACTCAGTCCCAGTGTCCAATCCCATTGAGAATTGCAGGCTCACCCTAAGGACTTGTACACATGCATATAAGCATAACCAATGGATACAAGACACTGTTGGGGGCGGACAGGTGAGGGCATGGACTGGCGGGTAGGGGAGGTCAGGGGGAAGTCAACGGGGAAAAAAGGAAACATATGTACTACTATTTGTAATACTTTAAACAATAAAAAAATTAATTATAAAAAGAGAGAGAGAGAGAATTGCAGGCTCAGGACCACTCCCACCAGTCCTCAGCTAGCATATCTGAAGGCAGCAGGACTGGACCTGGAGGGGAGGTTCCTTTGACCTGTGGATCTGCAAGGAGATCTGAGAGAAGCCACCCACAGGTCCCTCAGGGGGACTGTGGTTTGAACCATGGGCCCATCTTTGAAACATTTAGACACATCGGAAATGAGACTTTACTTACTAGTATAATCTTGCTCCAGTTCCTACAAATCTGTGGACCTCATTTTATATATTGCGCATGGAAAGAACTCTAATGCATTTGTAACTGTATTACAAAGGCTCTGCAGAGTGGTGATAAGAGCTTGAGCTTTTTTTAAAATATATTTTATTGAATTTTTACAGAGAGGAAGGGGGAGAGTTAGAAACATCAATGAGAAAGAAACATCCATCAGCTGCCTCCTCCACAACTCCTATTGGGGATGTGCCCGCAACCAAGGTGCATGCCCTTGATCAGAATCGAACCTGGGTCCTCTCAGTCTGCAAGCTGACACTCAATCCACTGAGCCAAACCAGTTTCAGCAAGAGCTTGATCTTTATAAGCCTGCAAGTTCCACCTTAAATATACCCAGAGGAAACTGCCTGTTCCTACCAATCATAAGACCCAAGTGCTGGGTGACACGCCTCAGTGCACAGTCTGGGACCTCCTACTCCCAGATCCATGCCTCTACGGAACTGAGAGCAGGCAGAGAGCACTTCTTTACCCCTATTTTTCTCCAGCCAGCGACAAAGTATTTCCTACCTGTCAATCCGTCTTCCTATTTATGTCATGGGCATACAGTGTCCTTTGACAAAGGAGCTTTTAAAAGCTGTATAAAAGATACCTGCTGGGATTGCATGCTTACTTTCTTGATGGAGAAATTTATAAAAACTCAAACTGTGACAACCACACAATTGTTGCTGTGTGTTAATAACCCAAGAAGAAGCTTTATACCAAACCATCCATTGTCTGGGCTGCTCCAGCAGGATTGCTATGAGGGACTCTGCACTGGGACCCAGGTGGCCCCTGTCCGGGCTCTGGCTCTGTGACCTTGCATTGGCCGGGTGACATCATTGTCAGGTGCTCCTCCTATCATGGCCTCAGTCTCCTCAGCTATAAAACGGAAATAACAATACATTCTCTGTTTCCATCAGAAGACTGAAACCGGCGTTAAATACTGTCACGGATGTGAGAGTGTATTTTGTAAAAGCCGATATCAAGTTTTGGATAATTAAAGAAATTATGCAGATTTTTATTATTATCATATACAGCAGTGCTGTGCAAAAGAACTTCCTACAGCAATAGGATTGTTGTATAAATATGCTGTCCAACACAGAAGCCACTTTATCTCACTGCAGGTGGCCCAGGTGAGGGTAGAGATCATCTGCCACGATGGGATTTGGAGGGAAGTTTTGCAAGAATGGCGAGAAACAAAAGCGACTGGAGCTAATGGAACCTAGTTATGGAGATACCTCTGAGGCTCTTAATTCATTCCTGCTACCCAATTCTTCTGGAATTCCCCAGTTCCCACCTTTTTTGAAGGCAAGGTCTTCAATGATTGCTTCTCTACTGGCCACCCTACAACGTGTCAATTTGCTTAAAACCCAAAAGCCTAACCAATATGTATGACAATATAATTTCAAAATATTGTTGGTTTCAAAGTAACAATCATGTGACTTGAAAGAACATGGGTCACAGATCTTCCAAATTCTTCAAGAGTAAGAAATCTCTAGATTTGTTCTACTGTGACCCCCCAAAAAGATGTTTATCTTATCTTTCAATATGAAAAATACCTCTTTTTAAAATATTTTTTATTTTATTTAAATATTTTTATTGAAATAAGAAAATAAGGGAGTAGGGAAGAGAATAACATCAATAATGAGAATTGTGGATCAGCTGTCTCCTGCATGCCCCACACTGGGGATGGAGCCCAAAACCTAGGCATGTGCCCTGACTGGGAATCAAATCATGACCTTCTGGTTCATAGATTGATGCACAACCACTGAGCTGTGTCAACTGGGCAAAAAATACCTCTTAAAATGAAAATGCTTAGAGAAGTTGGTGAGAGAGATCCATGCCCAGTTACCTCTGGATCTTCCAGCTAAGCAGCAAGAGGGTACAAATAAGGCCCCTGTATAAAATGTTCTCTTTGGCATGGAGGCCACGGGGTTATATACCACCAAGGAGACAGAACTGAACCTCACATCACCCTGTTTGGCCCCGGAGGACGCCTGGTTAGCCAGAGATGGGTAAGATTCCTCAGGGAAGGAACAGCCTAAGAAAGGCACAGTCGCAGAGAGGCCATCAGGAGAGAACTTAAATATCAACAGAGGTGGGGCAGAGACCCTCACTCCCCTAACTTTGCAGGGGCCTGAACTCTCACTCCTTCTAAGGAAGGTCTCCTGTGCATGGGAGGCTGCTTCGCCTCCCATGCACAGCTCAGATCGGGACCCAGGTCACAGACAGAGGCTTGGCCAGCAAGAGCAGCCCTACATCTAAATGCAGTCTAGCACCAAGAATGCTCAGGGCCTACTCAAAAATGCAAATAATCCTTTTCACTAATATTTACTGAGTAAACTAGGATTATTGTTTGAGTATTAAATTTGACAGTAAGATAGTAATCAAGTTTTCAGATTAATTTAAATTGGCTAATTGAAATAAGTGAATACTCAAGAAAAAATAAGTGTACTGGACAAAAAGTTGTTCCTAAAATATTAACTAAAATTTCTCTTAGTAGTTCATCTCTTTGTAAAATTGCCTAACATGCAAAGAACCTAAAGCAGTCAGATTTTTTGTGCAAAAATTAAAATTTAAAATTACCAAGACTGCAATATAAAATTTCCAAAAGCCCCTATTAATCAAAAAAAAAGGGGGGGAAGGGGGTAGTGGGGTGATATCATGTAAGGAAAAATATCCTGTAAGTAAATTACATCTAGAAAATTCTTATTCCAGAAAATTAATTTTCATTTGTAATGCTAACAGCAGGACACCAATGAAAAACACACAAGGTGTCAAAATAAGCCAAAGGAAAATCATTTGGGCAAAAATAAAAAGAATCCCAAGTCTAATTTACAGAAAAAAATTCTTTATTAACTATTGGTCGAGAATATGTTTGTATACTTTCAGAAAACAACTCTAAGACCATATGGATTCCTGCAACAAAGAGGAACTGACAGTTTTGTTCCAACCACAAAGACAGGCCAGAGATGGAAAACGCTGACGACACCTTGCCATGCTAATAGTCAGCAGCTGTGCGTGGCTGCAGGCGGCCCAGGACCAAACCAGAGAGGGTGGAACCTGCATTGCTACCATTTGTCCATCATCCAGATACCATTGCGGACATATACACATATGGAACTATTTGACATTGAAACTGGGACTCAGAACTGTTGGACACTGAAACTGAGACTCAAACATCTTTTGTTCTTATATGTTTATATCTAGTATGCTGATGCAAGATTTTTTAAAGAAAAGAAACAGGGGGAAAAGGATATATACAGAGGCAAAGAAGCATTGAACAGACTGTCAAACTACAGTGGGAAGGCAAAGGAGGGTGGGAGATCAACCGAAGGACTTGTATACATGCATATAAGCATAACCAATGGATGCAAGACGCTGGGGGGTGTGGGGAGGCAGGTGAGGGCATGCACTGTGGGGGAGGGGAGGCCAGGGGGCAGATCATGGGTTGGGGGGAGAAACATATGTACTGCTATTTGTAATACTTTAAAGAATAAATATATATATAGAAAATAAAAATAAATAAATAAAATGGTCCCTTTGACCCAGCTGGTGTGGCTCAGTGGTTGAGGGTCGACCTAGGAATCAGTAGGTCAAGGTTTGATTCCCTGTCAAGGCATATGCCTGGGTTGCAGGCTGGACCCTTAATGTGGGACGTGCAGGAGGCAGCCAATCAATGACTCTCTCATCATTAATATTTTTATCTCCCTCATCCTTTCTTTCTGAAATCAATAAAAATATTTTTTAATGTTCCCTTTGTGGAGATATAATGAGGACAAGATAGGTGATACTAACAAATGCTGCTAGGTTCACATAATCATTTGCCATTCCCCTATAAGGCCCAGTAATTTTTGCCTTTTCTTTCTTCATTTCATCTCATCACATCTTTATTCAAAACCTTCCAATGGCTCCCCATTGTACTCAGAGTGGAAATGTAAATCTTGAAGAAAAAAAAAACATGCAAGGCCCTGTAAGTATGCCCCTGGCTTACTTTATTTTTCTGAGCTTTCCTCTCTGACCCCACAGCCTTCTATTCTTCCTCTGGCTCAGCTGCTTCAGTCACATGTCTCCTTTCCTGATCACCCAATTTGCCAGGTGAAAGAGCAGCAAAATATGCCACCCCAAAATATGACAGTATAGGACATGCCACTCCAAAAGATGACTCTTGGTATATTATTTTGAGATGTAAGCCCCTGAAAAACAGCAAATGCAAGGAGAGAATTTCTCTGAACTCCCCTTATCTGCCTTAAGTAAGATCCTCCAAAAGGAAGGATCACAGGTGTTACAGATCCCCTTCTAAGGAGTTTCACCCCAAGAGAGGACACTAGAGGTCAGCACCACACCCAGACAAACTTTGTCACAAACTATCATACCTCCCACCTATTCTTCCAAGAGTCCATTCATCTTCCCTAAAAATCACTTACTCTCCCCTAAGAGGCCTATGTCCCCCCCTGACCCACCCTTCCCCTAGTACAATGGTATTTAAGACTGAATTGTAAAGTCACTTCTTTGAGTTACTCATTTTTTCTGGGTTCTGTTTAAATTTCTCTTATTAATCTGTATATTAAAGGGGTCTCAGCCAAGAACTCAGAAAGGTAGAGTGGAAACTATTTTTCTTCCTCATAGAAGTATATTCCTGCATTGGGATTTTGCACCTGCTGTTCCTCTACCTGGAATGCTCCCTGATAGATACCTTCAAGGCTCCCTCACGCCCTTCTTAATGCCAAGCCTACTTAAAATTAGAATACTTTCCCAACGCCACATTTCCTAGTACCTTCTTCTGCCATGTATTTCTCCTTAGCACTCATGATCTACTAAGCACATTGGAAACTTAATTATCTCCCTAACAATCTCTCTCCTTCTCATTAGAATACAAACTTCATAAGGACATAGAATTTTGTGACTTTTGCTCATTGTTTAGTTCCCTGCAATTTAAAGCAATACCCATATATAATAGATGCTCAATAAACATATTCTGAATGAACAAATTTTTTTAGCCTATAGAAATTCACTTTCTGTTCCTGTCTCTCTCTTTCTCTATGTTTTTCTCTATATTTCTTCTCTTTGACAACTTCTGCCCACTTGGACTGATCGCTTAGTTTTAAACTTCTTCATTCTAGATTAAAAAAAAAAATTTACATTGTTTTCCTAGCCAGTCTGGCTCAGTGGATAGAGCATCGGCCCTCACACTGAAGGATCCTGGGTTCGATTTCAGTCAAGGGCATGTACCTCAGTTGTAGGCTCAATCCCAGAAACTAGGGAGTGTGTGCTGAGGCAATCAATGATTTTTCTCTTTCTGTCTTTCCCTCTCCTTTCCATTCTCTCTAAAAATCAATGGAAAAAATATCCTCAGGGGAGAACCAAGATGGCGGCATAGGTAAAACACCTACCTTGCCATCATGCTCAGCAATTTTAATACTACAACTTAACGAAAGTACAAACACCTTCCAGAACCACCAGAAAGCTGGCCGAATGAAAATTCCACAAATAAAAGTGAAGATAAGACACTGTGACTCGGAGGGGCAGCGGCAGACAGCGTTAAAAGATTCGCGCGGAGAGAGGTTTGGAGCGCACGCCAGCGGAGAGGGCGGGCGGCTGAAAACCAGGCAATTTTCTTGAATGGGGAGACAAAGACGTCCCACTGGACTGATTCTCCAGTTCTGGGCGAAGTCCAGGGAACCCACTATCATACAGAGTGAAAACTGGACAGTGGGAGGGCACGCCAAAGCTCGGGTGCTGCAGGGGTCTCCGAGCTTGTGGAGAAGGCAGCTTGCACGAACAGCTCAGCTGCATGACCGTGCAGAGAGCACTCTTTGACTTGCTCTCTCATTTGGAAAACCGTCAGTATGCTTTGTTTTATGACTTGGGTGAGACATTGGGTGTGCAGACTCATTTGGAGAGAGTCTGAATTCCCCAGCAGCCGGTGGAACTCCACAGCGGCTCTCTCTCAGAGGTGCTGGCAGCCATTGCCCCCAGCACAGAGTCCCTGGGGCCGCATAGGGCGGAGCTCACGCTGTCTGCTTGGCCCGGAGACTCCGCCTATCCAACCTGAGCACAGCTGAACTTCACAGACAATTGGCCTGGAGGTCAACCCCTCCAAGTGCTAACAACGATTAACCTGAGCTTAACTTCAGCAAGACTGTGTAACCCATATCCACCTCAGGTAACTGGGGAGGCTGAGCCACTGTCCCTAGTAGGAAGTCTACCACACAAAGCTAATTGACCAACTCAGGAAAGCAGCCACCATGCAGAAACATGGAAAGAAATCAGATGTGAAAGAAATGGAGGAAAAAAAACGACTGGACATGGAATTCAAAACCACGGTTATAGGGCTTCTCAAGAGGCTCCAACAAAAGGTCGAGGCCTATAAGGAAATAAGCAAGACCGCAAAGGAAATGATCAAGACCAACGTGGAAATGAATGAGTCCTACAAGGAAATGAAGGAGACTCTCAAGGATATGAAAAAGGACCAACCAGAAATTAAGCATACACTAACTGAAATAAAAAATATTATACAAAGACCTAAAAGTACTCTGGAGCACCCCAAGAACCAAGTTAAAGATTTGAAATACAAAGAGGGAAAATCCACTCAGCTGAAAAGCAAGATACCAAAAGAATCCAAAAAATTGAAGATAGTGTAAGGGGCCTCTGGGACAACCTCAAGCATACCAACATCCGAATTATAGGGTTGCCAGAAAAAGAGAGAGAGCAAGACAATGAAAACCTATTTGAAGAAACAGTGACTGAAAACTTCCCACACCTGGTGAAAGAAATTGACTTAGGAGTCCAAGAAGCGCACCAAACTCCAATATATAGGAACCCTAAGAGGACCACACCAAGGCACATCATAATTAAAATGCCAAAAGCAAAAGACAAAGAGAGAATATTAAAAGCAGCAAGAGAGAAACAGTTGGTTACCTATAAGGGAGCACCCATACAATTGTCAGCGGATTTCTCAACAGAAACGATGCAGGCCAGATGGGAGTGGCAAGAAATATTCAAAGTGATGAACAACAAGAATCTACAATGAAGATTACTCTATCTAGCAAAGCTATCATTCAGAATTGAAGGCCAGATAAAGTGCTTCGCAGATAAGAAAAAGCTAAAGGAGTTCATCACCACCAAACCAATATTATATGAAATGCTGAAAGATATTCTTTAAGAAGAGGAAGAAGAAAAAGATAAAAGTATAAATTAGGAACAACAAATACACATCTATCAACAAATGAATCTAAAAATCAAGTGAATTAATAAGCTGATGAACAGGTTATACTGGTGAATGTAACAGAATCACGGACATAGAGAGGGAATGGACTGACAATTTGGGGGAGAAAGGGGGTGTAGGAAGTGCAGCAAGAGACTGGACAAAAATCATGCAACTATGGGAGAGGACAGTGGAGGGGGGTGAGGGCGGAGGGTGGGATGGGTACCAGGTGGAGGGGAACTATAGGGGGGGAAAAAGGGAACAATGTAATTAATAAACTGAACAATAAAGATAAAAACAAAGGGGGCATTAACAGAGGGAGGAGATTCGATCCAGGTCTCAGGAAGATGCCCTGGCAAAACTACTACAGTGGGTCTATGAAGGAACAAACAGAACTTAGAAAATAAGTTGGAAGATGCTTCAAGTGCCCAGATTGTGGTCTTTAAATACCTTATAAAGGTAGCCATTCCCAGGTCTGAGGCAAAAATTAAGGCAAAAGGAAAAGAAACAATCAAACACAAGAAGACCACTGAGGTCATGTCAAAGGATACAGGCATGAACTTGAAACTCTCCCATCAGCTAGTGGTGGGACAATTTAAATAAAAAAGAAGAGTGATTGACATGGATTGAAACATGTCAAGTATACAAAAATCTATGAGTTTATTAATAATGTTGCATCTCTTTCTCCCTCCAAAAAACAGAAACAGCAACAACAAAAACACAGCACAGAAAACACAGTTCATTGGTTAACTACTTTAGGAAGTTTCTGGGGCACTAACCCTTTATTTGAAAGAGTGATAAATGAAGGGAAAGAATAAACAATTTATCCTATTTTTCCTGTGCTAATTCTTTTAGGGCAATGAAATGGTCAATGAGGAAATGGTTTTCTTTAAAGAAAAGTCACAATCAGTAATCAATGGGGTAGGAATGTTAGAATTAGAAAATCACTAATTTGCAACTCTTACTGAAATAGTGAATTTAGACAATGATTATCAGTAGCTATGAAAGCCATGAAGTGAAGGTTGAGCAAGTTAGCATCTAAGACAGGCAGGACCTCTTAGAGGATGAGAGAGACCTAAGCCAGCTCCAGTGATCAAGACCCTAAATAATCCTATATCATAAAAGGCTAATATATAAATCAACCAAACGGTGAAACAACCAGTTGTTATGATGCACACTGACCACCAGGGGACAGTCACACAATGCAGGAGCTGCCACTGGTGGTCAGTGTGCTCCCACAGTTGCTCTAGCATTGATCTGCCAGAAGCAGGGCTGATGGCTGGTGACCCCAGCAATGGTGGAGGATGCCTCTCCCATCTCCGCTGCAGGCAGGGGTGGTAAGGAGCGAGAGGTCCTGCCTGCGAGAGGGATGTCTGACTGCTGGCTTAGCCCTGATCCCCAGAGAGAATGGGGGATTGTGGCTAAGCCAGCAGGTGGACATCCCCCAAGGGGTCCTGGACTGTGATAGGGCACAGGCAGGGCTGAGCCTCTCCCCATCCCCCAAGTGCACGAATCTCATGCACCAGGCCTCCAGTATGTATGTATGTGTGTGTATATATATATATATATATATATATATATATATATCCATATCCTCAGGGGATGATTAACAAGACAAACAAACAAAATACACAAAACATTTTATAATGTTTAATTTTATAAATATTTCTTAATCCCCTATTACTGGGAGTATAATAACAGGCCCTATTCTAAATAAAAGGCTGTAGTCACTGCCAATGCCTCAACCTATATCCTCTGACCCTACTGACAAGGGTAGATAATTGCTGACCTGCAGACAACTTCCTACTTCTGTTTATGTCCTGGGTCTCTCTTCTCAGCCAGAGGGCTTTCTCTGGCACCAAGAGAACTAGACCCGCCGAATTCAGTTATAACCAGAACTGTGGGATTAATACAGCTGGCGGTAACCTTCACCCAACAGGGAGCAGTTCATGGATCATTGCCCCAGTCTCCCAGTCATGGGACACACACTTTCGTGAGGGCCCACAGCGGTAACCCATTTATTAATATACCCATGTTGGGTGTCACCTTCTCTTTCTCACATTGCCATTTCCTCACTTGTGTTTCCTGGGTCCATCTCCCAACTCAACTAACTGCACCCAAGTCCTGGTCTCAAGTTTTCAGGAGCAGCAAAGGAAGCAAGTAAAACCTGGCAGTGTGCTGTCTTTGGTTGGACTGAAAGATCCATAGGTCCTAATAAGTACCTGAGCCCCTGTCTCTGAACAGAGAACTCACACTGTGACCTGAGAAGCAGATAAATGGAAATACTAGAGAGGTTTCCTGGATAACCCTGCAGCAAATTTTCCTGATACTTGTTTCAGCTAAAAGGGACATTCTTGGTCAGAAAGAGACTCTGACATGCATCTCTGTAGCTGTCCATCTCCAGATGACTAATAGTTTACCATGGCCTGCCGCCCTTTCCTGCTCCGTCGTATCAGCATCTCTTTGCCTCCTTTCCTCAGCTTCTCATTTCCACTCTTCCTCTAGAAGAGTGGGGTCAAGATGGATGAAGAGACTGAAAATATCTCTTAAACTTCCCCTGGCTGCAGAGGATGCTGATCCCTAAGTGGGTCAGTAACTTGATTGGGATTTGTGCCTGAGGTGGAGTACATATCAGCTCAGCAAAGAGAACAACTAAGTCATTCAAAGCACATCTGAGTGGAGTTTGCCAGAAATGACATAATCACTAGGTGATGTCAAGCCAAGTACTTGGACCTGAAGTTGTTATTCTCTATACAATGCAGTGAATCCTGATCTGTCATCATATCGTAGATTATAAACACAAAGCCCAATTAACATGCAACAGAGAAGGTCCTATCTTACTTGCAACTTCAATGGAAAATTGCTTTTACTTAGGGTTCATTCTTTTTTCCCCACTGCCATATGGAATAGAAGAGAATAGCAGTTTTTCTTTTTTTCTTTTTTGGGGGGGGCGCGGGGGGCAATATTTGACATTTGCTTTATTCTCTTTCTGTTTTAGTTTCATCCAGTACAAGTGGGGTCGAGAAGGGTGGTAAGAAGACAGGGAGTTAAATGACTCAACACATCAGAAAATCAAAAGTCCTAGTCTCATGGCCACTGGGAATTGGGAAAGGATGGTATTAAACAGCAGAGTTCTGGTCCCACACCTGCTTCACCAGAACTCTTCTATTTGATGTATCAGAGCTCTCTAAACGATTTCATTTGGAAAAAAAATTCCACTGCTAATCTTTCATTTAAAAATATATCCATTTAGCTGAAACCGGTTTGGCTCAGTGGCTAGAGTGTCGGCCTGCAGACTGAAGGGTCCCGGGTTCGATTCTGGTCAAAGGGGCATGTACCTTGGCTGCGGGCACATCCCCAGTAGGGGGCGTGCAAGAGGCGGCTGATCAATGTATCTCTCTCATCGATGTTTCTGACTTTCTATCCCTCTCCCTTCCTCTCTGTAAAAAAATCAATAAAATATATTTAAATATATATATATATATATATATATATATATATATATATATATCCATTTATCTTACATTGTAATACTACCTTTATATACTTACTGAGTGATACTCAATTAAGCAGTGTTGTTACTCTATTTGCTATGCTAGGGAATCTATGCTTTTCACAGGTGTCTGGTTTGCTAATCAAATGATAATTTACTTACAGTTTTTATTATTTACTGGCTAGCTTTGTTGTGAAACTACCTTCTTCTCCCATTTTCAGGAAATTTTCCCAGTCCACTATGTACAGAATTAGTAAGACCCAGGGCCCTGACCTCTCTATGAAAGTTAAAGGAAGGAATCCTCCTTTTTCCCACCCCTGGTGACCACATGATGACACAGGTTCACTCAAGTAGGGGTAGAGATAGGTTTTGTGCTCATAGGTGATCTAAAAATTAATACACACATGTTTAGTTTTTCCTATATATTCAAAAATTTGATTTAGATTATAAATTCTTTATAGCATTTATAACATATAACATAACCAACTCATATCTGAATGTTTTATGCTTGCTAAACTTCCAAACTCTCTGTCATGCTTCACAATCAATACGCTTTGTTTCTGAAATGCAAGATTTTCGTATGTAGATTTACTCTTATGTTCAGAGATAAACTTTGAGTGGGAGTTGGGCAGCTGCAATTTTCTGTATAACAACATCTTAATTGGAATTTAAAATTTGTGTAATTACCCTGAAGATTCTAGAAGTTACTGACACAAACATCTCTAAACACAACTATCTTGATAAAAGCACAATAAATGACAAGTGTTTTTTTATTAGAATTAACTTGGCTATGGAGTCTTTGGTGCTTAGCTTATGAGAAATATTAGCAGCAGAGATATGAGTGACATATGAGCAGTACATATCAGTCAGGATAGTTTATGCTACACTAATTAACAAACAAAATCCAAAGTCTCAGTGGCCTAAAGACACAAAGATTTTTTTTCTCACTCATGCTGTTCTGCTGTAGGATGGGTACCTCTCCAGGGGAGTGCTCCCTGTCTTCCTGTCTGCCCTTCCAAAAACACCTGTGCATTGCCACATGTCATTTCGTGTGGCCAAGTGACATTCTATGACCCCAAATTCTTACAAGTCTTGAAAAACTTGTTTAAAATTCTATATAATAAAAGCCTAATATGCTAAGTGTCTGGTCATCCAGTCGTCCATTCTACCAATCAAAGCGTAATATGCTAATGATATGCTAAGACCACTCAATCACCTACTATGATGAGCACTGACTGCCAGGGGGCAGATGCTCAATACAGGAGCTGCCCCCTGGTGGTCAGTGCACTCTCCTCAACCAAAAGCCAAGTTTAAAAGCCAGCCGGTGAGTGCAGAGATGGTGGGAGCCTCTCCTGCCTCTCTGACAATACTAAAGATGTCCAGCTGCTGGCTCCTGGACTGCGAGAGGGTGCAGGCCAGGCTGAGGGACGCCCCTGCCCCTCAGTGCATGAATTTCATACACTGGGCCTCTAGTTTTATAAATAAGAGTCTAAGCCACATAAATACCAGCTGCTGTGGTGCTATTGCTTTATATTATTTATGACTGCTATTATTATCAGAATTTATAGCAATCATTAGCCAACAGCCATTCTGACACTCTCAGCCAGCAATCTGTCACTCTTCTCCTTGGTGGAAGGCAGTGGGAAGGACATGAGCAGTTACCCAGCACCCAGAGCTGTGGATGACGCAATCCTCCTGGAGAGCTGGTGAGATTGTGATTAAAAAAAGAGAGAGAGGGAGAGAGAGGAGAGAGAAAAGAGAAGCAAGAACTAATGAAGGAGATCCGGCACCCTCTCAGAACTCTGGAAGCCAAAGCCTCAGAAACAAAAGGGAGACAATCACAGCAGAGCCAGGGACAAGCATTTGAGAGATTCGCTGCCCCTGGAGCAGCCAGCATTCACAATAAACAACCAAAGTAAAATGCCACAAAGGTGTGTTTTTTGCAAAGCCAGAAGCAACTCCACTTCCTTAATCCTGATTTAGTATTCACGGAGCAGCACCTATGCTTGCCCTATGACTCATAAACTAATAAAAGGAAGACCTCATCTGGTCAAGAACATAACTGCATAAAGCCAAAAGCCATCCCTGTCAGACACCGAAATTAACTTCACAGGTTAATTTTAATGCTTGTCAATTTACGGGAAACATTCTTTAGGAATGCAGATGCTCCAGTCTTATCTGAATCACTTACAATCTTTCCCTTAGCCCAGATGCCAATGAATAAAAACACAGTAAGTTAATTGCCATCCTGGGTTTGTGATGACTGTGATATCGATATTAGTATAGAGTCGGGTTTCTTATCTTTTTCCAAAGGCTTACAATCCATTATCTAATTTGATTTTTATGAGGACTCTTTACAATGGGACATTGTGTTTCATTTTCAGGACCATGAGGCAGCTGAGGAGAATAATGTCCTATGTAGGATACAAATATCCAGCCCTAGCACAGAGGCTGGCACAAAGTAAACACTCAAAAATATCATTAAAAAATTAATAAACACCAATTTGAATAATAATAATAGAACCTAGGTACAGTGTCTCCTGGCTTTGTGTTCTTTTCACTTACTGAAATATCAGTGCAGAAATACTGCTCTTTATGTGTAACTTCAAATAAGAAAACAAGATTCAAAGTACACAGAGAGAAACTAATCTCCTAATGCAATACATTATGCTGTCTATTTTTTTAGTCCTATTTGCTGTCAGCTGATAGTATGAGGACTAACTACAAATCAATTCTGCTTTTCCTAGTTGAAACAGGTGTTTTAATATCTTTATAGGAAAGTGATAAACAAGCTGCCATGGTCTCACAGAAGTGTCCCGAGCCTTCTGAATAAACTACCTTTGGATAAAGGAGTACAGAGTCACCTGGTTAAAAGAGAGAGGAGAGATAGGGTTAGAGGGTCAGGAAATAAGGGAGGGAGGAGGAGGGAGGGAGGGAGGGAGGGAGGGAGGGAGGGAGGGATCTTGCACTTGCAGTCCGCACTGGCCAGAAGCATATGGGACACTCAGCAGTAAGTTTCTGTGCATTTCTTGTGGGCATCTTCCCCTGATAAGCTAGAGGGTCACTTCCCAGTGCATCACCTCATGGGTAGCTTTCCATCAGGTTCCATGGCATGAAACCTCTTTAGGACTATCTTGCCCAGGAACACCAGAGGTTTCCCAGCTAATATCACCAGCACAGCATCTCCCCACAGAGTCTTCCCCAGGGTCCTCGAAGATAGCTTCTCAAACACTCTGCCAACATGGCATCTAAGAATGTCTCTCCGACATCCAGGGCCTCACTCATCTTCTCCAATTAGGTCTGAGTCTCATTCTGAGGGAGGGAGTGTGTTTCAAATTGTTTTCTTTCCTCAGATGTTCTGACTCAGCCCTGGGACAGTCGCTGGTCTCTATACATGCTATTCCTGTATTTCACAGAGTTCTTTTTATCCCTTAGGAGGCAATCTCTTGTTATAATTAACTAGAGCCCCAGTGCACGAAATTCGTATGGGGGGTGGGGGGTAGAGAGGAGGATTGTCTTAGCCCAGCCTGCACCCTCTTCAATCCAGGTATCCTCGGGGGATGTCCAACTGCCATTTTAGGCCTGATCCCAGGGACCTGCAATCAGACATCCCTCTCACAATCTTAGACTGCTGGCTCCTAATCGCTCACCTGCCTGCCTGCCTGGTAGCTCCTAACTGCCTCCACTGCTGGCCTGGTTACCCCTCATGCCCCTCCCCCCACTGCCAGCCTGGTTGCCCCATGCAGCCTGTTTGTTCATTTGTTTGGTCTTCCTTACTTAACCCCCCTGCCAGCCTGGTCGTAGGCATTCATCTCATGATGGGGTAATGGTCAATTTGCATATTACCTCTTTATTATATAGGATAATTCTTATATTAAACTTTCCCTGTTCTAACTACTACACAGTTTCTGATGACTGATGAGATCAAGACTGATACAGTCCCAGGAGATGGCCTTTAGTGCTGAGCTTTATTAGTTTGGTCATACCCTTGAACTTGAGTATAATGTTGCACTGTTTACCAAAGGAAAACAAGATACTAGTAATCCATGTGTGTGGGGGGCATCACAGTTAATCACATTATCACCTATAGTTGATTGTGATGAACTGTCAGCTGAAGCCCAGTGGCGCTGGCCCTAATAGTTACTGAGTGTTGCAGGATGGTGACTCCCCTGTCTGTGCTGTGAGATGGATTGCAACTCCTGAGCAGACTGCAGACCAGAAACATGGAACAGACTCACAAATCTCAGAGGGAAAGGGGGTGGGGGGTAGGAAGAGATTAACCAAAGCACTTATATGCATTACCTATGGACACAGATAATATGATGGTGAAGGCCTGGGGCAGGGTGGGAACTGGGTAGAGGGGATAATGAGGGGGGTCACATCTGTAATACTCTCATGCACCTCCTCCTGTTTACAGTATGTATCCACAGCTACCATTGCTCCTACAGCTCAGAAGGGACTATGTGTCCAGGAAAGGGGAGCAATAATAAGGTAAGCATGAGAATGCCTAACAACACTTGTAAAGTGGCATTCTTCAGTTACGATATAGTTCCAAACCAATAGCACATGTAAAAACTTGTTTTTCTGAAATTTCCACAAATGCTCAATGTATTTCTTTTACCAAAGTAAATTGATTAAGGAGTTATTTACCACTGGATAACTGATACAGACTTTAGAAGAAAGGAAATAAGTATCATATGCTCAAAATGCCTTTTTCCCTCCATGGTTTCTGAAATTTGATTTGAATTGCATTTTTTTTAAATATATTTTATTGATTTTTTACAGAACGGAACAGAAAGGGATAGAAAGTCAGAAACATCGATGAGAGAGAGACATCGATCAGCTGCCTCTTGCACGCCCCCCACCAGGAATGTGCCCGCAGCCAAGGTACATGCCCTTGCCGGAATCGAACCCGGGACCCTTCAGTCCGCAGTCCGACGCTCTATCCACTGAGCCAAACTGGTCTCGGCTTGAATTGCATTTTTAAAAAGTTTATTGGGGTGACATTGATTAATAAAATTATATAGGTTTCATGTACACAATTCTACAATGCATCATCTGTATATTGTATTGTGTGTTTACCACCCCAAGTCATATCTCCTTCCATCATCATTTATCCCCCCTTTACCCTTTTCTACCTCCCTTGACACCTTCCCTCTGGCAACCACTATTCTGATGTCTATGTCCACAAGTCTTTCTTTTTTTATTTGCTTAATCCCTTTACCTTCTCACCCAGCTACCTATCCCTTCTCATCTGGCAGCTGTCAGTCTCTGTACCCATGAATCTGTCACCGCTTTGTTACTTTATTTTGTTCATTAGATTCTACATATAAATGAAATCATATGATACGTGTCTTTCTCTAACTGGCTTATTTCATTTAGCATAATACTCTCCAGATCCATTCTTAAGTTCAAGGAATAACCTGTCACATAAAATACCCAACATGGTGAAAGGAAACAGAGATTATAAAATCTAAACTATTGTTGCAGTTGCTCTTTGTATGTCAATAGTTACCCCACAACTTTTAGATGTTATAGGTTCTTGAAAAATAGTATATGGCTGAACTTTTTATCCTTAACTTTGTCACTTGCTTTTCCCCCAATATAACTGTTATACTAGTGTTTTATAATAATGCTATAGGCCCGGTGCACAAAATTCATGCACTCGGGGGAAAGGGGTCCCTCAGCCTGGCCTGCACCTTCTCGCAGTCTGGGAGCCCTCGGGGGATGTCTGACTGATGGCTTAGGCCTGCTCCCCACCACCACTAATGAGCTCACTAGCCATGGAGCCCAGCTTCTAGTTGAGTGGCACTCCCCCTGTGGAAACACACTGACAACCAGAGGGGCAGCTCTTGTGTTGAGCATCTTCCCCCGGTGGTCAGTGCGCATCATAGTGACTGGTCGATTTGGATATTAGCCTTTTGTTATATAGGATAGATGGGGAGAATAAATATCCAAGTGGGTAAGTGTTTTGCTAAAGATCACCTAACTAGTGAGTATTGTTCTGGATATTTCCACTACTCTTCAAACCCATTCTCCATCCTTGTCCACCTTTCTGTGCATCCCAGGTATTGGCCTCCATGGACCATGTAAACTGATTTTCTTTGTCCTCTAGATTCCAGTTATGTTAAGTCAATGGGAGAGAAAAAGAGAAAATTACAGGGCAGAAGAGGGGAGCTTATTCCCAGGCTTCCTTCCTGCCCACAGGTTGACAATCGCTGTTTTCCCCTACAGAAGTTCAGAAATGAGGACCTCAGCTTCCTGTCATAAAGCACAGAGGAAATATGGTTACAGCTCATACCACAGCTTTCTCTGGTTTCTCAAAACCATTCTCTTCCCTTGCTCCTTCATAGGCAGTAGTGATAATGGCTCTATACTACTGCTAGCCTCAAGATACTTTGCCATCTCTTACTAGTACATATCAACCACCTCTGTGACTGCCAAGACTCTCAAAGAAATAGAGGTAGAATGGGGGTTGAATTCAGGAAGTTTAATGGTACTCAGAGCAGTGCTCTTTCTACTGAACCACACTGTATCTACATACATTCTGTGTTATACTACAGTGTTCCATACATGCTATCTGCTCCTTCCACACTGCCTTCATTCATAGTAATCCCCTTTTGCATTCTCTATTCACTTCTTCTGCCTATCCAACTTACATACAACTCTAAAGATTGTACTTAATTTTCATCTTCACTCTAAGGTGTTCTTTGACCCTTCATCCCTTATGGGCCTGGCTTTTCTGACAATCATAGTCAATATCATAACAATACTTAGTTTGACGTTTAGTCATAGGTTATCTTGAAATGTTTCTATTCCTTCATATATGTGAATCTCATTCCCCAGCTACCTTGTAATGTACATGAATATGTTTTTAATATGTTGGGATAAAAAGGGCAAAAAATAAACAAAGCTTGTCTTGTCAGATCGGTCAGTCTTTTCTTACACATATTCTTCTGTTTGAAACTATTTCTTTGCCATCAGAAGTGCAATATTTATTTATATTTCTTTTGGTTTTTTATGACTTATTTTTAAAAATATTATTTAGCTCTTTTTAATTTCTTTATTAAGGTATTACATATGTGTCCTTATCCCCCCATATTCACCCCGCCCTACCCACACTCATGCCCTCACCCGCTCCCTGTCCATTGGTTAGGCTTATATGCATGCATATAAGTCCTTTGGTTGATCTCCCTGCTTTACCCCCACTCTCCCCTACCCCACTTTAGAATTTAAATGAGAACTTAGAAAATAAGCTGGCCTTAAGGAATACAGAAAGTACTGGTTGAACTCATTTCTCATTCAGCATTTGGAAATAAAATTCCTAGTGAGCTTAAAATGCTCAGTGAGGAGAATGCACCTTTAATTGGCTAATTAGAAGTGCAGTCAGCATGCTTCACCCTCAGAATGAGAGAGAAGCGTTTCAATTGCCCTGCTATTCCCCAAGTGTGTCGCAATTAACTAATTATTGAGGACATTATTTCTGTGCTTGATTGGTCAGGCAGTCATCATGAAAGAGGCTACCAGCCTCAAAAACCCAAACTCAGAACTTTAACTTAAATTTCGTTTTCATGTTCAAAAAAAGGAAAAAATGTTGAGGATGGGGAGGTTAATATATTTCTAGTCACACTTGGCTTATGAAAGTTTTGTTTGAATTAGGAACAAAAGTCATAGACTTTGCAACTGGACTTTTTTCAAATATTCTGCTCTCTTTTATTCATAAATTATCAAAACTTTTCCACCTTTTAAATTTTATCCCCATTCTTTTTCTACAAAGGCAAAAAAAATCTAAGTAAAAAAGCTAACACTAAATATAATTTGTTTGTAAAAAATAGTGGTATATATAAGGAAAAAACAGTTTTAAGCTCTGTTAAAAAGTCTCTTGAGAACAACATATTATCTGACATTTCTTGGAGTTAGGTATCTTCCATCTTATCACTGGTCATTACTTCTGATAATAGCATTAGGTCTTGAAAAACTGAAATTAGATGTAGTTTATGACCTTTCCATGGTGAGCTGCACTGTCAGAACAGTGTACTATAATGAGAATATTTTAGGGATTGACATCAGACAAAACAGAATTAAGCTCGCAGTTAATTCCTTTCCTTTTTAAAATAAATTTAATCATTTGATTCTTAGAAATAGTTTTCTTATCATAGAATAGATATATTAATGCCTACTTTGCAATGTAAGTATTTAAAGTAGAATATTGATCCATTTTATTAAGATTTATTATATTGAATTTCATAGACAGAAAGCATAGTGTCATATGTCTCACCTTCCCCAGCATTTTGGGATCACTGACTTGTTATTAAAAAATTAAAAAATACTCGTGTCCTGGCCAGTGTGGCTCAGCTGGCCGTTGTCCCATGAACCAAAAGGTTGTCAGTTTAATTCATGGTCAGGGCACATACCCAGGTTGCAGGTTTGATCTACAGTCAGGATATGTGCAGGAGGCAACCACACAATGTTTCTCTCTTATGTCAACATCTCTCTCTCTCTCTCTCTCTCTCTCTCTCTGTGTGTGTGTGTGTGTGTGTGTGTGTGTGTGTGTGTGTGTCTAAAATCAATAACAACATATCTTTAAAAAGATGTTTGTGAATGGTGCAACAATGAAAATGGTATTTTAAAATTAATTTTAAAAAAATTAAAACTCGCCAAGACCAGTTTGGCTTAGTGGATAGAGCGTTGGACTGCGGACTAAAGGGTCCCGGGTTCGATTCTGGTCAAGGGCATGTACCCTGCCTGCGGGCACATCCCCAGTAGGGGGCGTGCAAGAGGCAGCTGATTGATGTTTCTTTCTCATCAATTTTTCTGACTTTCTATCCCTCTCCCTTCTGCTCCGTAAAAAATGAAAGAAAGAAAGAAAGAAAGAAAGAAAGAAAGAAAGAAAGAAAGAAAGAAAGAAAGAAAGAAAGAAAGAAAGAAAGAAAGAAAGAAAGAAAGAAAGATTGCAGATGTAATTATTTAAAAATAAAATAAAATAAACAAAAACTCAAGATCCTGTCCTATGTGATCACAGAAAGCCCAGACCCATATCAAGTATTTCAAGTAATTTCTTAGTTGTAAGGTCTACCATTCCCTCTATTGCTGCCTGTAGTCTGTTCTTTTGAGTGCCCACTCTGAGCTTCCACCTTGACCACTTCTCTGTCCCTTACTTCCTACAGTTGGTGTCCTTTCTTGCTAGTCTTCACCCTACATCCAAGTATAGAATCTACTTCTGTCATCAAACACTGCCAATACTGTTGTGTGTTAATAAACTTTCAGTTTTAAGTTTTCAAGTATTAAGTTGTTATATTTATGAATATATTCTTATATGCAAATATTATTAACTTCCAATCTCATAATCATATCTGAAAAATACTCCTGATTATAATTTATCTTGATGTAGTATTTATATTCAAAGACTCAATTGTAATGGAATGATTGATTCTCAATGCCTGCTCTCTGGTATTAGATTGCTACCATCACTCCTTCCTTTTTTAAAGAGGTATAGAAAAACCATAAGACAAAAGCCTAAATCATAAAAATCCACTTTGTAGAGGCTTTTCTTGTTTGGGACTTGGAAGGGTGCCGGGTTGTGCTGTTTAGGTGCAATAGAGAAGGGACATTCTTTTTTTATTCTTCTTCTTTTCTTTTTTTCCTCTTAGAGAAAGAGAAAGGAAAAGGGAGAGAGAGTGAAACATTGATGTAGGAAAGAAACATCAATTGGTTGCTTCCCATACACACCCTGACAGGGAATCAAACCCATAACCTGGGTGTATCTTCTTATCAGTAATCAAACCCACGACTTTTGGGTGTGTAGGAAGAGGCTCCCATCAACTGAGCCATGCCACTAGGACAGGATGGGACATTCTTGAGTGGAGTCCTGGACAAGTCTAGCCCACAGAGGGTCCTGAAATCACTTGGTGGTCATTTCCCCATTTCTCAAATACTTAATTAGAATGGACACACTTCTAAATAATCCTTTGGTCAAATATTAAATAACAATATAATGTAGGAAATATTTCAAATTGAATGATAATGAAAACACATATAACATCGTGGTTTAATGTGTATATGTTGTGAATTTTACCACAAATTTAGTTAACATTCAATACCTCACATAGTGAACATTTCTTTTTTTGTTGATGAGAACTTTTAAGACTGCCTCTCTTAGCAATTTTCAAATATACAACATAGTATTCTTAACTATAGTCACACCTGGGGAGTGAGCCATCATGTTGTACATTACATCCTAAGAATTTACTTCATTTAACTGAAAGTCTGTATATTTTAAAACCTTCACCCAATTTCCCTACCCTTCAGCCTCCACCTTTGGCAACCACAAATCTAATCTGAGTATTTTTATCTACATATAAGTGAGATCATACAGTATCTTTGTCTTTCTTTCTTTGACTTATTTCACTTATCATAATGCCCCTCACAAAAGGTAGAATTTTCTTCTTTTTTTTGACTGAATAGTATTCCATTGTCTATCTATCCATTTATCTATCTATCACCTATCTATATATTTCCATATCCATATCCAAGTCCATATCAGATTATCTTTATTCATTAGATTAATGGCATGGGGAATTGAAAAGACGGGAATATTATAAGAGAAATAGATTGGAGCAACTATACTAAAACTGGGGGGCGTGGTTTTGGTCATGTTAAGAGTTACCTAATAGATAACTAAGTAAAGTTGTGGAGTAAACAGTTTCACATACACATCTTGAGGCAAGAATTTAAAAATAAATATGTAAGCCAGCAGTATAGAGATGTTATTTAAAGCCATACACTAGATGAGAACTCCTGGGGATGGAGCTCAGATAGAGAATACATGTAAATATGTAGGTACTGACTGGATAGTGTGCATGTCCAAAGAACCTTTTAGAAACTCAAGCTTAATGTATGATGGGATTAGTATACTGTCCTGAAGCAGAAAGAAATTTCAGAAATTACAAAAAAGTTTGCAATCTTCAATATTCTATTAAATGGCAAAAGTGCAAAAAAGTGAGAAGCCATGGAAATAGTTACTATGGAAACTTCAACATTCCAGAAATGGTAAGCTGACTGGACCTAACTGTGACCCAGGAACCCTATATAAGAGATGGGCTGACAACCAAAGCAGACTTTCTCCATAGGACTAAGCAACCTCTCTTCGTGGAAAAGAGCCAGATAGCTTTCTTTTCGTTTTTGTTGTTTTTTGTTTATCGTTGTGTTTTTCATTCAGAGACCCACCATCAAATTCAAAACATACTCAATTTTACCTTGTCTAATCTATTTATTAGAATCTGATGTCCAGAACATTTTCCACAGAAAAAGGTTAATAGGAGATCAAGATTGGCAGAATGAAAGAAGGGAGATGGGCATGGACCACATGGACTGGAAAGGGAACAAGGAAGAATATGGGGCGCTTAGAATAGAACTGTGTAGAAATGGTACCTTTGCTAGAAGAGTATGATTAAAAAGGTAAGGATGGAAACATTAATTTATCTTTCTGTCATTCCCAGTTCTCACTAAATTGACAGTAAAATAAGTAAAACCATAAGGTTTTATAGAATAGGAGAAAATGTAACAATGAATAGGAGATGTCAACATATTTTTGGAAGACTTAAAGCATAATAGAAAAAGATGGAAACTAAGTGTTGTTGATGAGAATTTAGACCTGCTCAGGATTTGACAGCACATGCACCAGGAAGGATGAAATTGAGTCAGGGAGCTAGAAACAGATGGGAAGGTCACCTTAAAGTTTCTGTATCTGCTTGAATTCAGGAGAATTCATGTGAGAAGCAAGACCTAAACCTCAGAGATTTAAAAACAGAGAGGGTCTGCCGTTCCTGGTTAGGCTCAGTGGATAGAGCATCCATCTGCGAACTGAAGGGTCCCAGGTTCGATTCCAGTCATGGGCATGTATCTTGGTTGCAGGCACATCCCCAGTGGGAGGTGTGCAGGAGGCAGCTTGATGTTTCTTTCTCATCAATGTTTCTTTTTATCCCTCTCCCTTCCTCTCTGTAAAAAAAATCAATAAAATAGATATTTAAAAAAATAGAGAGGGTCTGATTTAAAAGACAGAATATATATGAAATATATGTACATAAAATATATATACTATATATGTAAATATGTATGAGACAAATTTATTTCATCTGTCTTATATATTTATCATGTACTCCTTAAATGTTTTTTTAATTTATGTACAATTTACTTTCATCTTTTCTATACTTTGTTTTCCTTATTGAGGTTTTCATAATAACTATTCTAAATTAAGGTCCTCTTTGAGAGAGATATTCACAAAAGGGGCCTTTTGATTAGCAGTTTATTGGGATACAAATAATCTATACTTTGTACCCATAAACTTCTCTCCAAACCTTCTTTTTATGTTCGCTTCCCAACTAGATGTCCCTTACCATCTGGCCAAAACCATCAGCCATTTCTCATGAATTGAGAAAGATTCATACCTCAGGCAGTCTTTTGTCTCAACAGAGTTGGCAAATCAATGTTCTTGGAAGGTCTGACTTATTCATATAATTTAGAGCTATTTGTAAGCCAGGAAAAAATATTTTCTTTCTCCATCAACTTAATGTAGGGACCTCCTTATGAAGTCATAAATATGTGTTGATGGCAACATGATAGAACATTATGAGTAAGTACACTGGGAAAAGAAAGCAAACTCATACATTTTGTGCCATAATATCTAATTGAATTCAATCCCATTTAAACCTCTTTCACTTGATTGTAGAGTCCTCTTGGGCACTCTAGTCTTTATGCAGTAGGGCAGTGGTCAGCAAACTCATTAGTCAACAGAACCAAATATCAATAGTACAACGATTGAAATTTCTTTTGAGAGCCAAATTTTTTAAACTTAAACTATATAGGTAGCTACATTGTTATTAATTAGAGTACTCCTAAGCTGGCCTTTGCTAAAAACTCAAGGGGCCAAAGAGCCGTATGTGGCTCGCCGACCACTGGCTTAGGGGATCAGATAATAATACCCAATCTAGGATGAGTCACTCCAGTTGCATGTTCATTTGATGTTACAAGGTCAAGCATGAACACTCTATTAAGGTCTAGCAACCACCTCAAAGTTTTCATCAAAAGAGTATTTTTTAAAGGTCTATATGATTTTGCTGTGTTTTCTCACTGAGATTTTCTATAGTCTTCACACAGTATAGTGGTTGATTCTGCACATTTGAGAACTTGAATTTGTTGGGTCCAAAGCTCAAGTGAAAGAGTTGCTTGCTCTGCATCTGGACAGTTAGAGAGCCTTCTCTCGTTCCTCGCCCACTCATGTTTGATAGACTTTTGGGACACTCACTAAATAGACCAGTGTAGCCCACCCATGTAAGGTACATTTTCCATAAAATCCAAGTGAATCACAAAATTGATTAATGCTGCATTGGTGAGATTAATGTGCAGCGACTTAGTTTTCATAATGAAGGAGATAAGCTAGTATGACTCAGACCACTAAATTCTCAGAAACTTTATTGAAATCACCTCTGAATTGGACTTATTTCCCAGTTACTGACAAGCATGTATCTGGTACCTGCTTACTTCTTGTTCATTAGGTTCAATCATCATGATATCAACATAGTAAACCAATGAAATGTTACTAGGGATAGTAAAGCATTAAAATTTTGAAAAGTTATTCCGATCCTGCCAAATGAAAGCAAAATGCTTCTGGTATTTGTTTTCACTTTGAGGGTTAGATGAAGAGCATTTCTCATAATAATATTAGCTACCAGATAAAATGGGGTTTGTTGATCTATCACAATGAAGAGACCACAACTGGAACTGGAAGCTCTACTAAAAGTAAGCAATGATTCAGTGCTATCTGCTAAGACTCAGTTGTTTTCTGGACTAGACCAAATGATGAGTTAAAATAATCATCAACCCTGTATCTTTCAAGTTATTCTTTGTAGCATTAAACTCATAATTTTCAATTTTAGTAAATGTGCTACCGAAGCAAGCACTAAACTCATAATTTCCCATAAGGATATAGTATTACTTTTGGTTTCCTATTTTGGTAGGGAAAGGTCGATCCAGGGAGTTTCACTTGGCCCTTACCGTAATTATTCTTACTCAGTGGGTCAAGAAGCCAAATGTGGATATTCTGTCTGAATATATCTATTCCAAACAGATACATAGAAACTAGAAAAAATATCCCCAGACTAGATTTAGCATTCCATTGGACTAATCATGTGGGGACTTAGGTCATAACTCTGGTTTGCCACCTGGCTTTCATAAACTCCCTTCCTGATTTAAAGATTGCACTTAGTGTGCTCTGGGTCTACAAGGATTAGCCTTTGGTCACAACCAGTGGATAGGGACAATCAATATTATAAAGATTCAATTGTGACTCACATATCATTGACCAAGGTAGGCAAAGGTACTCCATGGAAGTGTAAATAAATGGCATTGGTTTAATTGGATATCAACAGAGAAAAATGGATCTTGACACTTACCTGACCTCTTACACAGAAATAAATTCCAGATGAATCACAGATCTTGCCATGAGAAGTAAAATAATAAATTGCTTAGAAAAAAATTGGAGATGTTTTATAATCTGGGAGGGGGGAATCTAGGGTAAATTCTTAATGGTACCCATAGTAGTACACAAAAAGGGCCACTATACAGGAAAAAAATTAATAAATTAGACCATATTAAAGTTAAGAATCTGTTCATCAAAAGAATGATTAAGAAACTGAATGGGCAAGCCTCAGGTGGCACTTGGATTCATAATATGTAAAAATACCTACAATTAATAAGAAGAAGGTAGAATTACCAATAGAAAATAGCTAAAATATATGAACCCAAAGAGTTTATCAAATGGTAAAAAATAAAAAACACATAGGAAATAGTGGTCCAATTACTAGCCATCAGGGAAATATAAATTAAAATCATGATGTGACATATACATATGCACACATGTAGTAGAATGGCTACATTGAAAAAGACTGTAGAGACTAAGTGTTGTCAAAGATGGGGAGATGGGAGGCAATTGGAATTCTCATACACTGCTGATGGAAGTATAAGGTGGTATGACCACTTTGGAAATTGTTTGACAGAATCTACTAACATTGAATATACACATACCCTATGACCCATTAGTTGGTCTACACCCACAAAATGCATACATGTTTTCATCAAAAGATCTGAAAATAATAGTAATAAAAATAAATTATGAAAATTGGTGAGCAGATAATATGTTCCAATGAATTCTGAGAGTGGATCCTAAACCCCCATGGACTCATAGCCATCTCATCACATTTCTTTTTAATTCTGACCCTTTTTCTCCATATAATGGGACTCCCTTATTTTATAATGGAAATTTAAATATTTTATTGAGGCTGCCAAATGGTTTTTTGAGGTTTCTTACTTGATTCTCTACTGAATAATTTCCAGATATTTGATCTTTCAGAAGGACAATTTATTTCACTGCCTTGCTATTTTTCCCTCAGAGTTTTCATGCTATTTTTTTTCTACCAGTATTTGTTGACTGTCAAATGTGTTGAATCCTTTCAATTTCACTGTATGTCACCATACAGTATATAGAGATAGCACTTGACCCCACTCTCTGCACTTGGTTTATGGTTAATTTCTCTCTAAAATCTAACAAGTATTCATGTATAATCTCCTCTACCATGAAGGCATCCAAAACACACTGCCTATTTTTTCAATATGTTGAACCAATGTATACATGACACACAGCATGTCCCAGGATGTACAATATCATGACTAGATTCTTTCTGGTCTTTGTACCCATCCTGCCCTACTCCCTCCCTGACAATGAGCATGGAGCATAGCTAGTAGAACTTTGAAAAGTTTACATTCACAACTATCACTATATGTACTCATAAACTTTCTATTTTGTGGCTTTAGAACTTTCATTTCCTTAGCCTTCCTTGTGTGTGGTATTGCTATTTTTTTTCTCTTCTATCATGATCACTAGCAAGTGGTTTTCCTTAAGGCACCGTTTTTATAATCACTTTATGAGTGTTGCTTCGTCTAGAAGGTGAACAGAGAAATAAAATGCTATTTTGAGATGTGGGTGCTGGGCTGTCAGCTGTGCTCACTCATTACTTAAATGACTTATTTCAGTTCACCAACTTCACAGAGTATGCAATACCAATTTGTATTTCAGCAGGCTTTTTAATTTTAGAATTTCAGGAGTCTTACTGTTTTAAAGTTAAAACATTAATTAGGTTTTTCCTTAATGATCTACCACTCTATTTTATGTTGATGTTTTTCTCACTGGAATCCCCAAGTTATTCAGGAATAGGAGAGACAGGTATTTTGAAATACACCAGTCCAAAGGAAGACCAGATCCTCAGTAGAAAATTATCACCATTGTTTCTCTCAGTGTCTGGTTCATTTATGTTAAAAGTTACTTCTTCGATTTACTTTTGGTAGGTGCTATTTCTTTGAATCTGTCCTCCAACTGTATTTAGACCAAAGGATCAACTGTAATGTTTTCTGTTCTTTTAGAACTCTGGGCTTCGTTTACATGGTCATCTACACTTTGTAAGAAAATAACATAACCAGGCTTAGGAATAGCTGTGAAATAAAGTATGTCTTCAGTGCCTTCAGTCGTGTTGTCCACTGCGCCCATATTTTTCCTTTCCTTATTATTTCATTAAGTATAGTTTCTTATCATGAGATCCCTCTACCAGGAGGACTGAGCCATTTTGATGGTAGAGTATGATGTTACAGGAATATCACAGTAACCATCTGCTAATGGAAGTGATGTTAGTAGCCCTGATACTAGATGGCTAGGATGTGGTTTCTCAAATGAGAAAAAAAATAGGTAAAACGATGAACACAGCTGCTTTTGCATTTAGAGATATGTTCTTGTAAAAAACTTCCAAAGAAGTAAGTACATTAAGATTTTCAATTCCCCATGCCTTAAGCCAATGGTCAGCAAAATTTTTCTATCAAGGGCCAAATAATAAGTATTTTAGGCTTTATGTGTCATATGATTTCTGCTGCAACTACTCAGTTCTGCTGTGGTAGCATGAAAGCAGCCATAGACTATATGGAAACAAATGGAAGTGGCTGGGTTCCAATAACATTTTATTTAAAAAGCAAGTGGCAGGGGAATTGGCCAACAGGCTGTAGTTTGCCAACCCCTGGTTTAAGCCTAGCATTATCTATTCCCTTCAGTCATTTCAGTTTCATTTCTCCCCTGTGTTCCAGTTCCCCTAAAGAACAACACCGATTAAAATAAATTATAATGAGTGCCCCACAGTATTGGCATGTAAACACACACACACACACACACACACACACACACACACACACACACACACACAGCTCTAAAATTTTGGGCCTCTTAGGAAGTTATTCTCCTGCTACTGAATCTAAATCTTAACTTTCAAATTAAAGTTATTTCTCTAGTCTCTGGATATGACTCTTGTTACTGAAGACAAGACAAACTCAAGGGAGGACAGATGCCCTAAAATTGTATCACCATCTGGTCAAACACAGTGGGAACCAATTGTCTTTGAGGGCAAGGTGTGACCACCTGTTCTTTCAAGCAGATTGAAGATTCACTGTTTCAGGTGTATGAAGCTGTGTTTGCCCACAGCTATGGCAGGTAAACCTATTTTTTAAAGCTTGAGCAAAGACATCCTCAATTTGGGCCATGGTCGGCTGATTTATGACTCAAGAACACTCAATTCCCACGTTGGAATCTGACCAACAGTTACATTGTTCTGTACATTGCCTGCTGCTTCCTACACAGATAATTACCAGTGGCTAATTTACAGATGCCAGCGGGAATGGAAATGGAGTGAATGGCTGCCCACAGAGCTAGGAATTGGATTTTATCAGGAGTCATGGTAAAGAAATAGAGTCTTAAAAAAAAGTTCAGAAAAGTGACTAGTTAAGAAATATGACAGCAAAACGACTTATCCAAAGGGCCCTACCGTATTTAAAGGCATTGCTTTACAGTTAGACCCCCTGGATTTAACCCCTAATTGTTCCATCTAATAGAGGGAAACTTGGCTGAGTTATTTAACCTAAGTCTCAATTACTCGCCTGCAACATGAAAGCAATCGCGGGATCTATTTCCAAGTTGTGAGGACTAAGTAAGATAAATACATGTAGAACATTTATCTCAGTATCTGAAACATAGTAAATAATGAATGTGTTAGTTATTACATTTTAATTAATGCCTTCAATCTAATTGTCCACTATGCCTGTACTTTCCTTTTCCTTATTATTTCATTAAGTACAGTTCCTTATCAGGAGATCCCTCTCCTAGGAGAACTGATGATTTTATTAAGTTTTCTTCTGTATTCAACAATCATAAACATCATTACCTTCCACATTCATTCAAAGTTGTTGGAGATTTCAAGGGCATTTAATTGCTTATCTTACAGAATAGAAAATTCCATTTTGATAATGAGAATGTCTCACAGTCACCCTCAGAATTGAGATGTAGATAAACAATGTGGTAAAGATGAAGTTATTACAAGTTAATGCAAATAGATATGAAAACTGTTTACAGTTAATATGTAATACAAATAATTTTATGTGTGGAAAACAGAATAGTGTCTATACACATGTGCTTAATATATGCCAGATATTATTATTACCATGATGATGGTGGTGGTGATGAGGATGATGTTACAGGAAAATGCAATTAGGAATAATAGAAGAAAAAGAATGGGTTTCATACGTATTGAATAGCATGACTTTCATTTTCACGTGATTGATAACACTTAGCAACAGGTGCTATTACAATAAAAATATTAGGGTCCTAACTTACTGATAAGAGTGCAAATACTGACATAATTAATAAGATTGAGTATTTTTTTCTTTGAAAATGAGTATGCACTGTTTATCTTTCAGAGAAGCAACAAATCCACAAAGCCAAAAGAACAGCAAGTAATTCTGCTCATCAATATGATAGATTATTTTATTCAATTGTTGACAAATTTGTGAAATCTACATACGAGAAATGTTCTCTATTTTAAGAATTTTGACTGTTAGCCTGATAGGAATTTGACTTTCTATCTAGTACCTGGTTAAAAAAAAAAAGGAGTCACTTTTTCAAATGCAACTTCATGACTGCCATTTAATATTCTGGGAGGCAACGAACCTTATAGTAGCAATTCTTAACATCCAGGGAGAGCTTGAGAGTCCACAAAGTGCCATTATGTGCGTTACCCCATTTCCACATGAGCCAGGCGGCATGCTCTCCCATATACTAACACTAGTAGCTGTGCTGCAGAGAGGGTGCTCGGCCCGGGTTCCTCTAGCGGCCAAACCCTGAGATGACAGCTCTTTCGACCACATCACAGCTTTCTGTGGCTTTAGCTGAATGCGTTTCTTCTGCGCTTACTTGAAAACACAGGGAAGATATTTCCTCTTCCCTCACTATCATCTGAGGGTGAAAGATGAAAGTGGGGGGAACAAAGAGCAATGCTCCCTCGCTTTGTTTTTTAACTGAAATTTATTTATTTGTTTGTTTGTTTATTATTTATCTATTGAACCAGGGTAGGCCAGCTCTTTATTTTTTTACCTTTTATCTAAAAGAATGTGATCACCCCCACGGCTGCTACGCCTCCCACGCACAACTCACACCGGGACCCAGGTGGTAGACAGAGACTCGGCCAGCAATAGCTGCCCTATATCTAAATTTAATTTATTACAAGGAATTCTGAGGACCTACTCAAAAATGCAAATATTCCTTTCCACAAGTATTTACTGGGTAAACTAAGATTTCTGCTTGAGTATTAAAATTGACAGTAAAATAGTAATCAAGTTTTCAGATTAATTTAAATTGGCCAAGTGAAATAAGTGAATACTCAAGAAAATCTAACTGTACTGGACAAAAAGCTTTTCCTAAAACATTAACTAAATTATCTATTAGTAGTTCATCTCACTGCAAAATTGCCTAACATCCAAAGAACCTAAAGTAGTAATATTTGTATGCAAAAATTAAAATTTAAAATTACCAAGACTGCAAGATAAAATTTCCAAAAGCCCCTATTAACCAAAAAAAGGGGGGTGGGGGACAATGAGGTAATATCATGTAAGGAAAAATATCCTATAAGTAAAATACATGTAGAAAATTCTTACTCCAGAAAAGAAAATTCGATTTGTAAAACCAGCTGCAGGACACCCATGAAAAAACACACATGGTGTCAAAATAAGCCAAAGGAAAATCATTTAGGCAATAATAAAAAGAATCCCAAGTCTATTTGGCAGAGAGGATCCCTTTGTTAACCTTTGGTCGAGAATGTGTTTGTGTGTTTGCAGAGAACAACTCCAAGACCATGTGGGTTCCTGCGACTGTGAGGAACGGACGGGCCTGTTCCATCCACGAGGACGGTCCAGAGATGGGGGACGCTGACGACACCTTGCCATGCTAGCAGTCGGCAGCTGTGTGGGGCTGCAGGCGGCCCAGGACCATACCAGAGAGGATGGATCTTGCATCGCCACGATGTGTCCACCATCTGGATACCATTGCTGACATGTACACATGAAGAACTATTTGACATTGAAACTGGGACTCAGAACAGTTGGACATTGAAACTGACACTCAAACTTTTTTTGCTCTTATATGTTTGTTTTCAGTATGCAGAGGCAAGATATTTTTGAAGAAAAGAAACAGGGGAGAGTGATTGATATAGAGGCAGGGTGGCCTCGAACAGGCTGTCAAGCTACAGGGGGAAGGCTGGAGTGGATGGGAGGCGGATGCTGGGGGAGATCAACTGAAGGACTTGTATGCATACATATGAGCATAACCAATGACTGAAAGACTCTGGGGTGGGGAGGGAGGCAGGTGGGGACATGTGCTGGGGGATAGGGGAGGCTGGGGGGAGGACATTGGGGAGGGAGGAAAACATATGTACTACTATTAAATATAAGTTATATTGTAAATAAAATTTAAAAAATAAAATAAAAGAAAAGAATGTGATCACTCTCCTGAACTAGATGCATTATCAGGTGAATCATGATAAAAGCAAGGAGCTGGAAATGATAAGGAAGACATCACATTCTTTCACAGGATGATCAGTTAATGTGGGACGCACTGGGGGGGAGCCCTATTTTGCCACCTTTTTTGTTTATTTTTCTAAACTCCTCAGTCACACACTGAGCCAATGAGGCAAGTCAGGAGAGCTGTTCTTGGCTTCTTAACAGCGAGCTAGGCTCTCGTTCGTTACTGTAGCAGAGCTTGTTGCTGGAGGTGTCGCCTGCTTGGAGGAAGGTCATTGCAGTCAGAGGGCTGCACCGAACGGCCCATTGCCTCTCATTGTGCTAGCTGTTGTGACAGTCTCAATTTTGAAGGAAACTAAACCAAAGTGCAGAAAGTCCGGCAGAACTGCCAAAGGGTAGTGGCCAGGCCAGGGGAAATTTAGTGATCATGTCACTTTTCTCTGTAGAGGCCACAGCTCTGGAAAGCAGGGTTTCCGAGTCAAGAAGTTACACAAGTTTTGTTTTGTTTTTTCCCCCAGTGCACCTCATACCCATTTCCCTGTAGGTGGGTCCTTAATCTACAGGCTCTCATGTTTTCTCTTTCTTTGACACTGCTTTCTAACTTCTCACACTATTTTAAGGAAAAAAAAAAACTTTCTTCCACCCCACACACACATTTTCCCATTAAATCAATGGTCCTAGAATTTATCCCATTTTGTTCTTCCTTTGTTCTCTTTGTAATGTTATGTAACTTGATCTGTTGTTCTCTGTATTTTCTAAAATAGGACTTAATCTAGGCAGTGGTTCTCAGCCTTTTTAATGCCATGACCCTTTAATACAGTTCCTCGTGTTATGGTGACCCCCAACCATAAAATTATTTTCGTTGCTACTTCATAACTGTGATTTTGCTACTGTTAATGAATCGTAACGTAAATACCTGTGTTGTCTTAGGCTCTACAGCAGCGGTTCTCATGTTGGGGGGGGGCACCACAACATGCAGAACTGTATTAAAAGGTCGCAGCATTAAAAAGGTTGAGAACCACTAGTCTAGAGGATCAGTTTGACTCAAGTTCAACTTTTTGGGCAAGAATACTACACAGGAGGGTCTGTGTGCTTCTGATCTGACCACATCAGTAGGCACTCGATATCTGTTCATATTTCTGAATCTCTAAGTAGCTTGCAGAACGTTGGACCTCACCATTTGTCATCCACTTGTGTGAGCCACATGGGACAGAGATCTCAAATAAAACAAACCTCTGCGGCCAAATACTTGGAGAAAGGTAATTTGAGGTACCTTATCTGAAGAATACCTAAAGATATAATTAGAATATTAAAATACCGTAATGAGGATGAGGTGGGGCGGAAGCTGATATGATGTCATGGTGGGGTGTGAAAACTGAACAGGAGACTGAGGCCGAGGAGGCAACTTATAACAAGAAAGCTATTAATGCCCTTTGGCAAATGAGCATGCCTGTAAGTCTCTGGTTGAGACCATCCCAGTGGCTTCCCTGTTTCTTCAGATGTTGATTTTAATTCTGCAACATCTACCAAAAGCCTATATGTTCAGAGAATTTGCTAGGATTCATGGAACACTTAGGAAGATGAACCAGTCCATTTCTATCCCTCAAGATGTTCATAATTTACTAGGATGACACACAAAGTTGCTTTAATCTAGGTCAGACGGTGTTAAGTGCTGCAATGAAAATGTTTATGTCAGGGCCAAGGCAGCACGGTGGAAAGAATTACTAACTTCTTACAGACAGAATAAGGGAATTCACAGAGGATTGGGCATTTGAATTGGATTTGAAGAATATAAATGGACTTCACTCGATGGAAGGGAGAAGAAGGGGAATTTCAGTTCAAAAAATAGCTTGAACAGATAAAGAAATATTTTAAAGTGTGTGCAGTTTTCAAGAAATGGTCGAAGGTTCATTCTAAGGAAGCCCATAGTACATGTCAGTACATAGAAAGGAAGCCTAAAAGCTAAGTAGAAATACACCAGAAAATGAAGGCAGAGGATCAGATTGGGAAGAATTTTAGAAGTCATGCTAAAGATTTTTGAAATTTTTCCTGTGAATAATTGGAATCTTTTTTAAGACGAAAGGAGAAATTGCAAAATTTATAATGCAATCAACATGAAAATTTTAAATTCATGATTTTTTTCATCAACATGCTCAATCCTATACCTCCTCTTATTCTTTAACCCAATAGATGGCGCCATGCAGTTGATCATGTTACAAATCTGGTCCTCAACCTCATTTCCTTTTTCCTCTAACATCTACTTCCTATCTGTCACCCCTCAGATGCTTTTTCCTCCCAAATATTTCTCAGCCTATTCTACTCTTCTCCATTCCTGCTGCCACCTAATCTAGTTGAGCCATCTAGTTCAGCTACTGCATCACCTTCTGGCCCAAGGCAGTGTTCTCAGAAGCCAGGGCACATTGGGCACGGTCTGGAGACAGTTGTGATGATCACAACTGGGGCTGGAGTGCTACTGGCATTTAGCACGTAGAAACCTGGGGAGCTGCTAAACATTTTACAATGCATAGCAGAGTCCCCAGACACAACAAAAAAATTGTCTGGTTCAAAGTGTCAATTATCTGGCTCAAATTGCTGTTGAGAAACTTGGCAAAGGGACATTCACTCTTACCATCTGCCTTTTTCCCTGATAAAATTTCTCCAAAGCAGTCTGTGTAATCTCAACAATAAACATATTTTAAGTGACATTTCTCCACAGTACTAAAACCCAAAATGGACATCCATTTTAAACTAAAATGATAAATCCTATTAACTAAACCTAAGTATTCCAATAAATAATTCGTTTCAATAGTGAACATTAGGAAAACATTGTCTTACCATACACTAGCAGACAATTTTCTTGCATTAATTTCCCTATAATGTGGCTGTGTACCTGCTCTTGTTAATTTTTTATAATTGTTGTTTTTTACATTTAAGAATATGCTCATTATTAGAACCTGCATACATGTTTGTTATTCAGTGTTTAGTAATCAAGCTTAATTAAAATCCCAAGAAAATAAAAATAATGCAAATAATATCACATTCACTAAACAAATTGACATCACAAAGAATAAAATGAAATTATCCCTATTATAAACAGCGCTGCTAAAATTAGTTCAAAACAAAGCATCCTATATAATAAAAGGCTAATATGCAAATTGTCCCCACAGGCAGGAGTTTGACCAACTGGAAGTTAGATGTGCGCTGACCACCAGTGGCATCACAGAATATGGCGGATATTGGCTTCCCTGTGGCCAGCGGGGCTGGCAGGCACTTGGGGAAAGGGAGGCTCCAGCCAGCAGTTGGCAGCTTCTAGGGATCCTATCTGTATACAAATTTTGTGCACTGGGCTCTAGTTAAAAATAAAATGGAAAATTTTGTCACTGTAAAGTTAACTGTTCCTGGGGCTCTCCTCTCCTGATGAGATGGTGCAGGAGCAAACTCCCAGTAGATGTGGGGGGAAATGTTTCTTAATCTGAGGTAGGATTTTCAAATGAAACTCCAGAGATAGTTGGTTTCTCCTATTGGAAATGGATATAGTAGGGTATAACTATATTACATTTATATTGTTTTATGTTAAGCAACAATATAACAATGAAACTAATTATGCCATATTCTGCTTAACATCTTCGGTGGTTTTCTTTGCCATTGAATTAAGTATACGTTCTTGCCTAAAACTTAAAAAGCTATGCAAGGTCCCATTTCAACACAACCCATTCTCTTCAATCTTACCATTTGGCCTTCCTGCACTTCTTCCAGGTCCTTGCACATGGTGCTCACTCATCCTTTAGTCTCTGCTACTTTACATGTGCAATTTTCTGTCTAGAACCTTCTTCCTTCCCCTACTCCTAACCTTTGTGCCAGGCTTCTCTATCCTCTTTACTCTATTTGCTTTTGGCTATAGTTTATGTTTGTTGTTTTATCTACAGTGTTGGAAATTCCCAATGTTTCTGTGAAACGCATTTAAGTTTTTAAGAAAGCATACCCCACCCTACCCTCAATTTAAAAAAAAAGAACTATTAGAAGCAAAGTAGAAAGTATTTTATGAGTTGTAAGTGTTGTGCTCCACAATACCATTTCCTTCACTTACAGATTGTGTTTTTCATAGCACAATTATGATAGTATACACCTGCATGGAGCCCTCACAAACTATCACTCATAGTAAAGTAAATGGAATCAACAAGAAATCAACACAGAAGAGTACATCAGTAGGAACCTTCTGGAGGCCAGAAGGGAGTTAAAACTCCTTGAAGATTCTATACAACATTCTTACTCATTCTTTGATACTTCCATAAAATTTCCTAGGGGCGATCCCTTTCTTTGTATGACACTAGACCCCATAGTTTAATAAATCCAGGTAAGATATTATCATCTCCAAGTGAATTATTTCTGGATTGTTTTAAAAACTAACTCTTCCACGGTATAATATAATTTTCATCCTGAGACTAATGCTTTGACCTTGTCTTTAGAAGAGAAAATGTAAAAATCATCTTAATGCTGAGTGATTGGGAGGCTGTGTTGCAGACTCACCCTGTGATATCAGGAAGTCCATTTTGGCTCAGTTTGAATTCTGGTTTCCAACAGAGCTGTGCCCTTGCTCTAAAAGACTTCTGAATTTTTAGCTGATACTAATAGGGAGTAAAATATGATAATCTGTCAAACTGTCAATGAATGCTTGACTTAAATATAGTAGGAACTTTATGGCCAAATAGCAACATTATTTGAAGTTTATTTTATTTGAATACCAAGTCTGCATTTATGACAGTATTATGCTGTATATATAGAGGAGTGGGCAAATGTGAGTTTGTAGTTATAAACACACAAAAGAGAGTTTATTATTGTATTATTATTTATTAACTAGAGGCCCAGTGCACAAAATTTGTGCATGGGAGGGGGGGATGTCCTTCAGCCCAGCCTGCACCCTTTCCCGTCTGGGACCCCTAAGGGATGTCCAACTCCTATGGATCAGGCCTAAACGGGCAATCAGACATCCTTCTCACAATCCAGGACTGCTGGCTCCAAACTGCTCACCTGCCTGCCTCCCTCACTGCCCCTAACCACTTCTGCCTGCCAGCCTGATCACCCCCTAACCACTACTCTGCCAGCCTAGTTGATGTCTAACTGCTCCCTTGCCAACCTGTTTGCCCCAAATTCCCTCCTCTGCCGACATGGTCACCCCTAACTGTCCTCCCCTGCAGGCTTGATTGCCCCCAACTACCCTCTCTTGCAGGCCTGGAACCTCCCAATGGCCCTCCCCTGCTGGCCATCTTGTGGTGGCCATCTTGTGTCCACGTGGGGGCAGGATCTTTGACCACATGGGGGCAGCCCTCTTGTGTGTTGGAGTGATGGTCAATTTGCAAATTTTTAGAGAGGACAGAGGCCTGGTGCATGGGTCGGGGCCAGCTGGTTTGCCCTGAAGAGTGTCCCGGATCAGGGTGGGAGTTCCCTTGGGGCGTGGGGCGGCCTGGGCGAGGGGCCTGTGGTGGTTTGCAGGCTGGCCATGTCCCCCAGCAACTTAAGTGGAGGCCCTGGAATCTGGGATTATTTTATGTTCTACAATTGAAACTTTGTAGCCTGGAGCAGAGCCAAGCCTTCTGCTCACTCCGTGGAGACAGCCATTGCTGTTGGGATATTTACCTTCAATAATTAAAACTTTGTAGCAGTCAGGGCACCATGGCGCTTGCCACCGCTACTGCTTCATCTCCCCCCCCCAGGGCCCAGCCCTCAAGCAGTTCAGCCCCGCCCTCGGCCCCACCCCCTGCTCCTGATTGGCTGGTAGCATAGCCAATCAGGAGCCAAGGTACGGTCACATTTGCATGTTACTCTTTTATTAGATAAGAAGATTATTGTATTGTTTATTTGTATTAAAACTGTAAACCTACATTATTGATTTAAACAAATTATACCTGACTTGGCTGGTGTGGCTCAGTGGTTGAGCAACAAGTCATGAACCAGGAGGTCACTGGTTTGATTCCAGGTCAGGGCACATGTCCTGGTTGCAGGCTCTGTCACCAGTAGGGGGCATGCATGAGGCAACCAATCAATGATTCTCTCTCATCATTGATGTGTCTATCTCCCCCTTTTCCTCTCCCTTTCTCTTTGAAATTAGTAAAACAGAATAAAATAAAATGTTTAAAGTATACCTGGCTATTCAATTAGATGATCAGTTTTTTTAAGGGAAAACAAAGACTTGCCTCAGAGTGTGCTCTGAAATGTTTTGCATATTTGAATTCTTAGAACTAATACTTTTTAAATTCTGGAGAAAGGGGTAGTGTAACTGTTGGGAACTCATTTGGAGTAAACTGTTATTTGGACCACATAGAGAACAATTATGTTTAATATTGTCATTTCTTAGCTCAGAGAAACATAGGTAGCCAAAAGGGCTGGAGAAATATCAGAGTGAAACCTACGTAGGGTGTCTTTCTATAATTATGGCATTTAACTAAAAAATAAAAACAAAACAAAGCCAAAAATGGTACACAGTGCGGATGTGGCCTCCATAATTCAAAGGGATTAACATTAGGCAGATTGTGAGCCTTAGAGAACTGCCCAGCAGTCAGTAGTTTTGCCTTGTGAGGTAAGCCAGAAGTGAATTATATGCTAATATATTACTCACGAATAGCATTAGTTTGGCTTGGCTAAAGTTCAACACAAACTTGGGTACTTTAAAAAAGAACATTTTATCTTAATACTGCAGATTTTATTTAATAAGTTCTGATGCTGGATGTCACCTTTCTCATATATTAAAGCCTCTTGAACTATACACTTTAATTAGTTAATTAAAACATCTAGAATGGGGCCATCTAGACAACAGGAGCACACAGTTTGGGTGTGAGTCTATATTCTAAGAGCTGCAGTAGATATTTTACTTATATTACTTCATTTTCCTTTCAACAAGCTCATACTGTGTATATTTATTTCTTCACTTAATAATATTCTTCCATTTTACAATGAGAAAACTGAGGTTCAGAAAAATATATTTAAGTTTGCTAAGGTTACTGTTGTAGGTCTACACATATAATTATTTGTTAAGATCCATAATATAGAGATAGGATCTGTAACTCAGTAAGAAAAGATGAATGGTAGAAAAATGGACAAAATGCCTCTCTAGACATTTTACAGAACAGTAAATATAGACATATGAAAAAATTTAAACTCATGAGATACGTATAGCAATAGGATTCAGGAGAAAGCAAAAGTGTGAGACTTTAGCTTTGATTTCATAAATAAGTTTATTTTTCACTCTTGCACATCATCATCCTCATTTCACTCTTCATTAGCCATCTTTATGTCTATCATCCACTGCTTAGCTTGATAGGCTGGTAAGTAAAATGTACTTTTGGAAATCTCAATGGGTTTGCTTTTTTTGTTGGGGTAGAGTGTGGCTTCAAGACACTATTTGGGTCAAATTCCTAATTTTTGCCATTATCTCAACTGAATGAATCATGCTTGTCAGTTAAATGAGAAAAATTAGGAAACTGATCGATTCTCCTAATTTGAAAATCATCAAGTTTATAGTTGCACATCTTGAGCTGATTTTTAACAATATAGACTTAGGTTAAGAGAATTAGTTGGCTTAGTTTATAGATTCATGCCTCTGGCCTTTAATACACACCCTCGTTTCCTATGGTACCATTTGTCATTTTTCTGTATGTGAATAGTCAGTTCACTTTTCCCCAAACACTTGAAATTTTGACACAAGCCTGACACCATGGCAGCCACTTAAGTTTTATTGTCAAGAACAAAAAAATTCTGACTTAGTTACGAGAAGAAATAATGTTTCTATGTTTGCTTATTTAGAGAGTCCCAGTTCACCGGAGTGCCTTGTCTTTTATTGCTCAGAGCCCTTGGAATGGAGTAAATCCCCTGCCTCCCAGAGAGTCATTAGTTCCAGAGAATAAGGTTGTGTGTTGTCACCTACATACTCAGGAGGAATATTGCTAAAGGTTAGTTATTTTCAAGGGGAAAGTACAATGAGGTCACGGAGAAGTTTGAGAAAGAAGAAAAATGTTGTATTACATGATTGATAATCCATATCGGACATCGGCTATTTTTCGTTGTGTTCTATATCACATGATTTTTGCCATTCACAAATTCTGTATTCTATCTCATATTCTGATTCATCATTCATTCAGTCTCCAACATAGTTATTGAGCGCCAATTATATGCCAAGTCTCCTCTGGGTGTTTATGCAACACGAGTGAACAGAACTAACAAAAATCCTTGTCTTCAAGAGCCTGGATTCCAATGGGGGAAAACTGGCAATGAACATCATGAGTAAGTGAATTAAATGGAATTCTGGAATTAGATAGGAAACATAGAGGAAAGGAATAGAGCAGAATAAGGGAAGGGACATTGGATTGTTCACAGGGGGTGGTTGTAAGTTTGAATGGGGTTTTTCAGGCTAGACCTCCATAGTAAGGGGACATCTGAGCAGAAACTAAAGGAGGAAAGGGAGTATGCCAGGTTGTCATGTGTAAATTGCATTCTAGCTGGAGAGAATAGCCAGTGTAAAGGCCCTGGCGCAGGAGCATGCTTAGTGCACCTGAGGGACAGCAAAGAGCCCAGAGTGGCTGGAGTGGAGTGGGCACAGAGAAAAGTGGTAAAAGGTGAATTCTGACAGAGAATGGCAGAAAGTGGTGGGAGAGTCAATGGTGGGGCAAAGGTAGACGATCAGAATTTTGCAGACCACTGACCTAAAACAAGCTTTTACTCTAAGTTAAGTGGGTGCCTATGGTGAAAACAGACTGCTAAGGAGCAAGTGAGCAAGAAGAGAGACCAGTTTAAGATGTTGTGTTGCCAGGGAGAAATGTAGGACTTGGAGAAAGAAGATGAGCATGACTTCAAGGTTTTAGGTCTGAGCAGCGCAAGAATGTTGCCATGGACATAAATGGTGATGACTGCCTGCAGAGCAGGTTTGGAGGCTGGGGAAAGATCAAGAGTTTGGTTTTGGATATTTTAAACATGTGTTACCTATTAAAACTTTACATGGAGTTGAAGACAGAGGTTTGGGGATGTACATGTAACACCTGATACACATAGTTTCATTACAAGTTGGTTGTCTGATTGAGATGGCCAAGGGGTGATTAAGTATAGACAAGAGATACTGAATGTAAACTAATATAATTGGGGGGAAGGAGATGGGAAATGGTATGTTATATGTTTTTTCATCACAATAAAAGTTAAAGTATAGAGAAGAGGGGACAGAGTGCCCGGGACACTCCAGGGTTAGAAGATCCAATGGAGAGGAAAGTTGGTGATGCAGGAGAGTTTTCAATGCCTGCTTCAATTTTCTTTCCTACCATGAATTTTACTCTCTCATTTCTTTGGGTCATTTCTCCTTGCAGTGCATTTGCTCCTTGGCATATCTGGCTGATACAGACTTCAGAATGCCACCAATCAGCACCTGTGTTCATAACAGAGCAAAAGTGATTCCGAAATAAAAAGAAGACTGTGGGAAACGACAGCACATCATGGACGAAGCACTTCAGATTTTAACAGTCACCCTTTGATTAAACATAAAAACCTGCTTTTTAAAAAGTTAAAGAGTTTGTGATTTACAATACAATTCTATAAAGAAAGCATGGAAATAACTAGGTGGTCTGCTCCCCTGGTGTTTTAGGGAGGTTTGGAAGGGCCTGGTCAAGTGTGGAACCATAATTTACTGAAATGTAGAATTCATCTTCAGTGCTGGTGGTTTCTGTGGTGGTCAGTTACCAGAAGCCAGAGATAGAATGGATATTCTATAGAAAATGTCAGAGAGTGGAGACAAATGCTAATATTCTAATAGGGTCCCTGCTTTGTCGCCTTTTCCATGACCTTCATCAAGTCATTTAACCTTCATGCTGAACTATTCTTCAAGTCCACTCTTAGACTTGAGTTACCCAAGCTTTCACATCCCTGCTTGATTCCCCATACTAATGGTGCTGAACTTCTGCCTTTCCTTAGGACACCATTGTCTTGGAATTATGGCAGGATTGTAGGTGTGGGATGATTTATGTTTAGGCTATTTGCTAAACAGCTATTTAAGTATGTGTGTGGAGGGGAGGTGTTGTATGAGTGTGGAGGATTTCTTGCTTTTTATCTTTCTTTCCTCTGAAGGAAAATGAAAACTATCTTCAAGTTAAGATCTCAGTTATGTAAGAGTAGCTATTCAGTGACTATGTATACAGAGATGCCTTAGAAAGAGCTATTTTGCATTTTTTTTAAAAATCTGAATTTCCATACTGTTTCCAGTATAAATATCTCAAAGTCTCAAAGCCTCAAAGTTCCTGAGTATTAATTAACCAGTTTCTGGTGCCATTTCCTGCATGTTAGTAGCACACCTTGTATTCTTAAGCTTAAAAATTGAAGTGCTGATTAAAGAAGAAGACATAAAGCCTATAAAGAAATAAGATACACTTGTGTTAATAACTATTATTAAGATTATTTTGTAAAAGCAAGCTTAATGAAGCATCATCTATTCCCCAGCCATCATTTTACCACTTAGGTATGCTGGGAACTATGAGGACTTTTAATAACCTTCGATGCTTACTGATTTACATGCTTATAATTTGATACCAGCAAAGTGTACCAATAGAGAACCCAGCAATGAAGCCATAAAACCTTCCATTTACATCTTGGGGCTATCAAATAAAATTATTTTTCTTTTGTGGGCTGGCATTGAGAATGAGACCTCAGCATTGGTGGGAAAGAGATTTGAGCTTGGTAGTTTCCAAGGAAGATCAATTTTCATTTATTAATAATATCTCCTTATGTGGTACTTAAGTAATTCGGTCTGTACCATGGGTATTCTGTGGCACTTTTAAGTGCTTTTGTTAAGTGCTTCCTCATTTAGTTAGAGAACAGAAGTAGCTGCTGAAGAATCTTCACTTAAGATCTGGCTGTAAATTATTGCTTCCCTGTAGCTTTTCTATGCATATGCTTAGGGAAAAAGGGGCTGTTAAGGGGAAAAATGCAATTGTATTCTGCTTCCTTGGCTAGGAAGCACCAGAGTGACAAGTTTCCTGTAAGTCTGATTCTCAAACAACAAAATAAAGCTTTATGGCAAGGAAATTGACTAAGAGGAAAGTACTGAGGATGATAACCTTTCTGCAATGACAGAGAAAAATGAAATTGGTTCACAATTAAGAAGGAGGAGGCGGGGGGGGGGGGGACTAAACAATCATTAGACTGTTATCAGGTTGTTCTAAAAGGTGATTTTTTTTCCTCCTCTAGTGATGAAAAATTCTTAGCAATTCATAGAAATGGTCAGTTCAGTTATTGATGGAATGGTTACCAAGTTCTAGGGAAATCTTGAAGACCAAGAGGAGAACAACTGATCCCTTGTGGTTTCTACCAGCCTAGATCTAGTTTAGAAAACCAGGTAGTGAGCTTAACTTTACAGAACTCTAGAAAAATGGATACTCAGAGGAAAACTTGGGTTTAATCATCAAGTTACATAGTTTGTGAGGAATAGGATTTCCTTTCTTTTGCCCTATATGACCCTAAAAGTTTTTTCTTCTAAGCCCAGGGTCACACAACTTGTAGTAAATAATTGTGTCTGTCTATATAGGGAAGGATTCAGAGATCATATCAGTTTCATTGAGAAGAAAGATCATAATTGATTAGTGGTATCAGGAAGGAAGGGGAATGGCAATGTGTGAGGTGTCCACCATCCAAATTCTACACCAGAGGTTGGCAAACTTCATCTGTAAAAGGCCATATAGTAAGTATTCTAGACTTTCAAGGCATAGAGTCACCGTTGCAACCACTTAGCACTGTCATGATAATGCAAATATGTCCATAAGCAATATGAGAATGAAAACTTTGATAATGACTGTGTTTCAATAAAACTTTACTTACAAAAGCAGGCAGCAGGCCCAGTTCAGCCTATGGCAGTCATTTGCTGATCCCCATTCTGTAAACTATTAACCAAGATATCCCAAGTCAGAGTTGCTAGCCCTCTGCTGATGCATCACATCCTCTCCAGAAGCTCTCATCACTGTGTAGGCGCTTCACTCACTATAGAATCTATCATCCTTTCACCAAGACTGTTGGACAATGTACTTTCCCAAGAGTAAAGGCTACAAAAGGAAGAAAGTTGTGTTAGAATAAAAGCTGATGCTTTGTCAAGGGAAGTATTTAGGTAGCATGACTCAAAACACATGTGTACAATCTGACTACATTGGAAGTTAACTTCTGGAGAATTATCAGAGCATAAAATTAGGTCTAGTCGAGGAGGAATGCAAATCCCAAGGTCTGAATAAACTGAGACAATAGGATGAAGGAAGTTAATAGTGTGATAACTGATAAGCTTCAAAAATACAATGTTTTTTCATAGCAATCAGTGTCTCTTGAGAATAAGAGTTTACACGGCTTATTAAATCTTTATTGCTTGAGTAGATCAGAAACTTACCCCGCACAATCGGAATGAAATGACTCCAATTGTAACAATCAATACCTTCTATGATGCCCCAAATCCTGCCAAGTCACACCTGCCCAGGCCTCACTCGGAACAGACTACCATTGTCAATGTGCTTCCTAGAAAGGAAACTTCAATCCACTCCTAGTCAGAAGGAAATTCCAGTTTCCTGCCAAGACAGTCGTACACTCTGGCCCAAGTGGAAGCCAAACTGCTAAGTTCCTGTGTTACAAGGTTTGAGCAATGCAGGCTCACCTGTTGAAAAACTTCTTCCTCTAAAATTTACTAAATTACATGAGATTTCCAAAACTATAAACTACCATATCTCAAATATGCAAAGGCACAGAGTACAAAGGAAAATAGGAAAAGATGTTTTAGGATTTTTTCCCCCCAATTATAGCAGAGAAAGAATGGGAATAAAAATAAGGCTCTCGCCAAGACCGGTTTGGCTCAGTGGATAGAGCGTCGGACTGCGGACTGAAGGGTCCCAGGTTCGATTCCGGCAAGAGCATGTACCTTGGCTGCGTGCACATCCCCAGTAGGGGCTGTGCAAGAGGCAGCTGATCGATGTCTCTCTCTCATCGATGTTTCTGACTTTCTATCCCTCTCCCTTCCACTCTGTAAAAAATTAATAAAATGTATATTTAAAATAAATAAATAAATAAGGCTCTGAATTAGGCATGTCAGTTACAAGAAAGAAGCCAAGATTCTTTTTGAAAGGGGGTAGGGGGACACATCCAGTTTCATGAAAAACCTGAAATCCAAGGTCTGCAGTGTTACTATTTTTATGGAACCATCATTCCAATCTCAATCATTCAGAGTTATTGAAATAGTAATCACTTTTGAAAAGAAGGATATAGTTGGAACTAATATAGAGAACGGTATATAGTCATTGAACACCACGGAAGTATGGCAGAGTATAATTTTTAACTTTATAGCTCAGATGTGCACAAAAAGTAATAATGCCCTTTATCTACAGTTGGGGGCACATGCAACTGGAAAAGGCAACTGGAACCGTTATTTTTGCTGCTGATAGAAAAAAGATAAAGTTATTCCTAAAAGCCTTCAGTCCATTTCAAATTAATTTAGTAATCAGATTTCTTTTCAGGGCTGTTTGTTTCTTTTATCCAGAAATCTCCCCGGATCTTCCTTTCATGCCAGGTTGGCATCAGGGGCACAGAGAAGCCTCGAAGCCTCTTAGCATCCTTACTATAGTGTGGTCTTTCTCTCCCACATCCTGCCGATGTCGGCTTCACCGCTAGTCTCTGGGTTTGGGAGTCTGCCTTTATTTCATCCCCAGTGGCAGTGAACTTGGCTAGCCTTACTTGAAGTTTGTACTATCTGTATGGTTAGAGACAACCTTCTCTGCCCAACTGCTGCTGGAGCCCACCTTGGTTCTTGTTGGGATAGAGCCTCTGAGTCCTAGCCTCTCTCCAGCCCTTGATGTAGGCCTTCAACTCACTGCCTCAACATGGGGGTGTGGTCTCCAGGCCTCACCATTACACGCCAAGTTGCCATTTCTGTCCTGTTACAACTGCACCATGTTGGCCAAGAGTCATCCTGAAAGGTGGTCTCCTCCCATGAAACCAAATGGGAAGTGGAGCATTTCCTGTACTTAACTTTCTCCGACCTCTTTGGAGCTTCAGTATTCTCAAAGGTCTCCTTAATTCAGGTCTTAGAGCAAAGGCCCTAGGGTTGGGGAGGTCAGATCCTTGAAAGACTCGGGCACAGTCCTACTCCTCATGCTTACTCTGAAACCTCTCTTCTTCCGACTTATGGGATTTCCACTTTTCTCACTTGTCTGGTAGTGGCTGTTCTATGTCTGCCTTCTGCACATCACAACAGACTGCGGCTCTCGTTGTTCCTACCCTCCCATACAAGTATTTATGACATCATTCGTGGACCATACAAAATTATCAGTTTAAAAAGTAGCCTGCTTATATTTGGTCAAACATTTAATTAACTCACCCCTCATGCCTCGTCAGGGCCAACCCAAATGACCTTGGAGGCCTTATACGGCCCATGGCCCTGACGATCCCCACCTCCGCCCTATAGGCTTAGGTGACTGACTACCCTGCTTCACCTGGGACTGTCCTGATTTTAGAACTGAAAGTCCTTTATCCACGGAAACCCCTTGGTCCTAGGCAAACTGGGATGGTTGTTCACCCTACCTGTGATAAATTAGCCTCATGGCCAAGCGTTAGTAACCAAAGAGCTTTAGTTTAGGGGAAGGAAAACTGATTACTCAGAAAGGAACCACATGTGCAGAACTGAAAAATATTTTTCTTCACTATAGAAATAATAGCAGAAAGTTTGTTTCTATTACACCTAGCAACTAATTTGTTGAAAAGGAGCTGAAGTCACTGCAGAATTAAAATTTGGCTGCAAGCTGATTTGTTGAAAGGAACATGGCCGTCACATTTGTGAAAACTTTTCCTCTCTGTGGATGTTTTTGATCCAGAATGCCGATCAGATTCAAAGTTTTGAGCCCCTTGAATCATTTAAGAGAATACTTTACTGCAAAATAAACGGAGTCCTGAAATAAGTCTTAAATAAAAACAAAATGGATATTTTCATTGTGTTAAAGCACTGTTTATTCATTTTATAGTAATGTTTTAAATTGAATTAAAGATGAGGATAGAAATGAAAACTATCAGTAGGTGACTAAAACAGACTTGATTTGGGGCAAGGGAAGTCAAAGGAAGCCCCGGCAGCGTATCTGGAAGTGGCCAGGAGGGATCTTCATGTTGACAGGGGGTAGGCAGCCTGAGATTAGCTGGCCTGTGAGTGTCCTGCAGGGACCTAGAGACAGAAAACATGGACCAGCATCTCAGGCCTGGCAGTGTCTTAAAGGCATCTTCCAAACCCAGTAATGATTCAGGAAACAGCAATGATTCAAAATTTCTAAGAGATGGTAGCTGCGTTCCAGGTGGGTGTGGATCAGTGGTCAGCAAACTGTGACTCATGAGACACATGTGGCTCTTTGGCCTCGTAAATGTGGCTCTTCCACAAAATACCATGGCTTGGGCAAGTCTGTTTTGAGGAAGTGGCATTAGAAGTTTAAGTTTTAAAAATTTGGCTCTCAAAAGAAATTTCAATCGTTGTACTGTTGATATTTGGCTCTGTTGACTAATGAGTTTGCCAACCACTGGTGTGGATGAAGCCCAGGTGAGAGGACAAGGCTACTGGGAGAAGGATGTCTGAGCCAGGTGGACAGCTGTTCGACATAGGGAGGGCAGGCAGTAGAGTAACAGGCATGGTTTATAGCAGGAAATAACCAGTAAAAGCAAGAAGAAATTAATACCTTAATACAAGTTGTTTTCATGGAATGGGCACAAGGGAGCAGAAATGTAATAACCTGAGACAACTTAGGAGCCCAGTGACCTTTACTGGGGCTGCTGACATAGGATATGATCAGATGCTATAAAGACAGGGTACAGCCCTAGCCTTTTTGGCTCTCTGGATAGAGCATCAGTCTGCAGACTGAAGGATTCCAGGTTCAATTCCAGTTTGGGGCACGTGCCTGGGTTGCAGGCTCAATCCCCAGTTGGGGGCATGCAGGAGGCAGCCAATCAGTGATTCTCATCATTGATATTTCTATCTCTCCCTCTCTCTCCTCTCTGAAATCAAGAAAAATATATTCTTTTTAAAAAGACTTAGGGTGCAAAGTGGGTAGACTTGGGCTATAGACTAACAGAATATGAGACCACCATGTTCAAGTTCATTTGGTCTGGACCCAGAGACTGGATGAGCCTTCAGCTAGGGAGAAGTTGGAGGAGCAGGAAAAGTTCAGACAAGTACATAGGATTAGGAGCATAAGGGTCTAAGAGCTATTTTACTAAATTGCCTTAGAGGCTGCTTATAGCCACCAGAAATGCTGTGTCACCAGAGTATTCGGTTGAAGTAGAAAACTAAGAGCTGGAAGGGATCCATTTGTTTACATATTCAATTTTTTAAATTATTTTTATTGGATTTTTTTTAGAGAGAGGAAGGGAGAGGAGAAAGAGAAACCTAGATGTGAGAGTAGAACACTGATAGGCTGCCTCCTACCAGGAATCTAGCCCAAAAACCAGGCAAGTGCCCTGACCAGGGATCAAACCAACAATCTTTTGGTGCATGGGATGATGCTAAACCAGCTGAGCTATCCAGCCAGAGCTACATCCTCATTTACAACAAATAAATATTTGTTGGTTCTCTATTACTTGCCTATGTTGGGTTCTGGGGATACAATGGTGAAAAATCACAGCAAGTTGAGGGGAGACTTGGATTCCAGAGAGAAGAGTCAGACAGATACACAGCTACTCATGGACCTGAGCTAAGAGCATCAGAAAGGCTGTAGAGACCCATCAGAGGGGTCACCCAATTAATTGGAGGGGGCACCCGATTAATCTAGGCTGGGCGTGTGTGTGTGTAAAGGGCTTTCAGCTAGTATAACCTCATCTTACAGTGGAAGAGCAGAAAGATTAAGTGAATTATTTTATGTCACCTAAAACTTCAAGGCTTAACATATTCTGCAGCAAGAACAGTATCCTCTAAAACAGTGGCTACCAACTAGTGGTCAGTGAGGTCTGAAAGGCTGGCGACTGCTGCTCTAGGAGATCCTAGATACCTGTTAGGTAAGGCCTGGCAAAGCTCTCAATGGGACCAGTGGCCCCAGCTCCAGCCTCCATCCGGGCGGGGCAACACATATTCTCATCACTCAAGGTCTATGCCTGATATGAGCACAGGCATGCAATTCCCAAGAGTGACTGGGATGTGAGCTCAGTTCATTTCTCCATTTGAAGGGTCACTTTCTTGCTTGTCCTATGTAAGATGATGGAGTTACAGCATGGAAGGGAACCCCTCCTGGAGCACAACCCACAACATGGCCTGGCCTCCATGTACCCTCCATAGGATGCTGACAAGGAGGATGGCGTGCCTCATCTTGTCTTACACACCTCCTGCTTGTAAGTTTCCCTAGTAAACTTATCTTCACGTCTGCACTGCATAATGTGGTGCTGTTTGCCTTCATCTATCCTGTCACACTTCCCTGCATCTGCTATGCATTCAACACAGATGCAAATGTTCAGGACAAAACCTTGAATGGGTGTCGAAACAATCCAGCACAAATCTAGAATTCAATAAGGACAGCTCAGTGTTCTACACAGATTGAAAAGCAGAGGATTGTGGCCCTACTTCATATGGCAACCTCCATTGGGATATGAAATAACAGAGTAGGTGATAAGTGTTCTGATCACCTTAGGTGAGAAGAAAAAGTTAGAGAGGTAACACATTCTATTTAGTGAAACTACCATGCAGTGCTGGAAATAGGAGACCTATGATTAAATTTCAGTTCTGCCCCTCTGACTTTGAGTAAGTCCTTTTCCTTTTTGTTGTTGTTAACCCTCACCCCGAGATATTTTTTCCATTGATTTTTAGAGAGTAGAAGGAGGGAGGGAGAGAGAGAGAGAGAGAGAGAGAGAGAGAGAGAGAGAGAGAGAGAGAGAGAGAGATGAGAGAGAGAGAGACATTGATTGTTTGCCTCCCGCTTGCACCCAAACCAGAGCAAGGGAATGAACCTCCAACCCAGATACAGGCCCTTTACTGGGAATCATACCCGAGACACTTTGGTGTACAGGCTGTGACTTCTGAGCCACATCGGCCATGGCTCACTTTTCCTTTTAACATCATTAAACATTGGGTAATACTAAGAATATTTTAAGGTTATTGCAATAGTTAAATAAATAAACAAAGTAACAGTAGCATAACAGAGCTTAGAACAGAACGGATGCTTCATAAATGTTTACTGAATTCAGTAATGCTAAAACATATGCATTAATAGTAAAGAAACCCAAGAAAACTCAAAACAGCATATCATCAAGTGTTAAATTGTGTGGAACACAATGGAGGGAGTCCTGGAGGCTTATTCACAAGTGGGCTTGATGAAAAATTAGCTGTCACATTCGCGTAATGAATTTCACATGGACTCAGTCACAGGATGCAGCCTTTTGAATGCTGAACCAATAAATTTAGTTTTACATCAGATAAAAAGTATTTACATTGTTGTCTGTTTTCACAAGCAATAACAGACTACTGCTCACAGTAGAAAATATGAGCAGTTCAGAAACTTTTAAAATCAAATCAACTGCAAAATTCATTTCTAGAGTTAACCATTATTTAAAAAGTTTGCATATTCTCGACATATCCTGCCTTTTTATCCCTGCTTGTTTTAGGGTTTTTTAATATACTTTTGTTGATTTCAGGGAGGAAGGGAGGAGAGAGATAGAAATGTCAATGATGAGAGAGAATAATTGATCGGATGCCTCCTGCACACCCTTTACTGGGGATCACGCTGACAACCCAAGCATGTGCCCTATCCTGTCACATGACCTCCTGGTTCATAGGTTGACTCTACACCACTGAGGCACACTGGTTGGGCACACCCTGCTTGTTTTAAACTTACATTATACAGTGAGAAATTTCTCATTTCTTTTTAAATTTCTGAAAAACTGTATTTTTAATGAATGCAGAGTATAATATTTTGTTTATGGGCTGCTTTGCCTCCCATGCACAGCTCAGATCGAGACCCAGGTTACAGACAGAGACTTGGCCAGCAACAGCAGCCCTATATCTAAATTCAGTCTGGCACCAGGAATGCTCAGTGCCAACTCAAGAATGCAAATAATCCTTGCCACAAATATTTACAGGGTAAACTAAAATTATTGTTTGAGTATTAAATTTGACGGCAAAATAGTGATCAAGTTTTCAGATTAATTTAAATTGGTTAATTGAAATAAGTGAATACTCAAGAAAAATTAAGTGTACTGAACAAACAGCTATTCCTAAAATATTAACTGAAATTCCTATTAGTAGTTCATCTCTTCATAAAATTGCCTAACATGCAAAGAACCTAAAGCAGTCATATTTTGTGCAAAAATTAAAATTTAAAGTTACCAAATTTTACTGCAATATAAAATTTCCAAAAGCCCCCATTAATCAAAAAAAATGGGGGTGGGGGAATAGTGGGATAATATCATGTAAGGAAAAATATTCTGTAAGTAAATTACACTTAGAAAACTCTTACTTCAGAAAATTAATTTCCATTCGTAATGCTAACAGCAGGACATCAATGAAAAACACACAAGGTGTCAAAATAAGCCAAAGGAAAATCATTTGGGCAAAAATAAAAAGAATCCCAAGTCTATTTTACAGAAAAGATTCCTTTATTAACTTTTGGTCAAGAATACATTTGTATATTTTCAGAAAACAACTTCAAAACCATATGGATTCCTGCAACAAAGAGGAACTGACAGGTCTATTCCAACTGCAAAGACAAGCCAGAGATGGGAGACACTGACGACACCTTGCCATGCTAGCCGTCAGCAGCTATGCATCGCTGCAGGAGGCCCAGGACCAAACCAGAGAGAGTGGTAGCTGCATTGCCACCATTTGTCCACCATCCAGATACCATTGCTGACATGTACACATAAGGAACTATTTGACATTGAAACTGGGACTCAGAACTGTTGGACACTGAAACTGAGACTCAAATATTTTTTGTTCGTACATGTTTATATTTAGTATGCAGATGCAAGATTTTTTTAAAGAAAATAAACGGGGGAGAAAGATAGATACAGAGGCAAAGAAGCATTGAACAGACTGTCAAACCACAGTGGGAAGGCAGGGGAGGGTGGGGGACGGGGGCTGTGGGATATCAACCAAAAGATTTGTATGCAGGCATATAAGCATAACCAATGGATACAAGACACTGGAGGAGGGCAGGTGAGGGCATGTGTTGGGGGGTAAGGGAGACCGGGGGGAAGTTAATGGGGGGAAAAAACATATGTACTACTATTTGTAATAGTACATATGTTTGTAGTACATATGTTTTTTCCCCCATTAACTTTAAAGAATAAAATATATCTATATATTCGGGAAAAATAAAATAAGAGTAATTATAAATGCACTTAAAAATAAAAACAAAAAATAACATTTTGTTTATGGATGTATTACATCATATTAATTACTCTTTTGTTTTATGAGAAATGTCTCTTTTCTTTTCTTTTCCTGTTTGCAATGAACATCTCAGAGATTCAGTATTTGCCAGGATTTGAGAACATTTCCTTAGAATAGAGCCCTAGAGGTGGAATTGAATTATCAGGTCGAAGTGTAGGAACATTTCAAGGTTCTTGATATGAATTTCCTAATTGCTTTCCAGAACAGTTGTACAGAGCATGTCTATCAGCCACAGTTTATGAACAAGTCACTGTGGCTATTGAGTTTAAGGAATCTGGTCTTAAATTTTGTTTCATGCCTTACATTTAAATATGTTCGTTGCATGCGTAACTAGAGGCTATGATTTTAGACAGAGCAGGTCGAGAGTGGCCTGCTGTAACTAGGAAGGGGGCCACGAGGCTGCAGGGCCAACGGGAACACCATGAGCTTCCTAGACTGGGGGAGATGCCTCCCAAAGTTAGCAATAGACTGATTGTCAGACTCAGCATTTGATTTTGGAAAGTTTTACTGTTTTTTTGTCTGTCTTTATAGGTATTTTGGTGGAAACTTGGGAGTGACTGCATAGAAAAATGTTAAGAACCATTTTAGAGCATAAATCTACCATATCCTTCTCCCTCTCCTCCCTCCCTCCCTTTCTTCTTCCCTTTCTTTCTTCTTTCCCTCCTTCCTTCCTCCCAACTATAAGTTTGTGAACAATAGTAAGAATTTTAAGAACAAAGTTCTATTCTACTTCCTTCCACTTTGGGCCCTTACACATAGAAAAGTAAGTGTTGAGTTTTGTTTTTTTGTGGCAGGTAGGTAGATTGGCACACAATGAAGAAATCCTATCTTTCAAATTCAAAGCTTATCTCCTTAGCCATTTTACATTATCTTCCTTGAGGACATTTTAAAAGCAAAGAAAGTGAATTTCTATGTATTCCATGACAGGAATGTGTTTTCAAGGACTCAAATTTATAACAAATTCATCCACTAATTGGTTAATGGATTACAAAATCCATAAACATGGTGAGCTCTTTCCTGGAGACCTCTGTGCTAGTCACTATGGAAGAGAAAGGGGATAAAGTGACAGATGCAGAGTCTGAAGAATACTTTCTTTTCTGACCTTTTAATTAAAATTAAGGTCTACAAAAGATAAAAATTAACTAACTACGTTATATATTAAGCACATTAACTTTATTGTAAAGAATGTAGTTATTTGGAATTGGGACTGCCTAGAAAATCTGGGCCTTGAATGGCTTTTATATGCATTGAAATATCTCTTGCTTAAGAAAAGTTGCTGTTCTAGCTGAGAAGATAAAATTTGCACAAAAATGTAGCCCTCCCAAGAAGCAATGTTGAATTCTAGGGGATTAAAGTAATTTATTTTTTAATTAAAAATTGATAGTTTTATGCCAATTTTGAGAACTGCTCACAAACACAAAAAAACTTCTTTAGTACTATACCTTCTCTTTATAATTATATCTCACTTGCAGCTTCAATGTTTCAATAAAAATCACATTCACTAAAATAAAGCATCCAGGGTAAATCAGATTGGGTGACACATTGAATTCTTAAACTTCACACATGTGTATTGTATACACTACATGCCAGGTACTGGGCTAGATGCTGGTCCAGGGAAGTGGTGCCCTTAAACCAAACAATCTGCAAAGACTGAGAATGGATTTACACTTGACATGAGTGGTTTCTACTGCAGAGCGAGAACGAAGTGTGAGAATCTTTGGAGATACTTGTCATCACAACAGAGCTAATGTGTTACTCTGAAGTGCAAAAGGAAAGCTTTTGTATCAGGTTTAGGTCCTCAACAGACCTTTTTTTTCTTTCTTTCTTTCTTCTGCTTTTGCCTTGGTAGGCCTTAGTATTAAATTGAAGCAATTTTAGGTGTAAAGGAAGGAGTGAATGAAAGGGTCAGAGATTGGTAAAGATTGCTGTGAGCCACATTGAGAACTGCTGCCCTAGGGGGTAAGTATGGTTCTTATACACTGGTCCTTAGCTTTGTGTTTGCATCACACTTCCCATTATTGGAGGTTGTATGAAAAAGGTAAAGGGATTTAAAAGCAGACACTGCTTCTGTAGTTGTTTTTTCGAAAGCACATCATTGAAAAGTTAAGAGATACTAAATAGCTAAATAGACTTCCTTGAGAATTTTATGCTTCAATCTTCCCTAAAGTCTACTAGTAATTTTGAAGTCAATATTATGTCAAGTGTTTCATGACTAGGAAATATGGCATAATAAAGTAAAGAGAAAGATCGTTTCCCAATGAGAAAAACAGAATTGGCCTCAACTACATACATGAATTTCACATGCCTATAGTTTATGCTTTGGGTGATTAGAAGAAAAGAACTGCAAAATTACAGACAATGGAATTTTGTAGCATAGAAGTGTTACTAGAAAAAGTGAATGATTAGAGCACGTAGGCAAATAATCAAAGTACATTGAAGGAAAGTTTTTTCTAAATTCGAAGAGGTCTTAAAACCTGACTGAACTATAAAAACCTAGATGGGTACTAAGACTTGGAGGGAAAGGAAGGTTAAGGGAGGGTCATTAATTAGCTCATGCTGGTTAAATTCACAATTTTGACAAGGCAGGATTTAAAATAGCATATTATGAGAAAATATCAGCACAACAGTGTATTCATTAGAGAAAAATATCAAATATGTGGAGAATGTTAACATTTTATTTAAAAGAATGCTTATTTTAATGAATGTGATTGTGTCTAGGCTACAGAAATGGTCTCCTTTTTTTTTTTGTCTTTTAAAAATATAAGATCCTTGAAGTGACATTGAGTCTATTAAAACAGTCAATTAAATGTATTTTTAGAACTTCCCAAACCATGGAGTATGACATTCATTCAAAGTTAACTACCCACACTGAAAACAGGAGATATTTTTGAAGAAATCTCATTTTTCATAATAATGTTTTATGGGAAATCCTGTAGCCTATTTGTATGCTCATTAGTACAGTGTAGTTTCATAATACTGTTTTCCAGTATAGCATATAAAAAATTCCTATTTTTTTCTATCCAAAAGAACTGCCACAATCCACAGTGATTCCCATATCTCAAGATTTTCTCATACATTAGAGATAATGACACACAATACAATCATTAAAGAGAATGGTATAGGATGAAGTAATCAGCTCTTAGGTAAAAAATTAAGTTATATGTATGCTCACTAATTACATATAGGGTGTTGACAAACGTAGGTTTACAGTTGTGAGTACACAAAACAGAGCTAATAAGGCTATTGCAATCATCACAACCTACACCTCTTTTTTGATACAAACAACTGCAAACCTGCTTTTGCCCACCCCTGTACATCTATATGTGACTAAGACATAGAATATATATACACATATATATACATATATATATATACATACACACACACACACACACACACACACACACACACAATGTTACCAGTGTGCTGTTTTCTGAGAGTTGGCAAAGATGGTGGTGGTGTTTATGATTACAGAGAACTTTCACTTTTTATGCTCTTTTATTTTTGTGATTGATTTTTTTCCTAAAAGTATGTATTCCTTTAAAAATTTAAAAATAAAAGCAACATTGCATTTTATTTATAGCAGAAAGTTTCAAAGGTAGATGTTAGAGAGAAGAAAAAGTCTTAATAAAGTTGGAAAGAGAAGTCATAAAAATAACGATTTAAGGTAGTAGAATCAGAAATGTGTTAGTATTATAGCAACATACTTTGGCATCAGAAACTATTTCTAGCTATAAGATTAGAAATAATCTTATACATCTTTAAAATCATGGCGACAGGCACAAATTTTACTCCCAGATTATTTGTCTTTATGAATGAATAAAGGTGTAAAGTCAGGATAGAAAAACCAAATGTTCTGAGAGGTTTCAACTTACATTACTGATAAACTTCTTTTTTATCTTTATGGGAAAGCTATTATGAAATCAGTCAGTTGGGTGGACCCAACCTCTAACCTCCAACCTCTGTAGATGGACACAAATGTCTATCTTCTGAGAATCTCTTAGTTTCATGAAGCAATGTCATCTTCATTCTCACAGGCAGGATGGCAGGTAGGACAGAGGCAGAGACAGGTACTCTAAAAGGGCTGAACTGCACAGCAAGGAAGAGAAGGAAGGGCCTCCAAACATTATTGGCCAAATGATCTTAACAAAGGCTCCCAGAGAAAAGGGGTCTGTCTTTCTCCAAAACTGAAGTTTGATGGAAGTAGAAACAAAAAACTACATTGAAAGACCCTGGTTCCAGCCCAAGATACTGTACTCACTGGAAGAGCAGATACTCAGTGCCCTGGTCAAACTGCTCAAGGAAGAAAAGCTAAATTCTCAGACTAGTTTTTCTATGACTAGAGTGCCTATATATTCCAATTTGTCAAGGACAGTCCCAGTTAGCTCTGTTTTCTTGGCAAACTTATGAATAGTTTTCTCTTCTACTCTAAAAAGTATCCTGAAAGATAAATTATAGGTCATTCTTCTTATGGCTGAACTGTTGAGGAAAAGGTAGCAGATGTAGTAGATAGTTGACTGGTTGGAAAAAGCATCTTTTCTATCATCTTCCATTACAATGTCCAGGAAAGTGAAATACTCACTTTTGCAGCCTCCTTGCAGCTAGGATTGGCCATCACAGTTTTGAAAAACAAGAACTTTCCAGGAAAGTTTACCGATCTATTGGTACTGACTTCTCTTTCACTTGTTTTGAATATGGAGGTGGTACCTGCAGTTTATCTGGGTTGTTGTTGGCTGCTATTAGCAAGATACTATAAGAGATGAGCTCAGGGAAGAATTGGCTGGTTTGGAAGCAGATATCAAAGAGAATAAAGTCCAGAAAATAAAGAGCTTAGATGACTGGGAAAATGTTATTCTGCTGAACCGCAAAACAGTAAAAGATAAGACAAATGTTTTGAGTACCTAAGATCCATTAAAAATCAGCCTTAGGTGAAAATTCTTTCAGTAATAAGCCATCATTTGCATACCTAAAAACTCACTAATGTGCTACGCTAAATTTAACTAAATTGATTATTAACCTTGAGATAACTTTAGTGATTTAAAAAACTGCCAGAAGCTATGAAATGTAAATTTTATAAAAATATGTTCTGGATCAAATTCTGACTGGAACAGATCACAGTACTGGTTAGAGGAGATGAGAGTGGTGACTTTTCCCATATGGGAGAGGAAGAGACTTTTCTTTCCTCTCAGAGTTCTCTTGGCTGGTCTAATAATTAAATCTACATGAGACGTTAGCCAGAGAAAATAACCAAATTTAATTACATAAGTATGCATAGTAGCCCAGATACATGGTACCCAGATACATGAGAGGTCAGAGACCCCACATACATGAGAGGTTCAAAGCCAGTTGAAAGGAGATGTATATGACATTCTGAGCTAAGGATGAGGTAAAGTACCTTGGGCCTCAGAGGGGAGGAAGGTCATTCAGGACATTAAGAAGAGCAGATGTTCAGTAATTAGTAGTTTGCGCTGTCCTAGAGAGAGGTCGTAAAATGTTATTTCTGGTGATGACTCTTATTATGGGAGAGATAAGAGGGGTTTTTTTTGTGAGCCTGCAGAGTCTTGATTGACTTCAGCTCAAAATAATTCACATGCCAAAGTGGCATGTTTTGGGGAGGCCTATTCTCAATCAAAATAATACATGTCATACAGACGGTTACTGAGCACTTTCTACAAGGTGGTGGTGGAAGCATGTAGCATGTTCATGGATAGGAAGAATTAACATCATTAAAATGTCCATACTACCCAAAGCAATCTATAAATTCAATGCAACTTCTATCAAAATACCAATGGTGTATTTCATAGATCTAGAACAAATATTCCAAAAATTTATATGGAACTACAAAAAAAAAAAACAAGTAGCCTCAGCAATTTGAGAAAGGAGAACAAAGTTGGGAGTATCATGTTACTTGATATCAAACTATACTTACTACAAAGGTATTGCAATCAAAACAGCATGATACTGACATAAAAGTAGGCTTGTAAATCAATGGAACAGAATAGAGAGCCCAGAAATGAACCTATGCCTTTATTGTCAATTAATATTTGACAATGGAGGCAAAAGACTTTTGAGGTAAAACTCTATTCAATAAACAGTATTGAGAAAATTGGACAGATATGTGCAAAAAAATAAACTAGATACCTCTTTACACCATATACAAAAATAAACTCAAAGTAGATTAAGGACTTACATGTAAGTCATGAAACCATAAAAATTCTAAAAGAAAACATAGGCAGTAAAATTCCAGATAGTTCTCATAGCAATATTTTTGCAGATGTCTCCTTGGGCAAGGGAAACAAAAGAAAAAATAAACAAATGGGACTACAGCAAACTGAAAAACTTTTGCACAGCAAAAGAAGCCATCAACAAAATGAAAAGGCAACCCACTAAATGGGAGAACACATTTGGCAATGATATATTTGATAATGGGTTAATATCCAAAATTTATAAAGAACTTATACAACTTAATACCAAGAAAACAAACAATCCAATTAAAAAATGGGCCAAAGGACCTGAATAGACACTTCTCTAAAGAAGACATACAGATGGCCAATAGACATATGAAAGAATGCTCAAATTCACCAATAATCAGAGAAGTGCACATTACAACCACAATGAAATATCACCCCACACATGTCAGAATGGCTATCATCAACAAGTCAACAAACAAGTGTTGGTGAGGTTGTGGAGAAAAGGGAAACTTGTGCATTGTTGATGGGAATGCAGACTGGTGCAGCCACTTTGGAAAACAGTATGGAGTTACCTGAATGAATTAAAAATGAAACTGCGTTATGACCGACCCAGTGATTCCACTTCTGGGAATATAACTGAAGAAACCCAAAACACTAATTTGAAGTAATGTATGCACCCCTATGTTCATTGCAGCACTATTTATAATAGCCAAGATTTGGAAGCAGCCCAAGTGCCCATCAGTAGATGAGTGGGTAAAAAAGCTGTGGCACATTTACACAGTGAAATACTACTCAGCTATTTAAAAAAAAAAAAAAAAGGAAATCTTACCTTTTGCAACAGCAGGGATAGACCTGCAAAGTATTATGCTAAGTGAAATAAGCTAGTCAGAAAAAGACAAATATCACGTGATTTCACTTATATATGGAACCTAATGAACAAAATAAATTAAACAAAATAGAAACAAACTTGAAGGTATAGAGACAAAAGACTGACAGCTATCAAAGGAGAGGGTGAAAAAGAATTAAGTAAAAAAATAAAGACAGGTAACAGTATGAACAACAGGTGAATGCAAGATGGAAAGGTGGTGGGAGGTGGAAGACAGCAAAGAATGGATAAATGGTGGTAGAAGCAGACTTGACTTTGGATGGTGCACACACGATGCAGTACGCAGATAAGCGTTATGTAGTTAGTTGTACACTTGACACCTATGTGGTTTTATTAACTAGTCTCACCCCAATAAATTCAACAAATAAAATAAAATGGCCAAAAAATTTAATAAATACATACACGCATACATCTGAAAGACTGGTTCACTAGGTCCAAAACATCCATGGTATTCAGACTCCCAAGAATTATAACTTCCTTGCATAATATGTAGAAAGGACCAGTGAACTTTGTGTGACCATGTGCCCAAATAGAAAGCAAGCCCTTTGACAAAAGCAAATACAAATGCTGAGCAATCACACATAGATGGCTGGGAAGCCAAATAAGGAAAGGAAAGCAGAAACTCCTATCATTCAATCCAAGAACTGAAAAGCAGCCTCCTTAATGCTGATGAGGGAAAGTGGTAGTAACTTTGATTTCTAACCAAGTGTGCAGGGTTTTCCCCCCACCATCCAAGAAAGAGATGAAGTCCAGAACTTTGAACATGGTCTGAAACACAAGGGTTTTTTTTTTATGTTAACAGCCCTAAAAACAAACAAACCATCACCCTCTATATAAACCCCAAACATTCAATAACAGACTCTTTATTTAATACATTTTATTGATTTTTCACAGAGAGGAAGGGAGAGGGATAGAAAGCCAGAAACACCGATGAGAGAGAAACATCAATCAGTTGCCTACTGCACACCCACTACTGGGTATGTGCCCACAGCCAAGATACATACCCTTGACCGGAATCGAACCTGGGACCTTCTAGTCCGCAGGCTGATGATGTTTTATTCACTGAGCCAAACCGGTTTCAGCCAATAACAGACTCTTAATCACTGGGGATCATGTAGGTGTTTCCTAATAACCACTCTTCTTTGGTAATAATGGGGTTTACTGAATCAAGCAGAATAGAGGGAAAGATGAGATGGAGGTAGCCCAGGAAAAACAGGCCAAGTACTGAGGTATGACTATAAGCTTCCTAACATTGGACACCTTCCAATGGTTATAAGATAAACCCATCTTGCTGGAGTCTTGTGGGAATGAGGTAATCAAAATTATGCTAGTGCTTATTATGCATAGAATGATGAACAGATGTTTCAATCTCTGAGGAGCCAACAAGTAGGAAAGGGCACACACTGCAGCATAAGGTATGTCACAGTGTTTCTGCAACTTTGTTGTGGATCAGCATTGCCTACTGAATCAGAATCTCTTGGGGGATGGAGGGATGACATAATTTGCATATTAGCTAGCACCCTGGGTGATACAGATAGGGGTGGTCTATGGACCATATTTACATAAACCCTGCCCAGAAGCGAACCAGAAGGAAGAACTCTCTAGAAGTTGGGGGTCTGGGGTAAAATCTCCAGAGTGAAAGGATCCTGCTTTCTTCATGACCGGTACAACGTTCTGAAAAGCAGAAGGAAGAGGATTTTGAGGCCAAAAATGTCCTTTTAGAATAAAACCTCATTGGCAACAACAGCAGAAGGTCAATAAGTAAAAGCTAAGAGGTTTAGACTGAGCTGAGCGTCATGTTGTTGAATGCCTCAACAAATCACTTTATTCTCTGTACTTCTCTGGGCATGATTTTTTTCATGAGTAAAATGATATTAGCTCAGAATTTCTAGGTGACCATCTTAGTTTTTCTATTACTTTATAACCAATTCCCACAAACATAGCTGTGAAACAATACAAGTTTATTATCTCAGTTTCTGGAGAGGCCAGCCTTGGGCCGAGGTTCACCTACCTGAAATCAGGTGTTGGCCCGGACTACAGTTCTAGTCTAGAGTTCAGGGTCTCCTGTCCTACGCTGAATTGTGTCTCCACAAAATTCACTTGTTGAAGCCCTACCTACTGTACTTAGAGATAGGGCCTTTAAGAGGGTAATTAAAGTTAAATGAGGTCATAAAAGTGGGGCCCTTATCTGAGAGGACCACTGTCCTTAGAAGAAGAAGAAACAACAAAATCTTTCTTTTTTCTCCTTTCTTTCTTCTCTCTCTTTACCTCTCTCTATCCCTATATCTCCATACACCCTACATCACATTGCCCTAAGTTCACACAGAAGAAAGGCCATATGAGAACATAGTGAGAAGCCCACTGTCTGAAAGGCAGGAAGACTTCTCACCAGAAACTAATCCTGCCAACATCTTGATTTTCAGAACTGTGAGATTGAATTTCTCTTCTTTAACCACCCAGTCTGTGGTATCTTGTTATGGCAGCCTTGGCAGTCCAATACATCTTTCAAGCTTACATGATTTTGGCAAAATTTAGCCTCTTGTAGTGGTAAGACTGTGATGCCTGTTTCCTTGTTGAATGTCAATCAGATACTATTTTTTTCAGCTCCTAGAGGCCACCTGCATTCCTAGCCATGAGGTCCCTTGATCTTCAAGTCAGCAACAGAGAAATTCTCGCACACTGAATTTCCTCATGGTTCAAATCTTTGACTTTCTCTATCTCTGACATCTAGACCCAGATTTAAAGAGCTCATGATATTAAGTCAGGTCTAACCAAACAATCTCTCTGCTTTACGGTCGCTTGATTTGAGATTTTACTCAGATTTCGAAAATCTCTCTAAGTAGCACCAACATTAGTGTTTGATTGAACAACTGGAAGAAAGTATAACCTCAAAGTATTTTAACCTAAAATACCATATATGGATTATAAAAATACCTTTTAAAAGTGGACATTTGCATCATAACTACAAAAGAGGCAAAGAGAAAAAGAGAGAAAACTTAGAATAGATTGAACATATATAAAACAAACAATAATATGATAGATTTAAGAACAAATATTTGGGTAATTACAATTAATTTTGCCTTATAAATAGTCCAACTCAGAGAAAAACATTGATAGATTTTAAGAAAAAATAACAATAACAATTCTATATTCCTTATAAGAAACATGCATTAAATCTAAAGACAGCAAAACGCCTAGATTAAAAATTGGGAAAAGATTCACTATGCACCATACAAACACTAACCAAAAGAGAGTTTATGGATCTGTACTAACATCATACAGAATAAACTTCTGGGCAAAAAGACTTATTACAGACAAGAGGCTTAGTGCACTTGCGGGGTGGGGGGGGAGTTGGGAGGACCCAGCCCAGCCTGTGCCCTTAGAAGTCTGGGAGCCCCCAAGGGATGTCCAACTGTGGCTTAGGCCCACTCCCTGAAGCCACAGTCAGACATTTTTAGTGCTATGACGGAGTCGGAGAGGCTTCCACCACCACTGCTGTGCTCGCCAGCTGTAGCCTGGCTCAGGGCTTCTGGCTGAGCAGCGCTCCCCCTGTAGGAGTGCACTGACCACCAGGGGGCAGCTCCTGCTTTAAGCATCTGCCCCCTTGTGGTCAGTGCGCATCATAGTGACGGGTCATTCCACCATTCTATTTGCACGTTACCCTTTTATTATATAGGATTATTATATAGGATAGGATGAGGAAGGATATTTTATAATGATAAAAGTACCATTTTAGTAGGAAGTTGTAATAATTTAAAATATGCACAAACATAACAATATAACCTAAAAACAAATAAAGGAAACATTGTTAGAACTAAAGGAAAAATAGACAAACTCACAATCATACTGAGAAAATTTAACATATCTTTATGAAGAGTTGATAGGCCAACACAAAATTGATCTATTAATACAGAACACTGCCCCTATGAATTGCTGAAGACATATTCTTTTCAAGTATATATTGAATACTTACCTAAATTAACCATGTATTGGCCATAGAATAAGTTTCAATACATTTCAAAGGACCAAAACCATTCAGAACATCCTATCTGATCATAATAAAATTAAACTAGAACTCAATAACAGAAGTATGACTAGAAATTACCCACATTTTCCAATTAAACAATACATTTTTAATTACCAATGAGTCAAAGAAGAAATGACAAAATTTTAAATATATATTTTTAGTTAAATGAAAACGAAAGTATAAGTGTACTGAATTAGGACAGTAAAACTAAACCTGTATTCAGTGGAGAATTTAGTCTTTAGAAAATATATCTAAAAGGAAAGAAGACTGAAAATCAATTATCTTATCCCAATAGAGATACCAGTAGATGGACTTGGGGCCCAGTGTGACCTTAAGTTGGTTACTACTGCAAAGACCCTGTTCTATAAAAATAAGGTCCTATTCAGTTACCAAGATTAGCCTTCAGCATAACTTTTGGGGAAAACAATTCATCCAACAACACAAAGTATTGAAAATATTTTGCTAACTCAATATAGTGCTAACTCAATCAAAACCAAGCAGATTTATTGTGGAAATTGATAAGCTGATTCCATAATGAAAATAAAAGATTCAAGAATAGTCGAGGCAATTTTTTAAAAAGAAGAAACAAAGTAGTCAAAAGACTAACACACACTCCAGAATGTCAAAATAGAAAGATCAATATTGCTGAGTGTTAGGAGGAATGAAAGCAATTACAACTCTCCTCCACTCCTGGTGGAAGGATAAATTGAAACAATCACTGTGAATGATTATTTGGTAGTGAGATAACACAAAGAATCAGATTGTCAAATCAGAGGTCATACCCCATATCAGCATATAATTACCAGGTAATTGTGAGCCACAGGCAAAGCAAGGAGAGACTGGTGAGCCGTAATGCCACTCTCCACATTCTTTGTCAGGTGAGGAGGATGTAAACAATGCATATGGGAATCGCATATACCAGTGGGAGCTCTTTCCGGTGTGAAACATCTACATTTTCTATTCTGATAATTAAATAGTTTAGATGGCATTTCTTAAAAGCCATATCCCATAAGAACATATATTTCTGGTTTGTTTACAAAGAGCATATGCTGCTAAAAAGCATTCCATAGATAAGAACTCTCATAGTAGTAAATACCATTAGTGTATCTGCCAGCCGGTCTTTCATTAGCATGTTTATAAAATGGTTTACCTGGGTCATTTTTCTTTCTTTTCCAGGCATCCCCAATAAAGAGAGAAAATTGATTGCAGGACTGCTGTCAGATCTTCCCTTCCCAGGCAGTATATCTGAAAACAGAATACATGTTTAACCTAACGCACAGCAATTCCACTCCTGTATTTCTTTCCAACAGAAATGTACTATATAGACACCAAAAGACATATATAGCAGCCCTACAGGCAAGAGCCAAAACTGGAAACAATCCAAATGTTTATCAACATTAGAAAATAAAAATAAATTGTGACATTTTCATATATGGATTACTATATGGCAATGCAAGTTAATGGGTTACTTCTATATCCAAAAAACTGGATAAATCTTGCAAACACGATGTTGAATAAAATCAAGTATCACAGAGTTTTACATTATATACTACTAGGGGCCCAGTGCATGAAATTTGTGCACTGGGGATGGGTGGTCCCTCAACCCAACCTCTCCCCTCTCACATACTGGGAGCCCTCAGGGGATGTCCAACTGATGGTTCACCCCCAGCCTGCCCAAGGCCTAAAGCCTCCCAGCCATCGCTCTGCTCAGCTCAGCCCCAGTTGCCTGTAACCACCGGGCCCCCAGGGGCTAGGCGCTCACCACCACTTCCGCTCACAGTGCCCGGGCTCGGGAGCTCCCATGGCTGCCACCACCACTGCTGCCTCTGCTTTCCCTCACAGCACCTGGGGGCTGGGTGCTCACTGCCACTCATCTCCACCCCAGGGGCCCAGCACTCATGCTACTTAGCCCCGCCCCATTCCTGATTGGCTGGTAGCATAGCCAATCAGGAGCGAAGATACAGTCAAATTTGCATGTTTCTCTTTTATTATATAGGATAGGTCTGGTGCACAAAATTCGTGCATAGGGAGAGTGTCCCTCAGCTGACATGCACCCTCTCAAATCTGAGACCCCTCAGGGAATGTCTGACTGCCAGCTTAAACTGGCAATCGGATATCCCTCTCACAATCTGGGACCACTGGCTCCTAACTGCTTCTGCCTGATCACCCCCTAACCACTCCCCTGCCAGCCTAATTGACACCTAACTGCTCCCCTGCCCACCTGATCTCCCCCAACTGCCCTCCCCTGCTGGCCTGATCGCCCACAACTGTCTTCTCCTGGTAGGCCCACCTCCTCCTCCACCAGGACCTGCCTGCTCCACTCGAAGTGTCAGAGATGCAGGGACCTGCCTCCTCCAGGATGTGAAGCCGCAGGACTCCCAGGCCTCACCCCATGGAGTGGCCACAGGGCCCCACCTCTGCTGTGCACGCAGCCATCTTGTGATGACATTGTGCACAAGGGCACAAGGATCCCCTAGGCTTTTATTAGTACAGATAACTCCAGCCAAATAAAGTACCATAAAAGGGCAAGTGAACCTATGGTGCTGGAAGTCAGGGTTGTGGTCACTTTAGGGTGCATTAGCTGCTCTGTGGAGGCATGGGAAGGACTTCTGGGGTACTGTAATGTTCTATGTCTTTTAAAAATGGTAGTTATATGTGTGGATTCACATTGTAGTTACTTAATGGTCTGTGTAGTTCTGATTTGTGCACTTTCTCTGTGTTATAATTTCATATTAAAGAGGTTTTAGAATTTTTTTGCCCTGGTCAGTGTGGCTTAGTTGGTTGAGTATCATCTCATTTACCAAAAGGTCACCAATTTGCTTCCTGATCAGGGCACATACTTGGGTTGCAACTTGAGCCCCAGTAGGGAGTGTGCAGGGGGCAGCTGATAGATGTTTCTCTTTCACATAGATGGTTATGTACCTCTCTCTCACCCCCTCCTTTCTTCTCTCTCTAAAAAAAAAAAAAAATCAACAAAAACATGTTTTTAAAAAATTTTAATTCCCTGCCACAAAACCTGCCCTCACCATCTCATTATGAGTGAATGACTTTGCTTCCTACTTCACAGAAAAAATAGATGTCATCAGTAAGAATCCTTCATCTCCCTGCCCTACCTGAATGAGCAACCACTCTCCCTTACAAACTCATCTGCATCTGAACCTAACCTGCTTTTCCTCCAAGGATAGTGGAAGAGATAGCCCCTTCCTGCTTAGGGAAATTATCCTTCCCTTTTCAGGATTACCTCCTTAAGAGCCTCATGCCATGAAGTACCCTCTCCTCACCTCTGTCACCCTGCTTTGTCATTCCCAGTAGCATCTGTATTTCTCATTCTGAAAGAAAAACAAATTGTGATCCTTGGTCCCCCTCCAGTCACTGCCCCCTTATTTCTCTTTTCTAGTAACACTGCCTGAAAGATTTATCTGTGTTTGCATTATCTACTCATCATCTTACATTGACTACTCACATCACTGCAATCTGACCTTGTCCCTGCCATTCCACCAAATGCACCCAGACCACCTTATGGCTAGATAATTAAATGGATATTTCTCAGCCCTTGCTTCCTTATCTGAAGCATTTGGCTTCTTCTGCCTTTTTTTTATCATTATTAAATATATTTCATGCACGTTGGGGGGGAGGGGGGTGTCTCTCAGCCTGGCCTGTACCCTATCCAATCTGGGACCCCTAGGGGGATGTCTGACTGCCGGTTTAGGCCCGATCCCTAAACTGGCAGTCAGACATCCCTCTCACAATCCGGGACCACTGGCTTCTAACCACTCACCTGCCTGCCTGCCTGATCTCCCCTAACCACTGTGTCTGCCGGCCTGATTTCCCCCAACTGCTCTCCCCTCCTGGCCTGATCACTCCTAACAGCCTCTGCCTCAGTTCTGTCACCATGGCTTTGTCAGGAAGGTCTCCCGGTCTAATTAACATATTACCCTTTTATTAGTATAGATTGATTTCAGAGAGAAAGGGAGAGAGAGATAGAAACATCAGTGATAAGAGAGATTCATTGCCCCACACTGAGCCCACAACCCTGACCAGAAATCAAACACTGACTTCCTAATTCATAGGTCGTTGCTCAACCACTAAGCCATGCTGGCCAGGTATCTTCCATGTTCTAGTACTGCACATTCCTCTTGAGGATTTACTTGAACTTCCCTGGCTGTTTCTTCACTGCAGAGGCAGTTCACAGTATGGTCTTTGCTTCTTCAAGGCCCCCAGGAGAATGCCTGCCAGGCCCATCTAGGACAATCAAACTACTCAGTACTTCTAACTACATCACATCCCTATAACTTTGCTATACCATGCAGTGTGATTACATCATGTTCACAGACCCGCCCGCATGCTCAGAGCGGCTTAGACAAGAGCATGAGTCACAACGGGTCATGTTGGAATTCTGCCTACCCAAAGGCTCATCTCAAAAAGCGCTCCTAGAGAACAGATGTCTGAGGGGGGACTTGTAGGATTAATATAGACTTCACCAGGAAATAGAAGGGGGATGGATCAATCCCCACCCAACTGAGGGGATCTCCTTGTCACTCTTACAAGCCACTGGAGAACTCAAAGGGCCTTGGCCCAAATAAGAAGTTGTGCCTGGAGGCAATGGCCTCTGAATGAGAGATTTTCCCCTGAAGGCAATGCCCAAGTGGTCCGTAGAAGGTGGACAGTGGACAAAGGGGCAAGAAATCAAAATCTTGAAAGGAATATGAGAAGTAGTAGTGTGTTTTGTTTTGTAGATTTTTTTCGGGGGGGGGGGGCGGGGACAGGTGTTACATTTATCAAAGGAGTCATGGGCTTGAAAAATTGAACAATGTTGCAGTAGATATTGATGCATAAACAATGAATGCACGATCAGATCTAGTAAGGGGAAGACAGTGTGAAAGCAAGTGCAGGGTCCTGAGCAGAAGAGACCTGCTGTTTCCATCCCCTATTGCTTCTCCCAGAGTCAAGGTCAGTGTCGGAGCCTATTGGTGACAGTATCAGCTGCTGATTTTTGAACTCCTGTGATTCGCCCTCTCATAACATGGAGCTGGGTGCATGTTATCTCAGCCTCACAACAATAGGAGGTAAAATGACCTTCTGCTTACAGATAAGGAAACTTGTAAGCATGCTTTTCGAACAGCCTGACTAGTTAGTGGCCAAGCTGGACTTAAGCCAAATTGTCTGATCCCAAAGGCTGTACTCTTAATGGTGATTCTTAACCCTTCCACTCCCAAATAACCCCAAGCACCAGCTCTGAGCCCCACAAGATGAGAGGCTCACCGATTTGCACCTCCAGACAGCTCCATGGGGTGGCATTAGCTCTGGTTTAGAGATAGAAAGGCTCAGAAAGCACCTTACCCTAAGACATAAGTGCCAGAATCTCAAATTCTGGTCTAAGGCTCAAGTTTAGATTATTCCCATTTCTGAGTCTATCTGTTTTGTAAGTGAAGAAATAAAGAGATAAAGAAATAGCCGAAACCGGTTTGGCTCAGTGGATAGAGCATCAGCCTGCGGAGGACTGAAAGGTCCAAGGTTCAATTCCGATCAAGGGAATGTTCCTTGGCTGCAGGCACATCCCCAGTAGGGGGTGTGCAAGAGGCAGCTGATCAATTTTTCTCTCTCATCCATGTTTCTGACTTTCTATCCCTTTCCCTGCCTCTCTGTAAAAAATCAATAATATATTTTTTTAAAAAAGAAATAAAGAAAGAGGGGGGGAGGGAGGAAGAGAGGGAAGAAGAAAGGAAAGAAAACTACAAAATCTGGAAGCTACTGAACAGATCTAGACGAGAGGATAATTTATCTTCTTACCCCTTCATGATCTATACCTTCCTCACCTTTTCCCTTTCTCAATTACCGCCCCCCCCTACACACACACACACACACACACACACACACAATGTCCTTGAAGCATCTACATGTGAAAGAATCCATCTTTTATACCTTGGGATAGATTTAAGATAATACATTACCCAGGGTACTTTTTTATTGATTTTGAGAAAGACAGAGATTATTTGTTATTCTACTTATTTATGCATTTGTTTGTTGATTTTTGTATGTGCCATGACAGAGATGGAACCCACAACGCTGGCATATCAGAATGATGCTCTAACCAACTGAGCTACCTGCCCAGGACTAGGGGTATGTACTTTTAAGCCTCATTCCAAACTGGAATTAATGGCCCTGTTCCCAGTTAATGAATTTTAGGGAAAATTGGCAGGGAAGAGACTCCTGACAGTTGCATTTTTCTCTGGCTCTGTGAGATTGGATATCAGCAAACTTCCTAAATAAAAAGTACATATATAGGATATTATGTACATGAGATATATAATATGTGATATATATTATATGATAAATATATGTCAGAAGTTTTAGGGATTTTGTTGTTGTGTTTAAGAGACTTGGGAATAAAGAGAAAAAATATTATATCATTCTTATGTCTTAGGGCTTCTTGAACTCCCCAGTTCTTACCATTCAAATAATATTGAAATGTTAAATTCTGTTCTAAGGCCACCAATCATATAGAATTACTATCCTGTAACCTTATGTAACCTTTGTTACCTCCTAAAAGCTGTATCTCCAAGTCCAGTCACATTGAGAGGGGAATGCAATTCCGTCCATGGCCAGGACGAAGGGTCTCAGAATGAGCAGCAGCTGGTCTATTTGCAGAACAGAATTTGATCATTATGTGACTGTGGCACCAGGTTGTCTAAATTAATCTTTATTGAGTGCTTTCTTAAATCAAGTTTCTTGAAAGAATAAGGAATAAAAAGGCAATAAAGTTCTGTAAGACACACATCAAGCAGTAAACGCCTAAACTGATTGTTCACTAAAAGGATTTTTTATTTTTTATTTTTAGTTTCTGTCTGAATTCTACTCAGCAACCAGTCTTGACTTCTGTGTCTTTTGCTAACAACATTTAAACAAGGGAACTTCTAGGTGCGCGATTTGTGTTTTTGTGAACTGAGCCCGCCATCCTGTGGCTAACGTGGGAACTGCACACAGTATTTCAGCAAGTTCAAGCTAGAACTGCCCCCCACACCCACCCGACGGCAGCAGCAGAGGTCTGGCCTGGTTCAGCTACCCACTGACTTGACACCGAGCAGTTAGAAAGCTGGGGACCGACCCAGGAAACCTCCTGTATGATGCCTGATAGGAAGGTCTTACACGGAGAAATCAAGTCATCCAAGAGCAGCGACCTCTGGCAGATTTAAGCCCCTCCTCACAGAAAAGCAGGATCCAACCAACAGCCCAGCCCCTCCCTGAAAACAGGGATTATGGGGAAGAAATTCCCCACACAACAGGCAACTATAATAGACACCTTCCCACCTCTTACAATGCAACCCCATTCCCTCTCGCACTGCGTTTTCCCCTTCCCCCATCTCTCTTATTCCCCCACCACCACCTCCTGTACACGCACACATGCCCAGGCACACATGCGCACACACATGCACCTTTTACTCTTGCCTCAGTGCTGGATCAACCAAGTTCCGAATGAGCTGGGAACATGGCTCTCTCAGGGAAGAAAACCTGTAGCATATCAGACTAGTTTTGCTTCCACTTTTATGAGATCTCTCCATCTATACCTGTCACTGCTCTTTATGTATCTTCCTTGGGCTCATGTGAATGATATTTTTGTACCTAAAGGATCTGAAATGATCAAAATTGAACACCGAGTAAATTAACGTCTAGGACCAACATTCACTACCTATCTATTTTCCATCTCCAATTACACTCAGCTGCACCGTATAATGAGCTCCCCAAAGCATGTGCAAGGAGCAAGCCATTTTAAATCCCCAAATCTTTAGCAGCAATATAAATATGCACTCAATTTAAACAATATGCATCCCCTCAAATACTAAGTGTCTAGAGAGATATTGGACTCCAGAAATAAAATCCCCTTATATGTTAAGGTTGGAAAAAATGAATCCCTGACACATCCTTCTCCCAAATTCTTATTTTGCTAAATCTTAGAGACTCCTACCCTGAACCCTGGGTCAAGTCAGGTCCCTGCTTCAGTAGCCAAGCCTAACTGTCATGAAATGAGCGCCTTCATCACCTTCCACGTTGAGTTAACCAAACTCAAATCTCTCCCTTAAACAACTTGTCAAAGAGGCAGCGTAAAAAAGGAAATAAAAAAGAAGACCCCAAGGATAGCACCAGGCACAAAATGTAGAAAACAGAAATGACCAGCTCCTGCACTATAGTTACTCCAAACAACGACAATCTTCTCCAAACCCAGTATCTAAAGCAACCCCGTTGGGGGAAGTATGCTACCAAAAAAGGTATTGTGACATTATACACCTGCTTTCCCAAGAAAAATAATCCCGTCATACTTATAGCAGCCTCTCTAAGAAGGGCACTGGAGACAACTTGCCTCTAGCATGTGGGGCAAGAAGGTCAGGAGCTTCCCAGGTGACATCTGAAAGGATCCCCCCTCCCCGTACCAGGGCAAGGAGGGGCCTAAGAAAGAGATGCACCATCCAGATTGGTGGGTGGCAGGTTTCATAAGCAACGGAACTAACAGGAGACTTGTTTTGGGCGCCACCGGATGAGTCGATCTCCACACCCACCTGCCCACCAGAATCTTCCGTTAGATAGAGGGCTTAATGGGGCTGAGTCGCGTACACCATTCAGATGGTCTCAAAAACACATTGCTCTCTCAAGGCTGTGTCCTTGGAGATGGCTCCGGCTGTGGGAATTCAGGGTGGAACCTACATTCCAAAGATCAGGAAGAGGTGGGGAGCCTCTGACTGCAGCTCCAGGGTCAACCAAAAGTCACATCCTCCCGTGATTTCTTCCAACACAGCAAAGTAGAGGACTTTGCACAGTAGGGCCTCCAACGTCTCCAGGTTTTACCTGAGATTCTCTTTCTTCCCTGGGATTCATCTCACATATTTAAAAGTCTTTTAAAGTCCTACTTGCTTTTGAGTCTTGTGTTTCTGGCATCTTCATATTTAACCAGCTAGGATCCATAAGGGGAAGAGTGATATTATACATCGTATACTCCTCAAACAAGTGAACAATTTACGAACAGTCACAAGAACCCCTCTCACGCTCAGTCCTGAAAGGAACCCACATCTGACATGTCTTAGTCCTGCCTGACCTGACCTCTAAGATCTCAATCTTTTTCCTAAAGAAATTCTCTTCTTTCTCTTACAGCTCAATCAGCAGCCTTCTTTGTTTTCCTTTCGGGATTACAGTGAAAGTAGGCCTGGTTTTATTGTGCTTCACTTAATTGTGCTTCACAGATGTTGTGATTTTTACAAATTGAAGGCAAAGCCCCCTCTCCAAAACACACACACACCACCACCACCACCACCACCAGCAGCAGCAGCAAAAAAATAACTCCGTTTATTGTGTTACTTGCTTTATGGCAGTGGCCTGGAAACAAACCAGCACTATCTCTGAGGTATGCTTGTATTCTTACTCTGAGTCAAGCCTAAAACTCAATTTTACCAAGTCTATTCCTCCTTAAGTTTCGGGAAAAACTTGATTCTTAGAGATACCGTATTCCAGGCACAAGCCCTTCAATTTTCTTCTACGTTCAGGGTTTAGCACTATTCAAATGAATTTATTCTCAATCTCAGGGGGGAAAAAACAAAGATGAAGTAATAAGCTCCCTTTGAGGGCCCTTGAATTTACAACATTTGACAATAGTGTGAAACCCAGTTTTTCAGAAGGTAGTTCTTTACTCCCCAAACATTAATATAGCTATAGTCTCTGGTATTGGGATTTATCTCATAGGCATATTTGTACTCCCTCTCTTTTAGGGAAGGAGAAATATTTTCCCCCTCTTTTATTTACATGCCCTTAATTTGCACCTTTGGTAAATGTCCATGTTTATTTGTTTATTTTATTAAAGTCAAGCTTGTGTATTACCTAAAAAGTAGTGACTAATCATGAATCAGGGCTTCTGGCAACAAAAGACAATCCACCATTCTCCTCCTCCTCTGCTGTCAGACATCACAGAGAAAATGCTGATGGAAATATAAGAAAATATAGAAGCCCTGGCCAGCTGGCTCAGTTGGTTGGAGCATCATCCCATACACTAAAACGTGGTGGATTTGACTCCGGACCAGGGCATATACCCACATCAATATTTCTCTCTCTCTCTCTTCTCTTCTCTCTCTCTCTCTCTCTCTCTCTCTCTCCCCTTCCCTCTCCCCCCCCCCCCCCCGTAAAATCAATTTTTAAAGAAAGAAAATATAGGGAACTCTACTTCTTACAACTGAAGATACAGCAGGAGCTTCCTCTAGAAAGCATCACTCCACTAGCAGAAAAGCAGGGAAACTGAAAGGCCTGAGATTGCAGGAGGCTAAAGAAAGGAAGGTTATAAATGTCCTACCCCCTCATCTCTTTCTGTGGCCTCTTAAAAAGAAGCTCCTTAGGCCTGGCCAGTGTTGCTCAGTGGTTGGGTGCCAACCCATGAACCAAGAAGTCCCAGGTTCAATTCTCATCCCTAGTAGGATTCTTGCAGGAGGCAGCCGACTGATGGTTCTCATCGATATTTCTGTCTCTATCCTTCTCCTTTTCCTTTCTCTTAAAAAATCAATAGAAACATTTAAAAAAAAAAGCAGACTTCCTCAGGAAGTCTGTCCAATTTAAATATTTTTCATTCTGACAGTAAAAATTTCATGGAAAACATTCAATCTGTAAATAGTTCTTTTGCTTTTGCTTCCATGGGTGCAAATGTTGCATCGCCCTCAGGGTATGGGCCATACTGTTTTAGAATACAGGGACAAGTTTATCATCGTACTGGAACTTTACATCCTTCTGATGGTGTTTCTCGGAAGTTTGTTCAATTCTATATTTTGGATACAGCCGAAGCTACACGTAAAAGATTAGCAATCCCAGCAAACCAGGCCTGCTCAGAAAGACTCATGATCAACACTGACAACCTCATGCATGAAATAAATGAATTAACAAAATCGTACAAGATGCTACGTGAGGTAGAAAAGGAAGCCCAATCTGAAGCAGCAGCAAAAGTATAGCTCCCACGGAAGTAACTATGGCAAATAAATATGATCGTAACAGTGACCCAGGTAGATATAATTCTCCACGTGTAACCGAGGTTGCTGTCATATTCACAAACGAAGATGGAGAACCTCCTTTTGAAAGGGACTTGCTTGTTCATTGTAAACCAGATCCCAATAATCCAAATGGCACTAAAGTGAAACAAATCAGTATCCTGTTTCCTACATTAGATGCAATGATATATCCTATTCTTTTTCCACATGGTGAAAAAGATTGAGGAACAGATATTGCATTAAGACTCAGAGACAACAGTATACTCAACAATACTAGACAAAATGTAAGAACACAAGTCACCCAAATGCAGTATTATGGATTTCATCCCTCTGTGAGGGACACGTTCAATACTATTTTAAATGCAGGAAAATTAATTCAATAGTTTATTGTGGATTCGTATTGTTGTTATATCCTTTTGTCATTATTTATTTATTAATGAAATTATGTATTATTTTCATATACATTGTACTCATTACCTTTTATCTCTCACACTTTTATTGTAGAGAAAGGGCAAATAGCACTATTAAAATATTTCCTCTAACACCCTTTTAATGTGCACAAATTTTGTGCACTGGACCACTAGTATTAATATAAGGTCAAATGATGATGCCTACCCTCAGACCTGCTTACTTAGTCTCTTTGCTAGCAACTACTTAATGTCGGACACCTGCACGGTTAAGTTTATCTCAAGGAACTCCTTGGATAACACCCCATATACTCTACTCAGACAACACTAAAATGGATGGTTGTTCTGAAGACAGATTCTCTTCTCAGTCTCTTCCTCAGGGCCCTGATCCTGGGAGCATGTGGAGGTTGGATTGATAAGAACAGGCTATCAAACAATCAGTGGGTTTGAAGGATGTGGAGGATGGCTATTCATCGGTTTGAGAGAACTTTAGATGATGCTGCATAAGAAGAATCCTAGCAAATAGAGCCCCATAAAATAAGCATTAAACAGGCAGAAAGCTGCTTCTCCCAGGATATGGAAACTAGTTTGAAAGGAATGAGTAATTCAGAAATAAAGATGAATTCCATATTGAGCCTGAAAGAGTTCCCCTGGGGTCCCTTTAAGAAAGCTTACATTCTTTAAGAGCAGACTGAGAATAGAGAGTGAGTCACTTATTTCTCTCACAGATTAAGCACAGCCTCCAGGAAGCAAGATACTGGCAGGCACCATTTAACATGACAAAAGGCAGAAAAAGTCTCAGCTAAATTCAGTCTGAAAGGGAGACAGGTGTCCAGCAATTCATTGTCTCAACACCCTGCTGTCACTGAGAGTGAGTCACACTCGGAGCCCAGCTAGGAGGCAGCTCGGTGCCCCCTGAAACTGCATTTCTTCAGAAACCACCATCTGGGGCAGGCCAAGACAAAACTGTGAAGCAGACAAGTGTGTCCCTAGTGTCTTCTCAAGGAACACCTTGCAACCCCTTTTGGCTGCTGAGCAGAAGTGAAATATTATCTCCCTTTCCCTGAGACACATGAGTCTCCTGATTTATCTTATAGCTAAGACCTTCCTTAAAAGAATTAGTGTAATCAGCACCTCTATCCATGTTACCAGAACATCTTCAAACCCTGGACCCAAATTTGCATATCCAGGTTGTAACTCTCTCCTGAATTCCATTCCATAAGTTATTCTTCTCTACTTTGCTACCAGCACATTTCAGAAGTGCCCTTAAATTCAACAGAGACACACTGATAGTCTTCTCAATCCAGCCCTACAACACCTCCAATACCCTGCCTTGGTTAAAACAACACCATCCAAGCACTCACCCCAACAAGAAGCTGGGCCCTGTCCCAGGTTCCTCTCTTAACTACAAAGCCCAACAATCATATCATTTTAATATCTTTAAAATTTATCTCTTTTCTGAGAAACCAAGATGGTGGCATAGGTAAACACCTGAACTGCTGCCTCACACTACAACTTCAAAACTACAACAAAGACAAAACGAACATCATCCAGAACCACAGGAAGGCTGGCTGAGAGAAATTTCTACAACTAGAAGGAAAGAGAAAAGCACACTGAGACTCAGAGGAGCTGCAGAAGTAAAATGCAGAGGTACTGAGGCGTATGCACAGAAAGGGCTGACAACTGAGAGGTGGCTGGCTTTTTCAAGCTGGAAGGAGACAAAATATCCTGACTGCTCTGAATTCCAGTTCCAGGTGAGACTCTGGGGATTCAGACTCATACAGGGAGAAACAGGACTGTCTGGCAATTGGCGAAACTCGAGGGCACCTTTCTCTCAGAGGGCTTGCAGGGATTACTGAGGGACACTGAGACCCAGGGGCCTCTTAGGGTAGGGCTGACAGGAAGCCATTGCTGCTTGCTCTGCCCTGAGACCTCACCCCACCTAAGCTGTGTGCATAGGCTTTTGCATGTGAATGACCTGGCCCTTTGAAATCTAAAATTACCTAAAAAACTGAAGCTGAGTCAGTGGACCCAGAACATCCAAAAGAAGGCCCAAGGCCTCACAGCAACTTGCATTTCCTCACAGCTGGGCCTCATCTGGGCACCTCCAAAACCCAAACAAAGAAAAGAAATCTTCAGATCTCTTCATAGCTCCTGCTGGGTAGCCTCAGGCAGAGGCTAAATTAGCACCTCATTTTGAGATCCAAGAGCCAGTGTACCCAGGGGTCAGAGTAGAACCATCCAGATTACAATTCCTCAGATCCATAAGGGACATACTCAGGGGGAAGACTCAGCACCAAAGCCCCACTGAAGCAAGACTTGCCTCATAAGGGTGTGTCCAGCACAGAAGTTCTCCCATCGTAGACACAGCTGATCCTCACAGCCAATTAGCCTGGAGGTCAATTCCTCCCAGTGATACCAACAACAATCAAGGCTTAACTACAACAAGACTGTGCACACAGCCCCAAAGGAGTGCACCAAGAGTGTCCACCTCAGGTAACTTTGGAAGCTGAGCCACTGGGCCCTATAAGACACCTATGTAGCACACAAAGCCACTCTATCAACTTAGAAAAGCTGCCAAAATGCAGAGACAAAAAAAAGGTCACAAATGAAATAAATGGAGGAAAGCAAATGATTGGATATAGAGTTCAAAACCATGGTTATAAGGTTTTTCAAGAATTTTTTGGAAACCACCAATAAATTTAGTGAGACCCTCAAGGATATGAAAAAGGACCAACTAGAAATTAAGCATATACTGACTGAAATAAAAAATAACATATAGAGATCCAACAGCAGACTAAAATATCACAAGAATCAAGTCAAAGATTTGAAATACAAAGAAGCAAAAAACACCCAACTGGAAAAGAAAAAAGAATTTAAAAATATGAAGATAGTGTAAGGAGCCTCTGGGACAACTTCAAGCATACCAACATCAGAATTATGGGGGTGCCAGAAGAAGAGAAAGAGCAAGATATTGAAAACCTATTTGAAGAAATAATGACAGAAAACTTCCCCCACCTGGTGAAAGAAATAGACTTACAAGTCCAGGAAGCACACAGAACTCCAAAGAAATCCAAAGAGAACTGACCAAGACACATCATAATTAAAATGCCAAGAACAAAAGACAAAGAGAGAATATTAAAAGCAGCAAGAGAAAAACAGTTAAATACCTACAAGGAAGCACCCATATGATTGTCAGCGGATTTCTCAACAGAAACTATGAAGGCCAGAAGAGAGTGGCAAAAAATATTCAAAGTGATGAATAGCAAGAACCTCCAACCAAGATTACTCTACCCAATAAAGCTATCACTCAGAATTGAAGGTCAGATAAAGAGCTTCACAGACAAGAAAAAGCAAAAGGAGTTCATCACCACCAAACCAGGATTATATGAAATGCTGAAAGATATTCTTTAAGAAGAGGAAGAAGAGAGAGAGAACTTAAGATGGCGCCATAGGTGAGCACCTATCTAGCTGTCCACGCAACAATTCTGAAACTACAACTTAGCAACGAAACAGACAACACCCAGAAATCGCCGGAGAGCTGGCTGAGGGGAAATTCCGCGCATGAGAGTAAAGGCGGTGACTCGGGAGCAGCGGTGTGCAGCTTTGAGGTTTGGAGCGCGAGAGAGCGGTGAGGGACGGGCGGCAGACAGCCGGCCCGGCTGGTTTTCTCCTGCGAGGAGGGCGGAGGTCTCCCACAGCACCGACCCCCCAGTTCCAGGCGAGCTCCCAGGTCGGGAAAAGGAGGATCCCCGGCGCGGCTGAGGTCTGTGTGTTTGGGGAGAGTGCACGAGTAAATTGGAGTGCGCAACCGGGCAGAGAACGCGGGCAGAGAACGCGCAACTACTTGCTTGGAGTTAACCGGGCAGATAACGCGGGCAGAGAACGCGCAACTACTTGCTTGGAGACCACCATACTGCTTTGTTTTACACCCCTGAGTGAGTCTTTGACTGTGCAGACTCAGTTAGGGAGAGGCAGAGTTGTCTGGCAACGGGGAGACTAGCGGTGGATTTATATAGCCACCCAACACCGAGACCCGTGAGCCGCACAGATAAGCACAGATAAGCTGACGCTGCGAGCCCCATAGACCTGAAATGGGGAGGGAGCCAGGAGGGACGAACGTAAGCCCGACGGAGCCCGCCCATTAGACGCAAACTCTGCGCCAAGCAGGGCGGGCCCAAGCCCGACGCTGCGCCCCCAATAGACGCAAACTGCTTGCCAAGCAGGGCGGACCTAAGCTTGACGCTGCGCGCCCTTTAGACGCAAACTGCTCGCCAAGCAGGGCGGACCTAGGGCTGACGCTGCGGGCTGCAAAGGAAGCTGAGCCACGGGTTCCTTAGAGGATACAGGATACCTATCACACACCACTAAGGAACCACTCAGGAAAACAGCAACAATGCAGAGAAAAGGAAAGAACTCAGCTGTGAAAGAAATGGAGGAAAAAAGACGATTAGACATAGAGTTTAAAACCACAGTAATTAGGTTTATGAAGAGACTACTAGATAAGGCGGATAAAATTAATGAGAACTATGCCAAAATAAATAACACTTACAAAGAAATGAACAACGCTTACAAGGATATGATAAAAGACCAACTAGAAATTAAGCATACACTGACTGAAACAAAAAATATTATACAAAGACCTAAAAGCAGTCCAGACGACCGCAAAAACCAAGTCAAAGATTTGAAATACAAAAAGGCAAAATCCACTCAGCTGGAAAAGCAGAAAGCCAAAAGAGTCCAAAAAATTGAAGATAGTATAAGGGGCCTCTGGGACAACCTCAAGCATACCAACATCAGAATTATAGGGGTGCCAGAAAAAGAGAGAGAGCAAGATAATGAAAACCTACTAGAAAAAATAGTGACTGAAAACTTCCCCCACCTGGTGAAAGAAATTGACTTGAAAACCCAAGAAGTGCACAGAACCCCAAAATATAGGAATCTAAAGAGGACCACACCAAGGCACATCATAATTAAGATGCCAAGAGCAAAAGATAGAGAATATTAAAAGCAGCAAGAGAGAAACAGATGGTTACCTATGAAGGAGCACCCATACGACTGTCAGCGGATTTCTCAACAGAAACGATGCAGGCCAGACGGGAGTGGCAAGAAATATTCAAAGTGATGAACAGCAAGAATCTACAACCAAGATTGCTCTATCCAGCAAAGCTGTCATTCAGAATTGAAGGTCAGATAAAGTGCTTCGCAGATAAGAAAGAGCTGAAGGAGTTCATCACCGCCAAACCAACACTATATGAAATGCTGAAAGGTATTATTTGAGAAGAGGAAGAAGAAACAGGTAAAAATGTACATTTCGAACAATGGGTACACATCTATCAAATGAATCTAAAAATCAAGTGAATTGGCAACCAGAGGATCAGGATAAAATGAGGAATAGAACTGAATCATGGACATGGGGAGGGAATGGACTGATAATGCTTGGTGAGGGGAAGGGTGCGGGAAGTACAGCAAGAGACTGAACAGGGGTCATGCAACTATGGGAGAGGACAGAGGGTGGGGGAGGTGAGGGCGTAGAGTGGGATGGGTACTGGGCGGAGGGGAGCTATTGGGGAAAAATGTAAGTAATAAACTGAACAATAAAGCTATTAAAAAAAAAAGAAGAGGAAGAAGAAAAAGGTAAAGATAAAAATTATGAACAACAAATATATATCTATCAACAAGTGAATCTAAAAATCAATTGTATAAAAAATCTGATGAACAGAATAAACTGGTGAATATAATAGAACCAGGAGCATAGAAAGGGAGTGTACTATAATTCCCCTGGGGGGTGGGGGTGGTGTTGGGGTGTGGGAAGAGACTAGACAAAAATCATACACCTATGGGTGGGGGGAGCAGATGGTGGGGTGGAAACTGGGTGGAGGGGAGCTATGAGGGGGTAAGAGAAACAATTGTAATAATCTGAACAATAAAGATTTATTTTTTTAAAAATGCATCTCGAAAATTTCGAGAGACACCAAGATGGCGGCATAAGCAAACACCTATTGTTCTGCCCCGCGCAACGATTTAAGAACTACAACATAACAGCAGAACAGACAAGCACCCAGAATCGCCAGAAAGCTGGCTGAATGTAAACTCCACTAATAGCAGCAGAGGAGGGACACAGACTCAGGACCAGCGGGAGCGCAGATTGAAACAGGTTAGGAGCCGCCCTGGTCGCGCGCGCGGGCTGGGGCTGGAGCAGGGACCGGCCGGATTTCTCCGACGGGGCCCAGATTTCCCGAGCCGGGCGAGGTCCGAGATCCGGGGTACGAGAAGTCTCCCTGCACAGATTCCCCAGAACCGGCGAGGTCCGAGGTCCGGGGGAAGCACCCTGGAAGTGGGGCGCGGCAGAAGCTCCTAGTCCCAAGGGACAGCAAACCCGCGACTTGCCCCCTGGAAACTTGTCTCCTGGTTCCAGAAACCATCTATTTTACAGCCCTGGGCTAGACTTTTGGTGTGCAGGCACATTTGGGGAAAGGCAGAGTTGTCTGGCAAGGGGAAGAGACTAGCGGCTTTCTCTTGGAAGAGTCTGCAGCCATCCCCACCCAGCACAGACCCGAGCTCGCGAGCGTTGCATAGGACACAGCCGCCGCCGACGCCGCCGCCGCCGCTGCCGCCGAGGCGTAGCCCAGAGACTCCGCCCATCCAACCTGAGCACAGCTGAGCTTCACAGCCAATTGGCCTGGAGGTCAAACCCTCCTAGGGCTAACAACAAAAAGCGGGGTTTAAATTCAAAAACACTGAATACAACCCATAAAGGATTGCAGTAAGAGTACCCACCTCAGGTAACCGGGGAGACTGAGCCACTGTCCCTTTGAGGATATCCACCACATAAAGCAGCCACCATGCAGAGACATGGAAAGAAATCAGGTGTGAAAGAAATGGAGGAGAAAAGACGACAAGACATAGAGTTCAAAACCACGGTTATAAGGCTTTTCAAGAGGCTCCTACAAAAGGCCGATCAACTTAATGAGAATTACCAGGAAATAATCAAGACCAACCAGCAAATGAATGAGAATTACAAGGAGATGAATGAGACCCTCAGGGGAATGAACAAGACCTCTGAGGATACGAACCAGACCCTCACAGATAAAAAAAACGACCAACTAGAAATCAAGCATACACAGACTGAAATAAAAAATATTACACAAAGTCCTAAAAGCAGTCCAGAGGGCCACAAGAACCAAGTCAAAGATTTGAAATACAAAGAAGCAAAATCCACTCAGCTGGAAAAGCAAGAAACAAAAAGAATTCAGATTATTGAAGATAGTGTAAGGGGCCTCTGGGACAACCTCAAGCAAGCCAATATCCGAATTATTGGGGTCCCAGAAAAAGAGAGAGAGCAAGTTAATGAAAACCTACTTGAAGAAATAGTGACTGAAAACTTTCCCCACCTGGTGAAAGAAACTGACTTAAAAGCCCAAGAAGTACACAGAACCCCAAAATATAGGAATCTAAAGAGGACCACACCAAGACATATCATAATTAAAATGCCAAGAGCAAAAGATAAAGAGAGAATATTAAAAGCAGCAAGAGAAAAACAGTTGGTTACCTACAGGGGAGCACCCATACGATTGTCAGCGGATTTCTCAACAGAAACGATGCAGGCCAGACGCGAGTGGCAAGAAATATTCAAAATAATGAAGAGCAAGAATCTACAACCAAGATTACTCTATCCAGCAAAGCTATCATTCAGAATTGAGGAGCAGATAAAGTGCTTCGCAGATAAGAAAAAGCTAAAGGAGTTCATCACCACCAAACCAGTATTATATGAAATGCTGAAAGATATTCTTTAAGATGAGGAAGAAGAAAAAGGTAAAAATATAAATTATGAACAACAAATACACATCTATCAACAAATGAACATAAAAATCAAGTGAACTGATAGGCTGATGAACAAGATAAACTGGTGAATATAACAGAAACATGGACATAGAGAGGGAATGGACTGACAATTCTTGGGGAGAAAAGGGTTGTTGGAAGTACAGCAAGAGATTGGACAAAAATCTTGCAACAATGGGAGAGGACATTGGGGAGGGGGAGGTGAGGGTGGGATAGGTACAGGGTGGAGGGAAGATATAGGGGGATAAAAAAGGGGAAACAATGTAATTAATAAACTGAACAATAAAAAAGAAAATTAAAAAAAAAAAAAAAAAAATGTATCTCTTGCCGAGACCGGTTTGGCTCAGTGGATAGAGCATTGGACTGCGGACTGAAGGGTCTCGGGTTCGATTCCGGCAAGGGCATGTACCTTGGCTGCGGGCACATCCCCAGTAGGGGGCATGCAAGAGGCAGCTGATCGATGTCTCTCTTTCATCGATGTTTCTGACTTTCTATCCCTCTCCCTTCTGCTCTGTAAAAAATCAATAAAATATATTTTAAAAAATGCATCTCTTTTCTCTTCCCCCACTACCTCATTACTTACAAGCAACCTGGTTACAAAATTGAAGTAATTCCTTTTAGTTGTGTTTTTTTTTTTAACTATTTAGAAGAATAAAAGATTTATTTATTTAATTATGTTTTACATTTGAAGTTAATTATTTCTATATTGAATTTGAAACAAACAAGGCTTTGTCTGAAATTATTGAGAAATACAACCTCTACTTCTGTTAGCATAGGTAGCTAATTAGTATTAATAAAGGGAGCAAAGGGAATCAGACACAATCAACTGGGGAGCTGAGTTGGACAAGGCCTGCTTCATCAGGAAGTTGTAGCATTCAGGGTCCTCAGGAGACCCCTGCATCCTCCACCCTCAGGACCTAGTCCCTGAAACAGGCGGAAGGATTCTGACTGGTCATTAACCAGTATTGCCAATGGAGGAATAAAGACATTTAAGGGGACATTTCTCTGTTGGGTTGTGTGCCCTGTAGGAGCCCAAATGGCACAGGGGCAAGTCCTTCTACTTATGGACTAAATGTTTGTTTCCCCTACCCCCTGCAAAAAAAAAAAAAATCCTATGTTTGCCGGAGCCAGCCGGCATCAGACGGACAGTACCTGAAAGGGGGGTGAGGCTTAAGGAAAGACAATAGATGGGATCAGGAGGTCCGCAAAGCCCTCTTTCAGTCTGCGGCCCCGAGTTTATTTTACTCCACTCTTTTATACAGTTCTGGTTACATATTACACAATTCATTGTTCCCATAATGTGGCAAACAAAACTATACTCTTTTGTTACATGTTTTTCCACTAAACCCCTTATCTTAACTAACTTCCTATGGCTATACCTTCACCAAAGACGTCACCTAAATTCCTTTCTGCAGATAGCTTAGCTATTTACAATGCTACTTGCTGGAGGACATTCATGCTTGCTAAACTATAATTATGTTTAAAGGTAACCATTCTCTAAGGGGCAGAAACCGTGACTAATCTTAGGAGCAGGCAGGCCAACTCGTGGCCAGCCCTCTCAGGGACTTTGTCCACTACGGACGCTCTCCACATATGTTGAAGCCCTAATCCCCAATGTGACTATATGTAGAAATAGAGCTTCAGGGAAGAAATTACCATTAAATGAGGTCATGGGATGGAGCCTGATCCAATAGGATTAGTGTCCTCCGGAGTCCCCCGTTATGTCAAATAGTCCTTTTGTCTCGAACTTGGTTGTCAGCTGTCACTAGCATTTTCTTTTAAAATGTACCTGCCTCCTTAGCACAGTAGGCGGCACACCTGTCTCATAATTTGCTCTAACTATTTTTGCTTTATTTTTTAATATATTTCATTGATTTTTTTTTTATAGAGAGGAAGGGAGAGTGATAGAGTTAGAAACATCAATGAGAGAAAAACATTGATCAACTGCCTCCTGCACACCTCTTACTAGGGATGTGCCAGCCACCAAGGTACATGCCCTTGACCGGAATCAAACCTGGGACCCTTCAATCTGCAGGCCAACACTGTCTACCGAGCCAAACCGGTTAGGGCTACAACACTTTATTTTAAGGAATCAATCCTACAAGCTGATTCTACCGGGATGGATTCTCCAGCAGGCCTCCCTCAGGAAAGCCTCTCTCCCAGATGGATGGTGGCTCTTAAAGGCTCCTCACTGCCAACCCCCTCCCCTGATTGCACAGCTTTTAAGTCAAACTGTCACCTTTTTAAACTACTTCTAATTGCCTCCTGCCAATCCCTCTTCTGATAGAAACTGGTCCCTCCCCCCACGCTTTTTCTTCAGCTGTTAAGTGTTTATATTTTCTTCAATATCAGCTAATCCTCTTCCAATGAAGAGTTGCTGTCCCTTTCCATGGGGCGCGGAGAAGCTGGCACACCTGAGTTGGTGAGGCCGAAAGGGCAGCTGGCCTTGCATTCCCTCAGAAAGCGGTCAGCCCTGGGCCATTTCCAGAGGGAGCTGAAGGCTGTCTTCTGGCTGCGGTCCCAGCACTTGGGGGACAAGTCCTTCCCCGTAAAGAGGAATCAGCATCATGGCATGGACGCCAGAAAATAGGTGTAGAGCATGTTCATATACTGAAAGCATCATGCCTAGGGAGCAAAAGCTCTAGAAATTACTCCTCAGAAACTACCAACAATAAAAGAAAAAAAGGTGTTTTAAAATGCTGATTCCTGGTGCTGATATATTTAGAAGAAAGAGTTGAGCCCGTGGGGAGCAGCCCCTGTATGCTGCTGTGACAATCCTGGGGGTCAGGGAGCCATTAGAAATCGGTACCCGGAAATGTCTGAGGCAGTGGAGTGGCCAGGAGGCTTATTGCTGTGTCCCAGCCCCATCGTCATTGAAAAACTCAGGTTGTGTGATTTCCTTGAGACACCGGAGGAAGTGCGGCGAGTTAGTTCCGGAACTGGAAATACACCAGAGCATGGAACCATGGTACGTCCCGTTGGCGTTGGGAGCAGCTTCTCTATCTGTTCTAGGTTTAAACCATGTGATCCCTGAGCCAGGGGCCTTTCCCTTGAACTCCAGCCAACTCTGGAAAGATGTCCAGAAAGTTCCATGGGGAGGATGGGGAGGGGCAACAAAATGGAAAGAAGGGCAGTAGAGGGAAGGCAGGAGGGAGGAGAAAGGAGAATGAAAAAGCAAAATAAGCCCCTGGCTGGTGTTGCTCAGTGGTTGAGTGTCGACCTGTGGACCAAAGGGTCACGTTGGATTCCCAGGCAGGGCACATGCCTGGGTTGCAGGCTCAATCTCCCATGGGGGGCATGCAGGAGGCAGCCAATCAATGATTCTCTCTCATTGATGTTTCTATCTCTCTCTCCCTTCCTCTCTGAAATCAATAAAAATATTTTTTTTAAAAAAAGAAAGAATAAAGCAAAATAAGACTAAAGGCTCTGACCAGTGGATTCGAGCATTGTTCTGTCATAAATAAGTGGAACAACAAATCGATGTCTCTCTCTCTTTAAAAATCAATCAATCAGCAAAATCTTTTAACGTCAGAAAAGGGGGAGGATGCTGCCCCAGTGTCCTACCTGAAACCAGGGTCGTATGCCCCTCTTCGCCACCGACCAAGGCTGATTTCATATTGGAGAATAGACACCGAACTACCTACTGGTGTAGTTCTGGAGAACACAGTGGCTGGAGGCTAAGACCAACAAGTAGTTAGCATAATTATGCAAGAAGTCCTTTAGAAGGCCAATGCATTTTGATATTCAGCTGGGCTGAAAATCAGCATATTATTGCCTGCTGCTGGCTGAATGGATGAAGGCAATCCCCTAACCTTATAATCCTTTCATTGTTTGTCAAACTTCACCATTGATGTGCCTGTTTGCTTTGCTAAAGGGCAAATGTGTATTCTAGGAAATAAAAGCAAAGAAGACCGAAAAGTCAGAGAGCCTCTCTGCTAAAAAGTAAGGTGTCCACCTGGCTCCCCATGCATTCTAAATACTTATTTCTTGTCTAGTGTATTCATTTGTGCTTAGCCCCTTCTCTAGACCTTGAACCTTAGCCGCAAATGGATGCGGCATTCACACATAGTAAAGCTTTATCACATTTCCTCCCCAGCACTTCTAGCAAATAATCTACAGAAAGACACAAGTCTTGCACTGAAACCGAACCCTCGCACTTAAAATAAAGGAAGTGGGTGAGAGACACAGCCAGGGAGAGGGACGCCCACAGGTCACTGAGTAGTGGAAGCTGAAACAATCTTTTCCATTTACACTCCAAGTGAGACTGTGAAAAGGAAGCATCTATTTTTCAAGTGACTTGCTCTTTGTAACAAATGTTCAATGCAGAAAAAAAGTTTATATTAGATTATATTCAGAACTGGCTTTGAAACTTCATATAAAGGAGCATTTTGTTTCTCCTGCAAAAATCTGTACCCCATCTGTAGAAGAAAACAGGATATTTTCAAAGGTCGAAGAGCCAAAAATAAAAATAAAAAATAAAAATGCATCTTTTAGGTTTTCTAAATAGTGTACTAGAAAATTCTCTTTCTTGCACTGAAAGATTCCCCTCAGAATGTTAAGCGTACATTTACTCCAAAAGTGAACTACTGTGAGATTTTCATTTTTCTACTTTTTTAAAACAGGTCTCTTAGCAAGCAAGACATCCAGCAACCTTGGCCTCCTCTGACCCGGATAGCTGAAAACTCTTACAGGTTAAGGCAGGTTTGGGAAACTTGCTTTTTTGACTAGCAATAGTTAATCTCTATAATAGTTTTTAAAATGTCATTCTTACATAAATTTAGCTAAAATTTGGGTAACCTGAACCAAACCACACTTATAGGAAGGATGCTGTGAAGTGTAATCCTTGTTAAGCAACAGGCTTGCTTCTTCCTCTTCATTTTACTGTTTGGAGTTCAGCCCATAAATGCCTAGAAATACTATATGGAATGATTAAAAATAACTATGATAGGCCATAAGTACTCAGAACCCAATTACATATTGGTTTTTCGTACCAAGTTGTTCATTGTTGTCATTTCGGGAGAGAAGGTTTCTGTTTCCTTTTGTTTGTTTGTTTTTTATTTTGGTCTTAGAAAATCCTCCTGCTTGCTGAGGAAGGCTCATTTTGTTATTAAGCCATTGAAGTATTTTTTACATTTATGAACTGGAAATTTCATTGCAGAAATTGATAAGATTGAACCATTTAGCTAAGAATATGCTTGACGTTTTCACTGGGTAAAGGGGTAAGAGGAACAGATTTCATAATTTCCTTTCCTTCTTAACTGTGTTTCTAACACCATCACTAAGGCTGCCCTAACTGGGGATGACACCAACACCTCTAAATGTGGCCCATCTTCTTTTATTTAAAAGAAGGTAAAAATGAAAAAATAAAACAAAATAAATGAAAGGAAGTGACAATAATGTTGTTATTCCCATAGATATAAAAAAGCTAGAGGCCCTGTGCATGAAATTTGTGCATGGAGATGAGGTAGGGTGGGAAGGGTGTCTCTCAGCCCAGCCTGCACCCTCTCTAATATGGGACCTCTCGAGGGATGTTCAACTGCCCATTTAGGCCTGATCCCTCTCACAGTCCAGGACTGCTGGTCCCAATTGCTTGCCTGCCTGTCTTCCTGATTGCCTCTAATCACTTCTGCCTCACAGCCCGACCACCCCCTAACCGCTCCCCTGACAGCTTGATTGATGCCTAACCACTCCCCTGCCAGCCTGGTCACCCCTAACTTCTCCCCTGCAGGCCTGGTCCCTCCCAACTGCCCTCCCCTGCTGGTCTGATTACCCACAACTGCCCTCCCTTGCAGACCTAGTCCCTCCCAACTGTCCTCTCCTGCTGGCCATCCTGTGGGCCATCTTGTGTCCACATGGGGACAGGATCTTTGACCACATAGGAGCAGCCATTTTCTGTGTTGGAGTGATGGTCAACTTGCATATTACTCTTTTATTAGATAGGATAGAGGCTGGTGCATGGGTAGGGGCCAGCTGGTTTGCCCTGAAGGGTGTCCCAGATCAGGGTAGCAGTTCCCTTGGGACCTTTGGTGGCCTGGGCAAGGGGCCTGTGGTGCTTTGCAGGCCAGCCACAACGCCCCCCCCTCACCACCACCCCGTAACCCAAGCAGAGGCCCCGGGATCAGGGATTTATCTATCTTCTGTAATTGAAACTTTGTAGCCTTAAGCAGAGGCCAAAGCAGGCCAGGGTGTGCAGAAAGCTTGGCTTTCTCTATCGCCGAGGCCAACTCAAGCCTCCTGCTTTCTCCAGCTTTGTGGCTGCTGCCATTTTTGTTGGGATTTATTTATCTTCTATAATTGAAATTTTGTGGCCTTGAGTGGAGGCCTGGGCCTGCCAGGGTGTGTGGAAAGCTTGGCTTACTCCATTGCCTGGAAAGCCCAAGCCTCCTGCTTTCTCTGTGGCCACAGACATCTTGGTTGGGTTAATTTGCATACTCTCTCTTGACTGGCTGGTGGGCATGGCTTGTGGGTGTAGCTGAGTGATGGTTAATTTGCATATTACTCTTTTATTAGATAGGATGGGCTTGCTTAGACAGACATTCCCCAGCCACCATCAAATCTTATACAAACCAAAACCCCAGTTCCAGCAACATTCTGGGACTCTGGGATTTCAGAGTCATGGTGTCTCCAATGTAGTGACTTCTCCACCTCAACAAGGTCCTAAAATTTTCTGTGACCTGTTTCTGTGACTGGCATCAACAGTAGCATGTATCCCCAGGCAGGCATCACTTGGCAGGAAGAGGCTCTCTGAGCAGAGGGAAGCATCAGCTCGCAGCTCTTCAGAAACCGCAGGAACAAATTGACACGTGCAGCCTGCCACAGGCAGAAAGGATAAATAAAAACATTATCACTTCAGCTGTGCTTTAGCTTCCTAAACGCGCCAGCGTGGAGGGGGTGGACCCCTGCCGGGATGGCAGCGAAGGCGACAGTTCACAATTCCACAGGCCCCAGGGTTAAGAATTTAATTTTCTTTTCCATCAGGTTTTGAAGTGATATTTCTCTCCTTTTCTCAGGAGCACAGAGAGACTGAAATCGATGCAAAAATGAGAGCTGGTTGTTTCAGGGTTAGAAAATTACCCTGTTTCTGCTTAGCATAGACTTCTGGGAAATGCTAGGTGCAGTCTGTGTTGTACCACATGGATAATTTAACGAGGGTGCTCAGAGGATGTGGAGGGGTCAGCAAAGTCTCCACTGGGGCCCAGCTGGCATGGCTCAGTGGCTGAGTGTCAACCTATAAACCAAGGTCACGTTTTGATTCCTGGTCAGGGCACAGGCCCGGGCTGCAGGCTCGATCCCCAGTGTGGGGCCTGCGGGAGGCAGCCAATCAATGATTCTCTCTCATCACTGACGTTTCTCTCTCCCTCTCCCTTTAAATTTTAAAAAAGAAAAATTAAAAAAAAAAAAAGTTCTACTTGGGTGGATCCATGAAAGCTTCCTGGTGGAGTGAGGCTGCGCTGGGCCTTGAGGAGAGCGCCAGGTTTCGCCGGATGGAAAACATTCTAGAAAGACAGAGAGCATGAAGGTGCTGGGCACCACGGTGAGTGTGCAGCTGGGCACAGGACACATGACCTTTGGAACTTCTGGAAGATAATAAAACATCCTTTGGTCACTTTTAAAAACAGCCTCAATTCGAAAGCTGAAATACTTAGTCCCGTATAATAGTGGGCGTTTCCAGATTTAGCTCGTATAATAGTGGAAGTTTCCAGATTTAGCTCGTATAATAGTGGACGTTTCCAGATTTAGTTCGTGTTGTATTTTCTCCGTCCTTCCACTTTTGCTGGCTTCAGTTCAGCAGTGGGGAAGTGGGTGTGTGGTTCTGCCTTCTGCTCTCTCCCATCTACTTCTTCCTTGCAGAGAAGCTGTAATTTCAAATGCCACCTGAGGTGGAAGGGGGTGGCAATGAGTGAGGAGGTGTGGGGTTCTTGCATCACGAGTATTCCCACAAGAGTCTGGCTGCAAGCTACAAATGAGTCGTGGTGGTGCTTCCACAGGTTCTTCAGAAGGTCCTCAAGGTTCCCATGACCCGGGGCCTCTTGGCCACTCCTTCTTTAACCCTTTGGCATCCAGAGGCCGTGTTACCAGCCTCCTCATGCTGAGTTTCCCTCACTCCACCAGTCAGCCCTGCACGACAGGCCCTGAGAAGACCACCCGCCAGGTCTCCCTCCCACTTGGTCCATGTGTGTCCACAGGAAACAGTCACACATCCTGGGCCTTGACGAATGCCAGGAGAACAGGCTGCTCCCAGCACAAGCATCTGTTAACGAAAAAAAACACTGAAGCCTGTAAAGAATTTTAGTGAGTTTATTTGAGCCCCCCTGTCGACATATGCCAGGAAGCAGAACCTCAGTGAAATGAGTTCATGCACCACAGAATGGCGGGTTACAATTCTATTTACACATCGCATTCAAAGGAGGGACATAAGTGGGTTACATGAAATTCACTGGTGATGGATTAGGAGGAGGGATAAGCAATCCCACCTGGGATTGGATAAAAAGTAAAATGATGGACTTATACTTAGGTGAATGCAGGAACAATGAACATGATAATGAAGGAATGTGTGGTATCTGTCCTGCCGCCCACCACATTTGGTTGTGCCCCAGGGGCTCCAGAAAAAGGGAAGTTACAAGTTTCCTCGACATCTCACAGATATGTTTCATGGGTGGATCCATGAAAGCTTCCTGGTGGAGTGACTCTGAGCTGGGGCTTGAGGAGAGAGCCAGTTTTCGCTGGATGGAAAACATTCTAGAAAGACAGAGAGCATGAAAGTGCTGGGCACCCACGGTGAGTGTGCAGCTGGATGGCAAAAAGGCTAATGGCTCAGTAAAGATCAAAGTTGATCTTTGTCAGGGAAAATACAGGCCCAGGACATGACTACCCACCATAACCTGTTTGTAGCTATATTTAATTTTCAAACCATCTTTCGTGGTTACTTTAGGCCTCTGAGTTTGCAAGATCTCCATGCAGGCCTCCCCTGAGCTGGTCAGGTCAGCATGCGGCTCCTTTCATCCACACACTCCTCCTGGCTCTGCCACCACAGCAGCTTCAGTCCCTCTGGGTTCCTATGCAGGTGTCAGACCCAGTCCCTATGTCTCCCACTGTGGGGAACACACTTCAAAGCTACTCAATTGGCCTCATGGAAGTCCTTGCAGGTAGTTGGGAATAGATAGAACACCCTGTCACCCCTTTTCCAAATGAGGCCTTTGTCTGTGCTCATGTGTGTGAAGAGACAGAGGTAATTGTATTTATCAGGAATCCTCTGGAGGGAAGCACTGACTTTCCCTTGAGTCAATGTCATGGTAAGTCTGGAGGCAGAAGGTGAGTTCCCGTCAAGGGCCTGGCTTGTGCCTACAATAAAAACCGAAAAAAGAGTGAGGGCCCATGCTGCTCAGGGAGAAGAACCTGAACTTCTAAGGAGAAAGTAAGGTGGGGAGGAAGGAAAGGAGCCTTAAAGCTGGGCACAGCACGAGGACACCCCCAGTGATGTAATGGCCTAAAGGAGACTTTGGGAAGGACAAGAATATCCAGATAGGTTTACTGGCCGGGGAGTGTACCGTGTAACCCCCTACACATGAATACACACTGCCTGCTGAAATCCTTAGGAAAGCACATGTGGCTCTTAAAGTCTTCCTGTGTGAATAAATCCCACTCCAACTGGTGCACAAGGGAAGAAGTTGGAAAGAGAATGCACTTCTTGACATAGAAGCAAAGTACATCATAACAACCTGGGATTTTTTTTTTTTTAAGTCATGAATTCTTGATTTTTCCAAGGTACACTCAGCAGAGTCCATGCTAAGTATGCCAAGATCACTGACGGAGATGGGTGACATGAGCGGATGGGGTGGGGAGTCGGGGGGTGACATCTGGGTGACATCTGGGATATGAGTATGACGGGAAGAATTTGAAAAAACTCAAAAATTCTTTTCATCTTCAGGAGACTATCAATTAATTGAATTTAATCCTATTTAGTACTGTTAGTTGATAAATAAAGCAGACATTGAAATCTGGCGAGGCCTACCTGAATGCCCCGGGACTCATCAAAAGCAAGAAATAGCCCAGCATAGCACAATAGTGGGAACCATTCTTCCTAGGGGCAGAGCCAGAGTTCTGCTGATGAAAGAATTACTCTTTTCTTCATATAGGATCAGACTGTTGTTATTTTAAATTTTTCCTAGGGACAGTCGATTAGTTGATTGCCTGGCAGTTCCATTGACAGAGAATTATACTAGAATGGAGGCATTGTTCACTTCTCTGGACTCCAGCCCATTCTCCTGCCTGAAAATGTGGGCAGAGGCAAATAGCAACATCTTTTCTGTTAAACTCAGAGAAATAAGGTAGACCCAGACAGGCACCAAGATCTCCTCCTGTGGAATGGGCATATGAATATAATTAAAAGGCAAATGGCAAAAGAGAGGGAAATTATAAATAAATATAACAGAGAAAAAGTTAAATTCTTAACCCATAAAAATGGTTTCATAATTTTATGTACTTTTCAAAAGACCCAATTTTTTAATGAATAAAGAAAAAGCACAATTACCAAGGAACCCAATAAATAATGTTTGATCCTCACTAATAATAAAAGAAATTCAAATTATATGACCTATCAGGTTGGCAAAAAATACAAAAGAATGATAATACCAGGGCTGGTGAGGCGGAGGAAATGACCGTCCGTTTTATGGAGAACAATTCGATAATAGATATCAAAGCCTTAAAATGGGAAGTTTTGATCCTACAAGTCCATATGCCAAGAGGATTTTCATTTCTTAAAAGTATTTTAAAAGATGGCCATTGCAGCACAGGGACAACAAATAGAAATATTCTCAGTACCCCAAATTAGGAGACGAGTTAAATACAGCAGTCACGTCATACAACAACATACTGTGTAGCCGTTAAAAATGTGTGGTGGGTCAAAACTGGTTTGGCTCAGTGGATAGAGCATCGGCCTGTGGACTGAAAGGTCCCAGGTCCGATTCCGGTCAAGGGCATGTACCCTGGCTGCAGGCACATCCCCCGTGGGGTGTGTACAAGAGGCAGCTGATAGAGGTTTCTCTCTCATCGACGTATCTGACTTCCTATCCCTCTCCCTTCCTCTCTGTAAAAAAACAATAAAATGCATTTAAAAGAAAATGAGTTGTGGCCCTGGCCGCGGTTCTCAGTGGTTAGAGCGTCGGCCTGCACACTGAAAAGTCACAGGTTCCAGGGCGCATACCTCAGTTGTGGGGCCGGGGCCGTGGCAGAGGTAACAGTCAATGTCTCTCAGGTAGATGTTTCTCTGTATTTCCCCTCCCACCCTTGCCCTGTCTCCCTTCTACTCTCTCTGAAAAGCAATGGGGGAAATATCCCCAGATGAGGATTAACAAAACAAACTGTCAGAATTTATATCAAAGTGAACAAGAGCCCAAACCCCTCATTGAAAAACAGTTATTCTGAGTGGGGAGGTTATAGAGATTTCATTTTTCTAATTGCATTTCTATTTTTTCTAACGAACACGTACTGTATTTGCGACTTTGCTTTTCAGTTTAACATTAATGTAAGGAGAGTTGGTGCAGAGCCGCAAAAGGCCATGTGTTCCGGTGAGAAGTTCTCAGAGCCCTGCCCGGGAGCTGAGCTCCTGGCTTGATTCTCCTCCATCCCCTCTCTACCGAGTTCAGCATCTCCTGAAGATGATCTAAATGTCGAAGAAATAAGTCTCGGGACCCCGCAGGATGTGTGTGAATAGGAAAACTTTGCTCAGAGAAAGGCTGCTTCAGTGGTTTACCCAGTTTTACAGGATAAATGTAAACAATGAGAGACTCGCGGTGTTTTCCTTTGCTGGAGCTGTCATACAGTACCACAGACCGGGTGGTTCACACAGAAGACATTTGGAATCCAAGTTCGAGGTGTCGGAAGGTTCGGATTCTCCTGGGGCCTCGCTCCTGGGCGTGTGGACGGCCGTCTTCCCCCTGTGCCTCCATCTGGTCTTTCTTTCGCAAGTGTCTGGGTCCTAATCGCCTCTCTAATAAGAACACCCTAATGTCCGCATTTTAATTTAATTTCCCCTTTAAAAATCCTATATTCAAAAATAGATTCTGAGGCACCGAGAGTTAGGATTTCAACTTACGTACTTGGGGGCGGAGGGGACAGGAGACACAATTCAGTGCCGGGAACCAATTCCAACATGTCATTAATTACAAGAGTTTCACCAAGAGGTTGTTGAAGCTTGGGGAGCTCAACAGGGTTAAGTCAGATGCAGTTTACCTGTTGGAAATGGCTAAAGGGCACTCCCCCCAAACCTGAATAGGATTGTTAACTGCCAGACAGCTCAGGGCATTTTATTGCCTCCTGTTGGCCAAACACCTGAACAGCTGTAGGCCATTCCCCAACTGACAATACCCTTTGAAACCCTACCCTTTGCAGTGTATTATCTCCACCTTGCCTGAGGACAAACTGTGTTAATAAATACCTCGGGGTCCTTAGACAAGGAGAAGTCTCCTGTAATTATTGGAATCCAGAGTCCAGGTCAGTGGTGGGCAAACTCATTAGTCAACAGAGCAGCAAATTGCAGCTGTGGGGCTGCTGAGCCACCATCTGCCAACCACTGCTTTAGCTGAAGCACATCTGACCCCCAATGCCTTTCAAAATTATCTTTCGTCTTTGGAGTCCTTCTAGAATCTACGCATCAGCCCCTTTCTCCAGATTGCTGAACCCTTTGTAACGCTGGGAAAAGAACCCCGCAATTCAGCTTGTAACACAGTTACCCTGGGAATGCGGTTATCACAGGTGGGGATGGTGCCTGAAGATGGTACCATGTAGGGTGGTAAGCGGTATGGTACTTAGCAGAGGCTTCAGAGATGCTCTCTACAGGAATTCAACTCTATCCTCAAGACACTCAGAATTTAGGTTTGGAGACCAGGTGTAATGAGTTCTCTGTTGGGGGGTAGGATAGGTGAAAAGAAAAAAAATGTTTAAGAGGCTCCTTTCTAAACTGTAGGGAGCCGTGGAATTTTCTCAGTATAGGTCCAAGGAAGATTTCCAGTTGACAGGAGAAATGAATCCTATTGTGCCCAGCACCTAGGAACTGGTTGACAAGACTTAGACTTAAATCCCTGCTTCTCTATACATGAGTGCAGAGTCCAGCTTCTCCGTGGCCCACAGAAACCGGCCCAAAGCAAACACCTCTCTCTCCTGTAACACTTGACCCATTAGCCACAGACCTGAACCCCAAACCCAGAAATCAATGATCTGGTTTCCTGTGCACCATATAACCTTTTTTCCAGAATTAACCAGTAGATGGTGCTCTCGCACCAGTGAAGTAAATGTTGCTTTAGTCACTCCCAGCATGAAAATGAGCCAAAGGAACAAAAGAAACTGCCTTTTTGTTCAGGTGTTGCTTTCATATGTCATAGTGTACAGATGACGTATTATGGAATTGTATACTTGAAAACTAGGTGGTTTTACTGACCGGTGTCGCCGCAATAAACTTAATGAAACATTTTTTAAAAGAAAGAAACCGACAGGTTCTTGCTGGATGCTTTAAACTGTGTAAAATTCAAGCGAGTCAATGAAAATAATAAAGTGCCCCCGATAGGGCCTGAGACGAAGAGGGCTTGGGGGCTAGATAAGGCCCACACCTTCTCCAAGGCTCACAGAGTTCCAGCAGAATTCTGTCTCCGGCCTTGTTCCTCACTATCTTGCACATTCAGCATCCCCTACTTAAATATCCCTACCCTCAATCAGCTGCAATAGGCCTTGGAAGAAATTAAAAGTAATTTATATTCAGAAATTGTAAGATTGTCTTCAAAGATAGCGATTCATGAAACAGAATATTATATCAACTTCCAAATATTCTATTATCTGAACTAAGCTTAAAAGGTTTCCTTAAAAGCTTTTGGGAGGCCCATCCCTTTGCACCCCCCATGAAGTGAAAAATAGTTACTTGAAACACTGAGAAATTTAGCCCTGTGCCCTTAAACGCCAGAATTCCTTAACTCCCCTTTCATTAACCAAACCACTAGCAGCCTTCTGATTGCAATGGGGCTGCCCTGTCACATTCCTGTAGGCGAAGTGTGAGGATAGCCAACCTTTTTTTATTCCTCCCGTGTATTTAGCTCTAAAATGACTTCAAGGTCATTCCCGGGGATCTTTCATGCTCTTGGTTAACTCTATCACAGCCTATTTGAATAGGAAAAATCTTCTATTCTGTTATTTTAACAATCTGGTGGGACTACAGTGTTTTTGTATTCTAAACAACTGTCAGAGATTCGCCCGAGACTCCAAGATAAAGTAACTAATACTTTCGGGAGGAGATAGCATGAGATATTCAGAAATTCCTTGTTTTTAAGAATGAGCCTGAGACAGTCTTGCGGCCTGAGACTACTGAAGAATGGCGCTCTCCCTGGGAAACTCAAGTTCAGTCCATCTATTCTTACAGTAAATACTTTACACTGTGCTGTGATCATTTCGTACCAGTTATCAGGCAGGTCCATATGGCAGAGCTTCCAAAACACACTCTGCTGGTGGGGAGGGGGTGCAGCCGGGACAGGGGAGGGTACAAAAACCACAGGGGAACTCATGAAAAATGAGAACTTGGGAGATCTTTGAACCTCTGCCTCTGCCCAGCACATGTGCTTTATCATCCACTTTGCAGAACTCTCTGAGATTCTAGATCCTTCGCCAATCAACACACTTTGTCCTCTGGGTCTGTTGGGCCTTTTTATCAACCACATGATGTACTGTTGTGATGACTGCACACAACTGGAAGTAAAACAAAAAGCCCTCATGGAAACAGATTTAACAGGGTGAAGAGACTTTGATGCTCCATGTATCTGAAATATCCAAAGTTATGTCTGATTTTAGGAAAGGCTTGAACTAGGAGCCCAGAAATAACACCAGCAACCTGATATTTTAAAAATATATTTTATTGATTTTTTACAGAGAGGAAGGGAGAGGGATAGAAAGTCAGAAACATCGATGAGAGAGAAACATCCATCAGCTGCCTCCTGCACACCTCCCACTGGGGCTGTGCCCGTTGCCAAGGTACATGCCCTTGACCGGAATCAAACCTGGGACCTTTCAGTTGGCAGGCCGACGCTCTATCCACTGAGCCAAATCAGTCAGGGCATCAACCTGATTTTGAGCCCTGCCTACCTCAGAGTCAGCTTCACTAAAGGATGATTCTGCATGATCCGAACACTGCTCTCTCATTAGTAACAACAGCAGGGGAAAGAGCACATTTGTTTTTAGCATTTCCATAAAAACCCCGAGGCTCATTCTGATTGCAACAGTTGAGGACACGTGCCCACCCCAGATCCTTTGGTGCCAAAGACTAGCTCAGATGAGGTTGTAGGTGGCATCCCATATCGAGGCCAGAATTTTTCTCCTGCAACAACCCAAACCCAAACCAAGGACCCATGGATGCCGGGAAGGCATCAAGTCCACAACAAAATTCGTTTTCTCTCTCCTTCTGGTATTTGGTGTGAGACGAGTCCGTATTTCATTTCAAAGTTGTACTTAAAATAGCGGACAAACTGGAAGCAACTTTAATGTCCAACATGAAATGAGTTAAATAATTCACAGATGTCTTCTGTATCATAAAATACCATATAAGCAGTTTTCAACCTCCTAAACCTCAGGACCCTATTGTATCCTCAGAAACTATCAAGAACCCCAAAGAGCTTTTGTTAATGTAAGTAACAGCTATCAGTATTTACCATTTTTAGAAATTAAGACTGAGAAGAAATGTAAAAATACTAATTTGTTTAAAAATAGCAGCATTACATGTTAACATCAATGCAGTTTTGGGAAACCCCAGTCCCAACAGTGAGAAAAGTGACATCGTCCGTCAGACTTAACAGAAGTGTCTGGATTCTCACATCTGCTTCTTCATTCAATCTGTTTCGATATGCTATCTTGGCCAAAATTTATGAAGAAAGTTTGATCTCAAATAGGTATGTGGTTGGGGAAAAAAAGCATTTTCATAGCCTTTCCAGATAATTGAAGACATTCTTCTTTGAAACTATATCCAAACTGGACAAGTGTTAGTTTCTTACTGTGCTATGTTAAAATCCTTTGGGCCACTGTGCACTCTGAATAGATCTTTTGCCCATGCATGATTTTATAAGACATTAGAAGCCAGGTAACATGAAATTCATGCACAGGTGGGACCCCTAGGCCTGGCTGGTGATCAGGACCAATCAGGTTCCCTGCCTCCCTTCCTCCTTCCCTTGCCACCTGTGTCTGCTGCCACCCATCCCAAGTTCACTGTCCCAGCATGGGGCCCGGTCCTAATCGAGTGATCAGGACCTGCCAGGTGTGGGGAGAGATCAGCAGGCCCCATCAGCAATCAGAACCTGTGGACTGGGGGCAGCTCCTGTGTTGAGCATCTGCCCCCTGGTGGTCAGTGCACATAATGCAATTGGTCGTTCCATCCTAACAGTCTCTTAAACTTTTATGTATAGAGACTAGAGGCCCAGTGCACAAAATTCATGCACAGGGGTGAGTGGTTGTCCCTCAGCCCAGCTTGCAGCCTCTCTAATCTGGGATCCCTCGAGGAATGTCCGACTGCCTGTTGGGGCCCGATCCCACGGGCCTAAATGGGCAGACAGCCCTCTCACAATCCAGGACTGCTGGCTCCCAACTGCTTGCCTGCTTGCCCCTAACTGCTTCTGCCTGCTGGCCTGATCACTCCCTAACCAGTCTCCTGCCAGCCTGTTTGCCCCCAACTTCCCTCCTCTGCCAGCCTGGTCACCCCTAACTGCCATCCCCTGCAGGCTTGATTGCCCCCAACTATCCTCCCTTGCAGGCCTGATGCCTCCCAACTGCCCTCCCCTGCTAGTCATCTTGTGGTGGCCATCTTGTGTCCACATGGGGACAGGATCTTTGACCACATAGGGGCAGCCCCTCTTGTGTGTTGGAGTGATGGTCAATCTACAAATTACTATTTTATTAGATAGGACAGAGGCCTGGTGCATGGGTGGGGGCCGGCTAGTTTTCCCTGAAGGGTGTCCCGGATCAGGGTGGGGGTTCCCTTGGGGCATTGGGCAGCCTGGCCTGTGGTGGTTTGCAGGCCAACCATGCCTCCCAGCAAATCAAGCAGAGGTCCTGGTATCTGGGATTTATTTAACTTCTATAATTGAAACTTGGTAACCTGGAGTGGAGCCAAGCCTTCTGCTCCCTCCTTGGGGAAAGCCATTTCTGTTGGAATTTCTTTATCTTCTATAATTGAAACTTTGTAGCTTTAAGTGGAGGCCTGGGCTGGTTAGGGTGTGCAGAAAGCTCGGCTTCCTCCATTACCAGGAAACCTAAGCCTCTCCCCTGCTCTCTCCATGGCCGCAGCCTTCTTGGTTGGGTTAATTTGCATTCTCGCTCCTGTTGGCTAGAGGGCGTGGCTTGTGGGTGCAGCAGAGTGATAGTTAATTACTTTTATTAGATAGGATGTATTAATCATTCAGAAAATATTGGTTCTCTGAGTTATGCAGATCCTCTAAATGTTTCCAAAAATCAATGTTTAAAAAATTAACCCTTCCCATCTCATTAGAAGAGTCTGCGTTATGGTATGGGAAGCTGTCAAACTCCTGGTAATAGACACAAGTTTTTCAAAATTATAAATTTCACTAGAACTCTCCAATTTTATCAATTGAGACAAATAATCAGCAGTTTTCTTTGCAGTGAGAGGATGACTTTGCTCAGTTTTAGGAAATGTCTATCAAACACCCACATCTGACTAATCATAGTTTTCCGTCAGTCATTCATTTCAATACAAGTGGTGTTCCATGGGGACAATTCAAACAATCAAAGGAGTGCTTTTTCTGGAGATGACCATCATGCTTTGGCAGCTTTATGCATAGCTGGCATTTCATCACCTGGAATACTGAAAAGGACTAATAATTAATACAATAAATAATTCGGTACCATTGCCTTGCTTTGCACTAAAACAGCGGTTGCCAACCTTTTGGAACTCACAGACCACCAGTGGTCCGCGGACCCCCAGTTGGCAATCGCTGCACTAAAATACCAGGCGTTTTACTCCCTATTACTTCGCACTCTCACTGCAAATATCAACATAATACAAAAGGCAGATAACATCTTGGTAGTTTTGGCTTTGAGACCCCCTGAGAAGGTCTTAGGGACTCCAAGCAGTCTGCAGACCGCATTCAGAATTCCTGTACCACATAAAGCCACAAAACAGATTCTGTGGAAGATTATTCAATGGCAAAACTGTTCAAATAGAAATAACCAATAGAAAAGTGATTATATAAATTATAGGACAGAAGAGAATATTATGTTACTGTAAAAAAAAAAACAATGAAATCAATATGTACTGACATGGAAAGATCTTCATGATATATTAAGTACAAAAGTTTGTTGCAGAAAATTACTTATAGCATGATCTCATTAGTTTAAAAAAAAAAACTATGTACAGATACAAATGCAAAAGCATGTAAATGCAGAAGAAATGACTAGAGAACCACATGTCATATATACGATAGAAGTTACCATATTTTCCGGCATATAAGACGACTTTTTAACCCAGGAAGATCTTCTCAAAAGTCAGTGGTCGTCTTATACACCGAGTGTGAAAATACGGTAGCTTGCAGTTATGATGGGCGTTGCTAACTCGCCAGGGACTTGCCCGGCATTTGTTCTCTCTCTATTGTTTGTAATCTGCCTCCTATCATCACCAGTTCCAGTTGTCTTATACGCCAGAAAATATAGTACCTTCTGATAAAGGCTGGAAATGGCATGTGAGAAAACAGGATTGTGGGGACTTCCATGTTTTAAGTGTAGATTGAATGCTTTACAAAGAAAATGTTTTCATATATTATTCATGTAACAAACTTACATTTCCAAATATACTGCTGATACAAAATGATTAGAAAACTGGGCAATAACAATTTCTTAAAGCAATCTTAAAGGAAACTCAGCATTCTATTACATACTCAGAAGACTCAATTTTATGGAAATTGCACAAGGCTGTTTTAAGATGACAGCTGATGAGTGAATAGATGAATTTCACTTTGAGATTAAATAATTTTTAAGCTTAAATATTATTTCCCACTCTTTTCAGAAATAAAATACAGTACCTCTCTTATAATACAGCAAGACAAACATTCTTCTGACAGCTGCCATTTTAACTAAAAAGACCCTTCTTTTTTGTTTTGGCCATTGGTTTCTTGCTGGTAACAGCTAAAGTCTCATTTCCTTTGGCAAACCACTCAGGTAATTTTCTGTGTGAGGTTTCGGATGAAGTCTATAAGAAAGAAACAAAAAAGCCAATTTTTATTGTTGAAAATGTATCAGAAACAAAACTAACATAGATTACTAAATATACAGCCATTACCCTTCCCTTGCCAAGTAAAACAAAATAGTGAAATCTATACAATTTATTTCTGGGTCAAAAAGTAAATAAAGAGACACAAGATCACTATAACATTGCTTTAGACAATTTACTTGCCATCCTGTGGTGTATGCTTAGACACTCAAGTACAGACACTCGGGAAGGAAAAAAGTAGGTAACATTTCAGGTCTAGGTCCCACAGTGTATGTGCTTTGGGGTGACCAAAATGGCGAATTTAATGCTCTGAGGAATATATCTGCCTGGTACATGTGTGCACAAACACGCATGATAAACCCAGTTATATTAGGCATCTGAAAAGCATGTAACTTCTCCATGTACAATGGTAGACGGAGTAGAGGAATGGTTCAGTCACCTTCAGTCTCTTGCAGAGTTACTGAGACATAGAAGATACTCAAATAAATTTGCTGAATAAATTTACATTTTTTTCCATTTCATAGACTTTTGAGAATCTGCTAAAAACCAGAAATCTACTTCTGAGGGGGAAAAAAAAAAAAGGACAAACTTATCCATGTACAATACTTTGCACAATTTTAGGGGCCCATGCACCAAATGAAGCCTTAGAACACTAAAAATCCCTGAAGAAAAATTGTTTTAAGAACTAAAGACAGTGATTGTGCACTAAACAATCCACACATGAAAAAAAAAAAATAGAAGTTTCAAGTAGGTAAGTGTTCCATAAGTCTAAAATTCTATTAACCTGTGTTACCTTAGTTTGAGGACATGACAGAGAAATCATCCTACCATTGGCACACTGTGGAATCTGGCAGAGTTCGTTTATTTATCAGAACTATTTGAAGGACTTTATGATATGGTGGCCTCGTCTCAGTTATGTCTGCTAGCCAAAGGTACAAAAGTATGATTTATTCCATTTAAAAAACAAAGACTATACCTATATATTGTACATTAACAGCTTACTATTTTATTATGTTTTCTATGTTTAAAAAACGGTTTCTAAATATTTAAGGATGGTGGTGGTGGGGGGAAATAAAAGATACTTGGCAAAAAAACTCTAAAGCCTATACATAAAGAGGTCAGAGTGCTCTGGCTGGTATGGCTCAATTGCCTGGAGTGGCGTCCTGTACACCGGAAGGCTGTGGATTCGGATCCAGTCAGGGCACACCCGGTCTCGGGATCCGTCTCCGGGTGGGGAGTGTGAGGGAAACAACCGGTTGATGTTTCTCTCTCACATCAATGATTCTCTTTCCCTCTCCCTTTCTCTAACAGTCAATAAAGGTCGTATCCTCAGGTGAGGATAAAATAAGTAAAAATGAAAATAGTAAAATCTGTTAGCTGTTCCAACTTAACTAAAGAAATCAAGTGTAGACGAAAGGACTATTCACATTATTTGCAAAAGCTACAAGTAAAAAAAAGAAGCTGTTTAATACAGTACTTTTTCTCCTGAGCACTTGTTTCCCCACAGGGAAGAGATGACTGGAGAAGAGATTATTAGATTTACTATAATGTCGGCCTTACAGATAATAAATATTAGGGATATAAAGTAGAACAGATAAAAGGCTTTGGGTAGACAAAAAACTGGCACAGAAATATTTATTATTTTCCAAAGACCTTAATATCAACATCCTTTATAGGCACAGGCAACTATAGTTGCTTACAATTAGAGTTAGGCCCCTGAGTGCATTTAGAAGGAGAACAGTTGCCAAGGTCGGTGTGGCTCAGTGGATAGAGCATCGGCCTGAGGACTAAAGGGTCCCAGGTTCGATTCCAGTCAAGGGCATGTACCGTGGTTGCAGGCACATCCTCAGTGGGGGGTGTGCAGGAGGCAGCTGATCGATGTTTCTCTCTCATCGATGTTTCTGACTTTCTATCCCTCTCCCTTCCTCTCTGTAAAAAATCAATAAAATATATTTAAAAAAAAAAAAAGAAAAAGAAAAGGAGAACAGTTAAGATTGTAACAAAGCCAAACACTAAAACACAGCATGAAATCTAGGAGGGAAAAACCTGAAGTCTTGTTGTACCCAAATACCATGGGGTAAGCAGGAATTTTGAACCCAGACAGAACTAGTTTAAGTTCTAATGGAGTCACTTTGCTAAATGAATCACCTTATGAATGTTCTTTAAGCCTCAATTTCTTCACACAGAAAATGAGAATAACAGTACATAACATTACTAGATTATTTGGAGAATTATGTGAAAAATAAATGCAAAACATCAAAAGACATTCTGATTTATTCATGACACGCATTAATTGGTAGCTAATATAACCTCTGTAACATTTCTGTAGAATATGATCTTCAGCATTTTTTCTCTAAGTATAATAATAATTTCATGTCAGCGAGAAAAAGAGAAAGCTTGCCTACACTATTTGTGTTTTTTGAGTCTCAACAATAAGTATCTGGGGAAATTTTAACTATGAAGCCTACTCACCTACCAGAAACAATGCCTGTCAGAGATGACTTCCTTCATCAAGAAGACTAAACTTCCCAGCAATCATAACATTTAAAGGTGACATTTACATCTTGATACTCTATATTAAAAAACCATTATCATTAAGTTGAGCATACAAAACATTAGCTCATCTGCTGAATTTATGTGCACATGTATATATATGTAAGCAAATAAATATCTATATTTGTATTTCAATTCATATAAAACAAAAATATATCTAAATATATTAGTTACCAAGCCTAATGTATTTGTCACAAGAACTATTTCACTAATCAATTTTACCTGTAACTGAGAATCTGTAAATAAAGCTTCTATTTCTGGATCACCGGATGGCTGACTCCAAGAAGTTAGTTCATTTCTGTGACTCTTCTCCTTCAGAGAACAATCACAGGATATTTCCCATCAATCTTTAACATTTCCATGGCATACAAAATAGTTACAGCATGCACTATGTACTTAAAAAACACTATGCCTAACAAAGCAAAGCTTAAGAAAATTCTTATTGAAATACTGCCATTTGTGACAACATGGATGGATCTTGAGAATATCATGCTAAGAGAAATAAGTCAGATGGAAAAAGTCAAGAACTACATAATTTCACTCATATAATTGGATGTAAAATTGAAAGCAGCAAAGGAACAAACAAGACAAACAAAAACCCATGGACACAGGCAACAGTATGGTGGCTCCAGAGGGACACGGGGGAGGATGTAATAACGGGTAAAGGAGGTCAAATATATGGTGATGGAAGCAGATTTGACTTTGGGTTGTGAAAACACAATACAATATATAGGCAGTATATTATAGAATTGTACTCTTAAAACCTATATAATTTTATTAGCTAATGTCACCCCCAATGAATTTAATTTAAAAAGAATATTATTTTAAAAAAAGAATATTATTATTCTGAGGTATTGAATTTTAACTATGATTGTAGTAATATTATTTATGAGGCATTTTTACAAGTATCTTAAAATAGTTTGCAAATAATATTATATATTTTAATTTATAATGAAACTCAATGGCAGGGCAGGAAATTCTCTGTCTCCTCTGTAAGTTCATTCTCTCTCTCTCTCCCTTTCTTTCTCTCTCTCTCTCTCTCTCTCTCTCTCTCTCTCTCTCTCTCTCTCTCTCTCTCTCTCTCTTCTGGAAGCCAGGAAAAATAAGAAGGAAAACAGTGATGCAGGAGAAGGTGCTAGGAAGATGCTAGAAACAGCAGCTCAGTTTTTAAATTTCTCTGAATCCCAGCACTAATTCAGATAGAACTACATATGAAAAACAAAAATTCATCATCTGCTTTTACAATAAAGAAAGCTGAAAGGTATCCTCAGGAAACCGAAGCTGTACGCATGTGAAGACAAGCCACTGACCTGCCTAGTACAGCATCTGCACGGGAGAAGCAGAGGCAAGCAGCGAGGTGCCTGAGGACAGGAGAACCCCAGTCTACTGGAAAGCAAGACAGATTAACAGGGAACAGCATCTGAAAGTGGGAGGGCTTCTGCAGGCGGCCGAAAGGGGTCCCCGGTAGCCCTTTGAGTGGCTACAGCAGCTGGCTCCTGAGGGCTCTCCTGGCCAGGCAAGGCTGTCTTCTAGGAGAAGCCCCCCCCCCCCCTCATGGGAACTGCTGGGGTAACTAAAAACCAAGCAGGACAGGCCTCGCAGAGACACAGGAAGAGAAAGCCCAGGTGAAAGAAAGGGGCAGAGGAGGGGGCCTCATAAGCCAAGCCTCCACAGTTTGAACATCACACAGGAACAGCAGAAGGGACTGCTCTGTGAAAACTATCCCGAACCATGCCTTCTTTACAAAGTGCAGGAGCAGTCATTTCACGTCAAAACGAGCGACAGAAAAGCATCCCGGTCATATCCCAGACACCACAAAGACTTCCTAAGACACAGAATAAAACTGACTTCTCAAACTGAGCTGAAAAACATTAAGAAAAGAATTCAAAACATGAAAGTACTTCATCAATCAGAAAAACTCAAAGCTGAGTGAAGAATAGCTTAAGAGAGAATTAGGAATGAGAAGTAAAATTTAAGAAAAGTTTCCTGAAATAAACAAAATCTTAAAAACTATCAGAAAACTTTCTGAAATAAAATATTTACATATTTAAAGAACCCACTGTGTACCTCTGTATATTAATTCACAGCTACCACATATCAAGACATAATCTTCCTCCTTTAAACAAAGGCCTCTATCTTACCAACAATCACAACAGTTGTAGATTTAACAATGCACCAACTAATAAAACTAAATCTTGTCCTGACGCTTTTCTCTATCAGAAGCCTTAGAATTAAAAGAAGAAACACACAAAGGGATACAACCAAGTCATCTGAAAGCCCTGAAACTAGAACTCTGATAGACAACATTGGAGTAGTTTTCCACAGCAGGAGGTAGATGAAAGAAAAAATACTCTGGCTGGCTCTCTCACCTCTCAATCTACTTCCCAGCCCCCAAATCTTTGCTCCCCTAAATGGGAAAAAAAGCCTAAACCTATCCCCCCAAAGTCTCCCCACTCTGTTCTTGGTATCTGGTATTATTTCAATAGAGGAAAAGCAAAATACTGATGTGTGGTTAAAATAATACTTTATATGAATGTATTTCAACATTGAAGAAAATTACACCTTTTTTTCTGTATTGATAAGTAGAAGTTGGAGAAAAATAAGGACTTAGGCACCTGGTACAGATTTCTGAAATAAAAGGCTGGCACAGAAGCCAAATTTCACTGATATTACCCTACCTATATTTTCTTTAATGTCCTTATAGCTAACTCAATTGTCAAAATAATGTAAAGAATTCCAATAATTCGGGCGGCTGAAATTTCTGATTTCAAATTTCATGAGGTTATCTGGAATAAGACTATAAACAAATATAATTGAGGCACACAGTTAAATAAGACCAATTCTCTTATTTCTAAGCTATTGAGAAAAGGAGTTTAACTATTGGAAAGCCTATAAAGATCACCTTAGAACTAAAATGGAGTCCTAATTCTCCAATATGAATATTAGTAACAGCCTACAACCATGCTGAATTTATCATCCAGGAACTAAAATAATTTTTAGTTAATTATTAGTTTTCACAAACACACATGGAGTCCTGTAAATTTTGACCTGGAAGATAGTAAAGGCCAAAATTTCAAATGTATACCATCATCTAATAGAGTCACACTGTCAAATAATTTTTCTCACACCAGTCACAGAGAAATAATTTTCAAAGCATTTGTTTTTAATAAAATGTGCCACCTAAAATAATACTAAATTCATGGTCTCTCTCTGATTATGCAAAAAGTGCACTGGCATGCGCTCAGGACTAGGAACCGCAATTATCCTGTACCTGAGCTGATGAGTAAGAGAATGAAACACACCAGTTTGGGAGGCATTTATACTAGAATTTGTTTTCATTTTCATTAATCATATAAATTGTCATATGCTTAAAGCCAGTATTAATTACCTATAAATACAGATAATTTCCAGGTTATAAAATATGAGACAGAGAAAAAATTTAAGCTAATACTCTACACAATAAGCTAAAAAGGTAGACAATATTCACCTTCTGTGATATAAGAAATCACTTTTCTCAGCTCAGAGTGATGAAAAGCAACAGAAATAGAGCACACAGATTTAAAAACTAACCGTATATCAGAATCTATGACAGTTTAAAAAAGCATAGCATTCAAGTGGTAGAATACGCAAATCACTGATATTTTATGAAAATTCTTCATATAGAGGAACAAAGATGGCAACACAGGTAAACACCTATCTGCCATACACAGCAATTTCAAAACTACAACTTAATGAAAGAACAAACATCATCCAGAATCACCAGAAAGCTGGTTGAGTGAAAGTTCCACAAATAAAAGTGAAGATAGAACACTGTGACTGAGAGGAGCGGCGGAGGACAGCAATGAAGATACACGCAGAAAGAGGTTTGGAACTGTGTGCACACGAGCCGATAGGGCGGACTGCTGCAAACCCGGCAGGTTTTCTCAAACAGGGGAGACAAAGACATCCCACTGCACTGATTCCCCAGCTCCGGACGAAGTCCGGGGAACCCACAATCATACAGGGTAAAAACTGGACAGTGGAGAGGCACGCTGAAACTCGGGCGCTGCAAGGTTCTGCAAGCTTGTGGAGAGGGCGAGCTTGTGCAGAGTGTGCATGAACTTGGGAACAGCACAGCTGTGTGACCGCGCAGAGAGGACTCGTGACTTATTCTCTCGTTCGGGAAACCACTGCATTGTTTTATGACCCAGGGTGAAATGTTGGGTGTGCAGACCCATTTGGGGAGAGGCTGAATTGTCCGGCAGTGGGTGGAGCTTGGCAGCAGCTCTCTCTCAGAGGTGCTGGCAGCCATTACCACCCGGCACAGAATCCCTGGGGCCGCATAGGGTGGAGATAGCGCAGCCTGCTCAGCCCAGAGACTCCGCCCATCCAACCTGAGCACGGCGGAACCTCGCAGCCAATTGGCCTGGAGGTCAAACCCTCCTAGTGTTGGCTACAATAAGCTGGGCTTAATTTCAACAAGACTGCAACCCATATCCACCTCAGGTAACTAGTGAGGCTGAGCCACTGTCCCTTAGAGGACATCTGCCACACAAAGCTAATTGACCAACTCAGGAAAGCAGCCACCATGCAGAGACATGGAAAGAAATCAGATGTGAAAGAAATGGAGGGAAAAAACGACTGGACATAGAATTCAAAACCAGGTTATAAGGCTTTTCAAGAGGCTCCTAGAAAAGGCCAATACCTACAAGGAAATGAATAAGACCTGTGAGGAAATGAATGAGACCTACAAGGAAATGAACGAGAACTATGAGGAAATGAATGAGACCTATAAGGAAATGAATGAGACCCTCAAGGATATGAAAAAGGACCAACCAGAAATTAAGCATACACTGACTGAAATAAAAAATCTTATACAAAGAGCTAAAAGTACTCTAGAGGACCACAAGAACCAAGTTAAAGATTTTAAATATAAAGAGGTAAAATCCACTCAGCTGAAAAGCAAGAAACCAAAAGAATCCAAAAAATTGAAGATAGTGTACGGGGCCTCTGGGACAACCTCAAGCATACCAACATCCAAATTATAAGGGTGCCAGAAAAAGAGAGAGAGCAAGACAATGAAAACCTATTTGAAGAAATAGTAACTGAAATCTTCCCACACCTGGTGAAAGAAATTGACTTAGGAGTCCAAGAAGCGCACCAAACCCCAATATATAGGAACCCTAAGAGGGACACACCAAGGCACATCATAATTAAAATGCCAAGAGCAAAAGACAAAGGGAGAATATTGAAAGCACCAAGAGAGAAACAGTTGGTTACCTATAAGGGAGCACCCATACGACTGTCAGCAGATTTCTCAACAGAAACTATGCAGGCCAGACGGAGTGGCAAGAAATATTCAAAGTGATGAATAGCAAGAATCTACAACCAAGATTACTCTACCCAGCAAAGCTATCATTCAGAATTGAAGGTCAGATAAAGTGCTTCGCAGATAAGAAAAAACTAAAGAATTCATCACCACCAAACCAATATTATATGAAATGCTGAAAGATATTCTTTAAGAAGAGGAAGAAGAAAGAGGTAAAAATAAAAATTATGAACAACAAATACACATCTATCAACAAATGAATCTAAAAATCAAGTGAATTAAAAATCTGATGAGGCGGAACTAAGATGGCGGCAAAGGCAAAACACCTATCTTGCCGTCATAATCAGCAATTTTAATACTACAACTTAACGAAAGAACAAACACCTTCCAGAATCACCAGAAAGCTCGCCGAGTGAAAATTCCACAAATAAAAGTGAAGATAAGACACTGTGACCCGGAGGAGCGGCGGCGGACGGCGTTGAAAGATTCGCCCGGAGAGAGGTTTGGAGCACACGCCGCGGAGAGGGCGGGCGGCTGAAAACCGGCCAGTTTTCTCGAACGGGGAGACAAAGGCGTCCTACTGGGCTGATTCTCCAGCTCTGGGCGAAGTCCAGAGAACCCACTATCACACGGGGTGAAAACTGGACAGTGGGAGGGCACGCCGAAGCTCGGGTGCTGCCGGGTCTCCCGGCTTGTGGAAAGGCAGCTCGCGCGAACAGCTCGGCTACGTGAAGGCGCAGAGAGCGCACCGCGACTTGCCTCTCATTCGGAAAACCTTCAGACTGCTTTGTTTTACGACCCTGGGTGAGCCATTGCGCATGCAGACTCTTTTTGGGAAAGTCTGAATTCCCTGGCAGCCGGTGGAGCTCCACAGCGGCTCTCTCTCAGAGGTGCTGGCAGCCATTGCCCCCAGCACAGAGTCCCTGGGGCCGCAGAGGGCGGAGCTAACGCTGTCTGCTTGGCCCGGAGACTCCGCCCACCCAACCTGAGCACAGCTGAGCTTCACAGACAATTGGCCTGGAGGTCAACCCCTCCAAGTGCTAACAACGATTAACTGAGCTTAACTTCAGCAAGACTGTGCAACCCATATCCACCTCAGGTAACTGGGGAGGCTGAGCCACTGTCCCTTGTAGCACGTCTACCACACAAAGCTAATTGACCAACTCAGGGAAGCAGCCACAATGCAGCAACATGGAAAGAAATCAGATGTGAAAGAAATGGAGGGAAAAAAACGACTGGACATGGAATTCAGAACCACGGTTATAGGTTTTTTTAAGAGGTTCCAACAAAAGATCGAGACCTATAAGGAAATAAGCAAGACCACAAAGGAAATGAGTGAGTCCTACAAGAAAATGAACAACACCCTCCAGGATATAAAAGAGAGCTGCAAAGAAATGATCAAGACCAATGTGGAAATGATCAAGATCAATGTGGAAATGAATGAGTCCTACAAGGAAATGAAAGAAACCCTCAAGGATATAAAGCAGACTCTCAAGGATATGAAAAAGGACCAACCAGAAATTAAGCATACACTGACTGAAACAAAAAATATTATACAAAGACCTGAAAGTGCCCTGGAGCACCCCAAGAACCAAGTTAAAGATTTGAAATACAAAGAGGGAAAATCCACTCAGCTGAAAAAGCAAGAAACCAAAAGAATCCAAAAAATTGAAGATAGTGTAAGGGGCCTCTGGGACAACCTCAAGCATACCAACATCCGAATTATAGGGGTGCCAGAAAAAGCTAGAGGCCAAGACAATGAAAACCTATTTGAAGAAATAGTGACTGAAAACTTCTCACACCTGGTGAAAGAAATTGACTTAGGAGTCCAAGAAGTGCACCGAACCCCAATATATAGGAACCCTAAGAGGACCACACCAAGGCACATCATAATTAAAATGCCAAGAGCAAAAGACAAAGAGAGAATATTAAAAGCAGCAAGAGAGAAACAGTTGGTTACCTATAAGGGAGCACCCATACGACTGTCAGCGGATTTCTCAACAGAAACGATGCAGGCCAGACGGGAGTGGCAAGAAATATTCAAAGTGATGAACAGCAAGAATCTCCAACCAAGATTACTCTATCCAGCAAAGCTATCATTCAGAATTGAAGGTCAGATGAAGTGCTTCGCAGATAAGAAAAAGCTAAAGGAGTTCATCACCACCAAACCAACATTATATGAAATGCTGAAAGATATTCTTTAAGAAGAGGAAGAAGAAAAAGGTAAAAGTGCAAACTAGCAACAACAAATACACATCTATCCACAAATGAACATAAAAATCAAGTGAATTGATAGGCTGCTAACAGGATAGACTGGTGAATATAACAGAGACATGGACATAGAGAGGGAATGGACTGACAATTCTTGGGGAGAAAAGGGTTGTGGGAAGTGCAGCAAGAGACTGGACAAAAATCTAGCAACAGTGGGAGAGGACAGTGGGGAGGGGGAGGTGAGGGTGGAGGGTGGGATAGGTACAGGGTGGAGGGAAGCTATAGGGGGATAAAAAGGGGAAACAATGTAATTAATAAACTGAACAATAAAGATATAAATAAATAAATAAATAAATAAATAAATAAATACAAATCTGATGAACAGGATAAACTGGTGAATATAATAGAATCATGGGCATAGAGAGGGAATGGACTGACAATTCTTGGGGAGAAAAGGGGTGTGGGAGGTGCGGCAAGAGACTGGACAAAAATCATGCAACTATGGGAGAGGACGGGGGGAGGGGAGGGGAGGGCGGAGGGTGGGATGGGTACCCGGTGGTGGGGAACTATAGGGGGGGGAAAAAAGAGAGAAAAATGTAATTTTTAAAAAATTCTTCATATAATTAATACCTTGGTATCAGGGCCTACTTCTTCCTTGCTTCTCTTAGGACTTGAACAGCTCGCTTCAGAGTTGGGAAAACATCTCTTTTTGTTGGAATCACATGAAGGCTGGCATAACAGTCTGTTGTCACAATCTTTTCCCAGGATTTCAATTGCCATATGGATAAGGTACGTGTCAATGTTTTCAGGAACAAACATTCTAATGAGTTTAATTTTATTCAATTCTGTAAAAGATGAAAAAAATAAGATTTAAAAATAAAATACACAGAACATTTTTGAAAACCTACGAGCTGGAAATGGTGAAATATTTTGGAGGAAAAAAAGGAGGAGGGTGGCCAAAGAAAATGTTCCTCTTTCAAATGCCACCAGTCTTACCGAACGGAAATGGGGTGAAATGTGTCCTTTACTCCTGCACCACCTACACCCTCTACCCTCCAAGATCCAAAATCTGGTCAGTGTCATGGACGCTGCATAAATTATCTTTCACACTGTCTGGGAATAAAGGTCACCATAACTGGAATTGTGTCTAAAGGAATTACATATGCTTCAAATTCCAAATATCAGTTATAAGTTAATGTGTTGAAAATAATTTATTCTTAAGATAGAAGCTAACCAGACCTCTAAATAAGATGCCAATAAAGTGATCCTTTCAAAGGATTTGGTAGCATAACAAAACACGTGAATTATTTAAAATGCACTTTAGTAACTGCGTATCTTATTTTCAGAATCAAGGAATTTTTAATTTTTGTAATTCAACAAAACTGATTCAGACTGTATCAGTCTCCCACAACTTTACAAATTATGTAGCGATGCCCTACAGAGCACTATTGATGTTTCAAATACTTCCTTCCAACATCACGTTCCTTTGCAATTCTCCAGCTTAGAACCTATTCTCTCCTCTTCCTATGGTTTATAAAACTGGTATCATACATTTCTGACACCCAACTCAAATTAACAGCCAGACACCAAGTATTTTTAAATGACATTCTGAAAAGATGGTCTTTAAATTACTATAGTTTGAATATAGTTTATATTCTCCTTCCTTCCAAAGTTCATATCTTACTACTCCAGGACAGGACTTCTCCCCCCTCTCCCCCCTCTCCCCCCTCCCCCCCAAAAAAAGTCAGGAAGAGAAGGTAAGACAGCTAATACATGTTAGGATAGTAGTCTATCTAATGGTTTGGCTTATACTGTTTCTAACTTTAAAGCTTTAAATTGTAAAACTGATGCTAATCACAACCTTGGAAATATAAGATTACCTCTAAATGTAAGAAAATCAGCAATGTGACTATAATATCTATCAAGCAAACTAAAATTTTATTTGTCTCTTGGTCATACCATGCTAATACCACTGAAATTCTGCCAAACTTACTACTTCATCATTTTTAAAATCATCTTCTTTTGTATTTATCCTATCTAATAAGAGTAATATGCAAATTGACTAAGCCACCGCTATAACACAAACCACACCCACCAGCCAATCAGGAACAAGCATGCAAATCAACCCAATCAAGATGCTTGTGGCCACAGAGAGAGCAGACTTGGGTTTCCCTGGCAATGGAGGAAGTGAAGGTTTCCACCTGGCCTGGCGGGCCCAGGCCTCCACTCAAGGTTACAAAGTTTCAATAATAAAAGATAAATAAATCCCAACAAAAATGGCCACAGTCATGGAACTGGAGAGAGAAGCAGGCTTGAGTTGCTCCTGGTGATGGAAGAAGCCAAACTTAGGCAGCCTCCACTCACAGCTACAAAGTTTCAATTATGGAAGATAAATAAACCCCAACACAAATGGCTGTGGCCATGGAGCAAGCAGGAGACTTGGCTCCACTCAAGGCTTCAAAGTTTCAATTATAGAAGATAAATAAATCCCAGATCCCAGGGCTTCCACTTGGGTCACTGGGGGGCGTGGCTAGCCTGCAAACCGCCACAGGCCCCTTGCCTAGGCCACCCCACATCCCAAAGGACCCCCACCCTGATCCGGGATACCCTTCAGGGCAAACCAGCTGACCCCAATCCATGCACCAGGCCTCTATCCTCTCTACTAAAAGAGTAATATGCAAATTGACCATCACTCCAACACACAAGCTGGCTGCCCCCATGTGGTCAAAGATGACTGCCCCCATGGGACACAAGATGGCCACAAGAATACCAGCAGGGAAGGGCAGTTGGGAGGAACCAGGTCTGCAAGGGAGGGCAGTTGTGGGTGATCAGGCCAACAGGGGAGGACAGTTGAGAGGAACCAGACCTATAAGGGAGGGCAGTTGGGGACAATCAAGCCTGCAGGCAAGGGCAGTTGGGAGGGACTAGGCCTGCAGGGGAGGGCAGCTAGAGGTAAACAGGCTGGCAGGAGAGCAGTTAGGCATCAATCAGGTTGGCAGCAGAGTGGTTAGGGGTGATCAGGCTGGCAGGCAGAAGCAGTTAGGGGCAATCAGTAAGGCAGGCAGGTGAGCAGCTGGGAGTCAGCAGTCCTGGACTGTGGGGGGAGGGTAGAGAATGGGAGGATAAAGACACATATGTAATACCTTAATCAATGAAAAATCTAAAAAAACTAGATCATAAAAAATAAATAAATATTGAATAAACAAACTATACTAGTACATCCTCAGTCTCAACATACTATAAATGTAAAACAGAAAAACCAATTTTGGGGGATACAGTGACACAATCTTGTATGATCATATCATTACTGGCTAAATGAATTATTTTGAAAAGAAAAAATAAGGTATTTTATTCCACTTGAAACTATTTCTAAAATGAGAATGTCTCTCTTTTTTATAAATCATATATAAACATTTGCCAATGGTATTAAACAATTAGTGATTTAATAAGTATAGGTGTTATACTGTATTTACAATATAACTTCAAGATATAATTAGAAAATTTATATATTTACCTACACATTTCTTATAAGTACTCTTTATATTTTTATCTTAAAGTCATGCTACAATATACATATGCAAATAAGTGGCATCTAGCTGTAAAGATGCATATTATTCTGCCCTAATTTTCCAAGCAGCTAAATGTTAAAAATATCTACTGGAGAGTGAAATAATAAGCACTGGCTGCACTCCTTCGTTGTTTTAAAAGAGATCATATTACCCCTTCTTTTGTTGCAACTCCCTGGGAAGCCAGCCCTAATTTCCAAGCACTTGCACATAAATGAGAGAATGAAATTATTCAAAATATTAGCCAGGTGCCTCATTAAATGTCTTTCTTAATTTATTATTAAGCATAGTTAGAATCTCAACTCCATAAGCAGCAGCTCAAAATTATATAAATATGATAAACTAAAAGAATAACAAGGTACAGAATTCATTTAAAATACTAGGTTAGAAAGACAAAAATTTACAAAGCAGATTAGATATAATTTATCAATTCAATACTCTATTTTTAGGTATAAAATTATACCATAATAAAAAATAGAAATTTCTCAATTCACAATTGTATAAAATTTAAATACCAATCAAACTTATTCATTAAAATACCAAATTATAAAATATGGCTACAGTTAAATAAAAGATCAAAATAACATCTTTGAATAATTAATATAGCTATGTACATCTTCATTTCTTATAATTTATAACACATTTTTCCAATAAAAGAACAAATAGTTTTTTATCAAAGAAAAACAAGATTTCAAAAGCAAAATCTCACATCGATAAATGGTATCTTACAGGCTATAAAATTACAATCAAAGAAAATAAAATTTAGAGCTCCTGGTTCTTGCAATCTCAACTTTGGCTTTGGCAGTAAACTATAATAATACACCTTTTCATATTATATGTACAGCCTACATATGAAATATTGACAGAAAAATTAAACGTGTTCAAAAGTATTCTGCATTTTTCTTTGGAATTTCAATTTAATATTTATCTAAATGAAAATTTATTTGCAATAAGTATACAATGATAAAGACAAATGTTTTAACTAATGTCATATTCACTAATGATTACAAATGTTTTTCTCATGTTCCTAATATTTGTTAAATCAGGCTGTGCAACTATAGAGAATTTTCCATGTTTATATATTTGCTGGATTTTAATACTTCTTAATTTTAAAAGAGTAAAAAAATTGAGAATTTTAAACTCAGAATGTAGAGAGTACTAGGTAGAGGATATTTAAAGATACAAGATATACAAACATAGTAAACCAAATATAATCCTATCTTCCTATCTAATAAAAGAGTAATATGCAAATTGACTGCACCTTTGCTATACTCACAAGCCACGCCCACATGCCAATCAGAGCGAGTATACAAATTAACCCAACCAAGGATGGTGGTTAATTTGCATATCCGCACGCAGAAGAAGGCATAGAAAGAAGCCAAGCACTGCAGAAGGGAGCAAAGATGCGAAGAAGTAAGCAAGTGGGGTTGGGGAAAAGGGAGGGAGCAAGGCAGCAGAGATAGGAGAGAGCGAAGTAGTGGAGAAAGGATCGAGGCAGCAGAGAAGGGAGGGAGCTTTGCTCAGGCCGCAGGAAGCTCTATTCTTGCAGGAATCTTCCTGCAACAGGTCTCTAGTCCTATCTAATAAAAGAGCAATATGCAAATTGACCATACCTCCACTACACCCAAAAGCCACACCCACAAGCCAATCCAGAGTGAACATGCAAATAAACCTCAAACAAGATGGCTGCAGCCACTGAGAGCAGGAGAGAGGCTTGGATTTCCCTGGCAATGGCAGAAACCAAGCTTTCCGCCTGCTCTTGCTGGTCTAGGCCTCCACTCAATAGTACAAAGTTTCAATTATAGAAGATACATAAATCCCAACAGAAATGGTGGCAGCCACAGAGCTGGAGAGAGCAGAGGCTAGGGTTGTACCCAGCCAAGCTTCTGTAGCCCTGGCTGGCCTAGGACTCTATTCCAGACTACAAAGTTTCAAATATAGAAGGTAAATAAATTCCAACAGAAATGGCTGCCCCCACAGAGTAAGCAGAAGGCTTGGCTCCACTCCAGGCTACAAAGTTTCAATTGTAGAACATAAATTAATCCCAGACACCAGAGTCTCCACTTGGGTCACTAGGGGGCATGGCCAGCCTGCAAACAACCACAGGCCCCTCATCCAGGCCGCCCCTTGCCCCAAAGATCCCCCACCCTGATCCGGGACACACTTCAGGGCAAACTAGCTGGCCCCCACCCATGCACCAGGCCTCTATACTATCTAATAAAATAGTAATATGCAGACTGACCATCACTTCAACACACAAGATGGCTGCCCCCATGTGGTCAAAGATCCTGCTCCCATGTGGACACAAGATGGCCACCACAAGATGGCCAGCAGAGGAGGGCCGTTGGAAGGGACCAGGCCTGCAAGGGAGGGCAGTTGGGGGAGATCAAGCCTGAGGGAAGGGCAGTTAGGGGTGACCAGGTCAGCAGAGGAGTGAAGTTAGGGGTGACCAGGTCAGCAGAGGGGGCAAACAGGCTGGCAGGGGAGCAGTTAGACATCAATCAGGCTGGCAGGGGAGCGGTTAGACATCAATCAGGCTGGCAGGGGAGTGGTTAGCGGGTGATCAGGCTGGCAGGCAGAAGCTGTTAGGGGCAATCAGGCAGGCAGGCAGGTGAGCAGTTGGCAGCCAGCAGTCCTGAATTATGAGAGGGATCCCAGATTGGAAAGAGTGCAGGCTGGGCTGAGGGACACCACACCCCTCCCACACCCCTGTGCACAAATTTCATGCACCTGGCCTCTAGTTAAGTATATTCATTTTACTCATCAATTAGAGGTTTATAAACCCAAATCCTCTACCAGGATTAGAAACTGCATATTTCTTTCTATTAAAGAGTTGGCAGCACAACTCTGACATGGTCTAGTAAAAAGGAAAGCTTGCTTGGTAATTTAACCTTGACATGACTGTAAAACAATCTGTAATCTTCTAGGCCTCAAATTCCTATCTCTGAAACAGGATGCCATAGGAAAATGAAAATATAACGATTTCCAGTTTCCTTTCCAAATAAAAAATTCAGCTACTTTACAACTATCTGATTTAGGAAACAAATTAGCAGCCCCTCTATTACTCTCCATAGCCAAATAAAATAGATATTGCCAATACCTGACTAACAGAATTTTAAATTTCCCATATCCCCCTACCCATAGTTTTAAAACTTCCCCTCTGGTATACCTATTAACTTCCTATTTTTTTAAAGTTATCTTCTAAAATAATAGAGTATTAAAGTAATCACAAAGGGTATATTTAAGAAGCCACCAAATCTTGCCATCTACTTCATCATGATATGCCCCATTATTGCTCATAATACCTAATACAAATGTAAATGCTATGTAAATAGTATACCGTGTTGTTTAGGGATCAACTTTCTGGACTTTTTTTTTTCTCTCTCTCAAGTATTTTCGATCCGCAGTTAGTTGAATGCATGGGTGTAAACCTGAGGATCCAGAGCACTCTGCGCAGTATCTAATTATTTCTCACCACTCTGTAACAAAGGCATATTCTCCCTCCCTGTTTGAGAGAGGAGGAAACTGAGGCTGGGGGAGATTGAGTAATTTGCCCAAAGTACCATTGCTCCGAAATGGTGGAGCCAAGACCTGACTCAGATCAGCTATTACCGGAGCCTTTGCTCTTCCAGGCTAACACCATCCATCAGTCTTCAGGACTTAAGGAAGGCAGCTAAATGATCACAAACATGATTGTCAACAGGAAAAATCTGCCCATTCCAACAGCTCATTCAAAGACACTCATTTCTCTGATTCCTGAGAGAGAGGCCCTTAATACATTTGAAGTTTGATTGCCAAGGTTAGAAATTGCTTATTTTGCTCTTCTAAACAGTTGGCAGCACAAGTTTAGTATGATATAGTAAAAAAAAAAACTTCAGTTCCCTGGATTTTACTTAGATGACACTACCCAAACTTGCCCGTGTCTCTCCTTTGCCTATGCTTCCATGGTTGACCAATGGAAGGGATGGAGGTGTTCTTTCTCAAACCTTCAGTCAAGTCTTGCTCAGCCTAGAATTAATACTATCTTTTAAGGGGACTTGAATGCCTTTGTTCTGATCAATTTAATACTGATTGTGCTTTTAAATGATGATCTTACTCCTCTCTTTTCTAAATGTTGGGGGTAATGGGGTTTGTATAGTCATTCCCAAGTGGGGAAGCATCTGAGATAATAAAAAATTATTTGCATGGCAGCTATATGCCCACTGCTCTGTCCTATCAGTCTGAATAAATTTATCAGATTTATTAAGTTATTCACACACGTTTATATTTGTACATTTAGGAGGGAAAATCCTCTAATGTACCTCAGCCTATTTAAAAACGTCTGTAGGGCAAGCAAAGTGAACACAGTTGAGGTTCTGCAGCAAAGTGATAAGAGGAAACCCTCCTACAAAGGCCTAGAGAACTGGGTCCATCCTTCAAGTTCATAGTGACAGATCCCACTGACGAATGAGTAGAACAGCTACTTAATTGAAACAAATGATAAGAAAACAGAAAGACTTAGGGAAAAATTGGGAGTCAGTTTTGGGGAATGAATATAGAAAACACTCCCCAAGTGATGAGGTAGAAAGCAGGAAAGAATAAAAGTGTACCATTTCACAATTGGTGTATATGTTGTCATCTGAAGCTGAAAAGGAAAGCCTGCGTGATAATGAGAAGAAAGACTGTTTTTCTAACACAACAAAAAAACCTTACAAAAGTAAAGCTTTCATAGTACCATGAAGAGTTGATGCTAAACTGAAAAATATTAGTGGATTGCTTGTTTACTTCATCTGGGTTCAATGACTCAAGTCATTAAGGCTGCAGACCAGGGTGGTGGTTATTACCGGAGTTGATGGGAGGGTTTCGGATAACATCAGTGATAATCTTCTGAACCTCTGGAGTCAGGCCTGCTCGCTCCATATCGACTGGGTAGCCAGCTTTCAGCGCTTGGGATAAGTGTATGCCGACTGCTGTGAGAGGCAAAATCCTGTTCTCAGCTACGCTCTTCTAGAGAAACAGCAGCAAAACAACCAGTCAGTTTTTTCAAGTTTCCACTGTACTGTATGAAAACAAAATGTCCAAAACCTTCAGGTAATAAATGTTCACTGAGAAATAAACAACGTACTCAACCTTCACTTTATATAATCAATTTCTTCAAAACTACCTACATTAGAGAACTCCACAGATTCTACTTTTTACAATTATACTGAATACAACATAATCATCCAGCATTAGCTAAGAAATAAATCTTCATCTATTTGTAATTATTCACTTTGAAACCTATTAGTGGCAGAGAGCACTATGTTAAGTCTAAAAGCTGCCACCACCATTGAAAATGTAGTAAACTGTAATCCAATGTTCTAATACTTGAAATAATTTATCATGTGCCTAAAATTGAATTAAACAATTGTGTTAAAATTGAGGATACTGTTATATATTTCTGTAGCTTTACACAAACTGTAGCTCCAAGTTCATTTAAGATTAAGTATTAGATATATTCTTTTAAACATTCCAAAGAGTTTATAGTCACTCGGCTCTAAATTAATTCATAATACTCTTTTAATTCAACCTAAAAGTCTGAATTTAGATTGGATTTGTGTAAATGTTGACACTTTCATAGAAAAAGAGCCTTTAAAGCAATAATTTCATCCTTCAAAGGTAGGTTTTAAATTACTTTCATTAAATGTCTAACTTTTCTACTAGACAGTATAACCATGTATGCATATCAGGGTTACTTGATACCAGGCATCAAATTACCTAAAACTAATTGCATTATTGCTCCTGATTAATTAGTCCTTAGGCATGTTTAATTTTGTAGCTAACTGGCAAGACCATCTCAGACTCCTGGGAGGTAGAGATAATTACACCATGATAATACACAATAATATACAACCAAATAAGAGCAAAAGATGTAAATGAAGATATGCTACTCTTCAAAATTTTAACCCTGAATATGTAATATAAAACATAAAACCTCATATCATGGATGAGTATTAGCATGCACTTTATTCAGAAAATTTGAAGGCTTCTCCAAATTTTCCTAGAAACTATATTCAGTTATACCACACATATATGGTTCAATTAAGTATATTTAACATGTACATTTAAGTTACTATTTAATATGCAGAACTTTAGTTCCTATTGATCATGTAATGTGTTTCAAACACAGTACACTGAAATTATTTGGTTTCCTGTGTAATGGATTTTGTACTTTTAATTAAGGAACCTGACTATCAAATTAGAACATCTATTGAGTAATTAAGACAAGCTATGAATTATTTATTCTTATTTATATTAGACCTTAGTCAGAATAAAAAGTGTGTAATGTGGCTTAGTGGATGAAGACACAGAAGAGGAAAACCAGGCATTGGACCAATCTATTTATAGTCAGAGAGAATAGGAATTCAAATTAGTAAAACTTCACTGGAAGCCTCGTTCTATCTTTATTCCACTACGATAAACTCTCTATTTTGTACAGAATAAGGCTGAAGTAGGTTTATACTTACTCATATGGAAAATAATACAATAATTAATATATAATAATACAAGAATACACTCTGTTTCATGTATTCAAAACCATAAGCCTACTTTTGCCCATACCATTTATTAAAAAAATACTCAACAGTTTTAAAGATTTATGCCAGAACAGTGAAGGAACATCAAACATTGCTATTTTTCACAGAAGATTTTTTTCAAAGAGCATCAGGCATGGTTGAAAAATAGAACAGAACTAAAGGATATAGAGTGAACAGCAAGTTTGGTGAATATACAAGTACGTACCTAATTATATGTTTGTTTTTTCACATTGCTCTGCATATTCCTTTTTCTTTTAACTTAATGTATCTTGGAGGTTATTTCTTATCAATACATATGGCTGATAGTTTCTAAACTATTAATCCGATTTTTAAAAAAACAGTCTTGCAATATGGCTGCTCTAATATCCCTAAACTATAAATATTTTTATCAGTACCTCAGATATAATCTCTGTAAGATAATCGTGGTCAACCTATACTTGCTGTTTTTACTCCACTGACAGAGGTAGGCTTAACAGAAAAAGAAAATGACATTCTATTCTAAACTTAAATACAAAATGAAACAATGTAAAATATTATAGGATTAGAAGAAATGTACCCTAAGTCACAACTGAAAAGTTGATAAAACATGTTTAGATAAATTTAAAAATTCCCTCTAACATGAATGTAACCCTTACCAAAGACATCTTCTTTTCTTGGAATAAAGAATACGTGATAGCTGTAGAAGGTGAGAGGGAGCATTCTTTGTCTTTTGCCACCAGGTTTTTCTTTTGATCTTCTTGAGGATTTGTACTTGAAAAGAGATCTGTCTACAAAAGTTTAAAAGTAGCACAAATGGTGACTAATAATATCAAAATAATGACAGAAAGAATATCAATATGATCAGTAGGGCTTAGAGGGTAAAAACAACAAAAATAAAACCTACAAACAACAACAAAAGATTCCCTTTTTATGAGGAGCTCAAAAAAGGTATTTGGCCAAAACCGGTTTGGCTCAGTGGATAGACTGTCGCCCAGGGGACTGAGAGGTCCCGGGTTCAATTCCGGTCAAGGGCATGTACCAAATAAAAGCTCATAAATATATTTCCTCAAGTATCTATAGGTAATATAATGAACCACAAAGATAAATAACCTTATCAAAATGATTCCAACATTATTCAACAAAAGACTAGGATCTTTAACTTTTTTAATTTAGTTTGTTACAAGGATCATTATGACTATAGTATGCGATTTCAATCTACTTTTTATGTATAGTTAAAAAAATAGTTGTCTCTTTTTAGAATTTTTTAAGTAGCTGCCAAGTATGAATTCATCTTTGGAGGCGCTAGACATTTTTAAAACATTATAATTCTCATAAAATGTATTTATACAAAGTGATTTTAACTTCTTTTTCTTAAATGGTCATCTTAATAGGTTTAATACCCATGTCCTCATATTTATAACTTTTGACTTGTATTATGACGTACTTAAGTTTTGCTTCAAAATTTTAAGTAAATATGTTACAGCTTAATGAAAGTAGTGAATAACAAAGCTGACTTAATAAGCACTAAAGTTTATTAATTTATTTCTTTGTTTCAATTTGTACAACAGTGCAGGCATAATTCCTAACCACCAGAAATTAACAGTCATTTTCTCTATCCAGAAGGTTCAAAATTTTCATATCTATCCTTTGTAGCATTGATATTTTTACCCTACTTCAATTTACTCTTGAGGAGGGTCTGAGGAAGATAATTCTCTCATTTATTAAGTCAAACCACTAATTCATGAAGATCCTACCATCAAGTGTTCAAAGAGAAAAAATGTATTCAGTTACTACTGGCATAGTATTTTATCAAATTGTTAAAAAAAATCTAATATGAAATATAAGGAATTTTCACATGCTGTCTTATATAAGCACTAGAGACCCAGTGCACAAAATTCATGCACTGGTAGGGTCCCTAGTGGCTGCTGGCTGCCAGCTGGGGCCTCCCTCCCTTCCCCAGGCCAGCCCCACCATCTGGTCGAACTCCCAACAAACTCCTAGTGGAGGGGACAATTAGCATACTACACTTTTATTATATAGGATATTAAAAGAAAATTTAAAGTTACCAAAGATACACTATATTGAAAGAGGGATATGTTACATGCAAAAAGCAGAAGAGTTTCTGCTTGTAGTTAGAGAATTATTTTCAAAGTGGGATCCAGTCACTGCAGTCGCATATGGAGTTTAAGAAGAAGTCCAAACAAGCCTGTGAAAATGGTCGTCCATGGTGGAGCAAGAGTAAATAAAAGGATACAAAGAAAGCATTATTATGATGGACAAAACACTATGAAACTTACTAAGTTTCAAAGGACAGCATGACTGGCATGAGAGGGTAATTAGGGAATACAACAACAATAAGAAAATAGTCGGAGAAAGACAAGTACCATATGACTTCACCCACATGTGGAAATGAATAAACAAACTGAACTACCACATAAAATACAGACAAACTCAGAGAGAAAGCCTACAGACTGGGTGAGGGTGTGTGGAGGGACTGAGTAAAGAGAGAGAGAGAGAAGTCATGGACATGGACAACGGGGAGGGGTGGAGGTAAGGAGTGAGTGGAAGTGAAAAAGGGCATAGTGATGGAAAAATAAAATAAAAAAGTAAAATAAAAAACCCAAAGTGACTTGAACCCCTTACCAACTGATAATAAGGATAACTTTATAGCTTTAATTTCTATCTATACTTGAAAAAACACACTGTACTTACTCATATTAAAAGAAAAAATACTTTCCAACAAAATAGAAAGACATAAACAGCCTGGACAACTACTTCAATATCATCTTAAAAATCAGGTAACTAACATGTTCTTATTAACTCATTTACTGTAGAAACAATCTGAATTCATTTTCTATGTATCTGATGTGGAAATGAAAATAAAGCGAGAAAATGTTGTGTTTGAAGGGTGTTTTTGAAATTGTCAAAAATATTTATTCTTTCAGAACTCCTTACACCACAGTATTTTACCTGAATGCTATTTATTTGACAGGACTGTTTGATGACTTCCAATAGAGGGGCCAACATAGTAGCTTTGCCTTCAGAAACTCCATTGATCCTCTTCACATTTTCAACTGTAGTAGGCCTGTCATTTAAAAAATTTTAAGTCAATAAATCACTGAAACATTATATTCCAGCAACATAGCTGATATTTAGCTGTTTTAGTAATTTATAAATAAAAACTCCAGCACCCCCATTATCACAAAAACACAATACTGATTGCTAAATAAGCTATTATCATAATGTTCTACTCTATTACTGATCTTATCATTATTATTATTTTTATAGATATGAAAAGAAAAACTATAAGGTACTAACTGAAGACAACAAAGAGGCTAAGAAATTCAGAAAATCTCATGCAGTATTTATAAAGTGTTTACCTGTAACAATAAACCAAACTACTTTAGTCTTTTATCTCACTATTTCTTATCCAATATCCAAGAGATTGTAAAATGCTTCTTTCTAAAAATATGCCAATCTAATGACATCAAATATTTTTCACTGCATATTACAAGGTGGGCTGTGGTTATTTTTAATGAAATACTATAAAATACAAGTACTATGTAATATTAGACAATTCTACACTAATGAAACATCTCATGCATGAAATTTAGTGACAAACAATTTTTTAAATAATTTTTTATTTTTCAATTACAGTTGGCATACATTATTATAATACTTTCAGGAGTACCACATAGTGATTAGACATTTATGTAACCTAAAAAGTGATCACTCTGATAAATCTAGTACCCATCTGACTCCATACATAGTTAACAAATATTATTGACTTTATTCCCCAGGCTTTAGTTTACATCCCCATGACTATTATAAAACAACAATTTTTTAAAAGGAGGCATAAGAGGCAAAATTATCAAGCAACTATTCTTTGGAAGTAATTTCTTCTAAATATTTATTGACCACATAGTATTTAGTAAACATTGTGCTAGATGCTTTGAAACACACAAAAAGATGAGGAACATATTGTAACAGAGGTTAAAATTTAGATGATATAACATATGTAGGTCACTAACAACAAAAAAATAAAACATTGTGTGATAAGTGCTATAGAAGCATCTTTAAAATGTATATTTAGAAGATCTTTATGAATTCCAGAGACAGGCATCACTTTGCTGATACAAACATGGAAAACTTCACAGAGAAAATAACAAAGCCAGATTTTGAAGATTTTCCTAACAGGAGTTTTGTGGAATCAAGAAAACTACAAGGAAGAAGCACCATTTTAAGCATATGGAGGTTGAAAAGGAGTCTTCAAATGGTAAAAATGCTAAATAAGATAAACCATTTAAAATTCTGTGACTCAGGTGGAAAAGCAGGTTTAAGTTCATTCATAGAGGGCCTTAAATTGTAAGCTAAAGAAATTAACAAAGTGGGAATCTAGTTAAGCAGAAGTACACATGATAAAGATTAATTTGGTAGTCATATATCAGATGAAACAGAAAGAGGGAGGCTGAGGAAAAAGTAACTAGTTAAAAGGCTTTTGCAATAGGCCGAGGATAATGGTCCGACCAAACATGGTGAACTAAAACCAGGGAGGAAGGCAGAGACAGACATATTAGAAACATTTAATAAAAAAGTCTAGAAACTTTAAATAAAAGGGGACATAGGTCAGAGGAGTGAAAATAATATCACAGGTTTTAAACATGTGTGATTGGGAAGATCATGATCTAACAAAAACAAGGATTTCAGAAAGAAGAGTTCTGGTATTTGAATGAAATCCATGGAAGGAGTGTTTGTGGATTATGACAAATTGCTTATGTACTGGATCTTATTGCTGGAGACAGTTGGTTTCCATTCATGTAGAAGCCTGAGCCTAAGCTCAGAGAAGAGATCACTGGATTGGTAGCAGCATGAAAGATGTGGAAGTCACCAATAGATGTGACACATATCAAATCCAACAGATGTGACAGCTGGAGTCATAGTCATTATCACTTAAGTTATGTTTTACAAACCTATTACGTTAGAAGAAAATTAAGTTGGAACATAAACAAATAAATAGTTTACCTCATTTTGGCCATATCCAACAGTATCTTATTTGTTGCCAGGATAACTGGAGGAATATCCAACTTATTGGCAAGTTTCTGCCTAGCTTCTAGCAATTTGCCATATACTACAGTCTAAACAAAGAACAAAGAAACAACTCAATATTTTAAAAAATATAGTTAGAAAAATCTAGTCCTTCATTTTAAGAGCTTCAGATACTACATTTTCCCTTAGGATAAAAAAACTGAACTCTATCTCAGACTTTTAAGTAAGAACAATTTTTTAAAATACTGGCAACAGAATTTCAAGCATGCATAGAATCCTGACCATTCTCTCAAAAACTACCTGCCTTTTTTACAAAAGTCATACCTGAGTCTCCTGCTCTTGAGCCGAAATAACAGGTTCTGAAGACTTGAAATATTTTATTGGTGATGGCACTGTGATGCTAAAATATTCCAAAGAAAAAAAATAATAAAATATCTTTTTTCTCCAAGTTCATTTTTTATTTCACACAAAAATAAGAACATATTTCCAAGTCTTATGCTAACTTGTATTCTTCCCAATACCAGTAAGGCATTGTTACCTATATGGCAGCTTAGATTTTAAACATCTGGGGTCAAATACATTCATTAACATGGTAAAGTTAAAACTGTAATATGAAATTACACAAAATTAGTGTACTTAAGCATTTGCTACATCTTCCTTCTCAACCACATGCTTTGAAAGAAAATACTCCTTCCCTAAATAGAAGATAACATTTTATTTTTAGCCAAAAGGGATACAATTTATGATTCTTTGCTGTGATATTACTAATCTCTAGGTAATGGGGAACATCAGCATGATGTTATTCACAATGTTCTTCAAAATTAAACAAAACTAAGCCAAAAAAAATAATTTTGCTTTTGACTCCTAAAAAGGAAGGATAAATAACACCTAATAAACAAGCAACATGGTATGAAAGGTACTAGGCAGCAAACTAGAAAGAAAACCAATATTTATAAGCATATCTCATTTATTAATTATAAAGAGAAAAAGTCATAAAAATGAAACTGCATAGAATAGCTTATATGAAAGACACCAAATTTAAATAAATTCCTGCTTTTGGGGAGAATGTGAAGAACATGTTTGCTATTTAAGAATTACAAATTTCGGCCGAGACCGGTTTGGCTCAGTGGTTCGATTCCGGTCGAGGGCATGTACCTTGGCTGTGGGCACATCCCCAGTAGGGGGCGTGCAAGAGGCAGCTGATAGATGTCTCTCTCTCATTGATGTTTCTGACTTTCTATCCTTCTCCCTTCCGCTCTGTAAAAAATCAATAAAATATATATTTTTAAAAAAATTACAAATTTCTCTACAGCAAGAATTCAAAATCTGCATATAAAGGAAGATTTCATTTTCACAATGATCAAATTCTATCACTAAAATTAGATTTAAACCCAAAGATAACTGTAGTGCAAAAAATCAGTAACATCAGGTTACTCAAGAAAATTATAAATGTGGCCGAAACTGGGTTGGCTCAGTGAATAGAGCATCAGCCTGAGGACAGAAAGGTCCTAGATTTGATTCCCGTCAAAGGCATGTACCTTGGCTGCAGGCACATCCCTAGTAGGGGGTGTGCAAGAGGCAGCTAATTGATGTTTCTCTATCATCGATGTTTCTGACTTTCTATCCCTCTCCCTTCCTCTCTGTAAAAAAATCAATAAAATATATTAAAAAAGAAAATTATAAATGTGTTTTAAATAATCTACACTAATAAAAGAGAAAGATGCACCTTGACGACACCCACCAGCCAATCAGGAGTGAGTATGCAAATTAATCCAACAAAGATAGTGGGTTTATTTGCATATGCAGTCTCTGAGCAGCTAGGGGTGGGGCAGGATGCTTTCATCACAGCCATGGCAACTAGTTCGCACTGCCCCAGCTGCTCAGGGCCTTTTGGTAGCGTGGAAAGGTGGGGCCAGAATGCAGAGACAGCTTCAGGGCCAGAGCAGGAAGGCAGTGCAGGCAGCCAGGGGAAAAAAAGGCCCATTCTTGCATGAATCTTTGAGCATCAGGGTTCTAATATAATTATATTGACAATCATCTTATCATTTATGGTAATCTTTATAACAATGTATTATTGCAAAAATGGTATTTTAAATTATTTCATAAATGAATTTTATTATCATATATACTAGCAAAATTCTGGATAACATATCCCTGAAGCAGAAATACACATGGAAAATGTTAAATGAAAAACATTTTGCCACCCTAACCAGTTTGGCTCAGTGGATAGAGCGTCGGCCTATGGACTGAAGGCTCCCAGGTTCGATCTGAGTCAAGGACATGTACCTTGGTTGCAGTCACATCCCTAATAGGGGGTGTGCAGGAGGCAGCTGATAGATGTTTCTCTCTCATCGATGTTTCTAACATATAAAAAATCTCTCTGTAAAAAAATCAATAAAATAAATTTTTTTTAAAAAGAAAAACATTTTGCCTATTACAAGTACAAAGGAGAAAGAGTCAAATCACTTGTAATTATGGGTTTCTTTATTTCTCCTTTCAATTCTATCAGTTCTTTTGTTAAATAACTATCAAGAATATCACCAAAAAGGTAAGTAGAGATACTGTATCCTGATACAGAAAAAGACCACTATTAAAAAAAGAAGAAAGCAAGAAATAGTTCATAAAAGCTAAATATGTGATAACTATAATGCTTATATATATAGCTCATGGACACTGACAACAGTGCAATAGTGTGATGAAGGCATGAGGTGGGGTAAGGGTTGGGCAGAGAGGGGCAAAGAAGGAAGGAATGGGAAATATCTGTAATACTGGCAATTTATACGTGTGTGTGTGTGTGTGTGTATTAATATATTTAAATATATTTATATACTTAAAAAATAAAACTTCATTAGATGGGAGGGAATATAAAATCTAAGAATTCTCCAAAGAGAGTAAAGAAACAAAAAGAATTTGAAAAAAGGAAAAAGCAAAATTAGTAACAGAACACTAAAATCAAGCAAAAAAACAAAAACAAAAAAACCCCCCACACACAAAGACAATTATTATCATCAAAGAAAATTAAGTTAGTGGTGGCCATAATTAACAGTTTGGCTTAATAGTATATAATATTTAAAGAGATAACAATGTTAAAAACAAGTTATTAATGTGACCAAAACTTGAAATATAATTATGTTGGTGGGAGGGGGGACTGAAGGAGCTGAAAGAAGGGAAGGGGGAGATAAGCCCTAATCTACCATTATAGGATGTCAACAGAAAATTTCTAAAACTGTTAAGTCAAAAAACAGTAATCTAAGCATGTCACTTAGATATAAGTTGGCAAGTTCCAGAAAAGCCAGTTGGAATATTTGAGGGGGACTGCTTCTCTAGAACAAAACCAAGTACGTTTGGGAAGGGTGTGAACTGGTATACATTGTTATTTCTTTAGGTATCAACTGACTTTAAAAACCAGGTACATGTTTTGTTGTTGTTAATCCTCACCTGAGGATATTTTCTCCATTGATTTCAGAGAGTGGAAGGGAGAGAGGCAGAGAGAGAAACAATGAAGTAAGAGAGACACACGGACCACTGGCCTCCCACACTTTCCCTGACCCAGGCTGGGGACTGAGCCTTTAACCAAGGTATGAGTCCTTCACTGGAACTGAACCCAAGACCCTTAACCCCACAGGCCAACCCTTTATCCACTGAGCCAAATGGAGTAGGGCTGCATGTATTATTTTAATGAAAATGCAAATGAACTTTAAAATAATAGTTATTAATAGGTAGCATCTTTCTCACTTCTGTAAACCAATCGCATATATTAAAATTCATTTCTGGACCACTCAAAAGGTACCTCAAATTCAGTGTGTCTATTACTAACTCCTAATTTTAACCTCACTTCCTGAACATTCAGCCCCTCAAGCCTGTGTTCCTCTTATTGCCCAGGGAAGGAAATGCCAACAATCGCACCTGCAAAGACAGGAACTTAAGGGTTATGTTCAAATCCTCTGTTTCCCTTAACCCACCTATCTTTTCAGTCACTGAGCCCTAACAATTCCGTCCCCGACCTATCTTACAAATCTATTTCTCTCCCCGTGCACTGCCACTTCCCTCGTCTAGAATACCATCATCTCTTGCAAAGGCTTCTGCATAGCCACATTACCTGTGTGTCTACCACCCCGATCCTAAAATCCATCCCCTTAAGGATCTGCTCTCTAGGGTGCACAGGCCAAATCCATCTGTGCTGGTAAAGCTTATACGCTAAAAATGGTCTTTTATATTTTTAAACAATTTTAAAAAATCAAAAGAACATTCTGTGACATGTGAAAATGATATGAAATTTAAATTTCAGGGCCCACAAATAAAGTTTTATTGGAGCACAGCCATACTCATTCATTTTCCTATCATCTATGGCAACTGCGAGACCATAACGGTTTAGTTGAGTATACTGAGACAGATAGCACAAGGCTCTCAAAGCCTAAAATATTTACTATCTGACCCTTTACAGAAAATGTTTGTCAGTCCTATTCTCAACTCTACATTTGATTATGTCACTGTTTTACTTAACACCTTTCCTTAGCTCCAAACGGCCTTTATGATCAACCTGAGTGCTTGAAAGGAACTGCATATCCTGGATCCAATCTAATTCCCCACCCTCAAATTTTATCACCTCCTTGTTTCCCTCTACCAGGTCATCGCTAGCGTTCTGTTGAGTTCTTCAATCATGGCATCTGCTCTCTGGTTTTTGGTTTCAGTAAGTGAGCCATTGCTCTGCTTAGAAAACTTCCCTCACTACACTAGACTGACTTAAACTTAAGCCTCAAATGTAACTTCCAAAATGTGTTTCCTAAGTGTTCTGACCCTGAATGTTCGTGCTCCCTTACCTGCACATCCCACTAGAGCAGTGGCCGGCAAAGCGTGGCTGGTGAGCCACATGCGGCTCTTTGGCCCCTCGAGTGTGGCTCTTCCACAAAATACCACAGCCTGGGGGAGTCTACTTTGAAGAAGTGGCGTTAGAGAAGTTTAAGTTTTAAAAAGTTGGCTCTCAAAAGAAACTTTAATCGCTGTACTGTTGATATTTGGCTCTGTTGACTAATGAGTTTGCCGACCACTGCATTAGAGTATAAACTAGTCTCTGTTATGTCTCCAGTATTCCCCACTGACTCTCAGTGCCTAGACTAGTAAAAACACAGTAAATGTTTAAATGAAGAAATGCTTCAGCATGTTGAGTGAATAAACTGTTTTGTACACTTCTTAAACTTTTTGTTTACACAAAACATAACAATCACATATTACATATCTAAAGAAAAGAAACCGTTTGGGGCAGGAGACTGGTATTATGGTAAATGTTTATGTCAGACCCAAAGTAATAGTATCTAAGTGAGCAAGTCATTAGAAAATGAATATTAAAGCACATTAATTTTCTTTCATCCAATATGTATGTCAACTCTAGAGGCCCAGTGCATGAAATTCATGCACTGGGGGGTGGCCTTAGCCTGGCCTGTGCTCTCTCACAGTCTGGTAGCTCTCAGGGGATGTGCAGATGATGGCTCAGGCCTGCTCCCCGGACATCCTCAGAGCTGCTGCAGAGGTGGGAGAGGCTCCCACCACCGCCGCTGAGCTGAGTGGCACTCCCCTGTGGGAGCGTCCTGGCCACCAGAGGCGTTGAGCATCTACCCCTTGGTGGTCAGTGCACGTCATAGTGACTAGTCGTTCTGCTGTTAGGTCGATTTGCATATTACCCTTGTATTATATAGGATAGTTCGTTTAATTTGCAATTAAGTCCTAACAAGTTTTTCAAATGCTTTATCTTAAGAACTTCTGTAATTCTGTACTTTCTCCACACTTCTATTAAGTCAGCAAGTCAAATATTAAACTTGAAAATACAATACAGCGGTGTGCAAAAGTAGGTTTACAGTTGTTGAGTATGCAAAGCAGAGTTTATTCTTGCATTGTTTATTAATTATTGTGTTATTTTCTATACAAACAACTGTACACCTACTTTTGCCCACACCTATAATACATTGCCTTTATCTTCTACCAACTCTAATACCTATCATTTTATGTTGCCATAAAAGTCTTTTTATAAGTCTTTTTATAAAAATGTGAATGAGAGCATATATTTCATACAAAAAACAATTAATGTTTAGATGAAAATATATATTTCATACCAATACAAATAATTAGTGTTTAGATGCTAGAGACTGACAAATATAGGTCTGCAAGTCAGGTTTACCATTAACTGTATGCTTAACCATTGTTATCTTCAACTATAAAATGAAGATACATAATAGAAGCTACATCATTGGTTCTTGTTGTAAGAATTCAATGTTCAATGAGGGAAAAGAGAGACATATGTAATACTTTAAACAACAAAGAATTTAAATTTAAAAAAGGAATTCAATACTATTACATATAAAATGCTTAACACTTAGCATAGAGTATGGCAAACAATGACACCCACAAATATTAGCTATTATATTAAAATTACCAGTATCATTTTATAGATTTGACTAAAAATTATAACAGTGAAAGCTTATGCTTAAACTTCCGTTTGCCAATGAAATGGCCACATGTCTGCTAGGCCTTTCTCTTTAGGACAGAAAGTGCTGATAAAGTAAATATAGAAAATAAAAATTTTGAACTGTACCTTTTTGTAGGAATGTTAATCCCAGAAGAGATTTTATCAAGTGCTTTGTAGGAATACATCTTCAAGTTAGACTGATTTTAAATATAAAGAATTCCATTTTTTATAATTAGAAATTTCAAAAAACTTTTAAATATGAAGAAAATAAGAAACAACATCTTACAATGACAATTTTTCCTAACCAAATTATCAAATAAATTAAGTTCTTGATTACTAACTTTTAGGGTTCTAAAAGCAGTTAGAAATGCAACATAATATTCCATTCTTCCCAAATCTATAGAAAATATATGATCAAAAGAATCCTTTGAGTCATAGCAAGAGCCCAAGTTACAAAAATAATTTCATTACATTCTGCATAACTTTGATAAAGCAGAAAAAGTTTATCAAAAAATTTAATTCAGCAGATTTTTCTATTACCCCCGTGTTCTAATCGGCTGAAGTCTGCCTCTGGGTATCTGTAATAGTTACATAAGATCCAAAAACAAAGAAAGTGTGTGTGTGACTCTAATGAGATTATTTAGAAATCAGGCTTATTTTTCTATCTATTATAATAGTAAGTATCATAATATGTAAGCACACACACACACAACTTCAAAACAAAGGACTTATAAAATAGGTTTAAAAGAATCAAAGTGCTACTTTCTCAAATACTTCTATTAACCCCAGAAATCATATACTGCACATTTTTTTTCTGTTTATATTACTTCTCCAAACTTTATCTTCTGTTATATATGGCATTTTCCTCTTTAATTGGAGGAGAATTAAAACATAAAATTTTAAAATAGAAGTAAAAAGGAAATAAATAAAAATTAAAAATGAAATAAATAAGAACCACCTCTTTAATAAAAACAAACCTTCATCTCCGCAGTTAAGCCAGTGGGCACCTGATGAGAGGAATGCTGTTCAGTGCCTGGAGACACAGTCTTAGAACTGAAGGACAATAAAGTTCAATTATCAAGAATGTTAAAATGTAATTATCTAAAATGTAATAATCTAATATCCTGAATGTAATTATCTAATCATCGTATCTCCACCCTCAGAAAAGCAGATGAGATTAAATTACTTTTAAAACTGATGATTTTCAAAATTGATTTTTTCCCCCCAGAAAAAGCTCTGGAGTGTTTTAAGCTCTTTAAAGTTAAAGTTTAAAGCGGAAGCTTTTTAAGTTTAAAAGATAAACTGATAATCTAATGCACAACACAGTGATTATAGTCAACAGAGCTGCTAAGAGACTAGATCTTAATTTTTTTTCTCAACACAAAAAAGAATAATTATGTGACTTTATAAAGAAAGATGTCAGCTCAGGCAATTGGCAACTACATTGCAATAGATGTAAGTATCAAACCAACACGTTGTATACTTCACCCTTAAACAATGTTATGTAAATTATATCTCAGTTTTTCACACCTGATAATGACTGATAACATGTAAAGATACTAAAAGGTCATCAACAAGTGTATCCCGTCCCACCCTCTAAACATCACCTGAAAATATGGTATATGAATTCTTCAACACTGACCTCAATGCTGCTTTTTTAATCAATGAGAAAGCAGCTTTCTAAATACTATCCTCCTATCAACCAAGAAAAATGTTCTATGATTTATCTTTCTCCCGCTGACTCAGACCCCAAATGCTTAAAAAAAAAAAAAAATGCTGAAAATGAACCTTTGTAGATGAAACTTCCTTGGGCACAATTCTTCATTAACTTGAAGGATAAGTTGCTGAGGAGATGATCCTGAATTGGCTTTATGAAGCCAATTTCTACCCTATTGAACGCAAGAAGAATCTTTTAATGCATAGTGAGGAAAATCAGTCAAACAGATAGAGCCCTAGCTGGTTTGGCTCAGTGGATAGAGCATCTGCCTGTGAACTGAAGGGTCCCAGGTTCGATTCCGGCCAAGGGCACATGCCCAGGTTGCGGGCTCGATCCCCTGTAGGGGTGTGCAGGAGGCAGCCGATCAATGATTCTCATCATTGATATTTTTCTATCTCTCTCTCTCCCTCTTCCTTCCTCTTTGAAATCAATAAAAATATATTAAAAATAAATAAATAAATAAATAAATAAATAAATAAATAACCCTCTTAAAACAAAACAAAACAAAAAACAGGTAGACTTCCACAGCGTTTACCTTTCCTGTAAGGGCGCAAAACTTTACATATTTGCTACGCCCAGGAACTTCTACCAAGAATCCCTCGGTCATGAGGTGATTGGAAAAAGCTCTCCACCAATTCCTTGTTTGATCCTTTCCGCTGCCAAATAATTTGTGACTGCGATATCTATCTGGAAGACGCTGTGAATTCTGCAATCAGAAATAAAAAATCAGTGTCTAAATAAAACACAAAGCTGTTTATGATCCTTTCTATTTAACACTAAATTTCAGCTTTAAAAAATCTATAAAATTTTTATCCACCCTGCTTGCTCTGAATACTTAAGTCACAAATAAAAATATAATTTAAAAAATAGTGTTCCTTTTGTGCCTTAAAAGTAATGGCAGGAAATTTCACTTTCACACATAATTCACATGCATTTCCTAATGTATAGGTTTGAATATGTTTGGAATATTTAACCTTTGATATTTAGACTCTGTAGGAACATACATTATTGTGTGAAATCGGTGATCATAATCTATAGCTCTAGACTACAAGTATGGGTGTTAACAGCAGTGTGTGCAGTGCAGCAGCTCAGTTTATAATCCACTCAGATATACCACTCAGGAAAAGCAGGCTGCTGCTTTTGAGGTATTTTGTCCTAAGATTAGTGGTTGGCAAACTGTGGCTCTTTGGCCCGAGTGTGGCTCTTCCACAAAATACCACAGCCTGAGCGAGTCTATTTTGAAGAAGTGGCGTTAGAAGAAGTTTAAGTTTTAAAAAGTTGGCTCTCAAAAGAAATTTTAATTGTGTACTGTTGATATTTAGCTCTGTGGACTAATGAGTTTGCCGACCACTGGCCTAAGTGAAGAGAGCATTTCAAGGGCAGCCTCTTCCTGGCCATCAAGTTCTACAAATGTGGGGGAACCTAGTCTGTCACGTCCCTCCAATGGAGGTGCCTTGCCCACCTTCACTCTCTATAAAGCACTTTTCCAATTACTTTGCCCTCTTACTACTACCTCTTTCATTCATCCCACACAGTTAAATATTACTTTCAAATGTATACAGTAGGAAAGTGTGCTGTACATGGCAGATTGTAATTCAAGGGTCAGTCTAACCTTCAGCCACCGCAACTTCTACCACAGAATCTGGGAAGTTGTAAATACTATTCTCAAGCTCCCTTCCAGATAGGGTTCTGAATATAATTTAAGTTCCACTAATCAGGGGCATTTATGTGACATCTATAAGCAGAAAAGTGAGGCTAGGTGATTCCTCTGCTGTTTTTGACTATGGAGCTGTTTGCTTTTCACAAGAAAGTGTTAGCAAGAATCTAGCTCACAGCTGCTAGCATCCTAAGTACCAAGAAGCATCCATTTTGTTGACACAGATCACATACAGCAGGTTTGAGATGGTTCCCAGAGCAAGAGAAATAGAACCTTCCTGGTTGTTACAGCTCCCTTGTTCAGTGCTATGTGAGGTCAGGTGAGGCATTGGCAGCTTCTAAAATTGACAAATCGCTTCTTGATCAGAGAAGAGGCAGCAGCTCGCAGTGGACTATTTTGTAGTAAAATCTTATCAGCAATTCTACGTGCTATTTAATTAAAGGAACCCAGTACTAAGTACATTTCTGTTTAAATTGAGTGACTATGAGCTTTCTAATATAAACACTGTATTTTAGGTTGTATTCATGTTTCAAAACATTCAGCTCTTGAACACGTCAAAATGTTAGTGTTTTAAAAACATTTCAATATAAAATGCAGTCTGAAATTTTAGAAACAGGTACAGCCTGTCATTCAACATTTTTACATTTTGTCTGTATTCAAATGCAAATTATGTATAAATATTATCTCTTTAAATAAATTCCTAGAGTTCCCAGTTTAAGAAATTTATCATCTTACCGATCAAAATTACATACAAATATATTAATTTTGCCTAAATTCATTAAGGTGGACAATTTACTAAATTCCCAAAGGATCTACAATTATAAATTTTAAAACAATATCAAGTTCACTGAAATGGAAGGGAAAAAAAAACTTGCCTTATTTTCACTGTAGTTACTGTCTACAAATTTTCATTAAGTAGTACTTTTTTAAAAGTTTTATACCTTTACCTAGCAAGGGTAATATAAAATTTCACAAAGAATAAACTTCTTAATTTGAGGACTCCCAGAAGAGACTGTAAGTATAAGCAGAATGACTTGGTTTTCAAATAATAGGTGAAATCTGATCCCTCTTGTGACCAGCACAAGTTTTTCTAGGAGCCCACTTACACTTATTTGTTGATACTGGATACTACTGGATTAAACTAAATTATAACAAGGATAATTTTTATAAATTATACATTCAACTGGGATACACAGGTGTTGAAAAATGACAGAGACAGAAGATATTTTCTTAGATCTCAATTATATTTAATCCTTTTCAACTTAAATTCTTTTTATAAAAACAAACTCATACTAGCTAAAACCAAGTTCTTTAGGCACACTATTATTAAATTTCTAATCTAACTTTTAATTTAAAGCAAATTTTTAACTCCATTCAGAATCTAAAAGTATAAGTATCCAAAAGGTTAACATGTTTTTAACATATTTCATTAAAAGTATTTATGACTAATTTAACATGTCCCTTTCTAAGCAAAATAAAAACTCAGAAAGTATTTACATGAAGTATTCAGGTATTTAACAAATAAATGCTTACCTAAATTATTTTTTTAATTCTATATATAAAGTGAGAATTTTAATCTCTACTTTTAAGTACATTTTAAATAAATATACATATTTGCAAAGAATTTGATTTATTCAACTAATATAAACATATAATACTTAGCTTTGCTCTAGCGACTTTTAAATCATATAAACGAAAGGACTACCAACAAAACTAACGTTTACCTGCAATTGTCAGCATAATATTGGCACATTAATAATAATTTTAAAAAGTAGGTGAATTGACTATTGATGTATTGGTAAAGTGAAAAAAAAAAAACTTCGTTGGAATTCTAAATACTGCTGATAAAAAACAGAATAGAAGGAAAGAAAAAATATACTGCCAAATGGTGTTTTTACAAATAATTGCTGAGATTAAAGTTTCACTTAAAGAATTTATTACTTTCCAGGACACCAAAAGATACAATTTTGTTCTATTTGTCCCTTGACACAATGAAAGTTAACTTTTTAAAATTATCCTAAGAAAAACCAGCCTAGGGATTATCCAACTGCGATGTAATAAACTTGCTTCCTGCCTGAGGTTCAGAGCTGAACATCAGCGTGAAATATGAAAACAGCAGTAGATATGATACACACAGCTTTTGTCAAGAGTAATGAATGTAGTCCTTATCTGGAACTTAATATGACTCTCTGAGTTTCTAATAACTCATCTAAAGCCAAAGCTACAGTCATAATGCAGCAAACCTCTGAAGAAAAGTGTAATAGGAGAACTATGAATGTGATTCACAGATACACTTACAGATCCTTGGAGAAATAAAATTGGAACCCCAACTCCAAACGTTTCTCCTAAGATGTTCACGGCAGATAAAAGCTGGAATGCTTGTAGACCAAAGTCCTGTGACATATCATCTGAGTCATCAATGGAAAGGCAATTATACAATCTAAATAAAAACAGTATGTTAGAGAGCATAGCTAAAGCTAAGCATGTACCTACAGAAATAAACCTATATAATGTACCTATATAATAAAAGGGTAATATGCAAATCGACTGAACTGTGGAATGATTGGTTGCTATGATGCACACTGACCACCAGGGGGCAGATGCTCAATGCAAGAGCTACCTCTTGCCCACAGGCCCTGATTGCTTGATGGGGTCTGCAGGCCAACTTCTTGGTCCCTTCCTCTGGCCAGCAGTCTCTGATAGCCCGATGGAGAACAGGGAGCTGGGGGTAGGTGGCAGCGGATGTGGGCAATGCCAGGCCAAGGCCTCTGCCCCGCCGGTCACCCCACACACAGAGAGTGACCAGTGTCAGAGAATGAGGCCAACAAGTGGGTGGGAACAGCCAACCTCTCAGTCCTTCCCTCTGGTGGCAGGCTCCGATCACCCAATGGGGAACTGGAAACCAGGGGGGGATAGTAGCAGGGGGCGGAGCCAGCTGCCAGCAGCCCAGTAGGATGGCCCAGATCCCTTATCACAGGCCAGGCTTCGGAACAATACCATGCATGAATTTCGTGGGCTGGGCCTCTAGTAGTGTAATAATTAGCCAAGTGAAAAAAAAATATCGCAAATGTGCCAACTGCTTCAGAAGCTATAAAGTTCATTACAGCCAAGAGCATGTGAAGTATGTAAAATGCAAACTATATAATTATAGGTAATACTGATGTCTCTCAACCCTTGTGCCCTAAAGCCCAAGTTTATAGGAAGTTCCTCAGAGCAAAGACAGAAGGAAAGGAAGTTCAAGCAGTCAGAGAGCAGAATTACAGCTAGAAGAGTTCACATTATCAATACTAGAGGCCCAATGCACAAAATTCATACAAGCGTAGCCTTTCTTCCCCCATCTGCCGGCACCGGCTTCCCTCTGGCACCCGGGGCCCGGGCTTCCCTCTGGCCACAGGCAGGCACCCAAGACCTGGGCTTCCCTTGAAGCTTCATCTGGAAGGACATCTAGAAGGACCTCCAATCTAATTAGCATATTATGCTTTTATTGTTATAGATTAGACTTCTGTGTTAGATTTTGTTGGAAGAAGAGGTTTGGTATAAAACAATTTTTTTAACTTAAAAACAAATCTATATAATAAATTTTTAGTTTAAACTCTGATGACTGTAAACTATGACACATGGATGATAACCTTTTCATTTAAGTCCTTTTTAGAAGTTAAATTCCTAAGCCATCCTTCAGGTAGGTTTGAAGTTATCATTAGTGCAAATGCGAATCCTTTCAAGCACGTTGAGAACTTGGGACTCCTTAGAGAAAATCTACTAGTAATGTTCAATTACCTAATTCAATTGTTTTCTTCTTATAAATATCTTCGAAATAGCAATAAGAATATATTCAATATCCCAGATATAATATGCTTGGGGGGGGGGGGGGGACTTGTTTATACTCCTAGCTTCTTTAGTAGGATACTTAATTTTTTTTCCAAGTATTTAAATTCCCACAAAGTACCCCTGATGCTGCTTCATACAAGTTTTCAAAAATATGTTTGTATTGATTTTAGAGACAGAGGAGGGAGAGGGAAAGAGAGAGAGAAACAATGACTGGCTGCCTCCTGCATGCCCCCTCCCGGGGATAGAGCCTGAAACCAGCCATGTGCCCCAACTGAGAACTGAATCAGCAACCTCTGGTATACGGAATGACGCCTAACCAACTGAGCGATACCGGCCAGGACCTCACAAGTTTTAATGTATATAATTGTAATTGTCACTAAGTTTTAAGAATGTTTTGATTTCCAGTTTTATATTTTCTTTGAGCAATGAGTTATTTCAAATGTCATTTTCAATGTTCAAAATGAATGAGAATGTATTTATCCTCTACCTACTTCTAATTCAATTGCATTGTGGAGAAATTTGGTGTGTTTGATTCCAGCACATTGAAAACTTTCGAAACATGCTATACTCCAGTACAGGTGTCAGAAAACTTTTTTTAAAGAGTCAAAGAGTAAACAGTTTAGGTGTGACCCATATGGTCTCTACTCAGCTCAAACAGTGCAAAAACAGCCATCGATAATACATAAACCAAAGGGCATGCCCCCATCCATCGCTCGCCAACCCTGCTCTAATACATAGCTGATTTTTTATAAATATTCCCTGTATGTGTAAGAAGTGTAGTCTCTAATCCAGTGCTTCCCAACCAGTGTGCTGCAAATGGATATCAGTATGCTGAAAGGTTATTCACTCAGACCTTAGGGGTCTGGACAGAACCGAGACTCAACAAGCCTCGGGTGATATACAGATATTATCATGAACTATGTAGGCATGAAGAAAAATGTTTGAGATAATTGTTCTAATTGCTTCATATAAGGTGTCTGATAAATCAAACCTGTTTTTATGCTGACCAAATTTTCAAGACCTAACTAATTTTTTGGTTGCTTAACCTACCAATAATTAAAAATTTATAGCAGACTCCTACTCTGATGGTGAATTTTCTGATTCCTTTTCGCTGTTGTCAATTTGTGCTTTATACATCTATACAGTTGTTGTTTTTTAAAGTGCACAGGACAAGACTGTCCCCTTGGTGAAGGAACCATTTATCGCTACAGAGAGAACATCTCCATCCTAAAGAATACTTATTTTGTCTAACTGAGGAATACAGTTAATTCAACTAGGTATATCATTTGTTTTTACTATATTTTTCAATTAATCTTCAGTGACATTGACAGTATGTCTGGGTGTGTGGAAAGTTTTACAAATTTAAACACATCCATAGAATCAAATGCATACACTCATCTAGCCACCCCCCACAACTGTTACCACCAAAATCAGGACATAATTCATTGTTTTAAAAGACTCTCTTGTGCCATTCCTTTGTCATCATACTTTCCCTTCCTAAAACCTCTGACAACCACTGATCTTTTCTTCATCCCAATAGTAGTCTTAGGTTCCATATAAATGGAACCATACTGCAGAAATGGCATTATTTCCTCTTATAAAGGTTGATAATTTGCTGTTCAAACCATTTGAGCTAGGGAATTTATTTTCAGAGGTCTTTTTAAATAAGGATGCAATTCCTTTAACAGCTGCGTGATTATTCAGGTTATCTATTTCACTGAGGGTTTCATTAGCTTGAGGTTATAAGAAATTACTCCATCTCATCTCATGCGCTGAGTTATTCATAGTGTTTCCTTATCATTCTTTATGTCTGTTGGGTCTGTGGCGAAATCCCTTTCATTCCTTATGTTGGTAATCTGTCTCTCCTGTTTTTCTGTTAGAAGTGTTTATCAATTTTATTGACATTTGCAAAGAATGAGCTTTGGAATTCATTGGTTTTCTTAATTGTTTTCCTGCTTTCTATTTTATTGACTTACACTCTTATTTCCTTCCTTTTAGCTTCCTTTGCTCTTATTTGCTTCTTAAGACGGAAGCTTAATTGCTGACTAGAAACTTTCATTCTATGCATTTAATGCTCAAAATTTCCTTCTCAGGATTGCTTTAACTACATGCTATATATTTTATAATCTAAATTTGTTATGGTTTTTTGACCCCAAATATGGTGTGTTTGTGAATGTTCCATCAGCACCTGAAAAAAATGTGTACCTGCTGCTGTCGGGTGGAGGGTTCTGTAGAAGTTATTTAGATTCAGTCTTTTGGCAGTCCTGTTCATTCCTCCTATCTTCTTACTGATTTTGTCTACTAGTTCTATTAATTACCAAGAGAAGAGTTGAAATCACTTGTAATTATGGGTTTCTTTATTTCTCCTTTCAATTCTGTCAGTTCTTTTGTTAAATATATACACATAGGAGAATTATGTGTTCTTGGATGTGATGGTTAACTTTGTGTGTCAACTTGGGTAGGCTCTGGTACCTGGTTGTTTAGCCAAACGCTAATGTAGATGTTGCTATGAAAGTATTTTTAGATGTGATTAATATTTACAATCACTTGCTTTGAATAAAGGAGATTCCCTTTGGTAATGTGAGGGGGTCTCATCCAATCAGATGAAGATCTTAAAGGGCAAAATTGAATTTTTCTGGAAAACAAGGAATTGTGATTCAAGACAGATAACATAGAAATCCTGCCCAACTTTCCAGCCCGCCAGCTTGCCAACTCCCACAACTGCATATGCTAACTCCTTAAATTCTCTCTCTATATGTGTGTGTATTGTGTGTGTTTCTCTGAAGAACCCTGACTGACACATTGGTAGACTGATCTTTCCTCATCATGTAACGTCCTTATTTACCTGTGATAATGTTCTTAATTGGGTCACATTTTTAAACCAACTCTAAGAATGTCAGGCATTAAATGGTGTTTTGGACCATTTACATTTAATGTAACTGTTGCTATGTTTAGATTTAGGTCTTCATTTTATTGGTTTGTCTATTTATAAAACAAAATACTCTAATATTGTTTGCTTCATCATCTATTTAAATATATTTTTTTAATTTTGTTTTAAAAAACTATAATACATGCCCGGCTGGTGTGGCTTATGGTTGAACATCAATCAATGCACCAAAAAGTCACCAGTTCGAATCCTGGTCAGGGCACATGCCTGGGGTTTCAGGATCAATCCCCAGTAGGAGCCAATGAAGGAGGCAGCCAATTGATGTTTCTATCTCATTGATGTTTCTATCTTTCTCTCCCTTTCCTCTCCTCTCTCTGAAATAAATAAAAATAACATTTGAAAATAATAATATATAAATAACTACAATACAGATCATTCAATAAAAATTCAATTAAAAATTATATGCAAATAAACAGATTTCAGAATGTTCCTCTAGAAGAAGAAATCTTTACCTGAATTTGCAATTATCACAGCATTTTTCAGTTCCCATAATACCCAACGAGGCCTTTCGTAGTTGTTTGTCTTCAAAATGAGACAAGATGAGTCTACCCAAGAGAAGATTTAAAATTAAATAAAAGAACAAAAACATATATGTTAAATTCATTGCTGAAAATAATAAAGTGAAATCATCATTAATTGGTTCACCTGGGACCTCATTATTTGGCTTCAGTTTACTGATGCAAAAAGAAAATTGTCTTAAAAATTCAGCACATATTCAACACCATCAAAATATTCTTTCTAAATACTTGCAATAATTTTACAAATTTTTTTCTTAAAAGAGCACCACCCATAAATCTATGTAATTAACTGATATAAAATAAATAATACATACTGTCGCCTACATCTGCTGGAATGGAGATATTTTTCCATCTTTGCCATCATCTTTAATTTGTATAATCGAAACTTTTCATTATGTATCTCATTAAGGCGATGCCTGTCAATTAAAAATATCACAGGAATATGTAAAATTGCAATAATGATTTTGTTACTTTTTAGTTATTTAGTTATTTTATCAATCCACACACCTATCAAGACAAAGACCATTTCTATAATTCCAGAAAGTTATGTGCCCTCTGCCAGTCAATGCCCCTCACAAGAAATGAGCATTTTTCTGATTTTATGAAAATGAGTTTTTGAAAGAATTTTACCTGTGTCCAAGCATCAATTTATAGCTACCTTTGAAAAATTTTTTATAAACCCTAAAGTTTTTCAATTTGATGTATATGCTATATTACAGGACTGGTGTATTAAGCTTGTGCACAGAGGTGGTTGTGCCTCAGCCAAGCCTGCACCCTCTCCAATCGGGGCCCCCTTGAGGGATGTTCTACTGCCCATTTAGGGCTGATCCCAGTAAGATTGAGTCTAAAGGGCAGTTGGACATCCTTCTCACAATCCAGGAATGCTGGCTCCCAACTGCTCACCTGCCTGCCTTCCTGATTGCCCCTAACTGCTTCTGCCTGCCAACCTAATTACCACCTAACCACTTCCCTGCCAGCCTGATTTATTCCTAACTGCTCCCCTGCCAGCCTTGCCCCTAACTGCCCTCCCTTGCAGGCCTGGTCTCCCTAACTGCTCTCCCCTGCAGGCCTGGATCCCCTCCAACTGTCTTTCCCTGCAGGCCCAGTAGCCCCTTACTTCCCTCCTCTGCTGGCCTGGTCACCCCTAACTGCCTCCGCTGCAGACTTGATCACCCCCAACTGCCCTCCATTGCAGGCCTGGTCCCCCCCCCCAACTGCCCTCCCCTGCTGGCCTGATTGCCCACAACTACCCTCCCTTGCAGGTTTGGTCCCTCCCAAATGTCCTCCCCTGCTGGCCATCTTGTGTGTTGGAATGACAGTCAATTTGCATATTACTCTTTCATGAGATAGGATGCTTTTCGGTAATCCTTCTATTATATATGAATTTTCATCTTTTCCCAGTTAAAGGTTATTTTTTCACTTATTTTACAGGAGAAATTAAAGCAGTTATGTAAGAAATACTAAAACAGGCTCATGATGCAAACATGAAAGTAGTTCCCTTTTAGCTCAATCAGAGGATTTCTCTTTGTATTACAGGGCATTATTATGAGACTCCAGTAAAGTATTGGAGTTAAGTTCCTTCCTCAAACAACTAAAACTGATGTGTTTTCTATGATATTACATTTATTTTACATGGTTAATATCTCCAAAGACATGTTTGTTTTTTAAGTTAATGTGGTTATAACTCATCCTGTTTCTTCCAGTCTTCTGTGAAGAAATTCTATTAAAAGCAGATATCAGATGATGACAATCTCCTAAATATATTGCACATCTTTTCAACAATTTTTTCCAAAATAGAGGTTTGAGTTGAATATGTTTTGGATATTTCAAAAGAAAACAATGATTTATCTATAAGATCTAGGTTATAATACTGATCGTCATCTAAACAGACTTCACTCACTCATATTTCGACCATCCAAACTTCTGACTGATAATAATACCTCTGAACAACTCTCAAGGATGACACCAGCAGAGAATCCAGTTAACTGATTTCTGAAAAGTCTGAACACACAAATTATGTCTTATTCAAAAAAATTCTTATCATTCGACACCACTAACCACCCTTCCATATATAGCCATACAGATACTGCAGGGTCAGTTCCAGGCCTCCTCAATATACCAAGTTATCACAATAAAGCATATCATAATATTTTTGCTGGGGGAGGGTCGTGCTTTCAGTTTTGTAAAAGAAGCAACCTCTGTGAACTGAAGCACAACGAAGCAAAGTGCAATAAAACAAGGTATGCCTGTAATTAACTAAATAGTAATTGTTCTATTTAAGAGGATAGTTTTATTGATTCTATGTTAAGCAACAAAAGCTCCTGACTACTCTTACTAGTAAAAGGAAGAGGTTAACATTTATAGCAAACATTTTTATACCTAATTAATCCTTAATTCTTCTTTCAGATCTCAATTTACCCTATCACTTCCTGAAGGAGGGCTTTCCTGGCCTTTTCAACTTGTCAACACACACCCCATTATATACTCACTACTCAATGCAACTTTCCTTCATAGCACTTAACATAATTGAAATTTTACACATATTTGCATAATCCTTTAAAAATTCCCCTCTGATTATTGAAATTTTCAAACAGAAATAGAGAATAGTAAAATGAACCCTATGTATCTACAGCTATATGATTTTGTGATTAGGGCCTGCCATTCCCATTACACTGTAAGCTCTATGAAAACAGGCACAATATCTGCTGTTATTTATCACTGTATCCCCATCAGAAAGTTTAATGCTTGGAGCGTAGTGGGCACTAAAAGAGGGCACTGTTAAATGATGAATAACTTAAAACTGTATTGGATAGGCATTCTCATAATTTTAATAAAATGGGATAATATGTCCATTCAAGAGCTCAATTTATTCAGCTACATGGAAGTGCATTTTGAAAATTCTTCATCTTGGCAGGCCCATCAGTTACCCCATTGAAGTTTTTTTCCTAAAATTTTCTCCTCCATGGATGAGCGAATCAGTTGCTAAACCCTGCCCTGAAAAATTTTGCAAGGTGAAGTTTTCCTTTCCAATATAAATTTCATAGAACTTAAGTACCAACAAAATAGCTGTTCAGTATTTCCAGAGAATGGTTTTTCTGTATTTAAACACTAAACACTTAAAATCCTTTTCATGACAGTTAATCAGTAAAGAACATGATTATCACACACTCACTGTCAAGGGCAACTGGCATGCTCTCACAGAACTGACAAAGGAAACAAACAGTAAAGATACCCAAAGAAGGATGAGCAGAAGTCATTTGGAATTAGCGCCAGGGGATGAAAAAACCTGTAACAAAATTAATGGTTTCTGAAGTAACTGTGGCTGAAGACAAATTAAAACTTGAGAGCACCCGAGGAAAAATAAACAGCTCATCGGTGCACAATATTAGAAAATTATTACATGGGCTCTGGGTTACATTCCCTAAAGAGTCCTGATTTTAGTTAACTCTTCACACTATGTAAGGTCTGGCTAAAATAGGTCATCTTGGCAGCACTTACCACAAATGTTCTTAGATGCCCTCTGTTTCTTTTTAAATGCACTTAACTACATTACTTGAAATTTTTGGTGCTGCCTCAAATGCTTTCAAAGCTTATATGGAAAGAAGGAAAAGAAATCTGCAAGTGTGGAAGCAATACATGTTTTTACCTATTTAAGCAAATGTCTGCTGGAGTCCAGAGTAGGTGACAAGAACTTGGAAGTCCATCCCGGCCAGCTCTACCTATCTCCTGGTAATAAGATTCCATTTCCTTAGGCGCACCATAATGGATGACTTTGCGAACGTCTGCTTTATTAATGCCCATTCCAAAAGCTATGGTAGCTACGACACACTGAGAATAAATAACAATATAGTTTGACAAACATTTAGCAGAACTAAAATCTTACATTTTTACCTTTTAATAAGAATAATTAGTTCATTAGCTAAAGTCCTTGGCGAAAAACTGAACTTAATATGATTTTAACTAATCACAGATTAAAAGATCACCCACCCAATTTACAGATTAAGGATTAGTGAGAATAAAATAGAACTTCTGTGGGGGAGGAGATAAATATCATGTAAATATCATGTAAGGGGTAAATGTCATGTAAGGAAAAATATTCTGCAAGTGAAATACATCTAGAAAATTCTTACTTCAGAAAATTTCCATTTGTAATGCTAACAGCAGGACACCAATGAAAAACACATATGGTGTCAAAATAAGCCAAAGGAAAATCATTTGGACAAAAATAAAAAGAATCCCAAGTCTAATTTACAGAAAAGATTCCTTTATTAACTTTTGGTCGAGAATATGTTTGTATATTTTCAGAAAACAACTCCAAGACCATATGAATTCTTGCAAGAGAGGAACTGACAGGTCTGTTCCAGTCACGAGGATGGTCCAGAGATGGGGGACACTGACAACACCTTGCCATGCTAGCAGTCGGCAGCAGTGCATGGCTGCAGGCAGCCCAGGACCAAACCAGAGAGTGTGGGACCTTTATTGCCACCATTTTTCCACCATCCAGATAACATTGCTGACATGTACACATAAGGAACTATTTGATACTGAAACTGGGACTCAGGACTGTTGAACGTTGAAACTGAGACTCAAACATTTTTTTGTTCTAATATGTTTATCTCTAGTATGCAGATGCAAGATTTTTTTAAAGAAAAGAAATGGGGAAAACAATGGATACAGAGGCAAAAAAGCATTGAACAGACTGTCAGACTACAGTGGGAAGGCAGGGAAGAGAGGGGGGCAGGGCTGTAAGAGATCGATGGGAGGACCTGTGTGCAGGCATATAAGCATAACCAATGGATACAAGACACTGGGGCGGGTAGGTAAGGGCATGTGCTGGGGAGTAGGGGAGGCCAGGGGGGAGTTAATGGGGGGGGGGGGGGGGAAGGAAACATATGTACTACTATTTATAATACTTTAAACAATTAAAAATATTTAAAAAATAAATAAAAATTATTAAAAGTGGTTTTTCTCTTTAACAATAAGTACAAATCACAAAATAGGATCTTAAAATAATTATTATATTAAATGAGACTTTTTCGCTATTGAAAAGTTTCAAAAGTCCTCACCTGATTGCATAGTCTGTAATATTTTCTAACACTGTTCTAAGATGAAAGGAAGCAACTCATTAAAAATGGTAAAATAAAGCATGAATTTATCTCTGCATCTTTAAAAGGATAAAACTGGTAGAACAGCTGATATACTTTAGTATGAAGATTTACATAATTTGAGAAATTTAAAGGAAGAATTAATGACAAGAACACAAAAAACTAAATAAAGATTTTTTTAAAGTATTAATACAGGAAGTAACTATAATATACTACAGGGCTTAGCAATAAAAACAATTTATAGAGAAATAATTATGTATATATATTTGAATATATATTGACTAATCAAAAATTTTATGCTAATATTGGTAGGAAATGAGGTTAGAAATATATATAAGGAATAAGGGACTGATGCTTTTCATTGTAGAACTGTAGAGCTATTTAGTTCTTTTTATTAAATATATTTTATTGATTTTTTACAGAGAGAAAGGGAGAGGGATAGAGTTAGAAACATCGATCAGCTGCCTCCTGTACCCCCCACTGGAGATGTGCCTGCAACCAAGGTACGTGCCCTTGACCAGAATCGAACCTGGGACTTTTCAGTCTGCAGGCCGATGCTCTATCCACTGAGCCAAACCGGTTTTGGCTATTTAGTTCTTAATGTTCATGCCTAACTGATAAAAATTAAAATGCCTTTAAAAATGTGTTAATATGGACCAACATTAGCATATAAAAAGAAATAAATAAAAACAAAATGCTGAACAATAAAGGTGAGATAAAAATATAGGTATGAAAATATGTTAAGAAAAAGCTTTGAATGATTAAGACTAGGCAATTTTGCTAAATTTAAGAGTAAATAAGCAACATCATTCTCATTCTATTTTTTAAATGTTATGTCTTATTCAATTTTTTCAGCGTTGAGATATAATTGACATATAACATTGTATAAGTTTAAGATATATAATGTGCTAGTTTGATACCTATTGTTAAATGATTATAATAAGGTTACTTAACACATTCATCATCTCACATAGTTCATTTGTGTGTGTGTGTGTGTGTGTGTGTGTGTGTGTGTGTGTGGAGAACTTTTAAGATTTAATTTTCATCATATGATACTAATCTTAGATAAAACCAACCTATTCTCTCAGATATAAAGATATTTTATCAAATAATTAATTCACAACCTCATTTCAGAAAGATAAGAAATTCAAGCCATCTTGAAAGCACAAATAAAATACAAAAGGACATAAAGCTAAAAGATAGAATTAAAAGTCAAAATGACCATAGACTAAAAATGCAAATCCATACCCAAAGGTGGTTAGATTTGGTTATGAATAATCAGAAAGAAAAAAAGTTTTTCTAAAATTCTAAAATAAAAAATACTAAGATTCTAAGCATCACTCAGAGGCAGGGAAATAAGCCGGGAAGATGAGCTCTACTCTTAGGCTCATACTAAAGTATAAAGTGTGTGAATATTGAGAATTCTTTATATGTACGCATTCAATAGACACTCAATAAAAACGCAATGGCAAATATTCAATACCAAAAGCACCAAACTATTTTATATAGATGAGGAAATATATTTTCATCCTCTTAAGAAGGTGTGTGAGAACTCTCATTTCACATGTGAAACTTTAGAATTCTTTATAATGGCAAAGAAGGAGTACAGTGGCCAGTTGTCAGACACAAGAGAAACTCTAATGTCAGCCTCCGGTGACACAAGCAATATTAATCTGTTAATTTTCATAATGTAGAAAAAAACTTGTGACATCCTGCCATAAAAAGGGAAAATATAATAGCACATACAAACATATACCCTTCTGGTATTAGGTCTAATTAGTGATTGCTGTGAGACTTTTAAAGCCATATTTAAAAGCAATGTTCCAATGAAGCTGTATATTGGCAAGAAGCTCAGATGCACCCAACAAGTCTCCCATCACAACAAATTATATGTAGATAAAGTTTTTACTCTCTCATGTCTCCTAGGAGATGTTTTTACCTAAATGAAGAATGAGTAATACACCATAGTAGATGAAAACATCGGTCAGTTAATGGCTCAAACACTGATTGTAAAGATTCAGTAAGCAGCAGCTAATACATTTTTTAGAATATATTTTTAATTATTTCCGTGAGGAAGAGAGAAGGTGAGAGAGGAAACACCAATGATAAGAGAGAATCACTGATCGGCTGCCTCCTGCAGGCCCCCCACTGGGGACCGAGCCTACAATCGGGGCATGTACCTTGACTAGAATCCAACCGGGACCCTTCAGTACACAGGCCAATGTTCTATTCACTGAGCCAAACCAGCCAGGGCCAGTTAATACATTTTACCTGACAATTTTCAAGCTCCTGAAATAATAAAATAAAAGTATAAGCATTTAAGAATGCTTAGAGATTTAGAGATTTTCTGATGGTCTTAGGCTCTACAGTCGCGACCCACAGGTTGAGAACCTCTAGCAGGGTCGCCTAAGACCATCGGAAAACATAAATGTTGACATTACGATTCATAACAGTAGCAAAATTATGGTTATTAAGTAGCAACGAAAATAATTTTATGGTTGGGGGGTCACCACAACATGAGGGTGGCAGCATTAGAAAGGTTCAGAACCAATGCTCTAAGCCATTCCTACTCCACACTCTCTTTCTCTCCAACCATTCCGAACTGTTTACAATTTCCTGCCCTCTTATTTTTACAGGGATTTGCACACTCTAGCCCTCCTTCCTGGAATGCTATAACCAATTCCTTTTCCCTCTTCACCTACTGGCCTTGCACACTTGACAAACTTCTATTCATTTGTTCAAACTCTACTCAAATTGCTTCTTCCTGGATGGACCATCCCATTACTTAACCTACCTAAACAGCTAGTGTTCCCTCCTCTGAGCACTATCTACAGGCTGCTAGCCATACTAGTCTGCAATAGTTTGTTCACATAGCTACCTCCCACTTTAAACTCTCATTCCCTTTATTAGAGCTGTTTTACGCTCAATGCAAAGAAGGCATTCAAGAAAGACTTGGTAAATAGAGGAATATACACTATGGAGGATAGAGAGAAATGATGATCAATCTTCACCTGAATTTCATCTCTTATGAACTTATGATGAACCTCTTTCCTTGAACTAGTATTCATGCCTGCATGGTATGTTCCACAGGCTAATTTCAGTTTCCTAAGTTCAACTGTAACTTGTTCTGCCATTTTCCTGGAAGGACAATAGATGATAGTTGGCCCTTCAAATTCCCAGGCAAAACTAAAAAAAAAGAACATAATAACAAATATATATATATATATGTATGATTCAGACCAGTTTAAATTTTATCTTATTTAATTTTCCCTTTTTAACTTTTTTATTTCATTTTAATTAAATTTTAAATTTTAATATAATTTTCCTTTTAGTAAAAGACTTAAAGAAGAAAACATAAAGGAAACAATAATATATTTAACTACATAAAAATCTAAAACATTATGGTGGGTCTAATATGGAAATGAATTAGGTTGAACCCTAAACACCTTTGACTCAGTTTTTGTCCAAATTAAAACCAGAGACAAGTTTATTTATTTAAGCAGAAGCCTTGATAAAAACTTAGAAACTATTGGAAATGCAATTTCTATACTTTTGGAAATACAGAGCACTAGTTTAACAATTAGTCTTCATTTATACACGGTAAGTAAATATTTATATAGGAGAGTAAATAAAATTATAATACATTATTCTTATTCTGTTATGATCAGAAAATTGAATTTCTATATTTACAGAAAAAGAAAAAAGATTTCTTGTAGTATTAAGAGATCATTTTTATAGTTCAAAGAAGCATTTACTAGTAATCTTGAAACTATGATTTTATTAGAAAGTCTGTTTTAAAACCTGTGTTTATTTACTAAAAGTATAAATAATGATTTCCATAGACCTTATTTAATTCCTTAATATATTCATTTCCATAAGTACATTCACTTCCATAAATACATTCATTTATGATGACTTAACGAATATAAAAAGAATGTTCTATTTTAGATTTAGGAAATGTTATTTAATTTCTAATACATATATCCTTTGACACATTTCAAGTTTGGTAACTTATTTTACAAATTTATTTATACCTTGCCTAAAAGATACATATATACAAATATTAATAGCAAAAGTATAATAATGAAAAATAATCTAAATGTTCATTTTTATAACATTCAACTATGAAATACTATGCAAACATTAAAAAATTAAATGTAGCCCGACCTGTGTGGCTCAGTGGTTGAGCTATCAACCTATGAACCAGGAGGTTATGGTTCCATTCCCAGTCAGGTCACATGCCCGGGGTTGCAGGCTCAATCCCCAGTGGGGGGCATGCAGGAGGCAGCCAGTCAATGGTTCTCTCACATCATTGATGTTTCTCTCTCTCTCCCTCTCCCTTCCTCTCTGAAATCAATAAAAATATTTTTAAAACATTTAAATGTATATAAAACCTTTAAGAAGGACTATGGCAAAATAAAAACATAAATAGAGGAGGGAAAATTAGTAATTACAGAGTATTACTGAATAATCTATTCAAAGAAATTTTTAATAGTGACCAAATGGGGCTTCCATATCAAAAGCTCATAATAGATAACTTCATGGAGTAAGACAAAATACAAATTATTACTTCTACAAATTATTTTTAATGTGCAAAAATCTCACTTAAACATTTTTAAAAAATTGTTTATCAAAATGTGGATATTGTAATATCCTATATATTAAGACCCTAATTTAAGAAAACACAACTTAGGAAAAAATAGCAAAGATACTTAAAGGAACAAAAACAGTAAAAAAAAAAATGGATCTACTATGAAACTACCGCATAATTTTAACAACACTGAAAACTAGAAATGCTTATCTGCACAGTACATAGAAAAGTTTATAAAGCTGAATGACAAAATATCAATGGTGATTACAAGAATGAGATTAAAAGACTGAAGTACTTTTGAATTTATATGTATCTATATTCTTCAAATTAATACTATATGTCACTTTTTATATTTTTAGTAAGTAGAATACATAAAAATTTGAACTTATACAGCAGAAAAAATAAAAGAGTAAAAATTTCTAATACAAAAGGATTCATTACTTTGCCAAGTATTTAATAAAGGCTATTATTCCCTTATAATTTCCTAAGAGGGAAAATCTATCTTCCATTAAAGAAGAGAGGTGAGAGAGCTTAGCCATCTAATTTAAATGTATCATGAATAAAAAAAAAATGTGAATACTGATTTTTTAAATGGCAGAATTAAATGAAGGAAAGAAAATTGGAAATAAAAAGCAATACTTTGAAGTTTTAATACCCTTCATCTTACTGCTCCTTAGGAGGAAAGGTTCTATTTGCCTAAGACCTATAGAAATCATTCTGACTCCCAAAGGTTCCCTGCTACAATTACCCTTCTTGGAGGACTGAAAATAAAGTACAAAATCCTACTTAGTTTACTTTCAGAAAAACCACTGTCACATTAAATGTCAAACTCTTGAATGGGCTTGAATGTTAGGCTAAGGAGTCTAGTCTTTAGTCCACAGGCAAGAGGGAGCCACCAGAAAAGAACACCAAGATTTGCGGATATACTTTCAGATGACAAATATGAATATTTTGCAGAGAATGCAACAAGGAACACTGAGGAGGAGGAAGGTCACTCACATAAAGTGCCTAGGACAGTATTTGGCACATGATATAGTCACAAAAGTGTTTATTAAAAGGTAACTTTAGAAAATTTCCTAAAACTCAAGTTTGTCATATAATTAGTGAAAGAGATTAAATTCAGATATGAGACTCATTTGTTTCTGTGTTTACATGACAATTATTAAGAGTGTATGTCCAACTGTGGCTCAGTTGGTTGAGCATGGTCCCATGCACCAATAGATCGAGGGTTCAATTCCTGGTCAGGGCACATGGCTGGATAGCAGGCTCAATCCCCAACAGGAGGCAGCCAATTGATGTTTCTCTCTCTCTTCCCTCGCCTTCCTTCCTCTCTCTCTAAAATCAATAAAAACATATAAAAAATCATTTTAAAAAGTGTATGCCCTGTTCAAGCAACAGCCTGAAGTATAAAAATATTAGAAGAATTCACTTCTTACTTCAAAAATTAACTCCATCTCTGTCACTATCTCGATCTTATAATGCCACATTTCACTTGAACCAAAGCTAAGCAGAATTTGAAGTAGGTTAAATACACATTAGAAAGAAATAGTAGAAAAATAAAATAATTTTTTCAAAAACACAGTTACCAAAATTTTTCAACCATAAAATCCTCACCTTGTTTTTTGGACAAGAAATTGCTTCAGATCGTGAAAGATGTTTCCAGTTTTTCGCCCAACTTCTAAAAACAAGTTTGGTCTATCAAAACCAGTACAAGTAATCTGAGGATTCTTCAGGTTTAAGCAACGGACAATGTCTTCCCGGATAGAGGAACTTGCAGTAGCAGTGAGAGCAACTATTGGAACCTGAAGAAATTCATCAATTTTTCAAAAAGGGAAGAGCTCATTAATTCCTAAAAATTGTACTCCCTTTTTACAAAGACATTGAAACAATATCAAAAGAAATACTGTTTAAGATGCAACTTTCAAATTAACTTTTTTTGAGAAAAGAAACTTTCACCTTATGTGTTTCTCAGCCTCTAAAATAGATTCACTTTTTAAAAAATCATGAATCATTTAAATAACATACTAAATCCATTAGATTTCAAAATGTAGTCCACAATGCCTTATTAAATTAAGGCTTCTTACTAGCTATCTACTTCTTTTTTTTTTTTTTTTAACTAGAAGCCTGATGCATGAAGATTTGTGTAGGAATGGACCTTCGTTTCCCTGACTGCCAGCACCGCCTTGGCTCTGGCCGGATCCACCTTTCTGCTCTGGTCCAGAACCACTTTTCCGCCTTCCGACCCTGCCCAAAGGTCGGGAGCAGCTGGGTGGTACGTCTTGCCCCTCCCCAGGCCAATAGGTGGCTATGCATGCAAATTAATCTTATATATTCCTTGGGTTAATTTGCATACTCACTCCTGATTGGCTGGTGAGCATCGCAAAAGTATGGTCAATTAGCATATTATTCTTTTACTAGAGGCTCAGTGCACGAAATTTGTGCACAGAGGACAAGATGTCCCTCAGCTCAGCCTAGACCCTCTCCAATCTGGGACCCCTCGAGGGATGTCTGACTGCCCGTTTAGGCCCGATCCCGGTAGGATTGGGCCTAAACGGGCAGTCAGACATCCTTCTCATAATCCAGGACTGCTGGCTCCAACTGCTCACCTGCCTGCCTCCCTGATTGCTTGCCAGCCTGATCACCCCCTAACCACTATCCTGCCAGGCTAATTGATGTCTAACTGCTGTCCTGCCAGCCTGTTTGCCCCAACTTCCCTCCTCTGCTGGCCTGGTCACCTCTAACTGCCCTCCCCTGCAGGCTTGATCACTCCCAACTTCCCTCCCTTGCAGGCCTAGTCTCTCCCAACTGCCCTCCCCTGCTGGCCTGATCGCCCACAACTGCTCTCCCTTGCAGGCCTGGAATCTCCCAACAGCCCTCTCTGCTGGCCATCTTGTGGTAGCCATCTTGTGTCCACATGGGGGAAGGATCTTTGACCACTTTGGGGCAGCCCTTTTGTGTGTTGGAGTGATAGTCAATCTGCGTATTACTCTTTTATTAGATAGAGCCTGGTGCATGGGAGGGGGCCAGCTGGTTTGCCCTGAAAGGTGTTCTAGATCAGGGTAGGGGTTCCCTTGGAATGAGGAGCCTGTGGTGGTTTGCATCCCGGCCAAGCCTAACAGTTTAGAAATGAATAGGCCAATTTATAAAGATGTTAGTTTCTGTAATCAAACATATATAAAATAAAAATATTGATATCAAATATAAAACTAAGAATAAGAGAAGTTTAAATATTAGGCATTCTTGGGACATGCACATCCTCACCAACACAGTAACAAAGCATTTTCATCAACTGAAGTGCTTTACTGAAACAATTTATAAATGCACTAATAAAATAAATACCTACTGTTTAACTGCATATACAGATAAAGAAGTTTTCAGAATAAAAACTATAAGAAAAGAGGGTTTAGTTTGGTTCTAAGTAATATATGAGTGGATGGGCAAGGCATGTCTGAAAAGAAGCATGAAATATGACACCTCTTGAAGAAGTTAACAGAAAAATCAGGCAAAACAGCAGCACATTAGTGAAAAACTGGCTTAGAATCAGTTGGCTGAGTTAAGATCCTGCCTTTGCCACTAACTAGATGTGAGATTTTTGAGTTGTCTGTTTTGCTCTCGAAACTTTGGTTTCCTCACCTATAAAATGGCTACAAATCATAGCAACAATCTCATGAAGTTATCGTGAAGCCCAAATGAAATAAAACATATTATGTGTGCTGCACCAGCACGACCAAGGGTGGACCTGTGGGGCGGGGAAGGATGGAGAAAAGACAGACAAGAGAATGAAAGCTGGGTCTCAGTGGGACACTGTCCTCTCTGATGGAGAGCTAGCGACAGCGCCACAGACTATAAGCCTTGTCTTTATTTTATAGCCAGATGCCACGAGACAAAGTAAGGGCGTGGCCAAGATGTTTACAATATTCTCCTGAGTTTCCATTCTACTCAGTTACATGCACCTGGTCAAGCTTTGTTTCCTTGCAGCCACATCACTCAGGCACGTGGGGCCACGTGTTGGGACCATCGGTTCACGCTGACAACTACAGCTGTTGGCTGTAACTGTGCTGGGAGGCTCTGCCCTCCAGCCTGGGACTTGCACGTGGCCATGAGAGGACTGTGTCCTCTCATTAGTCTAAGGCTTGAACCTGTCCAAACACTGTAGCCGCTCTCCACAATTATGCCCTGAACATAATGAATGGTACACAGTAAGCACTCAAAAAATTTCAGCTATTACTGTTATTGCAACAAGTGAAAAGAATCCTTACAAGAACTTCAGAGCCCTGGGCACTACTCCCAGATTTGCCACTGACTTTGGCAAGGGCTAACTTCTCCTGGACTCAGTTTTTTAATCAAAATAGGATACAGAGAGCGCTAGTTATATGATGTTAGAGTCTCTTCTAACAAAAATGCCCACTTTGCCACTAGAAAATCCCTATTCAAGTGACCTGCTATCAATGAAAAAAAAATCACAATAAATTCAGTTTTCTGTTTCTAAGATTCTAAAGGGTCACAATTAAGAATGTTGCTTCCACAAAAAGAAAACAGTATAAAGTAATGGAATATATTAAAGAAAAAACAGTTATTTACTTTCACTTCAGAAATGAATAGAATCTTTCCTCTTAGAAGCTTGTTGTGCTTTATGACATTTAAAATTTATAAACGAGAATGAAGATTAAAAATAATATATAGGTTGGTTATGATAAATGTGACCATTCATCCTGGTTTGCTGGGACACTCCCAGTTTATGCTGTTATCACGACATAATTAATCATAGCTTGCACCCTATAATTGTCAATAGCAAACTGGGTAGGATGATAATTATACTGTCACATATATGAAGTTCTTAACTCATAAAATCTTATTCTGTAAGCTAGCAAGAATGTTTCCTTGGTAATAAGTGTCAAGTTTTGTTAAAACAAGTAATAAAATAGGAATTAATCTTGTGACTATAAATTTAGGAAGGACTTAGTCATATGCTTCAATGGTATACAACTATAGATTCAGAGAATATAACTATTACATCTGCTTCTCAATTTGGGTCATGTTGCTAATTCTAACTCCGTAACACTAAGGCAGGACAATAAGAAGCTAGGAAAATTCCTAGGCAAAAGGAATGGGGAAACTGAGACAAAATAATTTAACAAAACTAAACAATTTGAACAACTTACAGACAGTAAAATTTTATCTTCCTTGACCAAGGACACTTGAGAATAAATAGATTCTACCTCTCCTCCCTAACCAGAGAATAAATATCTTAAATTACTCTGGTTGGAGAGATAAAAGACAGAGAGCCAATTGTACCAGCCAAACCCAAGGACAGATGAAGTCTGGAGAACAAATAACAAAAACCTGATTCAAGCCAGACAGACCCAAGATAAAAGTATAACAGTAAAGCCAACTGAAAAGTAATCCCAAACTCCCCTATATGCTCATTCTGATATATCAGCATATTAAACACGCACTCAAAAAGCTGATGAATATTCTTCTGAAACTCTCCCTTCCTAAGTTTCTCAACCACAGAAGAGAGATAAAAAGCCTCAAGACTACGGATGCCAGTGTGGATTCTCTCTGGAGTACACCTAGGACCTTTCTCAGACATGAACTTTTCATTTTTGTTCTCCTAAAATCTAAGGGCCCCCACAAGACTTACAATCAGGAAGGCAGCGGGGAGCTCCTGGGCTTCCGCCTGAACCTGTCTCCAAGGCCCTCTCTTCTCTGATTTGCCAGGAGCTCAAAGTGGCTCCGCAGTGGCTCACTTCTTTCACTCTGACCTTCCCACTGAGCCAACAGCAGCCTCGCCTTGGCTCACTTCTTTCCTATAACGTTTCTAAGAGGCCATAGCAAAGCACTACTCTCCTGTTATTTCTTCTACCTTAAGCTCTTCCTTAGTTTCACTAACCCCAGCTTTAATAAATCACCCGGACTCGTGGTGTGAAATCTCTCCTGTACACACTTGGGCTGGTCTGAGGCAGACCACCTCTGGGGGGGTCCCCGTCTGTTAACATTCTCCTGCTTCATTCATTCCAATTAGTTACTGAGTGTGCATTATACACTGATCTTTGTGAAAGGACCGGGGAGAAAGTAATGGAAAGAACCACCATGTCTGCCTGATCTCACAAGTTCTCTTACTTGGATTTGATGGGATTTTAGGACTGACGTAGAGCTTTCTGCCTGGCTGCTCTTTCTTGAGACTCGCTTTGTCCGACTCTCTCCAAATTGGAATCTTTATACCAAACTGGTTAGTGATTTCTTTGCTATTTTTTGAATTTATTGAAATAATAGGGTGTGAAGCATTGCAGGTTTACACCAGTTGTCCCAGGGTAATTACAGTGGGAAGGAGGAAAAAAAGACACTGAGAACAGTGAGGAAAATGGGAGTCCCACAACCACCAGGTGGCATTTCTCACCACTTAGCTAATAAAAAGGATTCAGGAAAACACTGGGGGAAAAAGATTTCGTAGCCATTGCTTGACAAACACGCTGTGCTATGTACTGAATCATCCTAAGAAATGAAAATTTTCCAATGGAGTCCAAAGTCAGACATAATAAAAGACTTAAATTCAACACTAAAATTTGTTTAAGAGCTACATAGAATATTTAAAACTCCTCTAACACAATCCTTCTAGATTCAAAGGCCTACGAAAGGACTACAGAAAGCAATCTTCTTAGTTTCCAAACGCTTATTTTTTAAAACCATTCTAAACTACTGGAAAACAGAGCTAAGGTACACTGGCTTACTGACATTCACCATACAAATATCTTCTTTTTTTATGCCTGTACCATTAACACTATTGTCTTTGTGTATCATTCATACTGTCCCACATAACATTGTTTGGTGCCATTGCTCCTATTTTCATAGGTATGAATCTAATCTCCTTTATTGGATTATGAGCTATTTTAGGGCAGAAACTAATTTTTATATTTCTTTCAAATTGTTTGCTTTAGAAACTAGCAGTGTCCCACTAGTGTAGCTACTGCCCAAATCTACTACTCACTATCTGTGGGAGAAAGTTACTTATCTAATTATCAGCTTCCACATCTGATTCACTTACTCATTTACCCAATTATTTATGGAGCACCCAAAATATGCCATATACTTACTGTTCTAGATTTCATACACCATCCCATCAAAAACTTCTCCCCACAAAGAATATTCTAGTGGAGACCCACAGACGATAAACAAAATAAAATAAACAGTGAGAGTGCTATTAAAAACAACAAAGGAATATGAGAAATATTGAATGTTGTATGAGGGGTTAATTTGAGATTCTTCCTATGGTGGCCTAGGATGCCTAAATAAGTAATATTTCAGCAAAGACCTGAGAGAAGTTAAGAAATCACACCACGTGGATTACCTGGGTGAAATATTCAGGGACAGGGAAGAGCAGGAACAAAGCCCTAACATAGGAGCATGCTTGGCATGACTGCAGAAAATCAAGAAGAGGGTAGCTGGAACCTAGCAGATGAGGACACAAATACCGGAAGATGTTGTGCAGTATAATTTCTAGTGAGATTCAGCTTACCAATGGGAATGCTGCCTTTAGAGAGCCCAACTTCCTGAATGAGTTTCTAAAATCATGACCCCACTCAGAAATACAGTGAGCCTCATCCACAGCAATCATAGTTATACCTATTAAAAGAAGAAAAAGAAATAAATGGGGGAAATAAAAGTTCAAAAAGAAGAAATAACTTCATCTAAGTCAATATGTTCTTCACTCAGAATATGTACTACAGAAAGAATAAATAACAAAATCAAACTATTTGGTTTAAACAAAAACACAAGCATAAATAGTATCAGCTAACACCAAAAATCATTACTGAGAAGAACGGGAATACACACTAATAGATTAAAAGTGTACGGAGAAAACACGTATATATCATTAATCCTCAGAAAAATGAAATACTATTATTACCTGTCCTCAAGACTATCACTCATGAACCATCCGTAATGGTAACGCCCTGAAAAAAAGAGCTGTTCCATTTTTCTTTGACAATACTTTTAACTTTATCTCTTTGATGAACCATCAGGAGATAGATCAACACATTTCTAGTAAGATTTGGTGCACGACTATCCATGATTGGTCACATTTAATGCTGAGAGTTCCTCTAAAATGCCAGTATTGAAACACAGTAGATAATAGTACCTAACATTTATTACTTACTCTAAAGATTAAATTAGATCACTCTCACATAAAATGCTAAAACAGGGCCTGACATAAAAGAGATCTCAATTTAAAAAAAAATCACCACTATTATTTATGGTTATTAAATGTTCACTCTGATCCAAACATTTTTCTGGGAATACAAAGATTAATAAAATGCAATCCATCACCTTGGGGAGCTCATCATTCTAAAAGAAGAGGAAGGGATTCAAATAAATAATTTAATTCATTGAGATTACCAACTATAATAGAGTTGGAGGAGAAAGAAGGCAAAAAAAAGAAACCTACTCGATATGAGTAAGGTAGGTTGTTGATTGGCATCAAAATTCTCTGATTACTATTGAGTGAAGAAGGAAAATTCAATGTTACCTCTATACTTATTTTGGCTTTAGAAACTAAATAAGACAGATTTTAAATTAAATAGATTAAAACAAAGATGGTGGCTCCTCCTTTATTTTAAAACTTTCCGTAAAATGACAGGTTTGGCCCTGGCCTGTCTGGCTCAGTTGGAGAGATGTTTCTGTTCACCAAAAGGTGGCAGGATAGATTCCCAGTCAGAGCACAAACCTGGGTTACAGGTTCCATCTAGGGTCCAGGTATGTACGAGGGGCAACAGATTAATGTTTCTCTCTCTCTCCCTCCCTCTCTCTCTCTCACTCTCTCCTTTCCTCTCTCTAAAATCAATTTTTAAAAAGTTACAGGTCTGACTACCTATCTTTCAATGAAGCTGAACTTTGTCCCGACTCACAATGGGTTTAGGCAAGCTTTTGCCAAATTTCACTTTGAATGTGCAAGTCCAAATGTCTGACCAGGTCCTATACACATTTCCTTTTGGCATTTCTGTCACTCAAGCCTTATTTCCAAAGTTAAAAGACAATTTTAAGTGTGTTTGAGTTTAAGAAGTCTCCATATAAATTATGTTTGCTGCTTCTGTTATAAATCCATACTACTTAAATAATGTTAACATTTATCATAAGAAATCTGATTAAATGTCAGACTACTGTACAAATGAAATTCTGAATATATTCACTTTTGTGAGCATTTTACAATTTCCTGCAAACAGAAGCCAAATAAAAATATTTCCAAAAGAATGCTCAGCCTTTTGTTCAACACTGAGAAGCAACTAAAAAGAGCATTTTCATCTATAATATACAGAGAATTCTGCCACAATGCTTGCAGTGTTCATAATTTAATCCATTATAAAAATTAAAAAATTAGAACTACCTGTCAAAAAATCTAAGTACAGACTTAAGCTAATTATTAACTCCATCACAGAAACAAAGAAAATGCTAAAATAGACAAAAATACATCCAGACCACTATGAACACAGACCCTAGCTTTTACTATAAAACCAGCCAATGTGTGTCTCTAAGGTAGCTGGACTTAATCTAAAGTAAATTATTCCCAAGAACTTCATACAACCTAATAGACACACTAAATTTGTTTCCCATTAAGTGCAACAATATAATATTGCAATAAGGGAGTATAATAGCTGATAGGTGTGCTTTTTGGCAATATATTTACTTAATCAAGTATTAATTCTGCCCTCACTTTTCTGTTGGAATTTAACACATACTAAAAAGACATAAATTTGTTTTCACTATACCATGAAAAAAACTGTTAACTGTTAACTACCTGTAGAATTATATGCAAATAACCATTAAATAAGATAATGCAATGTTGAAAACTCTGCCTATGTGAAATGATTTTAATACATAATTATATATGACTAGAGGCCAGGTGCACAAATTTGTGTACCAGTGGGGTCTCTCGGCCTGGCCTGAGGAATCGGGCAAAAATCAGCTCTCCGACATCCCCTGAGGAGTCCTGGATTGAGAGAGGGTGCAGGCCAGGCCGAAGGACCCCACCAGTGCATATCGGGGCCAGGGAGGGATGTGGGAGGTTGGCCAGCCAGAGAGGGACCGAGGGAGGGCTCCAGGGCATGTCCAGCCCATTTAGCTCAGTCCCAATTGGTCAGACCCCAGCAGCAAGCTAACCTACTGGTAGGAGTGCCTGGTGGTCAGTGCACATCATAGCAAGCAGTTGAGCATCCTTAGCATATCATTAGCATACAAGAGGCCATGTACAAAATTTGTACACTCGGGAAAGGGAGGTCCCTCAACCCAGCCTGTGCCCTCTCAAAGTCTGGGAGCCCTCGGGGGATGCCAACTGACAGCTGAGGCCCACTCCATTAGCTGGACATCCTTAGCACTACCGCAGAGGTGGGAGAGGCTCTTCACTGCAGCTGCACTCGTGAGTGAGGCTTCTTCCTGAACAGCGCTCCCCTATGGGAGCGCACTGACCACCAGGGGGCAACAGCTACATTGAACATCTGTTCCCTGGTGGTCAGTGCACATCATAGCGAGAGGTTGAGCGGCCTTAGCATTACATTAGCATATTATGCTTTGATTGGTTGAACAGATGACTGGATGACCAGACAATTAGCATATTAGGCTTTTATTATATAAGATTATATAATATGAGAAAACTAGTATTGGTTGGTTCAACTGAATGTTTGAAATATCTGCATTTGCACTAGAAGCCTTGATGGCAACTCTTGGATAGCTGAGTATAATCACCAAAAGGAATAACAGACAAAAAAAAATTTTAAGTACAAAAAGATAGTGTCAGCTCTTGACTAATTCTATATTTAAATGTTCTAGGAAAAAAGCTCTAACTTATAGAATTTTTAAGTTAATCATACTCACTGGAGGCAACTAATCAAAGGTACTGTGGTTTCCAACCCTGACTACACATCAAAATCACCTGTGAAAATCTACAGATGCCAGGGCCCAAGGCTAGGCATTTAATCAGAATTTTCACAGTGGAAGGATTCTATATTTTTCAAAAGTCTGAAAGGTAATTCTCTTGAAAAACAAGGGTAGGAACTACTACACTGATTTAATTTAGATTCAAAATATATTTTTAAAGAGTTATAATTTCATAGAACCTAAGACTCAACACTCATTCAACAATACATGTAAATGCCTACTATGTGACATATATTGCACTATGGAAATATAAATAAGAATGGTATTTTTTCCTCAAAAAGTTTATAATGTAGCAGAAGACAACATATATAAACTGGTAATTATAATACAGGAGCCTACGGTATTTCTATGGAAGAAGGAATTCCAGTCTTCTATAGAATAAGGCAATAGAGATTCCAAGTTGGAGTCAGAGATTTCCTGGAGGAGTTAATCCTATATCCTATATAATAAAAGCATAATATGCAAATCAACAGAACGGCAGAACGACCGGTTACTATAATGCGCATTGACCAACAGGGGGCAGATACTCAACACAGGAGCTGCCCTGGTGGTCAGTGAGCTCCCATAGGGGGAGTGCCGCTCAGCCAGAAGCCCAACTCAGGGCTCATGAGCACAGCAGCAGTGGCAGGAGCTTCTCCTACCTCTGCTGCATGCGGCTGGTAAGGAGTGAGAAGTCCCAGACTGTAAGAGCCCTGGACTGCGAGAGGGATGTCTGACTCCTGACTTAGGCCCAATCCTTGGACCTAAGCTGGCAGGCAGAAATCCCCCAAGGGGTCCCGGACTAAAGAGGTCGCAGGTCAGGCTGAGGGATTCTGTTACCTCCTGTGCATGAATCTCATGCATCTGGCCTCTAGTATTTAAAATAAACTTTAACAGAAGTGAAATTAAATACCCATCCATAAACTTAACTTTAAAGGATAACTCTATTTAATAAACACTTATAAGGATCCTATTGTATCACTTACCAATATCAGCCTCAAGTTGCTGAAGCAGGTGGAAGTTACCTGAACAGAATTCTGGAGTTAAATATACAATTCGGTATTTGCCTCTATAAAAACAAAACAACAAAAAATAGGACAAGAAATATTCTACAATAATGAAAACAATATCCTAATAGATTACAACTTAAAACCATAATTCCTGATAAATTTTAAAATAATACATTATGCTAGTTACTAAAAACTAAATATTATGTGTAGGGGTGTGTGTGTGTGTGTGTGTGTGTGTGTGTATGTATATATACTGATTTCACTTCAACCCATCACCAAAAAACTGACAATGCCGTCAGGGAGTACTCGGCATTAAGGTACTCTCCTAAATTAATGAACATGTCCTTGGATAAGGATTTTTAAAAAAAATTTTAAATACTGTTGGTATTTAAAAAACTACTGAGACATGCAACAACATGGAGGATTCCCAAGACATTATGCTGAATGAAAGAAGTCTTACACAAGAGTTCATATTGTCTGACTTCATTTATATGAAATTCTAGAACAAGAAAAACAGAAATATGGTAGAAAAAAGCTAGAACAGTGGTTTGCTTTAGGATGAAGGGTAAAAGATAAGTTGGAAAAGAACATAAAGCAACATAAAAGAACATAAATATAGTAATGGTGTATATCTTTGTTAAGGGTTTGAGTTATGTATTTATATGCATTTATCAATACTCAGTAAATACATGTTTGTTGTTTGTATACTAATATACAAATATTTATATTAATATATCTACACTTATTTCTCTGTGTGTCTGACAATTTTATTCTAGTAAGGAATTATGTCATAGTGAGATTAGTGGGACAAGAGATCTAGAATCAGCCATTAATTCATTGAGTGAGTGATTTGAGGCAAATTACTTTGAGTCTCAGTTTCCTCATCTGTAAAATGAAGCAAAACTAGATAACTCTCCAAGTTCTCTTCCAAAATTAAAAATTTACAATCCCATCATTACAATGTTAATATTATAGTCGAGAACTAAAAATAATAGATTTCTTTCAGTTTAAAGGATTTTAAAATGAATAGTTCTGTAAATACATTATAAAAAAGAAAATACATTTTAAAATCATGGATATTTTCTTCATGTGTTAAATAAAAAATTTTTGCAGACAAAATTTTCTCACATATCCTAGACACCTAATCAAAAATCACATAAATCATATAAGTTACTCACAGTTTAACATCCTTTAGAACATTTTGTGATTGTGCTGATCCCAGAAAACAAGCTGAAATGTTGGACATTCTATAATGAAAAAAACACACACATAATGGAGCCACGTACATACAGACTACAAACATCAACTTCATTCTTAAGTGAGAAGGAATAAAGAAATTTTATTCAAAAAAATACATTCCTCTTCTTTGCAATCCTCACTCTTTTTGTAACTTACTAATTTGATAAACAAATTCCTTCCAGGGCCATATTAGAAGGTAGGTTGTTAAGAAGGTGTTTTTTGTTTTTTGTTTTTCAAAAAGATTGCAAACTCGAATTAAAGATGTTGAAAATTGCCGAAACTGATTTGGCTCAGTGGATAGAGCGTTGGCCTGCAGACTGAGAAGTCCCGGGTTCGATTCCAGTCAAGGGCATGTACCTTGGTTGCGGGCACATCCCCAGTAGGGAAAGTCGATGTTTCTGACTTTCTATCCCTCTCATTTCCTCTCTGGAAAAAATCAATAAAATATATTAAAAAATAAAAAAAATAAAGATGTTGAAAATTTTTTCTTAACTAAAATATAGGGTTCCATGTATACGCATGATACTGAAAGAGAAAAGAATTGTGAGATACACAATTTAAAATGGCATAGTTGGCTTTTAAAAAAATTTATCAGAGCCACCTGGTAGCCTTGAATTACAGAGAACTTAAGAAGGTCACTAATATGTCATTTATTACTTATAAAAATAAAGTAGCACTTATAGTACTGTGTTCCTGGGAACTAGATTTTAAGATGCATGATAGATTAGATATTTCCTTCTCAGGAGAATAAAAAGGTGATAATGTGGCAATGAAAACATTACTTACCCAAGCTGGAGCACTTGGTCTTCCATCAAAGAAATGAGAGGAGAGATGACAATGCCAATCCCGCCTACATAAACAGGTGGATACTGGAAGCACAGGCTCTTTCCATAGCCTGGAAATAAAAATAATATACTCATTGAAATAAAAATAAAGCCTTGGTACTTTGATTTCTTCTTACAATGCACCTGAATGAGATAAAGCACTTACTAATGTGCTATCTCATAAGAGCCAATTCCTGCACAAATTTAAGTATCTACTCTCAGTTCACTCTCTTCTATATTTCGCACCATTTGTAGTTGTCCCCATCACCCATGGCGGATATGTTCCAAGACCTCCAGGGGATGCCTATAACTATGGAAAGCACTGAACACAATACCTACAATCTCTTTTCCTATACATATCTATGATAAAGTTAAGTTTATAAATTAGACATAGCAAGATATTAACAATAACTAAGAATAAAGTGGAGCCGAAGCCAGTTTGGCTCAGTGGATAGAGTGTCAGCCTGTGGACTGAAGGGTCCCAGGTTCGATTCCAGTCAAGGCCAAGTACCTTGCCTGTGGGCACATCCCCAGTAGGAGTGGTGCAAGAGGCCGCTGATCAATGTTTCTCTCTCACTGATGTTTCTGACTTTCTATCCTTTTCCCTTCCTCTCTGTAAAAAATCAATAAAATATATTTTTCAAAAAAGATTAAATTAGAACAATTATAACAATCTACTGGGATAAAAGTTATATGAATGTAGTCTCTCTCTCAAAGTATCTTACTGTGCTGCCCTCACCTTTTCACTTAAAGGCAGCACTTTACCACTTCTCTCTGGCATGTCCACATTACCAGCATCGCTACTCTTGTGCTGTGGGCCATTATTAAGTAAAATAAAGATTACTGGGACACAAGCACTGCAATACTGTGGCAGCAGATCCAATAATAGAGGCGGTTACTAAGGGACTAAGGGAGAACAGCGTAGATACACTGGATGAGGGGATGATTCACGTCCTGGACAGGACAGAGTGGGACTGTGAGAAATTTCATCCCGCTACTCAAATGGTGAGCATTTTACTTATGAATTATTTATTTCTAGAATTTTCCATGTGATGTTTGCAGACATTGGTTGACAGCAGGTAACTGAAACTACAGAAAGTAAAACCGTGGATAAGGGGAGGAACTACTATTATTTGTATTCTGAAAGTTTAATGAAAGAATAGGCATTTAAAAACCTTTATGTTTTATTTTTTTACATATTAGGTTATTTGCTTAAGCACAACTTACCAGTTGCCATGACAACAACATTATCTCTCTTTTCTTCCAATACAGAATGAATCACTTTCCACTGAACCCTAGAGAGTGAAAACACAAAAGGCTGTTTTGTTTTACTAACAAGAAACCCAAGAGACAAATTCAAACACATTTTAATTTTTCTACTTCCTCTAATAGAATTTATTTTACATTCTGGGCTTCAATACAAAAATGTCGGAACCCCAGCATTTTAAATACAGGTTACATAGATGGGTGCATATGCCCTTAAGATCTGCAAATGTATATGTACTTAAGGCTTGACCATTTCCTTTTATGTAAATTTCACATTAAAAATAAATAAATATTTAACTACAGTTAGTGATTTATATGCTGAAGTACTCTGGGGGAAGTGGAATGACATTCACATTTACCTTGAGAAGCATTTTAAAAACTGGATGAATTAAGGAATGAGTAGAGAGATGATCGATGAGAATGTGAAAAAGAAAGTATATCAAAATGTTGAATATACAGGTATTCATAGTAAAAATACTTTTTCAACTTTATTGTACATCCTCAAAATACCTTTTAATAAAATACTGAGGGGAAAATCAATTGAAAAGGTGATCTTCTGATATGCCGATAACAACTTATTGTTCCTCATCTGAGTGCTAGTTTACACAAGGTGTCTAAATTTGTGAAAATTCATTGATCTGTACATTTATATGCACTTTTCTGTACATAAGACAATTAATTTTTTAAATTTTAACATCAAAAGAAACAATTTCTTATTTTTCCATGGAATCAATGTTAAATTCCCAGAGGAGAAAAATATCCTATCTAGATATCTACATTCTTATTAGTTTATTAAAATTTACTTGTGTCTCATCTCATAATAATACTTGCAAATGTGCCCCCTTCAACGTAAATATAGTTAAATATATTAAAAATGATAAGATTTATCATTGTTCTTCAAACAGTTGTCTTATGAACTTCTGTAACATCAGCATGCTATGGACAATCAGATGCACAAAATAGGCACACGGATACATACTTAACAAAAAACAAGTTAGCAAAAATTAAGATTCATTTACTAGTGTATTAAAACTAGTTTCTACCCAGAAGTCTCTATGGTAAGAAAAGCCATTTTTCCTTGATTATAAAACTTATGTATACCAGGTAGACATAAATTTTATAGAAATATTACTTCAAACTAACTTTGTAGGCACTAATAGGAAATACAGTGTCACATATATAAACTATGGTAAAGTTGTATTATTATTGTTAAATGGATGGATGATTTGCCTTTTTTCTCTTGTGAAGAAAGTAATGAATATGCAATTTAATTAACTGAGCTTACAGCCCTGTGTGGTGTGTCTCAGTTGGTGGGATCGCATTATGCACCGAAAGCTTTCCAGGTTCAATTCCCAGAGAGGGCACATGCCCAAGTTGCACGTGGAGGGCATGCAGGAGGCGTGCAGGAGGAAGCTGATGGATGCTTTGCTCTCAAGTTTCTCTCTCTCTCCCTTCCTCTCCCACTAAGAATCAATGACAATAATAGTTAAAGTTTTAAAGAGAAATAGAGATTATACTCACGGCTTAAAACTGGAATGGCCAAAGTAAGTCTTAAGGCAAATAACTTGCTTTTCACTGGGTCCTGGTATTGAAAGGTCTTAAAATAAAATAAAATAAGTACTTATGTTAAAACAGAGGTTCATATGGTGAGAGGGAATAAAAGTGTTATTTCATTGGCTTCTTGTAAAGAATAGAGTGATAGGTACCAAAGATTACTATTTTCTGTCTTTTAAATCCAACCAATTCAGTCCTCTGGGCACCAGTCATGACTCCAGGTAAACACCTTAACAATTACCTAATTCTAAGGATTAGAATTTTATTGAGGTTCACGCTTTGCCAACACTGGAAAAAATATATATATAATGTTTTGGAATTTGCTATCCTTCTAAAGATCAACATTAGACCCAACCATGGCAGAACTGGTAGGTATCATAGGTGAGTCATTTCATATTACAGTGCTTACCTTCACTTTCTTCTTCCTCTTCAACAGCTTCATCCTCATCTTCTTCTTCTTTATAAGGAACATCCAGATTTCTTTCCACATCCATGCATTTTGAATGAATTGGATCTACTGTGTGACTATTTAGGTTTTCTAAAGACTGGGAGTTTAAAAATAATTTTAAAAGCAAAACCAGAGACAGTGTAGTATCTTTTTCACCAAACACAAAAAGAGTATTATTAACAGAGCCTACAATTTTGTTCAAAGCTGGCAGATGTCCAAGCAATACCACAAAAGAACATGTGTGCTCTAATTTAAATATGTGCACAAAAATGGTTACTAAGGCATAGGCCAAAGATGGAATACTTTCGACATAAACAGAGGTCATTAATAGCATATGAGGAACTATTCATAGGGAAATTATCATAAATTTTGAATTTATATAATTTAAATCAATTTTTCTTCACCAAACGTCCATGTTTTCAATGTGTACTTTAATATTACTTTTGTAATGAGTTTCTCTATATTTACATGTCACTCATATTCTTTTTGAGTAAGAATAAGATTTAAACTATAAGCAAACAATAAATGTGTTTTTGATATTGTCAAAACAACAACAAAAAGATTCAAATACTTTTAGGCAAGAAATATTACAAATGTAAAATAAAGGGTTTTTTTGTTTTTATTTTGTCTGACAATACATGTTTTATTTGTCTGACAATATTTTGTCTGATATCCTTTCCTAAATGAAGATTATGTAAAGGCTGTTAGGATATTTCAAAATTGTTTCATTTGTAAAAATGTTTTTACAGAGAAGTGACAGGAAGAATTATTAAACTACAGTTCTGATTTTCTCCTTTTACTAAAACTTCTATTTAATAAAGTTGACTTTAAAGTTTTTTTAAGGTATATTCATTTCAGGTCTGGAAAAGGAAAATAAAAGTTCTGTTCCTAACTGTTAATTCAAGTTAATAAACATACTAGAAAGGCATTTTAAAAATAAAGTTCTCTCACATGGGCACCACGTTGTCATCTAAGAGGTTCCATATATAATAGACTTATAGAAGCCTAAAAGTATCTTATAAATTCACTACCTAAACAGCATTCTTCAGAGAAATGGTTAATTAATAAAGAAATATGATTTAGCATTTGTGTTCTATTATTATCATTAGCTAATATTTATTAAACACTTTACAAAATGCCAGGTTCTACTAAGTTCATCAAAAGTAACACCTTAAGTGATAATTACAACTGTTAACTTAGTGTCTAAAAGGCTAAGAAACCTGCTCAAAGTCATACAGCTAATAAATGAGATGCTGGAATTAACCCACATCTAAATTTAGAATTCACATTCCTAATCACTACCAAGTACTCTGCCTCAAAACTAAAGAATGAAGAGCCGAATCTCATTTCATTTTTTAAAATATCACATCAACCTAAATATAAGAAATAGTAAATATGCATAATTGTGAACTTCTGCACTTCATTTTCACTTAATTTGGCTGAATTCAGACTTTTCATTCTTACTATCATCCTTAATTCACAGACCTGACCAAAAAACTAGAGGTTGGGTGAAGAGGTAGAAAATAAATTATGCTCTAGCCAGTTTGGCTCAGTGAATGGAGTATCTCTGCCTGTGGACTGAACAATTCTGGGTTCAATTTCAGTCAAGGGCACATGTCCTGGTTTAATCCCCACTGGGGACATGTAAGAGGCAGCCGATGAATAATGTTCCTATCTCTCTCTCTCTCCCTTCCTCTCTGAAAGCAATAAAAATATATTAAAAATAAACAAATTATCTATAATAATAAAAGCATAATATGCAAATCAACAGAACGGCCGACAGCAAAACGACTGTCCAGACGACCAAGCTATGACATGCACTGACGCCAGGCCAGCCAAGGCAGGTGCAATGAGATTGGTCGGGGGGGGGGGGGAGGGGGGGGACCTGCTATCACCCACAGAGGGAGGCCCAGGCCACCGGCCAGTGGGACGATCCAATTGAGGGGGAAGAGGGGTTGGCAGAGGACATGGCAGCACCAGGCCAAGGTGGGTACAGGAGGGGGGCAGGACTGGCTGCCTGCAGCTGGAGGCAAGCCCAGGTCCCAGCAGCCAGAGGGAAGCGGTGCCAGCAGCCAGAGGAAGGAAGCCCTATCCTTGCACTAATTTCATGCATCGGGACTCTAGTACAACAATAATTTCCTTTTAAAAAAATATATATTTTTTATTGATTTTTTACAGAGAGGAAGGGAGAGGGATAGAAAGTCAGAAACATCGATGAGAGAGAAATATCAATCAGCTGCCTCTTGCACACCCCTTACTGGGCTGAATCATTTACAACATTAGAAGATTATATATAATAAAGTATTTACAGTAAGTAAAACCAAAGAAAAAGAATATTGAATGTATAAATACAGAACTTTTATATAAAAGGGGATACACATGAATAGCAAGAAAGAAACCTATTTTAATGCTGGAGAGCTGAACCACAACCCACCCTCCAGGAAAAGATTAAAAGAAAGTGACTTGAAAGGGAACACAGAAAACATATTAATATGTTTTTTAATCTATGAAAATTAGTATTCTTGTAATATACATATGTGTGTGTGTGTATGTGTGTGTGTGTGTGTGTGTGTATATATATATATATATATATATATATAAAGTCTAATATGCAAAACGCCAGAATGACCAATTACTGTGGCATGCACTGACCACCAGGGGGCAGATGCTGAACGCAAGAGCTGCCCCTAGCCCACAGGTCCCAGGCCAGCCAAAGAGGGTGCCAGAGGGCCCTCCAACCCCGATCGCCCCACCAGTTGCCCAGCAAAGGGAGGTGACTGGTGTCAGCAGGGACAGCACCATGCCTGCCAATGTGGGTGCCATTGTGGGCCCCCTGATCTCCAAGCTAGTCAGCCCAGTCGGCTCTGATCTTCAGCCAGGCCTAGGGACCCTACCTGCGCATGAATTTCGTGCACCGGGCCGCTAGTAAAGATATAAACATCTATGAACTAAAAAGCAAAATCTAATGTTACATAATTGATAGCAATCTCATTGTGGTGGAACCAGTTTAGAATTAGGTAATTTTTCTGTTAATTAAATGTCCTTTTGAAAGAATTGGAAGTAATTTCCCATAATTTTAAGCATACCTTAAGCATCTCCATTTCTAAATCTTCATCACTTTCAATTATATAAGACGTATCTTCTTCATTATCCTTGGAAGATAAATCCTTTAAAAAAAAAAAAAGATTTAAAACATTAATTTCAGTTTCATTGACTCCATACCTCTTTTCTACAAAATATTCTCTAAGATAAATTTATAATACATATTTATAAGTTTCTATGATAGAAAGACAAGAAAAGGAGGGTAGTAGGGAAGGAAAGAGGAGTAAACAGAAAACAAAGAACTCAATAAAAATAGAAAGAAATATAATTGGAAAGATTAAAAAAAGTTACATTAACAGACTTGAAATAAAGCCCACACTATAAATGAGAACACAAAGTGTCAAGCTCAACTATCACTACACAATGTCAAACTGTGTTTCCCAAACTTTTTGAGCATAAGAACTTCTTTGCAAGTTTGAAAAATTCTACACAAAGTCAGGAACAATCTATAACCTTAAAATTCCTTTAAGTAAATCAATATTTTACAAATAGCATCCTATATAATAAAAGAGAAATATGCAAATTTGACATACCTTCACTCCTGATTGGCTCTGCTACCAGCCAATCAGGAGCAGGGGCGGGGCCAAGTGGCATCAGCACAGGGCCCTGGGGGTGGAGATGAAATGGAGTGGCAGTAAGCATCCAGCCCCCGGGCACTGTAAGGGGAAGTGGTGGCAAGCGCCCAGCCCCCGGGGCTGGGTGGTTGCAGGCAGCTGGGGCTGAGCTGAGCAGGACCATGGCTGGGTGCCCAAGGCCTAAAGCCTCTGGCGAAGCTTTAGGCCTTGGGCAGGCTGGGGGTAAGCCATCAGTTGGATATCCCCTGAGGGCTCCCAGTATGTGAGAGGGGGCAGGTTGGGTTGAGGGACCACCCAACCCCAGGGCACAAATTTCATGCCCTGGGCCCCTAGTATATATATACTTGAAAAACAATGTCAAATAAGTTATTTATTTAGCTACTAGAGGCCCAAAATACACAAAATTGTATGTGAGCTTGTGCCTCATCCCAAGAGCCACTGCTCATGATGGGGGCGGGGGGAGGCAGGGAGGGAGCAAGAGATGCTCAATGCACCTCCTGGTGACCCGCCCTTGGTCATTAAGGCGTTACGGCCACTGGGTTTTTATTATACAGTTTGCTGATGTTTAGATATGAGGAAACTAGAATATTTTGGCAATCCACAGAAAGCAAGTGTCCAATAGCACACAAATGTGCACAAAAGAAACCCACAGAAGAAATATGGAAGAAAGACCACCCATGCCGTGACCAGTTTGGCTCAGTGGATAGAGCATTGGCCTGTGGACTGAAGGGTCCTGGGTTCAATTCCAGTCAAGGGCATGTACTTTGGTTGTGGGCACATCCCCAGTAGAGGATGTGCAAGAGGCAGCTGATCGATGTTTCTCTCTCATTGATGTTTCTAACTCTCTATCCCTCTCCCTTCCTCTCTGTAAAAAAAATCACTAATAATAATAATATATATATATATATATATATATATATATATATATATATGAAATACCACCCCAAAATGTCTAATCTTTAAATTGTAAGTAGGAAAAGAATGTAGAATCTTAATTAACCCAAAAATATGAATCTTAAAAATATTTTAACTCTTTTACATTTTAAAAAGTATTTCACAGATAAATAAAAAATACCACTAATCATTACACAATTTAAAAAATGTGATTAGGGTAAATGATGTCAGTCAGATCATGAAATCCTTATCATAATTCTGTATCATTCATTATATGAAAAATCATTTCAAAGTATACACATAATATAAAATTTAAAAAAAAATTAAAGGGTAACACAGATGTTAGCAGGGATAGCTATTAGATAAAAGACAGGAGAAATGCTAAAACAGCAAATTCCAATAAATGTGTGCTCACACTATAAAATATTTCCACTGCAAAACTATAAGATGCTACTCACTATACTAAGTCAGAAGTAGCAAAGTATGGCTCACAAGCCAAATGCAGCTCACTTTTTTCTTTTAATAAAATTCCACTGAACCACCACCAAGTTCGTTTACATTTGTCAATAGCTGCTTTCACACCAAGTGGCAGACTGAGTGGTTACCACAGAGCCTGCGATCTACAGAGCCGAAAATATTGCCACGGGCCCCTTCCCACAAAACGTGTGCCGGCCTCTGCGGGGGAATAAAATCGTTTTCTCTTTATTTAGTACCTCAGGAGATTTGCAAGTAACATCACTAAGGTTCTTTTCCTGAGCCTGCTGCTCCAATAGTTGCAGTTCATATTCTGTAATATCTAACGACATTAAACAACCTCCTTCTGTATCCTTGTTCAATGTATTATCTTCTAGTCCGCCTTCTCGTTTCACTTCATTTCCAACCACATTTTCTCCATCCTGTGTAATTAAATTATCAAGTGTGGTGTCCCATGTCTCCTCTTGCGCTCCACCAGCTGGGTCTTCTAATGGTAGTAAGTTAACATTGTCACTGAACTTCAGTTCGGTCTCAGTAGAACCAAGTATCACTTTCCTCAGTGAATGCAGATTTTCTGAAATATCCTTCAAAAGTACAGAAACCCTAAAAAAAAAATTAAGAAAGGTTAATTCAGCTTAATTGCATAAACTATAAGGACAAGTTTTAATGCTTTTGGACAAATAGCTTTCTAAACTGACCTTTACTTCAAGGACACTCTGTTTTGTTTTGTTTTTTCAATTATACATTGGATTAAAGTTGCTCTTCATTCCCTAATGCCTGTTGTAGACTTATAACTGGCAGGCTACTCTCTAATCAGCAATGCGCCTCTGCAATCAACAGCTGACTTGTATGTTTATTAAGTGTAGCAGTGTTTGGTCCCAAACTAATTGTTTATACCAGTCATACTTTTTATCACAATTAACTAAATGTAAATGACAACAATGATATATAAACACTAAAAACAAAAACACTATTTCCTTGAGTTCTAAGTTGAACATGTAGAAAGGTTCACCAAATGTTTTCCCTTTAAAAATAAGTTCTCTTTGATTGACTGTAGTTCAAATAATTATAAAAATTTGCAAGACAAATCTTAGGAATTTACATTCAGATTGCTTAAAGGGTCTTAAATTTTAACTCCATTAAAAAAAAAACTGAAACTGGAATTTATAGATGATACACATGGCTATGTTTAAAAAGAAACACTGCAAACCTCCACACATCAGGCCTATATTTAATGAAAATGCCATGATGCATAACAGAAAATTAGAAATACGTATAAATTAATACGTTAAGTTAAAAGAAAATGTTTATGATCCCAGGTTTTACCTTATTTTTTTTTCAATTTACTGATGAAACTAGTCCCAACTATAAGACATAACAGTGTTTATGTTATAAGTAAAAAATGATGATGTTTTGTATCTTCAAAAATCTGAAAACTAGATACATATTCTTTGGAATAGAAAAAAACTTCCCTTCAGTGGGCAAATATAAAAAGTGAAAAAAATATGAAGACGATATATAGACTATCGACGATATGAAGTGAATTTCTTAACTTCTTAAATATAGTTGCTAATATAGCATTTTAACTAAATGACTTTAAATGGCTATTTATAAACAAACCTGGTTAACTGAACATGAAAGCCACTGCTAGAGTATAACATGAGACACACTATCTTACATATTAGTTATAGGGCTTATTAAAGCAATTTTTAGTTAATCTACGTAGAAATTAAAGGGGGAAAAAGGGAATGTGTTAAGCAAAGACATGTTATACAATTTAACTAATGCTTTTGTTTAGCTCTTCTATATTTTCTGAATTATAATCAATACTTAATAAAATATTACATGACTTTTTATTAAGATTATTGGGATAACACTAAGTTTCAAGTGTACAGTTCTATAATACATCATCTGTATGTTGCACTGTGTATTCACAACTCAAAGTCAAGTCTACTTCTAACATCATATATTTAAACTCATTTATCCTCCCCTACCATCCCAACTCCTTTCCCCTCTGATAACCACCATACTGTTGTCTATGCCTGTGAGTTTTTCTTCGTTTATTTGTTGTTTTCTGTTTTATACCTCACTTACAAGTGAAATCATATTGTCAAAGTGACAATCATCAAAACAGCATGGTATTAGCAGAGAAACAGACACACAGACCAATGGAACAGGATTGGTAGCCCAGAAATGAACCCACATATATACTGGCAAATAATTTTTGATAAAGGAGTCAAAAACATATAATAAAAAGAAAGGCTCTTCAATAAATGGTGCTGGGAAAATAGGAAAATCACATGCAAGGGAATGAAACTAACTGCTATTTGTCACCATACACAAAAATTAACTCAAAATGAATCAAAAACATAAATACATAGAAAACATAGGCACTAAACTTATGGGCCTTTATCTTAGTAAGGATTTTATGAATTTGGCCCCAAAGATAAGGAGCGTAAAAGCAAAAATGAATGAACAGGACTATATCAAACTAAAAAGCTTCTGTATAGTAAAAAAAACAAAACAAACATCAACAAAACAAAAAGGCACTCAACCAAGTAGAAGATATTTGCAAATAATACCTCAGATAAGGGGCTAGCATCCAAAATATATAAAGAACTCATACAAGTCAACAATAAATAACAAATAACCCAATTTAAATATGGGTAGAGGACCTGAACAAACACTTCTCCCAAGAAGACTTACAAATGGCCAACAGATATATGAAAATGTTCAAATTTGGCTATTATATGGAAAAGGCAAATCAAAACCACAATGAGATACCACCTCACACATGTCAGAATGGCTATTATGAAAAAGACAAATAACAAATGCTGGAGAAGTTGTGTAGTAAAAGGAACCCTCATACATTGCAGGTAGAAATGTAAATTGGTAAACCCGCCACAGAAAACTGGAAGGAGGATCCTCAAAAAATTAATAGAGCTACCATAATAGATAGTCTCTTCCGGGTAACTACCCAAAAAGTTCGAAAACATTTATTCATAAAGATTTTTGGGCCCCTATATTCATTGCAGCATTAATCACAGTGGCCAACGCATGGAAATAACCTAAATGTCCTTCCACGGATGACTGGAAAAAGAAGATGTGGTACATACGTACATACAATGGGATACTACTCACCCATAAGAAAACATGAAATACTACCATTTACAGCAACGTGGATAGATCTAGAGAATGTCATACTAAGTAAAATAAGACAGACTGACATGACTTTTAATGTTTCATATTGATGATTCAAATAAAGATTTGATTATTTATGGGAATTTCATGAGTTATTTCCAGACTGAAAGCACCGTTCTAACAGCACTCCAAAGTTGGGCTCAAGCTTAAGTTGCTAAAGTCAACATCAAAAAGTCAAAAGCAAAATTAAATTCAAACCTAAAAACTCACTAATTCTAACACTCTAAAACTCTTCAAATCTTATAAAGATTATTTATCATTAATTCATAGTTACACAAATATAAGACATGTATGTAAAACATTAATAGGAACAGATATACACGACAGTTTAATTATTAAATGCCTGGGGAATGCTGAGATATATAAACATAGCCATAGTGACACAAAGATTGACAAGCCTGTAAGGGCTCATTTATCCTGTTAACATCAGAGAATAACACATTTCATGTAGGGCAATTATTTACTTTAAATACATCAAAAGCTACACTGCTTTCTTCAGTAATGCATAGGATTATTGCATAATTCCTTCTTTCTAAGGATTATTATTATGTATTTTAGTAGCCTCAGACAACCTCAACACCCAGCAGAATGTCAAACACATAAAGGCAATCCCACAAATATGCACTGAATTTAAATCAATGACTAAGTAATCCTGTACAAACCAATACTTTCCCAGGTCCACTGCAGATAAAAGTGTTCCCTAGTTAACAAACTTCAAACTGCTCTATTTTAAGAGTTCTTAAATTTTTATAGTTTTGTCCTCCACTTTGGAGCTAATTAAATATAACTTCCAGCTGTTGTCAGGTACATATTCCTTATCCATACCTGGTCTTTATTTTATCTGGATATCTAAGCTTGTCAAATTGTGTCTCTCAACAGAGAGCAAATATACTCCGACTATGGCCTCATGTACTCCACTGGAAATACAAAGTTAAGTAAGCTTGAATTCATATTTATGGAATGTATTTGGCTGTTCAAAGGCCTTTTTCATTCCCTTCTGGTTCTGAGGTATAATCTAGATAAATGAGGCATTAGGGTAGACTTATTACAAAGAACCTGAAATCAGAGCTTTAACTAATTCTTGTTTTGACAATAAGACTTTACAAGATGTATCTTTACTAAAAATGATCCTAGTATTTTCCATTCTAAAGTTTAAAGGAAACCTATTTATCTTTGGCATCACGAAGCAAAGCATTCATAGGTATTTTAATTGCTAGAAAAAAATTCAGAAATTTACATAAACATCATGGAGGGGAAAAATGAGAGGTATATCTTTCCAAAAGTCTTAAAGTTACATAAAAACTACTAAAACGATATTGCTAGGAGGAAAATGACTTTGAAAAAGAGCTGAATTTCTATATCATATTTAAAATCTCTCTATCAAAATATATCACAAACCTCATCCAGTAGAGAATACATTAACATTCATTTGTCAGTCAGAATTCTATTTTAACTAACTGCTTCATATTTCTACAAAGTATTTCTGCCTCAAAACTATATTGCCACATTGTAAATCATTCACTGTTCCAGAGCAATCCTGCTTTTAGAGATTTAACAAGGAAGCCATTCAGCAATAAGACTAGGTCAAGGCCTGGCTCCAAAAGGAGATAGCTACCCAGCACTAGTCAGTCCCATGTCCTATGTCTATTAATCCAAATACTTCAAGTTAACTATTTCATTAGCTATAAAATGATCTTTTAAATCTGAATGTTTCTTATTTTAATAGTCTACTGGTTGGGTAGAATTCTTACAAAATAATGAGATAATAACCAGAATAATGAAGCTAGTAAGTATATGAGTTGCTTTTACTTACAGATTTCAACTGAGCCAACTATAAATACAATGAAATGAAAGATGCCCCAAAAACAAAGACAACTTTGAATAATAAATATTTTCCTTCACATGGACTTATTCATTTAACTTTGCTTTGCTTACTAAGCTATCCTACAAAGCAGATAGAAAACCCTAAACTTTTTGATGCATAATTTAAAACTGGAAAGATAGTTCTCAAATTTATGCATGGGTCTGTGTGCCTGTATTTGAGCAAACTTATATAAGTCTACCTTAATGAATAGTAAATCTTCATATGCAATAAGAATTAATAGAATTGATTTTTTAAAATGTTATTTAACCTCTGTGGGTTTTCCAATTTTCTAAAAGTGTCAGGAAGATGCTTAGTCAGATCCATCATCTCCTCAGAGATTGAAGTCAACTGTTTCTTCACATCACTAGGTAGTATTTCTTCTTCTGGAAAAAAAGGAGTCAATATCAATTTGCAAGCCACAAAGCAAAGATAATTTATTTAGTCATTTATTTAAACAGTATTAGGGCTTACATTTTCATTTTCTTTCTTTAAATAAATGGCAACAAAAAGTCCTCCTTATCCTGTCTCCAAATCACTTTACTTCCCTTTCAAATTTTACTACTTAAATTTTAGAATAAATTGAACATGATCTGCATTTATACATATTACAACCCAGTGGTTATCAACCAGGGCAGAAAAGAAAAATAGAAATGAGCATCGGAACCCACCTGCACTATTTTAAAATCAGAAATTAATATAATACCATGTGGGCTGCTTATTAAATATAGTTTGGTAGAACAAAGCCTTACCCACCAGCCATTCCTTACTGCCCTCCTTATCAGTCATCAACAAAATAAAATACAAGCTTTTCTAACCACGGATCATCTTCCAAACTCTCTTCATTCTGTCTGGCATATATTCTCCACTTACACCACAAAATCTGTTCTTATTTCCCAAACTATTCCCCAGCTTAGAATTTCTTACTCTTCATTACCAATTCTCTTGTCCTTCAAAAAGTCCATCCAGCCTTTGGAGGCATTTAATATCATTATTTCTGAAGTTTTTGCTGAAGTTATCTTATGATTTCAAAATCACATCCTCTCATTCACAGAAGATTTTTAGCATCTGGCTCACTGTCTTTCCCTTCCCTACTGCTCCTGTGATAATTCCTAGAACATTCACAGAGATGCTCCACCTACAAGTGCAGCCTTTTCAGTTCCTTAATCCCTCCATTTCCAATCCCTCCTTTTCCTCAACTGACCTCACCCACCCATTTCCACAGTCATTTATAACAATAAAAGGGTAATATGCTAATCAGACTGGACATCCTTCCAGACGACCGTGGCTATGAGGGAAGCCAGTGCCAGCAGCGAGGGGAAGGAAGGCCTAGCCTTGCATGAATTTTGTGCATTGCATCGGACCTCTAGTGACCTTATAACTTCCAATGAAGTCACCACTTCCAAACTTTAATTGTAAGCATCCCACCCTTTGAAGACCAACATGCTCTCTTTCTTTCAAAGATGCTTTCCCCATACAGCAGTTTTCTCACAGTTTCAGAACCAAATACATTACCTCCACCTTTTCCTTACCCATTGTCCTTCCCCCTGCCACTCTTCACCATGTCTTACTTTCCTTCCTTACCCATATTAATCATTAGCTTGTATGGACTCAGCTCTTTTGCTTCTTCATCCCTCCATTGGTACTTACCTGGATCAACCCCTTACTCTAATTAAACCCAGCTTTTGTACCTACTTGATCAGCCTGGACCCAAGTAGTTGAATATAGTTGAAAATAAAACACAACTATGATGACTCACAAATAAAACAAACTATGATGATTCACCTCACTTGGTTTTAAATGCATGACACAGACCTCCCACTTTCAGTAATGATTGTTAATCATTCCACATTTCCCACTTCCCACTCTCAAGATGACTATTTCATACTTCTTTTTTTCCCTCCAGCCTCCAATATCAGCTTGTCCCTCCTTTCACTCAGGGAACAACTCACCTCTTATTTCACTAAGAAAAGAGAAACAAGAACTATCTCATTTTCCCACCCCCAATCTGCCAGGTACTCTGTATTAGAATCACTACTACTCCCATCTACCTTAAAATTTCTTGAGTCGTCCATACCTACTGCCTGACATTTCCTCCTCCCATTTTCTCCTAAACTGACTCCAAGTGACTTTCACCCCCACCAGCACAGCACAGCTGCTTTTGGAAAGAAAGGTCACCAATGGCCTCCCACTGTCAAATCTAATAGTTAATTGTAGTTCCTCATCTCACTCAAACTCTCCAACGTATTTCAAACAGCTGGCAACTTCCTCCTACTTACACAGTTTTCTTCACTCGGCTTCTGAACACACCTCCTACACTTGCTCCATTATTACCAGTCCTCTCAGTCCTCCACTGCATTCTCTTCCTCCTGGTTAGAGTCCCTTGCTGTCAATATTTGGGCCTCTTCTGTTCTTTACTCCATCCACTTCCTATTTTATCTCACCCTGTTTCACTGTTTATCAACCAGCTGTATGATTCCCAAGGTTACATCTCCAAAGTCAACCTTTCCCCTACCTACAGAATCACATTTCCAACTATCTTAGACATCAAAAAGCATTAAAATTTAGCCTATCCAAAATGTAAATCTAGATTTTTTTCTCACCAAAACATGCGCCTGCCCATAATCTTTCAACTAAATGACTCTTCCCTGCCATTCACTCAGTTAATCCAACCAAAATATCTTGATTGTTCTCCTGGTCTAGACATCTCACCCCTTATGCAGAATTCATTAGCAAATCCTTCACAATATAAACCTTCAAAATACATACGGAATCTAGCACTTCTCATCTCTATTGCTAACAGCCTAATCCAAACAATTATTATCTCTTGCCTAGACTACTGTAATAGCCTCCTGACTGACTTCCCTGCCTAAACACTTGCCCTCTTATAGCAGCCAGAAAAAAATCCTTTTAAAATAAAATTTTAATCATGTCATTCTCCTGCTCCAAATCCTGTAAGGGTGTTCCCATCACTTATCACCGTATTTATTTTAATTAATAAAATATGAAGTCAGATTCATAGCCTATAAGGCCCTAAGTGATCTATCTGGCTCAAGCTATTTTTCCAGCCTCATTTCCTGCTACAATCACCCTTACTCATTTCACTTCAGTTATACTCACTATTCCTCACACAAGGCAAGCTATCACCCTGACAGGCTTGCTCTTTCGTCCCTCGTTGCCTGCTATCTCCTACCCTCAAATATCCAGGTGGCTCCTTCCCTCCCAATTACGTCAAATGAAGTGAAGGGGCTTGGTCTGTTTCCTTCGTGAATTTCCCCAGCAACCGAAACAGTGCCTGAGCCATAATAAACACCCAACAAATATGTTACAGAAACAAATATTCCCTTTCCAAACCAAGCTTCTAAAAAAAAAAGTTGTTTTCACCTGTTCCTCACATTCCTTAGATCTAACTATTCCTCTGTTCCTGTTAATATGATTTCCACACACACCATTCCACTACTTCACTAAGGTTATCACACCTTCATGTACCAAAACCTATGGACCCTTTTCTGTTTAATGGTAATGCCTTAAATGACCACTTTCTCATTGAAATATTCTTCTGTCACCCAGTACACCAAAACTACTAGAGCAAAAGATTACAAAAAATTGTCATGTTGCCAAATCTAATTATTAAGTCCCCAGTTTCTCAAACTTTTCAGCAGAATTTAAAACAGTTGATAACATCCTCCTACTTAAAACATGTTCTGCATTTCGCCTTCTGCACACCACACCTAATTTCCTTCTATGCCTATGGTTACTCCTCTCATGGCCCCTCCTCCATGCGAACATTAAATACTGAGAGTTTCTCAAGCTTCTTAGGCCCAATTCTTTTTTTTAATCTATAATATGCTAATTAGACCGGATGTCCTTCCTGACAAGGCCAGAGGGAAGCCAGCCCGGGTCCTGGGTGCCTGCAGGCAGGTGGAGGAGGAAGCCAGTGCCAGCAGCCAAGGAAAGGAAGGCCTACTCTTGCACGAATTTTCGTGCATTGGGCCTGCCTCTCTCTCTCTCCATAATATAATATATATATAGTATATATATATTATTGATTTCAGAGAGGAAGGGAGATAGAAATATCAATGATAAGAGAGAATCAATGATTGGCTGCCCCCTTCATGCCCCTTACTTGAGGGTATCAAGCCCGCAACCTGGGTATGTGCCCTTGGCCGGAATCGAACCTGGGACCCTTTAGTCCAAAGGCCAATGCTCTATCCACTGAACCAAATTGGCTAGGGCACAGACCCAATTCTTTATCTCCAACTCCCAATTCTTTATTTTTAACTCAAACTGTCTTCCAAGTTACAGGGTGTACATCTAAGTGTCTATTGGTTACTTCCATTTGCTCTCACACAGGCTTCCTTCATTTAATATACATATTATCAACTGTATGACACCTCATCCCCAAATATTGCTCCAACTCTTCGATGCTCTTCTTCCGTGTTGCTCATGCCAACAGCTCATGCCAACAACACAGAAGTGATCCTTGACACATGGCTCTCATCTTTAACATCAAATTCTGTTGAGTCTACTGCTCTATTAAATCTACTCTTAATCAATCCACTTCTCTCCATCCTCAATACAAGCGGCCAAGTCAGGTTTACCATCACCTCTCACTTGGATTTCTTACATAGACTCCTAATATGTCTTCTTTCCACTGGGACCCCTGCCTCTTACAATCCATTTTCTGCTCTACAGCCCAAGTTATTATTTAATGTAATTCATGTCACTCTGCTGTTTAAAACCCTCCATAACTCTTAGGAGGAAATGTAAATTCCTTAACATGACTTATGTGCTTTTCTTTTTCTGCCTCTGCTTCATTCCTTACCCTGTCATATTCAAGAGTTCATCACACTACTTTCAATTGCCCATAGATACCATGATTTCTCTTTACCTCTGAAACTTTGCACCTGTTAACTCCTGTGCCTATACCACTTTTCCTCTGCTTTTCGGCTAGCTAACTCATATTCATGGGTCTTGCCTTAAATATCAATTTATCCAGAAAATATTCCCTAATTCCTCCAAATATGCACTGGATGCCTCTCCCATGTGCTAACCATAGCACCTTGTTTTCCCACATCAAAGGACTCATCTAACCACATTGCAACTACCTTTTTTATGTATCTGTATCTCCCACAAAATGGGAGGTTATCCTTTCAGGAAATAGATTCACACTCCTGTGTCGCCATATAGTAAAGCCACAAAGCCCCAACTTTAGAAGCCTAATAAGCAGCAACACTACAGAGTGAAAGCAGGAACTCCTGCTTTGCGCAGTAACATGCTGGAAACCCTAAGCCTTGGACAAATAGTTGTTAAACTAATGTCAAAACTGCTCAGTATTCAAGAAATTGTAATAACATAAAACACTCTGCAGAGGTATGAATATTGTCTTTTTTTGAGCCAAACCTCACAAAAGAGCAAAGTCAAATTTTTTATTTTTAGATCATAACATACCTTTATTTATGGAAAACAATTGCACAGCATCACCCAAAATTTGTAATTTTTGATAAATGATGAGACCAGCCTACGGGAAAACAGAAAAGAATGAAAAGAACATGCTAATGATCACCAAAATTATGACCCATCTTTAGAAAAAATCCAAAACAATGATCCCCAAAGCACCCAAAAAGCTAAATTCAACCCATCATGTTATGCAAAGATATAAATTTCTTAGTTTATTCACCACAACAATTATGAGAATGGAGAAAGTAAGTAGTCTATGCTTTAAAATAAAAGTTTTAAGTTCTCATGTTTTTTGTTGTTGTTGTTGTTTTTAAAGATTTTTTAAAATATATATTTTATTGATTTTTTACCGAGCTGAAGGGAGAGGGATAGAAAGTCAGAAACATCGATGAGAGAGAAACATAGATCAGCTGCCTCTGGGGATGTGCCCGCAGCCAAGGTACATGCATGCCCTTGACCGGAATCAAACCCGGGACCCTTCAGTCCGCAGTCCGACGCTCTATCCACTGAGCCAAACCAGTTTGGGCTTAAGTTCTCGTATTTTAACATCTAATATCACAAGCAGGTATCCAACCAAATAACTCAGAAATGGAATTTAATAAAATACACTCAGGTAAGAGAAGTATGTTTGATTACAGATATCCATTACACTTATTTCATTAAATCAGCTGAGAGTGTGAATAGGTGTAAAAAAAAAATCCTTCTTCTGGCTACTGTTGACAGAACAATCAAGTCATACTGATTTTTCATAAATAAAAATGCTACAGAATTTGAGCTAGTTCTCAACAAGTTTTACGATTTTTTTTTAACGGAACATAAAGGACAATTATCAACCTATTTTCCAACAAAACTGATTTTTTTTGTTTATAAATAAAAAGTTTCTATTCCTAAAAAATAGACGCAAAAAAAAGGGGAAACAGATATTCATCTATAAATGGAAGTGTAAATTAGGGAAAAAGAAATTCACTGAGACGTAAAATATGCTTCTTGAAAAAAAAATACTGAAAATGCTATATATAAACATAAGCCCAGATTTCACTACGTACGAATATATAAATATGAAAATGCATCTGACTAACAGCAGTAAAAACTAAATCTGGAGGCAATTTTTCTAAATTTACCACATTTTAAATATAAATATGTGAAATAAGGCCAGTTTCCATATAGAAACTGTCTTGTAATTACTTTTATTCTGAAGAAGCTTATAAATCAAACACATCATCAATAACATTTGTGCATACTCAGTCCCAGCTTACTCGCCTTTCATGTTTTCGGAGAACTCACATATTTTACATACAGATTGGACATTATCTTGGCTTCATGACAATAAACACAACTAGCACTGAACAATCTGCTGATGGGTACTTGTTAATTAATACTGAGACTTAACAGCTTCACTGAATGCCTTCCTAACATTTTCAATTCCAAACTGATTTAAAATATCTTGGTTGAGTTTGTGCTGCTACCACAACAAACTTTTTCTAAAGTAAATTATTTTAAGTTTCAAATATACATCACAGTCTAAAGATCTTTGGTACGTACATAAGCATCAGTAGCTGCATACAGTTTCTGGGCCTCAGTGAGAGGACAATTCTTCCAGTTGCTACAGCGGATAGACTTGTCTTTAAGAAGCTGTTTACCAAAGAGGTGTTTCACCAAGCCATTGAGGCTCCAGGTCTCCGTACTTCTTAGCTAGAAATAAGGAACATCCAACATAGCAAAAACCACTCCATTCTATTTTCAAATATCCCTAAAGACCACCAAATGACCATGCTACATATAAAGTTGAAAATATCATACCAAAATATAAAGCATAATCTTTAATTTTCTGTCATTAAAAACTTCATTTGCAGCCTACATTGTAAGAATTTAATTCTGAAATTTCCCCAATGTAGTTATTAAAATTCTTAGACTGTCAAACTTATTGTTCATGGGAAAAAATTGAATAGATTGGTATGCTTTCTACTTCCCAGCCAAATGAATACTTGGCTAAATATGAGAATTTAACCTAATGACTACATTAATAAAATATGTGAAATATGGGTGATGGAATTGATGGTTAAAGTTCTATTGATGGTAAGAGTATCCTACCACAAGAGCTGCATTAGCCTCTTCCTTAAAAAAAAAAAAGGACTGGGTATTGATAAAAATGGATTAACAAAATGAACTTAAAATACAGTATTTAAATTTGAAAATATGTGAAACAGTACTAATATGGGGGAGGTACTTACTTAAAGAAACTATTTGCAAAGGCAATAGATTAGAACTGAAGGCTCTCATTATGAAACACTCATTTGGGACTTCTTTATTACAAAACCATACAGCTTAAATTATTTTTTCAAAAAGTCTAACATTCAGATAGAAGCGACATTCAATGAAACACGAATATATCTTGTTTGTGAAAATAATATATGTATTATCACTACCTTTTCATTGGCAACATCTGTTAGCTCCACAAAACTCTTCAATTTGATGTCAAAGTCTCGTAGAAGTTTCCACTGATCTCCTTCAATTCCAACACCGACCTTTTTAATTGCTTCATTTTCAAGCAACATTTTTAATCCCTGAGGAAAAACTGTAACATTTTATTATCATTTTCATAGGTTCTTTCAGGTACGATGAATTTATTTTCTACTTCTGACACATTATATTTTTATATTTGTAATTATGTCGTTAAGTCAAAATTCAGAAATATTCCCTTTTTTACCTAAAGCAAAAAGCCCTGATTGATGACAAGAAAAACAACTAGTTTGAATGCTATCTCTGCTAACTCTAATGGTATATTTCTGGTCATTTGCCCCTCTAAAATGCAATTCTTTACTCTCTAAGTAGAAATAATATCAATATCTGAAAGAGATGTGGAAATTAACCAGGGATATGAGTGAATCAGGTGGAACCTAAGTACTTAAATAAACATAAGGTAATGAAAGAAGAACCAGTTACTTCAAGAGCTTAATTTTATAGGGAAAATGTTAACATAATTTCTACAACATAAAGAAATGAAACAAAGAGAAGGGATACCAACCTGACATAGAGGAAATATGAAACAAGTAACATTTGCTCTCTGACACACACAACTGAATTAGTGCAACTCTGCTCAGTTTCCCTTTACTGTATACTGGTGGCCATTCCATGTCGAATCCTACCACATCTCCATCAGACAGACTCATGCTACAGGGGAAAATAGTGCAAATTAGTTATGTTAAAATGTCACCTGCTGCATGACTAAAGATGATATTCAAAAAGTTAAAAGATAAGCCACTGTTGGCAGAAGGTATCTATGATACATACAACTGCTAGTGAATAGTCAGAAAATATGAACAAGTCCTTGAAAAGTTACACAAAAAACTCACAAAAATAATCCAGTGAATAAAAGGAGAAAAACATGAACAATCAATTCCCAAAAGGAAGTCCAAATGGCCAATAAAACCAAATAAACCCATGAAGACATGAAATCTGACTAGAAATCATAGCAACGCAAATGAAATCTATACAATATCACAGCTATCTGACCAGTGGAACCATTCATATACTGGTAAAGGTTTAACTTGACAATCTCTAGCTAAAGATATATAAACACTATCACCTGGCAAGTTTTTCTCATAAATATATGCAACTCTATGTGCACAACCAGACAGAAATGTCTAAGGATGTTCATTACAATACTGTTACTACTGATAAAAATGGAAACAAATTACATTTCCATCAACAAAAGAATGGAAAAACTGTGGCATAATGAAATAATAAAAAATTAAATAAAGGTTAAATAGAATTATATATACCAAAAAAATCTCAAAAACATAAAATATTGAGTGAAAAAGACAAGTAGCCAAAATATGTATATAAAGTGAGAGCATTTTTTAAAGTTTTGAATACGGAAACACTGTATGATAGTTTGAAGTAAAAGATTATGAATATTATAGAAAACATGTGAGGGAATGATAAAAATTGACCTCATGACTGAAGTTATCTCAGTGGGCTGTGGAGGGGAGAGTCAGAAAGGTCATAAGGGGCTTCAGCAATATTTTATTTCATTTCTTAATAAAGATTTGAAGAAAATGAATATTAATATTTAATAAAGCTAAGTGGGATATATAAGTAGTGCTTACATTATTATATATTATTGTTTATATTTGCCTGTTTCACAATTTTTTTAAACTAAAAATGCATTTTAAAAACAAATTTCAATGCAAGATGGAAGATGGGTCAAGATGGAAGAACAGTGATCAGACATATCTTTTTTCCCTGAGCAAATAAAAAATTGGACAAATAGCCCAGCCAGTCTGGCTCATTGGTTTAGCATCAACTTATGAACCAGGAAGTCAAGGTTCCATTCCTAGTCAGCGCACATGCCTGGGTTGGGGATCAATCCCCATTCGGGGGTGTGCAGGAGGCAGTGGATCAGTGATTCTCTTTCATCATTGATGTTTCTACCTTTCTCTCCCTCTCCCTTCCTCTTTCCGAAGTCAATAATTTTAAAATAAATTGTAATAATGAAAGTGTAACATGCTAATTAAACTGGACGTCCTCCAGATGAAACCGGGGCTGTGAGGGAAGCCGGGGTCCCGGGTGCCAGAAGGAAGCAGTGCCAACAGCCTATTCTTGCACAAGTTTTGTGCATCAGGTCTCTAGTAAATAAATAAAATTGGACGAAACACATAAACAATAGTTTTCAGACACTTGTCAATAGGCAGTACAGGACTGTGCTCTCTGAGAGAAGGGAAATAATGGGTGAGCCCTACTGCCGCCCCAGCTGTCTACCCGGAACACTTTCCAGACAGCAAGAAGGGAGAAGATCCAAAGCAGAGCACTGAGTTGGGGAGACAGGGTCAGGGCCAGAGAGGATGAGGCAGAGGGAGGCTGTGGGTGGAGTTCTAAAGAGGGGGAAACAAGGCAGGTAAGGACATTCAAGCACAGAGTAAAACTATGAGGCTGGACAAAGAACAATCAGTGAAAGTAAGCTTAACAATTCCTAGGGCTTACATAGAAATAAGAGGCATTCGAGTTCAGAAAAGTCAAGAGTAGGAATTTTTTTTATAATCAATTTTATTTTAATATAATCTAAACACATACCATTTAGAAAATACCAAGAAAAAATTATGTACAAGTGTTGATGCTATTGCATTTGGACAAAGCTGGCAAGTTCTTGCTACTAGCATAGCCCAGGAAACACCACCGAGGAAACCTAATATATTGGAATAGATGTGGCGTTTAGCCCACAGTTTGATAGCTCTCAGAGTTAACCTGAAGTTGTCAATGTTTGGTACTAGGTGTAAAATTTCATCGGTTACCCTGCAACCGTGAAGACTTCTTATGCATCTTATATCTAAATTTTTAAGCAGACTGTCATCTCGTAAATCCAAGTCTTCTGGAATAGTCTGCAGTGCTAATCTTGCTAATAAAATAACAATCTCTATCCCATCAAAACACAGTTTGATAACTGGCACAAATGCCTCTTCAACAGCTCTTAAATCTTTCACTTCTTCCTGTAATTTCAACTTATCATAGAATGAGGTGAAAAAGTCACTTCGATCAACATGTCTTGGTGCAACACACAACGCATCAATATCGGCACCTTTTGTGTGTGCTCCTGATCTGTAAGATCCAAATGTAAGAATTTTTCCTCCAACATTTTCAATTACAGATTGTGGAAGATTCTTGCTTTCACTGATTTGTCGTGTCCACTCTTTTACCAGGTTATTTAATTTCCCCAAAATTAAAATCCTGCGCTGGAGTTCCTCTTCTTCTTCAAAAACCGCACAGGGCTTCAGAGTCTCAATTAGTTTCTGTGTAAGCAGCCAGTCGGTCTCCTTGGGGGCTGCTGAGCTGACAGGAGAGGTAACGCCACAGTGCTTCTGTGGCGGCTGTGTTTGCTGTGATCTCTGAGTTGTAACTGGACGTGCTGGCGGCGGGGAAACCCAAGATCTTGGTGCCAACATGGCCAGTTTCTGATGAGGACTCTTCCTGGCTGATAGATTGCAGCGTTGTCACTGTCGCTTGATCCCGCACCAAGAGTAGGAATTCTTGCTGATCACCCGGAGCATTGAGCAAAAACATCAGAGGCTTACTCCTTATTACATGGCTAAATTACCCAAAAGTAAAAGCTACTGTAGAAACCTACGCTGGCAAAGCTTAAAAGTAAGCCTCAAAATGTAAAGCTGATACTGGCCATCAGAGTAAAGCTCCTTTCTTTGAAGGAAAACAACAAAATATAGCATTTAATAAGATAAAATCACAATATCCAATCAAAACTCCCCAGCCATGAGAATAAACAGAAAAATGTGACACATAAACCAGTATAAAAATCACTTAATAAAAAAAATATATACACACAAGGACATTAAATGGTTATTATAAACATGCCGACTATGTTCAAAGATTTAAAAGAAAACATAATGCCTGGCCAGAGTGGTTCAGTGGTTGAGCATCCACCTATGAATCAGAAGGTCAAGTGACTCAATTCCCAGTCAAGGCACATGCCTGGATTGTGCACTCGATCCCCAGTGTGGGGCATATAGGAAGCAGCCAATTGGTGATTCTCTCTCATCACTGATGTTTCTATATCTTTCTCACTCTACTTTCCTCTCTGAAATGAATAAAAAAATATTATTAAAAAAGAAAAAGAAAACATGAATAGAATGAGAGCCAACATGGAACATATTTTAAAGTATATAAGTTCTACAGAGGAAAATACAAAAAAATAAAAATTCACAGGATGGGGTAACAGGTCAGACACTACAGAACAAAATGAGTGCATTTGCAATCGTGGTAAAAAAGAATATATATACTGAAACAGAGAGAAAAAGAAAACAACGACAAAAAAGACTGAAAGGAAAAAGAGCCTCAGGACCAATTACATAGTATCAAGCTATCTAACTTGTGTGTACAGAGAGTGCCAGAGGAGAAAAAGAGTAACCGGATAAAAGAAAAAACATTTGAAGAAAAGTTTCAAATCTGATAAAACTATAAACAGATCCAGAAAGTTCAAGGGAACTGCAGTGGGAGTGAGGACACCTGAATGCTATTTCTCCATCTACCACCAGAAAACCATTAATAAGTAGCTTACGTTACTTCTGCTTTTTCTAACCCAATGTAAAATAGTTTAAAACAAAACAGATATAACAACTTCAAAAAAAGACCTGAATCAGTTCCCTGCTACTCCTTGTAAAATAGTTCAAGAGCTTTAAATTGAATTATTGCAGAGTCTTATTTTAATAAGACAATATTTAAACTATTAACAGTCATTTCAAATGTTATTTTAAGGACTATTTGCTATAATTTTTGTTAACTAAATTCAACAGAACCAATCAAAACCATTATTCAATACTCCTGTGTTGCTATCCTACCTAGTAAAAGAGTAATATGTAAATTGACCATCACTCTAACACAAAAGACTGCGGCCCACATGGGGTCAAAGATGGCTGTCCCGTGTGAACACAAGATGGCCACCACAAGATGGCCAGCAGGGGAGGGCTGTTAGGAGGGACCAGGCCTACAAGGGAGGGCAGTTATGGGCAGTTATGGGCAGTTATGGGCAGTCAGGCCAGCAGAGGAGGGCAGTTGGGAAGAAACAGGACTGCAATGGAGGGTAGTTGGGGGCGATCAAGCCTACAGGGGAGGGCATTTAGGGGTGACCAGGCTGGCAGAAGGAAGGTGAGGGCGACCGGGCCTGAAGGGAAGGACAGTTGCGGGGAACCTAGGCCTGCAGGGGAGAGCATTTGGGGGAGATCAGGCCTACAGGAGAGGGCAGTTAGGAGTGACCAGGTCTACAGGGGAGGGCAGTTACGGCTGACCAGGCTGGCAGGGGAGGAGTTAGGCATCAATCAGGCTGGCAGGAAAGTGGTTAGAGGGTGATCAGGCTAGCAGGCAGAAGTGGTTAGGGGCAATCAGAAAGGCAGGCAATTGAGCAGTTAATTGGGAGCCAGCAGTCCTGGACTGTGAAAGGGATTACCGACTGTCCGTTTAGGACCGATCCTACCGGGATCGGGCCTAAATGGACAGTCAGACATCCTTTGAGAGGTCCAAGATTGGAGAGGGTACAGGCTGGGCTGAGGGATACATACCCCCATGCACAAATTTCATGCACCGGGCCTCTCGTCCTATAAAATAAAAGGCTAATATGCAAATCGACTTAACAGCGGAATGACTGGTTGCTATGACATGCACTGTCTACCAGGAGGCAGACACTCAATGCAGGAGCTGTCCCCTGGTGATCAGTGTGCTCCCTCAGGGGGAGCACTGCTCAGCCAGAAGCCGCGCTCATGGCTGGCAAGTGCAGCAGCAGTAGCAGGAGCCTCTCTTGACTCCACGGCAGCACTAAAGATGTCCGTCCGACTGACAACTTTGGCCCACTCCACGTGGGAAGTGGGCCTAAGCTGTCAGTCAGACATCCCCTGAGGGCTCCTGCACTGCGAAAGGGAGCAGGCCGGGTTGAGGACCCCCACTCCCCCACCGAGTGACAAATTTCATGCACTGGGCCTCTAGTTTTAATAAAATATAAAGGAGCACTTGGAGTTTGAATAATTATTGCATTTTCCCCTGAGTTGGTGAAATAAACATAATATATTCAGTAGTTCTATCTTATGTGTTGAAAGTAAAATAATTAGCTAAAACAGTAAAAAACCTTATGAATAAACAAACAGGCATGCAAGTAATTTAATTCGGTAATTTTAAGGTTATACTTAAAAACTAATTAAAACTGCCCTAACTGGTTTGACTCAGTGGATAGAGCGTCAGCCTGCAGACTGAAGGGTCCCAGGTTTTATTCTGGTCATGGTCATGTACCTTGGTTGCAGGCACATTCCCAGTAGGGGGTGTGCAAGAGGCAGCTGATTGATATTACCCCCTCATCGATGTTTCTAACTCTCTAACCCACTCCCTTCCTTTCTATTAAAAATATATTTAAAAAAAAAATTAAAACTTATCAGTGATAGTCAACAGGTATAAATAATTATCCATAGAACACACCTCAATTGCAAGGCTCAGTATACTCCAAATATTTTATTAGTAATCTTCTAAGGTCCAAATTCCAATGAAACTAGAAAATTCAAGTCTCTTACCTAATATCTTCTGACAGGAAAGAACAATCACTAGGTTCATAACTGTACACAATGGATCCAGTGAATTCCAAGTACGGGAGGTCATCTTCAAAAACACTCTTCTGAACAGATGCCTTGAGTTAAACAAAATGCCGAAAGGCACAAATAAAGTTCACATTAAATAATACATGTTCATTGCAATAATAAAGCTCCCTGAAACATTCAAATTATAGTTCTAAGTTTTAATAAGTTATCCTTTATAGCCTAAAGAAGTCATAAAGACAGTATAACAAAGATAAAGCCATCCACTATAAAGTTATTTTTCTAGCAAGTGCATTTGCAAACTTCTAATGCTAGTTCCATAAAAACATTTATTTTATTGATTTTTTTCTGTAATTATATTAGTACTAGAGGTCCAGGGCACGAATTCATGCACCAGTGAGGGTCCCTCAGCCTGGCCAGCTATTGGGGCTGATTGGGGCTGTCTCACCCAGTCCCAATCAGGCCAATGAGGGCCAGCCATCTGGTGAGGGACCGTGGGAGTGCTCAGGGCGTGTCTGGCCCTCTTGCCCAGCAGCAAGCTAACCTACTGATCAGAGCATCTGCGCCTTGGTGGTCATGTGCATCACAGCAACTGGTCAAGCAGTCAAGACTTAGCATATTTTATTATATAGGACTCTAGGCGTAATAATACTATCTAATAAAAGAGTAATATGCAAATTGACCGTGCCTCCAATCAAGCCAGCCCATAGCCCTGCCCATAAGCCAATCAGGAGCAAATTATGCAAATAAACCCCAACCAAGATGGCTAAGGCCACTGAGAACAGGAGGGAGGCTTGGGTTTCCCCGGCAATGGAGGAAGCCAAGCTTTCAGCCTGCCCTTGCCGGCTAGGCCTCCACTCAATGCTACAAAGTTTCAATTATAGAGGATATATCCCAACAGAAATGGCAGCAGCCACAGGAGCTGGAGAGAGCAGAGGCTAGGGTTGCCCAGGCGACAGAGGAAGCCAAGCTTCTACAGATCTGGCTGGCCTAGGCCTCCACTCCAGGATACAATGTTTCAATTATAGAAAGTAAATGTCCCAACAGAAATGGCTGCAGCCACTGAGTGAGCAGAAGGCTTGGCTCTGCTCCAGGCTACAAAGTTTCAATTGTAGACATAAATTAATCCCAGATTCCAGGGCCTCTGCTTGGGTCGCTGGGGGGCCGTGGCTGGCCTGCAAACCACAACAGGTCCCTCGCCCAGGCCACCCCATGCCCCATGGGAACCCCCACCCTGATCCGGGACACCCTTCAGGGCAAACCAGCTGGCCCCCACCCATGCACCAGGCCTCTATCCTATCTAATAAAAGAATAATTTGCAGATTGACCATCACTTCAACACACAAGATGGCTGCCCCTATGTGGTCAAAGATCCTGGCCCCATGTGGACACAAGATGGCCACCACAAGATAGCCAACAGGGGAGGGCCGTTGAGAGGTTCCAAGCCCTGCAAGGGAGGGCAGTTGTAGGCAATCAGGCCAGCAAGGAAAGGCAGTTGGGAGGGACAAGGCCTGCAAGGGAAGGCAGTTGGGCATAATCAAGCCTGCAGGGGAGGGCAGTTAGGGGTGACCAGGCCAGCAGAGGAGGGAAATTGGGGGCAAACAGGCTGGCAGGGGAGCAGTTAAACATCAATTATGCTGGCAGGGTAATGGTTAGCAGATGATCAGGCTGGCAGGCAGAAGCGGTTAGTGGCAATCAGGGAGGCAGGCAGGTGAGCAGTTTGGAGCCAGCAGTCCTGGATTGTAGGAAGGATGTCTGACTGCCCATTTAGGCCCAATCCAAAAAGAAACAAATCCAAATAGGATCGGGCCTAAAAGGGCAGTCGGACATCCCTGGAGGGGTCCCAGATTGGAGAGGGTACAGGCTGGGCTGAGGGACATCTCCCCACCCTCCGTGCATAAATTTCATGCACTGAGCCTCTAGTGCTGCCATAAAATGCTAAAGACTGGTTGGTGGGTCTTAAATGTATGAGGACCTAAATCTGCTCAATCATAAAAATTCAGCAAAGTAAATACTGTCTCAATTAGATGAATTGCAACAAACTAGTAAGGTCAACCATGCAAACTAGATTAAGAAAAAAGGAAAAGTACAGAGTAAGAATTCTCATTTTGTAAACCCGATGAAAGATAATCCCATTCACTCAATCAATGACCACATTCTTGTTCATTTACACAATAGCTACTCCAACTTAAATAATGACCTGAAGTTTAAAAAAGGACTGACTGACTCACTTTACAGTCAAGCTTACATAAATTTGCCATCTGAAGGAAAAATTGATGAACTGCATACCTTTCCTTCTTCTACAGCACACCTCTTATTCTGCATAGACATCCATTCAGGAAGTTTGCGCTGCTGTGGAGTTTCCAGCTGTTTTTCATTCATCTTTAAAAGGTTTTGTTGCAAAATCTGAAAAACAATTACTCTGTGAATAAATAAATACAATCTTGGAAGAAAACTCAGATAGTGGCCTGTCGCTATACTAAAGACCCAAACAACACATACGTAGAGTCAGTTATAGCATCTGGACCCAAATCAAAAAAAAGAAGAAGAAAAAGAAACAAATTCAATATGTCAGATCTAATAACTATACATTTGGCATTTCTTCTTTTTAAAATAAGTGAACCAGTTTAACTGACTTCTTAAAGTTCTAGCAATTTCAAAATCTTATTCTATGATTTTGATCCTTTCCAAGTATAATCTTTATCTCATTAACAATGAGAATCCTTGGGTGTATAAATTGCTATAAATTTTTTGACTTCTTTAATTTTCTTACCAACTGACCTAAGATCTAAATAAACTCAGAAAACAGATTTGTTCACACGTCTACTTGAAAAGGGATTCTGAGACAAATAACAGCTTTTCTGTATCAAAGTGTTTTCTTTTTTTCTTATGCTCTTAGCCCAGCAAGTGAACAAGTTTCCCTAAGAATAAAGGATATTTATTAAAAAGGATATTTTTTAAAAACCTGTTACTAACCTTGAGGGATCTCCTCAACATAAGTGGAACTTCAAGAATGGTTACAGAAAACAATGAATAAGAGAACCACATTCACTTTGTTAAAGGTAAAATGGATCCATGCAGTCATGTGACTTATGCTAAATTGAAGCAGCCTTAATTCTTTTTTTTAAATATGTTTTATTGATTTCTTTACAGAGCGGAAAGAAGAGGGATAGAGAGTTAGAAATATCGACGAGAGAGAAACATCGATCAGCTGCCTCCTGCACACCCCCCACCGGGGATGTGCCTGCAACCAAGGTACATGCTCTTGACGGGAATTGAACCCGGGACCCTTCAGTCCACAGGCTGATGCTCTATCCACTGAGCCAAACCGGTTTCAACGAAACAGCCTTAATTCTCAATAAAATTTTTCAAGTCACAACCATTTCAAATTTCTATTAAAGGGCAGCAGCTTTGAGCATACACCTACCGATTCTTTTAATGAAATATGAGATTGATTTGAATAAAATAACTACTATTTTTTAGGGATATGTATTATTTAGGGATAGCCTGTCATCCCTATTGATGTTGAGCATTATAAACTCTGAAGAAATTAAACAATATCCACAAGTATCCATTTTAATTGCTCATTTTCCTAAGCATAAACCCCAAAACTGAGAATACTGGACATTTATGGAAGGAAAATTTTAAAGATTACTTTGGCAATATTTTCCATATAGAACAAATTCCACCACTCATGCATCGGGCGGGAAAGGGTTAATAGCAGGCTAGTGGCTCACACTCCCTAGAAGGCAAAGGAGGAATAAGACCTCAACCAGCCCAGGCATGTTAGTCCGTGATCCTGATAAGCCAAGGTTGCAGTTAGATTTCAGGTGGTAACATATATAAAAATCAACCAGTGAATGCATAAATAAGTGAAACAGCAAATCGATATCTCTCTCTCTTTCTCTCTCCCTCCCTCCCTTCCTTTCTCCCTCCCTCCTCCCATTCCTCCTACTCCCTCTCTCATTCCAACTTTAAAAATCAATGGAAAAAATATCCTTGTGTTTGGATTAACAACAATAACAAAAACAAACAAAAAACACAGGAGATCCCAAAATCTAAATAACTTCCTTTGTGCAATTTTTTGCACACATTGCTCAAAACTGTTATTACAAAATCATAACAGGTCCTAATGCATAAGAAAATAAAATTTTTATAATCTGTGTCTAGCCACGGGGGTTCTTCCCAAAAAAAGGAATATTCCATCTGTACTTGGTGCTTGTCTGTATTCTTTGAATCATTAGCAAAGTTTGGTATTGGGTAAAATCTATGATTCACTGAATCAGAACTGACAACTCACATCTTCGGTGTTATTACCCCATACATTATATGTAACAAGATAAAATATGTAAAAATGTATATGCTTTATTCACTGCAAAGCATTATACAAATCTTAGTGGTTATTCTTGAGTTTATATTTGCCACAAATGAAAACCCTTGACAAGAGAGTCAAAAGTTGGTCTTCAAGTGTGTGTTTTGTGTGTGTGTGTGTGTGTGTGTATGTGTGTGTGGATATGTGGTATGTTCTTAATCTTAAAATTTTATAAAGCTGGAAAACAAATTTTCGCTACACAGAGTAGATCATTTGCTAAACTGCCAGAAAGTTGAGACTTCTGCAAATAATACACACTATAAAAACAAACTATAAAATAAATAAATAAAACTATAAAATCTTGGAATTCTATAATTAATTCACACTGCAAAAACAAAAATAAACTTCAATAACTCTTCCCTATAGCCTAAAAATTAAAATCATTTTAATTCTAAATGTCCAATTTTCAGATGTAAATACTCTCTTTTGCACATAAAATGCCTTGTAGATGCTTCCAGGCAAAACATTGAAAGTAAACTTCTGTACAAATCTAACATCTTTGTCGAGTTTACTTAGATCTTGGGACAGATAAAAGGCATAAAGAAATTAAAGCCATAGAATAATTTTCAGTAAGGAAATTCTTCTACATACATGAGTGTTTTAATCGTTGATCAGATAAAGAATTTTCTTGGAAGGGCTAAGTCACTGAATAATAGAATTTTTATTTATATACTTGACTGTTACATTATTGAGTATGAACTTTGATACATCTTTTTTTTTAATCAATTCTTATCATTTCATAATACTCCATGTTGTACCATTAAAGGATATTAAATTCCTTTTTGAAGGAAATAAAGTATTTCGATTTGCTTTGGTCTTTCCTGGCATCATCTTGCCTATCCATCTAACACAATCTACCGCTTTTCAACCTTTATCACTTTTTAAAAGACTGCCTTTAAACAACATACACCTAGAATTTTTGTCATATTTTCTGGGGGGTTTTTAATAGCCTAATTTGAACATGTCTGTCTTTTAATGGGGAAATTCATTTCATTCACAGTTAGTGTAAGAATTAGAGTTTTGGAGAACCAAGATGGCAGCATAGGTAAAACACCTATCTTGCCGTCATACTCAGCAATTTTAATACTACAACTTAACGAAAGAACAAACACCTTCCAGAATCACCAGAAAGCTGGCCGAGTGAAAATTCCACAAATAAAAGTGAAAATAAGACACTGCGACTCGGAGGAGCGGTGGCGGACAGCGTTGAAAGATTCGTGCGAAAAGAGGTTTGGAGCGTGCGCCAGTGGAGAGGGCGGGTAGCAGAAAACCGGCCAGTTTTCTCGAACAGGGAGACAAAGACATCCCACTGGACTGATTCTCCAGCTCTGGGCGAAGTCCAGGGAACCCACTATCATACGGGGTGAAAACTGGACAGTGGGAGGGCACGCCGAAGCTCGGGTGCTGCAGGGGTCTCCCAGCTTGTGGAGAAGGCAGCTTGCGCGAACAGCTCAGCTGCGTGACCGCGTAGAGAGCGCTCTTCGACTTGTCTCTCATTCGGAAAACCGTCAGTCTGCTTTGTTTTACGACCCTGGGTGAGACATTGGGTGTGCAGAGTCATTTGGGGAGAGTCTGAATTCCCCGGCAGCTGGTGGAGCGCGGCAGCGGCTCTCTCAGAGGTGCTGGCGGCCGTTGCCCCCAGCACAGGGTCCCTGGGGCCGCACAGGGCGGAGCTAACGCTGTCTGCTTGGCCCGGAGACTCCGCCCATTTAACCCGAGCACAGCTGAACTTCACAGACAATTGGACTGGAGGTCAACCCCTCCAAGTGCTAACAACGATTAACCTGAGCTTAACTTCAGCAAGACTGTGCAACCCATATCCACCCCAGGTAACTGGGGAGGCTGAGTCACTGTCCCTTGTAGGACATCTACCACACAAAGCTAATTGACCAACTCAGGGAAGCAGCCACCATGCAGCAACATGGAAAGAAATCAGATATGAAAGAAATGGAGGAAAAAAAATGACTGGACATGGAATTCAAAACCACGGTTATAGGGTTTTTCAAGAGGCTCCAACAAAAGGTCGAGGCCTATAAGGAAATAAGCAAGACTGCAAAGGAAATGAATGAGTCCTACAAGGAAATGAACGAGACCCTCAAGGATATGAACGAGACCTGCAAGGAAATGATCAAGACCAACGTGGAAATGAATGAGTCCTACAAAGAAATGAAGGAGACCCTCAAGGATATAAAGGAGACTCTCAAGGATATGAAAAAGGACCAACCAGAAATTAAGCATACACTGACGGAAATAAAAAATATTATACAAAGACCTAAAAGTGCTCTGGAGCACCCCAAGAACCAAATTAAAGATGTGAAATACAAAGAGGTAAAATCCACTCAGCTGAAAAAGCAAGAAACCAAAAGAATCCAAAAAATTGAAGATAGTGTAAGGGGCCTGTGGGACAACCGCAAGCATATCAACATCTGAATTATAGGGTTGTCAGAAAAAGAGAGAGAGCAAGACAATGAAAACCTATTTGAAGAAATAGTGACTGAAAACTTCCCACACCTGGTGAAAGAAATTGACTTAGGAGTCCAAGAAGCGCACCGAACCCCAATATATAGGAACCCTAAGAAGACCACACCAAGGCACATCATAATTAAAATGCCAAGAGCAAAAGACAAAGAGAGAATATTAAAAGCATCAAGAGAAAAACAGATGGTTACCTATAAGGGAGCACCCATACGATTGTCAGCGGATTTCTCAACAGAAACGATGCAGGCCAGACGGGAGTGGCAAGAAATATTCAAGGTGATGAACAGCAAGAATCTACAACGAAAATTACTCTATCCAGCAAAGCTATCATGCAGAATTGAAGGTCAGATAAAATGCTTTGCAGATAAGAAAAAGCTAAAGGAGTTCATCACCACCAAACCAATATTATATGAAATGCTGAAAGATATTCTTTAAGAAGAGGAAGAAGAAAAAGATAAAAGTGTAAATTAGGAACAACAAATACATATCTATCAACAAAGGAATCTAAAAATCAAGTGAATTAATAAGCTGATGAACAGGATAAACTGGTGAATGTAACAGAATCACGGACATAGAGAGGGAATGGGCTGACAACTCTTGGGGAGAAAGGGGTGTGGGAAGTGCAGCAAGAGGCTGGACAAAAATCATGCAACTATGGGAGAGGACAGTGGAGGGGGGTGAGGGCGGAGGGTGGGATGGGTACCAGGTGGAGGGGAACTATAGGGTGAAAAAAAAGGGAACAATGTAATTAATAAACTGAGCAATAAAGATAAAAAAAATTAAAAAAAGAACTAGAGTTTTCCCTTTCATCTTACTTTGATTAGTATTTATCTTACTTTCATCAGTTTCCTCTTATTCTTTTTCTATTTTTTTTTTTTTTCTGACTGGATGAAATTATCATTCATACTTTTTTTCCCCATTTTCAGTGCTAAAATTTCACTTTTTCCTTCCTACTATTACTGTACTATCTCAACAAAATAATAAAACTAAATCCCTCCCCCACCAAGACCCTACATTTGCACCATCTCTCTCTACCCAGCAAGGCAAAACTCTTAAAATGTTTTCACTTCCTTATCCTATTAACTGTTCTTTGCTGATGTGTGGCTAGTTTTCTTAATATTGTTCATATAATTCAAGAATCCTTACTATTTTCTAAGCACTTATGTTATACATCTCACCACCCATTTAAGTATAAATGTATGAGTAAATTTAAATATATACCTCAATGTGCTAATATATATTGCTTACTATATATACTAGTTTCCTCTTCCCTTTATCTTCTCCTTTCTTAAATATCTCTTCTGACTCAATTGTTCAATTAGCAGACTTTTTCAATTATTTCTCCAGATGAAATATCTAAGTAATAAACTCTGATCCTTGCATATATAAAAATGTGTTTTTTCCAATAGAAGAATGATGCATTAGCTCAATGTAGCAGTCTTTCAGTTGTTTTTGGATGTTTTCTTAACATCTTCTACCTTTTAATGTTGAAGTAAGAAGTCCATTGTTACCCTGGCTGGGTGGTTTGGTTGGTTGCAGCATTGTCCCAAACACCAAAAAAAGTTGCAGGTTCAATTCCTGGTCAGGGCATACACTTAGATTGCAGGTTCGATCCCCAGTCTGGGTGCATATCGGAGGCGGCCTATCATTGTGTCTCTCTAGCATCAATGCTTCTTCCTCCCTTCCTCCCCCCATCTCTCCCTTCTCTCTCTCTCTAAAATCAATAACAAACATATCCTCAGGTGAAGATTTACAAAAAAAAGTCCTTTGTTTTTCTGATGCTTTTTTCAGTTGTGAGTAAGCTCTTCTTTCCATCTGGGAGCTGGAAAGACTCTCAAGGATTTCTATGTTTTAAAGTTCTTAAGTCCATTCTCCTTGGGATCAGTGGGTCCTTGGGAAGAACTCCTTGCAAAATCTTTTCTTAAGATCAGAAAAGTTTCCCCTTGCTATGGATTGAACAGTATCCCTCCCCGCAAAAAAGGTATGTTGGAGTTCTAAAGCTCGGTATCTCAAAATGTGATTTAATCTGAAGATAGAGCCTTTATAGAGGTAATTAAATTTAAATGAAGTCATTAGAGTGATTTCAAAATGAGCGGTGTCCTTATAGAAAGGAAATTTGGACACAGAGACAGACATGCATAGAGGGAAGATGATGTGAAAAAGACATGGAGGAGACAATCAACTACAAGCCATGGAAAGAGGGCTGAAACAGATCCTTCCCTCACAGTCCTCAGAAAGAACCAACAACTCCAAAACTGTGAGACAACCGATTTCTAAGTCACCCAGTTTGTGGTAATTACGGCAGCTGTAGCAAACTACCCCTATTACTAAGTTAATCAACTGCCGTATCTATTCTTTTATTTCCTTCTACAGCTTTTACTCACATGCTTGTGAATTTTTCCCTGCATAAATTTATTCTCCTAGTCCCTATTTTTTCCTTCCTGACTACCACCTCTTTAATTTTGTTCTGTATTTTAAGATACTTCTTGCACTTAATTTGCAAGATGTTAATTTCACTCTCGACAGTGACATTCCTCTTTCAGTTTATCAACAGAATGTTTTATAATGTTAAGATCTTGGCGGGTCTAGAAAGTTTCTTTGTCCTCTAGTTGAGTCTCCCTAGGTGTGCTTATTCTTTATTTCTTTTGCAAAAACTACAATCTAAATAGTTCAAAGAAGAGTCTGGATAGGAGTTTCCTGTTCTGCACATTTTGTTGTTTGCACCGGTCCCGGATGACCTAGGCCTGTATAACTCCATTGCCACCAGTGGTCAGCACTGTTAGCGCCCATCCCTCAGGAATCTGCAAACAAGGGGCCAAGAGACAAGTTTCCTCCTGAAGCATCAGGAGGCTAGTTCTCTATGCACAGGTCTCCCAAGTTGCAATCTCGAGGTCTAGCCCACCTGCACACTGAGCTGCTCAGTACAACTCGGGAAGTCCTCTCATAGGAACGATCGAGTAAGCTTCCGAGGAACAACCAGTTGCTCAGTTCTCTCAACAAACATCTATTTATAGTTTTCATCTGTAGTTTTTGGCTATATTTGTTCTACAACATTTATTCTACTGAGCATTTCATTTAGGAATTATGTTTTAATTCCTTTCCTATTCTCCAATCTTCCTTTCCCACCATTTTCAGTTCTTGTATAAACATGAGTGCTATTGAATCCACTGATAAAACTTATAGAAACTTCATTAAATTCTTTTTTGGTTTATAAATTATTTTTTATCAAGGGCTAACTATTCACCTTAGTGAGCTTGATATCTGTTGATTTTCTTCAAATACATGACTCTCAATTGCCTACTTAATTTATAAATGAAGGTCTGCACCAGGAGTTGTCAACATTTTCAAGTTCATGGCACATTCAGAAAATGAATCTATTTTTATGGCACACTGGGAAGGGCAACTGGGAATGTGATATAAAATTTAGTGAAACCTTTATTATATCTTCTTTATAAAATTTTCAAACTCTTTAAATAAAAAGCTTAAGATTATTTAGATGAACACAACTTTTGTGTATTAGGTTTTATCCTTTAAAAAGCGACTCCTGATTAAGACTTTTTAACATTCTCTTAATATTCTATATAGCAACCATTGCAAAGAAGCTTTATCAGCACAAGCAGCAGCAAAAGGCAAAAGAGGAGGTGGCTGCGCTCCACTACCGTGGAAACTCCTTTTTCATGAGTAACCAGCCTTCCAACAATTCGGTCTCTTCAAATTGTGCTTCAAGAGTGCTAAAATCTCTAAGTTTGATAGCTTCTCCCTTTCTTCTGAGAAGCAGGTTAATTCCTTCTGATGATGTAAGTAGGCTTTGAATACAAATGCATTTTTTTATATCAAGTACCTCAATATATTGCTAAAGCTCTGTCTCAAGCACACAATGACTTCACTTTCATTAATTCTTCTTTTGGATTCAAATAACACCCATTAAACATCACTTCTAAAACTATTTTAACTGTGCTCTCTCAGAGCTGAAATATTACTCTGAACCCATAAACTTTGTCAGTACATGTTAAGTTATATCCACATGATCACTGCACTTTTAAATTAATTCAAGTGCTCAAAATGTCAGGTAAGGACATCATTTTTTGAAGCCAATAACTATACTTCAACAATCTGCAAAGAATCATTCACACAGAATAATCAATTAATTTTTTTTTTTTTAGTTTATAAATCTTCCTTTGGACTGTCGACACATTTTAGCAATGAAATAGCTAATCACGTTTAATCACCTAATGCTGAAAGAAGGTACTGTAGCAGCTTGGATTTCATTAGGCTCACCAATTTTATGACATCATTGAACGTGGAATTCAAAATTACAGGAAATTTTAATATGATAAGAGCTTCTCTGTGAATAAGATAATATATGAGGTTTTTTTTTTTAGGTTAAATTTAATGTAAAGCCTTTATATCTTCCTGCTACTACCAATTCCCAACTTCCACCATTTCATTATATCTTGTACTAGAGGCCCGGTGCACCAAATTCGTGCAGAGGGGGGCAGGGGGATGTCCCTTAGCCCAGCCTGTACCCGTCCAATCTGGGACTCCTCGAGGGATGTCCGACTTCCTGTTTAGGCCTGATCCCAGTAGGGCAGTCAGAAACCCTTCTTACAATCCAGGACTGCTGGCTCCAAACTGCTCACCTCCCTGATTTGCCTCCCTGATTGCCCCTAACCACTTCTGCCTGCCAGCCTGATCACCCCATAACTGCTACCCTGCTAGCATAATTGATGTCTAACTGCTCCCTGCCAGCCTGTTTGCCCCCAACTTCCCTCTTCTGCTGGCCTGGTCACCCCTAACTGCCCTCCCCTGCAGGCTTGATCGCCCCCAACTGCCCTCCCCTGCAGGCCTGGGCCCTCCCAACTGTCCTCCCCTGCTGGCCATCTTGTGGTGGCCATCTTATGTCCACATGGGGACAGCCCTCTTGTGTGTTGGAGTGATGGTCAATCTGCAAATTACTCTTTTATTAGATAGGATAGAGGCCTGGTGCATGGGTGGGGGCCAGCTGGTTTGCCCTGAAGAGTGTCCCAGATCAGGGTGGGGGTTCCTTTGGGGCGAGGGGTGGCCTGGGCGAGGGGCCTGTGGAGGTTTGCAGGCCAGCCACGCTCCCCAGCCACCCAAGTGGAGGCCCTGGAATTTGGGATTAATTTATGTCTACAATTGAAACTTTGTAGCCTGGAGTGGAGCCAAGCCTTATGCTTGCTCCATGGCAACAGCCATCTCTGTTTGAAACTTTGTAGCCTAGAGTGGAAGCCTAGGCTGGCAATGGCAAGCAGAAAGCTTGGCTTCCTCCGTTACCAGGGAAACCCAAGCCTCTGTTCTCTCCAGCTCAGTGGCTGCCATTTCTGTATCTTTTATAATTGAAACTTTGTAGCACTGAGTCGAGGCCTAGGCTGGCAACAGGCTGAAAGATTGGCTTCCTCTGTTGCCAGGGAAACCCAAGCCTTCCAACTGCTTTCAGTGGTGGCAGCCATCTGGTTGGGGTTTATTTGCATAATCTGCTCCTGATTGGCTGGTGGGCGTGGTTTGTGGGTGTAGCAAAGGTATGGTCAAATTTGTGTATTACTTTTATTAGATAGGATGTTTCAAAATATTCATTGTTTTCACTTTGAATATTTCATTTGCTGTTGATTTTGGAACTTCTCTACCAAGTAAATAATGTTGTTGTTCCAGGTGTTTTTCTTCAAGAATTCTATACAGCCTTCTAATTAAGGGCCACTGCCAATATTTATGGATTCACACATGCGATGAACAACTTTTGAATTAAACAATGTTCTGGATTAGTATCATCTCTATGAGATAGGCCAGTAAGCCTGGACAAGTGGAACAGGGAAACTGAGACAGAGAGCTGAACAAACTAGCGGGGCAATTTATAGCAGATACAGAAGGTCATCTCCCTGTAATAAAATCTAGGCCTCAGTTGTATTTCAGCCCCAGAATCAGAAAATCAGCAAAACCAGGTGGGGCCACGAGGACTAGTTGCAACGACTAAGACCCCTGCTCTACACTGACCCATCAGTGGAAACCAAGGCCCTGGTGAACCAACCTAGAGAACTGCTTAATATTCTGCTAATACCGCCCCCCCGAGTCCTCCCCTGAGATTCCCACCTGAGAGAAAGAGATAAAATCTCAAGACAAAGAAAGGACCCAGACCCAGCTCATGCTCACCCTCTGGGGAGCACCCCCAACCTCACCATTCCCTTTCCCCTCTCTTCCCTCACTTTCCCCTCACAGGCATGCATCTCCTAAACCCTATGGGACCCTAGGAGACTTGTAACCTGGGGAGCAATGGGCAGAAGCAACTCCTTGCAGGTTAGTCCGTTGAACCTGCTTCCAAGGCCCCCTTTGCTCTGACTTCCCAAAGAGCTAGGGCAGCACAGCTTCGGTTCTCCTGTTACTTCTTCTATGCTAAGTCCCCCTCCTTTTTTTAATTCTTTATTGTTGGAAGTATTACATACAGTATTACATACGTCTCCTTTTTCCCCCATTTACCTCTCCCTGGACACCCCCAACCCCAGCACATGCCCGCACCCTAAGCCCTTTCTTGTTTTATAGCTTTAATAAGTGTTCCCCAGCTTTAATAAGTGTTCCCTCGTAGTCAGTCATCGGACTCGTGTTGTGAAATTTTTCCTCCATGAAGTCAAGAACCCCTTTAGAAAACACTAAATATCATAAACTAATAATCACCTAACACTCATGCTCTTTTCTATGTTAACAGTATAATTATGAAAATTAAGACAAAGTTAAGATAATTTTATGTACACAAACACATATAAATTTCCTGATTAAATAACATACACATATACAATTAAAGTAATAATTAGAGAAAATTATTTAACAGGAAATTCAGGAGAATTACTACATGTTACAGCCACAACACGACTCTTTTACCATGTTTAGTATGCATAGCCATACATGTTTCTGAATTCAAGTAGTTTATAAAGGATCTACATAAATGTTCAAATATAATTTTGCCAATTATAAACCTTTGAATGTTTGTTTTATAAAATGCTTGTGTATGTTTGAGAGCTATAAAAATATATGCAACCATCAAAATCTTGCTAAATTACTTGCAACTTACATCACTATGCTGCAGAACAAACTGGAAGCCACCAACTTTGCTCCAGCTATCTCTTGCAAAAGTCAGAATGAGCCCAGTGTTGCTAGACCTTTCCGTTTTTCAACAGAAGACAAAGAACTAGATGTTACTATGCTATCTTCCATTTGATATCAATTTCAGAGACCCCACCTCTCAATTAATAACCTCTGCTGTAGACAGATCAATTCTAACAGCTGGTGTGGGTATCCCTAAAAATATTTTAAGTGAATCCCCTTCACAAATCATTCTTTGAGTGAAGTACGTGGGCACAGTTTTGTGGGAACAGTGCAGAATGAGTGGACCTTCAGAATGGAGCCTATCTCCTTCAACCCCACCATCCACTTATGAGCCTGCCCCGTCTTCTCATTCTGGCCTGCAGCAGTACTGTACTCTGTGGCTCTGAGAATCATGCTGGAGCCCACCAGCAAAGTATGTACTTTCCCAAGCTGCAGAACTGTGAATAAGAACTATGAACCCACAGTAGGGCACTGGCCCAGTTCTTCAAGTCCTTCTATCAGTATCAACCATAAGTGTTATTTAACGGTCAAAATTTTTAATGACAAGTTTGATGGTCTAGTACAGTTGTTGGCAAACTCATTAATCAACAGAGCCAAATAACAGTACAACGATTGAAATTTCTTTTGAGAGCCAACTTTGTTAAACTTAAACTTCTTCTAATGCCACTTCTTCAAAATAGACTCGCCCAGGCCGTGGTATTTTGTGGAAAAGCCACACTCAAGGGGCCAAGAAGCCACCTCTGGCTCGTGAACTGTGGTTTGCCAACCACTGGTCTAGTACGAAAATTAGTATATCTAACCAGAACCCAGGCTAAATGCAATCAAAGCCATCTTCCTCATGAAGGCAGTCCAAAGAAGTATTTTCATGTAATACAAAGATTTCTCTCAAAATACTTCTCTAGTTTTTATGCCATTTTAACCATAGTTTCATTTTTAAGAATCTTACAAAAATAACCAGAAAGATTTCTAACAAGGATAGTCTTCCATGTTATATGTAATAATATTTAAAATATACATCATATAATACTTAAATATAAAATATACATTAAATATATAAAGTATATATTTAAAATGTAATATATACTTATGATAATAAAAGGTTGACAGCAAAGGAAAAATGATTAAATAATAAGTTATCCCATAAAATAGAATGCGGTGCATTTATTAAAAACATGTTCTTATAATTTAGCAAGTGAAAAAAGCAAGTTAATTAAACTAATTTTAAAAAATAAATGTATTTGTATATGTACATATATTACATAATGTATAATTATATTAAAAAATATACCATATATTTGTAAAGGTCTGGAGAAATATACAACATAAAATTAATGGTTAGCCCACAACTACAAATAGTTTTTAATTTTCTTCTTTATATTTTTCTACATATTCCAAATTTTCTATAAGAAAATGTGTTTGTTACTTAGTAGTGGGGGTGGGATATGCTAGTAAAAGAGGGAAAGATTTTTCTTCAATGAACAATCAAGGCTACATTTTTTTAATGCTATAGAATAAGAGTCAGCAAACTTTTTCTCTAAAGAGCCAGTCAGTAAATATTCTAGGCTTCATAGACAAATTGTCTGTCACTACTACTCAACTCTGTCATTGTAGCACAAAAGCCATGAATGACACCTGAATAAGGACAGTTATGTTCCAATAAAACTTTATAGATAGTGAAACATGGATTTATATAAATTCTTTCAATTTTTTTTCAGTCACTTAAAAATATAAAAACCATTTAGCTCATAATCAGTACAAAATCAAGCAGCCAATCAAATGTGGCCCTCTGGCCAGTTTGCCAGCTGCTGCTAGAGAACATAGACAAAGTGCCCTAAGACTGGAAACTGTCCAATGCTGCTGCTATTAACAACCCACTATAGCTAGTTTTTAATAATGTAAGACATTCACAAGATATCTAATAAGGGTGCAACTTCTTAATAAAGCCTTTTCAAAGAATAGTTGCAAAATGACCTTACAATAGCTAGCAAATTAGTGGGCTTATTATAGGTTTAGTAATATTAGTCAATTAAATATTAAGAGTTTATCTGCTGAAATTACAGCTTATTTAAAAAGAAATTCACCTTGAGTGCTTTTATTTGACAGCAATTAGATAGTAAAACAAGCTTTCTACTGAAGGCACTTCTAGTTCATGTCAAAAGAAATCACACCCGCAAAATTTAAGTTAGAGCAACATTAGGAAAATTAAGACCAATTACATTCCAGATTAACGAAGAATTGGTAGCTTTCTAATAATCTAGCTTTTAAAACATACTCTGGACTTCATTCTAAAAGACGAAATTCATCTCAAGAGCACAATACTTTTCCACTTAGAATGGTGTTATCTAAAGAGTGGCCAGACTGCTCTAGCTGGTTTGGCTCAGTGGCTAGAGCGTCAGCCTGCAGATTGAAGGGTCCCAGGTTCAATTCCAGTCAAGAGCACATGCCCGGGGTTTCGGCCTCAATCCCCAGTGGGGGGCATGCAGGAAGCAGCCAATCAACGATTCTCTCTCTCATCATTGATGTTTCTATCTCTCTCTCCCTCTCCCTGCCTCTCTAAAATCAATTAAAAAAAACTTTTTTTTCTTAAATAAATTATAAAGAGTGGACAGACTTAACACCAATCTCAAGAGAAAATTGGGTTCAGTGCATTAGATCAAAGTTTTCATTGTTCTAAAACCTCTTAGGTGAGGGAATTGATACCTATTGTTACACAGTAACTGACTTGCCTGATTTAAGGGCTAAACTGAATAAAGCATCCCAAACGTTCTAAAATGCATTTCAAAAAAGAAAATCACACTGGTAAATTCAATGGCACATACAAATAATGATTTCCAGGACAAAATTATCAATAAGTTCAATGCCACAATTTTATACTCCCCAGGGATTCAACAAAGGGAAGACAGACACATGCCCAGGTCCTTCCCTGTCAATCACACCTGGTGACAGAGATGGTTTTGACAGAATGGGTGTGCCACAAGCAGGAGAACATTTGGGAATGCATAATCCCCTAGGCCAGTGGTCGGCAAACTCATTAGTCAACAGAGCCAAATATCAACAGTACAATGATTGAAATTTCTTTTGAGAGCCAAATTTTTAAACTTAAACTTCTTCTCACCCCACTTCTTCAAAATAGACTCACTCACCCAGGCCGTGGTATTTTGTGGAAGAGCCACACTCAAGGGGCCAAAGAGCTGCATGTGGCTGGCAAACCAAAGTATGCCAACCATGGCCCTAAGCAAAGGAGTTTACTCTCTTGAGACTCTTGTTCCCCGGGGCCCGGTTGGCTCTCTCGTATTGGCCTCGATAGCCCACGGCCATTCGGGCCCACACAATGGACTACGGGACTGCAGCGGGAAAACACAAGCTGGGCTGGCCTGACCTGACCTGGACCCGACTCCAGGGGAAGGGATCTCTGGATGCTGGCTCTGATTTTAGCTCTACTGAAGCCCTAGCTATACTTCTTCTATGACTGGACTAAGGGAAATGGGACTTTGGAACCAGCGATGTAAAACTTTCTACTATGTCTCACCCTCCCATGGGGGGCCTCTGGAAATGCTTATTCCAGGGGTATTCCAAAATCCCTACTGGCGCAATCGGGGAAGACAAGGCCTCTCCTCTCCTGTAACATATGCATACACATAACCTATACTTTATTGTAGAAGATGTAATTTTTTTTTTTACTGGTAATCCTCACCGGAAGATATTTTTTCCATTGATCATTAAAGAGAGATTGGAGGGAGAAGGAGGAGAGAGAGAGAGAGAGAGAGAGAGAGAGAGAGAGAGAGAGAGAGAGAGAGAGAGAGAAACATCAATGTGAGAAAGACACATTAACTGGTTGCCTCTCACAGGTGCCCCAACTGCTCTAACCTGGCCACGGCTAGTAATTTTTAAGGTATTAACTGTATTGTTTTTGAGAATTCCTTTTCACTTTTCAATGCACTAACAGGAATAGGGGGTGATAAGAGAAAAACAAAGGAGAATCAAAGAATCCATCCATGACAAAGCCTTCATTAAATTCCCTAAACAGGCCTTCAAGACTTTCATTAACCTAATGATAGATTTCTGCTAATCCTAATGTCTATCCAAATAACCTAAGCAAGCAAACTGAAAACGCTAAATTAAACTATCTATCAGCATTTGATTTGGCTACAGTAAGTCACTGCAATTTTAAAAAGTAACAGGATGATTTTTTTTGAGACTTAGCTCTTTATAAGTATCCACCAAATTCTCATTTACTGTCATTTACATAACTAGAGGCCCAGTGCATAAATTCAGGCACGAGGGCAAAGGATCCCTCAGCCCAACCTGCACCCTCTCCAATCTGGGAGCCCTCAGGGGATGTCCAACTGCCAGTTTGACAGCTGGACATCCCTCTCACAATCTGGGACCTCTGACACCTAACCTCTCTGCCTGCCCAATCCCCCTAACTGCCCTCCCCTGCTGGCCTGGTTGCTCCCATTAACTTTTTTTTTTTTTAATCTTATCCCCTTCACACACAACTGTATTTGACTTCCTTATTGGCTTCTCCCTCTCAATTTTTCTCTCTCTTTTATGTAACACTTTTTTCCTGACTCATCATTTATAAACTTTTCTTTCCTCCTTATTTCCTACTTCTGTTCCATCATCCTTCTTCCCATCTTGCTCATACCCTCCCTTCCTCCCCACATTCCTTCTTTCCCTTATCTTTACCCCTTTCTTCCCTCCCCTTTTCCTTCCTTTCCACCTTAATTTTTTTCTTCACTTCCTCCCTCAGACCTGCTTTGCTCCTTCCCCCATTTCTTCCTTCTTCCCATTCTCCTTTTAAACTCTACGGGCTCCCCTTTAAAACGTTTCTTCCCTCCCTCTTTCTCTCTCATCCTACCTTTCCCATATATTCTTCTCTACTTACTTCCACTGTTTTAATATCTATCTAGCTACCTGCCTAATTATTCACTATCATTTATCTTTTTTCTTTTCTGACTCCTATTTTTAAAATCTGCCCCCAGGACACAACTATACTTGATTTTCATTATAGCTCCTGCAGTTCACTCATACATCCTCTTTCCTTCTTTAACTCTGCTCTCTACCAACTTTTTGATAAAGTTCTTCCCTCCCTCCTTCTTAAAGCTTCTATTTGGGGGCAGAAGGAGGGAGGGAGCATTAACCCCCCAGCCCAGGGCCAGCCCCAGCCAGGTGTTCCCCACTCTCTCCTTCCCCAGCCTCCCCACTGCCATCCTGCTCCCATTCCCTGCACGGTTGCCCAGCTCAGCAAGGGTGCCCAAGGCCCGCATGGCCCAGGCGCTGCTGCTGCTGCTGCTGCTGCTGCTGCTGCTGCTGCTGCAAAGCAGGAGCACCTCCTCCCAGAAGGCCTCAGACCAGCCACCAATCTGTCCCGGACCCATGGGCACCTCCCCGCCAACGGCCTGTGCTGGGGGCCACCGCCTTCCTCCCGCGTCTGGCAAGGTTCCTGCACTGCCCATTGCCGCCCCCCCCCATGATCACCACCCTCTCCTATATGCAGCCCTGTATTTCCTTCCCTTTTCCATTCCTGTGTCTTTTTCTTGTTCCCTTTCTGTATTTCTGTTTCTCCTCTGGCCTGTCTGCATGCAGGCCTGCCTTCCTCTCCCTCTCCTTTCTTATCTCCTAACATATCCTATCCTACCCCGAGCCTTGCAGCTGCCTGATCAGAGAGTGGGGACGCAGCCTGCTGATCCTGTTGTGAAGTTATGGTGTAATGGATAATTTGCATATTTCTCTATTATTAGTATAGATACATAATTTGTACTAATAAATATAAATAAAAATTTGTGTTAATGAAGTCAACTGACATAAAGTGTAAATGGAACCAAACAAATAAATACAATAAAATGCCACTGAAATGCTAGCAACAAGGAAAAAAAAGAAAGCCTCTCTCTATGCTGTGTCATTGTGAAAAGCCGCACTGCCCATAAACCAGAACGGGACTTGACCTGAACTGAATCCATAGCACAGAGAAGTGCTTTATAACTGAATTTCACTATCCAACTGAATAATTCATTATTTTTAATGAATTTCCTCTGTTCTGTAAGTAGCTATAGCCAGTCAGCAAAATCAACCATTATAAACTGGGAAACTGCAGAGAAAGTTTTCAAGTAAGTCCATTTAAAACTTGCTGAGTCTGCCCTTTTATATTTATTACTGTTAGTTCCTATGGCTTGAGATGAAATTTTATAGGACTCATTATCAATTGGACATTGATGATTGCCTACACAACATCCATTCCATCCTACACCCTTTTTTACAGTTCCATAAATTTAACTCAGATAATAACCAGTTACCCACAAAGCCAATGTAAGAAAAGCTGCCCCACTCCACCGTCCCCTGGTAAACCCGGAGGATCTAAAGGTAACTCTGTTACCCTTGCCACAATGGTGACTCATAAACTCAGGCCTGAACAAAGGTGTTTCCTGGGATTTGGTTTAAGGAAAAAAAATATGATTTAATTCAAGCCAATGACCCAACAGGGGGAAGTGGGGGAGGGGGAGTGTTTGAGAATGCCACTGTCTTGCTCTTGTAAGAAAGCTACCAAATGAGATCCCCCTGTTTAAGAAGGTGAAGCCACATGATGGAAGTCAGCCTGAGGACAAAGCCAGCACACAGAAGGCAAAGATGAGAAATGAATCTGTCAATGGACTAAACCAGTCTTCAAGTCAGTTCTACCTCAGCTTTCAAGTTACATTTTAATAACAAATCTCCTTATCTTCTAAGCCTGTTTGAATCAAGTTCTGTGCTTGCATTGTAACTAATGCACAAACATAAATGAAAATAAAATTATGTGGTCAAACCTTTTCTTCCTTTAATCCCTTATCCTATATAAAAAGGTAATATGCAAATCAACCGAATGGCAGAACGACCGGTCGTTATGATGTGCACTGACCACCAGGGGGAAGACACTCAACGCAGGAGCTGCCCCTGTGGTGGTCAGTGAGCTCCCACAGGGGGAGCACTGCTCAGCCAGAAGCCGGGCTGATGCTTAGCGAGCACAGTGGCAGTGGCAGGAGGCCAGGCTGAGGGGACCACCCCCGCATAGTGCACAAATGTTGTGCACCGGGCCTCTATAAAGTTACAATTATAAAATTTCCATAATTTCATAGCTTAAAAACTTTTAAAATAAGAACAAAAGTGAAAATAACATTAAATAGCAATCAAACAGAAAATTATAACAACTAAAGGGGAGTGAGTGATATTTAACTTTCAGCTCTTCATTGGGTTGAAATTCAGCATTGCCAGGTAGAAGGAAAAATGTGTAAATTTTACAGTAAGACCAAGTGAAGTGTGGGAGGACAAGTGAAAAATAAAAATGGAGATTGGGTGCAAAAGAAGTTGGAAAATTAATACACAATTCTAAAAGTAATCATAGGATAGATATAACTATATTTATATAGTTAGCCAATATAATTCTTCCATAAGAACTTCTAATACAATCTCTTCAGACAGGGCAAGTTTATGTAAAATTAATAAAAGAAAAAAACAGCAATTTTATGACACCTCCAAGAAGGCAAAAGTTATCTTCTAGCCCAATTATCTTTCTGCTGTACTTCAGTGCCTTCAGTTTATGAACGAACAGCAAAAGCACATCAGGTGCCAATCAAGGGACGGTGTCTCATGCTTGTAGCATCCAAATTTCCAGGAGAAACAGCAAAGCTTTGATATTGTTTCCAATGGCTTCTAGTTCTCCTACCATAGATTAGGAAGTTCCCATACTTCTACCTTCTTAGCCACAGAAAGACCTAAAGAGAGAATGAATCCCTCCCGCCCCTGCAGAGCTAGCCTATCAGACCAACAGTGGAAGCAATCAGACAAAAGCAGTGACAAGAACACTGGCGTCAGAAAGAAACACAGGCTTGAAGTAGGCACGGGACGAAGGCCACTGGTTTCACTTATTAGGAGAATGTGAAATTATTCCAATTTCTTATTTCTTATGAAGAAGTTATTCAAAAACCATCCTCTTTCTTAATCCTCCTCTATATTAAGCATTTTATCAAAAAATAAGCAAGACAATCACCTATAAAAGAGGGTGACTCCTATCCCTACTCAGTTTTTATAAGAGGTTTGATTTACCAAAAAGCTAGTCTCCTAAAATAAATGATTATTCCCCAGGAACTCTTTGAGGGCAGGTAATTTATCTAGTTTATTAAAATCAGCAAATATTCCTGAGATGACCAGATTCAAGATGAGCATATCCAAATTAAGTACTTTTGTATCTGAGCCAAAATCAATTAGAAAATATAATTAACATATCTAAAGTCAGTAATAGCAAAAAATGACCACCTACTGAGAAATAAACCTAAGGTGAAATATATAAGAACCATCTTAAAAACTAGAAAAGTTTACTAAGATATCAAAAAATGGCTAGATAAGATATACTCAGTTCCTGAACATTAGTCTCAAAATTGTAAATATATTAATTAAGTCAATACACTAAAGAAGCAACACCAAGAAAAAAATGTCAGCAGGATTTTCTTGAAACCACACAAGTTTCTATTTCAATTCACTGGAAACAGAAAATGTTTAGAACTGTAAATATTTTTTTGAAAAATAAAACCAATAAAGGAAACTTACTCTACCAAATATAAAACAGCACAAAACAACAGTAATCGAAATAGTGTGTAACTGGAGATACAGTGTTTAATTCAGGATGCAAATCAATGGAATAAAATACACCATGTCCAGAAATAGATCCATTTAAATATAGAAATTTGACATGATAAAGGAAGCATTTCTAATCTTTAAGAAAGAACAAAGTATTCAATAAATGAGTCCAACAAAACTGTCTACAGTTCCAATAAACCATTACCAGTGAAAATTAAATAGATCCATCATCTACAATTTTTGTAAGAGAACAGAAACTGCCTCACCACTTTCAAAAACATTCAGTAGAAGTTATCAAAATTTTAAATATGCATATCAGTCAAGCCAGTAGTTATATCTATCCTATAGAAGTACATGTACATATATGTACAAAGATGTAAACAAAGGATGGACATCCAGCATGTCAAACTCACAGCCGGCAGCCCGCCCGCCACGAGTTTGACATGCTTGATGTACATTATGTCAGTTGTAATATAAAAATTCTAGAAGCAATTAGTACAGTATACAATTAATAGTTAAATAAACAATGACACATCCATAATATGGCATAATAAATAGTAAAAGAATAAAATACAACTATATGTATCAGGATGATAAATTCTGTACATATTGTACATGCTAAGTGAAACAAGAAAACTAAGTGTGAGTAATAGTTGCCATTTAAATTTTTAAAAATGAAATTCTGTGTCTATGTAAATGCAAAGAACAATCCAGGAGGATTCATATCAGTTAATAGGGGCCCTTACAGGGGGGAAAAAATAGAATTGAGGTCAGGTATATGAAGGGAGAGTTTTATTAGTCTATAGTGTCTTGTGTGTTTTTTTTTCCCTCAATAAGCGAGATCTCGCTCCCTCCCTCCCTCTTTCCCTACCTCCCTTCTTCCCTCCTGGTTTACCTGACCTCTTTTTTTTTTTTTTCATATTTCATTTTTTTTATTTTTTTTTATTTACAATATAACTTATATTTAATAATAGTGCATATGTTTTCCTCCTCCCCCAATATCCTCCCCCCAGCCTTCCTTACCCCCCAGCACATGTCCCCACCTGCCCCCCTCCCCATCCCAGAGTCTTTCATTCATTGGTTATGCTCATATGTATGCATACAAGTCCTTCGGTTGATCTCCCCCAGCATCTGCCTCCCCTCCACTCCAGCCTTCCCCCTGTTACCTGACCTCTTTCTTTCAACCTGAGAGTAATCTGAAGGGCCTCTGTAAGTCATGAAGGTAAAGTGACTTACAGCTTTCCAATTTGGGATCCTAGAATAAACAGAGTCTCTCTGTTTTAGTAAAATTAAGAATGAGAGCCGAAACCGGTTTGGCTCAGTGGATAGAGCGTCGGCCTGTGGACTGAAAGGTCCCAGGTTCGATTCCAGTCAAGGGCATATACTGTGGCTGTGGGCACATCCCCAGCGGAGGGTGTGCAAGAGGCAGCTGATCGATGTTTCTCTCTCATCGATGTTTCTGACTTTCTATCCCTCTCCCTTCCTCTCTGTGAAAAATCAATAAAATATATTTTTTTAAAAATGAGAGAGGCAAAAAGAGGCTGACTATCTTAATACCTGGAAAAAAAGTAACAAACTCATTTTGCAGTCCCCACCTCAGACCCTCAAGGCCTAAGGGCAAAGCATTTTGAATAGTATGACCTCAACACCAGTACCAGGAACGAAACCCAAGGGTTTTAAAGCCAACAGGGAAATCCCATTCCCATTGCCACAGGGTTGTTTCAGAGATGAGAACTACAATCCCAGTCTGTTTTCTCCTCTCCATTTCCCGTCCCCTCATTACTACACCCAAGGTGGTCTAACTGCAGCAAAGCCAGGATCCTGCCTCCAAGGGAAAGAATGCTTTTGCTCCTGCCAGATGTAAAGAAAGAAACGCAGAGTATGGAAGCTGGCGCAGTCATCTTACAACCACACAAGAAAACACCCTGAAGAAAAAGACCTGCACGCCTTCTTCATGGAAGAGGGCCAAGCACAAGGCCAGAAAAACAGTCAGAACTCTGAACTTGCCTGAAAGTCACTCTACCTCAGGATGTGCCAATTAACTAGACAAATAAATAAGCTTTCATTGCTAAAGCCAGTTTAATTTGGTTTTTCTATTAACTGCATTGAAAGCATCCCTGTTGACGGAATGGGCTAAGTAACACCTAATGTCAATTCTTGATCAGATTTTCTGAAACCTGTATAGAATTCCATTTTCTTTATCTATCTGTATTAATATTATACCCCTGTTGATATTGATACCCGTGTTGAATATTAACTATTTCCTACAGATGACAGGTTGCCTGCAAATTTTATCACAAATAATGTTCAATGAACACCCTGGTGCGTGCCTTCAGACATTCATATTATTATTTTATAGGACAGATTCCTAGATATGAAATTACTAGGAATTACTGTTTGCCTTTTCACCAATAAATTTTTCACAATCCTGACAGATAAGGCAAGCCCAAGAAGAAGCCTACACAGGAAACCAAGAAAGCTGCATTATAATAAGCATTTGGTGAAGAATTTCAAAGTGACAACTAAGCCAAGACCGGTTTGGCTCAGTGGATAGAGCGTTGGACTGCGGACTGAAGGGTCCCGGGTTCGATTCCGGCAAGGGCATGTACCGTGGCTGCGGGCACATCCCCAGTAGGGGGCGTGCAAGAGGCAGCTGATCGATGTCTCTCTCTCATCGATGTTTCTGACTTTCTATCTCTCTCCCTTCCGCTCTGTAAAAAATCAATAAAATATATATATTTAAAAAATTAAAAAAAAAAAAGTGACAACTAAGAAAAGAAGCCTTATGTCACCTGCCACTGTTACTGAGAACACTTTGATCAAAGAACAAAAGCCCACAAAGGGCTTATGAGTTGACTATGAGTTACCATGTAACCATATATAACTCAGTATCTCACTTTCCAATGTTAGATATACATCAAGTTGATGGTTTTTGACTTGGGTCAAAAACTTGGGTGTTACCGGACCATTACCATCATCACCATCACCATCATCATCAATATTGTGGACATTTATATCTATATCCTATATTTTTTTACCCCTTTTATTTACCCAGTGGGTCACAACCTTTGATGCACAATATCCGAGTCCCTGTTTTCTGACTAGCTCTCCTCCAATAATCTTACCTACACCTTGCCCCACTTCTCTGTTCACATGAGGACGTCATGTCACTATCAGTGACTGAATCCTGCCATAATCTCAGGTCCAAGCATCTCACCCTCCAATCATCATCATCTCCTATTTTTCAGGTTCATTCCCTCTAGAAACTCAACTCAATCTTTTGATCCAACTGGGACCTACATATATACATATACTCCGACGATCCTAGGACCTTTTCACTCTGCTCACCCCGGATAGTCTTTATTTCCTCCTTGACCAATTTTGTGGGGTTTTTTCCCCAATTACAGTTGACATTCAGTATTATTAGTTTCAGGTGTTAGACATAACTTCACCTTTTTCACCCAGCCCCACTTCCTCCTCCCTTCTGGCAACCATCAGTTTGTTTCTGTTTTGTTTGTTCATTTATTTTGCTCTTTAGATTCCACAGGTTAGTGAAATTATCCGGTGCTTGTCTTTCTCCGTTTGACTTCACTTAGCATAATACCCTCTAGGTCCACCCATGCTTTTACAAATGGTAAAATTTCATTCTTTTTATGGCCAAGTAATATTCCATTATAAATATGTACTACATCTTCTTTATCCAGTCATCCTCCCCTAGCCAGGGGTCAGCATTCATGAATCAACAAAGCCAAATATCAACAGTACGACTGAAATTTCTTTTGAGAGTCAAAAACCGACTTCTGCGCATGAGCCACAAAGTTTCAATCGCACTGTACGTGCACGCCCGCACGTACAGTATTTTGTGGAAGAGCCACACTCAAGAGGCCAAAGAGCCGCAGGTGGCTCACAAGCCACATTTTGCCAACGACTGCCCTAGACCACTTTAAAGTTGTAACCATTTCCTTCATATTTAAAGTAAAAGATTGTAACCATTTCCTCCATATTCCCTTCACTTCAAAATCCATCTCTGCCTTCATTGTTCTCTTGGCAAAACTCTAACCCAGTGGGGAAGAGCCCCCCCCCCCCACTTCCTCCAATATCAAAGGGATTAAAAAGTACAAATTGGTTGGTTATTACAGAAAAGTCATGATGAGAATGTAAAACTCAGTATAGGGAATATAGCCAGTAATATTGTAATAATTATGTATGGTGTCAGGTGAGCACTAGATTTATCATGAAGATCAATTAATAAGCTACATAATCACAGGGGTACACACCCAAAACTAATATCCTATCTAATGAAAGAGTAATATGCAGTTTTGACTGTAACTTCGCCACACCCACAAGCCAATCAGGAGTAGGTTATGCAAATAAACCCCAACCAAGATGGCTGCCACCACTGACAGTAGGAGGAAGGCTTGGGTTTCTCTGGCAACAGAGGAAGCCAAGCTTTCTGTCTGCCTTTGCCTGCCTAGGCCTCCACTCAATTACAAAGTTTCCATTATAAAGATACAGAAATGGCGGCAGCCACTGAGCTGGAGGGAACAGAGGCTTGGGTTTCCCTGGCAATGGAGGAAGCCAAGCTTTCTGCCTGCCATTGCCAACCTAGGCCTCCACTCTAGGCTATAAAGTTTCAAACAGAAATGGCTGTCGCCATGGAGCAAGCAGAAGGCTTGGCTCCGCTCCAGGCTACAAAGTTTCAATTGTAGACATAGATTAACCCCAGATACCAGGGCCTCCACTTGGGTGGCTGGGGGGCGTGGCTGGCCTGCAAACCTCCGCAGGCCCCTTGCCCAAGCTGCCCCTCACTCCAAGGGAACCCCCACCCTGATCTGGGACACTCTTCAGGGCAAACCAGCTGGCCCCCACCCATGCACCAGGCCTCTATCCTATCTAATAAAAGAGTAATTTGCAGATTGACCATCACTCCACCACACAAGAGGGCTGCCCCCATGGGATCAAAGACGGTTGCTCCCATGTGGACACAAGATGGCCACCATAAGATGGCCAGCAGGGGAGGGCCGTTGGGAGGTTCCAGGCCCTGCAAGGGAGGGCAGTAGTGGGCGATCAGGCAAGCAAGAGAAGGCACTGGGAGGGACCAGGCCTGCAAGGGAGGGCAGAGCAATCAAGCCAGAGGGGGAGGGCAGTTAGGGGTGACCAGGCCGGCAGAGGAGGGAAGTTGGGGGCAAACAGGCTGGCAGGGTAGTGGTTAGTGAGTGATCAGGCTGGCAGGCAGAAGCGGTTAGGGGCAATCAGGGAGGCAGGCAGGTGAGCAGCTTGGAACCAGCAGTCCTGAATTGTGAGGATGTCCGATGAGGGGTCCCAGATTGGAGAGGATGCAGGCTGGGCTAAGGGACATCCCCTGCTTCCTCCCCCCACCCCCACGCACAAATTTTGTGCACCAGGCCTCTAGTTGTATATAATACTGTATGTCAAATGTAATTGGGGGGAAAAAGGCATTTAAAAAACATATTAAAGACTAGGTGATTTCAATTTTTTTTAAATCCAACATAATTTGGCTCAATTACACATAGCAAGTTATTTCTCTTGACTTTGCTGTGTAAATGTGGAGTGGCTCAATTTCTACAGCAGTCCAGACCGAACGGAAAAGGCATTATCTCTTGGGCAACTAGTTGCACAAGCTGGTGGCTGGAGGGGCCGGGCAGCACCCTACGGCCGCTCTGCGAGGCCTGCAGGCGGTCGGGGCTGTTTCCGGGGTGCCCGGGAGGAGGACGGAGATTCCGTTTCAGAGGAATCTCCCACACACCGTACAGAGGCCTGCTACAGGGGCCTCCTCTGCGGGGCTGAGCACCTCCAGTGTCGGAGCAGGCTCGAACTATACCCCAGGTTCTGGAGCTGGCGGAGGCAGGGGTGGGGGGCACACGTTACCCGGAGCAGAACCAGTTCAACGGGCCTTCAGCTGGATGACGTGCGGAGCGCCACAACAGCACGGCCTGGAACCCATGGCAGCCAGGACAGGCACCAACTCAACACTTTATTCCCGCGCTTCGGCTCGGAAGCTGGAGAGCCAAGGCGCACACTCCACAGGGCACCGGGAGACCCACCCCTTCCTCCGGAGCCCGCCCCGCCCCCGAGCGCCGCGCCGCGGGGCTGCAGCCCTCCCATCCCAGCGCGGCTGGCCAGGCGGTGCGCATGCGCGGTGGCTCGCGCTGCCGCTGAGAACTCCGGGAATTGTAGTCTCTTGTGCGGATGCCGCGGACCTGGAGAATCCTGCATCCTGGCGGAACCTAGACTAGTCAGAACACTCTCCACACCCCAGCCCTTATTTCCCTCTTCACACCTGTCCCGTCACCTCGCACTCACTCGCTGGGCTTCAGTCAGGGCTCGCCCCGAGAGAGGACGCGAGATCCCCTCTTGCCATCAGCGAGCTGTGCTGGAGGAGGCGGGGTCCACCGCCCGCCCCCCGCCGCCACCTTCCCCGCCTCCCACCCCCCTCCCCGGTCCGTGTCGGGCCGGTGCCCGGAGAGAGGCGGCGGCCCCCGCAGCGGCCGCAGGAGGGGCGGCGGCGGTGGGCGCCGCAGGCGATGCCCCTGCCCCGCTGCTCCGGCGGGGGGCGGTGCGATCGGCGGCGGCGGCGGGGTAGCAGGCGGGGGGCGGCGGCTGCGGCGGCGGCTGCTGCTGCAGAGGGGCCGAGAGCTGGCGGCGGCGGCGGCGGTCGTGAAGGGCATCGGCGACGGCGGTGATGGCAGTGCTGATGTGAGTGTCTGCTGGCTGGGGACCCCGGGGCTGCCGAGCCCGAGCCCGAGCGCCGGTCCGCGAGCGGGAGCGGGAGGTCCGCAGAACCGGGGATGCCGCCGGCCGCCGCCGACCCTCGGGGGCCGGGCGCTGGGGGCGGCCGGCGCCTCTGGGGGCCGAGCCCTGGGTGGGGGTACGGGGGTGGGGGTGGAGGGGGTGTCCCGGGCGGAGGCGGGGGCATATCCCAGGCCGAGGGGGCACGGGGCGGGGGGGGTCTGCGATTGTCCTCAACACCCTTCCCCCACCCCTCCCCGTGTGTGTGTTTGTCACTTGCAGCTGAAGATGGAAAGAGCCAGGCGAAGGGGAGGCGGCGGCGGCGGCCGCGGCCGCGGAGGCAAGCATGTGGGGGGCTCTGGCCTAAGCAAGAGCAGACTGTATCCCCAGGCCCAGCACGCCCCCTACCCTCACTACGCGGCGCTGGCCACCTCCCATCAGCCGGGGGGCGCCGCCGCTGACATCCAGGAGCTGGCCTCCAAGAGAGTGGACATCCAGAAAAAGCGCTTTTACCTGGACGTGAAGCAGAGCTCGCGGGGCCGGTTCCTCAAGATCGCCGAGGTGTGGGTCGGGAGGGGCCGGCAGGACAACATCCGGAAGAGCAAGCTGACCCTGTCCCTGTCGGTGGCCGCGGAGCTCAAGGACTGTCTGGGGGACTTCATCGAGCATTACGCGCACCTGGGCCTCAAAGGCCACCACCACCCCCGGCAGGAGCGCGGGCCGGGCTCGGAGCAGGGCTCCTCCCGGAGGAGGCAGAAGCACGCGGCGCCCTCCCCGCCCGCGTCCGTGGGGTCCGAGGAGCACCCGCACAGTGTCCTCAAGACGGACTACATCGAGAGGGACAACAGGAAGTACTACCTGGACCTCAAGGAGAACCAGCGCGGCCGCTTCTTGAGGATCAGGCAAACCCTGATGCGGGGCGCCGGCATGATGGGGTACTTCGGCCACAGCCTGGGCCAGGAGCAGACCATCGTCCTCCCGGCGCAAGGGATGATCGAGTTCCGCGATGCCTTGGTCCAGCTCCTCGAAGACTACGGCGAAGGGGACCTGGAGGAGCGGAGAGGCGGAGACGACGACCCCCTGGAACTCCCGGAGGGGACCTCTTTCAGAGTGGACAATAAAAGGTTCTACTTTGATGTGGGCTCTAATAAATATGGCATTTTCCTGAAGGTAAGTGAGGTGAGACCGCCTTACCGTAATACTATTACCGTTCCGTTCAAGGCTTGGACAAGGTTTGGGGAGAATTTTATCAAGTATGAAGAGGAGATGAGGAAAATATGCAACAGCCATAAGGAGAAGAAAATGGATGGCAGAAGGGCCAGTGCTGAAGAGCAAGAATGCCTCGACTAGCGTGAAATTGAACTAACTCTCCATCAGGCAAAAAAAAATTTTTAAAAATCATAAAATTGGCTAAAAGTACTGATCCGTAATCATTTGAAGAAATTTTTCCCTCTTTTTTGGCCCTTTGTTATTAGTAATACCTCTATAGTTTATACTTCAAGGAGTCCGATTCTCATGTTATGTTATACATAGAACACTATAATTCTTATGGGAATGCCCCCCTTCCCAGAGCTAAATTAGCTGCTTCATCCGCTCCAGACTATTGAATTATGCAAATCAGCACAAAAAATGTGACATTCTGACCTTCTAAATACCGTAACTAAGATTTACATTGCACTCTGACATAATCCTGGAAAAGATACATACATTTAATGTGGAAGTGTGAATTACTATTTAACAAGTTCCCCCAAAAAAGTATCCCGTTCCTTCTTCATTAAAAGCTGCTAAGCTTACTACAGGATAGTTATCACAGAACAGAAATTGACCTCAAGGATAATATAAATATATTTATTTATAAAAGTAAAAGTAGAAATATATTAATTGTCCATTGGATAACTGAATATTAAACAATACCATTAAAGAATAAAATCTTAGAGTTACTATAGTATTCCATAATTTAAAGTTGTGTGGTAACTTTATAGTTTATGGTTGCCATATCAAAGCCATGGGAGAGTTTTAATTGGTTATTCTAAATTAGTTACAATCCCATCTTCACTGCTGTTTATTGTATCATAGATTTTTATTGACTTTCTAAAGTTTCAGGAATTACTTTCATGTCATTATTGAGGGGAAAGCGTCATCCTATGGCTTTGCCATGGAAATTTTGTTGTTTTAGCTTTTCATGCTAATTTGAAGGTTGTGAGAGGTTTTTTTCCCCAAAATATATCATGGACTCAAGGTGTGATATTTTATGCTTCTTCTTTAACACTATTTCAGAGGGGTTGGTGCACCAGTTAGCTGATACAAAAATACATCTGTAACAATATATTTTGGTATCACTTTTCCAATTGCTACCCTTAAAACTGAGTCAACACTTTCAGTATAAACCTGATTTTTACAGGTGTTTTAATCCCAAGGGGGGAAAATGATTTTTCTAAAAAGCATTTAGAATGTAAATTTTCAGCCTGGGAAAAATATTATTTGAAGATTGGTTATAAATATATTTGAAAGGAAAATTCAGGCATTTTCCAAGGTGCTCTTTATAATACTTAAAAAGGTTTACTTTACACAGACCCACCCACTTACATATATTAAAAATTACTTTCCAGTAAGTGCCACAGCAATTTTTCAACACCACGCAATTTTTTAAACAAGTGGTTATAGTGTATATGTGTACCAACCCATCCTGTATAGACTGACTGATTTTTATCTGTTGAGCTGCATTTTATTTTGAATGAAATAATTGTCTTTTATCTTAGCTGTATTCCCCTCCCACACAGTAAGTCCATAATATCGTGTGTAAGGGCCAAACACTGATTTCAACCCCCAAATATAGCTCTCATTGATGAGAGCTGGCTGCATGGATTGAGATCAGAATATAGCTCTTCTTTTATATGCTATAAGTAACTCAAGGTTATTTTAACATATTTTTTTCCTTCAGAGGTTTGTCCCCAAATACGTTTAAGAAAGATCACTAAGGAAGCTTTATAGTATGAATTGAGAACATTAATTTCACTGGTTTATGTGACTTAAAAACAAACATTCAATAACCCAGGCGTATATGCTGGTGTTGGTTTGCAGACTGTATTTCACATTTCCTCAAGTTGTCTGAAGGAATGTCATTAGTCCAGGATAACTGTGGACCATCTGGATCACTGCGGAAGAACTGGAGGTTAGATGATGATGTTAGTACCAGAGTTAATAGCACATGGTGGGTATTTAGACTCTAAAAGTACCAAGGATCTTTAAACAGTCCTATCTGTAAAGTAACTATTGTAGGCTTGATAAAAGTCATTTTGGGTATGTGAAGGAGTGGTATGCACTTGAATTATTGTACTACTGATTGTTATTGCTGCCCATCATAGTGCCTATTAATAATAATCAACCTGTCAGATTTTGGCAAGCTGGAGCTGTGAATATTCCAGTATTTGAGTGTTCCTATCACTATTGTTGTGACTGTATAGTCTCTCTTAAAACCTTCCCTTCTAAAATATTTATATTCGTTAAGTCTAAATGATTTTTTTGGTTTTTAGTCTGATAAGATTTGCGTATGTCTATATATATATATACATATATATACACACACATATACATATATACACATATGTATGTATGTATAATATGTCATATATATGTATATATACATACAATACTATGTCAGATTTAAAGATAAATATCTTTAATTTATTGTATATAAATATTGTTAGTTTAATTTTGCACTAATATTTAAGTAAAGAATTAATTAAGCAGCCAAATTTTCTAATTGTATATATACTTCAAAGTATTTACCATCTCCAAGCTACAGATTGGATAGATGTCTATATACCATCTATTACTGGCAACTGAATATGCTTTAGAATCATTAGCCTTCTGCCAGTCCTTTTGTTTCATTTTTTTCATAGTTAATGTATTCATTGAAAAATGAAATTATGCTATTTTTTGATACTTAAAATTCCCAGTCAATCATTAGCCATAATCAAATAAGATCCAGTTCAAAACATGTATTGCCATGTATCTTGTAAAATAAGCTACTATTCTTATCTGTGCAATATACATTTTATTTATTGTCACTTGTGACATAAATGGATTTGCAAGTGTACATGGTATTCTTCAAAATAACAGGATCCCTGCCTTGAAGATGTTAAACTCTTAAGGCAAGAGGATGTTAGAAGTCAAGAAATGACCATTAAAGTTAGTAACCAAAATTACTAGTTCACTGTACAATTGTAAAACACTGGTGATGTTTGCACATAATAACCCAAGCATAATGTGGTACAGACTCAAACTGTAATAATATAAGCTAATAGTATGAAATTTGGAAACGGGTTCCTCATAATCGTTGGCAGTGTGCTCCTAGCAATTGAAAGCAGCACTAATCTGTTGCTTATATGCAAAAGATGCAATGTATTATAAAAGTATTAATGTTCTGCCACATTTTATAATTTTTCTTGTTAAAGCCCCAAATTGCCATGTCCCTTAAACTTGAGTCAAACACAAGCTTATTTGCACTAAAGAGCATGGCCAAAAAGTAAATGACAGGGTGGAAGAGCTAGTTGGAACCTTTTGAAATAATTGGTTCTAATGGGAAGATTTCACATTTGTCTATTTGAAAGCTATATGATCCAGGCAGACAATCTGTCAGTTCACTAATTTAATAATGCACTTTACCTTTTGTATATAAAAGATGTACATTGATGCCACTTGACAGGTGGGATGTGTTTCAATTACTATGTAGTTAGAATCTATAGGGTGATCTCTTGCATGCATATGTTTGTGTTGGAACTGCTGTACTAACAGGTTCCCATTAAATTGGTGTAATGGAGAGGAGGATAGAAGATGCTTTTGAAACAAAGGCCAATACATTTAACAAAAAATTTTAAAAGTAGAGTTCATATTTGTATTTTTAAGGACTAGAATCAATTAAAAAACAAAACTATTTCTAGCCCAGATTAATATTATAGTTGAGAATATATCTAGTTGAGTCTCCCCATAACACCCTAAAAGTTAATTTTTGAAATTTGTGCTGACAAATTTTTTGAATGATTCTGTTTCATTGTTGATATGTGTTTAAATGACTAATGAAAAGACAGTATATGTCTGTATTAGAATTAAAAGTATGGCTAGTTGATCTGTTGTCATTAAGAAAATAGCCAGACTAAAGAAATAAAATTTCAAATTGAGGAAATGCAAAGTGCCTAAGGACAATTGCTGAGATAAATATATTATTTCAAAATTTGCAGAAGAACTAACTTTCACCAAACACAAATAGTATTGGGGGACTTATTGTATCCTTTCATCCTAAAATTTTCCTGAGATGTACATTTGAAAACTAGATAATTGTTGCTTAATAATAGGTTGTATGTACTTTACTAAGAAACACTGTGTACTAACAATTCATCGAGAGTATACTATATTTACTGCATTCATTTTGTATCTATGGATAAGAATACATTATAAATAGTCATCCTATCTTAATATAATCTTGTATTTATATTGTAATTTTGCAAATATTTTCAGTAAAATAAAAATTTATCTGAGCTGCACAATTTGAAGAGGATAAAATTGGAATATGCCCTCAGACACTCATTTTGAATAAGCAGCTACCAATGAAAAAAAGTATTATCATTCCTTTAGATTTTGTTTTATGGTTTATTTTAATATTTAAGTGAATAGCACTTAATTTGAATTTTTAAGTGGTGTCCTGAAAATAATTTTTTTATAAGATTTTTTTTCTCGCTTATTTCACAATGCTTTTCATTAGAACTATTTATAAAAATCTGATTCCGAGCTTTAGGTAAGGACTTGCTTAGTCACCACATAGGGTGAAGGATGTCTTTACCAAACACCATATATCTTTGGTGGGATAAAGTCTAAAATAAACCACAAAGAGAAATTAAAAATGTATTCTATACCAACAGAATAGGTATAAATATTTATCACTGCCAAATAAGATTCTTAAAATCTTTCTGAAGTTTCCTTAAAGATTTTTCAAATTTCATAGAGAAAATAATGGCTAATGACTAGCCCATGAGAGAAAGAGAATAAAGGTGTTAGCATGCTGTTAAGACAATCCATAGTCCACAATGTTGTAGCAGTGAGGTACAGGGAAAAAATGTGTATTCCCAATTTGATGTCATGTGAAAACTGAGTTTTTAGATTACAGTTACTCTGTTGTAAAGTAAATTTACCCAAATTTATGTTGATGGGTCTTAGAAAAACAATATGTGTTTGTGTACTTTTTGTATAGTGTGAAAAAAAGTATTTTTTCTTAATTTGACATGACTTTTTAAGTAATTTAAATTTATTTCAGTAGTGGGTTTTTAATCAGTATTTTTTTAATATGAAAAACATAATGTTTAGAATCTACAGATGGGTAGAAAATGAAAAGTAGCAACCAATGTTACCAATTTCTTGTATATGTTTCTAGAGTTACTCTGCATATACAAGCCTATGAATTCATACATACACCCTTTTTGAACATACAAATTAAAACATATCATATACACTATCTTATACCCAGTAGTATCAATTTTATATCTGTCATTATAAGTGGATTCCTTCCTTTTATTTTTATACTGGTACTTGATCTAGCTAACATAGCACTTAATTTGAACCATATTATTACACAAAGAGAACTTTAAGAAAATTTTGAGTGAATCTCATTGGTATTTACTTAAAATGCAAATACTATGTGTATATATTAATTTTAAAATCTATAAATATTCAGTTTTCCTTCTCTATGCCTAGCCATCTTACCTTCCTATTTTCCCTTGATCTTTTTCCTAAAGTAATACAGATTAGGACCAGCAGAACATTAAATTATTTAACCACATATTATTTTAGATTAACTGGGTTCTCTAATGAAAAACACCCATATCAAAAGTTTTAACAAATTATCACTTTTAGTCCAATTTTAGTGGTTGCGTTACTATTACCTTATTCTTTAGAAAAAAGAGAACGAGTTATAAGAGCAAATGAGTACTAGAACTATAGCAAAAAATTATGTTATACTCTATTGAAATCTTTTGATTTATTAACATGAGCTTTAATGTTTTGGGTGAGAAAGACATAAAATTATTATGAATAATTCATTTAGCAACTTAGTCAAATCCAAGACTAAGCAAAGGGATAAAACTAGTCCTGATTGTTTAAAGCATTGATTCCTCATTGAAGGACCAGAGCCAGTCAGTCAGATATCCTCGGGACCAAGAGATACCATGATAATTTGGGGAAAGAGTAAAAACGTTGGGGTTATGATGTTGCAAGTACAGGTAAACCATCTCCATTCTCTGCTGGAAAAATACAAAATAGCAAATACAATTGTTTAAAAATGATCTTAACACAATTATTATTCCTGAAAATATGGACAAAACTGCTGTAATAGTCCCCCCCCCCAAAAAAAAAACAACAAAAAAAAACAGTTCTCTTTCTATTCACACCAAGGGGCCATTTAAAGTCACTTTTCTAAGGACCACCAAGAAAAATTGTTATCTGAAAAAGTAAAGGTTTTATACTTGAATCCTGAAGGATACTATGTAATCATAAATTAAAGCAATCAGGGTAAAAGGCCCAATGCTATTAGGCTTATCTTAAGGAATATGTGGGTTGAGAAAGAAGTTTTTTAATGGGTTGGTTTCTGTAAATTTTACAAAAATGTTAAAAAGGTTTGAAAAAATGTAAGCATTGGTTTAAACTTTAGAATCCTATCTCCATAATTGGTGTCATGATTTTGTTTGTCAAATGAGAGAGGTGTTGTTAGAAAACAGGATTCTCTTAAATATATATTTTAAAACATAAAAGAGTTTGCTTTTTTAATCTTAATGACAAATAACTATCTTTTGCAGAATCTATAGCATTGGTGATGATATCTGCGTATTTACTTGTTTAAGTTTAAAATGGTTTATATGTATTGTTCTTTATTTGAAGAGAGGGGTCAAAAGGAAGGTAAATTCATCTTCAAAGTGAGTTTTGCTTAAATTTAAGCTAAAAATATTAACAATTTCCCACACTAATCAAGGAGTTTCCCATGTTGGTACTTTGTGGTAATTTATGTCTTAACATTTTTACTTTCTTTTGAATACCTCTTTTGAGTAATTTCTTATTCTGATTGAGGCCAGTGGCATCTACAAGTAAATAAAAACATATTCATAATGAATTAGTACTTCCACAGTGAAGCTAGTTTTTGATGTGAATATGAAAAAATACTTAAAGGGAATGTATAGTTTCTTCTTGAATATTGTTGTTTTTTTCTAAGAATGAATAGGAGTTGTCTGTCCTCTCATTTACCTCATTATACTTGATTTCTGTGTTATTCCATTCAAAGTTTTCATTGTTCCCAGGAAATAGTAGGGGTTAAAAAAAAGGGGGGGCGGGGAGAGTGAGGGGAGAAAGTAATTCCTAAGAAAAGTGTTCATAGTGTATAAAAGTTGGAGTTCCTCAAAGTCTAAGATTGGGGAGGGGTCACTTTTGTTGGTTTGCCTTTATCAAAATAATAGTATAAATCTGATTATTATATTTGATCTGATTAAAATCAGAATTTATTTTATCTAAGACAACTCTATAATGAAATACTTAATATTTTTTTCTTACAGAAAGTGGTTCTGTTGGATAATACTCTTCTTCAGGATATTCTTTGTTATTTGTTGTGGATTTGATGAGGTTGTTGCTAGAAGTAGCTGATATAAAATAAGAAAGAGCAGAGAATGGTATGTGCTGGTTATTTTGCCTGCCTATAACAAAATAAATCTAACAGAAACAGAAATAAAGAAATAAGTCATTCTCAAAACTAAATTCCTATTTAACTTTTAAAAGAGCATTTGATAAAGAATAATGATATCTAATCCTGTCAATGGATGGCCTGGCCCAGAACAAATGATGTAACTTTTGTTGAATGGCTCCCTTATATGAAAAATGAACAAGAATGGGCTAAAAACTAAGGTTCCCTCTAAATTCTTATAATACTACTAGAAGCCCGGTGCACAGATTCGTGCACCAGTGGGATCCCTTGGCTCGGCCTGCAGGGATTGGGCCAAAACTGGCTCTCTGACATCCCCCAAGGGGTCCCATATTGCAAGATGGCGGTTGTTGGGTGATGCACCCTGGAATCAGATCCCCCTTCTCTGGTTCTGGTGCGTCACCCGAGAACCACAGCTGCCAAGTCACCACAGCTCCACAGCTCCTGCATTGAGTATTTGCCCCCTGGTGGTCATTTCGTATCTATCATAGCTACCAGTCAAACGGTCGGACACAGTCACTTAGGCTTTTATATAGAGAGATCTGTTTAGTCCCCACCACACACACACACACACGTGCGCGCGCACACACACACACACACACACACACACACACACGTGTGCGCACACACACACACACACACACACACATATGTATACGTATATCTGTTTAGCCACACAATATAAAATTTTTCTATTTCTTTTTAAGGCCAAATTGTTGTATACTAACTACATAACTATCTTATGCTTTGATTTTTTAGAGAAGTATTTTTATTACCTGTATGAAGTCTCATTCTTTGGAATCATCACTTGTTTCAACACATTCTATAATCATTTCTCATATTCAGCATGACAAGAGAACTTTAAAAATAATATCACTTTGTGGCGCAGGGGCCCAAATATGTCAGGGATCTCCCTTTTCCACATCCAGAATGGAAAGAGAGATGAAACCGGTTCTCAATGGAGGTAGCCGGGGATTGAGAAATGATGAAAGAATAGAAGAAAGCTGGGAGCAGGGTGGGAAGCTGTCTTCTCTCTCTTGGAGAGACAGGGACCCCAGCCCACAACGCCGTGTTTATTTATATCCCCAGAATACCAGGAAGTACACTGAAAGTTAGGATCAGAATAGGCTTGAGCATTCCTGGTGCTTGACTAGATTTACATATCAAAAGTCCCACTCCCTGACACCTGGGCAAATTGAATGTCAAGCTGATAACACGTCAGCCTTTTTGGGGAAACGTGTTCCCAGGGTGTGGCTCTGCCTTGTTGCCTTGAGTTCAGCTGACAATAATTAAAGAAATGTCCATGTGTCTTCCCAGGGGGCCCTCTACATCACTTTTTAAAATGTCATCGCTTCTGAAATAGCTATATATTACATTGCCAAATAACACACTGCAACTGACTTTACTGTGGTCCCTGCTTTTGACCTCTTTTTTCCTTGGTCCTATTGAACATTACAAATAATGACGTTTAACAAAGAAAATAAGGATGGACACTGAACTGCTGTGAACACTATGGTTCTGTTTTAGAGGACCTATAAGTAGTAGGATGTGCAAAGATAAAACATTATAATGAGTTTGTCTATTTGCTTTTATTCTTAAGAAACTGTAAAGGTTGGTGATTGGAGGGGAAGAGAGGAAGCACACGATGTGTTAGAGGCATTTATTTAGACACCCTAGTCCTCCGGTTTGCAGTGCCACCACCACCATCTCTAGGGAGGATTAAAAAGAGTGATTCCTTTCTCCTTAGACATCTTTCTGGTACTTATTTGTTTATCAAAGACAATGTTTAAGAGTAACCAAAGTGTGTTTTGAAGTGTGATTTTGTTAATTTCTTCCCTCCTTTTCCTCGTTCCATATGCTGAACCTGTTGGAAGTGGGTAAAAACACAAATTCCTCCCACTGTGACTATGACCCTACTCCGTTTTATTTATTTGTTCAGATAACAATTAAAACAATAAAAATTAAACCTGCTCTTTGAACATTTAGAAATTACCCAATGAACTAGATCTATAGACTTTGAGAAGAAAGGATTAATACTTCACTCAATTAATATTAACACTCTTACCATATTTCTATATAACATTCCACTTGGACTGAAAGGTCATTTATTCCAGCTCTTCAGTACTCAGTGGATCTTCAGAAAATATTTTGTCTAGCATGATTTCAGAAATGAATTAGCCTTTAGGGAAATTGCACCATGGCCATTTTTAAAGAGAAGGTGGTAACAAAAGGAAAAGTCAAAATATATTAATACTAATAGCTATTACTTATTGAATACTCACCATATATTGGGCATTCTTAGGCCTTTATATCTACTATTTCTAAGTCTCATAACAACCCTTGTATCATCTCCATTTTAATATATTTTCCCAGAGGTTTAGAAACTGGTTCAATATTTCAGAATTTTATTTGAACACAAATTGAACACAATCCAAAGATTGTGCTCATTCAGGCCACACTGCCTTTAAGACTTAATCTGACATTTAGTCCACACAGTCTACCCCCAGCCACCACTATAAATAAATCTGCCTCAGATTACTGGGAATTATCTTTTCCAAACTGTTTCCTATATATGGATCTAGTTCAACAAGAGACATTTGACCCTCATTGCTTATATGAGGATCCCTGTAGTTGGTTCAAGGTTGATGCTAATAAATACAATTTATTTGATCTTTAGTATAGTTCACATATTGAACCTCTCATTTCAACCAACTATTTGAAATAAATGTCAATAATTTTTAAAGGCATCAAATGAGCATATAAATGGATCATCTCAATTTTATCCTTAAGGGCAGAGAGAAGACAAATTACTCTTCGTAGATCTGGAATTTTATTTTCATTAACCAAAAACAAATGGTCATGTTAAATCAGTTTTAAATAAATCTTACCAATATTAGTGAGAGTTTTATTGACTTATTGCCACTTTTTCCGCCATCTTACTCTTCCTCCATTGTTCATTTTCATACTTAATTACTATGTTTCCTCTTATTTAACTCCCAACAGGATAAACTGAAATGACTGCCCTATTTATAGGCAGACATTTTTTTCCATTATTCTATGCCAGTGGTTTTCAAACTTTAGTGTGATTAACAGTCACCTTCAGGGTTTGTTAAACCATAGATTGGTGGCCCCCACCTCCAGAGTTTTGTTCCCTAGGCCAGCAAGTGGTGTGGGAGTGTGGGGGTGGGGGAGAGGACCAAAATTTTGCATTTCTGACATTCCCAGGTGAACCAATGCAGCTGATGTGGGGACCACGTTTAAGAATCATGCTGTAGGGTGATGTGATTTTACCTTAGCTACAAAAGATAGTGAAGGAGGTCCATGGCCAAAACAACTGTAGCATCTTAGAAAGAGGACTCAGTACTCATTCTGCCTTGAAAAGCTTATAAATCTAAAACAGCATTTTTTATAAATTGACTAGAGTTTAGGTTAAATTTCTTTTCTTTTTATCCTTTAACTATGTTTAATAACTTTTATTTGTTCCCTCTGATTTTTTGACAGCTGTCTTGAGATAATTCTGATAGGAATGAATAATTATGCAGTTATATATGAAAAGCTTAGCTTTCAAATATATGGAGACAAGCTTATTTTTAATTTATTAAATAACTCTGGGGTATAAAGCTTAGTAAAGGAAATTGAATAATTTCTATACTGAAGAATTATTAATACAAATTTTAGTGAATATTAAATACAAGGACTTAAAGAGAACTTACATTTTGTGATGTCATGTTGCTTAGATGGTTCATAATTACTTAAATAGGCTAAGTAAACAGAAAATAAAGGCTAAAGCTTAAAATGCTGATTATCTCTTAAAATATATGTGGTAAATATACTAATTTCTTTTAAAAATCATATATTTTCAGCATCTTCCTGTGTCCTATCTATACATGTAGGATAGAGGAACTATATATATACTGCAGTGTGTTTATGGTACTTTTAAAAAATTAACAATTGAACCTATTGACTTAAATTTAGAAATACTCTACCTGAATGAATACTCATTGAGCATATTATTTTAAAATGTAACTAATATATTTTAAAATAACTATGTTTCCCAACCTGAAGACATTTTATAATTATGCTGATCAAAATTAATAAAACTATATTTTGTATGTAAATCTATTCAATTAATACATATGACTACAAATAACCTCTTAATAGCTATCATTCTAGTGTAGTGGTTGGCAAACTCATTAGTCAACAGAGCCAAATATCAACAGTTCAACGATTGAAATTTCTTTTGAGAGCCAAAAACCAACTTCTGCACACGGGCCAGGAAGTTTCAATCACACTGTACATGTGCGCCCGCACGTGGTATTTTGTGGAAGAGCCACACTCAAGGGGCCAAAGAGCTGCATGTGGTTCTCGAGCCACAGTTTGCCAGCCACTGTTCTAGTGAATCACATCCTAACAAAAATACTAAATTAATTAATTTCTAGAGTTTTGGCAGTTCTGTAAATTCATTAACTTTTTAAAAATTTAATAAATCTTTATTGTACAGATTATTACAATCCTTCCTCTTCCCCCCCCCCATAGTTCCCCTCCACTCGGTTCCCACCCCACTCCCTCCCCACTATCTTCATCCATTAAGTATACAATTTTTGTCCAGTCTCTTCCCACACCCCCCACACTCCTTCCTCCAAAAAAATTGTCAGTCCACTCCCTTTCTATGTCTCTGATTCTATTATATTCCGTTCATCAGATTTTTTATTCATTTGATTTTTAGATTCACTTGTTGATAGACGTGTATTTGTTGTTCATAATTTTTATCTTTCCCTTTTTCTTCTTCTTCCTCTTCTTAAAGAATACCTTTCAGCATTTCATATAATACTGGTTTGATGTTGAACTCCTTTAGCTTTTTCTTATATGTGAAGCTTTTTACCTGCCCTTCAATTCTGAATGATAGCTTTGCTGGGTAATCTTGGTTGTAGGTTCTTGCTATTCATCACTTTGAATATTAACTTCTTTTTGTAACTACTACTCTTTCAATGATTAGTGCTCCAAAACAATGAATGAATTTCTGATTCTTAAAAAGATTAATCCCTGACATAACAGAGATAGTGACCAACTCAAAAGGATCATTATAGATAGTGTAACTTTCTTTTAATTCTTTATTTTGTTTGCATTATTGCTACAACTTAAATTTTAGATTTAAAAAATCTAAGTCTTAGAATTATAATTTGAATATTGCATCAGACAGAATAGAGACTTATGGCAGACTTCTAGATTTCAACTCAACATGAGAGCAAACTTTTAAGAAGCAGTGTTACCTCCATGTTGCCAGAATTATTTAAGTCAGAGACTGGACATGCATTTAATGTAGGATGCTAGAGGGAATTAATAAATCAGAAAAGAAGTAGATTGTTATTACCTTGAAGATTCATATCAACTCTGAGAAACAGGATTCTGGGGAATAATATTTGGAACGCTTGTATTCAGGGTCTCTGTTAATTTACCAAGTTGAATAAAGAAGTTTAAATTCAATTTTTCTAGTATTATTCCGAAAACGTTAAGAAAGACTTTCTTCTTTCCACCCCTTGTTATTGGAAAATAGTATAAGAAACAGTCTTTAAATTTTCATGAGCTTAACTAATTAGTTGAATTAGTTAAGATAGGTTTTATGAAATCAGCTTTTCTAATTTTTATGAGAAAATTTTCACTTTTAATCATCTTTTAGAAACAATTATAAAAAGGAATATACTTATATTGCTAATCAAAAGTAGCTTCGAAGGGTTTATTTGGAAAGACATGAGATGTAATACAGTAAATTGGAAAACTAAATGATTGGATATTAGCAAATAAAGTTTATCTTTATAAAAATCCAGATTAGGTTCTAGTTAAAGGTTGAAACAGTAAAATGTTTTCATTATTTTTTCTTGCTCTACTAATTTAACTTAAGATGGAAAAACCAACAGTTTGCTAATTTCATATTAAATTTTCTATATTAGAAAATAGGTTTCCAAGTGAGTTGATTATTGCTGCAAACAACATGTGTGATTCTGCTCTGGAGGGTTTCAGGCTCTGTTAAGGATAGACAGTTGTAGCAATGATATGTAAATTTCAGGGATCTAGTATGAACCAATATGAAACTCAGTTCTCACTTGGAGGGCCCACTTTTTCTTGTCACTTCTTCCAGTCAGCTGTGCTTTTTTCTGCTACTATAACATTTCCAAATTTCTAGTGGACAAATAATACTTTTACAGATAGACCTAAGTTGAAATATATTACACCAAAGTCTATCAACTATATCTGTATTACACATTTCTAAATATTTAGCTAAGTAAATTTTACTGTGCACAAATATTATGTGTGTGTGTGAGTGAGTGTGTGTGTGTGTGTGTGTGTGTGTGTGTGTGTGTGTGTGTAAATTATAAAGAGAACCCAGTCCTATCCCATCCCTGCCCTGCCCATGGAAAACTTACAATTGATTGTTACTATGATTGACTGCCTTAACGCGCTATATTGAGAATTTGAAATCTGCATTCAGAAGGAAAGAGAGAAACAGCATTTGTGCCAAATATTTGCTATTTGTCATCCCTGCTTTAGAGCTATAAAGTTCTCATTGTAGCTCTAAAAATTTTCCATCTTAGCCCAAGAGCTGGCTCTTGCAGCACAAACTACCATTTGATTCACCTCGGAATGTGTCTCTTCTGATACTTCAAAGAGGTTGCTTTACTCCAACAGGCCCTCCTTTAACACAGGACAGAATCTTCAGTGCAGCCCTGAGGACCTCAAAGCCTCATGGCCATGATGATGTCATCAAGAACGCCCTTAAGCATTAAACTCTATATTTACCTCGAATGCGTTCTAACCTTCCACTAAAATGACAGCAGTTTCTGAAATGTAGTGCAGTCATTCTCAAGTAATAGTGTACATCGTGCACTGCAGATGTAGGCTCTGGATCCCATCACCGGAGATTCTGATCTGGTTAATCCAGAGTGGGGTTCAGAAATTGCTATTTGCGATACAAGTGGTCTGCTGGCCATTCTTTGTCAGGGGCCTAGACTTGCAGCCTTTATTCCATATCATTTTCTCAGCCTGAACTGTTTAGGTTTTAACACTGTTAGTCATAAGTAACACCATGGAAAAACAAGTTTTTATACAATTAAATACATAATATTTAGGACTCACTTTAAACACAGAGAAGCTAAATACATAAATGTAAGTACTTAAGGTTTTATACTATCATTTTGGCTAGCTTCCTGGGCAATAATCACGGAATGCTACTTTCTCCCCCACCTCCTAAACGGGAATCCAAGCTACTTGACATTTAACCACTGATTGTTTGCTCCCCAGGTTTCCCAACCAAAACATTCTGAGTCTTTCCAGCCTGAAATGTTATTTTCATAGGTGATTTATCTTTCATTTTCTCACAAGTTGACCCTCTAAATCTCAAATTACTTTCTTCATCTTTTTTTTTAATATCTCCTTACAATTTACTGGATGTAAAAAAGATATCCTTAGTCAATCTGAATACCTTACTCTCTGATCTTGTTTGAATTTTTTTTAGTTGTGGTTTAAAAGGAAGCACACACACCATAATTTACCATCGTAACCATTTCTTATTCTATTAACCCTTCCTGACTATTTCTGAGTGTTTTGTTAAGTATATTCAGCTTGTTGTACAACACTCTCCAGAACTTTTTTTGTCTTACAAAACTCAAACTGTGTCATCCCTGGCAACTACCATTCTGCTTCTCAGCCTTTTTTTTTTTTTTTAATAAGCAAGATATTTGCTTAGCCCTTCTCCCATAAATAATGGGTTTCTAATTATTGCCACTTAGCCATCCAAGTATAATCCTTATAGTATTTTCATTCTGTATTGTTGTAATTCTCACATGTAAAAAGTTTTACAATTAAAAGCAATTGTACTTACGTTAAGAGATTTGTTTATAGTCTTTGGGTGTCTGCAAATACAGGATATTTTATCTTGGAATCTTTCCACTGATCTACAGGGAAAGCTAACCCTTGATTTCCCCTGAGGCCTGGAGGACTCGAGAGGGATGTTTTGTCTTTGTTTGTTTGTTTATTGAAGGTTTGAGGTTAGCGTTACCAGGAAAATGAGGCATAAAGCCTAGAATATCTGTATATTTTTGCTATGAACATTCTAGGTTTGGTTTCATATTACTTAAGCAGTAGATTGGAAATTTTTCTGGAATTGGACAGTGTTATTGTTTAATAAATGATTTTTAAGTCTAGGCTTAGTACAATATAACACTGTTTCCCTTCAAGCAACTTTATTAGAAACATAATTTGGGAGGAAATAGGCATAAATAAGAGTGCATTTCACCAAAGGGAGTGTTTCAAATGTTATTTTCAAAATCATTAACAGTAAGATGAACCACAAACCAAGACACATTCTTCAAACTCTTATTTTTTCAAAAGCAAAAAAAGTGTCTTCTGAAATTAATTAAATTTTTTAGTAAAGTTTGCAATCCTGCAAGCAATATCCATGTAACTAACTAGAAATACAATATTATGAGCATTGGGCTTATGATTCTGACATAGAAAAAGATTAACTTTTCTTGGCCTAAATTATCTTGGAACTAACACAAAAACTAGTTGATCATGATTCTTAGATAATGATAACTGAATCTTCACTTTATGAATACAGTTTATAATATCAATGTATTATGTTTTTTCAGATAAATGCAACTTACTTGGAACAATTTAAAATAATTCCGTAATTTTTGTAGTCCCTAGATTTTTCTTTAATGATCGACAACATATGGATAGTATTTATGTCAAAAAATCCTTTACAATTGAGTCTCATTATTCCTTTGATTTCCATTGTAAAATTAGGAACGTGTTCTTAGTAAGGAGAAAAAGATTTTGAATTGAAAAAATTAGTGAAAGAGTTGTGGAATATCTGGTTCAGTAACATACTAAGCAATTACTTTTTTTCTTTGCAGAGAGCTTCCATCACTATTTAAGATCTCTCTTCTCTGCTCCCTATTATGACTCTTAAATCGCAGAAGTTCACTCAGCGCCTTTCAGGCACACACTCTCCGCAGCCTAGAACTTAACCTCTCTTCAGTAGTTTCTAACGTAAACTAGACATGAATATTTTCCCAGTAGGAGTCTTTAACATAGTAAATCCAGCCTGAAAATTCCCCCAGTTCTGAGAGGGAGTTACTTACCTACTTTATCAATTATAATATTAAATTTACTTAGAATAAAGGATGCCTGTTTGATTTATGACTAAAGCTAGTTTGCATTATTCTTCTTCAAGTATTATTAAACTATTCCTATTTAAGGGATCCTTTGGTTCATTAGGTAACTATGTGTGATTTGGTTTGTTAATCATCATTTGTTAGTTGATTTAAAAAGACCCAAATATTAAATTTAATACCAAACTGGGATTCAAGCAGTACCTTCCATTAAGGTGATTTGCTTCTGAGACATATTACAGAAAATCTATATTTGGTGAAAATTTTTCAATATTTTGTGTGAGAAATATTTTAGGTAAACACAAAACTTGATTCTTAACTTAGAATTTCAATAGTTTAATTCTAAATAACAACTTAGTTTTAGTAATTTTGTTACAAAATAGCTATACAATGAATATGAATGCTAACTTGCTTGTTATATATGTCCTATAATTAGTAAAACCAAAACAATTTTAGTTGTGTATTATTTGGACTATTATTTCAAGCATTGTGGCATTTAAAGAACTTCCCCTCTGCCCTCCTAGGAGAGGCATTCAACCTCTGTGGCGCCCAACTTGCTTCACAAGCAATTGTGGGGATTGGATCAGAACAGATGATTCCTAAGAACCCTTTTACTTTCTGGATCCCTAGAGTCAGAGAAACCTCTCTTTAAAGTTACCTTTGACATCCTTCTGTGGTCTTTTCTCGTGTTTTCTCCACATCCTCTTTGTTTCATCTGGCATTTATTGACCATCCTTTCTCTCTTGGCATCCTTCACATTTCGTAATGGTTGCTTCACTAAAGGTTTCTTTGCACAGTTGTCTAAGTTGCTCAGATCCCTCTTGACCCTGCCACTTAATTTTTTATCTCTCTTTTATCTTCATTTTTTATCTCTCTTTTGGCCCTGTACCCAAAGCTTTAAATAGGCCATTGTTCCAGTTCCAAAAGATGTGTTTAAGACCGTTTAAAACTTGATTAAATGTATTTAAAATTTTAAGCTTAGTTTCCCATATAAATTCCTGTCATCTTCACTTGCATTTAAGCTTAAACTCAGAGATTGTTTCTCCTCCTTTTATGTTCCTCTCAATACCTCGGGCTGTGCTGATGACTGGAATAATCTCTCTTTACTTAAAAACCGTTCCTGTTCTCATTTTGCCTTAGAAATCTTGTTTCTTCGGGATCACAGTACTTAACAGACAAATCAAAATGGTGACAAGTGGGAACGAAAGTGATAATTTTAAAACCTGGTAAGAAATACTATGTCACTTTATTTCAAAGAATGACTCACAAATTGGGGTGTGGTAGAATATGGGATCTTTTGTTTACTGCACATCCTGAATTTTACTTCAAAAATATCCTTTCCCTTGCTTTATAGATAAATAATCCTGTTCCATCTACTCTGTGGTTACTCTGTGCCAGGCCTGTGCTGAGAAATAGAATTACAATAATTTACAAAATAAAAATATTCCATTGCCATTAGCTTTAAGTGTGCCTTGTCCAAAATTATTTGATTCAAAGCAGCTGTTGTAGCTTAATCAAACTGTCATTTTTTATTCAACAGATATTAATCTGATTATCTGCCACGTGGCAGGCAGTGTGTTGGTGTATATGAGAAGTGTATTTGACTCTATTATAAAATACTGCATGTTATTTTAGCTTGAACAATTTATCCTTTAAATATGAGTAATTATCTACATTCTGTTATACTGCTCAAAATATATTTCATTGATGCAAATTTAGAGAACTACAGTGATACTATCTTCAACAATAATTCACTCTTCCCCATGCCAAATCTCTTTTGATGTCCTAGGGTGAAAATAGTAGTCTGTTTCATCTCCCTCGCCTACTCTATTCAAACTGTGATGACTTCCTGAGCTGTAGGTTGGAGATGATTGTGAAGCCCCATGCAGGCTCATCATAAAAGGCTGCTGTGACTTCTGTGTAAGCACGGGGAACTGAGTTGGGGAGAGGATGAGGAATGCAAGGAGTAGGGACAGTTAATATCGTATATTTGCCCTTCCTTCCCTAGACTTTTATATTCCTCCTCACTTTCATTTATTCCACTCTCATCACACATAAAATATCTTCACAAACTCCTTTTCTGTCCATATGTGTTTTACAAAACTCCATCAGTGTTCTCAACTATGAATATTTCACCAATACTTTAACCAAAAGAAATAAGCCTGATTCTACCATGACTGTAAAACAGAAATCATAATAATATTCGCTCTAGATGAATTGCAATGAAGAGCCAATAATGGATAAATTCAATTACTTATTGGTGTAAAAGATTCATTTGTCCTAAAGATTTTTCCATAACTGGCCATTAATTCTGAAGTATTTTCCAATTAAATTAAGTATAAAAAGAATATGGAGGGGAGAGAATATGGAATTTTAAATCATAGTAATCCTATACAGACAGTCCTCTGGTTATATCAGACTCCACGAACGTAGTTTTGTGGTTATGATCCCCATTTCCCATTTATTTATTTTAAAAAAAAAGGTTCCATTATTTCAACGTATGTACATATGTGCTTTGTGTTTTTTATTATTTATTTACCATAGGTAAAGGTCAGGAATTGTTATCTTTCTTTAAATTTTTTTTTTACTGTTTCACTTCATTACTGCTGTGTCTGTGCTCCATGTGAGTGACGTAGATGCTTATGTAGGTGGGTTCCAACTTACACCAAAAATCACGTTATGTCTCACTGTAGGAACCTGAGGACCTACTATATAATAAAAGGATAATATGCAAATTGACTGAATGGTGGAATAACTGGTCGCTATGATGCACACTGACTACCAGATGTTCAATGTAGGAGCTGCCCCCTGGTGGTCAGTGCACCCCCACAGGGCGAGTGCCAATCAGCCAGAAGCCGGGTTCATGGCTGGCGAGAGCAGAGGCTGTGGCGGGAGCCTTTCCCCCTTCCCCAGCATGTTAAGGATGTCTGACTGATGGGGAGCAGGCCTAACCTGTCAGTTGAAGATCCCTCAAGGGCTCCTGGACTGCGAGAGGGCACAGGCTGAGCTGAGGGATTCCCCTGAGTGCACAAATTACATATACTGGGCCTCTAGTTTACATAGAACTTCACATATTTTTCAAAATTCTTTCATATATTGCATCTCATTCTCATGAAAATACTGAGTTAGGTTAGTTTAGTTCAATATCACTACCTTCAGTTAAAAGATGGAGAAAGCAAGGCCAGGCAGGCTCAGTGACTTACTGAGATCACTTAGTGACATAATCAAATGCCAAGGTTTATAGAGAGCCCACCACTCATTGAAACCTTCATAATAACACTATAGAAATTTTAAATGATGTTTCAAATCAATTTGATACAATTGAACATGTTTTATAGCTAATTGAAGTAGTTTCTTTTACATATTTTCCTGTTGTGGTCATAACTCTAGGTTCAGTTCTGCACTCCACTATCAGGTTTAGCCCTGGCAGAAGGCATATCAAGGCATTATATTGGTGTTCGGTGTACACAAATACCACTTGCCTGCATTCAGCCTCTTCACCAGAAATCATTGAGTCCTTGATCACTCTGCATCATTTAGTCTGATTGCCTGGGCTTTCCACCCTAGTGAACCTTCCAGCACTCGATCCTAATGACTAGAATACAGATAAATTCCTTCCGGTCCTGTTGACCTAGGTCTTGTCCTGGGACCCATGTAGCCTTATTGTATACATGAACCATCACACAGCTAACCATCCTATTAATTACCCAAGTTTTTATTGTTCACTCTAGAGAAGCAAATGATGTCCTTTAATGTCATAGCTAAAAAACATAGGTTGTCTGTTTTACAACTGTGCCATAGCAGCAATAATGAGGTATGGCTTAAGGGTTTCAGAGCAATGCTTTTTTTTTTTTTTTTTTTTGCTAATTAAGGATGTGCCTGTGCTTTTTCTTTTAAAACATACTGAATTTTTAATATGCAGTAAGAAGCCAATATGTGAGGTAGGAGATGGCAATTTGAGGGGAATGAAAACATTCATTCATTTATTCAACAAATAATTATTGAGTTTCCTCCCATAGGTCAGGCATTGTGCGAGGAAAATTGCTTCCTTTTTTTTCTTCTTTTTTCCTCTAATCTCAGATGGAGATGATGATTAATAGTAAAATTATATATTTGAAATGTTTTTGTATGAAATGTGGATTTAAGATAGCGTAAACTTTTGGTGGGTTTGAATTAGAATTACACAAAGAAATAAATTGGAGAAATACTTATCTGACTTTTGATTGCAGTTTTATTTGTGCCCATGAATACTTGTCATTTCAGGATATTACTATTTTCTTCTCAGACCAATAGACTATCTTTTACTTTTTTATTTCTAGAATTGTCAGATAGTGTTACAAGGTTATTTCTACAGGAGATTTGGGAACTCATGAGATATTTTGATTTTGCATGTAACCTCTTTAAAGCTGATGAACATGTGGCCCATTGGGTTTGAAATGGTGAGGTAATCCTATATTAGGCCCAATTACTGTCATTCAAAATGGTTTTAAAATGTGATACAATATATATAGTTGATTATGCACCAAGCAGCATAAGGTAAAATCTTGTTTCCGTCACACCTACATGTTTTAAGTTAATTAGTCTCCTTGCCATACTACATATCGACTCATCCTTAGAGAACCAAAAAAATTAAAATAAAAAAGAATGAAGGCTATACGGCCATGATCACTTTTAAGTAGCATTTGAACCAAGTTTCTATTGGTTTTTATGGCTTTAGAAACTAGTATTTTCAAATAACAAATCTGACTGGGAAAATCTTTTCTATCCTAAAATGCCTTTTATTAAACATAAGATGTTTTAGGTCCCTTCTTAGAACCGATCCAGGATGTGTTGCTTTCAAGGCGATAATGTGCAGAGAGAAGTTTTGAAATGCAAAAAAGAAAAATGCCATTCAACCTTTGATGCTTTAGCATCAATACTGTGTTTAGCAGTAATACTTTTTAACATTTTTATTAAGGCATAATTTACATAAAGTGAAATACTCAGATTTAATATACCAATTGGTGAGTTTTATGAATATCAATACAGAACATTTTTCTCACCCCAGAAAATTCCCATGATCCTCTTCCTAGTCAACATTCCCACAGTCCCCCCATCCTGCCTTCCAAAAGCAATCACTGATCTTATTTCTGTTGCCACGTGTTAGTTTTGTCTATTCTGGAATTTCATATAAATTAACATGTACTTTTTGTATTTTGCTTTTCTCACTCAGCCTAATAGTTTTAAGATCATCCACACTATTCAGTTTATCAATACATAGTACCTTTTTATGGCCGATATTTTTTTAAAACAGGCAAGAAACAAGAAGATCTTTACTGAGTCTATTGACACATACTACTATTAAAATCATGGCAACAAACCTGTAGCCATAATGGAGGGAGCAAAATAACCTCTAATATTAATATTAAATGACAGTACTCCTAACATTCAAACAACTCTCCTACCTAAATGCTATATGCATCAAGAGATACTGTTTTGGTAAACTCTAAATTACTCTGTTAAAACAGAGATGCTGGGGAGGTGCATTGAAACATCCCTTTAATGTGACCTGCTTTAGTGAAGAATTTATCCTAAGTCTTAATTCTTACAGAAAGGCAGTTACATTTGAATTACCAAGAGAATCTCATTACTGTAATTTAATCTGTAGGAGGACTTGCAGTGCTACCATTCTAAACTTCAAGGATGTATGTTCTAAACTATAAAGATGATTAACTACTTTTGAGCAATATGCAAGAATTCTCTAAGCAATTTATCATCCTTTTAGTTGTAGTAATTAATTTTAATTAATTGCCAATAATGGTTGTTGCCATGTGGAAAAATACGACTATGGTCCTTGTTCCCATCTGAGTATGAGTAATGATACCAGTTTAGTGTTAGAAGGGTATGGGCCTAATTTTCAGCGAGTACAAGCTGCTTGAAGGGTTTTGAACAATCCTAGCTTATCATAAATTAAAGCTGATAGTAAATCATCTTTTTTCCTATGTATTTATGGTCCTTGCTAATAAAAATTAGATTTTTGCTTCCTAGTCTTAGAATTAATAGTGTTTGTGTTGCTTCTCAGTCAAAATGTTCTAGTTAATAGTCCTGTTTTTGTTAACATATGTATAGCAATTTAAGTTAGAGATTCAAACTTAATAGCACAGCCATTTGTTTTTCCATTGATATGTTTAAAACCAGAACTCTATAATTTTTATAAGAAACTAGAGGCCCAGTGTACGAATTCATGCACAGGTGGGATCCCTCTGGGTGGCTGCAGGGACCAGGTCAAAACCTGTCGTGCAAAGCCGCCTGCAGCTCCTACCTGCCGCTCCCACTCATTCCGGCCCCACTATGTCTGCCTCAGGCTCCCACCCAATCAGTCCCAATCAGGAGAGGCTTGTGCTGCCACAGCAGTGCTCACCAGCCATGAGCCCTGCGTTTGGTGCCCTCCCAAGGGGAGTGACTTGCAGGATTGGGCTGAAACCAGCTCTCCAACATCCCCTGAGAGGTCCCAGATTACGAGAGAGCACAGTCCAGGCCAAGGGACCCCACCAGTGCACAATCGGGCCAGGGAGGGACCGTGAGAGGGCTCCAGGGCGTGTCTGGCCCATCTCGCTCAGTTGGGATCAGCCAGACCCCAGCAGCAAGCTAAACTACCAGTTGGAGCATCTTCCCCTTTGTGGTCAGTGCACATCAGTTGAGCAGCCTTAGCATACATTAGCATATTATGCTTTGATTGGTTGTTTGGTTGTTCTGCTGGCCTGCTCGCCCCCAACTGGCCCACCTGCCAGCCTGATCACCCCCAACTGCCCTCCCCTCTTGACCTGATTCCCCCTAACCACCTCTGCCTCGGCCCCACCACCATGGGTTTGTCTGGAAGGATGTACAGAAGGTCTCCCAATCTAATTAGTATATGACCCTTTTATTAGTATAGATTTATTCTATATATTGGTACTTTGGTTTCTAATGTCATTTTGTTCTTATTGTATTATTTCTATACATTTCCATTTAGTTCTTCTATTTAGAAGACAGAAGCCTAAAAATTAATAGCCAATGTATCAAACATTCATATGCTTAATGGGAATGAGCTAGAAACCTCCATGTTTAATACTGTTCTCAAAACTCAGTTATTACATGTATTGTGGCTTCAATGATTAAAGAGAGTAAGTATAATAACTAGTTTAAAAAGGGATAAGTGAACCAATATGTTTAAAAAAAACACACATATGTCTGTGCATTGCATGGCAGAGTATTGCTAAAATTTACCTAAATAAACTCTTGTGATATTTTTAGATTTTATGGCAATGCTTTGGCTAGACTTGGATTTGAAGCTCATCGTGACCAAGGTTCTAACAGTTATTTTTTTAAGTACTCTATACTGTATTGAGGAAGTTAAAATTCGTGGAACTGGTTATATTTGTGCCAAGTTTGTGTGAAACTGTACTATACTATTATGAAAAAGGTAAAACTTTATATGTACTTATATTTTGAAAAGTAGCATTGTGTGCATTAAAAAGAAAAGTAACTTGTGACACTTCGGTAAAGGAATGTGCAATTAGAAAAGTTTATGCCATTTAAAATTGTTTTAATTCCCAGGAATTGCCTGTGTCAGGCTTTAAATTAAAAACCAAAACCAATTTTAAGACTAGCACTTTTTTCCTACTGGTAGTTCCTCTTTTTCTAATTATGTGGAACATTTCATTTAAACCATTCTTTGCTGTGAGTTTTAACTTTTCTCCTTCATCCTAACCTCAAAACCCTTTAATAAGGAACAGTTTAAATTAAACTGATGGTAATTAGCAAAACATTCTAAATATCATGGCTATTTAATCTTGTGCCTCATGTTAGTAAGTTCCTGAAATGTAATATTCAAACATTGTAATTAGTTTTTATTGGTCATAACCAATTAAGTAAGTTGATGTCCATAAAATTGTAATTTATCTTAAAATCTGAAGCTGCCAGCACAACTACATATACAGCTGTGCTTAAAAACCCTCACATCCTCCAAAAATCGTTGATAAGAAGAAATAGAATTCTGTATGATTATGGCTGTTATACATACTTCTATGAGGTTGCCAATATTTTACTGAGACACATTCATGGGGGGTAGAAGCAAAATGAAAACAAATATAAATGCTTCAACATTAGATGTTGGCGCCAATACAGATTACACACAAGCTGTTGCAATAAAATATATGTATTGTGCTTGTAGTTGAAGAATTCATCTTAGATTTTTAAAATAGTCTTTTTTATTGGAGGCTGCACAATCACTTTAAGTGTAAAGACAACAGAATATATAAACGAATGAAATGATGGCCCTGTTTGCCAAGGGATCAAACATTCTGTTGAATTTTTGAGTTATTGGCTGATGTCTGTATCATAAAACGCCCGTGGTCATGACGCTATAACAGATCACGACCACAGGCCTCTTTTAATGGCATCCCGACCAAATGAGCAGCAGCTCAGGCGGCGAGCGTGTGGGGCGCCGGCAGCATCCATGGAGGATGCGGGGCATCGCGGGCGGCTGACATGGCCCTGCTGGCAGGCCAGGCCGCGGAGACCCTCCACACGCACGATTTAATTGTGCACCGGGCCTCTAGGATATCCTGAGATAAGCTAGACTGTTCAGAAGCAACATGTGAGTCTCTTTTTGTAACATTTGAGTCTTAGGTACAAATCACAGCATTTAGAAATTACACATCTTTTCCTTTCCTCTCAAAACAAATTCAGAATTTACAATTCAAATTTCATCCTTTTAAGCTCCTACTTATTAAAAAAAATTTTACCTAATTGGATTAAAAGATTAAATGAAGTAAGGATTACAAAAGAATGTTAATTAATTACAAAACCCATATATTATCAAGCTTCTGATATTACAAAGCCTTAAAATACTTTAGTGAAAAATTAATTACCTGGAAATGAAGGCACTTTATTACCTTGAACTACTTCTTTATCTGTATAGAATTCATCTAAAGTACCATAAAAATATTATTTATCCTTTTATAAGTGTATCCTACTTATGTGTCTTTCTAAAGCTTCTTATGTAATGTAATAAGTCAGACTTTTTTACTATCAGAAAATAGTATTATATAATATAACCAATGAACAATATAGACATAATACTCGAGTAATAAAAGTGATGTGATAGTGGCAAAACTTAATCTAAGTCTTACAATCATTTGAGATTACAATGTAAACTTTTAAGGCTTTTTCATTGAACACTTTTAGACCGCTTTTATTTTTTAAATTTTATTTTAATTGGTACTATCTTGAATTAAAATGTTGGTCTAATATAAAGGTAATCAAAACTAGTAAGCCAGCCTGTCATAATTCGATTTTGTTTTATTTGAGATTATTTTAACGTAGCCCTACAACATTAAGAAATCAGTTCTGTTTCTTCCATTAAGAAATCAGTTCTGTTTCTTCCATGCTCAAGTCAGCCATGCCTGCTGAATCATAAAATTGAAATTAGTGTCACGGATATGCTGCTGTGTATAGCTGTTTTCTCTTCAGAAAATTACTAGTTCATGTATTTAGTTGGTTTGATTCAACAGCAAAGCAACAGATAATTTTTCTCAAAAGTTACCTTTTTTTCTCCAGTGAAAGCTTACATCTTCCTGACACTGAGAGGCTAGCTTTCCTCAAAGAGTGTTTTCAACAGAAGAACATTTCAAAATGAACAAACTTTGCTTTCTTTTTTGTTTGGGGACAGTTCATTTAAGAAAAAAAAAACACATTTGTCTATGATTTTACTTATCTTTAATCTTTTTATCTGTGGTGATCATTCTTTCCATCACTAGTTTAAGAAGTTTTATTAAATATAAATGCTGCTTCAAAGGAACAGTTATCACTGCGGAAGAGAGTCAGGCTTATTAGAGATCAGTCTCTTCCAACCAAGGACAGGCTAAAGATCAATTCCATGCCAATTCTTTCTTTTGTTTCTTTTTATAATAAGAGATATTAACCCAAAGGTGTGTTATGTCATGGCATGAACAATCTCAAATGTACATCTATTGAGTATTTTGTGATGCTGAGTAACTGAGTTTTCTCAAATTTCTGTGATGCAACATTTTCCTTAGAAGGTTTTGTTTAATGTTAGATTGTTGTTCTGAAAGATGTTGGTCCTAGTGGGTTTTTTTTTTTTAAAAACTGAGAAAACAAATATCTGCATGTATTACAAGTATAGAAATGGTGAATTGTAAACTTAACATATAGTACTGAATCTATTTTCAGAAATGTTTTGCTGTTAAAAATATATAATATAAAATTGCTGCCATACTGTAATTGAGTACTTTTTCCTACATGACCCTGTTATCACTATTCCAGAATTGGAAGGTGGGCAGATACAAGATTGACTTGTGTGTCTGCATGGATGCTTCAGGATATATTCTTCTCTTGGTGACTAAAAATATATTTTCCTTGGCAACAGTGCACTGAGATTTGAATATACCTGTACCTATCTATTCTTATTGCACGTTTCTCATACAGTAATCTTCTAATATGCCAAAATTGGCCTAGACCCAACTTAAAATTGAGGGTTTGTTACATGCTTTCTAACAGAAAGGTTTTCAGTGATATTCATTTTGCATTTGTACTGTGAAAATAGTGAAACTCCCTTTAAAACTTCACATGTGCTAAATTTAAATTAATATTTTCTCTTTAGCTCACAATATACCCTAAATCCAGAGAGACTATCAACCATTTTCACTGTTGTCCAATCCAGCATAAGGAACAGCCCTATAACACTACAAAGACAGTTGAGGAATCAGGGATGTCTCTTATATTACACTTCAGAAGACAGACACTGAGTGGAAGACATGAATTGAAGTTCAACGCGAATGCAAGGCTTCTGTACTTGACATTCCTCCACGGAAGGGAAGACAAGTGTCACAACATTGGCATCCTTTTCAAACTGATCTTATGTGGAATATCTTCCACCACGCTGGAGTACTTCTTGACTCTTATCAGGTTTTTTTTTTTTTTTAATTTATCAAGTATTTCAGTTAAAAAAAAATCTGTCAACATTGCGGTAGAGAGACATAAATTTGAAAATACTTTCTTAGGAGATCATGTAACTATATAACTCTGAATTTAAAAATTGAGGAGGAGAGATCATTTCAGTCCCCTGCCTCTCACAAGAAACATGTTTTTAAATCTGTAACTGCTTTAGTGTTAACAGGGTACAAAGTGTTTTTTGTCCTGTATTGTACTTAAAAGGTTCTCATCGATTGGTGATTGTATTGTACTAGATGAAAGCAAATCATAAATTGCCTTGTATTGTTTATGGACCATACCACGTACTTTGTGTTTTCATGTCCCAAGTGTTTCAGTGATGCATGTCAACAGTTAGGTCCTAAAATTCTGTGGTGCTAATTCTTCCATATCCAATGGTGCTTTTGTGGATGCTAACTGCACACATGCTGAACAAAGCTTGAAGTTTAAAACTTTCTTCCCTTCCTCTGTTTATATGAAGTAAAATAAAATAACTTGAATATGTCTCAAAGTATCACTGACAATCTAATAAACTGGTTTATATGTGTGTGATATTACTTTGGATTCCTATTTCTTTTTCAGAAAGCAGATTAGTTCCACTGGGCCCTCATGTCAATCAAAATTTGGTCTTACCATGTATTTATTTTGTTATTTAATTTGTGCCCCCAAATTTATGCTATCTTTGGGAATTTTTTAAAAAATATATTTTATTGATTTTTTACAAAGCGGAAGGGAGAGGGATAGAAAGTCAGAAACATCGATCAGCCGCCTCCTGCATGCCCCCCACTGGGGATGTGCCCGCAGCCACGGTACACGCCCCTGACCGGAATCGAACCCGGGACCCTTCAGTCTGCAGTCCGACGCTCTATCCACTGAGCAAAACCGGTTTCAGCTATCTTTGGGAATTTAAATCCAGTTGGCCTGGCTTCTGAATTCAAGTTTAGATCAGATCTATAAAAACTAGGCCTACCAGACCTGAAAAATATGTAAATTGAGAAGACAAAAAAATGTGCCATTAGAGAGCATTTGTTTATTTTAGTACTTTATTAATAATGTTTTATCATCTGGCTGAGCCATGAGATAACATTTGCCAAGTATGCCCTCAAACTTTTATTGCAATTCAAATGGCAATGCAAAGGTTATTCGTGTATGCTGATATCTAAAGTAAATTTGCACTCGACCTATATGAAAATAAGGACAAAAAAATAAAATTAGAACTTTCCAGGGTAAACTGATATCGTATGCCAGAATGGCATACACCTATGCAATGGTCTTACTGCATTTTTAATTTTAGCACCTGCACTAAGAATCACACAGCATTGGAAGAAGTGAAGTAGTGTTTCTCCTAAGCCAGAGATAAATTCAATATGAAGGCAGTGTGCAAATTTTCATTCTGGCCTTGGTATTCTGCCTAAACCAAGAGTGACCTTCAATTTGAAAAAGAAAAGATCAAAGCAAATCTTTTAAAGTTCCTCAAGCAACAATCATTGATCTCTAATAGATGATCAAACCTATCAATCTAACCAAGTAAGTCCAACAACTGAAATGTCCCTGGTTCTGCTATGGATCTTTGTTATGTGAAGAGTGTAAGGTACAGCAATTTTGCCTCAGATAGTTATTAAATGGTATCTAACTCCTAGCACTGGAATGAAGTTTGGAGAACAGAGGCAATTCGAACACTGGGCGTGCACCTCAAGGACTACCTTGAATAAATGCAGTTTTTACTAAATCACAGCCTCAAGTCGAATATTCATTGTGATCATTTTTGCAAGTGACTTTACAGCATTCCATTTAATCAAACTGGCAAATAACAAATATGCTACAAAATAATTCCACGTTTTTCTTAATCAAAACAGTATCTATATTTCTAGAAAGTAGGTCTGCGAATATTTTAGAGTATCTCTATTTCTGTGGTAATATTTTGATGTTAATCAAAAGAAAAATTAATTCTAATTTTATAAAAGGATGAGAGAATAAATAAATTGTTTTTTGGGGAAAATGTGCAAATTAATCTACATGAAAAAATTTTCTAATTTTTATCCCCACACTTACCAGATATATGTGTTATTGTTCATCATAGTATTTATCCCATCTAAAAATTATTTTCACAAATTTTTGGGAGGTTTGATATGAAACTAGAGGCCTGGTGAACGAAATTTGTGCACAGGTGGGGTCCCTAGGCCTGGCCAGCAATCAGGGCCAATTAGGTTTCCCTCTTCCCTGCCTCCCTGCCTCATCGTTCCCACACCGACTGCACTCCACCATCACGTGGTTCTCTGCCTCCCCGCCTCCTTCCCTCGCTGCCTGTATCTGCTGCCACCTACCACCGGTTCCCTGTCCCAGCCTGGGAGGTGGCAGCCAACCCTGAGGAGGGAGTTGGCCCTTGGCCCCCCTGGGAAAGGGACCAGGTCTGCCACCACCTACTCCTGATTCCACATCCCAACCCACGGCCTGGCAGGCCCCAGGCAATTAGGGCCTGCCAGCCAGGGGGAAGAACTGGGAGCTTGGTCAGCAGGCCCCATTGGTGATAGCAACCTATGGGCTGGGGGAAGCTCCTGAATTGAGCGCCTGCCCCTGGTGAGCATTATGCATCATAGCGACTGGTCATTTCATCCTAACGGTCGCTCAGGCTTTTATACATATAGATTATTTTTTTAATTATCAGTCTTAAATAAAATGAGTACACTTTATAAGTTGATTATTTTAGGAAAAGTATATAGTCTCTCCCTCTTTAAGTAAAACCATTATTTAAGCTTTTCTAGAGTTACAAAATTATATTTGTCTTTATTGTTTTATCAACAATATTTTGATAAGTTGTGTTTTCTGTTTCTAAAATAAGAATTTTTCTTGGGAATCTTAAACTCAAGGATTTCATCTATAAATCCTTGAATAAAAGCACTTTTAATAAAAATCCAGATGTTCCCCATTAAAGAAGGGTTTTTTGAAATAAATTTTATGTACATTAAAAGTTTAACCCTTATTCATCTTAAGAAATTAATTTTTCTCATCAGAAATTGCTTTGAGTTTGAAAATGGCCATAAATAATCTTAATTTTTTTTTAAAAAGAGCTAACCCATAATCTACATCAAGCATGTCAAACTCAAAGGCTAACATGGGACAAATAAACAAGGTTTAAATTTATGTGAGCAGCAAAAAAAACAAAAGTTTCAATTTTCATAGAAATGTAAGTTTATTTTCATAGAGACATGCTGAATACAAAGGGCTGAAATAAATGAATAATCATTAACATAAATAATAGAACATTTTAATAAAAATTACTATTTTTTAACATTAACTTACCAGACACTGAATAACTGCACAAATTAATAAGCATAATGCTTATTAAAACCTATTTATCTTGTTCTCCGAAAGGGAAATATTTCCTGATGCACATACCTAACAAGTACAAGACTAATGATGTGGCAATCGGCTGCTAAAATATTTGCTGCTAGGATTAGTGGAGAGAAAAGTGTGCCTGCACATAAGGCACATAAGGGAAATGAATGTAATATGATTATAGTAATCAGTCATTAGTGAATGTTGTAGTTCATTATTAATAATCCTCTCTAATAAAAGAGTAATATGCTAATTGACCATACCTTCTCTACACCCAATAAGCCATGCCCACAAGCCATGCCCACCAGCCAATCAGGAGTTATATGCAAATTAACACCCAATCAAGATGGCTGCTGCCCATGGCAGGCCGGGGCTGGGATGGAGCCAGCCAGCGATCGGCCCCATGGCAGGGCAATCACTGGGTGCTCAAGGCTGGACCAGCTAGGGCAGAGCCAGCCAGCGATCGGCCGCATGGCAGGATGATTGCTGGGTGCCCAAGGTGGGAAAAAGCCTCACCAAGAGACTTTTTCCAGCCTTGAGCAGGCTGGGGCTGGGGTGGAGCCAGTTAGTGATCAGCCCAATCACAGGGCGATCGCTGGCTGGGGTCCCCTGGCCGAGGTCCCCTGCCTCAGCCAGAGGCTTTTGGCCTTGGGCAGGCCAGGGGTGAGTCATCAGTAGGACATCCCCTGAGGGCTCCCAGTATGTGAGAGGGGGCAGGTTGGGCAGAGGGACCACCCACCCCCAGTGCACAAATTTTGTGCACCAGGCCCCTAATCTACACTAATAAAAGAGTAAGATGCAAATTGACCGTACCTTTGAGATACCCACCAGCTAATCAGGAGTGAGTATGCAAATTAACCCAACAAAGATGGTGGGTTAATTTGTATATGCAGGTGCTGAGCGGCTGGGGGTGAGGTGGGACGGTTGCATCATCACTATGGTGACAATGTAGGTGTTCCACACCACCCTAGCAACTCCAGGCCTCTGAGCAGAGCAAAAAGGCGGCTCGGCCTGAGTGAAGGCAGTGCCAGCAGCTCGAAGAAGGAAGGCCCCCATTCTTGCACAAATCTTCATGCATCGGCCCTCTAGTTATGTATAACAGGATATTGTAAAAATTAAATTACAAAATTTTATTAAAACTTTTTTACATATCATTATAATGGCTGGGCTGAAAAAATCATTGTGGGCCACATGGCCATGAGTTTGCCATGCTTGATTAAAATCATTTCTGAATTGTCTTCATTAATTGTTGAAGTAGGTACCTACTGAGTTCACACTAATTAAGTCACTTTTCACACACACACACACACACACACACACACACACACACACACAGAGACACACACACTACATACACTTTATCCTTGGGACAATGAAAAGTCTCCTTGGGAAAATAACTATAAAGTAATATAATTCACACAAAACAAATGAGTGGTGCTAGTTCATAAGACTGAATAAACCATAAAATGCAGGGAGCACTGAGCATTACACATAATCTCCTAAATTAATCTCTTATATTCTGGGAGAGGTAGCTAAAGCATACACTTTTTGCAAAACATAATGTTTGCCTTCATAAAAGACTTAATGAAAGAATGACTCATAAAGATAAAAAGGACTTTGAGTAAAAGGGTTGACCCTCGGTTTTGTGTATTTAGAAGCTCAGTTTTGTTAGTTCATTCTGGGTAAATACACAATAAATTCTTTTTAACAAAGTCATAAAGAAAGCACCTGGAGAATCAGATATCCAGTGGAGAAAATTCATTGACAACCAAAAATAAAGTGTTACTCCTACAGAGTAGGACTGAAAGAGACTTTAAAGAAGTGGACTTTAAATTTTGCTTTATACTTTAAAAATCATTTAATGATAAGCCTGTGTTATTTTTATAATTTTAGAAATGAGTTTTTACAGGAAGGAAATAAATGCTAGATAGATAAGAATATCTATAATCAACTGATTCTCTTTCTAGTAGGAAAATCTATTTATGAAATCAAATTAATGTTATAATGTTGTTTGACAAGAATAAGGTCACATAGAGAAATAAGTAATATTAATGAAGAGCAGCATGTTATGATGGGCTCCATAATACAGACCTGCTAAGGAAACAGAAATAATCACATCAGCTCATCAGAGCAGTCACCCCAAGTGAGAGCTGGAGACCACTAACAAGTCCTATGTTTTTAATCTTTTCTTCTAGATGCCATGTGACACTTTCAGTGTGAAAATATTATTGCTTATATAATACAATTAAACTATATATTGTTTTATATTATAATGATTTTCAGCTCCTTAATGATATACCATTTTATAATTACTATTCCACATTCAACATTATCTTTACTTTTATAGTCACTATATATTGTTATGTCATTATGTCATATCATCATTATATCATTATTAGTAACACTTATTATTAATCATTAACTACTAGAGGCCCAGTGCATGAAATTTGTGCACAGAGGTGACAGGGAGGGTCCCTTAGCCCAGCCTGCACCCTCTCCAATCTGGGACCCCTTGAGGGATATCCAACTGTGTGTTTAGGCCCGGTACGATCGGGCCTAAACTGGCCATTGGACATCCCTCTCACAATCCAGGACTACTTGCTCCCAACTGCTCACCTGCCTGCCTTCTGATTGCCCCTAACTGCTTCTGCCTACCAGCCTGATCACCCCCTAACCACTACCCTGCCAGCCTGATTGATGCCTAACTGCTCCCCTGCCAGCCTGTTTGCCCCCAGCTTCCCACTTCTGCCGGCCTGCTCATCCCTAACTGCCCTCCCCTGCAGGCTTGATCGTCCTCAACTGCTCTCCCTTGTAGGCCTGGAACCTCCCAACTGCACTCCCCTGCTGGCCATCTTGTGGTGGCCATCTTCTGTTCACATGGGGTAGCCATCTTGTGTGTTGGAGTGATGGTAAATTTGCATATTACTCTTTTATTAGATAGGATAGAGGCCTGGTGCATGGGTGGAGGGCAGCTGGTTTGCCCCAAAGTGTGTCCTAGATCAGGGAGGGGGTTCCCTTGGAGCATGGGGTGACCTGGGCGAGGGGCCTATGGTGGTTTGCAGGTAGCCATGCCCACCAGTGACCCAAGTGGAGGCCCTTGTATCTGGGATTTATTTTTCTTCTACAATTGAAACTTTGTAGCCTGGAGCAGAGCCAAGCCTTCTGCTCACTCCATGGTGGCAGCCATTTCTGTTGGGTTTTATTTACCTTCTATAATTGAAACTTTGTAGCCTTAAGCTGAGGCCTGGGCCAGCCAGGGCAGGTGAAAAGCTTGGCTTCCTCTATCTCCAGGTGCAACTCAAGCCTCCTTCTCTCTCCAGCTCTGTGGCTGCTGTTATTTCTGCTGGAATTTATCTTCTATAATTGAAACTTTGTAGCATTGAGTGGAGGCCTAAGCTAGCAAGGGCAGGTGGAAAGCTGGGCTTCCTCCATTGCCCAGGAAACCCAAGCCTCCCTCCTGCTCTCTGTGGCCAGCAGCCATCTTGGTTGGGCTTATTTGCATATTCACTCCTGATTGGCTGGTGGGTGTGGCTTTGTGTGGCAGGGGTATGGTCAATTTGCATATCACTCTTATTAGATAGGATAATTATCATTAATCATTACTATCATTATGAATATCATTCATCATTAACAACAGCTTCAAATACAATACCCATCTCACCATGACCTGCTCGATAGAGATTTTGGAAGCTTCCCAATTCAGAAATACCTATAATGAAAGGTCAAGGCTCTCCTCCCTTTCCCTCATGGCAGACCTTGCTAATAGATCAAGGCATTCATTGTGAAGGATCAGATACAGCTCTAGAATCTGTCTCAACTCAGCACTCCTGGCAGCCATGAGCTGACTAAACTTAACATACAAGCTTGATGTATTTGCCATCCTGCCTCAGGTCCCACAGGCACATATACAAACCACCTGTCTGGGTCTTCCAAGAAGCAGATTCCAATATGGGATTAGATGTGCAGAGATTTACTAGAGGAAATGCCAGTGAGGGAAAATGGAGAAGGAGCTGGTGGAGGAGCCATCAGAAGATGATGCAGTCTGTCCGTTCTGAAGGAAAAGAAAGAAGAAACCAGGAATGGGGTTTCTTACAGTTCCGAGAAAGTTCAAGCCAGGCCTATGGACAGTCCATAAGCCAAAGTCACCCTGCAGAGGCGGCCAGCATCTTACAGGTATGAACATGCTTAGTATCCCTGCTACACTCAGGCATTGGCTGGGAGAGGCCATTGGGAAGCACAGCCTCAATGCAACGTCGTGATAGATTTCAGAGGCTAGCAGCTGATCTGTGAGGCAATTCAGGGAAGACAGAGATGTGTTTGCATGGCCACCACAGGCTTCTGTTTGCACTGCACAGATCTACATCTTCTTCTAAGCTGGAGGACCACCTTCTACATGGTCCCTACAGACCTTGACTCCTAAAGGAACAACTCAGAAAGGGAAGTTGGTAGAATAAAGCACAACCCTTAGGCCTGCATTTGAACTCAGGGCCACAGCTGGAACTTGTCTTCTTCCTCCTCTGCCATCATTCTAAATTATCCTTCACCCTCACCCTCAGCCCTCACATTGGCAGGACTCAGTGATTTATCTGGTGGTGTGACTCAGGCTTCATTCGTGAGGGGTCTGATCTCTTGTAGCCATACCCTTTTCAGGCCGAGGTTGCAGCACAGTTCCATTAGCAGATGCAATGGGGCTTGGAAGTACCAAGAGACTGCAAGAGAGGGCCATGTGAATTCCACTCACATCTCTTTCTCCCTGCCCTCATTGTTTAAAGCAACACTATCTCTTCCTACTGATGAGGGTCCATTATGCTTGCCCAAGCTGTGATTCCTCTCTGAACCTGCTGGTTCCTAGGCATGAGGGAGTCCAAAGTGCTCAGGCAGCTGCTGTCACTGGCAAGAAGGTGCCCCCATTTGGAGACCAGAACCTCCAATCCTGCAGAGCCCAGAGCTGAGGGGACAGGAAGCACAAACTCCCCCCCAGAGAGTCACATTTAGTGAAGGTAAGGCCTTTCCTGCATTCATACCCTTGATTCCCAGATTCGTGTGGTCTTCCTATTGAGTGTACAGCACTTGGTAGAGGTCTCTGGTTTCATGTATATGCTGCATCTTGAAGGATGGCATCCCATACTTTCAGAGTATTGACTCAAGTTGGTGCTTCCACTGCCTTTAGAAGGCTGTTTTTGCATTCCATGAAGCTGTCTTCTTCTGGATGGCGTGATAGTCATAGTCATGTCATAGGCCTACTATTACCTCCTTCACTAGCAACTGGCTGGATGCTTCGCTCTCTGCTCCCATGGCCACTCTATTCCTGTGCCCATCATGACAGTTCTGAGGTGGCTAATGGCACTCTGATTCATCAGTTAGCTGAGTCATTTTGTCTACTTGGTTGCTCAGTGCCTCTCCCATGGTGGATGCCTGTAGGGGTTTTCTCTCTTTTCCACGTCCACCGTGGAAAAAGAGTGGGTCCAGTTTCTGAGTAGAGAAGCTGGGGGTTGAGAAATAAAAGCAAGAATAGAGGACACAGAAATAGAAATAAAAATCTGGGGTTGAGTGGAATCTCTGTTATCTCTGATAGAGAGACAGGATCCCAACCCAACAGCAGTGTGTTTATTTACACCAAAATACAAAGAGATTTCACAGGAAAAAACTTAGAATCAAATGAGCTGGAGTAGGCCCAGGCCATATTCATTCCCTCATTCCCAGGACTAGACTGAATTTACATTTCAAGGCCCTCTCCCTGACACTCAGGGCAAAGTTAAGAGTCAGTACTGATAACACATCCAGTCTACCTGATGGATGTGTTTCCAAGACGTGGCTCTGCCTGGCACCTCGGATTCAGCTGATTTAAAGAATGCTTAGGTGCCTTCCCGGGGGGCCCTCTACAGATGCCTTCTGGTGGACATTAGCATGTACAACAAAACTCTTCACAGTTCGAGTCCACTCCCATATATCCATCCACATGCCTCTACCACACACTGCTGTGACCTTTATCCTTCCAGGCCCCCGACCAGATAGCCAGACAAATGACCACTGCCCAAGATATACAAATATTTTCACCACAGGACACTTCTTCCATACAACATGGATAACCAAGTTCCCTGCTTGCAACTCTGCCCATTGGGAAGTTTTTTCCTCTCCACTGTCTTTCAAGGCCACCCCACTCATTCTCAGCTTTCATCCACATACCTAACCACCTCATCCATAAGCCAAGTTCAGGCTCTTTCTTCCTCCTTCAGTTAGTATATGGGAACCTTCATATGTCCATAGGTGTAAGATGGGAGAGAGACACAGGTACATCTACTGAGGGTGTTAAAGGGCTTTGGGCTATCTGCTCATGACCTATGGTCCTGCTCAGGCTTGATCTTGGATGTATCATTTCCATCTCATGATTAGCTATCACGGGCCCCTCCAACTTTATCAACCAAGAAAGTTATAAAGAATCCAATAATAATGGGCAATTCTACATACATGGTTTACAACCATTATCTCCACCAGAGCCCAGTAGCACTCCAAAGGCTATTTCTCAAAAGGTGTCTAATCCTCTGCTGGTTGGCATGGTCTTATGGCAGAATCCCAGAAGTCTGCATTGTTATTCTCGAACTGTGGCATGGGAAAAGCTCTATCTTTTCCACTGCATGTTTTCCCAACATGGATACATCCAAAACCATAGGGTCTGCCCAACCATATGGAGCAAGCAGTAGGAGTGCTGCACCTGCTACAGAGCCTTTCATGTTCTGAGCCCTACTCAGCACTGGCAGTTAACTGTGCCACTCAGTATATTGGCCAGAGTGATATTCTTTTCTTTTTTTTTATGATCTTTTTATTTTTTTATTTTTGTTTGTTTGTTATTTGTTTTTTTTTTGTTTTTTGTTTTTAATCTTTATTGTTCAGTTTATTAATTACATTGTTCCCTTTTTTCCCCCTATAGTTCCCCTCCACCTGGTACCCATCCCACCCTCCGCCCTCACCCCCCTCCACTATCCTCTTCCATAGTTGCATGATTTTTGTCCAGTCTCTTGCTGCACTTCCCACACCCCCTTTCTCCCCAAGAGTTGTCAGCCCATTCCCTCTCTATGTCCGTGATTCTGTTACATTCACCAGTTTATCCTGTTCATCAGCTTATTAATTCACTTGATTTTTAGATACATTTGTTGATAGATGTGTATTTGTTGTTCCTAGTTTACACTTTTATCTTTTTCTTCTTCATCTTCTTAAAGAATATCTTTCAGCATTTCATATAATATTGGTTTGGTGGTGATGAACTCCTTTAGCTTTTTCTTATCTGCGAAGCACTTTATCTGGCCTTCAATTCTGAATGATAGCTTTGCTGGATAGAGTAATCTTGGTTGTAGATTCTTGCTGTTCATCACTTTGAATATTTCTTGCCACTCCCGTCTGGCCTGCATCGTTTCTGTTGAGAAATCCACTGACAATCGTATGGGTGCTCCCTTATAGGTAACCATCTGTTTTTCTCTTGATGCTTTTAATATTCTCTCTTTGTCTTTTGCTCTTGGCATTTTAATTATGATGTGCCTTGTTGTGGTCCTCTTAGGGTTCCTATATATTGGGGTTTGGTGTGCTTCTTGGACTCCTAAGTCAATTTCTTTCACCAGGTGTGGGAAGTTTTCAGTCACTGTTTCTTCAAATAGGTTTTCATTGTCTTGCTCTCTCTCTTTTTCTGGCAACCCTATAATTCGGACATTGGTATGCTTGAGGTTGTCCCAGAGGCCCCTTACACTATCTTCAACTTTTTGGATTCTTTTGGTTTCTTGCTTTTTCAGCTGAGTGGATTTTCCCTCTTTGTATTTCAAATCTTTAACTTGGTTCTTGGGGTGCTCCAGAGCACTTTTAGGTCTTTGTATAATATTTTTATTTCAGTCAGTGTATGCTTAATTTCTGGTTGGCCCTTTTTCATATCCTTGAGAGTCTCCTTTATATCCTTGAGGGTCTCCTTCATTTCCACGTTGGCCTTGATCATTTCCTTGCAGGTCTTGTTCATATCCTTGAGGGTCTCGTTCATTTCCTTGTAGGACTCATTCATTTCCTTTGCGGTCTCGCTTATTTCCTTATAGGCCTCGACCTTTTGTTGGAGCCTCTTGAGAAGCCCTATAACCATGGTTTTGAATTCCATGTCCAGTCGTTTTTTTTCCTCCATTTCTTTCACATCTGATTTCTTTCCAAGTCTCTGCATGGTGGCTGCTTCCCTGAGTTGGTCAATTAGCTTTGTGTGGTAGATTTCCTACTAGGGGCAGTGACTCAACCTCCCTAGTTACCTGAGGTGGATATGGGTTGCACAGTCTTGCTGAAGTTAAGCTCAGGTTAATCATTGTTAGCACTTGGAGGGGTTGACCTCCAGGCCAATTGTCTGTGAAGCTCAGCTGTGCTCAGGTTGGATGGGCGGAGTCTCCGGGCCAAGCAGACAGCGTTAGCTCCACCCTATGTGGCCCCAGGGACTCTGTGCCGGGAGCAATGGCCGCCAGCACCCCTGAGAGAGAGCCGCTGTGTAGCTCCACCAGCTGCCGGGGAATTCAGGCTCTCCCCAAATGAGTCTGCATGCCCAATGTCTCACCCAGGGTCGTAAAACAAAGCAGACTGACGGTTTCCCAAATGAGAGAGCAAGTCGCAGAGCCCTCTCTGCGTGGTCACGCAGCCGAGCAGTTCGCGCAAGCTGCCTTCTCCACAAGCCGGGAGACCCCTGCAGCACCCGAGCTTCGGCATGCCCTCCCACTGTCTAGTTTTCACCCCGTATGATAGTGGGTTCCCTGGACTTTGCCCAAAGCTGGAGAATCAGTCCAGTGGAACGTCTTTGTCTCCCTGTTCGAGAAAACTGGCCGGTTTTCAGCCGCCCGCCCTCTCCCCTGGCTCACGCTCCAAACCTCTCTCCATGCGAATCTTTCAACGCTGTCCGCCGCTGCTCCTCCGAGTCACAGTGTCTTATCTTCACTTTTATTTGTGGAATTTTCACTCGGCCAGCTTTCTGGTGATTCTGGAAGGTGTTTGTTCTTTCGTTAAGTTGTAGTATTAAAATTGTTGAGTATGACGGCAAGATAGGTGTTTTACCTATGCCGCCATCTTGGTTCTCCCCAGAGTGATATTCTTAACAACAGAATGTATTGTCTCCCAAGCCCAAAAACTAATCAGGCTGCTGAGCTGCCTTTATGTTGTGGAATGCAAGATGCACCAATATGTCTGTCACTTTGGAGAAGAAATCCTTACCATTGGATTTCTTAAAAACCTCACTGAAGTGGCGGGAGTCTGGATTTTCACAGGGTACATTCTGGGGTTCCCGCTTCCTCTGCCTCTTTATCCTTCCTCTGATCATAAGGACTAATGAGCCGTGTAGCTTGCACTGTGGCAGAATCCTTTCCCACTGTGGGCAACTCAGAAATTTCCACTTCACTGAGTGCTGTCATTGCTTTTTCTCTGTTTCGAAGAACACCCTAGCAGTTTGCCCCATTCCCTGAGGTTCTTGTCGAGGTAAGAAATCGTAGGTCCTGAGAAAGTTAAATTTCAGGTCCCTTATCAAGCACTCTCAAAATACAACCCAAGGTGCACTTCTCTGGCTTCTGCCTGTGCATGCTATTTCTTGCAGCTTTTCTGGAGTATAGTCTCTTTCCTTCTTAATTCCCAGCATGTATCCACCTAGGTTATGCTGGGACTGAACCCTGGTTCAGACAAGAAGGAACTAAAGGCAGCTACTAAAGGAAGCACCTGTTCCTGGTGAGGGAGTGGTCTCTGCAGCATCCTTTTTTGTTTGTTTGTTTGTTGTTTGTTAATCCTCACCAGAGGATATTTTGCCATTGATTTTTAGAGAGAGTGGAAGAGAGAGGGAAATACAGAGAGAAACATCAATGTGAGAGAAACACATCGATTGGTTGCCCCCTGCTGCATGTGTTCTGACCAGGACCCAGCTGGGGAGGAACTTGCACCAAGGTACATGCCCCTCGCCAGGAATCGAACCTGGGATCCTTTGGTCCGCATGCCAGTGCTCTAAACACTGAGCTAAACATGCTAGACCTCTACAGCATTCTTTTAGCATGGTAGAAGTGCTATCTCCTATAAGGAAGCGTGGGACACCTCTGCAAACCTTAAGCATTTGGGGGTCCAGAGGTAATCATGCCAAGATAATATACTCAGAGGCATCCATTTAAAGTCCCCATCCCAGTATTTAGGGTCCCAGATTTTCCCCAACCAGCACGCTGATCTTGGTACAACAGATCTGTCTTGGCTCAACATTCGAACATCTGGGGATCTCTGCACTTGTCTGAGTTTCCGCCTGTTCAGCTGTGACTGCTCTTTCACAGGACAGGAGGTAAGCTTTCAGACAGACCCTCTGGCTCCTGTTAACTTCCTGTGAGGGCTCTGGATCTCTCACTATTCCTGTGCTGGCATCAATATAGCTTAGCAATAACCAGTCAACCCTGCTGCCTTTGAGGACATTGTGCTCTCCATAGCTTCCAAATGCCTTCATCATCACACCTGCAACAGCTTCTCCTTTGCCAGGTCATTTAGGAGTCACCATAAATGAAATCTTTAGCACATGATTCACCACCTTAGCTGTTAGGGACTATCCGTGTCCCACCTACCAACCCAACCAGTTAACATCCTTTTTGCCCGCTGGATGGTCAGTGGGTCAGTACCAAATCACAGTGTTTTCTTGGATCATTCTTGGTACCACTTGTGTTTGTCTAGGTCATCTGAGAAGTAAAAGCTAAGATAGGATCAGTTACATCCGAGATTTATTGGGGTAAATGCTGGTGTGGGAGAATGAGGAGCTGGGAGAGCCATTGAGCCAATGCTGATCTGGCTCCTGTGAAGGAGAAAGGGAAGATCTTAGGCTGCAGCACTGTTCTAAGGAAGTTTTGGCAAGGCCCCCAGAGAGTCCTCAAGTCAAGATGCCCTCAGAGTAGTCCTGTATCTCTCAGAAATGGGTCTTCTTTCATATCCCTGCCATGAATAGGGGAAATGGGTTTTGGTGTGAATGCAGTGATGGAAGGCAGAGCACAGCCGCTGACGCTGTGGTTAATTATCCTGCAGTAGATCCAGGAGGCATATTCTCATGCCTCCCACACCAACACATAAAGGCCTTTGTGATCACAAAGAGCTCACCTCAACCACTGAGGAAGTGTTGATTTGTGAAAGGCGTAATTTTGATCCTTATACTCAAAATTGAGGGAGGAGAAGAACTAACCTAATTGGAGTCTGAACTGACCAAGAGTAATAAACTTAAAAAATAATATTAAAATATTTCTAAGTACCTTTCAATAGTCAACTTTCTACTGCAAAAAAACAACTACTTTAAAAATTTTAACATAATTGTCTAATCACTATGCTGTACACCTGAAATCAATACAAAACAATACTGAAAGTAAACTGTAATTGAAATTATTTTAATTTAAAAAATGATTAACTTTCAAAAATATTTCAATATACAAATATTTCTTTCAGCATACAAATATAAAAATACCTGAATTTGTACAAAAAGTTAATGTAGACTAATTTTCATGTAATAAAAGGATAATTTTTTAAAAATATATTTTATTGATTTTTTACAGAGCAGAAGGGAGAGGGATAGAAAGTCAGAAACATTGATGAGAGCCGAGACTGGTTTGGCTCAGTGAATGGAGCGTCGGACTGCGGACTGAAGAGTCCTGGGTTCGATTCCGGCAAGGGCATGTACCTTGGCTGTGGGCACATCCCCAGTGGGGGGCGTGCAGGAGGCAGCTGATCGATGTCTCTCTCTCATCGATGTTTCTGACTTTCTATCCCTCTCCCTTCCGCTCTGTAAAAAATCAATAAAATATATATTTTTTTAAAAATTTTTTAAAAATTAAAAAAAAGAAAAATTTTTTAAAGATTTCCTATATGATGTATCAAACTTTGCAGGCATATTTCTTTAGTCATTTAAGTCTTTGATTTTACTTGATCACAAAAGTTATATATGTATTTTTATTTTTATTTTTAAAAAAAATATATATTTTTTATTGATTTTTCACAGAGAGGAAGGAAGAGGGATAGAAAGTTAGAAACATCAATGAGAGAGAAACATCGATTCAGCTGCCTCTTGCACACTCCCCACTGGGGATGTGCCCGCAGCCAAGGTACATGCCCTTGACCGGAATTGAACCTGGGACCTTTCAGTCTGAAGGCCAATGCTCTATCCACTAAGCCAAACCGGTTTTGGCCTATATGTATTTTTATATCAAATAGTACCTAAATGTATTACTTAGAAAGTAAAGGTTATCCATAATCTCACTCTTCAGAGATTATGCTTGCTAACAGTTCAGCAAATAGGCTTCCAAATTTACTTATATATATACACTAGAGGCCCGGTGCACGAAATTCATGCACGGGGGCAGGAAGTATCCCTCAGCCCAGCCTGCACCCTCTCCAATCTGGGACTCCTTGAGGGATGTTCTACTGCCCATTTATGGCTGATCCCAGTAGGATTGAGTCTAAAAGGGAAGTTGGACATCCCTCTCACAATCCAGGACTGCTTGCTCCAACTGCTCTCCTGCCTGCCTTCCTGATTGCCCCTAACTGCTTCTGCCTGCCAGCCTGATCACCCCCTAATCACATCCCTGACAGCCTGATTGATGCCTAACTGATCCCCTGCCAGCTTGTTTGCCCCTAATTGCCTTCCCCTGCAGGCCTGGTCCCCCCCAACTGCTCTCCCCTACAGGCCTGGGTCCCCACCAAATGCTCTTCCCTACAGGCCTGGTCACCCTAACTTCTCTCCTCTGCTGGCCTGGTCACCCCTCACTGCCCTCCCCTGAAGGCTTGATCACCCCCAACTGCCCTCCCTTGCAGGCCTGGTCCTTCCCAACTACCCTCTTCTGTTGGCCATCATGTGGTGGCCATCTTGTGTCCACATGGGGGCAGAATCTTTGACCACATGGGGGCAGCCATCTTGTGTGTTGTAGTGATGTCAATTTGCATATTACTCTTTTATTAAATAGGATAGAGGCCTGGTGCATGGGTGAGGGCCAGCTGGTTTGCCCTGAAGGGTGTCCCAGATCAGGATGGGGATTCCTTTGGGGTATGGAGTGGCCTAGATGAGGGGTCTATGGTGGTTTACAGGCCGGCCACGCCCTCTGGCAATCCAGGCAGAGGCCCTGGTGTCTGGGGTTTATTTATCTTCTACAATTGAAACTGTAGCCTGGAGTGGAGCCAAACTTCCTGCTCACTTTGTGGCAGCAGCCATTTCTGTTGGGATTTATTTATCTTCTATAATTGAAACTTTGTAGCCTTAAGTGGAGGCCAAGACAGGCCAAGGCTACAGAAGCTTGGCTTCCTCCATCGCCAGGTGCAACCCTAGCCTCTGCTCTCTCCAGCTCCATGGCTGCCACCATTTTTGTTAAGATTTATTTATCTTCTATAATTTAAACTTTGAAACCTTGAGTGGAGGCCTGGGCTCTCTCGGGTGTGTGGAAAGCTTGGCTTCCTCCATCGCCAGGGAAACCCAAGCCTCACTCCTTTTCAATCCATGGCCACAGTCATCTTGGTTGGGGTTAATTTGCATACTCACTCCTGATTGGCTTTGTGGGCATGGCTAGTGTATGTAGCTGAGTGATGATTAATTTGCATATTACTCTTGTATTAGATTGGGCTAGTGGCCCAGTGCACAAAATTCGTGCACACAGGGGGTCAGAGGATGTCCCTCAGCCCAGCCTGCATCCTCTCCAATCTGAGACCCCTGTGGGATTGGGCCTAAACTGGCAGTCAGACAACCCCCTCGCAATCTGGTACTGCTGGCTCCTAACCGCTCACCTGCCTGATTGCTTGGTCATCTCTAACCACTCTGCATACTGGCCTGATTGCCCCAACTGGTCCCCTCTGCCAGCCTGCTTGGCCCCAACAGCCAATCTGATCACCCCCAACTGCCTTCCCCTTCTGGCCTGATCACCCCTAACCACCTCTCCCCTGTCACCATGGCTTTATCCAGAAGGACTTCTGGAAGGTCTCATGGTCTAGTTAGCATATTACCCTTTTATTAATATAGATAAGTTGTGATATACTGCCATAACTATAACATATGTACCATTATTACTCTATGAAAATGCATACTTCATGCATAGGAAGGCATCTAATACATTATATTGTATATGTTGTAAGTAGTGGGAAATTCTGTATTCATAGCAATAATATAAACCCTGTGACTTCCCTTCCTGATCTGGGAATGGTTCCCCAGTTAAATGTTTCCTAATGTATTTTTTGTTGTCATTCAGTGTAACTTTATTTACTGTTTATTGCACATGATTTGAGGTCTTTAATTTCTAACTACCAAAGATTCAAAGGACTATTTTTTTCATGAAGTTTAACATTAACATCAGTGAATTCATGTATTCATGTGTTTTTATTGTAAATATCTGAATTATTCACATTGTCATAGATTCTGAACTCATAAGCATGGACCATACACAGGCTGGTAGCAAGCCAGGAAGCCACTCTGAAAGCAAACAGATACTCTGCATAAGGAGAAAAGTCATTGCACAACATTTAATGTCCAACCTCAGTCACCTCAGATTGTTATATATATATATTGACTTCTTAATTCATATAGTATTGGGAACTCAACTGCTTGGTTGGTGACGAAGCTGACCTGGTTTCAAGAGGATTACTCCCAAAATAATTAAGGAAAGGGGGGCTCAATCTTTTCTTGGTTGCTTGCTCCTCCCCAGCACCTTCATCTTTCTTCTCATCCTCAGCTTCTTGAGCATCTTCTCCTTCACCTTCACCTCCTTCTTCTTCCTCCTTTGCATCCTCAAATTCTCCTTGGCACTTTTTTCCTCTTCCTCTCCTTCCTCTTTGTCAGCCACTTCCTCTCCTCCTCCTCTTCTTCAGCTTCTCCTTCAGAGGGAGTTCATACTTAGCTTCCTCAGTTTTTGCAGCCTCCATGATGGTCTCCTCCACCTCGATCTGCTCCTCCTGGACATGGCTGGTGTATTAAGAAGGGAAGGAGCCAGTGGACATCAAGTAGAAGCTGGTCTGTAAACCACTGTAGGCAGATAAACCAAAGACCTGGGAACTGCGGGAGTAGCCACTGGCTATGTTTCCCACGCTGTTGAAACTGAGCCGGGTCTCCTCACCTTCCAAGAGTTTCCTGTAAGCTGCAATGTCAATGTCCAAAGCCACAATGAGGAGGTCCTGGTATTCTTGTAAATATCATGTCATTTCACTCTTTGTAGTTCTCAACTCATTTTCTAATTTGTTGGTTGTGTCCTGCATAACACTAACACCTGAGTTCTGCTTATCCTCCAGCTCTCCCAGCTGCTTTCCCAGAGCTTAGTTCATGCCCTGGCATGCTTCCATCTCCAGGGTCTTGGCCTTGAGCAGGCAGCGGCATTTAGACACCTCCTCCTTGGCTGTGCACACCCCATAAATGTTCTTGACAGTGCTCTCAGTCAGCATGGTGAAGCGGCTCTTGTACCATTCTTTGGCATTCTGCATGTTCTTGGCAGCCAGCTTCTCATACTGGATGCAGATGTCCTTGAGCAGGCAGAGAGGTTGGACATCTCCACGGAGATCTGAGCATACTGGATTTGCGCTGCAGCTCAGCGATCTCCTCTTTATGCACCTTCTTCAGAAAAGCAATTTAGTCCATCAGGCTGTCAATGCACTTTTCAAGCTCAGCGCCAGCGAGAGCCGCCTCATCTGCACCTTTGTGCACCTCCATTAACCAGCCCTCTGCCTCAATATGGTTCAGCACCTCTTCCTGGTAGCATACCTGCAGGTTGCTTTTAGTCCCTTCCAAGCCCTGGTGCCTGTTCACTGCCCACTGCCCTCTCCTCCCCAGAGACTGGGCTCAGTGGGCGGGGGTACAGGCATCCCATTTTCTTTAAAATGTTCAACCCTGGCCTGCTCCACCAGTGTGCACAGGCAGCCAGGGGGCATACAGTGATCCCAGAGACCTTGGCCATCCCTGCCTACCCATGTCCCCATTGGCGGCCTGGCCCCCGCAGGCAGAGTCAGGCGTAGCCACCTCACCGTCCCCTGACTGCCCTGTTACTGATCTCGGCCTTGACCCAGTGGGCAGTGTCAGGTGCAGCCAGCACACCCTGCCCAACCCTGAAGGCTGGCTGTACCCTGCAGGTGGAGTCAGGTGCTGCCTGCCAGGCCCATCTGACCCCAATTGTGGCCTGGACCCCATGGGCGGCCTCAGGCGCTGCCTGCCAGGCCTGCCCCGCCCCCATGGTGGACTGGACCCCCTGGACATGTCAGGCAATGCTGCCCCACCCTCCTCTGCCTGCCCTGTTACTGATCTTGGCCTTGACCCAGGGGTCAGTTTCTTACCATTTCAACTAAGCTGTATTAAATATATTTTGCAAGTATCTTAACAAGTCTGCCCTGCCCGTCCCCAATGGTGGCTTGGACTCTACTGGTCGGCATCAGGTGCTGCCACCACCCATTCCCCTGCCTGCCTGGCCCCCAGCGAAGCACCACCATGGCAGGGCTTCACTGCGGGCGGCGAGGGGTCTGGGTCCCCTGCTGGGGCTGTGGCGGGGACCCCTGTCACCCACAGTGCCACCATGGCCGGCTCTGCACTGACAGGGCCTGCCTGCCATCTTGCTTGGGGTTAATTTGCATATTGCTCCTATTGGCTGGTAGCATAGCGAAGGTAGGTCAATTTACATGACTCTCTTTTATTAGATAGGATATTAACATATACGTTAATTTTTAAACAAAAATCTTATTTGACTCTACGCAAGTACCCAATATCCAGATTATTTTTTTAACATTGCATCTTCTACTTCTCATAGGTAGGTTTTTTTCTCAAAGGTTTTTTTTTAAGTAACGTATTTTTAATTGCGATATACTATTTCACATAAAATTCACTATTTTAAACTGTACACTTTAATGGTTTACTGTATTCACTATGTTGCATAACCATCACCACTATCTAATAACAGAATATTTTCACCTCCTCAAAAAGAAACCCTGTACCAATTCCTCCTTTCCCACAGGACTTGTCAGCTAATAACCTATTTTCTGACTCTATGGATTTGCCTACTGTAGACATTTTACACAAAAGGCATCATACAATCTGTGGCCTTTTGTGTCTGCTTCTTTCACTTAGGATACATAATGTTTTCCAGGTTAATCCACATTGTAGCATGTACCAATGCTTTATTTCCTTTTATACCTGAATAATATTCCATTGTATGCATATACTATATTTGTTGGTGGACATTTGGGTGTTTCCACTTTTGAACTATTTTGAGTAATGTTTCTGTAAAGACAAATGTACGAGTTTTTACCTGTACACATGTTTTCAACTCTCTTAGGTATATACCTAGGAGTGGAATTTCTGGACCCGATAGTAATTCTGTATTTAGTTTATTGAGGAACTATGGCCCACAGTAGCTGTATGATTTGCCATCCCCTCCAGCAAGCAAATTATTTTTTATACTTAGGCATTCTTCAGTGTATAAAGGTTAAAGACATTATTTTAGCAATTTGATATTCCATTGTCTGAAGACATCAAAATTTATTTAACTAATCCCCTAATAATGGGAATTGCATTGTTCTCAGTTTCTTACCATTTCAACTAACCTGTATTAAATATATTTTGCAAGTATATTAACAAGTGAAGTTACTTGGTCAAAAGAGATGCATGTTTTAATTATTTTATTGAGGTACTAAAGGCCCAGTGCACGAATTCACGCACAAGTGGGATCTGACTGGCCCACCCCGATCAGTGCTGATCAGGGCGGGCCAGCCAGGAGGAGGGATCCTGGGTGGTTGGCTGGTCAGCCCTGCCCCTGATTGGGATGGGAGGAAGATTGGAGGTGGGGCTGGCCAGGGATAGGGGCTGTGGGTGGTTGGCCAGCCAACCCCACCCCCTGGTCAAACTCCTGGCTGAACTTCCAGTCAAGGGAACAATTTGCATATTAGCCTTTTATTATCCTATCTAATAAAAGAGTAATATGCAAATTGACCATGCCTTTGCCATACCCACAAGCCATGCCCACCAGCCACACCCACCAGCCAAACAGGAGCTGAGGTAGAGCCACCTGGGGCTAAGGAGAGGGCTGGGGGATTGGGGGGAGGGGGTGGAGCCGAGGCAGCCCCGGGGGCAGGGATGAGGTGGCGGCGGCGAGTGCATGGCCCCCAGGGCTAGGCGGTCCCAGGAGCCACACCAGAGCTGAGGCACCTGGTGGCAACCGAGAAGCTGCTGGGGCTGGGCAGTTACAGGCAGCCAAGGCTGAGCTGAGCAGAGCAATGGCTGGGTGCCCAAGGCCAGGGGTGAGCAGTCAGTAGGACATCCCCTGAGGACCCCCAGTATGTGTGAGGGGGCAGGTTGGGCTGAGGAATCACCCACCTCCAGTGCACAAATTTTGTGCACTGGGCCCCTAGTATAGGATAAGTGACATAAAATACACTGTATATATTTCAAATGTACAATTTGGTAAGTTTTGGTTGTATACAACCATGAAACCATCACTACAATCAAAATAATGAGCATATTCACCACCTGCAAAAGTTCCCTTCCCTCCTTCACACTCATCCTCATTCTTTCTCCAAGCCCCAGGCAACCACTGACCTACTTCCTATCAATATAGATAAGTTTGCATTTTTTTAGAATTTCATATAAATTGAGTCACATAATATATAAACACTTTTTTGTCTGGCTTCTTTCACTTAGCAAACTTATTTTGAGATTCACCCAAACTGTTGTATGTATCAATAGTTCATTTCTTTTATTGCTAAGTAGTCTTCCTTGTATTGATGTAGTAATTATTTTATTTATTCATCTATTGACGGACATTTGGGTTGTTTTGAGTTTTTATCTAATAAAAATAAAGCTGCTATGAAAAGTTGTATTCGAGTGTTGTCATGTACATTTACTTTCATTTCTCTTTAGTAAATACCTAGGAATGGAATGACTGGATCACATGGTAAGTATATGTTTAACTTCTTAAAAAACTGTCAAACTGTTCTCCAAAGAGCTGTTGCATTTTATATTCCCATCAGCAATTCCTCCATATCCTCACCAATATTTGATATGATCAATATTTCTACATTTCCCCATTTTTCCTATGAATATAGTATGGTACCATTTGCACAAAAAGAAGAAAAATACTATAGATTTATATTTGCTTTCACATGCAGAAAATATTACTGGAATGCCATTGTAGAAACTGTTAACATCTGCTGCCTTAGGAAAGCAGAACTATGTGATAGATTAGGAAAGAGACATATTTACTATATATACATATTTTTTCTGAAACCAGGCACTATCAATTCAAAAATAAATTGGAAAAAAATGAATGTAACCAAAAAGAAAATTCCAAAAGAACAAGTCACTTATTCAAACAAAATTTCTCATCTCTAATTCCATACTCACAGAAATGGCCACAGAAGTCTTTACCCATTCATCTTCAGGATCTGAAATTTTAGGAGGTCCACCACACCTATAACTGTCCTAAAGATGATTTGGAGCTGCCCTGCTCTTGGCCGGAGAAACATGTTATTAGATGCTTGCCACTTATTTTGTTATATTTTACTAGATCGCCAGTTTATTATCAAAGAATATAACTCAGGAATAGCCAAATGGAAGAGCTACATAGGGCAAGGTGTGGGGAAAATAGGGCAGAGCATTCATGCTTCCCTGAGCTATCCCTCTCCCTACTCATACCCCACATGTTCATCAAAGAAGCATTCCAGGCTAATGTGGTTCAATGATTGAGCATCAACCTATAAACCAGGAGATCACAGTTTGATTCCTGGTCAGGGTCATGCCCAGGTTGCAGGCTCAGTGCCAGCAAGGGCTCTGCAAGAAGTCAGCTGATCAATGCTTCTCTCTCATCATTGATGTTTCTGTCTCTCCCTCTCTCTTCCTCTTTGAAATAAACTTTAAAAAAAATTTTAAAGGTAAAAAATAGTATTCCAAATTCTATCTTTTGGAGGTTTTATGGAAACTTCATTACCTAAGCATGGTTGATTAAGTCATTGGTGACTGAACTCATCTCCAGCCCTGGAGGGACGGTACAGGGGCTGGAGATGAGTTCAGTCACCAAAGCCTTAGTCAACCATGCTTAGGTTGGTTGATAAGTTGGTACCCTCCCTGGGGTTGAGGGTCTGAAAGTTCCAAATACCTACATATGCACTTGGTTTTCCTGGAAACCAGCCCCCATCCACAAGGCTTTCCAAAAGTCAGGCCATTAACATAAACTCATGTGTGGTTAAAGAGAGCTTATTATGAATGAGAGACACTTAATCATTCATATTACACTCTTATCACTTAGGAAATTCAACGGGTTTTAGTAGCTCTATGCCAAGAATGGGACAAAGACCAACACTACTGGAATATTCCACATAATTGCAGAGATGGCTCGCTGTGCTTTGAGTTTTCTCTGAATTCTCTAATCTCTCTGTCTCCCATTACTGTCGCAGGTCAAAGCAATTTGGCATAGTATGTACTAGTATGCATTCAACACCTCTCTCAAATCAGCTGGAAGGCTAGGGCTGCTAAATTGGAAAATGTCCTTGTCTTTTAGGACGTCTATAACTTCTTGATTTGTAGGTGTCAAAGCAGGAGAGTGAAAATTTAAAAATTTATTGACAGTTCTCAAAGGAGACCAGAGTGAAAGGTTAAAAACACCAACACCTACCAAACAGATTCAATGTCCTTTCCTCCATCTAACAAAATGCTGCTACAAACAAAAGGTAGGTCATCTTTCTATATATATTCTGTTCTCTGGCTCCTGCCCAGTAAGCAAAGGTCTAAATACTGAAAATCATTAATTATACTCTGAATCCCCCAGATAGCAAAACAGCAAATATGTATTAGGGAAGAGCTTCAAGTTGAAGCCTGCTTTCTGTTTAGCAGAAAACACCCCCCTCCTACTTAAGAAACTAGCCAAACCGGTCTCGGCCTAGTGTATCATTTCTTTATCACAGACCCATCATATGCTAAGACACTATGTTATTGCCTTTCACATAAGTGATTTTGTTTAACATATCTCCTTTTGTGTATGTATTTATTCATTCATTGCACAACTGGTAGCAAGCAAAAAACAAACAAAAAATTCTAACAGAGATTTATCCCTCTTGACTGGCCTGTGTCCTCACAATGAGGACAGAGAAAATGAAGAGTGAGTGTAATCAGCTTTAATTTTCTAGAGATGGAGCATTGCTATTGAAATACAATTTCTTTCTCTATGTTGTAGTTCCTGGTTTTACAGGATGGTTTGGTGGTTGAGCTAAAACAAGATGCACAGCACCAGCCACTTCCATTCTCACTTGTTAATTATACTGGGAAACATCACACCCTGTGTATGGATTTGCAATCACTGGCCACATTCCAGCTTGTGAAAGATGAGTTATAAACAGTAGCATGTCTCACCACTGAATAACACTAAATGCAATTACGTGGTTTTGCTATGTCAATACTTAAAGGGGTATGTGCTCCTATATGCAAATTTGTTGGGGGTTAAAGGGAAATAAAAGAGGTTGGCTCACAAGCATCACTGAAATCTAATTTTAGAACATTTTCATCCTTTATAAAAGAAAATCCATACCCATCAGCTGTCAATTCCTGTCCCACAACCCTACTTCTCAGCCCTAGGCAATCTCTAATCTATTTTCTGTCTCTAAAGATTTGCCTATTCTGGACGTTTCATACCAATGGCATCAAAGCTCATCCATGTTGCAGCATGAATCAATACTTAAAAAGAAAGCTTCTTAAATATCCAAAATAAATTCTCTGTGAGGCAATGAATAAGGCATATTGAAGGTAAACAAGTAATTTAGTTACGCACAAAAATATCTTATGTTGGTTGTGTCAAGGTAGGGATTTTTTTTTTATTTGCACATTTTGATAGACAGCTGTATAATTTAAGTTCCAAAAACTATAATTAAAGAGAAAGACTAAAGCAAGCAGGACATGTTTTATACCTTAAATCTGGTAATAGGTTTCTCCATGTCTGACAATTCATGGCTATCATGGAAAGTTAATAGTTTTAGTGCACTAACATGGAGAAAATCTGAAAGAAATGAGTGCTTGAAAACTGATGCAGAGATTGATTTTCTTTAGTCAAATACCAAGCAGAGGTCTGAAAACTCATTTTAGAGCAAGAATATTCAGTTGCCTTATAAATAATGCAAGGTCATAGGCTTTCAGTTGTGTAAAAGAACGTGAAAAATATCACGCCAACTGGCAGCTGCCCTGAGGGCACGAGGCAGCGATAATATCTTTCAGCAATTCGCCCCTAACTCTTCTCAATTTTTCATAGGACCCTTCATGGTTCTTTGCTCTTACCTTCCTTTGACTTTCACTTACCTTCTCTCCCTATCCTTGAGTTGCTCTTCTATCAGCAAGTGCATCTTGCAGGGAGAAATTGAATACAAGTAACCAGGCACAAAATGCCCAAGTGATTTCTCCAGAAGCCTAAAGTGACAACAGCATCATGGCAGGCTTTGCTGAGCTGTGCACTAGGCCAGTGGTCAGCAAACTTACTAGTCTACAGAGCCAAATATCAATTTCTTTTGAGAGCCAAATTTTTTAAACTTAAATTTCTTCTAATGCCACTTCTTCAAAATAGACTTGCCCAGGCCATGGTATTTTGTGGAAGAGCCACATGTGGCTCGCGAGCCGCAGTTTGTCAACCACTGCACTAGGCCAACAAAGCCTTGATGAAGGATTCAGCAAATCAGGAATGCCAGAAAAAAATAAAAAGAACCATATGTTTAATGTTATCCTCCCTTCCCTTCTTACATCTTCCCCTCCCTTCCTACTTCTCTCCGCCCCAGCCTTTCTTTCTTGTTTCCAGATGCTCTAGCCACTCTAAAGAAACAAGAACAATGAACAAGGATCCTCTTAGTCTAAGATGACATTCATAAGGATCCATACATCAGGATTCTGCTGATTTTTTTCTATGCTGTCGCTGCAGATATGGAGCACATCTGATATATTTCACCAACCAATGAATCTTGAAATTACCCTTTTCTAACTCTCTTCCTGCTAATTTAACAAATTGTATAATTATACCGGAAACAGTCATTCTGACACTCCCTCTGCTAACTAGTAGAGTGACTATGGATCACAGAAACACCATCCGTGCAGGATAGCCACCTCTGGTAATCTATCAGAATGGGCTTAGGTTGCAGTTTAATTTAAAAAACAAACACATTATAAAACTCACTTTACTAGTATGCTGAGTTATCTTAAAGCCAATTACAGATATTCTAACATAAGAACTGCACCATAAACTTTTCCTCCCTTTGAATCTCAAGCCCCCATCTGAGTCTGATTTGTGTGCTGCTGTATACCATAGACAGTATGCAGGGTTTTGCACAGGGCCTCAAGTTAGAGGAGTTTAGGGGTGTTCTCCACATGACTATGGTGAAGGACAGGATGAACAGCAGCAAGAGTAAGGAAAGTCAATCCTTTTCTTTGTCCTCACATTCAATCAGTTGTCGAATCCTGCCATGATAAATTCTGCTTCTTCCAAGTACTTTCATGGTCAGGAACCTAGTTTGGGTCCATCACCCCTCATGGGACTCTGTTAAAGCGCAATGACTACATCTAACCAGACTTCGCACATAGTAGGTGCTCAACAAATACGTTCAAGGAATAAATCAACTAGATTACAAGCCAGAATCAAAATCAGAAAATGTGTAACAAATAAAGCTGGAGTAATCACGTTAGCATTGTCCTTCAATACACTTAAGAAACAGCACTGCAGATTTCAATGGAGAAATCAAACTTGTGACATAACAATCCAAATATACACGGAGGTATACCTATTAAAATTCATTGTTTATAAAGCTGTCTTATGACATCAATAAAAGAGTTAGGTTGCTAATTGCTTCCATAAGACTACTTTTAATGGGAACATGTACAAAAGGTGTCCAATTGTTCAATAAATTATTACTGACCATCTACTATCTGTTAGGCACTGTTGAAAGAGCTAAGAAAGCAATGGTGAATGAGACAGGAAAAGGTCTCTACTTTCATGGAACTTACATAGGTTTACATCAAACTGCTAATGCCTCTTCTGTTCTCTTATAACTTTGATTATCACCAGCTCAAAATGGAAACTGTTGGAAACTTAAAACCCTTTTTATTAAATTGTCTTAAAGTTTATAAGTGATGGGCAAACAGAATTTGTGTGATGAAAATCTGCTTTCAACCCATTTTTAAAGAGTAGATTCTTTCCTATCCTATTATAAATCCTGAATGAGGGAGGACTAAGTCATTCACTCATTTTTATTTTATTTTATTTTACTTTATTTCATTTTATTTTATTTTATTATGTTCTGGAGCTTATATTCTAGGCCAGAGAGATAGACAATAAACAAACAAGAACTTGTCAGGTGATAAAGAATGCTAGGAATGAAGGGAAAATAAAGCAGAATGTGAAGAGCCCTGGCCAGGTAGCTCAGCTGGTTAAAACATCGTCCTGATGTGCCAAGGCTGCAGGTTCAATCTCTGGTCAGGGCACATACAATTATCAATGAATGCATAAATAAGTGGAACAACAAATCGACCTCTCTCTCTCACTAATACCAGTTAATAAAAAATGAAGATACATTTAAAAAAAAAAGTAGAATGTGAAGAATAGGGAGTGCATGGGGTTAGGACTAACCCCAGTATGCTGAATTTACATAAGACTTGAAGGAAGTGAAGATATGGAAGGGAACAGCATTTTTGGCCGAGGGAACAGCAAGCTGGAAGTCCTTGAGGCAGAATTGTCCCTGGGATGTTTAAGGAACACCAGGGAAATCTGTGTAGCTGGAAAAGAGTTAATAAAGAGCAGATCAGTGGTGGTGTAGAAGCCCATCATAAAGACTTTTTACTCTGAGTGAAAACTTTTACTAGAGAGCTTTAAGCATGTGAGTGACACTATTTCACTTACATTTTAATAAGATCCAATAGATCACAAATCAATAAGGTGGACACAGAGGAAACTGTTAGGAGCCTTTTGTAATAACTCAGTCAAGAGAAGACAGTGGCTTGAATCATAGTAGCAGTGGAGATGGTATAAGTGGAAGGACCATAAATATGTCCTGGAAGTGCAGCCACCAGGGTTTGGAAAATATGTGAGATATAATAGAAAAAAAAGATTTAATTGTCTGAAAAGTGAATCCTTTACTCCAAAAGAAAGTATATCTAAATATATAATGCACATGGACACAGACACTAGAGCGGTGAGACCCTGGAGCATGGGGTAAGGGAAGGTTAGGGAAGGTTAATGGGGGGAGAGGGGAAAGAAAGGACATATATAATATTTTCAATATAAAGATTTTTTAAAAACTTTTTAAATAAAGATATAATGCAATTTTATATATTATATATGTGAAATATAACAACATAGTAACTTTGAATTTGGCATTATAAATACTTCTTGTACATTATCTCATTTTTCTTCTTTGCCTGGTAACCCAAGAATCTATGTTATTATATTACTCCAGTAAACAGATATAGAACACCTAAATAATGGGCTGTCATGCCCAAATTTAAGACACATTAGTTCTTACTCTCACTCTAAACTTATTTTCTTTTCCTATACCATGCCCAATTGCATCAACACTAACATCTGAAAGTATGTTTTATGTGCTATAGAAAATTACATAAATGGATGGATATTACTTCCAATTTTAGGGACTTTCAAACATAAAAATTGTCTTCTGCACTCTCTTCAAAATGGTATGAGTAAATGGTATAGAATAGTGATGGCGAAAGTGTTTTCAAAAGATGACTCCTCAAGAAAAAATGGGGAGCAGGTAGAGGGAACAAGATATGTACACATGTAATACCTTAATTTAAAAAATGAGGGAAAAGGGTACTTATCATTTTTGGCCTATTATGATGGGGTTTTTACTATCAACTCACATATATTTATAGGCATTTGCAAGTTAAATTTTCACAAGAATGAGCTCTTCTCTGGCATGTTTTACATATGTCTTTGAAGCTCACCAACCTGGGTTCATATCCCAGCTCTGCTGCAGGTGTGATGCGTTTCCTCCTGGGCATTTCCTCGTGTACAACAAAGACATTAATAACATCTACTTCACTGGGTTTTTGGAGATTGGATAATGTGCTCCTCATAACACTCAATAAATAATATCTTCTATCACCATCTTCAAGTTAGCAGGTTCTGTTTATGTAGGAAAATCTTCAAATCTTTGTTTCCACCCAATGCACAAACAACCATTCACTACAGTTCATTGGTTTTTACAAAATCATTTGACTTAGTACAGACAAAGCACCAGTTATCTGGTAGATATTCTTCTCCCCACTTCCTTTCAACAGATTATTTTTGACCTTATAGAGGAATAGACAATGGGAAAGAACTTTTTTTCCTTCCAGCAGTGTTTTCTCTCTTTGTGAAAATTGCTACCAACAGGAATTATCACTTAAACAGCAAGGGATGGCTCTTGTCTCAGGGAAACCCCTGCTGGTTCTGGACATCAACAGCCCACTGATTAGGTGGCAATGGAAACAGGTCAGTGTACTGCTTAGCATTTGAATTTGAGGTTTTCTCTCCCTCTCATCACTAAATAAGAGAAAGATGCTGCAGCAAAGGTAACTCATTTGTTATTGTTGGAAGTGGAATTCTTGAGGTGCCATCGGGAAAAGAATTTCCTGAGGCCTCCCCCACGACAGGGGAGGTTGGGGTATTATGGAAAGTTTTATTGATGATGTAAAATTAAGGGGGCTCCCCTCCAAGGTCCCATCTCTGTCTGTCTCGCCAAGGAAGAAGTCCAATATTCTCGTCAGCAGGGCTAGAATTAAGGCCACTGCCCAGAATGTCTGCTCCATATTAAAGTCCCGTCTAGTCCAGAATCCTGCTAGCTTGCCTTGTGTTCCCAGTTGCAGTTCATTGCATGTGGGGTCCCCATGGCCATGGCCAAGCTGCTGTTTAAGGCCAAGTGGCAGGAAAGTACATGGTGGGCAAGTGTGGGTCATGGAGAAAGAGAGTGAGAGGAAAGGGAACAAGAGGCACAAGAAAGAGGGAACTCTTTGGGGATTTTACCCTTCAAAGATTTTATAAGCTTGCATTGGGGTCCACTTCCCTCGCCAGTGATCTTTTCCCAGGTTAGACAGACAGCAAGCACCTTCCTTACGTCCCCCTGAATGTACTGCCTGTCCACCCATCTCCCCGTCTGTCTAATCCCTTCCTTCAGTGATCTGCAAAGTATGGGCTGGTGGTTCTTTGGGGAACATGAAGCTGTAACTAATGGGTGGCCTCCCCTTTGCTCATTTTCTATTATTAATATCTATAAACTAGTTAATTATACGGTAACACATGCATTGCAAAAACAAACAAACGAAAACCCCACAACATATCTCAGCTTCAAGAAAGCTTTACTTTCTGCCCATTTTTCCTTGAAAGGATGATTTCAAGCAAAATTCACTTTTACTATGAAAATAAAGAAAGCTTATTTTGCCCTTTGACTCGTGTGTACTGTGGATTTCTTAACAAAATTCAAGCTATCGCTACCATCTCTCTTTCTTTGCCCTGGCCCAGGATGTGGCTCAGTTGGTTGGGTGTCACAAGAAGTTTTCAGTTCGATTCTGGGTCAAGGGCACATGCCTGGGTTGTGGACTCAATCCCCTGTAGGTGGCATGCTGATCAATGTTGTGATTTCATCTCTCTCTCTCTCTCTTTCTCTCTCTCTCTTTCTCTCCTTTCTTCCCTGCCTCCCTCCCTCCTCCTTTGTTATCTCTAAAAATTATAAACTATTCTTAAAAAAAGAATGCCACCCTTTATGTGTTGTACCTTATAATCAATGTTTCATGCTAGGGAGAGGAAATAGCAACCATTCTGAATGATGATAATTTTAATCCCAAACATCAGCCTTTGAGTCAGAAAATGTCCCATCTTTTCAAGCTTATGGAAGTAAGGGTGAATGTCATTTCTTAAGAAATTTCACCTTAAGCCTTTATTCTTCACTTGACTTCTCTGCATCTTTTCCCCAAAAGCAAAATCTCAGCTTGACAAATTTCTCACTTGGAAACTGTTCATTCACAGTATTTACAACTTGTTTTCAGGATAAACTACTGTATCCCTGACATAAGTATTTTTTACATAAAAATAATGCTGAATGATTTCTTGTTTTTTAAAAGAAAGATATGAGCATTGTAGGCATTTAATCAAAGAAAATTCTGAAAGAGAAATCACTTCACCTGAATACTTGTAAGTAAACAATACAATCTTGCAATTACTATTCTTCTATTTGCTCGGAAGTGATGATTTATTAAAGACAATGTAAGGGGGATAATTCATATCTATGCTAAATACTTGCTAAAATCAGAGATTACTCCCCCCTTTTTTATTTTTATTTTTAAATAAATCTTTATTGTTCAGATTATTATAGTTGTTCCTCTTTTTTTCCCCCCATAGCTCCCCTCCACCTGGTTCCCACCCACCCCCCCCTTTTTTAAACTAAATCTAATTTCGGTTCTTTTAAATAAATTATAGGAAAAATTTTAAAAATGCCAAAAGACACAGACAAGTAAAAAGAATTTTTAATACCTATGTATTCTCTAACCAAAACAAAAGTAACATTCAGGCACTTCGGCTGGTATAAGTTCTTCATTTTTTCTATGTTTAATCACATGTAGCACTCCCCACACTAAATAAGTGAACACAGTGCTTCTTACAAACAAAAAACCCACCACATATCTCAGCTTCAAGTTCCCTTGGGCTGCATCGCTCTGCCATTCTCCTGGTTCTCTTTGGCGATCACTCTCTCCACTCCCTATAATTTTGGCTGGAACATGGAGCTTCCCTGTAGTGGTTATCCCCTGCTTCAAAGGTAAAGCATACTGATCCTTTTATAAAGCTTCTGATGGAGAAAAGATGGGCAATGATAACATCTAATCATAGTTCTATTACCTCAATTAAGAAGGGTTGGACGAGTGGGTTTCCCTCTATTATTTAGTACTAATATTAGTATTTATAATAGTTCCAGTATTTAGACAAGTTAATGTTAGAATAATTTATATTAATATTAGGATACATAGTAGTGTTCTCCAACCAGAAATCTCATATTGTCTTTATGTGAGCAAGAAGTAAATTACTATTTAGTTGAACCACTGAGGTTTGAGGATTTATCTGTTACAGAGCATTATATACTCTAAAGTAGAATTGGTATCAAAACTACACATTAAGAGCCACTAGAGGAGATTGGGATTTTAAGAAAAAAGGACCATAGGTCCCTCAATGATTAAGTAGAAGGTCACTGACTAACCAGAGCACCCAATTGGGCCCTATGTAGCTAGAAATAAACTTCTACTGGTTAAACCACTGCAGAGCATCTATTGAACCACTGGATTTTATCTATTAGGGCAGCTGATATTACTTCCCCTAACTAACAAAAGTTGCTGTATGATCTAAAAGGTCTCTTTTTGGCTGCATTGCCCTGCCATTCTCCTGCTTCTTCTTGGAGATAGCTGGAACATGGCGCTTCCCTGAAGTCAACTCCAGCCTTGACTGTACATGACCTTTTAGTTCAAGTACTCATAATCATCAGACTGACTCAGTTCTCATTGTCACAAGTCAAACTTCTCAAAAGCCAAATTCTAATTGACGCATCTGGAATTGGGAATCCACAACTTGTCTTATGAGCTGTGCTGGGGCAGGTGGCCACAGTGGTATGTTCCAGGGGCTACGGGCATAGCATTATCTCCAGTGAAAGCACTGTGGATACGAAAATAATGATCGTCACATTTACAACCGAGGCCATCTTCGCATCTGTTACCCAGGAGCCCACACCCAGACACTCACCTCCCTGAAACCTTATTTCAAATCTACCCCTCAAATGGGGCATATGTTTCCCGTTATATACTCTAAGTTCTGGTTTATTACGGCCAGTTGGATAAATGGTCCCAGAAAATAATTGATCCCTTCAGAGAAAACGCTCACTCTATTCATAGGCTGTGATACACCCCAATATCTGGAACCAAATATGGATTCAACACAGTAACCCCAACATCACAAAAGAAGAATAGGTAGAGTAACAAGCAGGGCAGGTGTTTTAATCATTGTGAGTCACTCTTAATTGCCTTTGGTCACTCATTTCCTCTAGTGTCCTTAGTTAAGACTTGAAAAAATTATACTTACACTCTACTCAATTTTAATCAGAATTATTGGCTGGGACCATTATCACTTCTCCTGCATCTTCCATTGAAGAGCTTGAAATAGCAGAACTCCTGAAAGGACAATAATCCAATATCTATAAGAAAATTTCTGCCGAGACCGGTTTGGATCAGTGGATAGAGCGTCGGACTGCGGACTGAAGGGTCCCAGGTTTGATTCCGGTCAAGGGCATGTACCTTGGCTGCGGGCACATCCCCTGTAGGGGGCGTGCAAGAGGCAGCTGATCGATGTTTCTCTCTCATCGATGTTTCTGGCTTTCTATCCGTCTCCTTTCCTCTCTGTAAAAAATCAATAAAAAATATAATTTTAAAAAAAGAAAAAAAGAAAATTTCATGCACCTGTAACAGAGAATATGATTTCTGAACTCCCATACAGCTAGCCATGAGAACAGGAAACAAATACTGAGTTCTTTTTGGACATCAAGGGGATTCATGAACCTATTTTAGAGTTCTAAAGAGATTTGGAGAAATGCTTAAGAAGTAGCTGCCATTGTCTCTGGTATTGAGTGCAAGACTGAGGCAAAGGAAAGGAGTAAAGAGAAAAGGGTACATGTGGGAGAGAAAGTTGGGCAGAAGAGATGGGTAGAGGGACAATAGAGAGAAAAGGAAATAGGCACATTTGAAGGATAGAAAGTGAAAGATTGGCTCCAACAACCCTTTAGGGTTTTAAATGAAGGCCACGATTTGTCTTTTCGGATGAACCTGAAGTGTCTTCCTTTAACTGCCTTCTCTAAATTCTGCCCCACCCCCCACCCCGTGTGCATACAAACACATACCACGAGGTCATCTTATTAGATCCTAAAGTTTATTTCTCATCAACAGTTCACTTCAGTGTCTTGCACTCTCTTTGCTCCAATTTTTTCCCCTTCAAGTTTTAAAATGTTTTCAAGATTACTTTTTAAAGACTCAGAAGAGTGAGAACACTACAAATTATGTCCAACTTGGAATGATTTGACTTGCCAGTAGGAATCAGATAGCATTTTTATATCCATTAATGTCTCTGATTTTGAGGCTTAGTCTAGTCTCATTATTAATAAGGCTTTCCTTGTACTAGAAATAGAAGTGCCTTTCTACAATACTCACATCAGTGCTATGGACTAAATGTGACCTCCCTCTCCAAATTTACATGTTGAAGCCCTAATTTCCAATGCGATTCTTTTGGAGATGAAGCCTTTGGGAAGTAATTAAGTCATTAGGGTGAAGCCCTCGGAAAGGGATTAGTGCCCTTATGAGACACAGTGAGATTCTCTCTTGCTCTTCACCATGTGAGAATTCAGCAAGAAGACGGCCATTCACAAAACCCAGGAAGAAGGGCCTCACCATGAACTGAATCAGCCAGTATCTTGATCTTGGAACTCCAGCCTCCAGAACGATGAGAAATAAATGTGCATTGTGGTATTTTGTTATAGCAGCCCAAACTGACTAAGACAATTAGACTAAGAGGTATTCAGGGGACAACAAGCTTTTGTCCACTCAATATGAATCTGAAAGAAATAGTTCCTTTGTGACTCATGGATGCCTTATTTCTTTGCCTCCACAGTATTGCTTTTATAAGTTAATTTCATATAATAGTTTTAACCCACCATTACTGCAATTGACTCGATCTCTTAGGAAACAGGTTATAAAGAGGAAAATTTAACTGAATTATTGTTTTCTTAAAAAAGGCTGAGGCAAATGGATATGGTAAGGTAGCACCATATTATGAGTGTATTTAATGCCACTGGATTGTACACTTTAAAATGATTAAAATTGGAGTTTTATGTTATATATATTTTACCACAATGAAAAAAGTCTAAGCTTATGTTAAAAATACACAGACAAGTCAAATACAGCAATGAAAGAAAAAGCCATTGACTGATAAAATGTTCTATTAGTCAGAGCTCTTTGGTTCTCGAGCACAAGAAAGGAAATAAATTTGCTTAAAGAGAATGTATTAGCTTATGTAACATAAAAGTAAAGGAACATTTTAAAATTTTATTGCAGGCCTGGCTTGATTCAAATAATCAGTGCTATCATGGCTTCTCTATCTATTGGCCATGCTTTCCTCTTTGCTATTTTTGTTCTCATGCAAGTTCTCCCCAGATGATGGTAAAAGTAACTACCCGCAGCTTCCGGCTTATATCCTATCACCTTAGCAACCACTGCAGAAAGAGAATGACTCTCTCCCAATAGTTCCAATAAAAATCCTAGAGCTAATTTCATGGTCTGGTTTGGAACAGGACTAATTCCTGAACCAATTACATATCTAGGGGGATGGAGTGCTCTAATTACCCAAGTCTCAGCTTTAGAGCAGGGTAATAGAGTCAGCCCATCTAAACTACCTGAACTGGGAGTGGAGGAGGGTGGCTCCCTAAGGAAATTGAATGTTACCAAATGAAAAGACCACAGATGTTCATAGATGTCCACTAAGGGCACAGAATAGAGACTCAGACATGTTTGCAAAAAAAAAAAAAAAAAGAATAAAATCAAATCTAATAAAAACATTTTGAGACTAGAGGCAGAAACAAAATTGCCTAACTTTGTTTGATAATATTGCATTAGGTGTTTGCTTGCTTACTAATTTTTTGACCCTGCATTCCTCAATAGCTACCTCTCTGTCTCTTTTTTTCTTTCTTTCTGGCCAAGGTTCTTGAAAGATTTGTGATTTCCATTTAGAATTGTCTTCTGAAATCATGAAAAAGACTACAACTCCACTCCCTTTCTCTTTTACCAAAAGTTAACATAATGGGCAGCCAAATGCTACCAAAATGAGAACATCTCACATGTGAGTTATCATTTGAATCTGTATTTTTGGCCTCGTAATTCATCACTTCCTCAGAAGTAAAAGAAGAAATCAACTTTTACTGTTTACAATTACATAATTATACATTTTGTGTCTTTTACTTTTTTAATTTTGTTTTTGAATTACAGTTTATATTCAATATCATTTTATATTAGTTTCAGATGTACAGCATAGTAGTTAGACAATCGTATACTTTACAAAGTGTTCCCCTGATATTTCTAGTAACCAATTGGCACCATACATAGCTATTACAACATTATTAACTCTATCCCCCAAACTATTTTGTAACTATAGATTAGTACTTTTTAATCCCTTGACCTTCTTCACTCAGTCCCCACCACCTTTCTTCCCTCTGACAACCATCAATTTAATCTATCTATAAGTCTGTTTATATTTTGTTCTTTCATTTGTTTTGCTCTTTAGAATCCTACCTAATAAAAGGGTAATATGCAAATTAACCATCACTCAGTCACAAAGATGGCAGTGACCATAGCCACAAGATGGCGGCACCTAGTCCCCCAGTCCTTGGCGGGGGGGCGGCAGCTAAGAGAGGACAGCATGAGTAGCCTAGTGGAATGCTTGTTTCATTGTTGCAGCGACAAGGCAAGCGTCCTGTCCCAGCTGCGGAGGGCCTCTGGGCCTTGAATAGCCTCTGGACTACAGGCATAGAGAAACCAGTCCCTGCAGAGAGCAGAGAACCACATGGAATGGGCATAAGACATCTGGGCTTCCAGATTGGAAAGGGTGTCAGACTGAGGGACTCACCTCCCATGCATGAATTTCATGCACTGGGCCTCTAGTCCACATATAAGTGAAATCATATGATCTTTTTCTTCCCTTAGCATAATACCCTCTAAGTCCATCCAGGCTGTTGCAAATGGCAAGATTCTATTCTTTTTTATAGCCAAGTAATATTCCATTATATATACCACTAGGGGCCGGTGCATGAAATTTGTACATGGGGGAAGGGGTTTCTCTCAGCCCAGCCTGCATCCTCTCCAATCTGGGACCCCTTGAGGGCAGTCAGACATCCCTCTCACAATGCAGGACTGCTGTTTCACAACTGCTTGCCTCCCTGCCTTTTTGATTGCCCCTAGCCTCTTCTGCCTGCCAGCCTGATCACCCCCTAACCACATCCCTGACAGCTTGATTGATGCCTAACTGTTCTCCTGACAGCCTGTTTGCCCCTAACTTCCCTTCCCTGCAGGCCTGGTCCCCCTAACTGCTCTCCCCTACAGGCCTGGGTCCTTCCCAACTGCCTTTTTCTGCAGGCCCAGTCACCCCCAACTTCCCTCCTCTGCTGGCCTGGTCACCCCTAACTGCCCTCTCCTGCAGGCTTGATTACTCCCAACAGCCCTCCTTTGCAGGCCTGGTCCCTCCCAAACCCTCCCCTGCTGGCCATCTTGTGGTGACCATATTGTGTCCACATGGAGGCAGGATCTTTGACCATATGGGGGCAGCCATCTTGTGTGATGGTCAATCTGCATATTACTCTTTTATAAGATAGGATAGAGGCCTAGTGCATGGGTGGGGGCCATCTGGTTTGCCCTGAAGGGTGTCCTGGGTCTGGGTGGAGGTTCCCTTGGGGCATGGGGTGGCCTGGGCGAGGGGACTGTGGTGGTTTGCAGGCCAGCCACACACCCCAAGGATCCAAACAGAGGCCCTGGTATCTGGGATTTATTTATCTTCTACAATTGAAACTTTGTAGCCTTAAGTGGAGGCCAAGACAGGCCAGGGCTACAGAAACTTGGATTCCTCCATCATCGGGGGCCTCCTGCTCTCTCCAGCTTCGTGGCTGTCACCATTTTTGTTGGGATTTATTTATTTTCTATAATTGAAATTTTGTAGACTTGAGTGGAGGCCTGGGCCCTCTTGGGTGTGGGGAAAGCTTGACTTCCTCTATCGCCACAGAAACCCAAGCCTCCCTCCTGCTCACTCTGTGGCCACAGCCATCTTGGTTGGGGTTAATTTGCATACTTGGTTCTGATTGGCTGGAGGGTGTGGCTTGTGGTCATGGTTTGCGTGTAGCAGAGTGATGGTTAATTTGCATATTACTCGTTTATTAAATAGGATAACTTTTGAACCTCTCCTATTGATAGGCACTTGTCTTTTCTTGATGCTCAATTGTTCATCTTAGAAGAGGGCAACCAAACCAAGCAGATAAAGCATTAACTTTCAGCTTTTTAAATTTCTCCATGTGGCACTAATAGTACAAAATGGGTAACACAGTTCAGGCTCATTTGATTTTGTCCTTGGATTATCACTACAGGCACACATGCACACTCGTACAAACACACACACTTCTTAATGTCTTGCCATGACCAGAGAGGCAGGGAAGATAGTTGCATGATGGTAAGCATAAACACTAACCATGTAGCTACCATATCTCATCCTCCCATGTGGATCTCTGGAAATGCTTATCACTTAAATCCTTCCCAACACCCCTAAATCGCTTTATTTCCCGTCTTCACAAAAGTATCAGGAAATATTATCACATGATTTATGAGCAGAGGAAATAACCCTAGTCTAGATAACACATCACCATTCCTCCATGTTAAACTGAGGATCTTGTCATCATTATTTCATTGGACCAAACAACAGTCAGGAAGAGGAAGGCTAGCTCCTGAGACCTATGCTATCTTGAGTACATTTGTGAGCTAGAGCAGACAGGGCTCGTCTTTTCTCACCAACAACCTGCTAACCCAAGGGCAAATTCACCTATCTTCACCTTGGGAGTCAGAAAAAGAAAGAGAGAGAGAGAGAGAGAATTTTAGTATTATATTAAAATAACAAATTTAAGTAGAGAGCAGGAATTGCCAGGGAGGGGCAGTCCTTATGACGACACTGGAATAGGGAGTCCCAATCATTGGAAAGAATTTTAAAAGGGAAAATTGAATTGGGAAAAAAAAGGAAAGACAGGCAAACGAGTTAACAGAAGAGAAGCATGTATATTTGTGATTCATTCTAGGAGAGATGAAGAAAACTGAAGCCAAATAGATACTGTGCCTATTCGGGAAGAAGTAATTGAAATGTTGTGAAAGTGGGTTCATAAAGCAAGAGGATGTTGCCATGCTAGAGCATGAAACCAAATCCTGTAACTTAGAAATTGGGAAGAGATGAGAGAAGCAGCCTGGGAAATGGCTCCCTCAGTCAAACCCAATTGAATGCAATATATTAAAGTTGTTCAATGTTTTCCCATCTCAAGTTTACAAATTTCTCTGCATCTACTATTGTAGTGATATTCTGATAATTAGCTAATTATGAGTATTAGAAAAGAAACAACATGAAGGCCAGGCATTTTAGGCATGTTCACTGCAAAACATTGGGGTCAGGGGACTGGACAAAGGGTAGACAGACGCATACCTGGTAAAGTTGGGGTGACATAGTGAAGGTGCTTGCTGTCAGTCACACCTGGGAACAGACATCATTGGCCAGAATCGGTGTGGCCACTGCAAGCCCTTGAAAATTTGGGATACATAGCCCCCTAAACAAAGAAGTTCACTCTCTTGTGCTCTTGCATTCTTGGGACTCATGTGATTCCAGACTTGTGGAACTTTTTTGCTCCTATTTCCCTGCATCCACCCACACACAATGGACTAATGGATTGCAACTAGCCTAATGGTGTACTGGACCTGTCTCTGACATGAGAAGAAAACTCTGGCTTTGCTTTCAGCTTTACTTAAACTTCAGCTACACTTCTATGACTGAACTAAGCGGAATGGGACTTTGGGATGCAGGGATATAATTTCTACCATATCTCATCCTCCCATGTGGATCTCTGGAAATGCTTATCTCAGTAATACCCCAAGAACCCCACTCCCACTAGAAATGGGAATAGATCAGACACATTTTCTCTAATAACAGGAGCAGCTTGAAACAGATCTGAACTACTGAAGATTGGTTCTAGAGAATGTCATGATCAGAATTTATGTTTCAGAGAAATTACCATGTCTTAGTTATCTTGTTGTCCTACACCTAGCAAAGTGGCAGGCACGTAGTAGCTATGCAATACATGTTGAATGGTTGAATGTTATAGCAGATGCAGTCATAGCTTTTATTGGATCCTCTTGGCAGATCCTGAGGTTAGGAGCCTTTGAGGTCTTATATCCATTATTTGCTGAAGGCTTCTGTTGTATTGGTCTCTGGGCCTATTGAGAGTAATGCTATCAGTTAGGAATGCCTGGGGCCCTCACTTGGATCCATACTATTTGTGTCTCACACTCACCCCCAACACACATACAACACACACATTTCCTGGTGCCAGGGTGAGGATAGGTTGCCTCAGCTTTCTCCCCATTTATTGGTGCTCAGGGCTTTCTAGAAGGGAACCTGGGGAGGGGAGTGGATGCCTGATTTCTTGCCTAGTTGCTTTGCTAGAGACTGTGTCCTACAGCTGGCAATATATTGACTGAGGATGGATGTCTTTGAAATGGATGCCTTGGCAAGCAAAAACTTAAAGTCAACACTTACACTACAGCTTCCTGGTGGCTTTCTCTGCCTAATGGCTTCCTTTGGCCTCAGAACTGTGCAGCCTGGCACAGAGCAGACCAGAGGTTGCCATAGGAACAATCCTTAACCAAAGATGGGCAGGAGTTGGTGGATAAAAAACCCGCTTCCACTCGGCAGGTGTGGCTCAGTGATTGAATGTCAACCCATGAACCAGAAGGTCACACACAGTTTGATTACGGGTCAGGGCACATGCCTGGGCTGTGGGCTCAATCCCCAGTGGGGGGCGTGCAGGAGGCAGCCAATCAATGATTCTCTGTCATCATTGATGTTTCTATCTCTCTCCCTCTCCCTTCCTCTCTCTGAAATAAATAAGAACATCAAAAAAATGTTTTTTAAAAAATCTGCTTCCTTGCTCCTGGGTGAGGCAATTCTGAGGTGTGGTGTACACAGTCTCACAGAGGGTCCCTAGCACACAGAGCCTTTTTTACATTTCCTTAGCTACAGATCAAGTCATCCCTCCATCACCTGCTCATTTAAGGAGTCCTTTATTAACTTTCCTCTCTTCCCACTCCTTCAACATGCTTCCTGGTGTACCCTCTGAATAAGCTACTCGCACCCAAATCTTGTCTTAAAGTTGCCTCTTGAGGGGGCTCAAAAACTAAAATTGCTGATATGTAACCTATAAAGTCAAGTGACTTTCTTTTATTATTTCCCTGACCTTATAATTCCTTTCAGAGAGTCTAAAGTTATTAGTCAGGAAGAAATATGGCTTTGAATTCCATGAGACAAATGTTGTTATTCATCACAGTGAATAAAGACAGAATAATAATCAGATTCCGTTGGCTATAAAGTCAAAGTAAAATATTCATTTATTTAAAATTTTTGAGACATCTGAACACCAAATTGTGTTGAGCCAATCATTTACAACTCATTTCTAAGAGACTTGTAGTAATACTAGTATTAATACCCAATATAGATCCCATCTATTTTCACCCAAATCACTTACCCTCTCAACAGTTCCATTTTTCTTATTTGTGAAATGGAGATAATCATGCTTGCCAGCTCCTCCACAAGGACATTGTCAGGATTAATGAGTTAATGCTAGGGAAGCACGTTTCTGCCCTAGATGAATGTTGCTATATAAATGCAAATTATTGCATTACAGCTAGGCTTACATGTACAAATGCAATGAATTTTAGATCTTAGATTCTTTTATAACATTGAGAAGTAATTCTAATCTGAACACAGCTTCCTCTTATTTTTTGTCCAAGAAAAAAAAAAGCCATCAGTATGAAAGTTAACCCAGAATGTTAGAGTTGCTTCTAATGCTTATTCCAGTACCTCTCCCTCTTCCCTAATAGTTAACTGGTCTTGTGTATGCTGTCTCCTCAGCTTCCTCCATCACCTCCTGTGCTATTAGGTGTTCCTATCACTCCTGGGATGCTTTTAGACTCATTTACATGAGCTGTCGGCTTCTATTAAAAGAATTATTCTGTATCTTATTTTTTCAACTTTTTACGGAATCCTTCTTTCTGCTAATTCATCTCTTTAAAACCTGACTAAGTGGATTCTGGGCAGTGGTCAAAGAGAAGAGAAGTAAAGTTCCTAATATTACTTTGATCAAATTTCCCCCTGCATAAAGCTTATACAATTATCCATGATCTTCAGGACAACATCCACACTCCATAGTTTGGTACTGTCTCATCCAACCACATGGCTCTTTCCATCCTCTCTGTCACTATCATCCTGCACAAAGAGAAACTTCTTTTCTTACCCACCTTATAGTTCAGAAGATCTGGATTTAGTCCCGTTTTGTACCTTACTGCATGTGTGAACTTGTATAAATTCTTTTCTAGCTTAAATTTTTTATCTATAAAATGGGCACATGGTACAAAATTCAGAAGGTGCTAAAAGTTCAAAAGCAAGTCTCCCCCAATATCCCACTCCTCACAGAAGCAATCATTGTTAACAGTTTCTTATGACATAGCAGATACAGCCTAGGCATATACAAAAGTATATGTGTATGTCCACAAAATAACTTGCTAGCATTTTTATTGGGATTGCATCAGATATATAGATCGAGTTTGGAAGAGCTGACATTTTGACAATATTCAAACATATCTTTGATTTCTTTCATCAGAGTTTAATTGTTTTCCTCATATAGATCTTATACATATTTTGTTAAATTTATATTTAAATGTTTGAGGTGCTAGTATAAATGGTTTTTTGTTTTAGATGTCAAATTTCAATTGTTCATTACTGATATATAAGAAAGCAATAGACTTTTGTTTATTAATCTTGTATTCTGCAACCTGTTATAATCACTTATTAGTGCCCAGAGTTTGTTGTTGTTGTTGTTGATTCTTTGGGATTTTCTACACAGACAATCATGCCACCTATGAACAAGATAGTTTTATTTCTTCCTTCCTAATCTGTATATGTTTTATCTCCTTTTCTTGTCTTATTGTATTTCTAGGAGTTTCAGTGAGATGTTGAATACGAGTGAAAATAAGGGACACCCTTGCATTGTTCCTGATCTTATTTGGAAGGCGTCTTAGTTTCTCACTATATTAGTTTGCTAGGGCTGCCATAACAAAGTACCGTAAACTGGATGGCTTAACCAACAGAAATTTATCTCACAATTCTGGAGGCTAGAAGTCTGAGAAAGCGTCAGAGAGTTGTTTTGTTCTGAGGTCTCTCTCTTTAGTTTGTAGAAGCCTGTTTTCTCTCTTTGTCTTCACATGGTACATTTCGGCCTTGCCAACCACCTTTTCCTGTTTAATTCTGCATGGCAGCAACCAAGTTTATACCTTCCAAGCAAACAAAACAAAAAAACACAAGACACTTCTCCAGGGAAACAAAATTAATTCCAGAGGAACAAAAAAGGGAATGCTCAAACGGATCATTTCAGGTCTCTAGATCATGAGGGTCCTTATACAAATGCCCGGCAGCGGTCAAACCAGTCTGTGCACACAGAGCTCTAGTCAGCTCTTTAGTATTCCAATTAAAATGAGTGGGCAATAAATTGGAAGAAAACCAGTGGACTACGAAATACAGAGACCAGAAAAGCAATTCTGAGAAAACATTTTATAAGGAGCAGAAGAAAACTCTGTGATGCCCTCAGAGAGAGATACTTCATCCATGAAACAATACCTATTCCTATGAAAATAAAATGTTGGTTCACAAATGATCTCCTTACACAGACAGCAAGGAGAGGCATACCGTTCCATATTGGAGGTTGGCAAGTTTAATAAGCAAGGGAATGTATGAGTCTTGTCTTGGGTGCTGCAAGACGCATAGATCTCTGCCCAGCACTCCAGAATTTTAAAGTTTATGTAGAAGCCTTACTCGGGCTCAGTCTCTTATACTGTCCAGATGGTCTCCACAATACTTTACCCTCTCAAGGCTGTGTCCTTGGAACAGCTCCCACTGCAAAACCAAGGACAGAACGAACATTCCAAGGATGGAGGAGGGGGCGGGGGTGAGAGTGGGGAGGAGGGGCCTCTGATTGCCTGGCTCCATCTTGCAGGTCAACTGGCAGTCATGATTATTCCTCCAACAGAAAGAGCATTTGGAATTTAAAAATGTGAGGGATTACATTAAAACTTTCAGTATAGAAGCTAGAAGGTAAAGCCAGGAAACTATCAAAACATACAGCAAAAAAGCAAAGAGCTGGACCAGAGCAGAAAACTTCTAATACATAAGAGTTTCAGAAAGAAAATGCAAGGGAAGGGATTTTCAAAGGAATTATATACATCTAACTAAGTTTAAGTCAGAACTAAGTTTCCAAATTGAAACTGTCCTGTAAATACCCCAGATAATGAAGAAACACCTACCTGAAGCATAGCCAGCATTGGGATGTGTGAGTGCTCTCAGACAGTTGTCCTATCTATGTTTCTCATCACATTGGCTGTTTGAAGCTCTTCTCCAGTAGATTTGTCAGGAAGAGCCCATGGGAACAACACCCAAAAAACTCCGAGTGTTTGTATGTCAGTAATAGTTTGCCTATGCCCCTCTATATTTGAAAGTCTATGTCCAGGGAACAGGGGTCAGGGAAGGGGGCAGAGGAATGGGACTCTGCCATTCACTTATTTTTGCCTCTATCCGTCAGGCATCTTTCGCCTATCTTCCATTCCGCCTGGTGTCAAGAATGGAGCTTCTCTTATTCAGTTTCTTCAGAATATAAATCTCTGTTATTCTACAGAGACTAGAGGGAAGGTTGTTGCCTTGCTGTGAAACATGGGGAAAGGGACTAGAACTATTTTATATTCATACTAGAGGCCCGGTGCACAAAATTCATGCACAGGGTGGGAGGGGAGTCCCTCAGCCCAGCCTGCACCCTCTCCAATCCAGGACCCCTCTGGGGATGTCCGACTGCCTCTCACAATCCAGGATCACTGGTTCTTAACCACTCACCTGCCTGCCTGCCTGCCTGATCACTCCTAACTGCTCCCCTGCTGGCCTGATCACCCCTAACCACCTCTGCCTCGCCCTGCACCTGGGACCCAGGATTCTCTCCTTCGGCTGGTCATAGGCATCCAAGACCTAGGCTGACTTCGCCTGGCAGGCCACAACCGCAGGGGACTGTGGGTGGGCGGCTTAGCCTGGGCCTCAGCCACAGGCTCTGGTGCCCGGGGTTGGCAGGGCGTAAGTCCCTCTCCCAGAAAGAGCCACAGGCACAGGCACAGCCCCTGGCACCTGGGACCGGGAGATGGGCAGCTTGTCCCTCTCCCAGCCGCAGCTTGGCTGGTGCCCATTCCTCTCTTGGGAGCTCACTTGTGCCTGGCTGGTCCCCAGTCCTGTCTCCCCAGTGTTGTGTTGGCCATTTGCATATTAGCTCTTTGTTATATAGGATTTTCAACTAATCATTGGTTTCAGCACTTTCTCTTACTCTTACCTTCCACTGCTTCGGGTGCTTCTAGTAACTGGTCCTTTCTGTAGTTTTATAGGAAATGGGCTTTCTCTTTTTTGACATCCTCCTATACAGGCATGGAAGGGTTCAGCTCTTTCTATTTTATTAAAGTTATTTATGACTTTTCCCTCTGGTTCATCACCGCTGGTCCATTGTTGTCTCTTTTTCTTATCTGTATGGATTCATGTTTTTCATTTTCTGTCATTTTAGTGGGGCCTTGGAAGAAAACAGCTATAAACAAATCTGTTCAATGTGAGTTTTAAAAGAAACCCTCTTCTATTGCTTGAATAAAAGTATTGTGTTACTTTCTATTGCAAGGTCTTTTGACATGCTATTTCCTCTCTACAAAAGGCTCTTTCTCCTTCTTTACCTCCAGGATATTCACGTACCTGGTGTAGTAGACTGAATCGTATCCTCCAAAAGATGTGTCCAAGTCAGTAACTTGTGAATGTGATTTTATTTGAAATAAGATTGTTACGGGTGTAATTAAGTTAAAGATCTTGAGATGAGATCATCCTGGATTCAGGATGGACCCTAAATCTAATGAACAACATTCTTTGAAGAGGAAGGAGAGGGATATTTGAGACACAGAGACACAGAAGAAGACTCAGAGGGGAAGATGTTTAGACAAAGATGGAGGCAGACAGAGATCTGAGCGATGCCGCCACAAGCCAGGGAACACCAGGAGAAATGAAAATCTGGAAGAGGCAAACAAGTATTCTTTCTTGGAGGCTTCAGAGGGAAGCCTTAACAACATCTTGGTTTCAGACATCTGGCCTCCAGACCTGAGAACAAGACTCTGTTGTTTTAAACCACCAAGTGTGTGGTTATTTGTTGTGGCAGCTTTAGGAAACTAATAATTTCAACTCACTCTGCAGGTCTCTGCCAAAACATCACACTATTATAGGTCCCCAAATTAGATAGACCTATTATACAACTAATTGCGTTCCTTTGTTAGTATTATAACACTTTTCATTGTCTAGTTACTTGGTACTTCTTTGTTTTGTATCTACTGCCTCTGAGTGTTAAGACCATATCAGTCTTTTCCATTCTTGTGTCTCCCAGGCCTGACATAGAGCCTTATATGTAGCAGTTGCTCAATTCATTCATCCATTCATTCATTCACTCATTCACTCCTGACTCATTCATTCATTTCTTATTCTGGAATGTCTTCATATTTTTCAATTCTACCCATCCTTCAAGGTATAGCTGCAAGGCATTTTTATTCCAACTACATTTCTGATTACCTAGACCTCAGTAGTATAATTATTTTTGCATATTACCATAATTTATCTCCTCCAAATTTTAGCTGGAAAGAACAGGAAAATCTTTGTAAAGGAGGTACCCTTTAAGCTCCTCACCAGCCTCCCCTCCCCCCCCCCACACACACACATACACACAGCATCTTTCATAGCAGAACAAATAAATATTGGCTGGTGGTGATGGCAATAGTTCCTTCAAGAGTTAACAGTCACTTATTATGCACTATGGTTAAGCTGTCTTCTCCTCTGCGTCCTAATCAAGCCTTAGGAGGCTGTCAGAAGCAGATGCAACATAATACTCCCACTGCATCTCTAGAAGGGGAAAAATCAGTGACTCTGTGGGCTTCAGTGTCTGTAATTTTTAATCACCATTTTACAAAGTATTCTCAAGGTTGAAGCAAGGCATCCTTTAGCAACCTTATTCTACACCTCTTTTTAACCTGTATAGATCTGGTTTTGCATCCAGCACAGCTTTGTACTATATGTGTATGTGTTCATATTACATAACTATACAATATATTAGTGTTCTCTTTCTACTAATTTATACATTCAAAAAGAAGGACTGTGTCTTATTCATCATTGTATGTCTCTCCCTTAATAAAATGCCTGATGTATAATGTGTACAACATGCATTTGCTGAATAAATAAAGTCACTTAGTTAATCTTGCTCTGTCCCTGAAAATTCTCATTCTGGATAATTTCTAAGAGTTGAACATTTTTTTAAAGCTATGGTTATATGTGCAGCCATCTACGGTGCCCGTGAATCAGACCTTAAACTGGATGGGTGCTCATTAATTCTCCCATCTATATCCAGGATTCTATTTGCCTGTGTTTCTATGAATAGACATGGTGTGACTATTTATCCACAGTGAAGCAAAAGACAGGAATAGCTACACTCTTCTTTTATACCTCTAATATTAGAATATGGGCACATTAAACATGATGGCAATTAAATAACGAAGAATGCAAGCATGTGACCAGAAGAAGCCTGCAAACACTGAGGAATCACAAACCACACACACACACACACACACACACAATCAAATAGACACAATGCCAAAGACCTACTGGCTCGCCTGCTGTTCTCCATATGGCTCATCTCACTCACCCAGAGGTCTAACTATCCAAGTAAAGTCCCTCAGAATAGCTGACAGAAATATCACTACACCTCTTTGATCAGTGTAGTGGACATTTAGGGGCCTCCACCCATATCCCTTCAGACCCCTTTTGTCATTTCTAAGGGCCCTTCTCCCAATTCTGTGTTTTTCTTTTAACAGGCCACCCAGTGACTCTCTTGAGAGCACTGCCCAAGGGCTACCAGATCCAAAGCCATACTTGCAGGAAGACAGTTATGCATAGGCATTTGCCTCTCCTGGGGGGCCCTTGCTTGAGTATAAGAAAACCCATCTCCCTTGTCTAGAGTGGGTATAACTTTAAAGGAAACTACAAGCCAGAGGGCCTGACAGGACCTTGCTGAAACTGAGACTTTGGCTTCACTTTTTCCCCTTCCATTCTGTTTTCCCATCTCCACAAGTTTCTCCTGGAGGCACCTCATTATTAAATCACTTGTTCTCAAATCCTTGTCTCATTGGATGCTTTGGAGGAACTGAGCCTAAGACAGTTGGTTCTGAAAGAGGCCCTAGGAATCTGACTCCAAGCAAGAGGTTCTAGAGTGGGGTCATTTGTCAGTCAGATGGCAACCAGAACTTCCTCATGGGGTAAGTGGAATACTAACAACCCTTGTCACGCTGTAAAATTGCACTCACTAAGACTTTCACCGATGGCGAATCTGGATAGGACAGAGTGGGAGGAGAGGCAGTAGCTTGTGTAATTTCTCTGTTGTTTGAGAAGTAAGAAGGAAATGGTAATTGTAAGGACTGTGAAATTGCTTGTTTCTGGGCATCACTGATGCATTGAAGGGACTCAGGTGTGAAAGTCAGAAGGCCTCCTTAGCATCACTTAAAAACACTTTGGATTCCAGAAACCAGACATAGCATGCTAAAGACCAGGCCAGGACCTAATTGTAAGACTAGCAGAACTTCAGAGAAGGCTGAATTTGGAGCCTCATCCAGTCTCCTAGAACCGTGGTTGGCAAACTGCGGCTCGTGAGCCACATGCAGCTCTTTGGCCCCTGGAGTGTGACTCTTCCACAAAATACCACGGCCTGGGTGAGTCTATTTTGAAGAAGTGGCGTTAGAAGAAGTTTAAGTTTTAAAATTTTGGCTCTCAAAATAAATTTCAATCGTTGTACTGTTGATATTTGGCTCTGTTGACTAATGAGTTTGCTGACCACTGTCCTAGAACAAAGTCAGGGCCTTGTAGGGGAAAGGAGTGTTAGCCGGAGACTTGGAATAGTGACATCTAGGTAGTTGCACTTGAGAGTCTTGAAGCCTCTGGGTCTGCAGAAGTGACCTCTATGCTGCTGGCTAGGATAAACAGCCCACCCCTCACCTGGAGACTATATAATGCCTCAAGTGAGACAAATGCCTTGTGCTTCTCAAGACAATAACTGCCTTTTCTCCCCTGGCCATTAGGCCAACGAGGGACAAGTTTCACTGTGGCCTGATTGAGGAAGTGCTGACATTGCCAGAGAGAAAGAAAGGTATTCACTGGAGGAGCTGCAGGAATTGGCTGATGTTTCTAGTGCTGGATATTGAGGGTCTGGACCCATGTTGGGGATAGTATACTAATCTGGAAAAGGGAGAGTTCCTTAATATAAGCCCACTATCCAGTCAGTCAGGATTTAATGGCTTGCTAATGAAACCAGAACTAATGTGTCGTTGAAATGGCTTTTAGAAGTTTGTGGGGGAGGGGGAAATGACCCACATGTAAAGAAGTGGAGATGCCAGAAACACCTTGGCGGAGTGTTAGGAATGGTATTTTAAAGGCACAGAGATAAGACCATGTCAGAATTACTCGATACTCAAGGACCCACTCTGTTCCTTGTGAGTGCCCAAAGGATACTCCTTTTACTTACACGATAAGGAATGTACTAATGACGAGGACACAGAACTCTTGAGACACTCATTTGAGACACTCCATTACCCAGAGCCACTGATTTCAGATGCTGTTGTGGAACTGCTCTTAATGACAATGGGAATAATAGAATTCCGAATTGTAGAGGCAAGTGGCAGAGACAAGGTGAACTTAATTATTGTAAAGTTTGGCAGGGTTGGAATGGTTCATGGTTGGGTCAACTCATTAGAGTGAGCTTCAGATGAAACGGGCTGCACTACAGCCCCACGCAGGAGTGTTCTGAAAATCATGGTGAGGGGAAATCCTCTTAGTGGACTGAGTTTCAGATAGAGCACCTGGTCATCCATTTGTGTAAAGAGAGAAAGAATCTGGAGTAAGGATATCATGGACTGTTGGGCCCATACTGTTGGGAGATACCAAGTTGAGGATAGAGGTAGTGGGAACAGTCCACCCCAGCACGAATAGTTTAATGCCAACATTGTTTAGAATTACCACTGAATAGGGATAAGAAAAAAAAAAACGAACTGATTTGTAGTCATTTTTATTGTTCTTTGTAAGTTCTCTTCAAACAACACACAACACACCATTTTGCCTGTACACGAGTGGACCATTTCTCGCACTGTCCCCCTAATTCACCATTGCTTATGGTACTTTCCCCCAAGGAGGCCAATTAGCTCCACAGTGGCAAGTGGATTACATGGAACCTCTTACACCCTGTAACGGACGGTGATTGATCTTGACTGGGATCAACATATTTTCTGAGTCTGAGTTCTTGCCCACAATATTTCAGGGCCCTGCATAGCAAAGCCTCACTTTGCATAACAAATGAATCAATTAAGAGCAAAGGAGTGACAGCATGGGCCCCTCACCACAAGATCAAGTGGATATTTATTCAGTTGGCCTCACCCAGGGGCAGCTTGCCTGACAGAGTGTTCGAGTCATCTCAAAAACGCTCAGAAAGGTGCAACTATGGCACCAGCTTAGAGATGAATCCCTGCAAGTTCAGGCCACTGACCTTCAGGATGTTTTGCCTTCAATTGGCAGCCTTTATGTGGTGCTGTACCCTCTATAAGTAGAAGACACAGGCCCAGAAAACAAAGAGTAGAAATAAAAGTGGCACTGCTCACTGTCACTAATAGTGACTCACTTGGAGAATTTATCCTTCTTGTCCTCAGAAGTATAGGTTCTGTGAGTTTATACATCCTGGTTGCCGGAGGGGAAATGCTTCAACCATTGGACACCATAAAACTCTTTCCAAACTTACAGCTAGGGCGGCCACATGGTCATTTAGACCAAAAAAGGGTCCACACTGGTAGGGGCAATTGATACCATTCATCATAAGAAGATGGACAGGATGGGATAGGAGGAATGTCCTTGGAGTTCAGAGGATCCACCGGATCAAGTCCAGGTGCTCCTATGTCCAGTTTTAGCTCTAAAATGGACATCCACAACCAAAGTGGGGTGCGGTAAGAGCATGGTAACCAGGGCTCAGCATGAATAGTTTAATACCAACATTGTTTAGAATTACCCCTAGGATGAGAGTCTGAGTCACCTCATGAGGTAAGCAATCTGGACCAGAAGAAACAGTTGCTTAGCATGAGATAAACTAAATGAATAGAGGAGGGAGATGGCAAGTATCAGTTATCACCTCAAGATTAATCCAGCAATGGGAACTTTAGCTATCTCACCAATGTTCCTTTGGTAAGTTTCCCCCAGAAATGTGACCAACACCATTTTGAAGGAATCTGGCAGAATGGAGTAAGACTTGAGCAAATCTGAGTGTTAGAATGTGTAGGTGGTAGTGACTATACTAGGATCCCTTATAATTCCTTAATTCTGTATGCCTGCCCTCACTTTCCATGGTCTTTTAATTGCTTGCACATGCAACTTTATTCATACAACTCTACCGGAGGCTCTGCCCATACTTGCTGAGAGACCAAAATACCTGGGAGTTTGCATCCCTGGAGAGGCCCTTAACCAGTGACCAACTGGTAAGAGAATATAAAAGTCAAGCTTCCACAAACTCTGATGTATTACACTTCAGAGCTCCCCATGGGATCATGCCTGAGGCTAGTAATATACTCGTAGCAGGCAGAATTCTAAGATGGCGGCCAATGACCCACACCTATGTATAATCACCTGTCCTTGAGTATATGCAGGACTGTGAATATGTTGCAATATTCCTCCTGTGATTATGTTACATTATATGACAAACAAGCAGGGATTCTGCAATTGTAATTAACTTGTAATTCTAATCAGTTGATTTTGAATTAATAAAAAAGATTACCTGAGGTGAGCCTGACCTAATCAGGTGAGCCTTTCAAAGAGGGCTTAGGCCTTTCTGAAAATTGGATCCCATTGAGAAAGTGACTTCAGGAGTCTGGGAAGGAAATGAAGGTGACTAGACCATGGAAAAGGGGCTGAGGGAAGTGATCAGATTGCAGATAGACTTTGGAGGCAGAGCTGACCGGGCTTGCTGATGGCTTAGATAGGAATTCCCTAAATAGTATCCCCATAGATCTTCAGATAACCCAGTTTGACAATAAGTGACAGGGAATTCATTTTTGGACAGATTGAATTGACAGCATCTTCTTTGCTGTGGTGAGCTGGGTCTACCTCATATGACTCTGCCGTTTGGTCCCAGCACCAGCGTAGCCTAGGCCCTGATTGGCTTTTTTGCTCATAATGTAAGCTCCTGACATTAAGTTTTTTATTACTGAGGCAACTACTTCAAAGCATGTAGTTCAAAAACTGCTGTTCCAAATAAACACATCACCAGCTACCTAACTAGATAAAGAGCCAGGCCACTCATCCCAAAGTTTTTGCTGGTTGACTTAGATAACTGAGCACTTATTTTTCCCTTATCACTGTTATAAGAGTGAACGCAGGAAACCTTAGGCACCCCATCCTCAACTCCAATAAAAGAAACCCAGGCCCATGTTCTCTCTGTCTACCAAGACCTCACTGTGGGGCAGTAGGGGTGAGTACCATGTACTCTTCAAGATCCATGAGTAATAAATCTTCCAAAGTTCCTTGATTGTTGTTGCTGAGGTCCATCTTTCAATCATAATAACTACAAAGGCTGGTCCAACTACAACATTAGCTTTAAAGGGAAATGTCGCCCTACCCAGGTTGGCTCAGTGGGTAGAGTGTTGGCCTGCAGACCAAAGGGTACCAGGTTTGATTTGATTGCAGGCTCCTCCCCAGCCCAGGCCCTAGTCAGGGCTTGTGCAGGAGGCAACTAATTGATGTGCTTCTCTCACATCAGTGTTTCTCTCTGTGTTCCCCTCTCTTTTCTACTCTCCTAAAAATCAATGGAAAAAATATCCTGGGGTGAGGCTTAACAACAACAACAAAAACACAACAAGACAAATGGAAAATGTCTGTGGGGCCTCACCTTGACCCAGAGAGTGCCCTGGGCATTTCTAGCCAAAAGCATCACTATCAATAGGCTGAGACCGGCACAGAACTTTCAGTCTCTGAAATGGCTCCCTCTTCCACCTGCCAAGTGTCAACCTCTGCTTGCTCATGTCCTATTCTTTGCAGGCTCAGCCCTGTCCATTTCTCACACTCATGAAAACCTAATCTGGCAAGAAATAAACTCTCTCCAACAGTGAATGGAGGTCCCAACTAACAATGGAAAAGCTGGTGGGAAAGCAATATGCGTTCAGTAAAAACTATACTACAAATTTTGAATTTTGATCTTTTCTTTGGCTAGCAATGTGCAGTAGATACTTTCTCATGATGCTGGACAGTGGCAGTGAGCCTCAGCCCCCCCCCCCCAACCCCACCCCCAGTCATCCACTTGATCTCGAGGGAAACTGGATACTCCACAGTGTAATGTCAAATGCATTTTTGATTTAACAATATTTTCCATTTGCAATGGGTTTATTGAGTCATAACCCCATCATAAGTTGAGTAGTATCTATAATTGATATATCAAAGGTGAAGAGCGTCCAGGATATGTGTGTGAGCACTGAGCAGCAGCCTGCCTGTAATCTTCATGGCAGTAAACAGATACACTCATACATATTCACCACGTCCAGGTGCAGCCAGTCTGTCTGATTTGTCTACTTCGGTTCTGCTTCCCCACTGGAAACAAAACTTAGCCCTGAAGGTATGATACTGAGAATCACTGCTGTCCAGAAATCCTGCACGTGGTACTGTGACCATTGCCCTCAGAATCAAGATTCTCTTCCTGGAGAGTACTGCTGACCTAACATCACCTGAAGATTGTCACATGCCCATGGACTTGTTATGACTGCACAATATGTTTCCAGGGGAGATAATGCCTCTGCTGTTTTCTCCTTAACACTGCCACTTTCAGGCCCTGGCTCCCTGATCTTGCTGGTTAGAATGTCCCAGCATGCCATGCAGCTCAGATTGTGAATTATGACAGATGACTGAAAGAATGTTAGAACTCAAAGGAATCCACATACCACACCTCTGAGGGAAAAACTCATAACAGTGGATATCTTCTTTAATAGACAAGAAACAAACTCAGAGTCTTAAGTGTTATTACTAGAGGTCTGGTGCATGACATTTATGTATGGGTGGGGTCCCTAGGCCTGGCCAGCAATCAGGACTGATTTGCAGAGTGACTGGCAGGGTGATCAGGGCCCCCTTCCCCCGCTGACACCCACCTTGACTACCCTGGTGCTGCCCACTCACTGGCCCTGCCTCCATGGGGCTACCAGCGGGGCAATCCAGGGGCCCCCGCTGGTATCTGCCTTGCTTGGCCTGGCACCGCCTGCTTGCGGGCCTTGCCCCCTGCCACCACCGCCGGTTTGGGCCTGCAGGCTGCGGGAAGCTCTGGTGGTCAGTGTGCATCATAGTGACCAGTTGTTTCTCTGGTCGTTCTGCCATTCAGTTGATTTGCATATTAGGCTTTTATTATATAGGATGATTAAGAAATGATTACCTGACAGCCCTGGCCAGTGTGACTCAGTTGGTTGGACATCCAAAAGGTTGCCAATTTGTCAAATCAAGGCACATGCCCAGGTTGTGGGCTCAATCCCTGGTAGGGGGCATGCAGGAGGCAGCTGATCAATGTTTAGCTCTCACATCAATGTTTCTCTCTCTCCCTCTCCTTTCCTCTGTCTCTAAAAATCAACTTTAGAAAAGCTTTTAAAAAAGAAATAATTACCTGACATATAATATAGCATTTTATATATAGCATTATAGTCCCATTCATGTAGATCTTTTTTGTTTTGTTTCGTTAACTTAAATTTGTTGCCAGCCTATTATAATTTTGGGGATTAGTGTGTACACAAATAAAATTAATTTTAAAAACATCTATTAATCTATAACTATCAGGGATCATTCTAAGTTTTAAAACAATGATATTTAAGACAATTTAAAAATGTTTTCAGCTTTACTGAGATATATTTGAGATAGCATTGTGTAAGTTTAAGGTGTACAATATGATGACTTGATACACATACATATTATGAGATGTCTACCACAATAAGAGTAACACATCTTTTACCTCCTATAATTACCATTCTGCTGTTGTTATGGTGATAAAAAGAATTCTTATGAGCTTTACAAAAAATAAGTTAACAACTTTGCTTGAATAGAAATGGAAACCTTGATAGGCTGATAAGGAGAGTCACTGTTTCTCAAATGGATTCAGATGAATGAAGTTGATATAGAGAGTATAAAGAAGATAATAAGAATGTGTACTGAAACTAAAATAGTTTGACAATTTGGTTCTAAGCCAGAGTGCATTTTTTTAAACTGGTCTTTTCAAAAAACAAAATCATGTTGTACTATATTTTCTTCAGCTTCTTATCTAAAGAGCAGAATACTATATTTTAATAAAGGTCAGTAATACAAAAATGATAATAAATGTCTGAGAGAGAACAGATTGAGAAGAAAAGATAGAGATGAGAATGGAAGGTTGAATGGCATTCCTTAAAAAAAGACAACAGGACATATATAAATAATCTTAAAGAAAGATGCTAGGGCACTGTATTAGGCTGTCTGGCTGTTGTAACAGAATACCACAGACTGGATAGCTTAAACAACAGAAATTTATCTTTTCACAGATCTGAAGATTAAAAGTTTAAGGTCAAGGTGCTGGCAAGAAGGTTTTGTTTTTTTTAAGGTCTCTCTTCCTGGCTTGTACATTTACACAATGGAATGTTACTCGTCTGTACAAAAGAAGGCAGTCTTACCTTTTGTGACAGCATGGATGACTCTGGAGAGCATTGTGCTAAGTGAAATAAGCCAGTCAAATAAAGAAGCTAATGAACAAAATAAACTAACAAGCAAAATAGAAACACTCATACATAGAGACTAGACTGACAACAGTCAGAGGGGTGGAGGGTTGGGGGGCTGGGTGAAAAAAGTGAAGGTATTAAGGGAAAAAAAACAAAATTCTTAGACACAGACATTAGTATGGTGATTACCAGAGGGAAAGGGGGATGGAAGGAGTAGAAGAGGGTATAGGGGGGATAGATGATGATGGAAGGAAACTTGACTTGGGATGATGAATACACACACAAAATAGAGGAAAGGAAAGGAAATGAGAACTGCAGAATGTTTATAATAGTTGAATCTGGATAATGGATACATGTAAGTTTATTATTCTCTTTATTTGTGGTAAAAAAAAAATATCACAAACATCCTTCAGTATGTGTATAAGAAGATCTGATTATTGTTCCCTCATGATCATACAGTATTACACAATATGAATCTATAATAATAAAAGCATAATATGCTAATTAGACTAGACAAACAACCTTCCACCCGTCCTTCTAGATGACCTTCCAGATGAAGCCTTGGCGCAGGGACTGCAGAGGCAGAGGCAGTTAGGGGCAATCAGGCAGGCAGCCAAGTGATTAGGGGCCACCAGGCAGGCAGAGGCAGTTAGGGGTGATTAGGCAGGCAGGTGAGTGGTTAGGGGCAATCAAGCAGGCATGTAAGTGGTTTGGGTTAATCAGGCAGGCAGAGTGGTTAGGAGTGATCAGGCAGGCAGACAAATGTAGTTAGGGGCTATCAGGCAGGCAGGCAGAGGCTGTTAGAGGCAATCAGGCAGGCAGTTGAGTGGTTAGGGGCAATCAGGCAGGCAGGCAGGCAGAGTTGTTAGAAGAGATCAGGTAGACAGAGGCAGTTAGGGGCACCTTTAAAATAACTTAGAGTTATTCTCCACCCCAACCACCTCATAAGTAATGCTTGCTTGCTACCTTGCTATCTCCTGTTCTGATCCTGAGCTGAAACAGAGGGCTGCCCTTCCGTCATTGTGCAACCTCCTGTCCCCTCCCCCTGTTGGAAATCTTGGAATAAGTCTTATGTAGTGTGGGTATACTGAAACTGCACCTTCAGTCAAAGCCACTCTGTGGGCTTCACTTCTCCAAAGTGGATCTGAGAGAGGCAGAAGCTATTGCTGCCCCATGTAGGTACCTGGCTTGTGGCCCCCCATTCTCTGGCTTCTCAACACACAGGTCTGATTTGAACCCTGCATGCCCTGTGACTTGAGATAAGTTGATAGACTCTCTAAACTTTTATTTTACTTCTCTATTATTACGATAACAATTTCTATTTCCAGAATCATCATTTCCTGGATTTGAGGTCCTGAATCTTGTACAGTTTTGAGGGCGCATGTTTAAGGAAAAGAAAAAAATTAATTCAAAAGTAGATATGAATAAGAAAAGATATAACAAAGTACAGATTTAAACAAATGCAACGACATCACGATATCCAAGGAAATAGCATTTTATCAACTATCTTACATACACATTTCTCTGTGTTTAGGCTTCATTCCCTCTAAATGCCTCTGTGTATGATGTAAATGTTGTACTACCCTTTTCTGTAGTAAGAATAGGAAAATAATTCAGTCTTCTAGCTTGGCTGGCTAATTTTTTATATTATTACTGATAGTTGGGATATAAAAACATGAATTAATACATATATACTTGCTGTTTGAAGCTTTGTTACAGGTTTGTGTCTACAAACATGATTTTTGATAAACATTGGTGCTGGGCATGATAAGACACACTTAAATCACAATATAACTTTTTGCCATATATATTTTACACAGAAGGGACCACAAAAATGTATCATCTAAACTCAAACTGAAGTATCCTCAATTCAAGACCCCCACAATCACATCCTAAAATTGCCCACAGCCCTTTCAACACTAACCTGAAGGTAAAAATATGAGAAATTAAATTGAATCAGTTGTTTAAACCACTTGTCATTAAAATATCTTGCTTTTGCAAATTAAAAAAAAATACAACCATACAATGACATACTGCAGCCCCTTTCAGGATTGTGGGAGGGACCCCCAAGCGAAGATCCTGAAACTATCTAGAATAGAGATGGGGATTAGTAGCATAACAGGTTAACCATTCACTCTTGTTCTGTGCAGTACTTTGTAGTGTTCCAATCATCCCAAATACTCCCTTTGTATTGCCATGGGAATTTTTGCATCTCAGTGGGTATGTCTTTTTCCAAAAGGGAAAACAAGAGTAATCATACTTCTGTTCCTGTGCACTATGTAAAACTATAATAGAAATATAACTCCATTTTTTAGCACAATTCTGTTTTTTCTCTGATAGGCAGCTTAGTATGTCATATGATCCAAAAAGCCAAATGAAAATGATTTTTACATGATTACATTAAATATAATATGTTAAAGGGTGATGGCAACATCTAGGATATTTAGAATCCTGTATAAATGTATCAAACTACTCCTGTTTTTAAAAAGGAGATTGCCTATATAGATTTTTTTTAATGTTTTCAAGTAAGGGAGTTCTGCATTTCTAAAGACAAGGGCACAGCTTGTGAGTATAATTGAGCTTGTCAATAGAACAATAAGGATTGTGCAGTATACATGAGCCTTTCCCACAGGCTGACTGACCTTGACTCTGCATGCAATGGCACAGACGTGGGGAAGGTTGGGAGTGGCACTACTGCAATTAGAGAGCTGGAGGTATAGAATTTTTCAAGTTCAGAAGGCTGGCTTGCTCCACCCTGTTGAACGGATTACTCGGTAAAGTACTGTGTGCACAGCTTCCCTCTGCTGGATAGAATGACAATGTGCCCAAGTTCATTGAAACTGGAATGAATTTACTGAAGTATTCACTTAGCATTTAACAAATTCAACTATAAGGTATTGTGTTGAGCTTCAGAAATACAGACCTGGGGAAAACACAGTGCTCTCCCTCAAATAACTCACAGAAAATTGGGGGAAACCTAAGAAAATTCGTGGTTGCAATATAGTGTTAAGTGCTACAATAGAGGTAGGCACAGACACCATTACATTACAGAGAAAATACTATGTTTATAACCTACCTTGGCTTATTAACAGATAGGACCCCTGTTTGAGACCTCATCTGATAAAATTATCCAGAAATTCTGTCATCTTTACCTCGGAGATAGGGTTGACAGATAAAAATATAATACACCCAGTTAAATTTGAATCTCAAATAAATATTACATAAAACATACTTATACTGAAAAACTATTTGTTATTTATCTGAAACTCAAATTTAATGGGACATCCTGTATCTTTTCACTTGTTTTGTGTGTTTTTTTGTTTGTTTGTTTGTTTTTTGCTAAATCTGCTCACCACCCAAACTGTGATTTGTCTGAGAATTCCAGGGATTTAGTAAGTGCAAAGGGGCCAGTTTTGCTTTGAAAAGGTGATGTGGTGAAAGAACCGAGTAATCAGTCCACTCCTGGACTGTTCTTTTCTGTAGCCATTGCCAGTGCTACTCCTTCCACTCCATTTTATCTCTAAAACAGCATTACCTCTGCATCCTTGGTTATGTCTGTGACAGACATACTCTGGCTTCTTACAGAGGCCTTACATTCTTCAAGAAAAGAGTCTTTTTCTCCGGTTTTGTGTTTTAAGCTTGTGCTCCTAAGATTACATGGCACCATGCATTACTCATACTGGCTGGTTTGGAAAGAGCTTTCACACTTGGCCCAGGCTGAGTACTGATGTTGGCCATTGTCAACACACTTTCCCTTCCTCTATAAGTGCTCATCCTTGGGGACCCTTCAAGGAGCTCTCCTGCCAGCATATCCCAGTGGGGACCACCTCCCTTCATCAGAGAAGTTTTATATCAATCCAGAGTTGGTTAAGGTCTCCCTAGTTCTACAGTAAATGTGCCCATTTTCTCCCCATTGTCAAGATTTTCATGCCAAGAGGGTATAGGGAGATGCAGCCATTTTTAAGTCATAGTAAAGCTACCACCCTAATCTTTCCCTGGGGAACTGGGTGCATATTTGCCTTTCAATTACATAACTACTCAAGAGATTTTTTTTCTAGGTCATTTACTATATGGAGAAAATGCTAGAAACTTTTATTTTTGTTTTATTTTATTGAGGTAAATTATCCTATCTAATAAAAGAGTAATATGCAGATTGACCATTACTCCAACACACAAGATGGCTGTCCCCATGTGGACACCACAAGATGGCCAGCAGGGGAGAGGAGTTGGGAGAGACCAGGCCTGCAAGGGAGTGAGTTGTGGACAATCAGGCCAGCAGGTGAGGGCAGTTAGGAGTGACTAGGCCTGCAGGGGAGGGCAGTTAGGGGCAAACAGACTGGCTGGGGAATAGTTAGGCATCAATCAGGCTGGCAAGGGAATGGTTATGGGGTGATCAGGCTGGCAGGCAGAAGCAGTTAGGAGAAATCAGGAAGGCAGGCAGGCAAGCTGTTGGGAGCCAGCAGTCCTGAATTGTGAGAGGGACATTTGACTGCCTGTTTAGGCCCGATCCCTAAAAGGCATTCAGACATCCCTCAAGGGGTCCCAAATTGGAGAGGGTTAAGGCTGGGCTGAGGGACATGCCCCCTGTGCACGAATTTTGTGCACTGGGCCTCTAGTTATATATAATGCATAAGACATTTATAATGTCTATGACATTATTTTAGTTTCAACTGTAAAACATAATAATTTAATCTTTGTATACCCTGCAAAGTGATCACCACAATTAAGTCTAGTTACCATTTGTCACCATACAATTGACCCCCTTCACCCATTTTTCTCATTCCTAACCAACTTACCCTCTGATAACCACCAATTTGTTAAGCTGTATCTATGAGTTTTGTTTGCTTGTTTTGCTTTTTAGACTCCACATATAAATGAAATCATACAGTATTTGCCTTTCTCTGTCTGATTTATTTCACTTGGCATACTACCCACTAGAAGTTGTAAAGTTTCAGGCCTTTATGTCTGTAATCCATTTTGACTTAATCTTTGTGTATAAAGTAAGATAGTGACCTAGTTTCATGGTTTTTTTGTTTTGTTTTTGCATGTAGCTATCCAGTTTTCCCAAACACAATTTATTGAATAGACTATTCCTTTCCCATTGTATTGCCTTGGCTCCTTTGTCTGAAATTAATCGACCATATATGGGTGGTGACGCTGGCAACTTTCTTGCCAGTAAATTAATTATTAGCTAATCATTCAAGAGAAGTCATCATTTATTGGATTTGTGTCAACAGCATTTGTTCAGCAGCCATTTCATGTGCCCAGCACTGTCTTGGAGCTACAGTAATTAGTTCAAAAAATGTCAACGATTAGAATTTATGAAGGTTATAATATCATTAGGAGCTTAAACCTTTGACAAAACTATCTCTACTCTTGGAATTTGGCAAGAAAATTACTTGTTCTTTCAAATTTTCAGTTAGTGTAGTACAGTCAAAAGGAAGTGTGTTTTAGAGCCAAAGCTCTAAGATTCGAATTCTCCCTCTACCACTTATTAGCTGTATGTGCTTAGGAAATGACTTTATCTGAGCCGCAGATTCTCCAGCTGTAAAATAAAATTATGCTGCTTTTCAGGATTGTTGTGAGGATTAAGTGAGAATCCTATATAATAAAAGGCTAATATGCAAATTGATCAAACTTGGGAATGACTAGTTGCTATGATGTGCACTGACCACCAGGGGGCAAACAATCAATGCAGGAGCTGCCCCCTGGTGGTCAGTGTACTCAGATATGGGAACTTAGGTCAGCAAGAAGCTGGGCTCAAGGCTGGTGTGTGTAGTGGTGGTGGCAGGAGCCTCTCCTGCCTGTGCAGCAGCACTAAGGATGTCTGAGTGCTGGGTTGAGGGACCTCCCCTACCCCTGAGTGCACAAATTTTGTGCACTGGGCCTCCTCTATTATACTATGTCAAAGGCAGTGTCTTTAAATTATACAAGATGGTAGTGTCTCTCCATAAACCTTACTATCATTTAAAGAGCTAGAAAATATTCAACTAAAAATCAAGTTGATTCAACCTTTTCTAAAGTATCATTAGTTTTTTCTTGTCTTTATGGTGGATAGAGATAGAGGTAGACATACAAGTAGGGAAAGAGAGAGACAGAGAGAAGAGAGAACAGACCAGTATGTTGTGATGCAAGGATATTCCGTATAAAAACACCTAGACAAACTAACCATGAAATATACCCAGAAAGTGACAGTGTCTTTCTGAACAGAAAGATACTAGTTTTTTTCTAACCTATTCCTCTTCTATCTCATTTCAATGGCGTAAGTGTGTGGGGAGTAAGGGATTTCTTAATAGAAAGAAGGGATATGATTTATTTATAAATATTTCATCAAGTTTGGGCAAGTTACTTCACATCTGTGGATCTCAGGGTTCAGAATCTCTAAAGTTTGTACCAACTCTAAAACATGAGACTTTGAATGCTTAGGTTGTAGATTACACTTGAGGTTCACCATTACCTTAGTAAAACCCTGTTGTTGTTAACCCTACAACCTTTTGCTAAAAAAAATGCATTCACATTGGTGATACTTACGGGCTAGTCAGATCTGGAAAAAGAAATCATAGTTAACTATATTTTCAGTATAGACAAGATTTCTACCTTTAATATTAAAGATATTAAATAAAGGAAAATTGGCATTCCAATAAAATGAGTTGACAACGTTTGAAAAACTCTGATTCAGAGCAAATGTCAAATCAGCATACCAACTCAGGAAATAAGAAGGCTGTAATTCTAGAGAGGACAAGCCAGACTAGGAGAAAACATGAAATGGAACAACAAATCGATCTCTCTCTCTCAAATCCATAAATAGAAGAAATTAAAGGGAATCACAAAATACAAACTAGTGAAAAACATCAAATATCCATGGAAAACAAAAACTCCACAAGTCTCTAATATGTAACATAAGATGTACTGACTTTATATTAGTTTGCAGTATTAAAGTATTGGTAATCTTACATCATAGTATTTAAGTGATGGGATAGCAAAGAGAAGAGTAAACATTCAAGGACTTTACCTCCTTTTCTCTGAAAGGATTTAGTGCATTTTTTAAATGTGCACATGACAGTTGTAGCATGTTAGTTGGAATTATGCTATAATTACTGTTACTTTCTTTATTTAGAAACTAGAGGCCTGGTGCACGAAATTGCATGTGGATACAGTCCCTAGGCCTAACCTATGATCAGGGCCATCTTCCTCCAACCCCCGCCACCACCCACCCCAGTTCCCCATTCGCCTTTAGCTTGCCAGTAGCAAACCCCCTGCCCCCTACCAGTCACCCTCTATGTATGGGGCGACCAGCAGGATTGGTGCCTTGGCCTGGTCCCACCTGCAGTTCTCAACACCCACCCCAGGTCCCTGTTCGCCATTAGCAATCAGAGCCTGCCTGCTAGGGAAAGGGACTGAGAGGTGGTCAGTGCACCTCATAGTGACTGGTCGAGTGGTTGTTCTGGTCATTCTGCAGTCACAGTCGCTGGGCTTTTGTTACATAGGATTTAATATGATTTAAGGCAGGGGTAGGCAACCTTTTTCTGCCAAGGGCCATTTGGATATTTATAACATCATTTGCTTAATATAATTCACTTAATGTAAATGTATTTGCTATGAACAAAGCTCCTAGAGTTATTGAATTTCATGTCTTGCCTGTGGTTGCCTTGTCAAGGTCAAACCAAATGATTTCAAGAGCCTTATATGGCCTGCAGGCTGAACGATCCCCACCTCTGGTTTAAGGAGATGTGTACGGATGCTAACTTGACAAGGAGTGGAGGTAAGATTATTAAAATAACATCAACTTGATTGGGCCTTGGATGCCCAGACATCTGGTCAAACATTATTCAGGGTTTGTCTGTGGAGTTGTTTCCAGATGAGATTAACATTTGAATGAGTGGATTAAGAAAAGTAAGTTGGCCTCCCTAACATGGGTGGGCCTCATCTACATAAATGTAGAGCTAAACAGAACAAAAAAGCTGAATAAGAAGGAATATCTTCTGACTACCTTGAACTAGAACATTAGTCTTCCTGTCTTTGGACTTGAACTGAAACATTGGTTCTTCTTGGTTCTTGAGCCACTTGGTTCTGGTCACTCAGTGTATATATCTATATCTATATCTATATCTATATCTATATCTGTATCTATAGATAAATTTGGAATTACACCTACATCATTGGCTCTCCTGGGTGTCCCACTTGCTGACTTCGGATACATACACACACTGAGTGGCCAGATTATTATGAACTCTGAACATGTAATAATCTGGCCACTCAGGATATAGATACAGATACAGATATAGGATATAGATACAGATATAGATATAGATATAGATATAGATATAGATATAGATATAGATATAGATATAGATATATTAGAGGCCTGGTGCATGAATTATGCATGGGTGGGTTCTGGCCAGCCTGGCCAGCGGGAGGGGACATGGGTGGTTGGCAGACCTGCCTGCTGGTCAAACTCCTGGTTGAGGGGACAGTTTGCATATTACTCTTTTATTAGATAGGATATACACTGAGTGGCCAGATTATTATACATTCAGAGATCATAATAATCTGGCCACTCAGTATATTTCTCTGGATAACTCTGACTAATATGACACCATTTACCTCTTTTGAGGAAAAGAATAAAATACAGAGATGTATAAAAATGAAAAGAAGTAAGATTTATTAATATTTTCTTCTGGCCAAAATATTCTACTTTAATGTAGGAATTCTCTTCTTTTAAGAAAATTGTTTAAGTCTAAGCCTATCTTAGAATTGTATATTCAAAACATTATAGTAGGTTTGCCAAGATTCACATCCAATTAATTCTACCCAGCTCTATCAATATTCTTAGAAAGTAATGATAACAGCAATAGCAATGTGAAAAGCATTTCTAATGACTTGAATATCTTGAATGTGGCATGCAGGAATCTGGGAGGACAAGAAATAGATGTCTCTTCATCCCCTTGAAGATAATGACTTTAGAAAGGAAAGAAGGCTAAAAGAAGTGAGTACCTAGATACATCAGTGATGTTGAAAAATATTTTTGCATTTCTGGACCAGTTCTTATGAAGGGGTCATTCTGGCACATTTTTTCAATGATTTTATAATTTAATTCAAAAAGTTTTGCAAAGACTGTATATGTTCCACGGCTAATGGCCAACTTCCTTAGCTAAGGCTTGAGCTTAGAGGTAACAAGCTTGAAGAAGTAGCAAATTACAAAAGTCAAGATTTTTAAGACTTCTTGAATTCAGAAAATTAATTATTTATAGTATGCTCTGTTACAGCCCAATTCAAGGACTATATAGGTCACAGAATCCAGGTTTTAGTAACCAGTTCTTAAGATTTAATTTTACAATTGCAGGCCTGAAACAATTTGCCTTATGATAAGTGATTATCGGGAAATGGAATGAGGCATCACTTGAGCTCCCTATCCCAGTATCTTCACCCATAAAAAATAGGTAAAGTGAAGGATGTTTCAGGCCTACAATGTACCATAATGGCCGCTTCAGAGGAACTACGCATGCCTGGAGGCTTAAGCAAGACCCACTCATCAATTTAGGGAAGAGAGCCCAGGCCTCTGTCTGAGTGGAAAGGAAGCCAGTAGCCAGGTATAGTCCATTCACTTAGTCATTCATCAAATGCTTGTTGAGGACCTACTATGTGCAAATAGTTTGCACTGAATACCCATTTCATGTTGGCACAACTGAACCATAATATGGAGTCCATTTTTAACCCAGACCCCAACCCCCACTTTTAGGTAGGTCTACCCCTGCAGGGCCTCCGGGTCTTCCCATTGCGCAGGCGCAGGTGCAACACACTCATCCAGAAGCCTCCGCTGTGCAATGTGCACGTGCCTGAGAGGCTCCGCTCTGTTCCTGAAGCTTCCTCCCCGTCCCCCCAGCCCCGTGAAGGTTAGAAGCTGAGAAACTGAGCAAAGAAGGCAGCTCAAGGTTTGTGGGGACTATGGGGGATGAGGCGAGGCGGTTTAGAAGCTAGCAGGGTTTTCGGTGAATTTGAGAGGGCGAGAATGTTAATATCTCAAAGTCCAGGGATTCCTGTCACAGGCCCAAAGGTGGGGGTCCGAGGGGCCTGGGACCACCAACCCTGAATGTGAAATACTTGCAATATTCTTTGACTATAAAAAAAGTTTACAGCTTTTCTCAGGTGGGCAGGTTCCCACGCTCGCGCCCGCTCTGCGCCCCCTCGCCCAGGTCAGGAGCCCCGAGATTGCAGGACGCCTGTTAGCAGCTGGGGGCGCCGAGGCACCGGGAGGGGGAAGCCCCACATGTTAGAGTGGCTTCGCCTCGACGCCCCAATTCTCAGCTGCCCCGAAGGCAGAAAAAAGGGGTCCCTCGAATTCTCCGTGCGCCGTGCACGGTGAGCACGGAACGTTCCACTTGGGTTGGTTCCGGGCGGGGGCTGGGGTGCTCTTTCCCTGGGGAGCGGGGGCCGGGAGGGGGCGCGGCGCGCCCCACCTGCAGGGGGCGTGGCTTCGAGGGGCGTGGCTTCGGGAGCCGCACCTGGGCCCACGCACGGTCCGGGGACTCCGGAGCGCGGAGGCGGGAACGCCGCCCGCTGACGCTGCTCTGGCCCCGCAGCGAGGCGCTCGCCCGCCGGAGCCCCCGGGCCGAGCGCGCCGTGGCGCCCCCTAGCAGAACCCGCGCTCGGACCATGCCCGCCGGCGCCGGCCGCCCGCGCTCTCGCTGCAGAAGCCGGTGGACGTGGGGGCGCTCGGGTAGGCGAGGGCGGCTCGGGAGGGGGCCCCGAGGTGGGCATCCCCCGGCGGCGGGGCGGGCGGGCGCGGCGGGCGGACTTGTGCGCCCGGGGATGCGGGGATGCGGCTGCCGCGTGTCCGTGGCGCTGTGGCCGTTGTAAGGGCAGCGTGGAAATTTTGCGGGAGCGCTTCGCCCGGGGAGCTCCGGACTTTTGGGGGCAGAGCGCTGCTGTCCGGGCCCCGCGGTGCGGGGGGTGCGGAGAAAGCCCGCCCGACAGGTAGTTCGCCGTGAGCCCTGGCGCAAGCCCCCCTCCGCTGCTTCAAGGCGGTCTCCAGCCCCGCCGAGCCTGGTCGGGTTCCTTCTAGCGGGTGGAGGGTGGGAAACCAGTTGTGTAGAAAGTGGGGGGGCGGAGGGCTATTGGTGCCAGTCCCCCCAAGTTTTAAACAAAGATTGGGGACTCCGAGTGCAGTGTAAGGCACCCCGACACCGTAAGTGCCTTGTTTGCTTTTGGGGATTGGAGAGGAATGTGGCACTACTTCCAATTACGAAGTCAGAGTAACACAGTTTTCACTTATTTAAGTTTTGAAGGTCCCTTTTCCCGGTTATGGGTTAGGGATAGAGGGCAGAGAAAGTGGTGCAAGTTTTAAGGGGAGCGTGATTGAGTTCTCATCGAGAAATCGGTTATTTTTATTCATTAGGTGTTCTTAAAAGATTGTAGGCTTCCTTTAAAATACACCATGGCTGATTGGAAAGGAGGGTATTTGAGACCCAGGGACCGAAGAGGTAAACTCAGTGTTGAGGGGTATTTTCAATACTGTCATGACTCAACTTTCTTCACAGCTTCTAAGAATGCCTTTGTCTTATTGTTCTGATATTTAAATTTTCTAAACTTCCTTATTAGGGAAAGATGTCAACATTTTTGAGAGAATGCCTAAGCATTTCGAATACCCATGCACGTTTTTATTTTAAAAGTTTTATTTAAAAATTCATATGACTTAATTATTTGTAGAGCTTATTGGTAGAGTTTAGTTGCAGAGCTTAGTTGTGAACTAATAGGGAAAATAGCATAACTCTTAGTTACATTCTCTGAAATTGTAACTGGTGGCTAGTGATAATTTCAATCTTAGTATATATGTCAGCCATATTTTATTTTTATAGTTTAACACCTTAAAGTTTGATCATTTAACAATATGACATTTAGAATCATTATGTTGTACATCTAAAACGAATGTTACGTTAACCATATTTACATTAAAAATGTGTTATGTAAACCAGTAAGTATAGTACTGTTATTAATAAGATCTATAATAATAAAAGCATAATACGCTAATTAGACAAGACAGCCGAACGCCCTTCTGAACTGCCAGACGAAGGTGGGGTTGCGAGGGCTGAGCCCCTTGAACAAATTTGGTGCATCAGGCCTCTAATATCATTATAGTATTTAACTTCGTCACAAATGACCTGAGATCACTTTTTCTGTCAGTGCATTAACTAGTGTACTTGGACACTTTTAAGTTGTAAATACGCTTTATTATTCTAAGGATGGGCTACGATATCTGGATTGCAAACTTTTTACATTAGGGGGAACAATCACTGTTTTTGCAATACCTGAAGATTAATTTTAGAAAAACTGTCAGTTTTGATTTTTGCTAAGTATATTACTTTGGTCTGCTTTTCCTGTATTCAAATTCCTCTCTCATTTCAAAATATCTTTGTTTTCATTAAGGATGATTTAGGGCAGTGGTCAGCAAACTCATTAGTCAACAGAGCCAAATGTCAACAGTACAACGATTGGAATGTCTTTTGAGGGCCAAATTTTTTAAACTTAAACTTCTTCTAACGCCACTTCTTCAAAATAGACTCGCCCATGCTGTGATATTTTGTGGAAGAGCCACACTCGAGGGGCCAAAGAGCCGCATGTGGCTCGCAAGCCGCAGTTTGCCCACCACGGATTTAGGGGATTTGAAGCGCATACCTGTTATACCATTAGATGTTCTGGATTCTGATTAACACTCCCAATCCTAAGTATGCTGCACAGTGGGATTAGTTTTCATCTAAGTCTCACTTTTTATTCACACTTTTTAAATTTATGTTCCAAAAGGAAGATTTTTTTCAGTTCAATTTAACAAACATTTCGAGAACACCAGTATTTTTATTGATTTGATGTGTTTATCACACTAGAGCGACTGGTTGGTACTCTGTAATAATTCCAGTTTTATGGAGTTAGCCCAGTAGTAGGGTTATAGTGACAGAAGATAACTTTTTAGAAATAGCTGTATTTTAAGGTGAAGTGCAGTTGTGTAATAAGATGAGCATAATTCAGAAAATTGTAAACTGCAGAGTAAATTTGGTAATGTTGGCTCTGCTCCTGTTTGCCTTCACCCACTGTGCTGATTAATAGTAAATTTTAATGAGCAACTTTGCCTATTAGGATAGTCCCTAAAGTCTTGTAGGAATTCTATATCCTTGAAATGTATAATCCACACAATACAAAGCCTTTGTAATTACTGCTCTTGAAAAGCTGCCCGTGAGTCTGTCTTTCATTACAGCAGCTGAGACTCTGGCCAAGCTGCAGCTACTGCTTGCACCAGTGTGGCTGTGAGTATGTGGACAGTTAAATCCTAATCAGAACCTGCTTTTGGTTTTGGATAGCTTTGGTAGTGCTTATTGGATCATAGATATACAGGGGGGAAAAGCATTTTGATTTTAGGTTTCTAAAAGGTTTAATCCACTGTAACTCAATTTGAGGGTTTTAAGGACAATAATGCAGTAAGAGAGCATCACTGATTTTATCTAAAACCTGTGTGAGCACACATGCATCAAGAATGGGAAATACTTTCCTTTTGCCAGTGAAGCTAAAACTTCATTTTTTCACACTTTTAAAAAATAAATGTAAAAGTTAGTACTGGTATAGTTACAGATTGAACAGAAGGCTGTAAAGTGTGTGTGCATGCGTGTGGGGGGGGGGGGGGAGGAAGGGAAGGAAAGCTAGAGGGGGAATAAGGAAGAATGAGTAAATAACATTATTTGTATTAAATCAGGATAAACCACTGTAATACTTTTTTCTAGAGGTTCTTGGGATACATTGACTTTAATGATTACTAGAAGCCACTAATTGTTTGCAAAAAAAAAGGAAAAAAATGTGGATTTTGGTGAGGAAAAGATATATGGCTTCACCTCTAAATGGTGTGAGACACCCTTCCCCAGAAGCAAATTTAGCATTAATGAACTTTAGAGGTTGCTTTTAGAGGAGCACATTTCAATTTTATAACCAGAAATAGCTAGATAGAGGCAGAGTTACAATTCAAACCTAGGTTTTGACTGCCAGTCCTTTATGTCTGCCCTTAGTCCACATTTATTGCACCTTGTTGTGACCCGTCCCCCTTTTTTGGCATTTAAAAAGTCAGTTTAATGCTCTCAAAAGGTAATGTTGGCTCTGCTCCTGTTTGCCTTCACCCACTGTGCTGAGCCTTCATTCCAGGCCACATAGACAAGAGGACCGGCACCGTGTGGATGGCAACCACTACAGCAATAACAGCATAAAAGGAGCTGTCCCGTCCTAGCCAGGTTAGCTCCGTGGCGAGAGCGTTGGCCTTCAGACCAAAGGGTCCTGGGTTCTGTTCCTGTCAAGGGCACATACCTCGGTTGCAGGCTCCTCCCAGTCCAGGCCCTGGTCCGGCTTGTGCAGGAGGCAATCAATCAATGTGTTTCTCTCATATCGATATTTCTCTGTCTTTCCCTCTTCTCTCTTCCACTCTCTCTAAAGATCAATGGGAAAATAATATCCTCAGATGTGGATTAAAAAAAATAGCTGTTTCTATTGGACATCCAAAGATGCCTTCAAAAATGTAGGTGAAATATAACCCAGTGGAGGTTCAGTGACCATTAAAGCTGTGCAGAAAAGGAGAGTCTTCAGGGCAGATGTCAATGAACTTTTAATTTCTGAAGTCTGGTGGCTGCGATGAGTTTGTCCAGGCTTTATTAACCAAGTCGCCCCACAGCAGGTCCTCCCAGACTGGGCTCAGCGGCCACACCAGTTGGCTTAGGGGGCTACTAGTTGAGGAAAGCCACCGTGACCTCTCTTTTTGCTAAGTCAGTGTTCTGTGTTGTGACTTACAAGTAAAGCCTTGTTCCAAGCTCACGTAAGCTTTTTTATTTTTATTTTTAATTGTTGACAGTATTACAGATCATCCCTCATTTCCTCCCCCACTTTGCCTCCCTCCACTCAACGCCTGTCTCACCCTAGGCCTTGGATCTTAGCAGAGACTATGAGCATAAAACCAATGATCATCTGTAAAGGAAGATATAAACAACTATTGTAGTATAAATAAATGAAAATATTGCCATAAATGTGCCATTAATATAATAGGACAAATGAAAACATGACAAAACTCGTATAAAATCAACAATTATTTTGCTAGTAGAATTGCATATTGTAGTGGTGGTCAGGGACGTCTATGAGCCCCTTGAACTTGGAATGATAGTCTTAAGTTTTATACATCCTTTACATTCTGTGTGGTGTGTTTTGTATGAAGTCATATCTAGCCAAGTAATAGGAAGTAGCTTTAGTGAAAAAACAAATTGTAAAGAAAAGTGCCACAGCCTGGCCAGTGTTGCTCAGTGGGTAGATCGTCATCCCGTGCACCAAGAGGTCTCGGGTTCGACTCCCAGTCAGAGTACATGTCCGGGCTGTGGGCTCAATCCTCAGTGGGGGATGTGCAGAAGGCAGCTGATTAATGTTTCTCTCTCATCGATATTCCTTTCTCTCTGTCCCTGTCCCTTCCTCTCCCTAAAATCAACTAAAAAAAAAATCTAAAAAAGGAAAAAAGAAAAGTTCCACAAGTCCATCTTTCTCGCTAGAAAACTCAAAAATTTTATGTGTTTGCCTTTGTCTGCCAAGCCCGTTTTAATCAGTTAAACCTAGGATTTTAGTTTTTACAAACTTATATCTACCTGTCCTGGGGTATTTTGCCCATACAAATACTAACACTTTTATGTATGTTTGTTTTCTCTGAAAGTTAAAAAGAAAATAGGCCTTCACAGGTTTGTTTTTAAAGAATGGAGGAATGTTAAATTATTAATAACATTAAACTATGAGACTTAAAAGTTATACCTCATTTGATTAAACTTGCACTAGTAGCCAACACTTACATAGACTTTACTGTAAGTCAATCATTGTTCTATGTGTTGAGTATCTTCAGTTAATCAGTACAGCGGAGAGTGTCTGTTGAGTAAGTAGTTATTTATTTTCCCACTTTTACATATGAAGAAAATGAAGCACAGAGAGATAAGATAACTGGTCCAAAGTTGCACAGTTAGTTAGTAAGGGACAGAACAAGATTTGGAGCCAGGTGACCTAACTTTATCAAACTCTCTAAAAATATTTATTTTTAAGCCGTGGCATCAATAAGTCAAATCATTTCTTGTAAAAACAATCTATTTGAACTACTTACGCTAAATTTTTAAAGGAAAATTACTTGCTACAAATTTGTTACCTGAAAAAATGTATTGGCAAAGTATTCTGTCTTGGTCACCCTGTGTTTAATATGACTGTCCAAAAGAAAGGGCTACAGTTTTAGTCTAGCAGAAGAACAGTCTCACAGAAGAAAAAATGATGGCGAGCTTATTTCTCTGCTTAGAGTGATCCAGTCCATCTAGAAGGTGTAAAACCCACCAGGTTTGTTTTGGTATTTTAGACGTTGCATGATTCAACTGCTTCTGCAGAATATTTGAGAGAATTGTTTGTTATTTAAGTCAAGTAGAATCTTAAAACAACTTCGATGTTAGAAATAGACAAATTATATTAAAATCAAGCATTTATAGGAACATTAGTAAGGATGTACATTATTAACTTGTTGCTGATATGAAAGAAAATTGGATAATTTCCAGTTGTTAACCTTCTCAAATTTAAATATGCAAAACTTCAATTTTTAAATGAATATTTTTCCTCTTTCATGAAAAGGATGCATGATAAATTTATTTAGGAATTATAATTATGTATTTATCTTTCCTGGACATGACTCCACTACCAATATAAATGACCCAGTATTAACTAGTTATCTTTAAAAACATTTTTAAAATCTTTCTGGCCTCAGCCGTACATTTTGTACTTTTAGGTTTAGCAGGCCATAATAGGTGAAGTGTTTGATAGCTATATTTTCCATACCAAGATGTGTAGAAAATGAAACTACTGTTGAATTCTTTGGACCAACACATAAAGATAGCTTAATATTTTTAAATGAGAGAAATATCTTTAAAAGCAAGAATGAATCGCAATTTAGATTAGAGGGAAATCGGAAGACTACTGTCAGTTTTTTTTATTAATTTATTTTTTAAATTTCTTTATTGATTAAGGTATTATATATGTGTCCTTACTGTTGGTTTTTAACTGGAAAACAATCCATTGTAGGAGGAAAGGTTGATTCAGTGTTGGTTCAGTCCTAGTTAGAAAGTTACCAATGCCTCATGTATTATCTGTATAGTTATTTTTCCTACATTAGTAAAAATTCGTTGTGTGGATTTTTAGATGTTACCAGTTTTAGAGATTATTTTGTTTGTTGGAGAAGCTAATTGATAAGTTTTCTACAAGGATTAAAGAAGGTGCTCTTATTATTTTTGCTCTTCGAAGAGGGACTTAATGTTTTTAAGTCCCTTGAAAATTGTATGTCATTATCTTTAATCATCTGATTATTTCTTTGTATTTCCCTAATGTCTTTTAAAAAGTCTCATAGCTATAATAGTTTAGCTACTAATCTTATCCCTGTGCTTTCATAACAATTCCCTAACTCCTTTTACATGTAATTTCCATCTGCTGATCGGAGAATGCACTCAGTTTGGGATTATATTGATTGACTGATCTATTCTTCATCTCCATAGCCCCTAGCACAATTAACTTCCATGTATCACACCCTTATAATAACAGATCTGATTTCTAGAACTTTCCCTAGGCAATCATCTCTCTTTATTTCACTGTAGGGAGGACAAGAAATGGCTTTAAACTAGCAAAGGGTTTACTTTCTTGCTGTTTTCATTTGCTTTTCCCTCCGATTTTAATACAGTTACTTAGAGGAAGGTATTCTTTATATTTCATAGTTAGGCTCACTGGTAGTAGCAATTGCCCTCTTGTTGTGTTAATCTGTAAGTATTATAAAACAAGATTTATATATAGAGAGAGGATTTAGGTTTATATGTAACCCAAGTTATTTTCCTTGTTGTGAAATAGGCTGCAAGTTATCCTTTGATTGTTTTTCCTTTGTGGTTCTGTTTTGGTCAAGCCAGTCAGAACTTGAGCATTTAAGGCTGAAGGAAGGACTAGAGGATTGAGTTAGTGAAGAGTTGAGCTATTATTTCTCCTTCCTCTATAGCCAGGATGACCTTGGCCCCTTTGTGGAACCTGATCTATTTTTACCAAAGCTCCTAGACTCCAAAGGTAAGCCATGGGACTCCTAACCTTTGGGGGCGGGGGGACCCTCACTTTAATTATTCCCCTGATGAAAAGCAGTTGGACTGGAAATTCCCTTTCCCATAGCTTAGGCTCTTGGGACAGTCTTTAAAGCGTGTAAATTACTTTTCACTTGACTCTCATTTGACTGTGTGTATTATTAGATACCAGATCCTCCTGGGGCCTCAAAGGAGCCTGCCCAAAAGTTTTAGAGAAATTCACCCATACAAAACAGGACATTAAACACAAAACTAGGACTTCAGAGTCACCACAAAATCATGGAAATCTTTGAATACTAGTTTTTGCTTCTAGTTTATGAAACTCCTCATATTGGAAGTTGGTTGATCCAACTGAACATTGGTTATTGTGATAAGATAGTTAAACCACATGGTTTAAAGGATAATCCCTCTCTTGCCTATTTTATTTATTTGCCTTAAGAGCCTGCCTGGGTAGTTTGGTTGGTTCAAGCATCATCCCAATACACCAAGGTTGCAGGTTTGATCCCTGGTCAGGGCACATACAAGAATCAACCAATGAACGCATAAATAAGTGGAACAAAAAATCATTGCCCCTCCTCTCCCCCTTATTCCTTTCCTCTCTCTCTCTCTCTGAAACAAATAAGTACTTTTTTAAAATGTGCTGGTAATCCTTAGACTTTTTCCTTTCTGGAGTGCTCAAATTTTATTCGGACTGATGATCTACATAGACGGTTCTCAAAATGTGGTCTCTGGACCATCAATGTCACCTGGGAATTTATAGAAATAAAAATTCTTTGGCCTCAGTTCGGTCATACTGAATTGGAAACTAGAAATGGAGCCCAGTAATCCGTGTTTTAATAAGCCCTCTCAGTGATTTTGATATATGTTACAGTTTGTGAAACACTAACCCTAGATCACCAGGGATGAGCCATGGTTTTTTGCTTTGATAGTTCATTGCTTTAATATAAATATCTTACCACTCAACTGGATATTGCTGCCTTTGTGAATATATATAGGAATAGGCAACCTCTGTTATTAGTATTACATTAAATACTGTTATTAGTATTATATTAAATACTAATAACAGTATAAAATTGGTACCCAGTATAAAAATTATTGGTATCCTCACATTACTTTTCTACTTCCTTGTCATTCCTTGTTGCTGAGTGTCTGGAACAAGGTAGCTGCTTGGTAAATACTTGTTAAATGAATTCAACGCCTGCCTTCATTCCTCCCCGAAGGGCAAAAAGAACATCTTTCTTTTTTTCTTTTTCTTTTTTCAATTCTTTCTCAGCAGGAGTGTTAAGCCAGAAAGTTCCCAGTGAAGACTATTTCTTTCTCCTAATAGTAACACTGGTTGAAAGAGATCACTTGTATTAAAAATAAAAAAAGAAGAGAGGAAAAAAAATAAATGGTTCTTATATAGCTGATTGGATGCTTTCCTCAATTATCTCAAACTTGGCTTACATCAGAATCACCTGGAGAACTTGTCAGGTCATGGATTGTTGGGCCTATTTCTAGAGTTTCTGATTCAGTAGGTCTAGGATGAGGCCAGAAGATGCATGCCACACATACTGATGCTGCTGGTCTAGAGACCACAGTTTGAGAATCACTGCCCTTAGTGTTCACTAAGACCAAAAATATAGGTAATTTCATGAATGTGAATGTTAGTTCCTGGTGCTTGCATAGCCAGTGTTCCATAATTGGAAAGTATAGTATATACTTGGATAACAAACTTACTGAATACTTTTTTTTTCTAGAGGTGTTGGTTAAGATATTTTTCAATCAAGACCTTTTTTTATTAAGGCTTCTTTTAAAATTGACTTGCCGAGAAGGGTTTGGCTCAGTGGATAGAGCGTCGGACTGCGGACTGAAGGGTCCCAGGTTTGATTCCAGTCAAGGGCATGTACCTTGGCTGCGGGCACATCCCCAGTAGGGGGCGTGCAAGAGGCAGCTGATCGATGTTTCTCTCTCATCGATGTTTCTGACTTTCTATCCCTCTCCCTTCCTCTCTGTAAAAAAATCAATAAAATATATTTTTAAAAATAAAAATAAATAAAAAATAAATAAAATTGACTAAAAGTTTACTATCTAAGTAACTGAATTTAATTTAGTGTTATAGATTCTTTATCCAGATCTTGCCACTCTGATCACTTCATTTGTTTCTCTGCTTTTTTTCACCTCAAGTTTTGTTGAGAGTTTAGCTAAGCTCCTCCACTGTATTGCTACATCAGCATTCATTTTGTTGGGCAGGCAGCCTGCAGTGACCTTAAACTGACACTGACCCTCTTCTATGAGCGCATGCCCTCAGTAGTAGCTCCCAGAGTCACAAGCAAATGGAAGTTTCTGGTATAACTTCTCCAGCACTTCTTGTGATCAACAGTCTTCTTTGTCTCCCATTGCCTTCCCCTTATTCTTCGCTTAGAAAAGACCCCATGTAACTTACCGAAACCCTGCTCTTTTGATTTGAAATAACCAGTTCAACCTTAGCCCAGGAATCCCAAAGCACTCCGCCCATTAACCCTCAAAAAGGCAATGCTCTGGGTCCTGCCTCTGTCTGCACTCTGCCCTGAGCTCCCACAAGGCCCGTTGAGGCATGTTAGGAACCTGTGAGTAACTCCTCTATTTCAATTCCTCTTGGTGGTCTGCTGTTGAACCTTGACTCACCACCTGGCACCCTGTGCTCCACCTAATGGGTGTTAATTTGACAAATTCATAGCAAGCTTACTTAATTTTCTAAAATAATTTTATACCCTGACATATTACTTGTATATCTTATAAGTTGATATTTGCCTCTCTATTTTCTGTCCTTAAATGCAACAGGTTCCTAAAGAATGGAAAGATGACATTTTTGTTTTGGGTTTTTTTCTCACAACTAAACACAAAATTGTCACTTTTTTTTTTAACATATTTTATCGATTTTTTACAGAGAAGAAGGGAGAGGGATAGAGAGCTAGAAACATCAGTGAGAGAGAAACATGGATCAGCTGCCTCCTGCACACCTGCTACTGGGGATGTGCCTGCAACCAAGGTACATGCCTTTGACTGGAATCGAACCTGGGACCCTTCAGTCTACAGGCCAACACTCTATCCACTGAGCCAAACCAGTTAGGGCAGGATTGTCACTTCTATTCTTGTATAACACATTCTAAGCATCTCCTGAAACAGGTTAAAATGAGGTAAAACTTAGGATTCCCCCTACCCAACTCTTTTATAAGCCTTTTTTTCTTGCTAAGTGGATAGTTTTTAAAGAAAAAAATCTGAAATATATCAATGAAAGAATTTTTATATTTAATTGTAAATTTAGTTGAATATTTTCAACCATGCCTAGACAAATATATACATCCCTCTGCAAATTAAATTTAGAGTTACTATCCTGGATAGTTCTAGAAAAGAAAAAAAGGCATTGACAGTTTAGTTTTTCTTTTTATGGAATATTTCCCACAAATTTGTGGAAAGGCTTACCAAATCAGTACCTTTTCTGTTAAAACCTCTGGTTGGTGTTGCTCTGTAATTTAACTACCCCCATATTCATATTATTTTCTTCCATTCCAGGCGTTATGTTTGCCACAGTTTTCCTATTACAGAAAGCCTGGAACACCCTGTGAAAGTGTCTTTATGTTAACATCCTCCCGTGAATAATTCTAATTGTCAAATTAAAAGACAGTTTGTCACTTTTATCTCCTCATACATGTTTTTCTTATACATGCCATTTTTATTAATTCACAAGTTTGCTTCAGGTCCTCGTTTTAATGTACTGACTTAAAAATTATCTTTAACTTACTATAATTATAAAAGACATGCAAATGCCACTAACCAATTTCCAGAGGTACATGTTACCCATATAATTATTACTAAGTATTTTACACCAGTTTTAATATCCTTAGTGAATTCAGGGCAGCTCACATAATGGGAATTTGTGAGGGATATAGACCATCACTGTTAAATTGCACAGAATTTCTAGTTCCCAAATTATTTGACATTTTATTATATGCCAGCCTTTCATCCTTATTATCCTTAAATTTCAGGAGTATAATTACCCTGATTTGTAAAAATATTCTCTACTTTTTTTCTTTGGGTCTTTTGGGCAGTGACAACTCATTAAAGCACTTCAGTAAAAATAGGCAAATAATATATTAGTAAAACAGGAGATGTTCTTTTGTTTATATACTGAATTTTTAAATATGTAGTAATTTTCTTTTTTTAAATGGATCTATAACATCTATTTTAAATTCCTTTTTTATTTTATTTTATTTTTAATGCTTACCTTAGAGGAAAAAAATCTAGAATGTGGAGGCAGTCTCAAATTTTGCTGGATTTTCACTAGTAAAAAGTCCCTTTTCTTAAAGAATGTGTAGTTAAAGGATGGATTGGTACCATATAGCTACTACCATGAAATCAGTATTATTTATTATCTGAAAATAAGGAACAAGTAGTATTACCCTGAAATCAAGACAAACATGAAGCTTGTTACAGCCAGTCATTAAGATATGTGCTAATTATATGTTGTTATTGCTTACATGGTACATACAATCAGAGTTAGGCTTTAAATGCCTAGAATCCAGCGGTTTAGAATCCAGACATCAAGTTTGGATGGGTAAAACAAGTTAGTAGTTGGGTAACCTTAGGCTAGTTTCTTAAGTGTTCTGAGTCTCAATGTTTTCTCATCTGAAAAATAGGAGTAATACTACCAGTCAATGAAGATTAAATGAGATAGTGTATGTAAATTACCTACACAGCACATAGCGTGTATCATAACTGTATATAGTACAGTGACTATTAATTAAAATTCTGGTATAAAACTAATAGTTACTAAGTGTTTAGTGTGTTAGGTTTTTTTGTTTTTGTTTTTTGGTTTGTTTGTTTTTTTGCAATAAATAAAAAGCCAAGAATAAGTTCATCTGTGTCACAATGTCATTTTCTCTATTAGATGGTTGCATAAAAGTGGTGAGATGATTTGAATATCAGATGAGAATGTGCTAAAGGGAGGAGAAAAAGAAGGACTTAATGACAAAAGAGTGAGAGAACCTGGCCAACCTATGAACCAGGAGGTCATGGTTTGATTCCTGGTCAAGGCACTTGACCAGGTTGTGGACTCGATCCCCAGCAGGGGGTGTGCAGGAGGCAGCCAGTTATGACTTTCTCATCATTGATGTTTCCATTTCTCCTCTCTTCCTCTTTGAAATCAATAAAAAAATAGGTATTTTAGAAAGAGTGAGATGATAGAATAGAATGTAAGGGTACGAGAGACAAGACGGTGGGACATGCAGAAAACAGACTCCTCCCTCCTGAAAATGAAAAAGGAGTAAAAGGGAAGCAGACATCAGAAGAAAATATGAACAGAGAGGACAGTAAAGAGATTTTTCTGAGCTCTGGCTGGTGTGGCTCAGTTAGTTGGAGTGTCATTCAGTGCACTGGAAGGTCATGGGTTTGATTTCTAGTAAGGGCACACGCCGGGGTTGGGGACTCGATCACCAGTCAGGGTGCATTTGGAGACAAGTAATTGATGTATCTCTCACACATTGATGTTTTTCTCTCACCCCATTTCTCCCTCTCTAAAATCAGTTTTTAAAAACTTAAGAGATTTTTCTGACCATAATTCTCTACAAATCCTTGTCTTTTTCTTTTCTTCTTTTCCTTTTTCTTTCTTTTTTTTTTTATACTCTTTTGTCATTTCCCATGTATGGACTGAGTCCTGATCATAATCATAGAATGGTAGATTTCATTGAAGAGTGGTATTTCAAATAATGGCTTTGTTTCTATTACTTACATTACTGTGTTGATTTATTTCAACCCACTTTAGGTGAACTTTTCTGTTTTATAATTGATGTATAAATAATGGCATTCTTAAAAGATGCATAAAGAATATGTATATATTGTTATACATTGGAATGCTTTTCAAGGATGTACATATTCTTTGCATTAAATATTTATTGGGTTCTTATTTTATAAGGAGCTATGGTTGATATAGAAGATAGAAAAATTGTGTAAATTATAGTCCAGTGGAGAACATTGGCCCATATAAAACTCACCTTCATTTATCCTAAGTATTGAATCTTTGAATACCCTATTTGGAAAGTCAGGCCAATATGCAAATATTGCTTGAAACATTGGTAGTATTCAATATTTATAATTACTTTTTGAACCAGTACATAAGCAGGAAAAGAAACAGCATGGGAATGTGAAGTACGGCATAGGGAAAGTAATAAAATATTTTGTAATAACTATGTATGGTGTCAAGGGGGTACTAGACTTATCAGGGGGATATCTTTGTAAGTTATGTAAATGTCTAACCACATTTTTGTACATCTGAAACTAATACAATATTGAACTTCAACTGTAATTGAACATATTTAATTTAAATAATGCAGAGTCGGGGGGGGGGGATATGGCAGCTGGCAGGACAGAGGTGACGGAGAAGATGTGAGTGAGTGAGGGGGTGAAAGGAGTGTGTGGTGTGTGTGTGCGTCAGTGAGTGAGTGAGGGACACTTAAATCCAGCAGGAGCTGCAGGGCCTGGCAGACCGTGCTCTCATAGATAGGGAGAGACTACCATCGCTGCAGGCACTCTCCGGACTACGGGACTTGGGCACAGAGCCCACACCATCTTGAAGGGGAGAACAGCCTCTTCTAGGAACTCATCAGCACCACCATCCAGACAGGCCTTGGACATTGCCTGCCACCTGGCAGCCACTGCAGCCAAAATCCTGCTGCCCCACCTGCAGACCTGCGGACAGACCCTGGGACCTCCTCCTCCAAAGGTACACTGCTCCTGCAGCAGTAAGTGCGACTTCCCCCTCCTCAGCGGCAGACCTCCAGACACCACAGTCCCAGGCAAGCTTTCAGCGTGCAGGCTTCCAGGGCATTCCACAGGCACACTCGGAGCCACTGTGAGCCCCCACTGGGTGTGATTTTGTACAGACAAGGGCACGCTGCCCCACAGTAGAAATTCTGAATTCCCTCTTCCTAAATAACTGTCCACAGACCCCCCAGCTGCGCAACTTTAGTGCCAGGGTCCCTCAGAGTACGCCAGAGCTCTGGGCCAGCAAACACACTGCCACAATCTCTCATTTTCAGCAAGCAGGCCCCCTGAACCCATTGATCCACAGGGCACTCTTAGGAACCGCTGTGAGCCCCCGCTGGGTGTGATCTTGAACAAATAGGGGCACACTCCCCTGGAAGTAGAAATTCTGAATTCACTCATCCTGGATACCTATCCATAGACACCTCGATTGCGCAGCTTCATTGACAGGGCCCTTCAGAGTACTTCCGTGCGCCATGCTGGTAAACGCACCGCGGGTGCCCCGTGAATCGCCACTGGGAGTGCACGCGCATATCCAACCACAGGCACAGCAGCAAATCCGAGTCTTCCCACCCCACAGCTGCAGAACTCTAGACACTACAGTCACACACTTTTCCAGCGTGCAGGCCTCCCAAGCCCACCGCTCCACAAGCAGCCCTTGGGCACCACTGTGAGCCCCCGCTGGGTGCACTCTAGAAACTTCTAATTCCCTCTTCTGGGATACCTGCCCACAGACATCACGATCATGTGGTTTCAGTGCTAGGGCCCTTCAGAGTGTTTCAGTACACCCTGCTGACAAATGCACCGTGGTTACCCTGTGAGCCGCCACTGGAGGCACATGTATCAAACATGGGAGCAATAGCAAAATCTGAGTCTGCCCATCCCACAACTACAGAACACTGGACACCACAGTCATGCCTTTCAAGAGCACAGGCCTCCTAAGCCCTACTACTCCAATAGACAGCTCCTGGGTGCCACTGTGAGTCCCCGCTGGGCATGCATGATTTCAACCAAGGGCACAAGACAGCAAAAATTGGAACGCCCCCCTCCACGTCTGCTGACTTTTAGACACCATAGTTGCGCCTTTACAGCTCACAGACCTACATCAAAAGAACCCAAATAGCTCAAATAGGGAGCTACGCTAGATTACCAAGCATAGGAGACCTGAGAGCTCACACCAGTAGCACCATCCTCAAAAGAACCTGGGTAGCAAAGCAATCAGATTTACAATTAAAATGTTACAGCAAAACATGGGAAGACAAGAAAGTAATCCCCAAAGGAAAGAAAAAGAGGAATCACCAGAAAGGGAGTTAAATGAAATTGAGGCAAATAACTCGTCAGAGAAAGAGTTCAGAGTAACGGTTATCTCAAACGGCTGGATGACAGATAAACACAACTCGATGACAAATACAACTCAATGAGAATTATAAGGAGCTGAATGAGAATGTCACCAACATGAAAAGGAACCAAGAGAAATGAAGAACAACATAGCTGCAATAAAGAACACAATGGGAGGCTAGAAGAGGCTGAGGACCACCTCAGCAAATTAGAAGAAAAGGTAGGAAAAAACACACAAACACAGCAGCAACTGAAAAGAAAATTTAAAAAGCAAAAGGAGAGCCTAAGGGAGCTTTAGGACAACACAAAACAAAACAACATTCACATAAGAGGGATACCAGAAGGAGAGGAAGAGAAGCAATGAATAGAAAACCTGTTTGAAGAAACAATGAGAGAAAGCTTACCTGATATTGGCAAGAGAAAAAAAAACTATGCAGGTCCAAGAAGTACATAGAGACCCAAACAAGATGAACCCCAAAAGATTAACACCAAGGAACATCATAATTAAATTGGCAAACACCAATGACAAAGTGAGAATCTTTAAGGCTGCCAGAGAGAGACAGAAAGTTACCTACAAGGGATCCCCTATTAGAATATCAACTGATTTCCCAACAGAAACACATCAGACCAGAAGGGAATGGAATGAAATACACAAAGTGATGGACAGCAAGGGACTGAACCCAAGAATACTATACTTAGGAAGGCTATCATTCAACATTAAAAGGGGAATCAGGAACATCACAGACAAAAAAGGGCTAAGAGTTAATTTCCACCATGCCAGCAATGCAAAAATGCTAAAGGGACTGCTGTAAAAAGAAAAAAACAGAAAGGCAAGAAGAAACACATACATTAAGAATAAAAATGATGGCAAGTACTTATTAATAACAACATTAAACGTCAATTGATTAAATACTCCACTCAAAAGACATAGGGTAGCTGAATGGATAAGAAAACATGACCCATATATTTGATGTCTGCAATAGATCCACCTCAGAACAAAGGATTCACACAGACTGAGAGTGAAGAGATAGAAAAATATTTTTTCAGGCAAATAGAAATGAGAAAAAAAAAGCTGGGGTTGCGATACTTATATCTGACAAAATAGACCTCAAAGTAAAGGCCATAATAAGAGATTTGGCCTTCCATAGATCACAATGGCATAAAACTAGAAATGAACTACAATAAAAATAATGAAAAAGATCAAATACTTGGGGGCTAAATACCATGCTATTAAATAATAATTGGGTTACCAAAGAAATCAAGGAAGAAATAGAAAGCATCCTGGAAACAAAGAATGAAAACACAACAATCCAAAATCTATGGAACACAATGAAAGCAGTCTTGAGAGGGAAGTTCATAGCTCTACATGCCTACCTCAAACAACAAGAAAAACTGGTAATTATCTAACCTTGCAACTTAAAAAATTAGAGAGCAACAAGAAAAGCCCACATTATCCAGAAGGAAGGAAATAATAAAGATCACAGCAGAAACAACTTAAGAGACAAAAAAAAAAACAACAAAAGATCAATGAAACCAAGAGCTGGTTCTTTGAAAGGATAAACAAGATTGATGAACCTGTAGCCAGGCTCACCAAGAAAAAAAGAGAGAAGAACCAAATAAAATCAGAAATGAACAAGGTGAAGTAACAACCAATCCCACAGAAATACAAATGATTATGAAAAAATACTATGAACAACTCTATTCCAACAGACTGGACAACCTGGAGGAAATGGACATATACCTAGAAAAATATAACGTCCCAAAACTCAATCAGGAAGAATCTAAACATTGCAATAGGCCAATAACTATGGGGAAAATTGAAGCAGTCATCAAAAAACTTCCAGCAAACAAAAGACCTGGACAAGATGGCTTCAAAAGGGAATTTTACTGAACATTTAAAGAACTAAAACCAATCCTTCTCTTGAACTCCAAAAAATTCAAGAGTAAGGCACACTACCAAGCTCTTTCTATGAAGCCAGCATTACTCTAATCCCAAAACCAGATAAAGACACCACAAAGAAAGAGAATTACAGGCCAATATCCTTGATGAACATAGATGTGAAAATTCTAGCAAACCAGATCCAGCATTACATTAGGAAAAATCATACACCATAACCAAGTGGGATTTACTCCTGGGGTGCAAGGCTGGTACAATATCCGCAAATCAATAAATGTGAAACATCTCATAAATTGAGAGACAAAAATCACATAGTCAAATCAGTTGATGCAGAAAAAAACATTTGACAAAGCCCAACACCCTTTTCTGATAAAAACGCTCAGCAAAGTGGAAATTGAAGGATCATACCTCCACATAATAAAAGCCTTATATGACAAACTTATAGCCAACATCATACTCAGTGGGCAAAACTAAAACCATTTCCCTTAAGAACAAGAAAAGACAAGGATGCCCACTTTCACCACTCCTATTCGATACAGCATGGGAGTGCGAGCCAAAGTGAGCAGACAAGAAGAAGTAAAAGGTATCCAAATTGAAAAACAAGTAAAACTGTCCTTATTTGAAGATGACATGATACTGTACATAGAAAACCCTAAAGACTCCATTAAAAAATTATTAGACTTAATCAATGAATTGGGCAATGTAGCAGGATACAAAATTAATGCTAAGAAATCTATGGCATTTTTATACACCAATAGTGAACTTACAAAAAGAGGGATTAAAAAAACAATCCCATTTACCATTGCACACAAAAAAAATAAGATAACTAGGAATAAACTTCACTTAGTAGGTAAAAGATCTCTACTCAGAAAACTATAGGACATTGAAAAAAAGAGAGGAAGACATAAACAGATGGAAGAACATAACCGTGTTCATGGACTGGTAGAATCAACATCATTAAAATGTCCATACTACCCAAAGCAATCTATAGATTCAGTGCACTCGCCATTGAAATACCAACAGCATATTTCACAGATCTAGAAAGAACTCTCCAAAAATTCATCTGGAATTTTTTTTTAAATAGCTGTAGCGATCCTGAGAAAGAAGAACAAAGTAGGAGAGATCTCAATACCAGATTTCAAGCTGTAGTACAAAGCCACTATTCTCAAAACAGCCTGTTACTGGCACAAGAACAGACATATAAATCAATGGAGTAGAACAGAGAACCCAGAAATTGACCCAAACCACTATGCCCAATTAATATTTGACAAAGGAGGCAAGAACATGCAATGGAGACAAGGCATTGTGGTGCTGGGAAATTTGGTCAGACATGCAAAAAAATGAAACTAGACCACAACTTATACACAAAAATAAACTCAAAATGGATAAAGAACTTTAAGATGGGAAACCACAAAAATATTAGAGGAATCCACAGGCAGCAAAATCTCAGGTATATCCTGAAGCAATATCTTCACCCATACAACTCCTAGGGCAATGGAAACTAAAGAGAAAATAAACAATGGAATTATATCAAAATAAAAAGCTGCACAGCAAAAGAAACCATCAACAAAACAACAAGAAAACCCACCGCATGGGAGAACATATTTGTCAACAATATCTTCCATAATGGTTTATCTCCAGCATTTACAGGAACTCCTACAACTTAACAAAAGGAAGACAACCCAATCAAAAAAAAAAAAAAGGGCAATGGTCCTAAATAGATACTTTTTGAAAGAAGACATAAGGAAGCCAAGAGACATATGAAAACATGTACAAAGTCACTAATCATCTGAGAGACGCAAATCAAAATGACAATGAGGTACCATCTCATATCTGTCAGAATGGCTGTCATCAACAAATGACAAATACTGGCGAGGATGTGGAGAAAATTGAATCAATTTTGGAAACTTAATGTCAGAAAATGTTTCAGTCATAATAATAAGTACTCAAAAATGAAGTATGCGTATTCTATTTTTAGACAAATATTCTGTGAACCTCAAGAGTTTTTCAGATGTCTACCTACCAACCCTCGCTATTTCTTAAGTTTATTCTTAGGTATTTTATTTTTTCTATAAAATAGTAAATGGAATCTTTTCATTTTTTAAGAGGTTTTAAATTTACAAAGCCAAAAAATTGAAAGGTAATAAAGATATAAACTAATAAATTGCTCTCCTCATTCCTAAGTCCCCAAGTATTCCTTTCTTTATAGGCAACTAAAGCTATTGATATCTTCCCAAGATAATTTATACACATTGAATAAAAAACTCATATTTTTATTACTCATACATAATACAAAAATTCAAGCACATATGAAAATGGAATGTTATAATGATCCCTGATCAAGCTTCATTTACAAATTGGATAATTTTTATGCAAAACCAGATGCCACATTAGGCCCCACCCCCACCCCAAGCACAGGTGTGTGTTCGGTGTGTGTGTATAAAATCAACTGTATTGATTTTAAATCAACTTCATTGAGAATGAAGCCTAGGGAAGAAATGAAAGATATGAATTAAGTGTTAACATATTTGAAGAATAAAGGTAGAAGTTCTAACATACATAACTAAAAGTATATTCTAAGGAAATAGAACCATATTCAAAGGTACAGTTGCTGAGAATGGCATATAACTATCAAAGATAATCAAACCTTAGATATAAGGCTATAGCATCATGATGAAAATGCAGAATATCAGAGACAAAAAATATTTTAAAAGCTGCTAGAGAGATTCTCAGAGGTACCAAGATGGTGGCATAGGTAAACACCTATTGTGCTGCCCCGCGCAACAATTCCAAAACTACAACATAACAACAAAACAAACATCATCCAGAATCACCGGAAAGCTGGCTGAGTGAAAATTCCACAAATAAAAGTAAAGGTGGGACACTGAGACTCAGAAGAACGGCGGAGCGCAGCCTTGAAGATACACCTGGAGAGAGGTTCGGAGCCGTGGGCGTGCGCAGGCTGTAGGGCGGGCAGCAGCAATCCCGGCTGGATTTCTCCAACGGGGAGGGCGGAGACGTCCCACTGCAGAGATTCCCCAGGGCCAAGCGAGGTCCGAGGTCCGGGTACGCACCCTGAAAGCTGGGCTCAGCAGAGCTCTCCTAGTCTGAGGAGAGTCCACGTGCCTTGGAACAGCAGTTTGCGCTTAAAGTGTGTGACAGCACAGATGCGCGACTTGCTCCCTTGTGCAGGAGACCACCGGACTGCTTTGTTTTACAACCCTGGGCGAGACTTTGGGTGTGCAGACTCATTTGGGGAGAAGCAGAGTTGTCTGACAAAGGGTGGAGACCAGCGGCAGTTTTCTCTTGGAGGTGCCTGCAGCCATTACCACCCAACACAGAGACCTGCGCGCCGCATAGGGCGTAGCTGATGCTGTTGCTGCCTGCTCAGCTCAGAGACTCCGCCCATCCAACCTGAACACAGTCTCCCTTCACAGCCAATTGGCCTGGAGGTCAAACCCTCCTAGGGCTAACAACAACAAGCTGGGCTTAAATTCAAAAATACTGTACAACCCATAAAGGATTGCAGTAAGAGTATCCACCTCAGGTAACTGGGGAGGCTGAGCCACTGTCCCTTAGAGGACATCTACCACACACAGCTACTGGACCAACTCAGGAAAGCAGCCACAAAGCATAGAAATGGAAAGAAATCAGCTGAAAAGAAATGGAGGGAAAAAGATGACTAGACATAGAGTTCAAAACCACAGTAATAAGGTTTTTAAGAGGCTCCTAGAAAAGGCTGATGAACTTAATGAAAACTACAAGGACATGAACAAGACCTACGAGGAAATGAATGAGACCTACAAGGAAATGAATAAGACCTACAAGGAAATTAACAAGATCAACGAGGAAATGACCAAAATCTACGAGGAAATGAATGAGACAAGGAAATGAGACCTACAAGGAAATGAACAAGACCTATGAGGATATGAACAAGACCCTCAAGGATATGAAAAAGGACCAACTAGAAATCAAGCATTCACTGCCTGAATTAAAAAATATTACACAAAGTCCTAAAAGCAGTTCAGAGGGCCACAAGAACCAAGTCAAAGATTTGAAATACAAAGAAGCAAAATCCACTTGGCTGGAAAAGCAAGAAACAAAAAGAATCCAGATAATTGAAGATAGTGTAAGGGGCCTCTGGGACAACCTCAAGCATACCAACATCCAAATTATTGGGGTGCCAGAAAAAGAGAACAAGGCAATGAAAACCTACTTGAAGAAATAGTGACTGAAAATTTCCCCCACCTGGTGAAAAAAACTGACTTAAAAGCCCAAGAAGTACACAGAACCCCAAAATATAGGAATCTAAAGAGGACCACACCAAGACACATCATAATTAAAATGCCAAGAGCAAAAGACAGAGAATATTAAAAGCAGCAAGAGAAAAACAGTTACCATTAAGGGAGCACCCATACGATTGTCAGTGGATTTCTCAACAGAAACGATGCAGGCCAGATGGGAGTGGCAAGAAATATTCAAAGTGATGAACAGCAAGAATCTACAACCAAGATTACTCTACAAGCAAAGCTATCATTCAGAATTGAAGGTCAGATAAAGTGCTTCACAGATAAGAAAAAGCAAAAGGAATTCATCACCACCAAACCAATATTATATGAAATACTCAAAGATATTCTTTAAGAAGAGGAAGAAGAAAAAGGTAAAAATAAGAATTATGAACAACAAATACACATCTATCAATAAATGAATCTAAAAATCAAGTGAATTAATAATCTGATGAACAGGAAAAACTGGTGAATATAACAGAATCATGGGCATAGAGAGGGAATGGACTGACGATTCTTGGGGAGAAAAGGGGTGTGGGAAGTGCAGCAAGAGACTGGACAAAAATCTTGCAACTATGGGAGAGGACAGGAGGGGGGGAGGTGAGGGGGGAGGGTGGGATGGGTACAGGATGGAGGGGAGCTATGGGATAAAAAAGGGGGAACAATGTTAAACTGAACAATAAAAAATTTTTTTAAAGCTGTTAGAAAAAAAGATTGCCTATAAATTAAGCCAATATGTAGGTGATTTTTTAGAAGTGGATGACAGTAAATAGTGGGGTAATATTTTCAAAGTGCTTAGAGAGAAAACAGTCAGTATAGAATTTATTCCCAGGAAAATTTAACCTGATACATTATGTTCACACACAAAATAATAGAATTTATCGTTCATTTGTAAAAGAATTAAAATATTCTCTTTAAAATGAAAAAAAGACCAAGATGACTGTCATTATCACTTATAAAGAGCCCTCCGTATCTATGAGTTGCACATTCCCATGGACCAAAGCATTAGAAAAAGCCCAGCCAGTGGGGCTCATGGATTGAGCATCAACCCAGAAAACAAGAGGTCATTGGTTCCATCCCCATCAGGCCATACCTGGGTTTTAGGCTCTATCCCCAGTAGGGTCATGCCGATCTAAGATGTTCTTCTCTCATGTTTCTACCTCTCTATTTCTCTCCCTTCCTCGCTCTCTAAAAAGCAATGAAAACATATATATTTATTTGGAAAAAAGTTACATTGTTGCTTATGTGTGCTTTGTAGTTAGGCCTAAAATGGTGTGTCTATACTGAACATGTTCAGACTTCTCTTTTCTCATCATTATTTCCCTAAACAATAAAGTATTGTGATTTATATAGCATTTACATTGTATTATGTATTATAGGTAACCTAGAGATTATTTAAAATATGTGGTAAGATGTGCATAGGTTATATGCAAATACAATGTCATTTTATGTAAGATTTTGGAGTAAGCAAAGGTCCTAGAACCAATCTCACACACATACTGGAGGACGACTGTATTTGACAGATTTGACATGCATTAGAATTCCTAGGCAGCACAGTAATGCAAGCACAAGAAATAAATGTCATAAAAAATACAAAGGAAGAAACAAAACTAAGTCATTATCTGTCTTTGAATTCCAGATTCAGCACTTCCTATGTTTGTACCCTTGGGCACATTATTTAATATCCTTGCACTTCCTTTTCTAATTTAAAATAAGGGTGTCTCATATAGATATTACAAGGATTAAATTGATCAATATATATCTAACTCACTTAGCTAAAGGGTACCTATTAAGTGTTTGCAATAAATGTTAGCCCTTATTATTATTATCCTAACACCATTTTAAACATAAGAGCAGTGAATAAAAATGTAACTTTTGAAGATACCATGTAGTAATTGAAAAATTATAAAGTACCTTAGAATAAATACTTTAAAATGTGTAGGGAGGCCAGGGGTGGTCAGTGGGGAAGAAAAAAAAAGAGACATATGTACTACTATTTGTAATGCCTTAAACAATAAACAATTTTTTTTTTAAACCTTCAGAGAAAAAATGTGTAAAACCCTCATGGGGAAAAATTATAAACCTTAACTGAAGATACTAATGACATGAATAAATGTAGAGATATACTATATTCACAGATAGGAAGGCTTAATATAGCAGTGTCATTTCTTCCAAAATTGATCAGTAGAATTAAATGATATTCCAATTAAAACCTAAACAATATTTTTATAAATATTTTCATCTTTGTTGTTCAGTTTATTAATTACATTGTTTCCCTTTTTCTCCCCCTATAGCTCCCCTCCATCCAGTACCCATCCCACCCTCTGCCCTTACCTCCCCACCACTGTCCTCTCCCATAGGTGTATGATTTTTGTCCAGTCTCTTGCTGCACTTCCCACACCCATTTTCTCCCCAAGAATCGTCAGTCCATTCCCTCTCTATGCCCTTGATTCTGTTATATTCACCAGTTTATCCTGTTCATCAGATTTTTAATTCACTTGATTTTTAGATTCATTTGTTGATAGATGTGTATTTGTTGTTCATAATTTATATTTTTACCTTTTTCTTCTTTCTCTTTTTAAAAAAAGAATACCCTTCAGCATTTCATATAACATTGGTTTGGCGGTGATGAATTCCTTTAGCTTTTTCTTATCTGCGAAGCACTTTATCTGACCTTCAATTCTGAATGATAGCTTTGCTAGATAGAGTAATCTTGGTTGTAGATTCTTGCTGTTCATCACTTTGAATATTTCTTGCCACTCCCATCTGGCCTGCATAGTTTCTATTGGTAATGGCTGCATCCACCTCTGAGAGAAAGCTGCCGCCGAGCTCTACCCGCTGCCAGACAATTCAGCCTCTCCCCAAATGAGTCTGCACACCCAAAGTTTCACCCAGCGTTCTAAAACAATGAAGTCCAGTGGTTTTCCGAACAAGAGAGCAAGTCACGAGTCCTCTCTGCACACTCACGTGCTTCTGCTTTTCCCAAGTTCACGTGCCCTCTCCACAAGCTCACAGACCGCTGCAGCACCCGAGTTTCAGCATGCTTCCTTACTGTCCAGTTTCAGTGCAGTGGGATGCCTTTGTCTCCCTCCCCATTCGAGAAAACCAGCCAGGTTTGCAGCCACCTGCCCTATCTGCTCATGCAAGCACAGCTCCAAACCTCTGACTCCATGCGTATCCTCAATGCTGCCCTCCGCTGCTCCTCTGAGTCAGTGTCCTATCTTTTCTTTTGTTTGTGGAATTTTCACTCAGCCAGCTTGCCTGTGATTCTGGATGATGTTTGTTCTGTCATTATGTTGGAGTTTTGAAATTGTTGTGTGGGGCAGCAAGATAGGTGTTTACCTATGCCGCCATCTTGGTTCCTCTTCTAAACAAAATTTTTTATTAGGCAAGCTTATTTTAAAACTAGAGGCCAGTGCATTAAATTTGTGCACTGATAGGGTCTCTAGTGGCTTGCCAGCTAGGTACTCCCTCTCTTCCCCTGGCCGCCTGCTGCCACGGGGGGCTCCCTTCCTTCCCCTGTTGGCCCCTGCCCCCTGGTCAAACTCCTGGACGAATTCTCGGTTGAAGGGACAATTTGCATACTACACTTTTATTATATAAGATGTGTGTATAAGAGCAAAGATGCTTTGGAAGAACAAGATTTGTCTTTTCTTTTGATTATACCCAGTCATAGATCAAGATTTATTTATAGTCTGGTAATAATTCAAGGTTTGCAGAAAAATATCACAACCAATAAAACTGAGCAGAGAGCCTAGAATTCATGCCTCTATGGAAAATTGAGTTATGTCAGAGATGGTACTCTAGATAAACAGGGCAAGGAAAGCTTGATACGCACATGGGAAAACGAACCCTTCTTACTTAGACAAAAATGAATTTCAGGCAGACTAAAGACATAAAGGTGAATGGCTATCTTGTAAAACTTTTAGAAAATAATATGAGGATAGTCTTTATGACCTTTGAGGAAATTATTTATTGAAGTTGATCAAAAGCAAAAAAAAAGAAAGCACAAAATTTAAAGGAAAACTTCATCATTCTGACTACATTAAAATTAAATATTTCCATTAAAGTGAAAAGACAAGTTTAAAACATGGGGTGGGGAAGGATTATTTGCAGCATGTGTAATAGGTGAAGAGTTAGTATCTCAAAAAATTTCTTGCAAATACATAGAATAAACAGCCTCATGGAAAAAGTGAGTAAAACACTTACACAGGCATCTCACAGATGTGAAACACAAATGGCAGAAATATACTCAGGAGGCGACCAATGGCATTGAAATCAGAGAAATGCAGAATAACCACAATAAGGTGTTATTTGCACCTAACAGGTTGGCAAAAATTAAAGTCTGCCAATATCAAGTGTCAATCAGGATGTGGAGCAAATGGAACTCTTATACACTATTGACGATAGTATAAATATTCATTATAATAAAAGATTGAGAAATTAGATTACACAAAAAGTGAAGTTCTGCTATGAGAGGAAAATGCCATAAAACTAAATATAAAACTATTGGAACACTTATTACAAATTAAAAACTACTTTCTATATAGAATCTTTATAAATCATTAATTAAAAGACCATTTTGTAGTCAAAAAATGGAGAAAAAGGAACAATTGATTCACAGAAAAAAGTAAATGAGATAACTCAGTCTCAACTAATAGTAAAAAAATGCAAATTAAAACCACCATGTTCTATTTTTGCTTGCTAAAGATAAAATAAATTTGTATTATTTTCTTATATAAGTGAAAAAAATAATTATAGCAATAATAAAAGCCCAGTTAAAGAAAGATGAATTATCAAAAGACTTAAGAAAGTACTACTTGAGAAGTGGCTGTAAAGTCAGGATTATGATGTCACAAAACTCAGGAAGAGCTGATTGGTTGAGTATCAAATGCAGAGAGGCCAAGTTAGTTCTGAACCAGAATTGTACTAATGTGAGTGAGAGGGAGACTGTTGTGCACATGGATGACTGAAGATTGCTGTTTAGGTAGAGTAATGATGGTGGAAATTAAATACGACCCTGGCAGGTTTTGTTTATTTTGTTTTTTTAAATGATCAGTTTGACCCTATTTAAATTATGCTGGTGAGCCGAATAGAGAGTAGCATAGTGGGTAGGGATGAAATTCAGAATATAGTGTAGAGATCATTGTAACCGTGAGAGTGTAGGAGGAGAAATCCCTGAAATGGATATCATAAGACCTATATTTATTGTTTTAACTCATTGACACTTAGTTGCTTCATCTATAGCAGGAGTTGGCAAATTTTCTGAAAAAGGCCAGATAGAAAATATTTTTGTCTTTGTGGGCCCATAGTGTCTGTGTCACATTTATTCAGTTTTACTCTATAACAGGGAAGCATCCATAGACAGTAGATAAATAGGTCTGTGTTCCATTAACTATGGACCTTTGAATATTATATAATTTTAAGTGATGTTAAATATTATTACTGAGTTTTTCCAGTCACTTAAATCTTGTGGGCCCACAAAAATAGGCAGGGGATTGGATTTGGTCCATAGGCTATCCTTTGAAAGCCCTGATCTGTCCGATAAAAATTTGGACTAAATATATATACATAAAGTAAATATACACTTAATGGGCTTAATCTCACTGAGTGTATATTTAGTTTATCACATATATGACCTGATTTACCCTTTTGTGTATTAGAAGTAATCTTAGTCTCAAGTATTTAGAACTCTCAGGAACTCAGAATTTATGTGTTTGTGACTTAAGTTCCAAGGACATTATTTGTTCATCATGTATTCTTCAGGAACTCTTTCCTGAGGTTACTCGAAGGGAGATGATTTTTGTCATATCTGCATACCATAATTACAAAAATATTTTAGTAATTTAACAATAGACTTATTTTTTAGGTAAGTATATTTGGGGATGGAAAATAAGTAGAAAGACAGTATTATATGGCACAAATAAAAGGTTTTAGTAAATACAAGTTAAAACATAACAGTATTATTTGCCAAAAAATCCTGGATCTGAGCCATTGTTTCTTTTTGTTAAAGAGAGAGCAAATTTTTAGAGATGTTAAAGGTAAGTTAAAAAGTTGATCAATGTAAAAGTTTGAATGAGGACTGAAAAAAACTTTCTCAACAGTGCTTCATATATCTAAAGTCATCCTAAGTTGCTTTATATTAGAAAACCTTTTCATAACTGTTAAGTCTTAATAGGACTCTCTTAAGTTCAGTTGAAATACCAAGTACTGTTTTGTTTTTATTTCTATTTACAGTGTACTCTTATTAAAGATTCTTATGGTAACTAGGCAAAAGATTTTACAGATTAATTTAATAATCTCTAATCTATTACCAAAAGTCTCAAGCATTCAGGTCTTTAATTTTTAATGATAGACTTAGGAATCTCAGTACAAATATCCTTTTAAAATAGACTTTGAGAGTACAAAGTCTTTTGACTTGGCAAGTGACATAAAAGGGATTTATTCCTTTGCCACTAATTAGTCTCTGAATAATGTGCACCGAGTAAAGCACTGGATAGGGCGTTAGTGGCTTCTCCAAGTTTGATTTGGTTTGCAGAGCTATAATTAGAACCAGCATCACTTGCCTTCTCACCTAGTTAACCTGACAGTACCGTGCTGCTTGACTAACTATAACTTGATTCCATAGTACAGGCTTCAGAGTTACACCAATGGTTCATTGTGTGTGGTTAACTGTGACCAGGTTCTGCCTCCATGTGAGACACTTGATACTATTATTAGCCCCAGGGAAGTTCGGTATTTCACCTAATATTTTAACCTGATTTTTCTTGCCTTTCTAAGTAAAATTCATTCTTAAACAGAGTATTTAGGACTAAACTTTCTTTTACAAGCTGAAACTCATTCTCACTCATAGAAGTTCCTAAGCCATTTTCCTTTTCCCATTAGCTTTTTAGTTGTTGTACTTTTTATTCTGCCATTGTGAGCACCTCTCACATACTGTTGAAAGGAAGCAGTGATAATGTGTGTCCTTGTTTTATTCTTACTTTGAGGTAGTGTTTCTGAACAAATTAAGTGAATTCCTTAAGTCTTTATTACTTTTAGAAAAACGTTTTAGGGGAAAAAAACATATATCTGAAATATTTACCTTTACTGGAAATATAATTTAACTGTATTTAAAAGCAATATTAAGGGTTGTTACAGTATGTAGTTCTTCAAGTAAAGTGTTTTCAGATGATGATCATATACCTTTGTTGGGGGGAGGCATAGATCATGATTATTGAAGAGTTGTTTTTTTTGTCATATAAGTCATTTAAATAAATTATTCTCCATTTTCCCCCTTATAAAACTACAGTCTTGGTAGCTTTCTCTGGAGCTGGTAGATTTTAAAGTATATTCTTATTAAAAGTCAACAACACTAGTGTCTATCGATGTGGCTTGATGAAAGACTGAGTTTCTTCTCTTCCCGAAGATGTCCATTTCTATTCTGATCCACGATTGGTTGGGATAGTCCAAGCTCACCTTCATAAAGGGAGGAGGAGGGTGAATTAGGGGGGAAGTCCTTCATGTACCTTCAGTAGAATCTTATCTTTTATGATCCTGCTATGGAATTTTGACAGCTCTTAATTTGGATTGTGATGTAATGTTTGAGCTAAGCAGTTGATAGATATCAGGAGGCCTGTGAACTAACTAGATTATGAAATGGTATGAAAAGTACATGTTCACACATATGCGGTGGGCTCCATAGCTTTCTTTTGAAATCCAGTATGAATTCTACTTGAAAGGTTAAGAATCAAATTAAGTGAATTCATTGTGGGGAACCAGGGAGAGGGTTTGAGAAAAGAAGCGAAGAGGGAAACAAAGGAATTTGTTACTATTGGAATGACAATATATGATGTCTTAAACCATTTGTAGAGTGCTATTTAGCAACAGCAGTCTATAAATAACTGTTTTAGGCTATCATTTGTTGGGTTAGCCATGCAATAATTGGTTTACAACTTTCATAAGTTCTTCCAAAGCCAGAGGTTCTGATTTATAAAGTATTGTTTATTCACAGAGGTTAAAAAAATGTAAGAAGTAAAAAAAAATGTTTTGTAGTTAAGCTTTTCAGTAACACAAAGGATTTTTATTACTCAATTACATGAGTTACAAAAGTCTATTTAGAAACTACAAAATAAATACTTAACCTGGCAAATGTAGATTGAAACCTATTGTCAATGTGGCCATGAATATAGCTTTATTTAATTCTATGTAAGAATTTTTTAATGACTTTACTGCCATTGCCTCATATCTTTATTGACTTTTTGCTTAATAACTTTGGGTTGATTATAGGCTACCAAAAAAATGGAAATGAAAGTGATTGCTAAAAACAAGACACTGTGGAAAATGAACTCAGCCAGTGAATCTTCAGTGATTACTGGTGTAGAAGACAATCCTTTGAAGAAATTTACCATTCCCAAGATTAGGAGGGCAGCTGGGAAAGGTAATAATATTTCTATGAAAGATGGGTTTATTTCAAAACTATTACTTCATTTCTCTGCTTTTTAGTTTATGTTTATCTTCTATTTTGACTACAAAATTAGCTTAAGTCAGGCCTTTAGTGCCCTAAATATACATGTACACAAAATGGAACAGACATGTCTCCTGTCCCTCCTAAGTACACCTAAAAACATGACATCATAAATAAAACAGACAGAGGAAGACTTCAAAAGGTGGAGAGAAAATGACAGACTGGCTAAGGACCCAGAGACTCAAGGAATGACAAAGCAATATGTTCTCTGGATTTTCTTTTTATTTCCTCCATCTCTCAGATGGTATGCACACGACTCAGGAATGCCAATTGTCACAAATCCAAAAAGTCCCAAGAAAAGTCTGTTCTCTATTGTCAAGGACTGGGAAAGGGACATCCTAGGAAGGTAGAAGCCTATTTGATAATGAACACCCTACTCCTACAAAATAATAGGTTGGTAGGGGCAGATTAGTCCCTATACCTTTGTCAGCAAAGATAAGTAGAAGCATAAACTTCTACCTATATCTGTCCCCTTCGTGGCAGTAACAAGTTCTCCTCCTGCCATCCCCTGCTCTTGCAGTGTCAGTGGATTTCTACCCCTGCCCTGGGGTGATGAATCGCTCCTCATTGGGACTAGATAGAGTCAGTGAAGACCAAATAGGAAACATAGAAATCTATTACACCCACCAGTAACAAAGCAACTGTATGCCTCCCACCGTGTCAGTGGACGCTGAGTAAGAAAGTTGACTTCTACCACTTGGTCATAGTTAACAGGGCATCCCCTGGAGCATCAGTGGAGACTCTTTAGAAAGCCAGGACTTCAACTCTGCCTGATCATGAAGATTCAGCACACCCCCCCCCCCACTTTCCCTACTGACACACTTTATTCTACCAGTTCAGTTTTAATAGAGTCTTGTTAAAACAAGATTAAATGTAATCCAGAATCTCTTAACAATACTAAAATGACCAAAATGTAATTTTTTTAATCCTCACCCTGGGATATGTTTATTGATTATTTAGAAAGGAGAAGGGAAAGAGAAACATTGATTTGAGAAACATCATTGGTTGCCCCTTGTACGTGCCCCAACTGGGAACCAAACCCACAACCTATGTATGTGTCCTGATCAGGAATTGAACCCTTGACCTTTTGATGCATGGGATGATACTCCATCTGAGCCATACTGGCTAGGGCCAAAATGTAATATAAAAATTACTTCTTACCACCACCCAGGAAAATCTCAACTTGAATGAGAAAAGATCATCAGCAGAAGCCAGCAATGATAAAACAAATATTTAAATTATCTGACACAACTTTTAAAGCAGCTGTCATAACGATGTTTCAACAAGCAAGTATAAATACTCTTGAAACAAATTTTAAAAATAGAAAATCAGATAAGAAATTGAAAATGTAATAGGACCAAGTATAAGTTTTGGAACTGAAAAATACAATAATTTATATAAAAACTTACTTGGATGGGGTCCAGAGAATTGCAAAGACATTGGAAAGAATCAGCAAATTTGAAGATACAGCAATAGGAATTAACCAGCCTGAACAATATAGAGAACACAGAAAAATTTCACAGAGCAATGAGGAGCTGTGGAATAATAATAAAAGATCTAATTTCTTTATCCTTGGAGTCCCAGAAGTAAAAGAGAAAAAGTATGGAGCTAAAAAAAATATGTGAAGAAATACTGGCTGAAAATATCCCAAATTTGGCAAAAGGCTTAAAACTATACATTCAGAAAGATGAATAAACCCTAAACAGGATAAACCCAAAGAAGTCCATGTCATGGTGCATCATAATCAAACTTCTGAAAACTAAGTACAGAAAAAATCTTGAAACTTGAATCTACATGTTATCTATAGGAAAAAAATTATTTAATGGACAGTAGATTTCTCATTAAAAATCATGGAGCCCAGAGGAAATGGCCAACATTTTTCAAGTGCAAGAATAAAAGAACTGTCAATCCAGGATTTTGTACCCAGCAAAAAATATCCTTCAGGAGAAGTGAAATAGACATTTGCCAAAAAAGTAAAACAACATTTTTCATCAGTAGATACATCCTAAAAGAATGGCTAAACAAAGTTATCCAAACAGAAAATGATGAAAGAAACTGTGAATATGAAGAACAAAGGGAGAACAATAGAATAAAAATATAAAGAAATATAGTAGACTAGAAGCTTGATGCAGCCCTGGTTTCACCTAGAAGGACGTCTGAAAAGTCATTTGACTGTCTGGTCTAATTATCATACTATACTTTTATTATTGTAGATCATTCTCCTCTTGAGGTTTCTTTTTAATATATTTTTATTGATTTCAGAGAGTAAGAAAAAAGGAGAGACAGAAACAATGATGAGAGAGAATCATTGATCAGCTGCCTCCTACTCACCCCACAATGAGGATTGAGCCCAAAAGCCAGGCATATGCCTTGACCAGGAATGGAACCAGGACCTCCTGATTCATAAGGCTATGCTCAACCCCTGAGCCATGCCAGCTGGACTCTTCTTGAGGTTTTTTTTTTATTATGTTTGATAGTTGGATCAAAAATTATAACATTTTCGATATTCTCAGTAAATATAGAGGAAGTATTTAAGACAATTATGAAGCAAGATGTTACCATTGAAGAAATCTGCGTAAATGGGCTAATAGGATTTTTCTGCACTATATATTGCAACTTCATGTCGATCAGAATTAAAACTTTCTAATAAAAATGGAATTTTTAAAATGTTCAAGTAACCCAAAGGAATGCAGGGAAATGAAATAGAGAATTAAGTAGCTGAGAGAAAAATAAAATAACAGTTAAATGGCAGGTTTAAGCTTTAACATATTAATTATATTAAATGTAAATTATCTAAATACACTAAAGACAGAGGTTGATACAGTGGATTTAAAAAAATGTGAACCAACTTTATACTATCAAATCCATTTCACATACAGTGCTACAGTTTGGTTGAAAATAAATACATGGAGAAATACAGGCTATGCAACCAATCCAAATAAAGCAAGAGTGGCTATTGAATATCAGATAAAATAAACTTCAGAGGGTCACAAATGATCAGGGGGGAAAAGGGTGATATTGCATAATAACGAAAGTCACAACACTAATAATAACAATCCTAAATGTGTATTCACCAAACAACAGAGCTTTAAATACATGAAGCAAAATTGATAGAACTGAAAGGAAAAAGGGACAAACCAGAATTATAAAGACTTTTAGCTTTCTTCTCCCAACCATTGATAGAACTACTTACACAAAATCAGCAAAGACATAGAAGAACTAAACAGTGTCAGCCAACAGGATCTAATTGATCTTTTTACATTACTCAACAACAGCAGAGTAGACATTTCTTTAAAGCTGCCATTTGATACTCAAGATAGTATGTTGGGCCATGAAATACATTTAAAGAAATTGAAGTCATACAAATACATTCTCTGATCACATGAAAACTAGAAATTAATGTTTCCAAGCACATGGAAAGTAAACAGCATATTTGTAAATATTCATGAGATTTCAAAAGAAAATAAAAATAACACGCTGAATAAAAATGAAAATGCAACATATTAAAATTTGAGGGACAGAGCATTGCTCACAAATTTACAGCACTAAAAACTTATATTAGAGAATGGGAAGGTAATCGAAGCTTTTACCCTTAAGAAATTAGAAAAATAATCTATAATAGTAAAAATGTAATATGCAAATCGACCAAACAGAACGGCCATCTGGACGACCACGTTATGACACGTACTGGTGACAGGTCAGCCAAGGTGGATGCCATGTGATTGGCCAGGGGGGGCCTGCCATCATCCCACAGAGGGAGGCCCAGGACACTGGCGGGCAGGGTGGTCAATCGAGGGGAAAGGGAGAAATGGCTGCAGATGCGGGCAACACCAGGCCAAGGCGGGTGAGGGGGGGAGGGAGCCTGTGCCGTCAGTCACGGGAAGGAAGGCCTACCTTTGCATGAATTTCATGCACCAGGCCTCTGGTAACATGATAAACCCAAAACAAGCAGAAGAAAGAAAAAATCTCAAGTATTTGATTATTTTGTGTCATATATCAGATATACAATTTTCATTGTGAAAGTATGTAATTTTAAACACGAACCACTTGCCCTTTTCTTTACCTTTAGTTTACTTGTCATCTTGTTTCACCAATACTAGAGAGTATAGTTTCATACACGACACTCTTAATCGGTGCCGACTTGATGTAAGCTGTGATCTACAGTCGTCCTGGCAATTTGGGGATACAAAACTAGTTCACAATAAGGATCTGGAAAAAAGTTTTGCTTCTAAGAGGTAAGTTACTATGACGTAAAGAAGTTTGAGGTTTCATTTTGTTTGTTTTTATTATAAAGTCTTCTATGAATTTGTTATTTCTACCATTGAGGTTTTATAAATATTACTCAGAAAATAAGTACAGATTTTTTTATTCATTATTTTGTTGCTTCCTTATAGACTTTTGTGATAGTCAAAAGCTAAATGTGAGATTTGATTAGTGAGTTTTATACATTAACTAGAGGTCTGGTGCATGATATTTGTGCACTGGGGGTGGGGGGTGTCTCTCAGCCTGGCCTGCACCCTCTCGCAATCTGGGACCCCTCGAGGAATATCCGCCTGTCAGTTTAGCAGGAGCGGGCCTAAGCTGGCAAGTGGACATCCCCTGAGGGCTCCTTAGCGCTGCCACTTCACTCGCCAGCCATGAGCCCGGTTTCAGGCTGAGCAGTGCTTCCCTTGTGGGAGCGCATTGAACACCAGGGGGCAGCTCCTGTGTTGAGCATCTTTCCCCTGGTGGTCAGTGTACTTCATAGCGACCAATCTTTCTGCCGTTAGGTCTATTTGCACATTAGCCTTTTATTATGTAAGATTAGCTAGATTTCGGACATTCCTAACTTTTTAATCTTGGTAAAATTTTCAGAAGCATACATCAGCACATTCATTAAGCATAGTTTTGTAAATTCTTTGTGCCTCCTGCTATATAAAACAGCAGTTAAAAATATTTAAAATGTAACTTTATTCTTGACTTAACCCTTCAAAGACTGAGTTGATGTTTTTATTAGGCAAGATAATACCTGGTTATTTCCAGCTATTCCAATAGAAGCACTATTTTTGACAATTATTTAAAAGTACACCTTCTTTTTGGGAAGGCATGTTCCATTCTGTTATTTTGATAAGAACCAGAGCATATGCAAAGTTCTCATGGTAAACATTTTATATTTATAGGTATATATTTTATGTGAACAAAATTTAGTTTTTTCGTTATCTGAACTTGCCTTCTTCACCAATTTGCATTTATCTTAAAAGTTGCTGGACCCATCCTTAGAACTCATTTTGAAATGTTCGGGGTTTCTTTTTTCGTTTTAGAATCAATTCTTCTTGACTCACATGTGTTCCCACTCAGTGGTTTTTGGGGAGAACTTACGGGAGTGATAGAATTAGTTAATGGTATATTCTTTTTATCTAAAAATCCCAGTTCTGATCAAAAGTAAAATGGAGTGGATATATCCTACGCCTTGCAGATAGAAATATCAATTTCATAAAAAATGAATTTTTGGCATTGTTCTTTGATTTTGGTTCTTTTAGGCATTTAATAATTTTGTTCTTTTTCATAATGTCCCCACCTCCACCACCATGTAATATTTTATTTTCAACCTGTTATTTCTCCTGGTGAATATTACAGAAAAATTAGAACAACTACCCAACAATGCAAGACATGTTAATCATTTTAAAACACCAATAGGTATAGAATATGTTGATTTCTAGCCCAATTAGATAAACTCACTTGTTTCCTATAGAACTTTATACTGGTTTTATAAAACTAACCACAATATATTGGTTTTGTCTGATTTCCCTACTACATTGTGAGTTTCATTTTTATGTTTTTGTGTTCATAATATGAAATTGAATCTGGCAAAACAGGTGGCACTTCATTATTAAATTAGGTTGATTTTTTATGTAACCTAACCTAATTTTACATGTTAAAAAATGAATGATGGGAAGTTCCCTTAAGTAAGTGGTGAGGCACAAGTAGAAAAGAAAAACAAAAGGGTAAGTAAATAAGAATGGTTAGCAGAATAATAGAATGAGAAAAGAAAGTATTAATAACATTGATTGCCTCTGGCTTTTCTTTTTATCAGTTCCCTTAGAGGAATTTATAAATCTGTGGCCTCAGCAAAAGAAAGTTGATACAAAAAGATACCAATCTCCATTTCTTATCTACATGCCATCTTCCACTTACTAATTGTGAAAGCAGTAAGAACACATTAAATATCTATGTATTCTATCATTAAACAATTGAGTGCCTACCATTTCAGATACTACAATTTACCCTTGAACAATATTGGGATTGGGGCACTGACCACCTCTACAGTTGACCCTCCTCATATATGGATCCCCAACTGCAGGTGGAAAACACTGTCTTTGATATCCTTAAAGAATTTACATTCTAGTGAAGAAAATGTCCAGCTAAATATAATGTTATAATTAGGTATACAGATGAGGGATTGATTATTCATCCTAGAAATCTTGAGAGATGTGAAGAATAATGAAACTTCAGCCCATCTTAATGGGTAAAAGAGAAACTGAATTCTTAAGTCCATTACCTTATTTATATCAGCTTTTTTGTTTCACAGTAACTTATCTTTAAACATCATCTTATCTAATAAAAGACTAATATGCAAATTGACCATCACTCCAACACACAAGATGGCTGCCCCCATGTGGTCAAAGTTCCTGCTCCCATGTGGACACAAGATGGCTGGCAGGGGAGGGCAGTTGTGAGCAATCAGGCCAGCAGGGGAGGGCAATTGGGATGGACCTGACCTGCAGGGGAGGACAGTTGGGGTGATTAGGCCTGCAGGGGAGGGCAGTTGGGGGCAACCAGGCCTGCAAGGGAGGGAAGTTGAGGGCAACCAGGCCAGCAGGGGAGAGCAGTTAGGGCCGACCAGGCTGGCAGGGGAGGGCACTTAGGGGTGATCAGGTTGGAAGGGGAGGGTAGTTGGGGGTGACCAGGCCTACAGATTGAAGAGGGTGCAGGTTGGGCTGAGGGACACCCCCTCCCCCCATGCATGAATTTATTGCACCAGGCCTCTAGTAAATATGTAAAAGAATATCATTTTTAAAAAGATCAGTACCCAGCTTGATGCTATGGTTGAATTTTTACTTGACATCTCAATTTACATTCCATTCCTGGTGAGTAGGCTGAGCATGGTTAGTTTTATTCACTTTATTTATGATTTCCAGAGTGGGCAGAGCCAAATCAGTTTGGGCCAATGACACTCTGAGAACATACTGGCTTGGGCTGTGGGTGGGGAAGAGTCTCTGGAAAGAAAAGCGTTTGAAGTGAACAAGGAAGCTGGTTGCTTTAGCCACTGATAGCCCTCTTAGAAAAAGGCGAGGCTAATGATGTTTGCATATTCTAAAGCTGAGAACAGCAGAACAAAAAGATAGAAAAAAAAACAAAAACTGAATTCTTAGCATCTGAGCTATGAAATCATCAGTCCTGTTAAAAGCTGCCTGATTTCTGAGTTTCTTGTTATAAGAAGTTATCTTACGTTGAAGCCAGTTTGAGTGGGTTTTTTCTATACTTAAAGTTGCTACAGGCACCTCTCATAGACATCAGAGAGGTGTTTTCAGCCAGCTCCCTGAGTCAGAGGGAGAGAGCTGTCCCCGCTCTCTTCTTGTCTTCTCAAGTGAATGAATTCAAGGCAAGTGACTCCAGATAACTGTGTTGTGTCATTATCTCGCTAAGCCCCGAGACTGGTGGCTTTTCTGTTTAGGGAGTGGGGTGAGATAAGACTGCATTTTTTCTTCCCCTTCCTCCTTCCCCTCTGTTGTCTTTTAATACTCTCGGGGTGATTTAAGCCTTGCATTCCTTGATTGTATTAAGATTCCTCTTTATTTCTCCCTTCTCTTCCCCCTCCTTGCCTGCATTCTTTGGGGACACATTAACCATTTACTCTCAAGTGTCATTGCTATTATTTCAAGCTGGCTGCAGGCTGCCAAACTGTTTGGCCTTAATTTTCTTGTCTCAGTCTCTCTATTCCTCCTGCCTTGGAATTTTTCTAGCTTCTTATTATCCTGTAAAAAAGTCAACAACATTCCAACTGAGATTGAAGGGAAAGGCATCCAGACACACACACACACACAGTGCATGAGATTTGTGCACATGGGGGTGGGGGCCTCAGCCAGGCCTGAGCCCTCTCTCAGTCTGGGAGCCCTCGGGGGATATCTTTAGCACTGACTGCAGCAAAGGTGGGAGAGGCTCCCACTACCACTCTGCACTCAACCAGCTGTGAGCCTGCCTTCTGGCTGAGCGGTGCTCCCCCTGTGGGAGTGCATTGACCCCTCCGGGCAGCTCCTGCATTAAGCACCTGCCCCTTGATAGTCAGTGCACCTCATAGTGATGGGTCATTCTGCCATTTGGTCAATTTGCATATTAGCCCTTTATATATATAGAGGGGGGGGGAGAGAGAGAGAAAGAGAAAGAGAGGGAGAGAGAGAATACGCAAATTAGCCAGGACGCTTAGTATCACGACCGCTCAGGAGGAGGTTGCACACACAGGTGGGTGGGAGGGGACTGTGTGCACAATGAGGCAAGCCACAGATGGCACAGGCCTGCCAGCTACACCTCTGGTGTGAGCTGCAGAGGAAACACCTTTTTTTAGAGCTCATTGGCTAAGCTTCCTGTACACCACTCAGTGCTCTTGGTAACTTGGGTAGTAAGAATCCAAGAAGGTGGTCTAGGGTTTTCCACCTCTCTCCTGGAGGGAAAAACAAAGGTCTGCTGCTGGAGAGGCTAAGAAATGTCATGCCTGCCTTAGCCAGTGTGGCTCAGTGGAGAGAGCCTCGGCCTGCCGACTGCAGGGTCCGGGTTGGATTCTGGTCACGGGCATGTATCTAGATTGCAGGCTCCTCCCTGGCCGGGGCCCAGGTCAGGGCTCATGCAGGAGGCAACCAATCGAAGTGTCCTTCTCACATTGATGTTTCTCTCTGTCTCTCCCTCTCTCTTCCACTCTCTAAAAATCAATGGAAGCATATCCTCAGGCGAGGATTTTAAAAAAAGAAATAAATAAATGTCATATCCTATAAAAGAGACATCTTGAAAACACTTAAAGAAAGTTGTCATTTCTTTCATGGTGAAGGGACTGAAGTCCACGTTGATGAAAACACCTTGGCAGCTGTGATGGCCGACAGCGGCAGCCGCAGCAGGGTGATGGGGGTGGCGCCTCCCCCATCAGCCTGCTCACCTGCCAAGAACATCCCTTCAGTAGGACATCCCCTGAGGGCTCCCAGATTGGAGAGGGTGCAGGTCCGACTGAGGGCTAGCCCCTCAAAAATGTCTTATGTTCCCCATCAGTTTCACAAATCAGCTTTGCAAAATTAACTTGAGTAATTATTTTTTTTCCAGAGTTAATGTCAATGAGAGTTTAAAACGAAAGATTTAATGGGAGATAAGTATGCCACAAAGCACAAATATATTGCCTCCTACCTTTCCCATATAGCTCCTTTTGAGCACTTTCTAGCTGGTAAGTGAAATTATTCAAGTTTTTATGGTAAAGATATATTTTAAATGCAATTTGGGAGAAGAAACATTGTATCAAATTGGAATAGGTAAGGGCCACTCCAAGTGCAGGGTCATCGGGGATGGAAGGGTTTGAAAGGCTTGTTGCCAGGAGACAAATTGCTAATCACAACCATTGTCTATAAACAAGATTTTGCTGTGGTTACCAGCCTTTGGAATTTTGAGGGCAAAGAATTCTAGCTGCTACTTTTTTAAAAGGGTATACTTTGTGCTAAGGGCCAGTTAACACGGGCCATTTTTGTGTCGTTCTTCACTCTTCTGAATTTAAATATAGTTACCCTAATTTTCCCTCCATCAGTGTATTTTGGGTGTAGATAATTCTGTAGCCATTTATTGCCTAATGTTGACTATATGGATCTATATCCACATCTGTTGGAAATGCAAGCATTTTACTCCCGCTGTGGATCTGAAGTTAACTGCAGTAACTGGATGAGACTTTGGCTTCCTCCCTTTTGTGAAGTGGATGGAAGGTGATTGGTGTGAGCAGGAGCGTTTTGAAAGTATATGTGTTAGCCAAGACCGGTTTGGCTCAGTGGATAGAGCGTTGGACTGCGGACTGAAAGGGCCTGGGTTCGATTCCGGCAAGGGCATGTGCCTTGGCTGCGGGCACATCCCCAGTGGGGGGCGTGCAGGAGGCAGCTGATCCATGTCTCTCTCTCATCGATGTTTCTGACTTTCTATCCTCTCCCTTCCGTTCTGTAAAAAATCAATAAAATATATTTTAAAAAAAAAGAAAGTATATGTGTTAGAAGAGTGTGTATGAAGAGTAATCAAATGAGTAGACTGTGATCTCCCCAATAATTCTAAATCATCTTACATACTTAGACTAAACTATTATTTGTTCCATTCCCCTTATCTTTATTGGTTTACTAATATCCAAATCTGTTCATCCTTGATATGTTAAACAAAAACTTTAACTGTTAAAGTTTTTCTTAAAATGAAAGGTTTTATTGAGCCAGTACTCTCTAGAAAAGGACCAGATCCTGGGGCATAAAGTGCAAACCTCTATGCTGCAGGGCCAGATAGAGAAAACAGCAGTGTCTGCTGTCCTGGAGTTGATGGGCTTTTAAATACAGCAGGTAGGCTGAAAAAAATGTAAGTTTTGAAAGTTGTATGAGGGGGATTCAGCCTGCTTTTGCTGGCTTTAAAGATGGAGGGACGGTCTTCTGAGCCAAGGAAAGCAGGTAACTTCTAGAATTTGGACAGCCTTCAGCTAACAGGAAGGAAATGGATGTCAGTCCTCCAACTCTAAGTATCTGACTTGTGCCAGCATGAGATAGATCCTCCCTTGGAGCTCGAGAAAGGAACGCAAACCCAAATGATACCTTGATTTTAGCCTAATGAGACCCATGTTGGGCTCATGACCTACATAACTGTAAGAAAATGAATTTGGTTTCTTGTAAGTCCACTACACTTCTGATAGGTTCTTTGTGGATTTTTTTTTTGAAGGGGGATGTGTTTGTGTGTATGTTTTCTTGTTTGTTTTTTGTTTTGTTTTTTACTTCTGATAGTTTTTTACAGCAACAATGGAAAACCAGTACATTACTTTTTGTGTGAATTGAAAAATGTCCTTTTTTTTTTACAGATTTATTAAAATACTAGAGGACTGTCCTAACCGGTTTGGCTCAATGGATAGAGCATCGGCCTGTGGACTGAATGGTCCCAGGTTCGATTCCAGTCAAGGGCATGTACCTTGGTTTCAGGCATATCCCCAGTAGGGAGGTGTGCAGGAGGCAGCTGAACGATGATGTTTCTCTCTCACCGATGTTTCTAACTCTATATCCCTCTCCCTTCCTCTTTGTAAAAAGTCAATAAAATATATTTTTCAAAAATACTAGAGGACCAAGGCACAAAATTCGTGCAAGAGTGGGCCTTTCTTCCTTCCTCCGGCTGCCAGCACCAGCTTGCCTCTGGCACCCGGGACCTGGGCTTTCCTCACAGCCCCAGCTTCATCCGGAAGGATGTCCGGTCTAATTAGCATATTATGCTTTTATTATTATGGATAATTGACATGACATCATATAAGTCTATGGTGCACAGTGATGATTTGATGCACTTACATATATACGTGAGAGGCCCAGTGCACGAATTGGGGGCTGGCCAGGGAGAGGGTCCACAGGTGGCTGGCTTGCAGGCCCCACCCCCTGGTCAAACTCCTGGTTGAGGGGACAATTTGCATATTAGCCTTTTATATATAGGATTGCAAAATGTTTTACCACAGTGAGGTTAGGTAACCCATTCTTTATCTCACCTAATTACCATTTTATTGGTGTAATGAAACCATTAAAGTTCTCTTGAGGATATGTCTTTATTTATTTTATTGTTTTAGAGAGAGGAAGGGAGAGTGTGAGAGAAAAACACTGATGTGAGAGAGAGACATTGATTGGTTTCCTCCCATACGTACCCTGACTGCCAGGGACCAAACCCGAAACTTAGGTATGTGCCTGACTAGGGATCAAACCCTCAACCTTTCAGTGTGTGGGATGATGCTCCAATCAACTGAGCCACACTAGCAAGGGCTAAAGCTCTATTCTTACAGCAACTTTCAAGTTTACAATTCCGTATTGTTAACGATAGTTGCCATGATGTAACTTAGATCCTCAGAACTCATAACTGAAAGTCGGTGCCTTCACCAACATTTTCCCATCGCCCCCGTTCTTCAGGCTCTGACCACCACCATTCTGCTGTTTCTATGAGTTGGATGTTTTTAGATTCCACATGTGAGATCATAATGGTATTTGTCTTTCTCTTTCTGACTTACTTCACTTGAAAGAATGCCCTCAGTGTCAATCTGTGTTGTCAGAAATGGAAGGATTTCCTTTCGTATAGCTGGATAATATATCCTTGTATGTGCAGTATACCACATTTTCTTTATCAGTTCTTCTGTGGCTGGACATGTGGTGGTTATTGTTAATAATGCCAAAATGAACATGGTAATGCAGATATTTCTTTGAGATAGTGATTTCATCTTTAGATACGTACTCAGAAGTGGGATTGCTGTATCATATGGTGGTTCTATTTTACTTTTTTTTAAAAAAGAATTTCCATGTTGCCCTAGCTGGTTTGGCTCAGTGTACAGAGCATTGGCCTGCGTACTGAAGGGTCCTGGGTTCGATTCCCAGTCAAGGGCAAATGCCCAGATTGGGGGCTCGATCCCCAGTAGGGAGTTGGCAGGAGGCAGCCAATCAATGACTCATCATTAATGTTCCTATCTCTCTCCCCTCTCACAATCTCTCTGAAATCAATAAAAATATTTTTTAAAAGAATTTTCATGTTGTTTTCCATAGTGATTATACCAATTTATATTCCCACCAACAGTGTGTGATGGTTCCCTTTTTATAAATCCTCACCACACTTGTTCTCTTGTCTTTTTGAGAATAGTCATTCTAACAGGTGTGAGATATTGGTGGTTTTGATATGTAAATTACTGATGATTAGTGATATTTATACATTTTCTTGGTGAAAATGTTTTTATTCAAATTCTCTGCCTACCCTGAGGGCGTGGCTCAGTGGTTGAGTGTCGACCTGGGAAGCAGGATGTCACCCGTCAGGGCACATACCTGGGTTGCAGCCTTGATCCCCAGTCGGAGGGGAGGGTGCAGGAGGCAGCCAGTCACTGATTCTCTCTCATCATTGATGTTTCTCTCTCCCTCTTCCTTCCTCTCTGAAAGCAATAAAAATCTATTTTTAAAAACCCTCTGCCTGTTTTTTAATCATTGCCTTGTGTTTTTGCCATTGAGTTGTATGTATCCCTTATGTATTTTATATTAACCCCTTAATCAAATATACAGTTTGCAAATATTTTCCCCATTCCAGTTTGTCTTTTCCTTTAATCAGTTGTTTCTATTTGCTGTGCAAAGCATTTTAGTTTGAGGTATTCCCACTTGTGTTTTTGATGTCATATCCAAAAACATTTTTGCCAAGGCCATTGTCAAGGAGATTTTCTCCTATGTTTTCTTCTAGGAATTTTATGGCTTTCAGGTCTTACCTTTAGGTATTTAAGCCATTTAGAGTTAATCTTTGTGAGTGGTATAAGATAGGAATCCAATCTTATTCTTTTGCATTTGGATATCTGTTCACTGAAGAGACTACCCTTCTCCATTGAGTGTTTGTGGCTCCCTTATCAAATATTAGTTGACAGTATTTGCACAGATTTCTAGGCTCTTGATTCTGTTCCATTGGTTTATGTGTGTTTTATGCCACTCCACACTGTTTTAATTACTGTATCTTTGTAATATAATTTAAAATTAGGAAGTGTGATGCCTTCAGCTTTGTTCCTTCTCAAGATTCTTTGGTTATTCAGAACCTTTTGTAGTTCCATATAAATTTTAGGATTTTCTATTCTGTTTCTATGAAAGATGCCATTGGAAATTTGATAAAGATTGCATTTAATCTTTATTTGGTTTTGACTAGTATTGACCTTTTATCAATTGACATTTTAACCCTTCCAACCTATGAACTTGGGATATCTTGCCATTTTTTGTGTTGTTGGTTTTTTTTTCTATTTCTTTCATAGGTGTCTAATAGTTTTTGGTTTATAGATCTTTCACTTCCTTGGTTAAATTTATTCTTAAGGCTCTATCTGGTTTGGTTCAGTGGATAGAGCATTGGCCAATGGATTGAAGGGACTCAGGTTTGATTCCAGTCAAGGGCCCATGCCCAGGTTGCAGACTCGATCTCCACTGGGGAGCATGCAGAAGGCAGCCAATCAGTGATTCTCTCCCATCGTTGATATTTCTGTCTCTCTCTCCCTCTCTTTTCCTCTCAAGAAAATCAGTAAAACATATTTTTAAAACATTTATTTCTAGCCCTAACTGGTTTTGCTCAGTAGTTAGAGTATGGGCCTGTAGATTGAAGGATCCTGGGTTTGATTCTTGTCAAGGGCATGTACCTTGGTTGTGAGCACATCCCCAGTAGGGAGTGTGCAGGAGGCAACTGGTCAATGTTTCTTTCTCATTAATGTTTCTAACACTCTATCCCTATCCTTTCCTCTCTGTAAAAAAAATCAATAAAATACATTAAATAAAACAAAAAACATTTATTTCTAAGTATTTTATTAGTTTTGGTGTTATTGTAAATGCAATTACTCTGTTTTTCAGATACTTCGTTAGTGTATAAAATTGTTAGTGCAGTGATTTTTTTTTTTTTTATGTTTGTAACTTGAAACTGAAACATGGGGTTTGGAGTGCAGACTTCTCGTGGGTTCTTGTCCAATGAAGTTGAAGAATAAATTTGTGGGCTAACAGATTTCTTTAATAAAAATGTAGAAGTTTATTGGAAGAATATACAAACTCCATCTGGGGAGGGGTGTGCCAAAAGGGAACCCCCTGGGGAGGGGTCCCCAAATGGGAAAAGCATTCTCACTTGCTCTCTCTCTCTAGTGGGAAAAAATCCAAAATCTATAATCTGAAAATCTGCTGAGTCTCTTTGTCTCCAGGTTTATAAGGTCTGTAGTTCTTTTCTTTGTCTCTTCATGACCCTTTCTATTTGGACCCTTTCCTTAATTTAGGACCCCCATGCTTTCTTCATTGGTTGCTCTACTATATAGTATCAGTTTCAAAGTCTAAACCCCACGCGATGCCCCCTACTACCTCTCCCCCTTATTTTGCAACATTATCCAACTCATCTGTTCAGGTTGGAGTTGCTTTTGATCTCCCTTATGGCTCTCTCTGAGATGTCCTGATGGAATATGTTTTATTACCTCTTATGGCTCTCCAGCTACTCAGGTCAGGGCTGCTTTGTTGTTGTTGTTGTTGTTAGTTTTGTTTGTTTAAAGTATTGCATATGTCTCCTTTTACCTCTGATTGCTCCTCCCCCCCTCCCCCTACTGAGCTAGCTGGGCACTTCAAGGGCTGCTTTTAATTGCTCAAGCCAGAAATGGCTCCATCCTCTCCAGACCTTCCCCTGCCCCCTACCACCCCCTCCCACCCCCTTTCCTGCCTGCCTCATTAAGTTAGCTAGCTAACATTTATCAAAACTTTACCGAATTTGTTTATTGGGTCTAACATTTTTTGGAAGAGTCTTTAGATCTTTCTATATAGGTCTTTTTTCTGCAAAAAAAAAAAAAAAAAGAGAGAGAGTTTTATTTCTTCCTTTGGATTTGGATGCATTTCATTTATTTTTCTTGCCTAATTACTCTGTCTAGGACTTTTAGTACTCTTTTAGACTAAAGTAGTGAGAGTGGGCATCCTTGTCTTTTTCCCAAACTTAGAAGAAAAGCTTTCAGCTTTTCATCATTGAATATGATGATAACTGCTGACTTTGTACTTTCTTCTTCTTTTACTAGTTTCTTGAAGCGTACAGTTAGATTTATTTGAGACTTTTTTCCTAATGTAAGCATTTATCACTATAAAATTCCCTTTTAACGCTGCTTTTGCTGCATCTAATAAAGTTTGGTAGGTGGTGTTTCTATTATCCTTGCAATATGTTTTTTTTTAATTTTCCTATTGATTTCATCTTTGAATCATTGTTCAGGAGTGTATTGGTTTAATTTCCTCATATTTATGAATTTCTAAGTCCTTCTTCTGTTACTGATTTCTACTTTCATACCCCTGTGGTCTCTGATTGGAGTACCAAAGGAGGTCCTTCATGTAGTACTCCAGAAGGCTGGGGAAGCTGGTCGCTCATCCTGCTCTCACTTTCCCAGCAAGGGGAAATTACCTCAGAAATTCTTTCTCGGCACTGGACAATGCCAGCTTGGGGGGATGGGGTGATGCAGGCGTCATCCTACCCTTTTTGTGTAGTTACTCTCTGGTGTTTTGTGACACTGTGTTGCTGAAGTGTCTTACGTGGATCCCAGAGCTCTACTAGAGCTGCTTTTATTCATGAATAACTGTGAATTATTGATCTTTGTTGGGGCCAGAGCCTGAGGTCTTCTACTTCACCATCTTTGTGACATTACTTTTTTTTTAACCCTCACTCAAGGGTACATTTACTGACTTGACAGAGAGAAATATCAATCTGAGAGAAACATCAAGCAGTTGTCTCCCATATGTGCCCCAACTGGGGACTGAACCTACAGCCTTTTTGGTGTGATGCTCCAGCCAACTGAAGCAGCTGGCAGGGCCATCTCACTAGTCTGGAATCAAACTTTTCCTTCTTATTTAAATTTTGTTAAATCCCAATTCCTCTTAACTGTCTATGCTTCATTTCATATATTACACTTTCTTCCAGTTGCACAGTGATCACTCATCAGCAGCAATTGATGGATTTGAAAACAATTAAGTGTCCTTTCAAGTTTTCCAAACTCAAGTGCATTTTCTTTATTTCAAAAAAAAATTTTTATTTGAATTAAATACTTTCATTCTCTCCTCTCGGCACCACCGGTAGCTGCATAATCAGTAGCTATAGCTAAATAGCGTTCTTTTGTTTCTAATTAAACTTGGAGATAATGATACTTCTGGTATTTCATTTATTCATACAAATTATCCATTACCTACTACACAAGTTATCTGTGGAGCCTATTATGTAATGTAATTAACTGTGACATAGGCATTCTATTTGAGGCACTTAACACCTTGTACTCCGTTGTAGTTGGTTTCAGTGGATAGACATCATGGTAGCACAGTTATAAGTTCATGGTCTTCCAAAAGACATCCAAGATTCTAATCCTGTCTCTTATCACTCATTTGTTGTGTTATGTTAACTTATATGTAACTTCTTTATCAATGTAAGCGCTCTTATATAAACCTTATATACTTATTTACTTAATATTTAATAAAATAGTGGTTTAAAAATAATGACCAAGGAGGGCAGGGGCAGGATGGAAGAGAGCTTGGTCAGTGGGAGGTAAAATAGGACATCTGTAATACTTCCAACAATAAAGATAAATTTTTAAAAATTAACGCAAGTCAGACCCAGAAAAACAGAATCAATAAAAATAAAGTTAAATTTAACATTTAAAAAATAATAAAAATAGCCCTAGCTGATTTTGCTCAGTGGATAGAGCGTCAGCCTGCAGACTGAGGGGTCCTGGGTTCGATTCTGGTCAAGGGCACATGCATGGGTTGTGGGCTTAATTCTCTGTAAGGGGTGTGCAGGAGGCAGCCGATCAGTGATACTCTCTCATCTCCCTCTCCTTTCTTCTCTGAAATCAATAAAAATATTTTTTTAAAAATAAATATAAAATAATGATCAACCCACAATCAAGAGTATATCTACCTACTTGAGTGCTAGATTGATATGGAAAGTTCAACTCAGAACTTAAAGTATATGTAAGGTTCAGAGGCTGACAAATTGTAACATTTCTCATTAGCATCGATGCATAAAAACAGAAATCATTTTTGGAAAATTATTCTTAACTCTTATCTAGTTTTTATACATAAGATAATATAAATACCCTGTTAGCATAGACACTGATGGGTATTAATGTATCTCAGTAATAGAGCACTTTGTATGTAGGAGTTACTCATAAACACAAAAGACTACTTAGATCCATTTTACCTATCTTCTCTGAAATGCAGATCTTGAAACTCAGAGCTTCTGTCACTTGACAAACTGACATAGATTGTAGTTTTGAGTCACTCCAAAAAGTCAACCTTTTACAAAACTTTTTTTCCTAGATGTAGTTCTAAAGCTAATTCTTTAAGGGTCATTTTTATTATCTAAGTCATATTTAGTCCTAATTTTTTCCCAATGTAATTCTGAAAACTACAAAGAACTTCTTATTAGTATTACTGCCAATACAAAACTCCAGAGAACATTTTTCTACTTTAGTTATACAGGTTTTTGGACCCCTGAGTCAAATCTTTGTTGATTTTTTTTTTCATTCTACTCAATCCCTTAAGGACGACATAACATTTAACCAGTAAGATTAGGTAACACAAAGAATTATTCAGCGGTACCACTGTTGAGAAACCCTGCTGTGTAAGTAAAAACCTTACCCATGATATTTCAGTTTCCTCTCCTTCACATCCTTTGTGCTAGTTGTTAGTGTTTTCTTGTGGGAAAATATTAATTCTCTGAGCAAATACTGGAACCTTCTAGCCAGTCCTTTCAGGCATTGCTCAGAAAGTTAATGTCTTTCTAGATCTTTAGAAAAATCAGTTGAAAAATTGGTATTACAAAAAGTATTATAATACTTCTGTGTGAACTAAACTTTAACAATCAACACAGAGATCTTAGTGTTTCACTGAATCTACTGATGTCATTTTGAAAGCAAGATCAGGAAGTGATGACTGGTGGAATTGGAAGTTAAGGTTGACATTCCCAGGAACTGAGAGAAGAGGGGTCATGATCTAATCGGTTCATCTCAATTGTAACTCTTGCCATGAGTTTTGTAGCCCTGTTTACTATTAATGATGAGTCATTTTTGTAAATAAAATAAATATTAATATGCTAATGTGCATAGTATACTTTACATAAATTCTGTGAGTAATATTTGAGGAAATATTGGTAGCATGTGGTTTTATTTTCTAGGTCCTGTAGGTTCTCCATTGTTGATAATCATTTGGCATCACATTTCTGTCCGAGTGATTGAACCACTGCCACATAAGCAAGCCATATAGAACTCCCTATCTAATATGCCATTTGAAGGGTGATGGTATTTTTTAAGTGATTTTTTAAATTGTAGTCAGAATTTCAAGAATACCTATAGTTTAGATTGTAGTTTTTTCTGAGGATGATTTGTCTTGCTACTAAGTTAGGGGTGTGTAATCAAATTCTCACTTATTTCTGCCAGCTGTTATCTTAGATCCCTGAGGAATTCCCTAATAATTGACCATATATATGTGTATGTGTATACATCTATATGTGTGTGTGTGTGTGTGTTTTAAAAAAGCATGTTCTTTCCTCCGTAACACAAATAAGTAAGAATTTGAGCTCTGGAATTTAATGGACAAAGTTGGCATATACAAGTCCAACTCTGTCACTTTGCTACTTTGGCAAGTTTCAACTCTTTAAACATCATATTCCTCATTTTAAAAATGTATATAACAGCCCTGGCTGGTATTGCTAAGTAATTAGAGGATCAGCCCAAGCACCAAACAGTTGCAGGTTCAGCCTTCTCAGGGCTCCGGAGGGAGGCAACTAATCAATGTGTCTCTCCCACATGGATGTTTTTCTCTCTCCCTCTCCCCGTCCCTTCCTCTCTTGCTTTCACTCTCTCTGAAAAGCAGTGGAGAAAATATCCTTAGGTGACGATTTTTTTAGAAAGGTGTATAACAATAATCCTATCTAATAAAAGAGTAATATGCAAATTGACCATCACTCCAAAACATAAGATGGCCACCTCCATGTGGACACAACATGGCCACCACAAGATGGCTGGCAGGAGAGGGCAGTTGAGGGTGACCAGACCAGCAGGGAGGGCAGTTGGGAAGGACCAGGCCTGCAAGGGAGGACAGTTAGGGACAATTGGACCAGCAGGGGAGGACAGTTGGGAGCGACCAGGCTGGCAGGGAGTGGTTAGGGAGTGATCAGGCTGGCAGGCAGAAGCAGTTAGGGGCAATCAAGCAGGCAGGCAGGCAGGCAGGCAAGTGGTTGGGAGCCAGCAGTCCTGAATTGTGACAGGGATGTCTGACTGCTCTCGAGGGGTCCCAGATTGGAGAGGGTGCAGGCTGGGCTGAGGGACAACTTCCCCCCCAATGCACAAATTTTGTGCACCCGGCCTCTAGTAGTATCATAATAGTAATTCAGTGTTGCAGGAATTGAGAACAAATGACAAAATGCATGTAAAGTTTAAATTCTTGCCAAGACTGGTTTGGCTCAGCAGATAGAGCGGCAGACTGCGGACTGAAGGGTCCCAGGTTCGATCCCCAGTAGGGGGTGTGCAAGAGGCAGCTGATCGATGTCTCTGTCATCGATGTTTCTGACTTTCTATCCCTTTCCCTCTGCTCTGTAAAAAATCAATAAAATATATATTTTTAAATTCTTAACAGAGTTGGGCATATTAGCAGTATTCAGGAAATGTCAGCCCTTATTAACACTGGCCTAAACAAAATATAGTTTATAACTACTATTTAAATTTCTAACTACTTCTTGAATTTCTTCCTTAGATAATTTTCAGCCTAACTTGTTTCTATAGGACACTTTAGTAAGCTAAATGTTTGGTTTTTACTTATAAATTCTATTGTTATTCTCATTTAACTACATGTTGTTTGTTTTGCTTTAGGACAGAGATGCGTGAGAATGGAAGACATGGCAGAGAACTAGAAGAACACTTCTGCTTTTTAGCACTGCCTCAGAGGGATGTGGCTGAGATATATAAAAATGGGATAAGTACCAAAGCGTCTACATTGAAGACACTAGGAAATCCTCTTCTTGGAGTTTATATGTTTAGACATGTTGATGTTGCCTTTAATTATGCTCATAGTGGAAGCATTAATGTAGAAAGTATTATAATTTTTAAGGTAAGTAGCCTAAAACAAATATTAAATATTATAATTCATTTCTTTTAAATTGACCTGAACGTATGAATTATTGTTAGTGTTTTTAAGTTACATTATGTAAAACAAATAATAATTATTACTGTCATCATTAGCATCATTCAAAATTCCCACCTATCTGACTCTAGAAGGGTATGCAGCATAAACTAAAACTCCAAGTAAGCAAAGGCAGCCTTTATCATCTTTGTGTTCCCAGTGTATGTTTTTTTCCTGTCCTAATTGATCATCGTTCTTTCTCTTGTTCAGACTATAATTAATGTCAGGACATTTTAAATGTCCTTCCTCAAAACATTGATTAGAATTATTCTGGCTTACACTAAAGTTCTAAACTCTAATTGCTTATTTTAGTTAATAGCATTGTAAAATGCTAATTTTGGTTTGGGTAATTTTGCCATGCTTATGTAAGATGTTCGCATTAGGAAAAGCTGCGGTCAGGTATATGGGAACTCTGAACTGTTTTCCCACTTTTCTGAAAGTCTGGAATTACTCAAAATTGAGAGCAGTGAATCTTACAGTCAAATCTTAAGCATCAGCGAATTAGTTAATACGTACTTTTTGGTTAATTGAAACTTTGCTAAGATTACTAAAATCACAGAAGCTAAGCAGGATGCTCAGTTGTGTAACTTAGGATGTGTGTATATTCATGTAAAATCATTGATTCATTTGGTATACTTTCTTACATTTTTAGACTCAAATACTATCAAAGTCATAAGGCATAATTTATTTTTATATTAAAAAATAATACATGCTAGTTTTAGAAAATTTGAAACATATAAAAAGCTCCAAAAAGCTCTTTCATACTTCTTTCTTTAAAACAGAGCCTGCTTCACAAGTCTCTGCATGGAAGTTGAAAATGTTTTGGTTACAGACCTTCTTTTTGCCTTTCTTTTTTAAGGTTCTCTTTGGAAAAGTTAAGAAAATTCAGCCTTCAGTGGATAAAAACAAAGTTTCTTTGGATCCTTGTCCTAACTTTGATTGCCATATGTCGAAAAATATGCCTTCACTGAGAGATACCATTGAGCTACAAGCCTACAATTCAGCAGTATGTTACCGTCTTAGTTCATTTGACTACTTGAAAGTCACGAGAGTCACACGCTTCACATTGTATGATACAGGACTTAAAATAACGTATCAAAATACTAAAGGAAAATCCCTTAATGCATTTAATATAATATGATCTTAAATAAATAAATAATGAAAGATGTTTTAATACTTACCTGAGAATTTTAGTAGAAAGGCTTTCAGATTTATATTTAACTTTGTTCAAAGTATGGAGTCTGCCTTTCTTTTAAATCCTCACCTGAGAATATGCTTCATTGATTTTAGAGAGAAGGGAAGGAGGAAAGAGAGAGAAACATCGATTGCTTGCCTCCTATCTGCCACCTGATCTGATGGTTGAACTCACACCCTTTCGGTATACAGGACGATGCTCCAACCAGCTGAGCCATGCAGCTTGGGCAAAGTACAGCGTCTGCTTTTATTTAGATGTTCCTTAGGTTAATTTCTGTCTTTCAAAGAATGCAAACAAAGCTATTGTGAAATAATGTTACTGATTCTCTGTGCTTTACAAAAGAAGAAATGACTTTTATATTGGTCATTACATGTGAAATGATTATTTTCTGTCCTGTGTTGCTGAGACAGTAGACCTTTAATCTTCCACAGAAGATTAAATTATATAATACATATTATTTATAAACATATACTAGAAACCTGATGCATGAAGATTCATGCTAGAATGGGTTTTCCTTTCCCTGGCAGCCAGCACCGCCTTCCCACTCCGGCCCAGCCTCTTTCCACTCAGGCCCCGGAGCCGCCTCTTTCCGCTGCAGCCCCTCCTTCCCACGCTGCCCAGAGGCCCTGAGAGACCGGGGGTGGGGCAGACGCCTGCATCTCGCCCACCCTGTCACTTAGTGTCTGTGTATGCAAATTAGCCACCATCTTTGTTGGGTTAATTTGCGTACCACTCCTGATTGACTGGTGGCGTAGTGGAGGTTCAATTTACTTGTTTGTCTATTATTAGGTAAGATATGATTAAAGGAAGTTAAATCTTCTAGAAATCCTATATAATAAAAGCCTAATATGCAAATTGTCCCCTCGGGCAGTCATTCAACCAGAAGTTTGACCACTTGCTATGACATGCACTGACCACCCCAGGTCGGCATGGAACATGGCAGGTGGCGGTGATGTGGGATGCGGTGCCCAGGCCGGTGACCTCTTGCCGGCTCCTGGAGGTGGGAATGACGGGGACAGAAGTGTAGTGAGAATGTGGGGTGTTTGCCTAGCTTGCTCTCGCTCCCCTGGGGACGCCAGGTAAGCCTGTGCTCAGGTACTGGGCATCCTCAAGGAGCCCACCCCATATCCACATGGTCTCGACCAGGTGATGCAGGAGCCAGGCTGTAAGGCCGCCTGGGAGAGAGCACGCTGCCTGCCCAGCTTTGTGCGGCACCACTGGGAGGCCCAGAGGCCATGTTGTGTCCCAGCTGCTCCGTCCTGCAGCACTCACCGCTTCTGCACCTGGGGACTCGGGTGCCATGACTCGGGTGGAGGGGAACGCGTAGGGACCTGGGACTCCAGGTGCTGACTAGAGGTCAGCTGGGACCTGCCCTTCCACTCATGCTTTGATCACCAGCCAGGCCTAGGGACCACAACCATGCACAAATTTTATGTACTTGGCCTCTAGTACAGCGGTCACCAACCTTTCAGACTTCATAGACCACCAGTGGTCCATGGACCACCTGTTGGCAACCACTGCTCTAGTGTGTGTATGTGTGTGTATGTATGTATGCATATATATATGTAAAATGCATTAAGCTATCTTGTTTTTCTAATTAGCTTTTAATAGCCTATTTAATAAAAGAATAATATGCATATTGACCATCACTCCAATACACAAGATGGCCACCCCAATGTGGTCAAAGAAACCTGCCCCCATGTGGACACAAGATGGCCTGCAAGGGAGGGCAGTTGTGGGCAATCAGACCAGCATTGGAGGGTACTTGGGAGGGACCAGGCCTGCCAGGGAGAGCAGTTAGGGGCGAGCAGGCCAGCAGGGAAGGACAGTTGGGGATGACCAGGCCTGCAAAGGAGGGCAGTTGGGGGAGACTAGGCTGGCAGGAGAGGGCAGTTGTGGGAGACCAGGCCTGCAGAGGAGGGCAGTTTGGGGTTACCAGGCCAGCAAGGGAGGGCAGTTAGGGGCAATCAGGCTGGCAGTGGAGCAGTTAGGCATCAATCAAGCTGGCAGGTGAGTGGTTAGGGGGTAATCAGGCTGGCAGGCAGAAGGAGTTAGGAGCATTTAGGCAGGCAGTCAAGCGAGCAGTTGGGAGCCAACAGTCACAGAGTGTGAGAGGGATGTCTGACCATCGAGTGGTCCCAGATTAGAGAGGATGCAGACTGGGCTGAGGGATACCCCCTGTGCATGAATTTTGTGCACCAGGCCTTTAGTATATAGACCCCTGCAGGATCCCTAGTGGCTGCTGGCTGCCGGTTACTAGCTGGAGCCTGCCTTCATTTTGTGCTGCCCTCTGGTGGTCAGCGCACGTCATAGCAAGTGATCGAACGCCCAAGGGGACACTTTGCATATTAGGCTTTTATATATATGTATTTCAGAGAGGAAGGGAAATAGAGAGATAGAAGAAACATCAATGATGAGAGAGAATCATTGATTGGCTGCCTCCTGCACACGCCCTACTGGGAATTGTGCCCCCAGCCCAGGCATGTGCCTTTGACCAGAATTGAACCTGGAACCCTTCAATCTGCAGGTCAACACTCTATCTACTGAGCCAAACCAGCTAGGGCCCTAGTTAACTTTTCCAACCAAATAAAATATGGTATAGTATTCACAACATATGCAAAACAAACTTTGAGTAGAAAAATACTTCTTAAACCTAAAACATATTGTCTCTGCTTCTACCATTGGTAACTTAACAGGAAAAAAATATGTGGTGGGGGAAAAATTCATACATCTTCACACAAAAAAAGGTTGAAAAAAGCATGAAGAGGGAGTGGTATATGGAAACATGAATAAATAATGTTATGCAGTTACATAGTATTTTTTTTAAATATGAGCTTATTCAAGTCTTAAAATTAATCAGCATAAAAATGTTCTTTATTTGTCAGGTATACTTCTATGAATACAATGAATTTTCAGAGCCAGTCGATAAACCTAGGCAGTGTCTTCCTTATGCAATAGCGACAGTAAAATGTATCGGTCAAAAAGGAGGTAATGGACACCTTATGACATCTTTGAGATTCCTTTCAACAGGATTTCCTAAGAGGGCTGGTAAGATACATACATTATTCTGGTTCAATAGTTAGTATTTGTGCTGGTCTTACATTTTTTGTATATTATTTTAATACATTATGAATCTCTAAGCAAAATAGTAGTGCTTTATTTTCAATTTCTGTATTGCAGATATTTTTGTGGCTTCATTTGCTTAGTATATATATGTGATTCTTCCATATCAATGTATATCTGTAGTATATTCATTCAGACGTGTACATACATTATTCCATTTTCTGACTATACACTATTCCTCTGGGAATATTTAGACACTTTCTAGTTTTATTCATATTCTAGACATTGCTATTTTAAACATTCATGTTAATTGTTTCAGTGCATATATGTGCAAGAGATTTTCTGTAGAGTATATAACCACATCAGGAATTTGCAAGGAAATTCAAAGACGATGTCAGTTTTCAAGTGGTTACATCAGGTTACACATTTACATCCTTATCAATACATATATCAAAAAAAAAGTTTTTTTCTGCTAGCTTAGTAAGCGTGATATGTTATTACTATTACCTCTAAAAGAAACACTGTACCCTTTAAAAGCTATCATATCCATTTCCCTTCATTCCCCCTACCCATAAGCAATCACTAATTTGCTTCTGTCTGTGTGTGTGTGCGTGCGTGCGTGCGTGCGTGTGTGTATGTGTATTTGTCTTTCTGGCATTTTATGTAAGTGAAGTCAAATATGTAGCCTTTTGTGACTGGAGACTTTCACTTACTAGTGTTTTCAGAGTTCTTGCATGTTGTAGTATGTATCAGTACTTCATTCTTTTTTATGCAATGTCTCATATATGTGTATGTGTAATATATATGTGTATACACACACATATCACATACACTACATTACATTTATCCATTCATTCATCAGACTTGGATTGTTTCCATTTTTGACAATTATGAATAATTCTGCTATGAATGTTCTTGTACAAGTTTTGGTGTAGACGGATGTTTTCATTTATTTTGGGTTTATAGCTAAGGAGTGGAATTGCTGGATTATATGGTACTCTGTATTAACCACTTGACCACAACATTAACCACTTGCTATACTCTTTTCCAAATTGGCTGCACCATTTACATTCACACCAGCAGTGTTTGAGGGTTTAAGTTTTTCTACTTCCTTGTTAAAACATGCTATTATCTGACTTTTAAAAAAAATATTTTTATTGATTTCAGAGAGGACAGGATAAGGAGAGACAGATAGAAGCATCAATGATGAGAGAGAATCAGTGATTGGCTGCCTCTGGCACTCCCCCTATTGGGGATTGAGCCCACACCAGGCATGTGCCCTTAACCAGAATCAACCTGGGACTGAGCCAAACTGACTGGGGCCATTATCTGATTTTTTAAATTACAGTCATTCTAGTGGGTCTGAAGTGAAGTTTTCAGGCTTAAATTTTACACTCTTACTGAATTTATTTGTAAGTATTGTATTCTTTTTTTATCCTGTTGTTAATAGAATTATTTTCTTAGTTACATTTTTGTATTGTTCATTGTAGGTATATAGAAATACTGTTGATTTTTGGGAGTCCTTCAATCTTGTTTATTTTAATATTAGTTCTAGGAGTCTTTAGTACTTTATTTATACAAGGTCAGGCGATAAGCAAATAGAGATAGTTTTACTTCTTTCTTTCCAATTGGATGACTTTTATTTCTTTTTCTTGCCTAATGGAACTAAGTGCCTGTCTTGTTCCAGAATTTGGAGGTAAAGCTTCCATCTTCCACTGGTATGATATTAGCTATGAGGCTTTTTTGCTGCCCTTTATCATATTGAGCAAGTTCTCTTCTTATTCCCAGTTGTAGAGCGTCTTCATCATAAAAGGGTGTTGGATTTTTTCAGATTTTTTGCTGGGTCTTATTGAGATGATCATGTTTTCATTCTTCACCCTGTTGCTGTAGTGTACCACAGTAATTGATTTTCAGATGTTAAGCAGACCTTGCATTCCTGGGATAAATCCATTTACTCTGGGTATAAGTCTTCAATGTGTATGTTGCTGGAATCAGTTTGCTATTCACTAGTTTACCTTTGTGTCCGTATTCATAAGAAATATTTACCTATAGTTTTCTTGTGATGTCTTTGTCTAGTTTGGGTATGAGAGTAATATTTGTCTCATAGAATGATTTAGAAAGTATTCCTTCTTCTTCCATTTTTTGGGGAAGAGTTTGTGAAGAATTGACATTACCCCTTGTTAAAACATTTGTTAGACTTTACTAGTGAAGCCACCTCATGGGCTTTTCCTTATGGATAGTTTTTTTTTACTATTATTACTAATTCAATGTCTGCACTTATTGTAGACCTATTCAGATTTTATGTTTCTTCTTTATTGGTTTTGGTGGTTTTGTCTTTGTAGGAATTTGTCTATTTAATCTAATATGTCTTTTTTGTCTAATTTATTGGCATACTGTTGTTCATAGTATTTCTTATAGTACTTTTTATTTCTGTAAGGTCAGTAGTAATAGCCTCTCATTTTAATTCTAATTCGGATCTTTTGTCTGTTTTCTCTTGGTCGCTGAAGGTTTGTCAATTTTTTATCTTTTCAAAGTGCCAACTCTTTGTTTCATTGATTTTTTCTTTTTTCTTTTGCTGATTTCCTCACTAATCTGTATTTCCTTCCTTCCATTTGCTTTAGGTTTAGTTTGCTCTCCTTTTTCTGGTGTCTTTAGTAGAAGGTTAGGGCATTGATTTGAAATCTTTGACAATATATTTATAGCTGTAAATTTTACTCTAAGTACTGTTTTAGCTGCATTCCATATGTTTTGGTATGTTGTGTCTTTATTTGCACTCATCTGAAAGTATTTTCTAACATCCCTTTTGATTTCTTATTTAACCCAAATGCTTTTTAGAAGTATGTGGTTTAACTTCTATGTATATATAAATTTCCCGTTTTTTTTCTGTTGATTTCTAATTTCATTCCATTGTGGTTGGAGAATACAATTTGTATTATTGTAGTATTGTATTGTTTTACATTTTTCTGAGGTTTGTTTTGTACCCTAGCAGATGGTCTGTCCCGGAGAATGTTCACTTAAGAAGAAAGGGTATTTTGCTGTTGTTGAATAGTGTTCTATAAGATGTCTGTTATGTCTGTTTGGTTTATAGTTTGCTCAGTTTTCTAGGTGATCTTCTGCCTCGTCATTCTGTTCACATTGTCCCTCAGTTAAAAGGCTTAAAATTGAGGCAATAGATAATTATCTTTCCCCTACGTCTACTCCAGCCCATTCATAACAATTTATCCTATATAATAAAGAGCTAATATGCTGCTGAGACCGGTTTGGCTCAGTGGATAGAGCGTTGGACTGTGGACTGAAGGGTCCCGGGTTCGATTCCAGCAAGGGCATGTGCCATGGCTGCGGGCACATCCCCAGTCGGGGGCCATGCAAGAGGCAGCTGATCGATGTCTCTCTCTCATCGATGTTTCTGACTTTCTATCTCCCTTCCGCTCTGTAAAAAATCAATAATATATATATTTTTTAAAAAGAGCTAATATGCTAATTAGACCGAACAGCAGAACGACCAGCCGACAACCTGCCGGATAAAGCCGGGGCTGCCAGGGCCAGCCAAGGCTGCGAAGTGCTGCAAGGGCCGAGCCCCTTGCACAGATTTCATGCATTGGGCCTCTAAGTTACTTTAATAAAGAAGACACCTGTCAAGATGATAAACTTTGAGGGATACCTGTACTAAGCCCAAAGTCAATGCTATGTGTGTTGGTCATCACCATACTCCTCTCTCTCTAAAGTAGTGGTTGCCAACCTTTCAGACCTCGTAGACCACCAGTAGTCCACAGACTGCTGCTCTAGAGTACTCTAGACCTTTGCCATCCTGTACAGTAGTCATTAGTTACTTGTGGCTACTAAAATTAAATTTAGTTAAAGTTAAAGATTTTGATTTCTCAGTTACACCAGGCATAGCTGAGGCATATTTTAAGTGTTCAGTAACCACATGTGTTTATTGGCTAAAATAATGGATAGCACTGATAAAGAACATTTCTATCATCACAGAATACATGGTACTAATAACTATTTGGTAGTTTACTTCATAAAACGTAATACATAATTGTAAATATGTTAGGATACATGAAGTATATGGAAATCTTCTAAAGATTAACAAAAAGAAAACAATAGAAAAGTGGGTAAAGTACATAAACCCCTTAAAAAATCATGGATTAAAGTTGCAACAAACATGAAAAGATGTCCGACCCCACTAAGCAAACAAGATTCCTATTTAAGAACTTTTTAGATTGGGAAAGGTTTTGAATGATGATAAATACTCTGCATATGTAAGCATTCTTTCATACAGTTTAAAAACTGGTACAAATTTTTGGAAAAGTAAATCTACAGTATTTATCAAAATATAATGTATAATCAACTATACCCAGCAAATACATTTTTACATTTTATTCTTCTGAAATACTTGTTCTAATACTCAAGATATAAATTAAAGAATTTTTAGTACTGGCCAAATTTTGGTCTGTTTGGGCCTAATAAACTCTGCTGGCCTCACCCTGACAACTCTGAGTGCCCCCCCCCCCCCAAGGCCTGGAGCGTCTCCCCTGAAAGGGTGGCAGTTGGAAACAGTGCACCCTGGGACATTTTCAGAGTGGCCTCAGCCCCAACTCAGGCAGTGAGTTTGAACCTGTGTCAGTCTGGTGAACACCATTTGCTCCTACCTGGTGACGCCTCATGCAGCTAGAATACACCAGAGGCTATTTCAGTGACTGAGTTGGCAAACAGAGGTGGATCTTGGAGTGCCTTGGGACATTTGCTGACCTGTCCCTGGGCCCTGGTGTTGGTAAAAGCTTACCTTGGAGCACAGTTTGGTCTTTTCCATGTATGCAACAGGCGCAGCAGAGGTAGCCACAAACTGTGGTTTGCTTTATAACTCCAAACAGGTTGCCCAGGTCCAGTCATAGGAAGCACCAAACAGTTACAGGTTCAATCCCCAGCCTGGTCGGGGCTTGAGGGAGGCAACCAATCAGTGTGTCTCTCTCACATGGATGTTTTTCTCTCTCCCTCTCCCCCTCCCTTCCTTCCTTCCTTCCACTCTCTGAAAAGCAATGGAGATAGTCTGTTCAACGTTTGTGTCTCTGGCCTGTTTTTGTTTATCGGTTTATGTTGTTCATTGGAATTCCACACATGGGTAAGATCATGTGTGCTTATATTTTTCCGGTAGGCTTATTTTGCTTCGCATAATGCTCTCTAGGTCCAACCATGCTATTGCAAATGGTAAGAGGTCTGTCTTTTTTCCAGCTGCATATAGTATTCCATTGTACAGATGTACCACAGCTTTTTAATCCATTCATCTGCTGATGAGCACTTAGGCTGTTTCCAAATCTTAGCTATTGTAAATTGTGCTGCTCTGAACATAGGGGTACATATATTCTTTCTGATGGGTGTTTCTGAATTCTTGGGACATAATTCTTAGAAGTAGAATCACTGGGTCAAATGGTAGTTCCATTTTTTATTTTTTGAGGAAACTCCATACTGCTTTCCATAGAGGCTGTGCCCATCTGCATTCCCACCAGCAGTGTATAAGGGTTCCCTTTTCTCCATATCCTCACTAACACTTGATGACAGCTATTCTGACAAGTGTAAGGTGGTAACTCATTGTCGTTTTGATTTGCATCTGTCAGATGGTTAGTGACTTTGAGCATTTTTCTTATGCCTTTTGGCCTTCTGTGTGTCTACTTTGGAGAAGGGTCTATTTATGTCCTTTGCCTACTTTTGAATTTTGGAGATTAACCCCTTATTGGATGTATCATTGGCAAATATATTCTCCTATACAATGGGCTCTCTTGTTATTTTGTTGATCTCTCTGGCTGTGCAGAAGCTTTTTTTTTTTTTTAATGTAGTCCCATTTGTTTATTTTCTCATTAGTTTCCATTGTCCTAAGACCGCGGTTTGCTGCTCTGTGGAATAATAAGTTTGCCGACTACTGACCTAGACTCTCAATTCCAATAAAGTACAGGCTGTTGTTGTTCCTTGTGATTAAGCCCCTATCCCAGTGGTCGGCAAACTCATTAGTCAAAAGAGCAGCAGACTCGCAAGCCACAGTTTGCTGACCACTGTCGTAGGAGATGTATTGGTAAACATATTGCTATGAGAGAGATCTGAGATTTGCTGCCTATGGTTTCTTCTAAGATTTTTATGGTTTCACATCTTACATTTAAGCCTTTTATCCATTTTGAATTTCTTTTTGTGTATGGTATAAGTTGGTGGTCTAATTTCATTTTTTTGCACATATCCAATTTTCTCAATACCATTTATTGAAGAGACTATCTTAACTCCATTTTATGCTCTTGCCTCCTTTGTCAAATATTAATTGGGTCCTTTTCTGGGTTCTCTGTTGTGTTTCATTGCTCTATATGCCTATTTATATGCTGGTATCAGGCTATTTTGAGTATAATGGCTTTGTAGTATAACTTGATATCTGATATTGAACAACTTTGTTGTTCTTAAGATTGCTACAGCTATTTGGATCTTTTTTATTTTATATAAATTTACTTCTGTTTAATAGAGTTTACTGTAGAAATACCTTTTCTTCCTATGTTTGCTTATTTTCTTTTTATTTTCACAGAAAGAGCGTGCTCTCTGAATAACTGTACCGTAGCCAAAAGAATTGGAAAAGGAAAAGATGCTACAATCATCTATGAGCATTTCAGGAAACCTGTGAATACATTTGTTCAGGAAAACTGTCCATGCGATGCGCTAAATTCAGAGATAAATTCTCCCAATTCAAATAATTCTAATTCCTATGAAAATTTACAAGATGGAAACATTTCTATACTTGAAACATACAATGGAAAGACGAAGCACAAGTTAACAGAATGTAAAGATACTTCTGAAGTACATGCATATGATTCAGGTCTTTCATTTATTCCCAGTGATACCGGAGAAAGTGCTAATGGTGACCTCTTGTTAAATTTGACATATCTTAAAAATATTTTAAGCAGTCTTCCTCCTGCTGTTCCCCTTCATAACAATATTGGCTCAAGCACAGTTATTACTTCAAAACTCATCAAAGACCCAAGACTTACGAGGAGAGAAGAAAGCATGGAAAAACATAATAATGCACGTTTCAATGAGAGATTGCCATTGAAGAAGAGATTAGATTTTATTAATTCTAAAATAAACCTGTCTATGCCAACTAATTCTGCTTCCTCATCTGAAGTCATGCCTGTTGATGATGCTATTCTTACTAATTGTTTGGGTGCTCCTTGCTCCAAACTTTCTTTTGATGATTCACAATCTCAAGCTCATAACATGAGCTCCAAGAATTGTGATTATACAAGTCCCAATAAAATTACCATGGTAGGACAATTTCAGGACCAAGGCAATCTTTCCTTCCCAATGTGTTTGTCAAATGTAGTTTCAGAAGTTGAGAACCAAAAACGCAGTGAGGAAAAAACCCAGAGATCCCGAGAGAGAAGTAACATCCCACTTCTAATTGAACAAAATGGTGAGGCACATAACTCTTATGAATCAATGAATACTTGTACGAACGGGCATAACAGAAACCCTTCTCAGGAATTGCAGTCTTCCAACCTAAAAACTGTATGTCAGACTGGTCAAACAACGTCGGCAGATGTTCCGTTCCAAAGGAAAGCAAGCATACATGAGTATATACAAAACATTGGAAAGGTGAGAAATTTCACTGGCCAAGAAGACAATTCCAAACTTATAGAAAATCAGAATTTGTGGAAAGAGATTGATAATTATTGTACTAATGGAACAAAAATCAGTCCAGTAGATAATTGCATTTTTTTGCACAAAGAATGCAAAGAGGATGGAAATCTTGATTCTTTGGGGGAAAAATGTGATCAAATGTTAATCACTCAAGAGTTAGAAATATCAAAGTCTTCTATACCCAGCACAAAGAACAAGTATGAGCTAGGCTATCTAGCATTGGAATTACAAAATGCTCTTACTCCAAGAGTGGAAAGTCTTTCACAAAAGCATTCTCAATGCTGTTTGGAGAATGAAGATAACATTCATACCGATTTTGCCACTTCTCAAAATCTAATGGGACTGAAATTGATAAAGACAAATAAAAACTGTATTAACATTATAACTGATACTTTCCAGGAAGCAAAAGATATTCCTCAGGCCAAAGAACTGCCAATAGATACAGTTCTTTCATCTCATGACATTAAAATAGCTCATGACAATTCACACTGCAGCATAGCTAAAGAACAGACATGTGTCCATAGGAAAAGTGACAGTGGTCCAGTGTCATTGGAAAACATTCAGAGAGACTATAAAGAAACTTTTCAATTAGACGATAAAGGTCAAGATTATACTCTGTTCTATAATGCACAGTTGAATAATGACATACACCTGAATGACTTCAAAGAACAAAGAGATCATGATAAAGAAAGCCAGACTGAGGCTAACAAGGACGACATTGCTTCATCTACAGAAAACAACACAGGAGATATATGTGGAGATGAGAAGCTGGGTTTTCATACAAATAAAAATTTTATTCTAGATGAGAAGCAGAAGAATAAAAATTACAATAATGTAGAAATCCTGAGTTCTGAAGAATTTTCTACATTGTATTTGACTTGGGGAGGGAAATATGTACCAACAGAAACTACATTATTGGAAACTGAAGATACTATCGCTCCCATAAAACAAAAAGATACACAAAATACCATAAGAAGTGTGGAACGTTTCACTTCCATATACCCCACAGACTCTTCAATGCGAGAAGCCTCAAATGCTGCAATACAGACAGACAATGCAATGGTGCCCACATTAGACACAAATCACGAAGACCACCAAAGACACCAGTTTAAAGAAATTTGTTCTGAGAGTCCAGATTTGGGATTATTAGTAAAGCATAGGGTTTCTGATTGTGGAATGGGTCTGAATAAAGGCAAATTACACAACTCATTTCATCCATCAACAAGTGGCAACTTAGTTCTTCAAAATTTTGAATTGGAAAGTGAAATTGAAGTAGAGTTAGAACAGGGTGATGATGCTTTTCTCTCTCAAGATATTCATAGCCATGGAAGTATACTGTGTGATGAACCTGAAGTCTCATATGAGACCCTGAAGTCTCGTATCGATTGGGAAGATCTGTTTGAAAGCAATAATGGGGAGAATGACGTTTTGGAAAACACAGGAAGGGAGCATAGTGATCAGCCCCACTCTGATTTTTTCTCTACACAAGAAAATGAAGCAGAGCTCTTCCCAGTTTTACTTCCAGACCTACAAGTTACATTTACTAATAAAAGTATGCCAAGATTTGGTTCCACTGATGAGTCCCTTGCATTGAAAGATATGTTTTGCAAATATGTAACTGAAGCCAGGAAATCAGAAATATGTGAGGAGGAAGGAAAAGTTCCAGGATTAGAAATTTATTCCCAGTGTTCTGGTGAAAATTCAGATTACCCGTGTGAAGATGAATTTGGTAATAAAAGGCAAGAATCGGGACTAGTGAGTAAATCTGAAATCTCACTTTCTTTTGACTTGAGTCATAATAAACTCATGAATCACACACCTGAAGAACAGAGCAGTGGACCTTTGCTCACTGAACTTTCGAATGTCACAACAATAAATAAAGAAAGCAGATGTTTCCTTACAAAGTCAAAAACTGATTGTAATGATAATATAAATAAAAAAGACACAGAATCAAGAATTAGCAAACGAAAGCCACATACAACTCTTAGGGACCAGAATGAAATTTGTGAGAAGAAGAGGAAGCTAACTAATCAAAACTCATCTGAATGTTTTTCTTCCTTATCTAGAGGACGAATCAAAACCTTCTCACAGTCAGAAAAACACATTAGGAGTGTCCTGGATATTCTAAATAGTGAAGTATCTTTATGCAAAAGCAAATGCCTTTCCAAAAAACTTGACAGAGCTCTTCTTTACTTAAAAAAAGCTCATAGAAGAGTTAACACGTCTTTGGAGCTTATAGCTAAAGTGGGAGAAACATCAAGAAGGGGCCCATTACCCAAATCATATTCAATAATATGCAATAATTTTTGGGAAATTTGTGACCTTCAAGGTTATAGTTCTTTTGCTGAAAGAAGATATTATTCCACTAAGCATTTTTTCCCCAAAAGAAAATATGACAAATCAGGAGAGAAAAGAGCTTTGGGATCTGAAGTTGATAAATCATTAACTCATGTGTCAAAATACCAGTCTTATGGAACAAGTGGAGAGAGAATCACAAAGTGTTTTTCTAAGAAAAATGTGGCCAACACTGTCTCCAGAAGCCACACCACTATTCACGTGAGAGAATTTTGTGATCAAGAATATCCTGAATCCCAGTTAACTCTGTGCTCCACATCCCAAAGTACAAGTCAGTCTGCTTATGACAATACCTGTATGAGAAATTCAAGATCATCAGAACTTCAATCCTTTTCCGAGAAACAGGGGGGTCTGTTATCCTCAGACTGCCCAGATGAAAAACTCACTAAAAAAGAAAACCAGATTAGCATAAAATCTTCATCTAACATTGATAAATATGGAAAGCCTGAGAAGCATTTAGCACATAATACTGAAGGTGCAATAAAAGGAACTGCTGAGGCTAGTGAAATAATAAATAAAACTAATTCAGTATCTTTAAGTTGCATAAAAGAAAACAACGTACGTTTTGGCTCAGACAACAATTACGATGCAACTTGTATAGCTCGCACAAAGGTGAAAACTGGCATAGTTATTTCGGTCTTAGAATCAAATGTGAAGCACTTTTTGAATGTTGATAACTACAAACCAGATAACCTAATTTTATCTGGCTATAAAAGAAACCGTGCAGTAAAATTTCTAGAAAAATGGGCATCTCCTACTGAAAGCTCCAAACCAAATACTATTACAGGAAGTAGTATGGACCCATTAAATCAAAGTCTGACAACAAGCAAAAAATGTAATAGCATTTCTCAGTTATCAAGTCTTCCAGTGGCACATAATGAGGGAGACTCTTCGAAACCTTATTTGGATAAGCAAAGGGCTTTTGCTATTGATTCTTTCGCAAGGTCCACCAATGTACCACACCGTCAGCAAGAATGTGGTGGAAAGGAGCTTCTAAAGATACAACAGTGCATTCCAAGTAATTGTATCCCTATTGGTGTGAATGAAACAAATGACACTGAGAATTCTCAGTTGGGTCTCATACCAGTAACTGAAGAAAGTAAAAGTTACGGGGCAAATATAATGAAGAGTCCTTTTTCCAGTGATAGTTCTCTGCTCTTAAAAGATGATATCAGAGGTCCTTCCAAAATAGATATTTCAAAGAAAGACATTCCAAACAGAAAAATGTGGAAAGTTAAACAAACCAAAAAAGCACAAGATTCAGTTCACACAAGAAGTATGACTAGAGGATCAGCTGTTAGAAATGAGCACAAGACTAAGATTTTAGAAGAATCCCGCTATTTAAGAGAGAAAACAATTAAAAATAACTTGATTGACCCTCATCTAAGCATTAAAAATACAAGTGAGGAAATTTCTTTGAATAACACAGTTTCTAATCAGCTTAACAAAGGAGAAAAAGAGGGAGTTAAAGTTAATGACTTTCAATTTGATTCTACCGCACAACCGGACAGGCCTGTTTTACATGCTCACTCTGAAAAATCCAAACTCACCACCCCACAGAAGAAGCCTATATCATACCCGGATCCATTAGAAGAAAAAGATTGCTCAGTTAGTCATTCAGATCTCCCAGCTAGGCTAGCTCCAATTTTAAGGAGGGCAGATGAAGCATCATCATTGGAGAGTCTACAGGAAGAAACTAAGATTTGTCAAAGTATTCTCCCTTTATTTGTTGCAGCCTTTGAAAGAAACCAAGAATGTTCTCTTGAGCAAATCTTGATTTCAAGAGAATTGGTAGAAAAAAACCTGTGGAATAATATCAGACGGAAGTTAAAACCATGTGCTGTTGACTCCTGGGTAGAACTCCAAATGATGATGGAAACTATTCAATTCATTGAAAACAAAAAAAGGCTCTTAGGAGGTGAACCAACATTCCGAAGCTTGCTTTGGTATGATGAGACATTGTACAGTGAGCTGCTTGGCAGTCCACGAGGATTTCAACAACAATCCAATTTCTACCCTGCTTTTCAAGGAAGGCTAAAATATAATGCGTTCTGTGAGTTGCAGAACTATCACGATCAATTAATTGACTTATTAGAAGACACCAAAAAGGAAAAGTCATACTATGCATTCTTAAAATGCAAACGACAGGTTAATGAGTGTGAAGCAATCTTGAGGCATTGTTCTGATTGCTTTGACTTTTCTCTTTCTGTTCCATTTACCTGTGGAGTTAACTTGGGAGATAGTTTAGGAGACCTAGAAACCTTAAGAAAAAGTACTTTAGAGCTGGTCAGTATGTATGGGGACTCTCCTAAAGTTGATTCTCATCTAGGAAAACGAGACCATTTGTGGATTATCATTGAAATGATCACCTCAAAAGTTGATTTTATCAAGAGCAATGAGGCGATAGGTATTAATATAGCTCTTTATGGTCTGGAACATATCTTTTTCGATGCTGCGAAAAGCCTTGTTTGGAAAGAGAAGAGACAATCTACCCGGAAAAGACGCTCAAGACAGAAAAAGAAAGAAACACTACTTAAGATGAACCAATCTTCTTTTTCTAAATTGCGAAAGATATATGAGACATTGTCTAAAGAATTAAGCAATGAACATATTTCCAATATTGGGCTTGAGAATACTACGGTGGCTTCCAGAAAGTCAGATGACCTAATAAATAAAACAACAGTTAGCATAGAAAACTGTAAATTTAGCAGTACCTTGCTTTCACACCCAGATATCTGTTGTATTAATGAAATACTAGATCAAACTGAATTTGCAGACTTTAAAAAATTGCAGGACCTCACTTTGAGATGTACCAACCACTTAGAAACTTTAAAAAAGCATTTTCAGATGCTGCAAGACGATAGCAGAGAGAATATTTTTATTACAGAAGAAAACGTTTCGTATGTGGTCGAAAACCACAGCAATGAGGCCATCATTTTAAAACCTGCAGCCGCTGAAACCTATATTGAAATAGCCATGCTCTCAGAAACAGTCCACTTTCTTAAAAACTCAATGGCAGAGAAACTAGATAAACAACGGTTTCGAGGCATGCTTTGGTTTGATTTGTCACTTCTTCCTGAGCTGGTTCAGTGTCAAGAAAAAATGGCTTCTTTTTCATTTCTTAAAGATAGCTCAACAGATGGCCTTTGGAAAGTTGTAGAGACTGCTATCTCTGAACTTAAGGAAGATCTGCATGTTGTCCACAAACAAGATGAAGCTGTTAATCGCTCCTACGCTCTTCATTTGTTCTCAAGAGAACTTAAAGAACTTTCAGAAGTTAAAAAACTTATAAAGAAGTCTGAGTATTCTGTTTCCACATATATTGACTTTGTGCCATGTGTAGCATCCATAAATTATGGAAGCACTGTGGCAGAGTTAGAACACAACTACAATCAGTTTTCTACACTGCTCAAAAATATATTGGCTGCTCCACAGAAAGATTTAGGGAAAATGGCCCATATCGTGAAAGTCATGAAAACTATTGAACATATGAAGATAATATGTGCTAAGAATGCTGAGTTAACCATTTCCTTTGTCCTGTGCCAAATGCTGCATAATAGAGAGAAGACTGTCCAACTGGAGAGAGGAGAAAAAATGAATGGTCATGTAAAACCTAGGAAGAATATCAATAAACCAAGTAGTTATACAAAGGTACCCTCAATTTCAGAGTGCCTAATGGAAAATGGTTCAAATTCTTCTAAAAAACGACCTATAACTGTAGACAAATGTCAAGATTCTCAGGAACAAGAGAAAAATACTACTGTTTCCACTTGTAAAAAACAAAAGGTAACATGTTTTAAAACAAAACCTACATAGTGTATTTTTTAGAACAAATCTAATCTTTAAGGAAATAAGTAGTGAGCAGAATTGTAAAAATTGAGGATGATTTAAATATTGCCTTACAAAATGATTAAAGCATTGAATTCAATAATTTATATCACCTATAAAATACAAATGATTTTGTGTATACGAGACATACCTTACAAATGTCTTTTAAATGTACAAATTAAATAAATTATTTAATTTAGAAAACACTCCTTGAAAGGATGTTAATTTTAATCACTTCTTAAGGGAAAGTGCAATATTACAAATGTGAATTAAGTGAGTGACCATGTATTTATTGAGTAGCTTCTGTATAACAAGGCTAATAGTTAATGTATTGAATATTAAAAACTGGCTAATGAAGCCTGTGTTTCTGAACATTATTCACATGGAGAAATAAGACAGATATTTTTAAAATATGCTTTTATTTACTTCAGAGAGAGGAAAAAAGAGAGAAAAACATCATTGTGAAAAGGAAACATTGATTGGTTGACTCCTGCATGCCCCCTACTGGGGATTAAGCACGCAACCCGGACATGTGCCTGAAGGGAAATCCAACCAGTGACCTTTTGATGCATGGGATGGCGCTCAACCAAACAAGTCACACTGGCCAATAGGAAAGATATTTTTATATAGATGATTATGAAGATTAGAAGTCCTACGTAAACGTATTTGATTTAACAAATTTTACACAGCGTTTTTTGTGTGCTTGGCACTGTTATGGTACAGATATTAACTTTTTATTCACAAAAGCCTTATGTAGGCACTATAATTTTATTAAAGGTAAGGAAACTGAGGCATAGAAAAGTTAAATAACTTTCTCAGTGTCACAGTTGTTATTAAATGGGAGAGCACAGATGTAAAACCAAGCAGTCTGTACTAACAAGTGGCCCTATTTTGCTCTCAGAAGCTTCTCAAAAAATTTCAAGAATTTCTCAATTGAAAAGCCTATATGTAAAATGAAAAGTAGAATTCTTTCTCAGTTTGCTTTCGTTGTATTCATTATGACATTAGGTCTAGGGACTAGGCAACTAATCATTATATGTTAGCTGTGTTTATAGGAAAATGCATAAGAAGAAACCAGTTTATAAATATACTTCCAAAACACAAGAACACAAGTTGTATATTCCACATGGAGTAAAAAGAGGGGGATACTAAAAAGGTGTTATAAGTAATGAGAAGAAAAGAAAGAGAGAGAAAAGGTTTATTTGCTGATTTCATGGAATAGTATAGACCAAAGCCTGCCTTTAAAGGAAAAGAATGTTATCAGCTGAGTGTAAAAATGAAGAGGGCATATAAGCTATGGAAAACATGAGCAAAGACACAATGCTTATTGACCTATCTTGAGAAATGAACTTAAAATTAAGTGTGGAACAACAACAAAAAATAGTGGACAAGCTAAGGATGGACAAGGTTATTTCAAATTATAAAATGTCTTAAATATAGGCCTCTACATAGTTTAAACTTAATTCTGTACATATTGAAGAATAGCGTCTCATGGAACTGTTTTGTAAATCATTTAAAAGTAGAGATTCTGAGTATAGTTATAAGTAAGTCATCGAGAGCTTAGAAAAGGTTGCTGTTTTGCAGAATAAGAAAGGAAAATCCATATTTGATGGACATTACTTACAATGGGACTTAGTGACTGGTTTACTAAAAGGAATAAAAGAGGAAGCAGTGGTAAATGGACTCTCAGGTTTGTTATCAAGTGTGGGGATATAAAAAATTTTGCAAATTTCTTTTTAAAAATGTATCTCCAAACATTAACAAAATATGGGGAGTCCAGCAGATTCACTGCTTTTCAAAGGGAAGGTTCATTAATGAATTTTAGATGATGACAGAACAAGCAATTACAAATATCTGATATTAAAATGATAAATATTTATCCCACTAATGCAGCTTTGTTTTGTATGTTTTAAACATAGGTTAACAGGAAAGATGTCACAAAAATCAAAGAAAAGGCAACATTCAAGTATCGAATGTAAGGATTGCCGTCAACCCTATCTCAAGAAAAATTAAAATTGAGCACATATTAAGAAACAAAACTAAAATATTTATTTATATACCTGTGTTGGATCATACATGTAATTTAGGGAACAAAAGTAAGCTAAGAAGGGAGAGGTAGTGGTTTCAGATTATGCAGCTTATTAAGTAAGGCCTAAAGAGTTTAAACTTTGGAAGTGTTGAAGGGTAGTGTTCTGTAAAATGTTTTTTCATTGATGTAAAGGGTAAGGAGATTCTGAGTACAGTTAGGAGCCATAAGTGAGCCAGGGCTTAGAAGAGTGATGATTTTACAAAATAAAAAAAGTACAATTCATATTTGACAAGACATTACTTAAAGAATTGATGGGATTTAGTGACTGGTTTTACTAAAAACAGCATAAAAGCATAGGATATGTGATTAGATTGAGTTTTTTAAACATGTGGACTTTATAGACCAGTCACATTTCAAAATTGGTTAAAACGATATAAATTGCCAATTTATATTACTAAGTGGGAGCTTAGTCATAGACAAATATACATTATAAATATACCAGTGTTTCATAAAAGGATGTTTTAATACTATACAAAGAATATGATTTCAAAATAAAGCCTAACTCTATGAACGGAATTGTCTTTATAAAAATCTCACTATATTATATTTTTCTTATTTTGACATGAAGTGGCACCATTGGACTTGTTGGCCATCTCTTGTTTGATTCAATGCTGTAAGATTTTCAGTTTATGATCCGCTTCGTTTTCTTCCATTTTTTTATTTTATGAAGGAGAATGAATAATATAAAATAAGATATGCATCCTCAGTTCAGTATCACTTTGTTTTGCTTTTTTTTAAACATTTTTATAAGGTAGGCTTTTCAAAAACATATATATATTTTTAAATATATTTTGTTGATTTCAGAGAGGAAGGAAGAGATAGAAATAGAAGCATCAATGATGAGAGAGAATCACCGATTGGCTGCCTCCTGCACATCTCCTCCTGGGAATCAAGCCCACAACCCAAACCGGAAACCCAAGCATGTGACCTCCTGGTTCATAGTAGGTGCTCAACCAAAGAGCCACACTAGCCGGGCTAAACATAGTTCTTATTGACCTTTAAAGGGAGAGGGAGGGAGACCTCTATCGGTTGCCTCCCACACACCCCTGTCAAGGATTGAGCCTGAAAACCCAGCTTGAGCCCGCAAACCTGGGCTTGTGTCTTGACCAGAAACTGAACTGGCGATCTCTCAGTGCCTGGGAGATGCCCAGTGCCTGGGCCACACTGGCCAGGCCTGTTTGCCTCTTTAAATACAGCATTTTAGCCTGGCTAGAGGGGCTCGGTTGAGCATTGTCCTGTGCAAAGAAAGGTTGTCAGTTCATTCCTGGTCATCACGCCTCTCTCCCTCTTTCCCTTTGTCTCTCTAAGCATGTACTCGGATGATGATTTTTTAAAAAAAGATAAACATGGCATTTTATTTCCTGGCACATATGACTCTGAATACTTATGTAGTGGTATAAAGATGGATAGAAATGTTTGAAGGATATCATAAACCAGTTCTATAATTATCTTGCTCTTGATAACTACTTGCAGGTGGTATTTGCCACTAAAGAATCAAACTTTGTTTCATTTAGCAGGAAACTGAATTATTACATAAGGTTAAGAAAGAGTGCTGTCTTTATGGAAGAATATTCTCTAAGAGAATACATAAAAGGACAGATGATGCAAGCAGCTGTCAGTCTATTAGACCAAGGCATTACTGAAACATCATTGGAAATGTGATAAAGTCAATTGTACTTTTTGGAAACTGTGTCAAAGTATTGAATGGGGTTGGATGACAATCTAGGTTGTCATTAAAATGCCTTTAGTAAGTAAAATGTGGAGCTTTTCGTTTCATAAATGGCATAACAAATTCAAGGCCAAAGATTAATTTCTCTTGATTCTGGAGGAATAGTTACCTTTTTTCTTTTCAACGTTCTTTTCCAGATGTGATTACAAAAACTTGATGAGACACCAAATAATTATATCTATAATAACCTGTGGAACTGTATTAACTGTTTGGCTCTATACATTCCCATAATAGATTCTTCCTTCAGCCTACTTGAAACTATATAAATTTATGTAGGAATGCAAAGGATTTTGGCAAGGAATTTTGGAGGTCTGCTTTTCCTATTCTCAATCTTGAACAGACTAGCTTAGCAGTTAATGATAACAAAGATCTTGGGGGCCAGGGCACATCTGGTAGTTCTCCAGTTATATGTAGCCACATGTAAGTAAGGAAGATTGTCAGTAGATTGTTGGTATATGAATTAGAAACTACACTAAAATAAAACGAATAGTGATGCTTTTCTACTTCTGAAAGCCTCAATCAGAAAATGTCCAAAGCATAAAATCATTCTTTACAATACTGGAAGAATAGTATATTTTTCAAAATACATATTTGAAATGTGGAATATCAGATTCAAACCAAGGTAGTAAAGTGGGGAAATATGTTACTTGTATACAGCCAATAGAAAGAGAAAGTGTTAACCTTAAGAATCTCTTCTCCCGAATAAAAATTTCAAATACATTAAAATTTTGCAACTGTATATTTAAAATTGTTTTTATGTTTATGTTACACTTAAAAGGGCCACAAGATCTCATCCGGAAAGTGAAAGTGAAATAGGACCAAGTTCATCTAACAACCAGAGGAGAAGCCGCGGATCTCCAAAAAAGGCTGAAAGGCAAAGATCACTTCCTGACTCACCGTTATCTTTAAAGAACTCAAAAGACACTCGCATGTTGAAGTCAGAGGGAACAATGGATTTAACTGATATTTCATCTGCTACTTCAGAAGATTTCACTGGACAACAGGGACATGTAAATAGCATGAAGAAAAGAGATGTAACTTTTAGGGCTGCTGAAACAGAAAGTGATAAGAAAGAAGTTTCTTTTGTAATATGTGACCAAAAAAGTGTAGATGGCCCCTTTTCAAAAGACCATGAAATACCTTCACAGAAATTCCTTAGCAATTCCCCAGGTCCCTCAGACATAAAACCAGATGTGATTAAACCTGATGCTGCTGCTCTTCTACCCAATGCATCAGTACCCTCCAAGTCTGCTTTCTGTTTTGCGAGGGATGACCTTGCCAATTTAGGAACGAATGGCACTGTTTCTGAACTTCAAGATAATGAAAAATTAAATTCATCTATTACAAATTCTACAGGCACTAATTCTACGGAACCTATATTTATCCAGAACAAAATGCCTATCCCACAAATAAATGAAACACAACCTGCAAAGACTGAATCAAAAGAAAAATACATGAAAGGTACATTGAATCCCAGCACTGCACCTGTTGAAACATCTGAGAACATAAGCCTTAATGTCAATCAAACAGCCGAATACGCTTTTTCTGAACAACAGAACAATGAAAATTCCAAAGTCCTAATTCAGAATGCTGCCAGATACCAGAATGAGCTACCACAGTCTGCGCGTGCCCCAATACAGAATTCTTCTGAACTCTCACTTGGAACTTTAAATCCTTCCTATGCTTGGTGTGTTTATCATTACAGCACCAATGGCAGGTCCATTACCCAGACATACCAGGGCATAACATCATTTGACGTACAGCCACTTCCTCCTGAGATGTTGACTGCAGTTCCAAGTACCGTCCAAAATACCCATCCTAATCTTTTGTGTGCTCAATATTTTGCTGGGGGGCCACAAGCATGTAGCTTGATGCCAGCAAATATGTATTTCCCATCTCAAATGCCTATTTCTTTCACCGTTTCGCAGCCAGCTTTTACACAGTATGCTTCCTATCAGCCATTACCACAAGCTGCATTCCCTTACCCTCCTAATTCAGTTGTGCTGCCTCAAGTTTCTTGGGCTTACGGTGAGTTTCACAAGTGTTAATGTTTGCTTCATTGAGTTTTCACTTTTGTCTTTGTATATTTACCAAATGGAATTTATAGCAAGTAGTGCTATATAGCGGTCATTTTTCTGTGCAGTTGTGTAGAATTGTTCAAATACCAGACAGAGTTAAATGATGTCAGTTGAATATCTAGTTGCCAAAAGATGGAAGAAAGAGAATTCTTAATCTCATTAGTATATTCTTCAACAAAACCCAATTTATAGGGTATCATTAAGAAAAGTATAGTTAACTCATACCATGAAATGTGCTGTAACCATTAAAGGGCTTATTAAAGTTTTTAATGATAGTTTTTAGAACTGTGTCATAAATTTACCTATATAACCAAAAAAATGCATATAAATGGAGGACATCAACATTTCAACTTGTCTGCCGCTGAGTGATAAAATTTGAGGTGTGTAGAAAGTGTTTTTCTGTATTTTTCCACCGAGAACACCCATTTTAATAAGTAGAGAAAAATGGACTAAAAAACCAAGGTGGAAAAAAAAACTTCAAACAGATAAAGCAGTCTTTCTCTTTCTGTCTGTATTCTAATATACCATCTTGGCAAAAGTGAAAATGGAGTTAATTGAAATGTGTTAAAACAGGTTGGTAGTTTGCCACTATAACTTGAAAAATGTTTCCTTAAATTCAATTCTATCTGTAAAATATCTTGATTATAATATAGGTTTTTTAAATTAAATTGAAATATATATTTACCAGAGTTAAAACAAAAGTTTAAGACAGTAAGTAATTCTACAAAAACTAGTTATCAACTAACACCCAAATATTCTACCATTAGAGGTAAAATGCATTTTTATTTTTTTTATAAATCTTTATTGTTCAGATTATTACAATCGTTCCTCTTTTTTCCCCTCATAGCGCCCCTCCACCGGGTTCCCATCCCACCATCTGCCCTTACCCTCCCCCACTGTCCTCATCCATAGGTGCATGATTTTTGTCCAGTCTCTTCCCGCACACCTCCTTTGCCCCCAAGAACTGTCAGTCCACTCCCTTTCTATGCCCCTGATTCTATTATATTCACCAGTTTATTCTGTTCATCAGATTTTTTATTCACTTGATTTTGAGACTCATTTGTTGATAGATGTGTATTTGATGTTCATAATTTTTATCTTTACCTTTTTCTTTTTCCTCTTCTTAAAGAATACCTTTCAGCATTTTGTATAATACTGGTTTGGCAGTGATGAATTCCTTTAGCTTTTTCTTATCTGTGAAGTTCTTTATCTGACCTTCAATTTTGAGTGATAGCTTTGCTAGGTAATCTTGGTTATACGTTCTTGCTAGTCATCACTTTGAATATTTCTTGCCACTCCCTTCTAACCTGCATAGTTTCTGTTGAGAGATCAGCTGACAATCGTATGAGTGCTCCCTTGTAGGTAACTAATTGTTTTTCTCTTGCTGCTTTTAATATTCTCTCTTTGTCTTTTGCTCTTGGCATTTTTTTAATATATTTTATTGATTTTTTACAGAGCGGAAGAGGTCAGAAACATCGATGAGAGAGAGACATCGATCAGCTGCCTCTTGCACACCCCCTACTGGGGATGTGCCCGCAGCCAAGGTACATGCCCTTGCCGGAATCGAACCCGGGACCCTTCAGTCCGAAGTCTGATGCTCTATCCACTGAGCCAAACCGGTCTCGGCTGCTCTTGGCATTTTAATTATGATGTGTCTTGATGTGGTCCTCTTTGGATTCCTTTTGTTTGGGGTTTTGTGTGCTTCCTGGACTTGTAAGTCTATTTCTTTCACCAGGTGGCGGAAGTTTTCAGTTATTATTTCTTCAGATAGGTTTTCAGTATCTTGCGCTCTCTCTTTTTCTGGCACCCCTATAATTCTGATGTTGTTACACTTGAAATTGTCCCAGAGGCTCTTTACACTTTCTTCATATGTTTGGATTCTTTTTGCTTTTTGCTTTTCTGATTGAGTGTTTTTTTTGCTTCTTTTTATTTGAAATCTTTGACTTGATTCTTGCATTTCTCTAGTCTGCTATTGGATCTCTGTATATTATTTTTTTATTTCAGTCAGTATATGCTCAATTTCTACTTGGTCCTTTTTTATATCCTCAAGGGTCTCACTAAATTTATCAGCCTTTTCTAGAAAATTCTTGGAAAACCTTATAACTGTGCTTTTGAACTCTATATCCGGTCATTTGCTTTTCTCCATTTCTTTCATTTGTGATCTGTTTCTTTGTCTCTGCATTTTGGCTGCTTCCCTGAGTTGATAAACTGGCTTTGTGTGCTAGGTGTCCTATAGGATCCAGTGGCTCAGCCTCCCCAGTTACCTGAGGTGGATACTCTTGGTGTACCCATTTGTGGACTGTGTACACAGTCTTGTTGTAGATAAGCCTTGATTGTTATTGGTATCACGGGGAAGAATTGACCTCCAGGACAATTGGCTGAGAGGATCAGCTGTATCTACGCTGGGAGAACTTTTGTGCTGGAAACACCTTTATGAGACAAGACTTGCAAAAGCCTCTGTGCTTGGCTTGGATGGGGCGAAGTTTCAGGGCAGAGCAGACAGTAGTAGCTTCCTGTCAGCCCTGCCCTAAGAAGTCCCCCAGGTCTCAGTGTCCCTCAGTAATCGCTGCAATCACCTCTGAGTGAAAGCCGCCCATGAGTTCTGCCCGCTGCCAGACAGTCCTGTTTCTCCATGAATGAATCCAGGTCCCCAGAAACTTGCCCGGAACTGGAGTTCAGAACAGTTAGGAGCTTTTGTCTCCCTCCCAATTGAGAAAGCCAGCTGTGTACTCAGTTGCCAGCCCTCTCAGGGCATGTGCCTCCATTTCTCTGCCTTCCAGAGTTCCTCTGAGTCTCAGTGTGCTTTTCTCTTTCCTTCTAGTTGTAGAATTTCCACTCAGCCAGCCTTCCTGTGGTACTGGATGATGTCCGTTTTGTCTTTTAGTTGTAGTTTTGAAATTGTTGGGCAAGGCAGCAGTTTCAGTGTTTACCTATGCCACCATCTTGGTTTCTTCGGTAAAATGTACTTTTAATAAAATTAATCTCTTAGTGTGTTAAACAGAGAAATGTAAAAGAATGTCTTCTAAATTCAAAAGGTGTTTCTTCGCCCTGCATTTTCTTTATAAGTTAATAAGTAGAAAAAAACTAATTGAATTAATTCATTTCATTTCCCTGGTTTGGACAAGTAGTAGCCTATTAACAATTCTATTTCTAATTAAGAAATCTGATCAGGACAGCATAGGGGAAATTGTCAATATTGTAACAACTATGTATGGTAATGGATGATTACTAGACTTACCATGATCACTTCATAAGGTATATAAATGTCTTAGCACTATATTGTAAACCTGAAATTAATATACTGTTGTCTATCAACTATAATTTAAAAGTGAATTTAAAAATAAAGAAAAAGGAAACAACCTCTGACCTAAGGAAGTTTCACAAACAAACCAATTTGATCAATGGAGCACCTCGGCATTGGTGTTGGCACTGGCACCTAACACCTATAGGATAAAATTCAAATTAGCTCGAAGTGCAGGACCCTTCACGGTCCTGGCTCTGCAGTATAGCCTCGTCTCCTACCACTTCTACCTCTGAATGCAAGCTAACTGTTCTCCCCTGTGACATTTCCTATTTTCCTCCCATAGTACTTTTTGTGTACACGTCTCACATGTGAGTGTTATGTGGTGTTGTAATTATATATGTATCTTTCCCTTCCCTCTCTACCCCATCAAATGGATTAAAAAAGTACTGAATTAAAATAGAATCTGAAAAAAAAACTCTTAAGGAAGGGAAAAAGAAATGGGAGTGGGGCTGGAAGAACATATATCCTTTTTTTTTTTGGCTAATTTGACACATTGCATAAAATTGAATTTGATTGCTGCTGTTGTAATGATAAACACACCAAGCGGGGACATGGCAAACCTGTGAATTAAAGTAGACACCGTGAATGTAATTGTTTCATAAAGTTTCTCATAGTTTGAGCTTTCTTGTGTTCTTAGATAATTAAGCTCTTTGTGATGCTAAAAAAGACATCTCTGGAATCAAGTCCAGCTTTCAGTCTCAACATTTTTAATTGTTACCTCTTTGGTTATATTAGTCAAGTAAAAATAAATGATTATCTACTTATCATAGTATCCAAAAGTACCTCTAAAAGTATGAGGAGGCAATATAAGCACATCACTTAGTTTTCTGAGTGCAGATAGTCCCACTCTGATGGAAACTACATATTTCTAAAGGTATGAAAACCCCTGTGACCCACTTGCTGTTTAGTTTTGTTCATAATACTTGAGTTCAACACCATAAATGGAACTAAAGGGAGGGACTAAGTGAGCCCTGTGTGCCAGGCACATTGCATCCTTTATTCCATTTAATTCCAAACAAGATACCTGAGAAAGATGTAGGTGCTATTCTTTGCAGGTGAACAAACTTCTCCTTGGGGAGCCTTAAATCACTGTCAGATCCCATCCCTAGTAAAGGGCAGATGTGTGGTTTGAACTTGGCCCTAACCTAACTCCTGTCTTTCCACTGTACTGTTATGTGCCATTTAGTCTGCACCATTAACTTACCTCAAATCTTTGTGGCTTTTTCTCTTTCAGTTCCATGGCAACAGGAACCCTTTCAGCAAGGACTTTGAAACACTCTTCTTTCTACTGAAATAAAGGAGATTTACAAGTTTTTCCAAGTGTATTTTACTTATATGCTTTCATGTTAACATTTTAAATATATGCAAGGGTGGTAGGAAATATAAACCATGTAGCCTTTATAAAAAAGTTAAATGCAACATATGCAATGGGGAAAAATTTCTCACATCCAAAATACCAGAATTATTCCCATGCTATTATTTTAGTTACCACCGTACTAGGCTATTTTCACTGCCCACCCAGCTATCAAAAACATTAACAGTATTTTTTGAAATTTATTTTTTGAAATGTTGCAAACAGCTGTAACAATTATATAAAGATTTTCTTTGAGATTATGCTAATGCAATAAGAGTTAAATATAACATTTACTATGATCAAGATTAAGCAAAAGTAGTAAAATCTTTAAGAATTTTGTTTCTGATATTTTGGGTACATTGTTTAAGGTAGTGTTGTGCCATTTAACTTAGATTAAAATAGGATTTTTTTTACTTGAGTTGGTTGTCAAAACTAATTTTATAATTCTTGACATTTAATGTAATTTATAATTTTCTCTAACATAAAAAATTCCTTTAATTTCAATATTTTCTCATTTTTACTTATATAATAGTTTTGCTTATTTTCAGTGTTTGTCTTTGAGAAGAGATTTCTAAAATTTGTTTGAAGCAGGTTTATATTATTATATTGAAACAGCACATTTTATATCTTTTTTCATAAGAGCCATTTCCACAATATTATATCCTTTGTATTTGTGTTTCATAATTTAAACAATTTTTAATTTTGTAGCAAATAATAGGAAACAATGTCTTTCTTTAGCTTATGCCATTTGTTTAGTGGTGTTTTAATAATTTAAATAATGAAGCACAAGTACAAGTTCTTTTTTTCCCCAACATTCCACAAAAGTAAAAAATGCCTTAATAATAATTACAGAACAACTGGGGCGTAGTACATAACTATAGTCTTTAGCAATCTTTCTGTAAGATCGCAGTCAGAAAGTCAGAAAGATTCCTTACAGCTTGACAGACTTTTCTCAAATGCTGGTGAGCCCTAAAATATAATAGATTTGCACTGGTTAAATCTAAACAGGTAGCTAACCTTCTGTTTCCTGTCAAACTTTTTAAGTTAGCAAATTATGTTACCTATATATCAGGTCTCTAAAGAGAGTGTAATTGGGCCATATATATTATAATGTTTCACTTTATAAGAAAACTAAGAACCCCCAGGATAAGCAAGCCTTAGTCATAGTAACCAAAGAGCATTGAATGTAGAATACTTAGGGTTCTTCCCTGACAAACAGATCTTTAAAAGAGGAAAGCCAGGCAAAGAACTATAATCTAGAGAAAGGAATTTGAAAGAAGACTATAGAATTAAAGCAATGATTATCAAGGTAACATATCTTTTGTCCATCTAGTTGTTTTATTTGAAAATAGTTTGTAAAAGTCAGAACTCCTGAACAGGTGTTAAAGCAATAATATTAACTGTTACTCAAAAAATGACTTTGCCTTAGCCATTTGACTTATGCTTAGTTATAAAAATATGTTACACATTTAGTACTAAAAATACTTATTTTAGTTAAATATTCTAAATAAGGATGCTTTAAACAACCTTCAGATTCTGTTGATACTGTATTTGTGATATTTTTATTTCATAAGTTTGAATTTTCTCAAAAATGAAAATCCTATTTGAATATTCAGTTATATTTAGAAATCTATACTTTGAAACAGAACATGAAAAAAAATGTGTTTTGCTCTCAAGTATGTGTTTTGGTTCTAAATGTAAAAATAGAACAAATTAAAATTTGAGCTAGCATTATAAATAAAAAATCTCTGGTTGTTTGTAAATATTATTGTTTTTAGAACTTAAAAATTACCTGAATAAATTGAATTCAGGGTTGTTGGTTTTCTTTAGTTTCAGAGGGTTGTTTTTTTTTCTTTTTGTTTCCTGAAAATTAAGCACATATGTGGATGGTTCTGGTATACATCCCCATTACATGAACAACAACCCACAAGACCCAACTTAGAGGGTAAATAAACTACAGGAGCTCTCCCTCCGCTGCTTTCGCCTTCATCTCCTCATCCCTCCTGTTTACAAACTTCACTCCTGCCTGGAGTTTCATAGGACAAAGCAAGGTCCCTGACTCCAATGCAGTTCTCATTTCAGTCAAGACACAGGAGTAAGAAACTAATGCAAGTAATTTCTTTCCCATCATGAGAAGTGATATATAGCCAACAAAACAAAGTAGTGAAACAAACGACAACTAGATGATACATAAGCTAAGATGTTCATGGAATGCCTTTTTGGATGCGGTAATCAATCTTAACTTTCATATTTGTATACTTTAATTATAGTACTCTGCCTTCTGTTAATATGCATAATGTAAAATGCCTCTAAAACTTGAGTTTTGAATCTATCAAAAACATAAGCCTATCTATGCCCTCATTTTCCTAATAAAAATCCCCAAAGAAAACTGTTTGGGCAAAAAATATATAAGCTTTTAGAAACACAGATAAATGTTTAAATACCAAGTGTATGTTACAGTAAATATCTTTCAAGCTTTAATTCACTTTGTAGAACAATTTCAGTGTCCTCTTATACACCTTTGAGAGCAACGTTTTTATATGACAGTGTACCAAAGCATATCATCCTCACTTCTAAGTCATTTGAAATATATGCTTTTAAGAACTGTATATACATTGATTCAGGGCATTTCAGGCCAATTTCTTCCCAAAGACATTCCCTAAAGTAATGACAAGTTTTCCAAATAGAGTAAGGTTATATACTCTTTTCAGTGGGGTTAAGTTTGGGGAGAGGAGGGAAATAACTTACATTCAGGCATATTAAATCTTTTTCTACAGGCATAGTTTGATTTTAATTCATATATTTCTTGAGTCAAATTCATGTAATATTAATATTTCAGCCAGTTTAAAGAATAAATCTCCAATGATTCATGCAGCTTGAAAAACAGGATTATGGAGGAAGAAAGTACTTTTATAAAACATCTTTTTTAATTACCGTATTTTCCGACTTATAAGATGACTTTTTTAACCCAGGAAAATCTTCTCAAAAGTCAGGGGTCATCTTATACGCCAGGTGTAAAAATACTGGCGCTTGCAGTTATGATGGGCATTGCTAACTCGCCAGGGACTTGCCTGGCACTTGTTCTCTCTCTATTGTTTATCTTCCTCCTATCATCATCAGTTCCAGTTGTCTTATACATCGGAAAATACAGTAGTTCTAATGAATACAATTCTGAGAGCAATGACTGCAGATGCAGTTGCTAATGAAAAGGAACTTAGAAGGTAAAGGGTTGTTGATCAGTAATGCAATGTGGGGGGGAAAATTTAAAGACTAATACAAGAAAATTTTGTAAGGATATAAATCCTTTGTATTTCTTGGGATGTAAGTTCTGCTGTCTGCTTTATTATCTTATTTCTGAATTTCATAACCATTGAAGAATCCTTCTGGGATTTATTAGAAGTCGTCTTTGAACCATCCTGTAGAACAGTTTGTCTCAAAATACACTGCACTACAATTTGTTGTCACAGAAACTGCATTTGTCATCGAGTTTGTAACTCCTCTTATTTTAAAATCTATTTTCCTTTATTGGTAAGAATATGTCTATGACAGTCGTTTGGTTTTTTTTAATGTTAGAATCTGTTTTGAGAAAGCTGGTCTAGTCAATTTATTGTTTGGTTAATTAAAGATTGTATTTACATTTAGCCAGCAATTGAACATCGGACTTGTTCTGAAAGTATGCTATTTGTGTGTGCATCAACTGATCTTGATATTATCCTCATAAAGGGAAGTATTATTTGCTTACTTTATAAATTCACTCATCTAGAAGGGTCTTTTTAAGATATTTTTGTACCTCAAGTCATCTTTGTGAACTTCATTTAATAGTTTTCCATATTATTTGTTTGAAAAGAATATAAGATCTGTCTTAAATCTCTTTATGCATATTACTTGCATTTATTTGTTCTTGTTTTTAATCCTCACCCAATGATATTTTTTTCCACTGATTTTTAGAAAGAGTGGAAGGGACAGGGAGAGAGAGAGAGAAACATTAATGTGAGAGAGAGAGTTACTGACTGGTTGCCTCCCACACGCACCCCAACCAGTTCAGGATCAAGCCTGCAATCTGCGACCCTTCAGTCCCCCAGCCAACTAGCCACGGAGCAATTGGCTAAGGCTTGCTTGCACTTTTAATTCCAGACATTGTTTGTGTACCTGAAACATAATCCCTTCTTCTGAAATGTGAATGTGCAAAGAGCAATGCAGTAATTTGATATTTTTGCATGTTTGAGTAAGAAACAATTCCTCTATGTGCATACAAATCATTCTAGTTCTTCAGCTAAGGTTATTTTAGGTACATTAAGAAGTGTGTGTATTCTATAGGGAGTTATGCTAAATCACGTAACTAATGACTCCTAATCCACTGATTCCCAGCCAAGGCGTTTTGAAACCATGCCTGAATATTAATGAAAACATCACTTTCCTCAAAATGGACTCTGTCTTCACTTTTTCTCTTCAAATGCTATACTGCTTTTTGTGCTCTCTTAGTGAGAGCCTGCTGCCCTTATTATTTTGAAAATATCCCAAGACCACTTCTGTGACAATGTCCTAGAACTAAACCCACCCTCTGAACCTCTTCTCAGCCCTCTTAACCGTGTTCCCAGCTCAGCAATACAAAATAGTGTTTCAGATACGCACATTGAAAACGCCCACATAGAACTTGCTCAGTCAGCCATGTCACTTGTGGCTCTTCCACCAATTTTTCACGTTAAAATAGTAGGACAGACGAAAAACTAATCTTCTTACTCTGCTTTCTGGGTTCTTGATCCAGAAATGTGCAATAATAAAAAGTTTCTTCATTGTAACCCTGGTAATATCCATCGAAGGGCAAAATAAAAATCTGTGAGTGAATGATACCTCATCAGGAGTGTTGTTTTGGGTTGCTTTTTTTTTTAATGTAATCCTAAGACCCCATATAATTTTCACCATCTGTCCTAATTAGGGGCTTTACAGCCAATGGATCCAGGTTAAAATCACATGTCACAGTCCACTGCAAGGTCTTTAGTCTGGAATGTTCTCAGTCCTTTCTTTTTATACAGTGTTCCATAGGGTTAATTTATACAGTGTTCCATAGGGTTTGTGTGATGTTTTCTCATGATTTTATCTTTGGCTGGACCCCTTTTCACAGTGAACAAATTTATAGTAAGAGCTAATAAGACTAAAATGTAGAACCAGAAGTAGGAAATTAAGACCCAAGAACACAGGAAGGGAAATAAAATGGATTTGACCATAAAAGTTTCTATTCAAAAGAGTTCCACCGAGAGATGACAGAAGTTATTTCCCAAAAATAAAACTGATGGGGGATTAACACAGAACATATGCCCTGAAATCAACAATGAAGAGAATATTAACCATTCTGTGATTTGAGTAGGCAAATCACAGAAAAGGAAGCCGAAAAGGTCAACAAATGTATGAGATATTCAAAATAGCTAGTAAAGTGGAAATGCAAATTGTAATAAAACTAGAGGCCCAGTGCACGAATTTGTGCAGAGGTAGGACCTGGCTGGCCTGACACCAATCAGCACAGATTAGGACTGGGCCTGTGGGGAGGAGGAGGGAGTGGGAGGTTGACTGGCCAGACCCACCCCCTAATCCTCCAGTTCACTAGACACAATGGGCATCATAGCAACCGGTCATTATGGCATTACAGTCACTGGCTATAGATAGATAGATAGATAGATAGATAGATAGATAGATACCACTTTACATGCATCAGAGCAACAACAAAAAATCTATACTTATAATAGGGTAATATGCAAATTGGTCTGGGACATTGTACAGCAGGAAGGCAGAGCAGTGAGCTACAAGCAGCAGAGAGCTACAGGAGGGCGGAGCAGCTAGCTACCTGCAGTGGAGAGCTGTGAGCAGTGGTGGGCAGGGCAGCCAGCTGAGACAAGTGGCAGCAAGCTACTCGTGCATGGATTCTTGCACAGGGCTACTAGTCAAGTAATATTATGGAAATGGATTAAATACAGTATATTCATATAGTGTAATACAGTATATTAGAGTATTAAAAAAAAAAAAAACCTCAGGCCCCCAAATGGCATCACCACTCGTGCTGGAAGCACGTGATAATCAAACTTGTATTTGCAGTTTCAATTTTGATCTAATTGCAGTTTCAGTATCTCCTGGAAATGGAATCTTAACCTGTCTGGAACTACCTGGTCAAACACCAGTAAGGTGATCTGTCACTAGGCCTTCTCCATCTCCTGTACAAAGAAGAGCCATCTCCATTATAAAAACCCTTCCTATTCTCCTCCACCAAAGAAAAGGTGTCCTGGCCCAAAACAACCTTTTTTTTTTTTTGTAAATGACTCCATTGCCCCACCCTTCTATCAAAATCTTCCATTCCGTACAACCCCTTGCAGTGCCCTTCTAGTTTCTACATGGGATCTGCCCAGTTCATGAATTGCTTAATAAAGCCAATTAGATCTTTACATTTACTTGGTTAAATTCTTAATCAGAAGTTAGAAACTACTTAGAAATTTAGAAGCCAAATACTAAATACAGCATTGATAACACATTTAGTGAAATAAACTAGAAACAATGAAATATACATATAGCACAATACAAATACATTCACATATGTGTACATGAAACATATGTTTTACATGGATAATTTAAGGAAATAAGCCAAATGCATTAGAGGATGCTTTTCAAGAGAGCAAAATGAGATTATATATTAAGGAGGAAAGGGGAAACAGGATTTTTGGACAGACGTTGATATTGTGCCTTTAAATAAGAGGACTATATATGTGCATTTAGATCCAAAAGAAAGTAGGGAGTGAGCATAGCCAATGGATGCAGGACACTGGGGTGGGGGGTGGCAGGTGGGGACATGTGCTGGGGGGTAGGGAAGGCTGGGGGGAGGACAATAGGGGGAAAAAAGGAAAACATGTACTACTATTAAATCTAAGTTATACTGCAAAAAAATAAAAATAGTAAAAGTAAAAAAAAAAAGTGGGGAGTTAATTGCCATAGCAAACTATGAAAGGATATCCTATATAATAAAAGCCTAATATGCTAAGTGGTTCAACCAATCGAAGCATAATATGCTAATGATATGCTAAGGCAGCTGGGGGGGGGGGGCAATAGGGAGCAGGGCTAGCCAGGGGGAGAGTCTGCTCAACTGCTCACTATGATGTGCACTGACCACCAGGGAGCAGATGCTCCAACTGGTAGGTTAGCTTGCTGCTGGGTTTAGCTGACCAGGACTGAGTGAGGCCAGACATTCCCTGGAGCTCTCCCACGGCCCCTCCCTGTCTGGCCAATCTCCCAAGTCCCTCCCGGGCCCTGATTGGGCACTGATGGGATCCCTTGGCCCTTTCTTCACCCTCATGCAATCCGGGACACCTCAGGGGATATTAGAGAGCCAGTTTCAGCCCAATCTCACAGAGCAAGCTGAGGGACCTCACTGGTGCACGAAACCAGGCCTTTAGTAAAATATATTCATTCATTAAAACAATTATGTAACTATGGCAACTTAAAATTTAACTTCTTAAAAAACTAGATATAGTTCTAACCAAGACTGTAAATGTCACAATTTCAGCTGTTAAAAGATATATGCCATGCCCTGGCGAGTGTGGCTCAGTTAGTTGGATGTCATTCCAGGCCCCGAAAGGTTGTTGGTTCGAGTTCTAGTCAGGGCACATGCCCGGGTTTCAAATTCAATCCCTGGTATGGGGTGTATAGGAGGCAGCCAATGGATGTTTAACTCTTACATTAGTGTTTCTCTCTCCCTTCCTCCCTCTCTCTCTAAAAATCAATTTTAAAAATCTTTTTTAAAAGTACATCTCTGCTACACATTTAGGGGATTCTTCACATTTAAGCTAGTCATAGTAATCTAATTTTGAGGAAAAATGAAAATTTAAAATACATTGAGATATCATTTCTCACCTATCATATTGGCATAATTTTACGTTTGACCATGTACTCTGTTGGAGAAATTGTGAGGAACCAGACACACACATGCATTGCTTGTGGGAATGTTAAATTCTGCAATGTCAATAGAGCAGAAGTTGTCACTATCTACTGAAACTACATATGTCTTTACTCTCTGACCCAATACCCATACTTCCAGGAACTTATCCTGATGACAAATCTCCAATATAAAAATACAAATATATTATTTATAATTGCAAAATTTTGGAAATTACCTAAGGGCCCAAACATTTTGATATAAGTGAGCAAATTATATTAGTAGAGAACTATGCAGTTGTAAACAGAATGAGGACAATCTATAAGTCAATAAGAAGTGTTTTCTGTGAAATATTTAACTGAAAAGAGTACAGATGTTACGTTTTACATATGATAGAAAAGGAAATGTGCATATTTTTGCATAAAAGAACAGGAAAACAAAAAATGGAAGTTGGTTACAAAGAGTAGAAGATAAGGGAAAGAATGACATTTTTCTGAATTCACATTTTTTGATAAATTTTACTTTTGGGAGCTTGCGTAATGTTCTACATATCAAGAAGAACATTAAATTCATAAGGATGAGAGTAACTTAAGCTACATGCAAGCAGAAACATAATTATCAAGTGAATACCATAATTAAGTGGATACTATGAACTGAAGAGTGGGGAGAGACCAAACTAAAGTAACTTGAACACAGTATTTTGGCTATAAACTCTCATTTTAAGGGGGCTTGATGGAATCCAAAATGTCATTAATTGTAAGAGGGAACTCAGTTTCAAAGATGTCAAGTTGTGAAAAAAAATGCTATCTTAGAATTAATGGAATATGATATGGGAAAATGCAAATTAAAATTAAGTCAATAATCCAGATAATTCAAGAGTATTAGGCTATGTACCAAATGCTTATTTGGGGTATCAAGCTAAGGTTGAGGTTTATGATAAACTAGAGGCCTGATGCATGAAAATGCATGCACTGGAGGAGGGGGGTCACTCAGCCCGCCCTGCCCCCTCTCACAGTCCAGGACCCCTCAGGGATGGAAGGCAACCCAGGGATCAGGGGAAGGAGGTGCCCCATCACACCTCTGCTGCTGCCACTGCTGGCAGCGCAAGCCTTGGCCAGCCCTGGTGACCTGAGCCTCGGGCAGCCCTGGGCAGCTGGGCTACCACCATCCAAAGCTTGCCTGTGCCTTGAGCATCAGCTGGGCAGCCGCCATCCAAAGCTTGCCTGCACTTTGGGCTCGCTCTGGGTGGCTGGGGAGCTGAGGAGACTAGGGGACTCTGGAGGCAGGCACGCAGCAAGGCCAGGCCAGCCTAGGGGTGGACCCATTTTGTGGCTGTGGGTGCTACCACCTTTGAGGACAGCACAGTCAATTAGCATATTCCCTCCTTATTGGCTGTGGGCACCATCATCTTTGAGGGTAGAGTGGTCAATTAGCATATTCCCTCCTTATTGGCTGTGGGCACTGCCATGTTGCATGACAGCATGAGGGTCAATTAGCATATTCCCTCTTTATTAGATAGGATAATATATTAAGGCATATGTACATTAGGGAGAATGGCAATTATTGTACATACACCTTTATATATTACTAGAGGCCTGGTGCAGGAAATTCGTGCACTGAGGGGAGGGTCCCTCAGCCCTGCCTGTGCTCTTTCGCAGTCCAGGATCCTTCTTGCAGTTCAGGACCCCTCACTCCTTACTGCCTGCCTGCTTGCTGCTCCTCGCTGCTTGGCTCCTTAGCACTGCTGCAGAGGCAGGAGAGGCTTTTGCTACCGCAGCTCCTGCTTACTAGCCATGAGCCTGGCTTCTGGCTGAGTGGCACTCCCCCTATGGGAGTTCACTAACCACCAGGGGTCAGCTCCTGGGTTGAGTGTCTGCCCCCTCGTGGTCAGTGTGCATCATAGCAACTAGCCGTTCTGCCTTTCGATAGATTTGCATATTAAGGTTTTATAAATAGGCTTTATCAGAAACGGCCTTAAAATTATTGACAGGATTGGTGTCAGTAGGACATACAGATTGGAGAGCTAGCCAGTTTCATTTCCAGCTTCAACGGAGTGACCTTCGGCCAGTCACGTATCCTCTCTACCTCAGTATCCTATGATTCATTGGCACAATAATAATAGCACCTACTTCCTAAGGTTGTAATGAAGGGAATAAATGAGGTACTTGGAAAATACCATTCTCATTTTCATTCTGAGCTTTCCAGATTTAGCAGAAATTCAGCCTCCTTTATAGATAATCTCTTCAGCGACGGCAATATCTATCGCAATTATACAGGCCCCCTTCCCTCCCCTATTGTTTCATCACCTTCTCATGTTTTGTTCTGCAGTTGGTTTGCTACCATTTACGAGTCACTTGGGAGCAGGAGCTCTTCCAGTCATATGTCCCACCCTGTGACCTCTCTCTGTGGATAGGAGTATTTATAGCCTTCCACACAGACCAGGGCTTCCACATATTTGTCCTCTGCCACAAAACAAAACAAATTCCTTGGAACTTTTTCCCTCTACTCCAGGCAACTTCAAGTTTCTGCCTAGGGAGAATGATCAAAATTCAGTTCAAACCCACCTTTATAAAGCTCTCTGTAACTGTTGCCTAGGAGAGATACAGCAGCTAATATCGTGCTCGCAAACTGTACTCTTGCTGTCCCTTATAAAATTCAATCTTCACAACCTGAAAAAGTAGGCCTTATTGTAGTGGGGCAACTTCCACAACCAGTTTCTTTTTTTTTTTTTTCATGCTGTATTATCTTTAATAAAGTACAAAGACTTTTCCAATAATGTCACCTAGAGCTCACTTCACCCATTGCTCTGTTTGGCCGCCAGTCGCTTGTCTCTCTCTTCAGCAATGGTGAGGCGGATACCCTTTCCACGGGGTAGGGAAATCCATGGTTTGTTGCCCAGTGTCCAACTTGATGAAATCAGTAATTCTGCCAGTTTCCAAATCGATCTGAATGGTGTCGTTCACCTTGATGAGGGGATCAGGGTAGCGGATGGTTTGAGCATCATGGGTTACCAGATGAGGGATTCCTTTTGTGCCCACAAATATCTTCCTCACTTTGCATAACTTGTACTTGGCCTCCTCAGGTGTAATACGATGAACAGCAAAGCGGCCCTTAGTGTCATAGATCAGGCGGAAAATCTCTCCAGTCTTGTCAATGCTGATGACATCCATAAAACCAGCAGGGTAGGTTATATCAGTTCGGACCTTGCCATCAATCTTAATAAACCGCTGCATGCAGATCTTCTTTACTTCATCTCCTGTTAGAGCATACTTAAGTCTGTTCCTTAAGAAAATGATGAGAGGAAGACATTCTCTCAGCTTGTGGGGACCGGTAGATGGCTGAGGAGCAAACACGCCAGTCAGTTTATCCAGCATCCAGTGCTCTGGAGCTGCTGCACGCTTCAGATGCTTCTTGGGACCACGAGCCATGGCTGCGCTGGGCAAAGAAAGAGCCACAACCAGTTTCAAATGACCACAGAGGAGGCTAACTTAGTAATAAGCAAGCAAGGATTTATTGAACTGGCCAGGACGGTCTCGAGGACACCACACCTGTGTGGACCAAACACCCATGACCACGCCATCCCAGGTGCAGGCAGTCCTTTTATAGGGACTATAAGCTTTCATTGTTTTAAATTCCGAGAACAGCTTTCAGGGTCGTATCCGGGGATAGGGAAGTTACAGTGGACTATGACTGACTCTGTTGCCTGCTCCTGATCTCTAATCATGTATCTTGCAAGACGTGGGCAGCAGTCCTATCTCATGAAAGCAGATAGTACAGCTCAACTCCTGGCATCACTGGGTCACTCCTTTATGGTCTACAAAGAGGTTCATGTGAGCTTCAAGGTCTCAGGCTGGAAGCTGAATTAACTACCCTTTTGTTTTAAGCAAGCAAGTGTGAACAGCGGCTAGAAGAGCAGGATCAAGTTTCAGCAGTTTTACCAGAGATGATGGCTACCCTATTTCAGGCCCCACACAGCTAGTTCCTGGCAGAGGTAAGGCTAGAAAAAATTCATTTATCCACTCAATAAATACTGAAGGTTTGCTCAGAGTCTAGCCTGAGGAGGCAACGTCTTGGAGGAAAGGCACCGGCTCCCCCAGACCCCCTCCAGACCGCTGAGCAATCATGCAGGAGACTAAGGTGGGGACAGAAAAAGGGATGTGTAGAAAGAACCAGCAGAGCTGGGGAAGGGTAGAGAAAGGAAGAGGGAGGAAGCGGCGCGCCGCTGGGCCCTTTCGGCCCGTTCGTTTCTCCGCCGAGCCACACGGGGGCGCTGCAGCCCTCCGCGCGCCCTTTGCCCCGGCGGCGCCGCCCGCGCGCCTTTTCCCGGCGGAAATGCTCGCGCAGTGACGGAAAGCCGGTGGGAGGGGAGAGGAAGGGCCAGAGAGGAGGGGGAGGGACCGGGGAGAGGACCCGGGCGGGAGAGGGCGAGCGGCCGGGTGCGGCGGGAAGTGCGCTGAAGCCCCGCGCCGCGCGGCCCCACCTCCCCGCGCCCTTCACCGACTCCGGAGCGCGCGGCCGGCGGGCGAGGACCACTGAGGGGCCCTTGAGGCCGCGCGCCCGGGGGCGTCCGCTGGGCAGGGCCGGGGCGCGGGGCCCTTGGCTGCGCTCCCCGGCTCCTTCCTCTCCCGCTGGGAGCTGGCGGCGGCGGCGGCCGGGGCGGGGAGCGGTGCCGAGGCCGGGGGCGGGCGGGGGTGGGGAGGGGGGCGGGCGGCGGCGGGGCCGGGGCGGCAGATCGGGCCGTCATGGACGACAAGGCGGCCACCAAGGAGCTGGACCAGTGGGTCGAGCAGCTGAATGAGTGTAAGCAGCTGAACGAGAATCAAGTGCGGACGCTGTGCGAAAAGGTGAGGGGAAAAGCGGGGGCGCTCGGGGGGTGGAGGTGGGCCCTTTCGGGGCGGGGAGCTGCTGTCCCCTCCACCCCGGGCCCTGGTCCGTCCCGGCCGGACGGCTCGCGTCCCCGGCCCGAGGGGTCCGTGAAGACGCGCGGGGCGAACGTGTCCCCCGGGTCCGCGCCCGGTGGCTGGTGAGGTCGCTGACCCGCTCCCTGGGGGTCACGGCCGCGCGTGCCCTTCGCGGGAGGACCGGCCGTCTCCCCTCCCGCGTGCCTGCCGGGCCGCCCAGCTCTAAGGCCGCCTCTTATCAGAAAATGCGCCGACCGCGAGCCTGGAGGTCGTTCCTCTTGAACTTGACCCCGAAGGGCGGGTTTCGCGGGTGACCCGGGCCCCGGGGAAGCCACTGACTTGGCGCCCGGCGCGCGTTTGCGGGTCCGGAGCGGGGCGTGCGGGGAGGCCGGTTCCCACACGGAGGTCGGCTTTTCGCCGGCACCGACGGCGACTGGTCTGCACGTCCGAGGGGCTCTTGGCAGCAAAAGGCCGCTTTCAGCCGAGACCGGTGTGGCTCGGCGGACAGAGCGTCGGCCAGCGGACTGAAAGGTCCCGGGTTCGATTCCGGTCAGGGGCAGGTACCGTGGCTGCGGGCACATCCCCAGTGGGGGGTGGGGGGTGCAGGAGGCGGCTGATGGATGTTTCTGACTTTCCCTCTCCCTTCCTCTCTGTGAAGAAATCAGTAAGGTCGATGTTTTTTAAAAAACGTTGCTTTTCAGAAAGAAGGCGGAGAAAGTTTTGCATTTGGCAGCGGCGGCTGCTGGAGGGGATAACGGTGCGCGCTTCCCCTGAAGGCGGCGGGCGCGTGCGGGAAGCGCTTCCCGGCCCGGTGTGCCCGCTCTCGTTCTCCGTCCCGAGCTTTAAGAGGCGGCGGGTAGCTGTGTGCGGGCCGGTAGCTGTGTGCGGGCGGGGGTGCCCTGAGCCACCTCTCTTGGTTCTGCAGGCACTGGTGTGTGCGGGGGGGGGGGGGGGGGGGGGGGGGGCGGGCCGGCCGCTGGAGTTGTTTTGGACTCGAGACCTTGTTTACATTAAAGTCTAGAGTTTTTCCTCATCTTTTAGGATCTTGGGCTCATTCGCTTGCGTTTTTCTGTAAACGCGTCCTATACGGAGGAGTAACGAGGTTTCTTCCCTAACACCGTTGGGAGGGTTGGTGTTCTTAAGACACAGCTTAGGAGATCTGGCCGTTGGGTGTGGAAGTCGGATGCCTCCTAAGTGCCCTGGGGAATGGAGGGCTTTGTCCGTTTTACTCAAAGGGAACTCTTAAAAATAAGCAAGGGACGGAGGAGTAATGGCTAATGTTAGGTTAAAGTGGCGTTTTCAGTAAGTTCCTTTGTATTACAAACACAACGTTATTTACATTGGGGAATTTATTTCTGTAAGCAGAACTGCCAAGCAAATGGTATTTTTCACCACACGGACTGTTTACGGCTGCAAGTAGACATTCCACTTTCTTGTGTGATAACCTATAATTTCATGAATCTTAAAATTCACATTTTAAATCTCTCAAGCTCTAGTATCCGGTGAAATACCCAGTTTCGAAGTTAGCCGAGTCGGTTAACCTCAGTGTGAATATTATATGTAAATGTGAAGTTGGGGACAAAGGTGGGAGTTGGATCTGTTTTCCCTTTGATTCTAATAATTGTAAGAGGTATTCCTAGAGAAGAATGTTGTGCCACTAAATCACATTTGACTCTTACTCACTTAAGGAAGTTTGCTGTATTTCTCAAGAGAGATTGATTGTTTTTACTTCAGTTCTTAAATCAATTGGACTACCAATTCCTGCAACCTTATAGGTATATTTAAGCTTATATACTATCCTTTTTTTTTTCTTTGCATATTTGTACTTTTGCACTAACCTTGACTTTTTAAGTGAAAATCCCCAGTCATTTATTTTTGTCCTCCATCCCTTTGATGGGCTTGCCAATGGGATGGAGAAATATGATCGGATTCCTTTTCCTCTACCCTTCTGAGCAGTGCTCACTTTTGCAGCCCCTTTCTAGCAACTGTGGCATCCCTTTGTGGTACTGTACATGTATTCTGTCTTCTAACCATAGTCTAGTTCTATTTTATTTTTTTTAATATATTGATATTTTTTACAGAGCGGAAGGGAGAGGGACAGAAAGTCAGAAACATCAATGAGAGAGAAACATCGATCAGCTGCCTCCTGCACCCTCCCGACCCGCCACTGGGGATGTGCCCACAGCCAAGCCACATGCCCCTGACGGGACTCAAACCTGGGACCCTTCAGTCCACAGGCCAGCACGCTATCCACTGAGCCACACCGGTTTCGGGTAGTTCTGTTTTATATATCTACTCTATCCTCCTTTTTCTCGACAAGTGTAGTATTTATGGATAACGAACTCTAGTAGTCAGCCCACGTTCAATCCCTGGCCCCACGCCCGATAGTGGTCTGTGTCATCTCTTTGCACTTCTGATTCCTCATCTGTAAGATCGGGGTAATAATATTTGCCAGTTTCCTGAAATGGTTGTAAATATTAAGATACTACCCGAGTAAAGTCCTGACAAGAAATAAGCACTCAATGAGCATTCAATTATGAAAAAATAAAAAGCTACTTCATCTTGTTTTAAATGTCACCCCATTTTCTTTTAGAAAAAGATGCAAAATGAATAGGTGGTTTAGTATGACTTCTCTGGTGAATGGTACTTCAAAAGAGGTTTTCTGTACAGTGGCTAGAGAACCCTGAAAAATGTGGTTTCAATATTTCTTGTTGTCACTGTTCTCTGAAGCATAAAGTACTGAAATTAGTAGCAATTTTATGAAAGTAACTTGACTCGCCACTTGGTCTCCTTAATACTTGCTCTACCCTTCCAGGGCGAGAATGGCAGGCATATAGAAAGGATATAAGAGAAAAATTAAAAGTTAAGCCAAATTATATGAATCATTTTTTTGTTTAATTCTTTGTGACTAGATTTTAGTTTAATTATCTTTTTTACTAACGTGGGTTTTTTTGGGGGGGAGGGTCTATTGGAAATATTAATCTGAAAAAAGTTTCTTTATATGACTGGGGGGTGGTTGTTTTGTGTGGGTTTTTTCTAAAAATTAAATATCCTAATTCAAATTATATCAAAACTTAAGGAGTCATCTGAAATTAAGGTACTGGCAAAAATAAATCCATCCTAATGCCAATTGGAGAATAACTACAAAAGATATGGGTATGTATAGTTACGGTATGTCTAGACTTCAAGATTAATGTCTGTAGAAAATTGTTTGCATAAAATAGTAAGGCATATCTTCTGAGAAGACTAGCTTTTAATATTAAGCTAGCAGTCCAACTTTGGAAGCTAGTTGTGGATTTGATTTCCCGTGTGTGTGTAGAGAACTTGCTCCTGGGATCCATTCCTGCCACAGCGCAGTCACTGTGGAGATGGTGTGCTGCAGGCCAGCCTGGCGCTGTGCAGGACACTCTGTGACTAGAACTATATTTAGCTCTTGGTACAGGCTCTTGGACCCGATAAACTTCCTTTTATTTTGAAGAACTTTGGTGAGGATACTTTACATAAGCAGGGAAACTTAGCCTATTTGTGTGTTAGCAGGTCATTATTCTGATTATAAAGTACCTATGTAGAAAAAGTTTGAGGCTTGTATAGAAATATAAATATGAAAATTTTACATAAGCATACTGCATCTGTTTCTGGATTCTGGCCTCAGCCTGGTAATAAGCAGAAATGTCTTTAGGATATTACTGATCTCATTAATGTGAAATAGCAGGCCTAAATTTCTGAATACCTAAAATTACCTTAATGAAGATTAGATCTTGAAACAAATGAATGATTTTTGTGAGTTAAGAAAAATATCTTGGCCGAGACCGGTTTGGCTCAGTGGAGAGAGTGTCGGACTGTGGACTGAAGGGTCCCGGGTTCGATTCTGGTCAAGGGCATGTACCTTGGCTGTGGGCACATCCCCAGTAGGGGGCGAGCAAGAGGCAGCTGATCGATGTTTTTCTCCCATTGATGTTTCTGACTTTCTATCCCTCTCCCTTCCGCTCTGTAAAAAAAATCAATAAAATATATTTTTTAAAGAAAAGAAAAGAAAAAAATATCTTGGATCACTTTGTTAGATAGTAGATACATTTTTTAAAAATTTTTAAATGGTGGTTTTAACAGCCAAAAAGTCTAACTGGTGCCATTTTAACTTCTCTTGAGCAAAGAGTAGTGTCAGTTTGGTGGCCATCAGTAAGTCTAAAATAGTGATGTAGGAAGTAGCTCCTTTCTTTCTCACTATAACAAAGAATGACATGATTACAGTATCATCTCTGAGGTAAAAATCCAAATCTACTGACTGAACAAATTATCATTTTCCATATCTATGTAATCCAGCTTCAAAGCAGACAGGTAAAGAAGCTAAACCAAACTAGACTGGCATGAGCTGCTAATGGGGAGAAAGCAGACTTTAAAATCAGTAATTTCTCGGCTGCATATATGGTTAAATTATATCCATTGATAGATAAAATGAAGATATTTACATTATAAACTTCCTTTTCACATGGAGTAGTTTTATTGGCTAATTATGCCTTTTCTAATGTGAAAATCTTGCAGAAATTTTTCTCACTCTTTTCTGCAGGATATACACGCTATACAGGAATTGATAAAAGAGGTCCTTCTTTTGTTGAAAGGAAACAAAAATGTTAGAAATTGAAGATAAGATTAGTGCCAAAACAATCACTGCATTTTAAACTATATAATCTATTTTCTGAACTTAGTTTTTCTAAGAGGAATGACATGAAAATCAGACATAATCTATGTGTATGAGAAATTTGACCCTACTTTAGATGAAATAGGGCTTTTGAATTGTTTTGAACTGATTTCCTTATCTCCTTCTTGTAAATGGAATGAAATGGGCCTTTAAAATAATTTGCATAAAGAAAACTTGTTCCACATGATCCCTTTATTCATGATCAAATGTTGTCTAATGTTTCCTGTATGTTGCTTTTCAAGTCTAAATTTCCCTAAGAATCATTTTAACCAGGGGAATAAGGTCTGTGCATTACAGATACAATTTCCTTTCTAGGGAATAGGGAAGCTCAAGCTGATACTGGTTTGCTGTCTCTTGTAGTCTGGGCCAGGTAGTGTCCTTTGACTGAAATGCTTTTGTGATAAAAAGAATCCTATCTAATAAAATAATAACATGCAAATTGACCGTACCTCTGCTACACTGCCAGCCAATCGGGAGCAGGGGGCGTGGCCAGCAGACAGGGGGCGTGGCCAGCAGATGGGGGCGTGGCCAATGGGGGCATGGCTGCAGTGCCAGGTAAGCACCATGCTATAAGCTCTGCCCACATGGTACTTAAGGACTGGCGAGATCCCTCCTTACAGTTACAGTGACTGAGTCACTTGCAAATGAGCACCCAGGGCACCTTGGGTAACGAGCACCAGATGCGAGGCGGGCTGAGGCAGGGGGCGTGGCCGAGTTGCCCACGCTGAGGTAGAGGTAGGGGATCGGGCCGAGGCACGCGTGTAAGGCGGGGGAGCGGGGCTGGGTCACACTCGAGATTGGGGAGCAGGGACCAGTCACACGGGGGGAGGAGGGGGACGTGGCGGAGTTGTGCTTGAGGCGGGAGGGGGCGTGGCCGAGTCACACGCAAGGCGGGGGAGCGGGGGCTGAGTCGCTCTCCGAGGCGGGGGCACGCAGACCACACACACCAGCAACACACACACACCAGCACTCAGTCCTCAGGGTACCACCCACGCCTCATTGGACCTCACCCTCCAGGCGGATCCTCCAGGTCCCAAGCCCTGGGGTCACTCACATTCAGCAAGAGTTTGCAGTTTGCCTAAGGCATGTTGAATAGTTCCTCCTAACCCATTAGTGGGAGTGTAATCTGACTTAAAACTAAAGAACTAAACCAAAAAGTCAGTTTGGAAATGGGGATCAAAATTCAAGTGAATTAGCTTTGGGCCAGGAGTTCCATGTCTGTGAATGTGTCCTAAGTAAACAGTCAAATTAGCAATTATGTTTACTGTCATTGTTGATGCCAGAGGAAACCAGAAGCAACCTGCCCCACAATAAAGGGTTAGTAAAGTAAACCATAGTAATGTCAAACAGTCAGGGATCACACTGTAGCCATTAAAAATTATGTCTGTACACTGAATTCATTGACATGGAAAAAAGGCCATCCTATCTAATAAAAGAGTAATAAGCAGATTGACCATCACTACAGCACACAAGAGGGCTGCCCCCATGTGGTCAAAGATTCTGTCCCCGTGTGGACACAAGATGGCCATCACAAGATGGTCAGCAGGGGAGGGCAGTTGGGAGGTTCCAGGCCTGCATGGGAGGGAAGTTGTGGGTGATCAGGCCAGCAGGGGATGGCAGTTGGGAGGGACCAGGCCTGCAAGGAAGGGCAGTTGGGGACTATCAAGCCTAAAGGGGAAGGCAGTTAGGGGTGACCAGGCCAGCAGAGGAGGGAAGTTGGGGGCAAGCAGGCTGGCAGGGGAGCAGTTAGACGTCAATTAGGCTGGCAGGCAGAAGCAGTTAGGGGCAGGCAGGTTAGTAGTTTGGAGCCAGCAGTCCTGGATAGTGAGAAGGATGTCCAACTGCCCCATTAGGCTCGATCCTACCAGGATCGGGCCTAAACGGGCAGTCAGACATCCCTCAAGGGGTCCCAGATTGGAGAGGGTGCAGCCTGGGCTGAGGGACATCCCCCCCCTCCGTGCACGAATTTTGTGCACCCAGCCACTAGTAAAATTTTAACTGTGAGGTACATTTTGATGTTACCAGTTTGTACTATAATAGCACTATGATACAGTCTGATAAAAATTGCAAAATTCCATTAAAGATCTATTGAGTAATATTTTATACTAAGACAGTCATTTGTTTGGAGAGTAGGATGGCAGTTGAAATTAAGTGTCTTTCACCTATTTGGCCTTAGATGAGAGTTTATTTGAACTGACGTAGCATAGAATTGGGTGGGTGTGTTTTTTTTAATGTGCAAGATATAAGTGTGTGTATGTTTTAGTTTAATTTTACTCTTCCCATTTAATAAAGGGAAATAATTAGAAAGTTGCTTCTACCTTTGAAAGATCTCCACATATTTATGTCCTGGGTAAGGAGCACACAAAACTGGTTCAGTATAGTCTTGCCCTTCCTTTAGTAGCAAAAGAGACACTTGTTTTGTAGGGAATGAGGAAGGAAAGAGAGGAGTAGGAGTAGTTGAGTAAATGCTACCGCTATGAATGTACACCGTACATTTAACAAACTTCAGTTGTGTTCTGTGTGCGAAGACCCTGTTCAGAATGCTGGAGATTGCGCTATGAACAGGAGAGGAGACATGACAGACAGATTTAATAGAATGCCGGGCTGTGATTCTTGCTAGGAAGAAAAAGCAGAGGGTAGGGGAAAGTGATGGGCTTGAGCTTAGGAGGCTCTTTAAATGGAATGGTCAGGAAAAAAAGTTGAAAATTCTTCATAATAGGATTTAGTTTTGTGGACTAAAAGAATTAGAGGATACAGTTCCCAAGACTGCCCTTACTTCCAACACCAATTGCAAATTTAGTGTGTCCTAAAACCACTCTTGGGTTCAGTAATTGACAGGAAGGATTCACAGAACTCACTGAAAGCTCTTAAACTCACGATTAACAGTTTATTACAAAGAAAGAATACAGGTTAAAATCAGCCCAGGGAAGAGATGCATGGTACAGAGGTCAGGAGGGGCCAGTGTCATTAATCTGCAGTTCCTCCAGAGGCGGAACTGATACCAGGTCAGCCAACCCTCCCCCCCCCCCCCCCCAATTGTAAATCATGTTAGACTGGCCAGTGGTCCAGGCCTGCAGGCAGACTCATCAAGCAGGACATTCTGGGGCCTAGGGATGACCTCCCAGTAGCCAGAGGTAAAGGCCAGAACTCTTTGGGGTAAGGTTAATTTGTCGCTATACTGGTTTTAATCTCGTAACATTTTAGGTGAAAAGAACTTAATAATAAATAAATAATGCCAAAATACATGAAGAAAACATGGTAGATTTATCAGAGTATATGATGGATTCCAAGCTTGACTTTACTCACTTGACTGTTGTTGAAATAAAAAGAAAGGTTTGTTTCCTTGTATTTAAAAAAAAAGGTCAGCTGTCATTTATGAAAGAACAAGCACCCTGCTTATGTTAACCCGGCTCTGTAGAATTTTTAACTTCATTTAGTCTCGTTTCCAGTCTGTTGTTTCCGGTCTGTTCTGTGGCTTTTTTAGATTAATTTGCCTAGAGAATACGGGATAACCTATAATGTTTTGTAGCAGATAGATATGTGCTAAATAGAGGTGGAAAAGAAAAGAATTTGTATGCTGACTCTTAGTCTTGCCCTTCCTTTAGTAGCAAAAGAGACACTTGTTTTGTAGGAAATGAGGAAGGAAAGAGAGGAGTAGGAGTAGTTGAGTAAATGCTACCACTAAATACGTAGTTTTCTGTTAATACGACTCTAGCAGTGGGCACCAATGCAAAAAAAAAAAAAAAAAAAGAATGCTATCTGTTGGGAGGAAGGGGAGTCTTGAGTATATTTACCTGTATATTCTGCATTCCTAAAACATGAATAGAATGGGAAATACTTTGTTCATCCTGTTATATGTGAATGTCATTCCCAAATCTTCATTTTCTCAATTCTCTTCCTAAGAGAGATTTGATTTATAGCAGCAAGAATATGTCTTAAATGAGTGAGAAAGGAAATAAGTTTGAATGAATTGGTTATGCAGCAATGCTTGCGGCAACAACAGCTATTTGCCTAAATGTGTCCATGCCAAGTGGCACTTACCATCACCGCAGTTCTTCATGCTACAGGTTTCAACTGTTGGTCTTATCCATGTCTTAGAGATAGCTAAACTTTTTGGGTGCTAAGTCACATTTGAAAGCACTCTTGAGAATTACATAGAGAATCACAAGGTATACAGAAAGGATATAACATAGCAGTCCCAGCACCACTATCTGTAGAAAGGCCTCATTTCGAGGTGGCCCTTCGCTGGTGTCTGGAAATTTGGATTTGTGGAGGAAGGGTTGCCACCATTCCCTGTTAAGGCTGGTTCCCTGTGCCTAAACTGTTTATGCAAGCACTGTGCTTTATACCTAACACTTGCTTTCTTTTTGGATGTGAATTTTGTTGGTACATGCTAGGCCGCGGGTACCTGTGTGACCGGCTCCAAATCTTGGGCACTCAGTCTCGAATGCACTTTCCTGGTAGACAGCATGTCACCAAGTGCACTTTGTGACTCCATGGGAGAGGGCTCATGGAAGCGTGTGCTTAATTTACTCAGGACGTTGTCCCGTATGCCTTCTCCCTTGGCTGATTTTGCTTTGCATTCTTTTACTGTAATAAATCACAGCCTTGGGTATGGCAATATGCTAAGTTGTGTGGGTCTTTGAGAAACGCCACCAAACTGGGGATGGCCTTGGGAACCCCAGACAAAGGTTTTTACATTGTGAATTCTAAGTATCAGGTGAACTGAACACTTCTATCAGTCCAACACATTCTTTCCCTGCAGGCAAGCAAAAGTGATCTTAATATAAGATCACTCGGTGAGCTGGGACTCAGAAGAAAGGGTGTGAGTTATACCTTAAGTGTTTAAAAACAGCAGGGGATTTATAGAGAGAGGAAGGAAAATTGGACTGGTTCACACTGGTCTGACAAAATATTTTCTTCACTACTATGTAGATAAAAGATCAGGAAGGATTGTAAAATACAGTAACACACACTATATATATCATATTCAGTAGGCTACCTAAGACCCCCGTCAGTACCTGAACCTGAGATAGTACCAAACTCCATATACACTATGTTTCTATGTTTTTCCTATATACACATATGTATGATAAAGTTTTAATTTATAAATTAGGCAGTTAGAGATGACAGAAATAACTAATAATAAAATAGAACAGTTATAGTAATATGTACTATAACAAGAGCTATGTGAATGGCTTTGGGGCCATTGGTGAGTAAAATAAGGGTTATTTGGACACAAGCGCTGTGATACTGGGATAGTTGATCTGATCACCAAGAGGGCCAAGTGACTAATGGGAGGGCAAGGTATACAGCCTGGGTCTACCTGACAAAGGCACGAGTCAGGCTCGGGCGAAGTGCACGAGACTTCATCATGCTACTAAGAATGACTCAGAAGTTAAAACTTAGGAATTGTTTATTTCTGGAATTTTCCATTTAATTTCTGATCTTGGTTGACCTTGGTTAACTGAAATTACAGATAAGGGGGAACTACTGAATCTTAACCAGTAGTTTTGTACAGCCTGTGCTGGGTTAAGATAATACATCCTTAAAAGAACAATTGAATTGGGCATTTACATTTTGCTGCTTCATATTTCTATATTTAAAGTAAGACAATAAGTTATCCTGGTTGTATATAAAGCAGATTTCCTTTTCAGAGTTGGAACCATCAGCTGAGTTGTGTGTGTTTTTATTATAATAAATAATAGGCGTCAGCTCCACCTGATTGTACTATTCGTTTTGATTATTTTTCTAAACAAAATTGAGAAGCTGTCTTAAGGAATACATTTGGCTTCATTTCTGATTTTAGACATTTCTGGGCCATTTTTCAGACCCTTTGGGAGATGCTTAATCTTCTCTAAAATTCCCTTCAGTCCTAGTAGGAATTACACCTTTAGTGACTGCACTCTCTTTCCAGTCACATTTGTGATAGTTGAGACAGCAGGAAACCTGTGCCTCAGCTGGCCAGTGAGGTGTGGCCCAGTGGCCCAGTGAGACTTCTGGGAAAGCTTTGTAAGATTGATAGGCCAATGTACCCTCTGGTGTTTTGACCATTCTGCTTGCTTTCTCTTTCCTTCCTCTTCCCCATTCCCTTCCCTTTTTTCTCTTTCCTCAATACTTGAATACATGCTTTTTATTACTTGATTCTAGAGAGAGAGGAAGGGAGAGAGGAGAGAGGAGGAAAAAAATCGATGTGAGAGACCAACACCAATAGGCTGCTTCCTGTAAACAAACGTGCCCCAACTAGGAATCAGCCCTCGACTCTTCCATGCACAGGATGGTGCTCCAGCCAACGGAGCCACCCCATCCAGAGTCTGTTCTGCGTTCTTACTGATAGGATACCTGATTCAGAGCCCAGAGGTGCACCACCGTTTTGTGACCACGAGATGGCAATTCTGTTTTTAAGAGTGGCGGAGAAAGTGGGTGGAAAGAGTCTGCTGCCCTGATGGCTCTTGCTGGAGCAGCTGTGCCAATCCTGGCTGCCTACCTCCAGTCTTCTTATGTGAGAAAAATTAACCCCCAGTGTAAGGCTTCTCCTCTCAAAAAATGTTTTCAGTGACATGATGATCTATACTAATAATAGAGGAATATGCATATTGTCCACAATGCCATCATAGTAACTATCGAACAGCAGGCTTCATAGGGTGACCAGGCCGGCAAGGGGGTTAGTGAGGGACAACTAAACAAACAGCAGGCTGTGTGGGGTGATCGGCCCACAGGGGGGTTAGTGAGGGGCGACCAAACAGCGGGCTGTGTGTGGCGACCAGGCCGGCAGGGGAGGCAGCTGGGGGCGACCAGACCAGCAGGAGGGGTCAGTTAGAGGTCACCATGCCAGCGGGGTTGGGGGGGCAATTAGGGGCAATCAGACAGGGAGGCAGGTAAGCTGTTAGGAGCCAGCAGTCCCGGATTGTGAGAGGGATGTCCACCGAGGTGTCCTGGATTGGAAAGCAGGCTGGGCTGAATGGACACCCCCCACCGCCGCCGTGCATGAATTTTCTGCACCAGGCCTCTAGTAATAAAATAATGTATCTTACCACAGAGTTAAGAATCATTTCTTTAAAAAATTAGTTTATAAAAGAATAGCTGTTTCCAGATTATACATGTGAAAGGTAAGACTTCATATTTCAGGGATACAGATACATAGATATCTAGTCTAAATGAATATACTAGTATAGGTCTTAAGGTTACACAGTTAGATTTGAACTGGGAGGCAAACCCATATTTTATGGAAGACTTCTGTACATATTGTCTCATTCTAACTAATTATAGGCAAAGAAAACATGGGCCGTATAGTTCATAACTCTTGGGAAGTCTACCAGGCTGACTTAAGCAGAAACAGCATTTGTTGGAAGAATATTTGGCAGCCTAGAATCAAAGGGAAAGCTAGAGAACCAAGCTTAGGAATTTTGTAGAAAATAAGAGATTTGAACCAATTAAAAGCATCTCTTAGAAATGTTTTAGAGCACTGGTGAGAACACCTCGGTTGGAATATAATTTGCCATTGTCCTGCTTAGGGTCACTTCAAATTAAAAGAATGGGCTCAGTGCATCCAATTGACATAGAAGGATCTGGAAATGGACTTTCTTTGTGAATCCTACAGCGTCTGTACAAACTTTGATTGTGATTGTGTTTTACTTATTCTAACATCGGTACTCCAATTAGTTATTTCCCAGTTCTTATGATTTCTTACAGTGATGAAATCAGTGTTATTGACACAGGGTAAGAGACTAATGAGAATGGAACTCGAGACAAGGATTAAAAGTGCTGACAGTTTATTTGGGGAGTATTTGGGGAGTCTAAGCCCAAGGATGTAAGGTGAAGGAAAAACATAAGGTGGGAAAACTGTGAATGCAGTATGATATATTACCTTGGAAGGCAGTTTTATTTCCCTGGCTCCCTCTTTTCTTCCTCTGCCCACTAGTTGAAGTTCACTCCATGGAGAAGTGACTAACACATATTTCCAGATTGTGCTATCTAGCCCTTAGCTCCTTCTCAAGAACCCAGACCCCACATCTCACCATGTGGCATTCCGTCCATGTCTTGAAGTGGAAGAGCAGCTCAACATAGAACTAAGGCCGTAACTTCAACTTCAACCAGGTCCACAACTTCAGCTTAGACTCTGCTTGGTGGCGGGGCAAGGATCCATCAGTGATGAGAACAGAGCAGATCAAGAGACAGGCAGCTCCTTCAGAGGGAAAAACATACGGGAAGCTGAAAGCATATACAAGGTTGTTTCCAGGTCTTGGAAATCAGGAAACAGACATAGGTCTTGACTAAAGGGTGGCAGAGGTGACATTACAAATTAGTGAGGAAAGGATGGTGCTGTCTAATAAGTAATGCCCGGCCAGCTGGCTAACCATTAGGGGTGATAAAATTAAAATGATTCCCTACATTATACCATGCCACACATTACTGCTCTGGATCGAAGACTTGTTAAATGTGAAAGCAAAAACTTGTGGAATAAAAATAAATACAGAAGTGCCTTTTTGACTTCTGTATGGATGACAGTTTCTAAAACAAGACCCAAATAGCACAGACCATAAAGGGAGAAGAGTGATAAATTTGGCTATCTAAAAGTTTAGAAACAAACAAACAAACAAGAAACTTCAGTAAACCTAAGCAAAATGAAAACACCAGCCCCAGACTGTGAGAAGATATTTAAAATTCATGAAACCAGTAAAAGGTAAATATTTATAATGCTAAAAATAAAACTGGTACAAATCAATAGGGAAAATATAAACAACCAAGTTGAAAAATTAGTCTAATTTTGTGAGTAGTTACCTCACACAAAATTAATACCATGACCAATAAACATGAAAAGCTGCATTTAAATAGTGTTAGAAGTGTAAATTAAAAGATACTATTGCATACCCACTAATTGACAAGAATGATAAAGTCTGCTGATAAAGATGCAGAGAAATAGGAACTTATATGTAGAGAACTATGTTTTTAAATGCTCTTTAGATTATTTAAATTCCTAGAGAGGCAGAAAAATGGCCCTAAAATTTTACTCTCCCACCAACCTTAGCTCTCCTCTCCTGGGTTCTACTTTAAGCTTCATCCTGAGCGTTTGTTCTTTGTTGCCCAGTGTCACTTTAGCTACCATCACTGTAGGTTGTTTCTTACACTTAGTTTGTCTTTGTCCTTCATGGTTTTCTTTTTTTTTTTTTTTTTTTTTTTTTTAATTTTCTTTTTTATTGTTCAGTTTATTAATTACATTGTTTCCCCTTTTTTATCCCCCTATATCTTCCCTCCACCCTGTACCTATCCCACCCTCACCTCCCCCTCCCCAATGTCCTCTCCCATTGTTGCAAGATTTTTGTCCAATCTCTTGCTGTACTTCCAACAACCCTTTTCTCCCCAAGAATTGTCAGTCCATTCCCTCTCTATGTCCATGTTTCTGTTATATTCACCAGTTTATCTTGTTCATCAGCCTATCAGTTCACTTGATTTTTATGTTCATTTGTTGATAGATGTGTATTTGTTGTTCATAATTTATATTTTTACCTTTTTCTTCTTCCTCATCTTAAAGAATATCTTTCAGCATTTCATATAATACTGGTTTGGTGGTGATGAACTCCTTTAGTTTTTTCTTATCTGCGAAGCACTTTATCTGATCCTCAATTCTGAATGATAGCTTTGCTGGATAGAGTAATCTTGGTTGTAGATTCTTGCTCTTCATTATTTTGAATATTTCTTGCCACTCGCGTCTGGCCTGCATCGTTTCTGTTGAGAAATCCACTGACAATCGTATGGGTGCTCCCCTGTAGGTAACCAACTGTTTTTCTCTTGCTGCTTTTAATATTCTCTCTTTATCTTTTGCTCTTGGCATTTTAATTATGATATGTCTTGGTGTGGTCCTCTTTAGATTCCTATATTTTGGGGTTCTGTGCACTTCTTGGGCTTTTAAGTCAGTTTCTTTCACCAGGTGGGGAAAGTTTTCAGTCACTATTTCTTCAAGTAGGTTTTCATTAACTTGCTCTCTCTCTTTTTCTGGGACCCCAATAATTCGGATGTTGGCTTGCTTGAGGTTGTCCCAGAGGCCCCTTACACTATCTTCAATTATCTGAATTCTTTTTGTTTCTTGCTTTTCCAGCTGAGTGGATTTTGCTTCTTTGTATTTCAAATCTTTGACTTGGTTCTTGTGGCCCTCTGAACTGCTTTTAGGACTTTGTGTAATATTTTTTATTTCAGTCTGTGTATGCTTGATTTCTAGTTGGTCCTTTTTTTTATCTGTGAGGGTCTGGTTCGTATCCTCAGAGGTCTTGTTAATTTCCCTGAGGGTCTCATTCATCTCCTTGTAATTCTCATTCATTTGCTGGTTGGTCTTGATTATTTCCTGGTAATTCTCATTAAGTTGATCGGCCTTTTGTAGGAGCCTCTTGAAAAGCCTTATAACCGTGGTTTTGAACTCTATGTCTTGTCGTCTTTTCTCCTCCATTTCTTTCACACCTGATTTCTTTCCATGTTTCTGCATGGTGGCTGCTTTATGTGGCGGCTATCCTCAAAGGGACAGTGGCTCCGTCTCCCCAGTTACTTGAGGTGGGTACTCTTACTGCAATCCTTTATGGGTTGTATTCAGTGTTTTTGAATTTAAACCCCGCTTTTTGTTGTTAGCCCTAGGAGGGTTTGACCTCCAGGCCAATTGGCTGTGAAGCTCAGCTGTGCTCAGGTTGGATGGGCGGAGTCTCTGGGCTACGCCTTGGCGGCGGCGGCGGCGGCGGCGGCGCGGCTTCCTCCGGCGGCGCGGCTTCCTCGGCGGCGGGGCGGCGGCTGCTGGGTCCTATGCAACGCTCGCGGGCTCGGGTCTGTGCTGGGTGGGGATGGCTGCAGACTCTTCCAAGAGAAAGCCGCTAGTCTCTTCCCCTTGCCAGACAACTCTGCCTTTCCCCAAATGTGCCTGCACACCAAAAGTCTAGCCCAGGGCTGTAAAATAGATGGTTTCTGGAACCAGGAGACAAGTTTCCAGGGGACAAGTCGCGGGTTTGCTGTCCCTTGGGACTAGGAGCTTCTGCCGCGCCCCCCGGACCTCGGACCTCGCCGGTTCTGGGGAATCTGTGTAGGGAGACTTCTCGTACCCCGGATCTCGGTCCTCGCCCGGCTCGGGAAATCTGGGCCCCGTCGGAGAAATCCAGCCGGTCCCTGCTCCAGCCCCAGCCCGCGCGCGCGACCAGGGCGGCTCCTAACCTGTTTCAATCTGCGCTCCCGCTGGTCCTGAGTCTGCGTCCCACCTTTGCTCCTATTAGTGGAGTTTTCATTCAGCCAGCTTTCTGGCGATTCTGGGTGCTGTCTGTTCTGCTGTTATGTTGTAGTTCTTAAATCGTTGCGCGGGGCAGAACAATAGGTGTTTGCTTATGCCGCCATCTTGGTGTCCCTCCTTCATGGTTTTCTATTGGTAATCTCTCATAGACCTAAAACTGCAATAAATAGTTTATTGGAATTTCATACATGACTAGAGGTCTGGTGTATGAAATTCGTGCACTGGATGTGGGGATAAGGGTCCCCTCAGCCCAGCCTACACCCTCTCCAATCCAGGACCTCTGGGGGATGTCTGACTGCTGGTTTAGTCCCAATACCCCCTGCCAGCTGATCACCCCTAACCACCTCTGCCTGCGGCCTGATTACCTCTCACTACCAGCCTGATCACCCCTAACTGCCTCTGCCTGCCAGTCTGATTGCCCCCAACTCTCTCCCCCACCTCCACCCCCAGCCAGCCTGGTCACTCCACACAGCCTGCTGTTCGATTGTTTGGTTGCCCCTCACTAACCTGCCTGCTGGCCTGGTCGCCCTACACAGCCTACTGCTTGGTCATTTGGTCTTTCTGCCTTCATAGATTTGTTTATTATGGACATTTGAATGAAAAATGAGCCATGTAATATATGACAGTTAGCGACTGCATTCTTTCACTTAATACATTAGTATCCCCTTATCTACTGTTTCACTTTCTGCAGTTTCAGTTAACTGAGGTCAACCACAGTCCAAAAATATTAAACAAAAAATTCCAGACGTAAACAATTCATAACTTATAAATTGTATGACGTTCTGAGGGGCATAATGAAATCTCACTGTCCTGCTCTGTCCCTTTGGGATGTGACTCATCCCTTTGCCCAGCGCTTCCATGCTGTACACCTGCCCCTCAAATTAGTTGCTTTACTAGCCGCCTTGGTTATCAGATTGACTGTTGGAGTATCAAAATGCATGTGTTCAAGTTACTCTTACTAGTATTTTACTTAATGGCCCCAAAGCACAAGAATAGTGATGCTAGCAATTCATATATGCCAATGAGAAGCCATCAAGTGCTCAATAAAGCACAGAAAAATAATCATGTACCAAGATTACAAAGGTCTGAGGTAAGAAGGAATCTTCTGCCCTAGCCAGTTTGGCTTAGTGGATAGAGCGTCGGCCTGCAGACTGAAGGGTCCTGGGTTTGATTCCAGTCAAGGGCACATGCCCAGGTTGTGGGCTCGATCCCCAGTAGGGGCCATGCAGCAGGTAGCCAATCAATGATTCTCTCTCATCATTGATGTTTCTCTCTCCCTCCCCCTTCCTTCCTCTCTGAAATCAATAAAAATATTTTTTAATAAAAATGAAATGGGAACAATCTTTAAAAAAGAAAACGTGTTCTGAAAGATGGAAATGCATTGTGCCAGAAAGCATTGAGAAGACTCCAGTAAGGAGTCCCCGAAATGAGTAACCACATTCACATAACTTGCTATTACAGTATATTGTTGTAATTGCTTTATTTTCAGTTGTTGTTAACTTTTACTGTGTCTATAAATTAAACTTTATCATAGGTATGTAGATATAGGGAAAAAACATCGTATAGGTTTGGTACTCTCGGTTTCCAGCATCCACTGGGGTCTTGAAACTTAATCCCTGTGGATAGTGGGAGGTTACTGTGTAATGTTTTCCACATCAGCATGTGTCAGTACTTCACTTATTTTTATTGCTGAATAATACTACATTGAACAGAAAGTACCACATTTTATTTATATATCCACAAATTAATGGATATTTGAGTGTTTTCCACGTTTTGGTTATTGTGAATAATGTCACTGAGAACATGTGTAAACATAAGTTTTTATTTTTCTTAAATATATATATACACATATGAGTAGAGTTGCTGGGCCATAGAATAAGTCTATTTTTAACTTCCTGAAGATCTGCCAGACTGTTTTCCACAGCAGCTACCCCATTTTATATGCCCACCAACAGCATGTCAGAGTTCCCGTTCTCCACATTCTCCCTCACAAACACTTGCTAATATCCATGTTGTTCATTAGCCATCCTAGTAGGGGTAAAGTGGTATCTCATTGTGATTTTAGTTTTATGATTTTATAAGGCACTTTTCAGGTCTGTTTCCTCCCCTCCCCACCCCCCAACCCCCCAGATTTTCTCTTAATACATAAGAAATGATGCTTTTAAGTTTGTGGTAGAATGTTTTATTAATTGTTGATTTCCTTTTCCTAACAGGCTAAGGAAATTTTAACAAAGGAATCAAATGTGCAAGAGGTCCGTTGTCCTGTTACTGTCTGTGGAGATGTGCATGGTCAGTTCCATGATCTTATGGAACTCTTTAGAATTGGAGGGAAATCGCCAGATACAAACTATCTGTTCATGGGCGACTATGTAGACAGAGGTTATTATTCAGTGGAGACTGTGACTCTTCTTGTGGCATTAAAGGTATGATTAATGAAGTTTAATTTTTTTCAAGCTTTAAGTCAGCAAAAGGCAAAAAATGTCAATATTGCGTATCACCTGTTCTGTTTAATGATCCATTCAGTTTATAACCCCTTAAATAATAGTTGATTTTACATCTTTTAAAGAGAGATGAGAATACTACATTAGACCTTTCCTGCCTACTTCTGGTATATCATTCTCTTGGGGAATCCATAGCTGAAGTCTTAGAATCATTTTTTTACTTAGTCACTTACCCCTCATGTTCAGTCAATTAGTAGTATCTTTATCACTTCACACTAATTATTGCAATAGCAATATTAGTAACTAATATTTCTGCCTCCAAGATCTGACCCTTGCGAATTTTCCTTGCCCTTTCATATCCTGCCAGATTAAATATCTTTTATTTAACAGTTTCATCTTGTCACTTGCAAATTCTTTAGTGATTCCATGTTACCTGTACACTCAAGTTCAAACTCCTTGCCTGACCCTCTATAGTATGTCTTGAATTTTCCTGCCAGTAGTTGGTAGCATAAACATTTTGTGTCAAATCAAATAATTTCAGTGTTTAGTCTGTCTCCATTTATTTCCTTATCTGGTTTCTTCACAAAATTATTCTGATTTCTTGCCCCTTCTGTCAAGACTCAACTCAGATTCTTCTTCCATGGAGTCTTCAACCATGTTAGCCTTACTCCTTTATTCTAAATTACCATGAAACATACTGTCCCACCCTTATTGACGTTACATAGCAGTTTATTGCCTTGTGTTATTAGTTCTGCTTGAGGAGCAGGAGTCATGTATTATACTTGTGGCAATCTCACCTAACTTCAGCACTGAGGTTAATGCTGCTATATACGATGGGTGATTAGAAAATATGTATGAATGGGAGTGTGTATTTGCAGCTTTTGGTTAATTTGATTTATAGAATCTGATGCTTTTCATAACTTTCCAGACATATTCCTAACTAATATGCTATAAGGTATGTCTATATTTTGTTATGGAAAAGACAGTACATTTGAAATCTTGCCTAGATTTGGTAAAGGCCTGTTTTTGTTGGCAAATACAATCTTCTCGTGGGAAATGGAAGTTGGAAAGGGGGAGGGAAGTCTATAGAGGAGTTTGTCTCAGGTCAAAATCACTCTCTTTATTACCCATTTAGCAGTAAGAAGTTACATTGTTCTGGGGAGATTTAAAAAACTAGTGATAGTTTGAAAATGAAGGTATTTAAGACAGAACCTGATATAAGTTTATTATAGTAACATAGGTATCAGTTAATAAGGTTTCCAATGAGGGTGATATAGAAAATAATGAAGAAGAGCAGTTATCTGAAATATCTCACCATAATTTAATCAATAGGACCTGGTTATGAATGAGAACATTTTTTTACTCTGAAAAGGATTTAACATTTAATTTACTAGCAGATAAAAGAGCCAGTTAAAGAAGTAGGTCAGAGGTTAATATATTTACCATGACACTAATAAAAATATAATTTGTACCATGGGTTTGTTTGTTTGTTTGCTTTTTCTTTAGGTGCGGTATCCAGAACGCATTACAATATTGAGAGGAAACCATGAAAGCCGACAAATTACCCAAGTGTATGGCTTTTATGATGAGTGCCTGCGAAAGTATGGAAATGCCAATGTTTGGAAATATTTTACAGATCTGTTTGATTATCTTCCACTTACAGCTTTAGTAGATGGACAGGTGTGTATGTGTGTGCTTATTACATTGTTGGGGGAGGGGTAGAGGATTGGGATAGGATAAAAGAAGGGAAAGATTTTCTCCTAGTTAATTAGGGTCTAGATTTATATGGTGTGTGTTTTCATCTCCTTGGCTTTTTCTGCCTCTTTCTCTTATGCTCAAGATTTCAGAACAGGGATTTGGATAAGTTACATGCACATGTTCATATTGTCAGATATATGTTTAAATCTTTTGACCAGATAATATTTATTATTTAAAACTCAATCCACCCATCATGGCTCAGCGATTGAACATCGACCTACGACCCAAGAGGTCACAGTTTGATTCCCAGTTAGGGCACTGCCCTGGTTGCGGGTTCAATCCCCAGTGTATGTGGGACATGGCCGCCAGTGATTCTCTCATTATTGACATATCTCTTTCTCCCTTTCCTCTCTGAAATAATATATATATTTTTTTAAAAACTCATTTATTAAGGAGTAAAATAAAATAGCATTAGATAAAGAAACCTATGCTGACTAATTAAAACATCAGAACGCATCTCATCAAAATCAGGAGAAAATGCCCTCTAAAGCTTGAATTATTATTCTCTCTGATTCCAAATCTCTAGAGGATGGACATGGGAATAGTTGTTTTACAAAAAAAAAAAAAAAATTCCACTAACTTGTATTACTCGATTTTGTTTTGGAAATTTTAGCCAATTCACTGAGCAATAAAAAGAATTGAAAGGTATAAACATTAAGAAGAAAAGAAAATATTTTTGCAAACATGATTATGCATTCAGGAAAGTCAAAGAAAGCTGAAAATTATTGAAACCAATAACAGGAATTTGTAGGGTCTTTATTATAAGAGAAGAAAATTTTATACATCAGCAACCAATAGAAAATGCAGTGATGGGTCACATAATGTTAGGATTATAAAGAAAAATGATAAGAAATATATTTAAATGTTAACAGCCCTCTCATGTTTTTGTTTCATTTTTCATTGTAACTTATAAATTCTCCACAGTGAATATTTTAAAATATTATTTTGAAAAGAGCTATTAGGATTGACATTTCTAATTCTTTACTTTCCATTAATTTTTAGCAATTAACAAATTCATTTTCTTTATAAATTCATAAACAGATTTTCTGCCTCCATGGTGGCCTCTCTCCATCCATTGATACACTGGATCATATAAGGGCCCTGGATCGTTTACAAGAAGTTCCACATGAGGTAAACTTACTTTAAATTTAAAGAAAGAGAAACATAACCACATTGTAGTAAAGCTTAATAGTTAAATATGAGTGCTAATAATTTATACAATGTACCTAATTTTTTTGGCCAGGGCCCGATGTGTGATCTGTTATGGTCAGATCCGGATGATCGTGGTGGATGGGGTATTTCACCACGTGGTGCTGGATATACGTTTGGACAAGACATTTCGGAAACATTCAATCATGCCAATGGACTCACACTGGTTTCTCGCGCTCACCAACTTGTAATGGAGGTATGTCCTTTTCCTACAGGATGGCGATCTTGGTTTCTGACAAATACGTGTGTCTGTAATAAAGCCTTCATGACTTAGAATAGTAGAAACATTCCTCACCATTATCTAAGTCAGAGGAGGGGAAACTTGGCCTGCTTTAGCAAGTAAGGAAAGTACTAGTTTGCTAGAGCAAAATTGTAACTCATTTTGAAGTCAGAGTCCTCAAATATGAGTATTTTAATATTTACTTTATTGTTCAGTTTCTTTCTTCTTCCCCCTTCCCTAGACACATTACATTCTTTTGACTGTTCTAACTAATATCAGTTACAGACATGATGCTCATTTACCCCCAAATTTCCATGTGTATTTGTAAAAATAAGGACTTTGTCTTACATAACCACAGTATGCTTGTCACAGTCAATAAATTTGCATTGATCTAATACTTTTATCTAACCTAAACACTTTATTCAAGTTTTAATTATCTCACTAATGGTCTTTAGTTGAGTATGTATATCTAAAATCTAATTCAGGATGATGCTGTATTCAGATTTTCTTTGTTTTATATAATCTTGACATTTTTTAAAAGTACAAGCAATTTTACTTTGTGTAAGTAGTTTTCACTTGTGATTTAACTGATGCTTCCTTATGGTTATAGATTCGGGATATGCATTTTGGTGGGTATGCCACATACTGATGTGTCCTTTTCAGTGTGTCCTATAGGGGTCATGAAATTTACCCCAGTGCTGGTGGCTTTAACTTGGATCACTTAGTTAAGGTGATGCCCGCCAGATTTCTCTACTGTGATGTTACTAATTTGTAAATACAAGAGGAATAGAAATAGAACGTGATACTTCAAAACCAGTAGGAGTGACTTCAAAATGTAAGAGAAAACTTCACAAACATAATAAAGCAAGAGGAGGAGTGAGAGCATAATAAAGAACCTCAAATTATTATGTGGAGAGGATAAGTCTAATTATATCAGTAATCATAAACAATGTTAAATGGATGAAAAATTTTATTAGACTCAAATTGGGTCATCAAAATTCAACTGTTCCTTGGGATTTATATAAAATATAATGATTAGAAGTAGAGGGATGGAAAATGGTATATTGGTATATATATCAAGTAATTGTCCAATCAGAATAGGCTCTAAGAAAAAAAGTATAACTAGAAATGAAAACAGGTTATTAGAGAAAACTGGCCCAGTTCTCTAAAAATAAATAATTCTAAATTTGTAATTACCTAATAATAGTCAAAATATATAAAGCAGAAATTGGCACAATTTACAAGGAAAAAATTAAGAAAACTTCCATATGATGGGAGAAATTGAGTATATATCAGAGCCAAGATCGCAAGCATAGATTAAGCCAGAACAATACATTTACTAAGCTCCAGCTACAATAATAAAATGGTAATATGCTAATTAGACCAGACGTCCTTCCTGACAAAGCGGGGCCGGAGGGAAGCCAGCCCACGTCCTAGGTGCCTGTGGGTGGCAGGAGGAGAGTAGCAGCCTCGGTCCTAGGTGCCTACAAGTGGCCAGAGAAGGATGCCGGAGGGAAGCCGGTGCCGGCCGCCAGGAGAAGGAAGGCCTCGTCTTCCACGAATTTTCGTGCATCAGGCCTCCAGTGTAATAATAAAACCCTGTACTCAGCAGTTGTGTATTCATGCAGGTGCACAATGTTAATGAAGGATGCTATATAAAATAACTTAGAAGACTGCATTTCCGCAGAAAATACTTGTAATTTCTAAGTTTAACCTCCTATGTGTGGAGATTACAATTTTATGGTGAAACACTGATTTTTTTAATGCAGGGGTACAACTGGTGTCATGATCGGAACGTGGTCACCATTTTCAGTGCACCCAATTACTGCTACCGCTGTGGGAACCAGGCCGCTATCATGGAATTAGATGACACTTTGAAATATTCCTTGTAAGTTACTTTAAATTTTATTTGTATATGATCACTTTTAGGAGGAAAATTAAAATGTGGTTAGGATTTCTGCTTCTGGAATGATGAAGATAGCAAACTATCTCCCCAATAAAAACAACTAATTAGCTAGAGAAAATTATTTTAAACAAGTATTTCAAATTTTTTTTGGAAACTGTTCTAAGCATATAGAGAAGATAGAAAAATACTTGTTCTAGAAAATCTAAATCCGGGTAATAACAGCCAGAATTTGTGGAATTGGAGCTGGACTCTTTCCCTAGTCCTGGATCACATGTATGGAAACTGCGCTAGGCACTCTGCTCTTCGTGAGTGTGGACAAAAAGATGGGGTCTTTTTCCCTTCCTGTCTCCCAGCTTTAGGGATATGGTTTCAACCCTAGGGGGCATGTGGCAGTATATCACACCTACCCCAGGCCTGGGTTTCAGACGCTCTGATCTGGAAGGGTGCAGTCCAGCAGGCTGAGATTCCCTTCCCCTCAATAGCTCTGAGGGTGGAAATTCACTCCGGCGTGCATGGCAGGCAGTGTGCTTTCCCAGCTCCTGCTCATAGAATAAGAATGTCACTAGAAAGTAGGTGAAGGATGATCACCAGGTACAAACTTCTAGTTATAAAGTAAATAAGTTATGAGGATGTGTAGTGTACACCACAGTGACTAGTTAATACTGTACTATATATTTAAAAGTTGCTAGGAAAATAGATCTTTAGAATTCTCATCGCAAGAAAAAAACCTTTTGATTGTGTAATGATGGGTTTCAACTATGTTGTGGTGATCATTTTGTAGTGTGTACATTTATCGAATCATGTGTATAATAATATATGCCAGTTACATTTCAATTTTAAAAAATAGGTTTCAAGATGCTGGCATGCACACTAGCTTGAGCAATATATATATATATATATATATATATATATATATATATATATATATATATAAACTATTGGGGTGGGGGAAGGTGGAAAAACAGATCCAAAGCAGCTGCATAGATGTTCTGTTCAGGGTGAGAGGCGGCTCAAAAAGTTCCTCAGCTCTGCCCCAGGGAACTCATCTCTCTCTTAATACTAGTAGCATCAAGCAAAACGGCAGAGCAAGGAGAAAAATAATAGAAGAAAAATGAACAGAGGCTCAGAAATGTAGGACACCTTTAAGCATACCAATGTAAGTGTATGGGAGCTGTAGAAGGAGAGGAGACAGAAAAGGGGACAGAAAGAATATTTGAAGAAATCATGGCTGAAAGCTTCTCAATATTTGATGATAAGCATTAATTTGCATACCCAAGAAGCTCAACTAACTCCAACTTGGATAAATTTAAAGAAATCCGTAACCATACATGTCATAATTAAAATGCTGAAAGTCTAAAAGAAAAAATGTTGAAATCTGTAAGAGAAAAATGACTTAAAAAAGGGAACCTAAAAGGATAATCAGCTGACATCAGAAAGGCAATGGGACAATATAATCATTCAAAGTGCTGAAAATAAAAAACTTAGCCAAGAATCTTACATTCAGCAAAATTTTAAGATGAATGCAAAAGAAATATGTTCCCAGAGAACATATTGGAGGAAGTTGGCGAAAACTGAATGCTAGCAGACCTGCCAAGAGGGGCTACTTCAGGCTGAGAGGCAGATGACACCAGAAAGTAAATCAAACGTCTGCGCTCGCACACAGGGGCAATTGTAAACGACAGTGCAACTGCAACTTTCTTAACTGACTTAAAACCAGCTGCATTACACAATATGGACGCATTCTGTAAAGTATAGTTGAACTTATAGGCAATGTAATATATACAAATGTATATTTGATAGTAACAGTACATAGAAGTAATACTACAAGGTAACTTGAATCCTAAGGAAGAACATGAAGGAAATAAAAATGAGGTTAATATAACAAAATCTATAAATATATACTTGTTCTCCTTTCTCTCGCAGCTTTAATATCATATTATGTAAAATAAGTATATGGGGGCCTGTAACGTACATATACTGTCTATATAACATCAGTAGCAATAAAAGGGAGGAGAATGGAAAGGAATTATATAGGAATAAACTTCTATAATGAACTACAATTAAGTTAGTATAAATCTGAAGCAGTTTTAGGTTAAGTTGTATATTGTAAGCTCTGGAACAACCACGAATAAAATAATTGCAGCCCAGCCAGTGTGGTTCAATTGGTTGGGCATCATCCATGCACCAAGAGGTCACTGGTTCGATTCCCCAGTGTGGGACATGTAGGAGACAAGCCAGTCAGTGATTCTCTGTCTCTCTCTTTCTCTCTCTCTCTCTCTCTTTTTAATATATTTTATTGATTTTTTTTACAGAGAGGGAGGGAGAGGGAGAGAGAGTTAGAAACATTGATGAGAGAGAAACATCGATCAGCTGCCTCCTGTACGCACCCTACTGGGGATGTGCCTGCAACCAAGGTACATGCCCTTGTCCAGAATCGAACCTGGGACCTTTCGGTCCTCAGCCCGACACTCTATCCACTGAGCCACACCAGTTTCGGCTTGGTTCCTGCTTTAACTGCTTTTTTATTAAAACAATATTTTTTAGTATACCACTTAAATTTTTTTAATAACTTTACAATTATCTTTCATTTTTTGTTTTAATTGATTTTATAGAGAGAGGAATGGAGAAGGAGAGAGAGAAATAACGATGAGAGAGAATCATTGAGCCTTAATGGCTCAGTGGAAAGAGCATTGGCCTGTGGACTGAAAGGTCCCAGGTTCGATTCTGGTCAAGGGCATGTACCTTGGTTGCAGGCACATCCTCAGTAAGGGGTGTGCAAGAGGCAGCTGATCGATATTTCTTTCACCGATGTTTCTGACTTTCTATCCCTCTCCATTTCTCTCTGTAAAAAAATCAATAAAACATATTTTTAAAAAATAAAAAATAAAGCAGGAACCAAAAAACAAAGAACACATTATTTAAATAGGTATAAATTTAGTCATATCAATAATATTAAATGTGAACAGTTTAAGCAATGCTATCAAAAGGCAGAGATTATCAGGCCATTATTGTTTCTTAAGATAGTTTCATGATGTGTACAGGAAACATAATTTACATTCAGAAATACAATACAATTTACTTCTACAAGTAGGTTAGAAATAAAATGATAGAAAAAAATTTACCATGCAAATAGCAATTATAAGAACACTGTAGTGGATACACTAATGTCAGACAAAATAGATTTCAAAACAAAAATTGTTAATTAGACCCGAAGAAGGACATTGCATAATGATAAAAGAATCACACCACCAGGAAGATATATCAACTATAAATATGCACTCAACAGCAGAGTCCTAGAATATATTGAGTAAAACTAACAGAATCGGTGGAAGACCTAGACAGTTCACCAATCGTTGGAGACTCTGTTATACCACTTTCATTTCAATAATAAAACTAGGCAGAAGATAGACAAGGATATAGAAGACTTGAGAAACACTATAAACTAACCATATCTAACAACTACAGAACACTCCATCAGCAGTAGAATACAGTCTCCTCAAATGCACATGGAACATTCTCCAAGAGTTACTGTATGCAAGTCTATAAATCAAGCCTCAATTTAAGAAGACTAGAATCATACAAAGTACCTTCTCCAAACACAATGGAATGAAATTTGAAATCAATAACAGAAGGAAAACTGGAAAATTTATAAATAAGTGGAAATTAACACTCGTAGTTTGACCTAGTGGGTCAAAGAAGAAATCACAAGAGAAACTAGAAAAATTTGAGATGAATGAAAGTGAAAACAGAATGCACCTAAACTTAGGGAATGTAGTGAAAACAGTGTTTATAAGAAAATTTATAGATGAAAATGCCTATATTAAAAATCAAGAAAGATCTCAAATCAAAAACCTAACTTTACACATTAAGGATCTGGAAAAAGAAAAGCAAATTAAACTCAGTGCAAGGAAAGTTTAGTGTGAAAATAAAATGAAAACAGAAAATCAACTAAACCAAAGGTTGATTATTTTCAACAAAAATGTTGATTATTTTTAACAAAAAAAAACTGGACTAGCTAAGAAAAAGGCATTACAAGGGAATACAGTGAATAACTGTATAACAATGCAATTAGGTAACTTGAATGAAATGTAAAAATTTCTAGAAACTACCAAAACTGATTCAATTAGAAATAGAGTATTTGAATAGACCTGTAACAAGTAAAGAAATTAAAATTCATAATTTTAATACTTCCTACAAATAAAAGCCCAGGCCCCATTGGCTTCTTTGGGGAACTACCAAATATTTAAAAAGGAATTAACACCAGTCCTAAAACCTTCAAAAAACAGAAGAGAGGCACTACGTCCCAGCTCATTCTTTGAGGCCTGTGTAACCCTAATACCAAAACTAAAGACATTTTAAGGAAACTACAGATGAATACTGTCAATACATAAAATGTGTGCAACCAAATATCAGCAAACTGAATCCAGTGGTGTATAAAAAGGATTACACACTATGGCCAAGTGGAATTTATCCGAGGAATGCAAAGTCGGTCCAAAACGTGAAAATTAATGAGATGAACTATATGAATAGAATAAAGGACAAAAAACACATGATCATCTCAGTAAAGCCAAAACCCAGCACTCATCTATATTAATAAAAGGGTAATATGCTAAATTAGACCATGAGATCTTCCAGACCTCCTTCCAGACAAAGCCATGGTGGAAGGGCCAAGGCCGAGGCATTTAGGGGTGATCAGGCCAGGAGGGGAGGGCAGTTGGGGGCAAGCAGGCTGGCAGGGAGGTGCACTTGGGGGCAAGCAGGCCAGCAGACAGAGTGGTTAGAGGCGATCAAGCAGGCAGGCAGGTGAGCGGTTAGGAGCCAGCAGTTCCAGATTGTAAGGGGGATGTCCGACTGCCAGTTTAGGCCCTATCCCACAGGGGTCCCAAATTGGTGAGGCTGCAAACTTGGCTGAGGGACATCCCCACACACACGTTCACAAATTTCATGCACAGGGCCACTAGTCCTATCTAATAAAAGAGTAATATGTAAATTGACCGTGCCTTCACTACACCAAATAAACCACAGGCCACACCCACAGGCCAATCAGGAGCTATATGCAAATTAACACACAACCAAGATGGCTGCTGCCCATGGCAGGCTGGGCCAGGCGGGTTAGGGGTGTGGCCAGGCAGCAGTCGGGCCCTATCGCAGGGTGATCGCTTCATTGGGTGCCCCAGGCCGAGAGCGAAGAAGGCCTCGCCCAGAGGCCTTTTGCCCCTGGCCTCAGGCAGGCCAGGCCAGGCTGGGGGTGAGGCCAGGCAGTGACTGGCCTGATCACAGGGCGATCACTGGCTGGGTTCCATGGCCAAGGTCCCCTGCCCAGGGATGGAAAGTCTCAGCCAGAGGCTTTCAACCTTGAGCAGACCAGGGATGAGCACTGTGAGTAGGACATCCCCTGAGGGCTCCTAGTATGTGAGAGGGGGCAGGTTGGGCTAAGGGACCACCCACCCCCAGTGCATGAATTTCAAGCACCAGGCCCCCAGTCCTATCTAATAAAAGATTAATATGCAAATTTGACCATACCTTTGCTATACCCACAAGCCACGCCCACCATCCAACCAGGAGTGGATTATGCAAATAAACCACAACCAATATGGCTGCCATCACTGAGAGCAGGAGGAAGGCTTGGGTTTCCCTGGCAACAGGAAGCCAAGCTTTTCGCCTGCCGTTGCCAGCCTAGGCCTCCACTCAATGCTACAAAGTTTCCATTATAAAGATACAGAAATGGCAGCAACCACTGACCTAGAGAGAACAGAGGCTTGGGTTTCCCTGGCAATGGAGGAAGCCAAGCTTTCCGCCTGCTGTTGCCAGCCTGCACCTCCACTCTAGGCTACAAAGTTTCAAACAGAAATGGCTGCCACCTCGGAGCGAGGAGAAGGCTTGGCTCTGCTCCAATCTGCAAAGTTTCAATTGTAGACATAGATTAACCCCAGATACCAGGGCCTCCACTTGGGTTGCTGGGGGGCATGGCCGGCCTGCAAACCTCCTCAGGCCCCTTGCCAAGGCCGCCCCTCACCCCAAGGGAACCCCCACCCTGATCCAGGACACGCTTCGGAGCAAACCCATGCACCAGGCCTCTATCCTAAGTAATAAAAGAGTAATTTGCAGATTGACCATCACTCCAATCACAAGAGGGCTGCCCCCATGTGGTCAAAGATCCTGCCCCCATGTGGACACAAGATGGCCACCACAAGATGGGAGGGACCAGGCCTACAAGGGAGGGCAGTTGGCGGTGACCAGGCTGCCAGAGGAGGGAAGTTGGGGGCAAACAGGCTGGCAGGAGAGCAGTTAGACATCAATTAGGCTGGCAGAGGTAGTAGTTAGGGAGTGATCAGGCTGGCAGGCAGAAGCAGTTAGGGGCAATCAGGGAGGCAGGCAGGTGAGCAGTTTGGAGCCAGCAGTCCTGCATTGTGAGAAGGATGTCTGACTGCCTGTTTGACATCCATTGAGGGGTCCCAGATTGGAGAGGGTGCAGGCTGGGCTAAGGGACATCCCCTGCTCCCCCGTGCATGAATTTTGTGCACTGGGCCTCTAGAGTGTGTGTGTGTGTGTGTGTGTGTGTGTATAAATGCCTAAGCAACCAGTTGGTAGCTATGATGCACACTGACCACCATGGGGCAAACACTCAACACAGGAGCTGCCAAGCGACAGCAACTTTGTAGAGTGCCCTCTCGCACTCCGGGACCCCTCAGGCAATGTTGCGCTGCCGGTTTGGGCCCGATCTCCTCAGGCCAGGCCCAGGGACCTCACCGGGACATATGCATTGGGCCTCTAGTTCATAATAAAAATAATCAATTAGATAAGGGAACTTTCTCGTCCTGATAAAGGGCATCTACAAAAAACACATAATGTCATATTTTAAAATATATTTTTAATTGATTTCAGAGAGGAACGGAAAGGGAGAGATAGAAAGATCAATGATGAGAGAATCATTGACCGTCTGCCTCCTCGCACGCCCCTACTGGGAATTGAGCCTGTGATGCAGGCATGTGCCCTGACCAAAAATCCAACCATGACTTCCGGTTCATAGGTCAACCACTGAGCCCTGCTGGCTGGGCAAACATCATTCTGAATTGTAAAAGGCTGCATACTTCTGCCTAAAGTCTAGCATAAAACGAGCAAATCTGCTCTTGGCACTCCCACTAACGGACGATAACACTGGAAACATTGTATGCCGGGTACCGCACTGGACATCTCCTCTGCTTTAATTCTTGCCGTAGCTCTGAGAGAGTTTCATGGAGAACGCCGGCAGTGACTTGTCCATCCTAGTCATGATACTGATTTGTGTGTTTACGAATTCAAATCCCTTAACTGTTGGGTTTTGTTTTTGCCGTCGATAGCCTCCAGTTTGACCCGGCACCTCGGCGCGGAGAGCCCCACGTCACCCGGCGCACCCCGGACTACTTCCTGTAACCCCTCCTGGGAAAACCTGCCTTTGTATGTGGAAGTATCCTGGCTTTTTAAATATATATATATTTAGAAAAAACACAAGAAACAGTAATCTAAGTGTATCTGTAACAAATCGGATCTATCTTGGCATTAAACTATATCATGGACCAAAATGTGCCATACTAATGACGAGCATTTAGCACAATGACGAGCATTGACTGAAATTTAGTGCAGTTCTAGATCGGTCGGTCTTAGCAGTTTGCCTGCTGTATTTGTAGTAACCATTTTCCTCTGGACTGTTCAAGCAAAAACACGTAACTAACCCCTTTATCTCCTTTTGCACTTATTTGGAAATTTTAGTTATAGTGTTTAACTGGCATGGATTAATAGAGTTGAAATCTTATTTCTAAGAAAAATTCACAAGCTAACTTCCACTGAATCCATGACCCATTATTTTATTGAAATGTGTAATTAACTGAAGAAAAGATTCTTTTGGGGAGTGTGTTGTCATAACATTGAAAGAGATTTCCCCTTCATTTAAACTGAATTACTGTTTTATGTTGGTCTGCATATTTCTGTATATTTGTCACGACATTGCTTGCATCCTATTTGGTGTACTGAGCAAATAAACTTTTGATTTTAAACAAAATCATTGATTTATTGTGGTATACTTGAAAGTTTTATTTTGAAATTTGATATAAAATTTCATAGTGAACAATTGTGTTGAGGCAATTTAAATTAATGTTTTTTGTATAGGGCTTATTTTCATAAAAAAATCAAATAATACTATCTTTTAGACCATAAAAACCTTTTTTCTAAACATTTCATTAGGTAATTTGTGTTAATGTCTTCATATGGATTCTATGCTAAAATTGCAGAATGTTATATATAGCTAGGAAGAATCTTTTATTTATTTTTCTCTTCTTCAATCCTCACCTGAGGATATGCCTTTCTCTGATTTAAGAGAAAAGGGAAGAGAGAAACTTCGATGTGTAAGAGACGTCAATTGGTTGCCTCCTGCACACCCCCCAATGGGACTGAAACTGCAACTCAGGCACATGCCTCAACTGGGAATTCACTGAAAATGGATCATAGACTTAAACATAAAACCTATTACAAGCTTTTACAAGAAAACACAGACCCCTTTGAGACCTTGGGTTAAGCAAAGATTTCTTAAATAACCCACGTAGTGCTCTTTATGTCTTTGTATAGATTCATATTTCCTCCTGGTTGAATTTTCTTCTGCCTTAAAGACTTGTTTAACTGGTTTATTTAGGCCTGTGTAACCCTAATACAAGTCTGCTGGTGATGAATTTCTTCAATTTGTGTATGTCTTAAGAGTGTTTCATGTTTATTTTTGAAAGATATTTTTGCAGTAGAAGTCTATTATTCAGAGACTCGGAGCCCATAGACCTCAAACTCTATTAATGATGCACTGGCTGCTGCTGCTTCGTGTTTAGGATGGGGTGGAGATGCTGGGTTTCCTGTGTGCCTACTCTGCCCTCCGCTTTCCATTAGCCCTGCTTACCTCTATCAGAGAGAGGGCTCTCTTCCTGCCCTTACACTTCCCCTGTTGTCCACAGCGATTATTACTCCCCAGTAACAGCAGACATCTGTTGTTATCTGAACCTCCTCCAAGAGTAGAGAATAGTTGCTTCTACCCTTCCCCCTGCAGCACTGTTTGCCTATGTCCTGCGGGAGGCGGATGGATTTTGCTTTTACTGCTTCACTACAAACATATTTGCCAGTGTCCTGGGACCATAGTATTTGGTGTACTGCCCCCTGCAGGTTAAGGTTTTGTAGAGAAGGATCCCAACAAGCTAGTGGGGCTTTGAGCTTGTCCCTCCATAGCCACCAGTCACCTCCCTGTTTGCATCGAGGTGGTTTCGTCTTCTCCAGTCGTCTGCACCCTTCTCACTCCTCATGAAGACCAGCTGGAGGCCGGGGGAGAGGCGCTTTCAGGTGAGTGGGAACTGGCTGAGCCCCGTAGCCGGGACTGGCTGCATGGTGTGACCTGTGCAGTCACACAGCCTCACACCTAGAATGCTGTGCTGTCACTGTCTTGAGTTCATTTATTTTTTAAAATACATGTTTGTTGATTTCAGAGAGGAAAGGAGAGCTAGAAACCTCAATATTGAAAGAATCATTGATTGGCTGCCACCTGCATGCCCTCCACGGGGGATCAAGCCCCCAGTGTGGGCATGTGTCCTGACCGGGAATTGAACCCCGACCTGGTTCATAGGGCAATGTTCAACCACTGAGCCAAGCATGAATTCATTTGTGAGTAAGGTGTCCTGCCTGCATTTTCATTTTGCACCAAGACCCACATAATAAATAGCCAGTCTTGTTGCAAAGTGATGCAGTAGGCCATGCTTGGCTATTAAAAATGTTAAAATCTAATGTCCTCCTCTGCATACAGAGCAGCCACCTTGTCTCCCATTCCCTGCCAAGGCGAACTTCTGTCTCCCCGAGAGTGCTTTGTCCTCTGAGTTTCCCTGATTGCTTTGCAGCCTCCACCACCTAAGAGCTCAAAAGTATTAATATTTTATATATCGTTCAGCTGTTTCTTGTTATGGTGGGAGAAACATCCTTTGCAGCTTTCTACCTGCTGCACATTTAGAACTTGTTATTTTTAGGACCTCAGTTTCAGCGAATTGAATAATTAACTGATTAAGACTAGGCCCTCCCCCTTTTAAAGGGGAATGTCTTTTATTTTTACAGTTTTCTTCAGAAAAAGATGGCTTTATGCTTTTTATTTTCTCCTCAAAATACCCCTTCATACTGCTGTCATTATATAAGAACTACCTAAAATGACATGTTTTGACAACAGGCAGCTATTGTATTATTAAACTCACCCCCACATCACTCCATGGACAGGGAGTTTACAAAGTGAAGCATGGGCAGAGATGAAAAGTAATAAAAATAAGGGAAATTCTCTAAGGATATGTGGCTTGTGTGTTAGAGGTGTATAGGTTATATAGTGCACTCCTGAGCGTTTTGACTGTGATTTTAAATACTCAGAATATTCTTTAGTAAACTGGAGATGGAGGTCTTTAACATTTTTCAATTTTGCTTTTCCACTGAAGTATATTATTTTAAAAACAATAAGCAAGTTTAAGTGGAAGTAGGATTCAAGTTTGTTTTCCCTAGGGCTTTTTAAAAAAATTTAAAACTAGTAGTTGCTTCACCAGTACTTACGCTAAAACTGGAACAACAGATTAGCATAGCCCCTGTGCAAGGATGACGGCAAATTCGTCAAGTGTTCCATATTTTTTAAAAAGAATCTAAAGCTATTGAAATCAGAATGTTATCACTTGACAGATTTACAAATTTCCTTTTTTATCTTAAGCCTATTAACTTTAAACATTTCATCATGAAAAATTATTTTAAAAATAGAAGAGTATAAGGTACCCCAATGTACCTTTTCCTTGGTTTAATGTTTATTCATCTACTAGAGGCCCGATGCATGAAATTCGTGTTAAGAGTAGGCCCTCCAGCTCCCAGCACCAGCCCTGGCTTCGTCCGAAAGGATGTCTGGTCTAATTAGCATATTATACTTTTAATATTATAGATTAACTCCAACTACTGTTTCCCCCTCCAATTATTTTGAAGCACATTCTAGTAGGTATCTTTTGAGAGGATCCTCTCTCCTCCTCCCCACTTTTTTCCTCCCTCTCTCCTAGCCACAATACCATCATCACACTTAGAAAAGATTTTTGATTAATTTCTAATTTTTCCAACTCATTGCAAGAGGACCACAGTATGAAAGAACAGTGTTATTAACCAAGAATGTAAAGATTTAAAGCACGTGTACTTTCCCTAAATTCAGAGGGAGAAGAAGGTTTTGTAACCAAGGAAACAATTGACCATCTATTTTTAGCCTTTTAGTTGTACTTGCAACTGATAACGTTTTTTTCTATGTGGTAATAAAAAAAATGTATTGCTACACAAAGAGGTAGCCTTAATTACTTTTGTGTGTGAAATTGGAAGGGGGAGAGGGGGGAGAACCTTCATTCCACAGATTTTAGGAACTATTTGTTAGTTACTGAAATTTTGGCTTTTAAAAAAAGATAATTTGTTAATGATAATTACTTTCTGTAGTCAGTATCCTTAGAAGTGAACATGGATAGCTGAAACCAGTTTGGCCCAGTGGACAGAGCATTGGCCTGCGGACTGAAAGGTCCCAGGTTCGATTCCGGTCAAGGGCATGTACCTTGGCTGCAGGCACATCCCCAGTAAGAGGTGTGCAAGAGACAGCTGATCGATGTTTCTCTCTCATCGATGTTTCTGACTTTCTAGCCCTCTCCTTTCCTCTCTGTAAATAATCAATTAAAAATATATTTATGGGTGTGGATAGACAAATGGAAATAGACCCTGTGAAAGTGCGATCAGGACAGATAAGTATGAAAATGTTTCTCGTTTTTCCTTTGCATTTCTATTTGCACGTGAGTCATATATGTGAAGATTCTTTTTTTAATATATATTTTATTGATATTTTAGGGAGAGGGGTAGTTAGAAACATCGATGAGAGAGAAACTGATCAGCTGCCTCCTGCACACCTCCTTAACTGGGGAGGTCACCGAAACCAAGGTATATGTTCTTAACCGGAATCGAACCTGGGACCCTTCAGTCCAAAGGCTGACGCTCTATCCACAGAGCCAAACCAGTTAGGGGTGCGTGTGAGTCTTATTTCAAAGTAATGGAAGCTTACGGAACCTTTTAAAGGAGTCCTGACTAAGCTATTAACAGCTAGAGAAAACAACTTACCCAGAAAAGTTAAAAGTCATTTCTAAGGACATCTTTACATTGTTGGGAAGGGGAATGCCCTGTTTCTTGTAATAGTTATTTATTGCCACATAACAGATTTCCCCAAACATTTTAGGTTAAAACAAGAGTTATTACTTCCCCGTTTCTGTGGGTCAGGAGTCCAGGAACAGCTTAACTGGGTGTGTGGCTCAAGGTCTCTTATTAAGTTGCACTCAAAGTGTTGGCCAGGCCTATAGTCTCTGGATATGACTGGGCAGAAGGCTTAATCCCAAGTTCACTGTTGGCAGGAAACTTCCGTTTCTTGACACGTGGCCCTCTCCACTGGGAAGCTAACAAGGTCTCCATCGGAATAATAATGAGACACAGGAGCAATACAAGTGGTAGCCCTTTACAACCTAAGAAAGATGTGTCATTACAGCGGGTTCTTTAATAACTTCCTTTCATTCAGAGTCGTTTCATTACAACTTTTTTTTTCAAGATGAGGAGGAAAAATCTGCTTCCCAGCCAGGGCCACTGTTTTGTGGAGTTGGCACGTTCTCATGTCTGAGTGAGTGTGGATGTCCTGTCCAGGATTGGGTCCCCTTGCTCTCTGAGCTGCTGGGATAGCCAGCCAGCCATGACCTTGAGTTGAAATAAGCAGATTTCTTACTTGTTTTCTTTCTTGAACATATCTATAGCTCACTCTTATTTTGTTCCTATATAATTAAAGGATAATATTCAAATCAATTGAACAGCAGAATGACTGGTTGCTATGATGTGCAATGACCACCAGGGGGCAGATGCTCAACACAGGAGATGCCCCCTGGTGGTCAGTGTGCCCCCACGGGGGGTGCACCACTCAGCCAGCAAGCCCAGAAGCCAGGCTCCCGGACTGCAAGGGAGCACAGGCCAGGCTGAAGGACCCCTCCCGAGTGCACGGATTTCGTTCACCGGGCCTCTAGTGTTTAATATTAGAAATGTTTTGGTTCTGTCTTTAGAGGCTGGGTTATATTTTTGTGATTAGAAATATACTATAGGAATTTAACTTGTTTATAATAATTAGCTTATGATAAAGTTATGCAACCATGTGCCACTTAATGACAAGGATACATTCTGAGAAATGTATCCTTAGGCAGTTTTGTCTTTGTGTGAGCATCATAGAGTTTATTTACCCACACCTAGATGGCTTATGGCCTACTGCATTAGTCAACAGCGCGGCAAACCGTGGCTCACAAGCCGTGGTTTGCCGACCACTGGTATAGCCTATTGCCTCCAGGCTGTAAACCCACACAGCCTGTTACTGAACTGCTTACTGTATGCCATACATAGAGAAGGTACAGTAAAAACGTAGCATCCTAATAAAAGAGTAATTTTCAGATTGACCATCACTCCAACACACAAGAGGGCTGCCTCCATGTGGTCAAAGATCCTGCCCCCATGTGGACACAAGATGGCCACCACAAGATGGCCAGCAGGGGAGGGCCGTTGGAGGTTCCAGGCCCTGCAAGGAGGGCAGTTGAGGGTGATCAGGCCAGCAGGGGAGGGCAATTGGGAGGGACCAGGCCTGCAAGGGAGGGCAGTTGGGGACGATCAAGCCTGCAGGAGAGGGCAGTTAGGGGTGACCAGGCTGGCAGAGGAGGGAAGTTGGGGCAAACAGGCTGGCAGGGGAGCAGTGAAACATCAATTAGGCTGGCTGGGTAGTGGTTAGCAGGCGATCAGGCTGGCAGGCAGAAGCAGTTAGGGGCAGGCAGGGAGGCAGGCTGGTAAGCAGTTTGGAGCCAGCAGTCCTGGGTTGTGAGAAGGATGTCCGATTGCCCTAGTAGGATCAGGCCTAGACAGGCAGTCGGACATACCTCGAGGGGTCCCAGATTGGAGAGGGTGCAGGCTGGGCTAAGGGACATCCCCCGCCCCCTGTGCACGAATTTTGTGCTCCAGGCCTGTAGTAAAGGATAAAAAATGGTACAATCTGGTATATAAAGCACTTACAATGAATGGAGCTTACGGAACTGGAAGCTGCTCTGGTGAGTCTGAGAGTGAGTGGTGAGGGAATGTGAAGGCTTAGGACACCACTGTACACTGTAGACTTAAAAACACTGTACACTTAGGCTATAATAAATTTAAAAACATTTCTTCAATAATAAATATTAGTTTAGTATAACATTTTTACTTCTAAGCTTTTTAGTTTAACTTAACTCTTGTAGCAACACTTAGCTTAAAAACAAATACATTGTACAGCTGTACAAAAATATTTTATTTTATTATACATCTGGTTGTACAGGTCGGTTGTTTATACCAGCATCACCACAAATATATGGGTCACATACTGGGATGGTTGGAGGCCATCTGGGGCCATCTTGGAGGCTGGTTCCCACAGCCTGTCCTCTAGGACCTAGTGATTCCCTCCCACCCAAAGCTCACAGAAGTCTACACCCATTAGCTCCAAGTCCAAAATTTTGTCATCTAAATCAGGTCCAGACGCAGATGAGACTGGGCGTGTGTAGTTCTTAGTACAGCTCTCTCGAACATTTGCTCCTGATCTGTAGGCTAATGAACCAAAGACTCGTATTGCCCCTCTGCAAACCCAATACACAGTGGTGGTGGGACAGACAGGATGACTCTGGTGAGACAGACTGAAGATGAACGGCACAAGAAGTTACTGCCCGTGGGTTCTGAAGCCCAGGTAGGCAATATTAGAAATTCCTTAGCTAGAATGCAGTCCTACTCTCTGCCAGGAAATTACACTCCAGTAGTTCCTGACTCAGCCCTCAAAGGCCTCGGTTTCACTTCTCTCACATGACAGGTAGCACGGGTTTACAGCATCGCCATTTTCCTCCACTGGCTTCCTACCAGCTGAATTTGGGGGGTCCAAAGGCCTCTTTAATTTTCATGTCTCTGTCTCTGTTCCAAGTTACTGCTGATAGGTGAATGGATAAGTAAGATGTGGAACATATATACAGTGGAATTTTACTCAGCCATAAAAAAAGAATGAAAACTTACCATTTGTGACAACATGGACAGACCTAGAGGGCATTATGCTAAGTGAAATAAGTCAGACAGAGAAAGACAAATACCATAGGATTTTACTTGTATATGGAAACTAAAAAAAATACAAACAAAACAGAAACAAATTCATGGATAAAAAGAATAAACTGAGGGTTGCCAGATAGAAGGGTTAGGGGTGATGGAAAAAGGTGAAGGGATTAAGAACTACAAATTGGCAGTTACAAAATAGTCATGAGGATATAAAGTTCAGCTTAAGGAATATAGTCAGTAATATTGTAATAACTACATATGTGGTCAGGAATATTACTTATTAGGGAGATTGCTTCTTAAGTTCTATGTCTAATCACATGCCTACTCACTGTGCTGTACACCTGAAATTAATATAATATGGAATAATTATAGTTAAAAAATGTTTAAATTTAAGAAAAGATCTGTGAATGATCAAAGTGATACCGAAGAATAAGATTCACTATGTAGGAAGCACTCCTTTCCTAACCCTTTATGTCCATATATTCCCACTAGAGGCCCGGTGCATGGAAATTCACGCATTAGAGGGGAAGGGGGGTCCCTCAGCCTGGCCTGTCCCCTCTCACAGTCCGGGAGCCCTCAGCGGCGAGAGGCGACCTGGCAATTAGGGGAAGGTGATGCCCCATCACATCTCTGCTGCTGCCACGGCTGGCATTGCAAGCCTCGGCTGGCCCTGGTTACCTGAGCCTTGGACAGCCCTGGGAGGCTGGGCAGCTGACATCTGAGGCTTTCCAGCTCCTTGGGCATCGGCTGGGCAGCCACCATTCAAGGTTTGCCTGTGCTTCAGGCCAGCCCTGGGCGGCTAGGAGGCTGAGGGGGCTGGGGGACTCCAGAGGCAGGTGCACAGAGCAGCATACCTACCACCCTGCCACCCTGGCAGGGCTGAGGGGACTGGGCACTGCCATCTTTGAAGGTGTGTCAGTTAGCATTTTCCCTCCTTATTGGCTATGGGTGCCACCATCTTTGATGGTGGGACAGTCAATTAGCATATTCCCTCCTCATTGGCTGTGGGCACCGCCATGGTTGCAACGGTGTAAGGGTCAATTAGCATATTCCCTCTTTATTAGATAGGATGGATATTAACACTAAAGTATTTACTGCCTTGAGCTCAATCAAGGTATGGCATGATTTTAATGTGAATCCTTTGTTGTCCTGTAAGGTCACAATATAACTGGTTTTATGTAGAACAGGTATTCTTCGTTTTTAGTTGCATGGCTCTTTTTCCTCCACATTGAGTATAGTATCCACAGTTATTCCTATGTCCTGCAGTGAACAGTCTCCCTCAACTTCCAAAGGTATTCTGGGAAAGGAAGTAGAAAGGCTGTATAGGGATGTGTGGTACCCAATTTTCATCATCCAGTCAAGTAAAACCTAAAAGATAAGAAAAGTAGTTCTCAATACTGTATACTCTGGTGTCCCTCAGGGTCATCATGATATTTTACAATTAGTTCATTGTTAAAACATGCCCCTAGGAATAATGAAACGTTCACACCTTTCAAAGGGACTTTCTGGAATGTAAAGAAAAATAGCATATCATGGATTCTGGGATATCAATAACCTTTAATACATTTGTTTAAGACCCAGGAATTACTGGCACCCACAGTCATCAGAGGCTGCAAACATAGTGAGGTGAAATCGCAAGGCCCCAATCATAATGAAGAGAAAGATCTTACTTAATAATAGATAAACATGTAAATTGACCATACCTCTGCCATGCCTACCAGCCAATCAGGAGTGATATGCAAACTAACCCAACAAAGATGGAGGTTAATTTGCATACACAGGCGCTGAGCGACTGGGGGTGGGTGACGCAGGCATTCCACCCCACCCTCGGTCTCTCAGGGTCTCTGGGCACCATGGGAAGGCGGGGCCAGAGTGGAAAGAGGCGGCTCTGGGGCTGGGCTGGAGTGGAAATGCGGTGCCGGTAGCCAGGGAAAGGAAGGCCCATTCTAGCACGAATCTTTGTGCATCGGGCTTCTAGTTATTCAATAAAAAGATTGAGGAAAAAACAAGGGGAAAAAAGAATGAAAAAAATAAAAAGATTGAGAACAAAAGGTTAACATTTGGGGGGGAAAATGATTTGAATCATAATCTTAGCCACATCAAAATTAAGCAGGAACTAATGGATAATGGGAACAAAGTTAATGCCGGCTGCTTTGAAAGCATCTTATCCATCAAGCTGTGAACATGTAATTGTAACAATGACGACAAAAAGACAAAAAAATAAATAGGAAAATGGAAAACTGAAAAAAATTTGCAAGCAATCACAGTTCAAAAGGACCCAGCAGGCCTAAATACCTAAGTTTCTGCAACATAGTATACATAGAAATGCCCTTTATCCTCAACATGGACTACATGTAAGTGATTGAGAGTACCAGGTAACAGGTAAAACCTCTCCCACTGCATGAGAATAAACTATTGTCAAATTCAATAAAAATATTTCTCAAAATACAAATTTCCTCACCTGTGAACTGCAAGACTTGAGAAACCTTCTCCTCAGGACACTCCCATTGGGACACCGGAGAGCGACAGTCACTGCCTGAGGGATACAAATGTTCCTATAAGAATTCCAATCCACTGCTCTATGCAATTCCAAAATGAGTACATCTGTGATTATAAAAACTCACGAGGGATTTTGCAGGAATAAGCTCTGAGAGAGTAGACCAACATAGAGGTCCATATAAAATTCACTAAACAGAAACAATTCTGAACCTGAAAACATCTTCCTGTGGAGTGAGAAGTTATCCGAGACTAAACAATCTGTCTGCCCAGATCACATCCGGACTGCAACTGGGCTTCAGAAGTGACCCACCAGCCAGGAAGGTCCAGTGCCAGCTCAGTCTACAGGCAAGAGAAACACTAGAAGGAAGGGAACAAAAAGTTCCCAGTCCGCTCTAGTGCTGTGGGCTGTGGACCAGGCCTAGGCCCTCCAAGCAAAGGAGACGAGCTGAGAGCTGGTTCTGGTTGCTGAGAGCTCGGAGAACTATGGGGGGAGTAGTCCTGCTTTATCCGCAGCATGTGCTGAGTCCCCGTAACCGTCCCTGTGATGAAGCTGTCAGTAAACAGCTATAAGGAGCTGACAAACTGCTGGTAAACTAAAGGGCGTTCTAAAAAGAAAAGATGATGAGTTAGTCATTTCTTCTGATATTCACTAACTGTCAGGAAACCCTTTTTTACAGTCTGAAGTTATCACAGTATATAGAAATGGTGGTGTTTTATATATAAATATATTTTTAATTGATTTTAGAAATGGAGAGGGAGAGAGATAGAAACATCAATGATGAAAGAGAATCACTGATTGGCTTCCTCCTGCACACCCTCCACTGGGGGGTCGAGCCCACAACCCATGCATGTGCTCTTGACCGGAATCAAAGTCCAAAGGCTGATGCTCTATCCACTGAGCCAAACCAGCTAGGTGAAATGGTGGTTTTATAACAGCACTACTCCACTGAGGAAAGCCATATTAGAAAATATTTCCACTCAAGTAGATAAGGTACTTGACTCATATCCAAATCAGTTGAGCTATTATTATTTCTGCACAAAAGTTTTATAATAAAACAAAGAAATACAGAATAGCTGAATCACAGACTAAAAGGTCAATGTTGTTTATTTTTAGAAATAAGATTTAACTTTTTCAGTGATGGTTTGTTCTGTGATCTGGTCCAGAATTAAAGCCAGATGCTTTGTGAGTAACTGGGGTTAAAATATAGTGAATTAATGTTTTTTCCATTATGATTAAATGAAAGTTGAGAGAAAAGAACTATTATTGTTTGAAATCTATCAACTGTTCTGTATCGTGAAAGTTGGTTGTGCATTTTCTCTTAATATTACCAACAATGAACTGGACTGACTTAGGAATGGATAAAATGCCTGGGATACAATCCAAAATTAGAAAGTACATCATTGTCACAAATGCAGCTTTTTAAATTACATATAAATTAGAAGTAGCAGCAATCATCAAAATTTGGTTCCCAGGTACTTCTTAAAATGAAGTAAGATAGCATACAATAACAAAAGTGGCTACTGTGGTAATATGGTATTACAAAAATCAGAGTGTACTACTTAAGAAAGAACTGCACTAATTATATTTCCTTTCCTCCCTCCCTTATCATAAATCAGGACCCCATGAACCCAGATCACTATTCAATTCCAGGTTAGGGCACATGCCTGGGTTGTGGGCTCAATCCCCAGTAGGGGGCGTGCAGGAGGCAGCTGATCAATGATTCTCTCATCATTGATTTTTCTATCCCTCTCTTTTTCTCCCTTCCTGTCTCTGAAATCAATAAAAGCATATTTATTTAAAGTCATCCAGGGAAATAAGACTAACAGCTTATGACTGGTTGGCAGGGAATTAAGAATTTCTGCACTGACTTTTTAGAAGTCTATAAGAAGTAGCAAATGTACAGATGGAAAATGCCTTTCCCAATGATGATTCTAGTAGAATCAAAATACTCCAATACTTAGCTTTTCTTGATTAGTCTGGAATAAAATACACTGTAAAAGCAGTATCAACTAACTATACATTAGTGACATTATTAATATTCTTAATAAAACTTTATTATGAAAGTTGCTTATACCAATTAAAACAATATATAGTGCATATATTTTACATGTGATTCTCAGGTAACAACTATTTACTATAATTTTGTTGACTTTATTAACCAAAAACAGAACAAAGAGGACCAAGCACAGAGAAGGGGGAAGGAAAGAGGGACAGTATTGCTCACAGAGGGATCAGCGGGGAGTACTGGCCACAGCCAGAGGCCTAAGTTCCCAGCAGCCTCCTGGGAAACTCCTCCTGCCTGTGGCTCCAGCCTCAAGCCGGGAGATGGGATGAGCTGTTCAGGTTATTCCAACTGGGAAATTCCATGACTCTGACATAAGCTTTACTGCGTGTGGCACAAAATAGCCCCTAACAAGTACTGGAAAAGGGTAGAGAAGAAAACAAAATGGAATGACTATAAATAACTCTCTACAAGAAGAAATCAACATCAACTGCCTCTGTGGGGGAGGTTCCTCAACCTTTTTAGGGACAGAAGGTCTGAGATTGGGGGGGGGGGGGGGGGGGAAGCATTGTCCTTTTACATATAACCACAAAAAGGTATAATTTAAAAGGATTCACTGACAACCGGAAGTCTATAATCCATGCACCTTTGGTGACAAACTGCTGTTGTGGATAGAGCGTCGGACTGCGGACTGAAGGGTCCCGGGTTCGATTCCGGCAAGGGCATGTATCTTGGCTGCAGGCACATCCCCAGTAGGGGGCGTGCAAGAGGCAGCTGATCGATGTCTCTCTCTCATCGATGTTTCTGACTTTCTATCCCTCTCCCTTCCGCTCTGTAAAAAATCAATAAAATATATTTTTAAAAAATAATAATAAAAAAAAATAAAGCCACAGTAAATTCATCAAAGATGTTCAAACATGAGCTATATTTAAATACTTCTGTATTATAAATTGTTGTCATGGATACCAACCCAGAGCTTGACAAGAAGTGATAATGTGTGTCAGGTCAGATATATCAGAGGCATGAATTTATCACTTATAACGGGGAGGAATTAGGAATGTATGTGTGTGTTTTAAAAAAACAACATTGTGTTTCTCCTGCATACACACTTCATTATCTCTATTTCTGTAGGACTTTTGGATTTTCCTCTGACATCCAAAATACTAAACTTAAATGTTACAAATGTGTTGACAAAAATGAGCCACTCTCAATGGCTTTCTTGACTGTTGCAAAAATGATTTTTAAGGAGTCTAACAGTTATTGAGCTCTAGTAATGAAAAACCACTAGGGCTCTCCTTTGCTTCAATGACTTAATGGCTTTCAAGATTCGCTTCAGTGCATTGGAGACGTGTCTAAAACCAAGCTGGGCAATGGCGGGACAGCAGCTGAGATTTTAACAAAGCACTTGGGCAGAAAGCAGCTCAGTGCAGAGTGGGATTCAGTCTGATCCTGCCTCCCAAACAGCAAATCATCCTTCCATTCAAACATCTAAAAAGTAGTGCATTCCTTGCTTTCTCTTTTTTAAGGGGAAAACTGCAATTTGAAGTCATCTGCCTATTTTCATCTTTTAATAAAAGAACTTATTTGCTGCCAAAACTGGTTTGGCTCAGTGGATAGAGCATCGACCTGTGGACTGAAAGGTCCCAGATTCGATCTGGGTCAAGGGCATGTATGTTGGTTGCGGGCACATCCCCAGTAGGGGGTGTGCAGGAGGCAGCTGATCAATGTTTCTCTCTCATCGATGTTTCTAACTTTCTATCCTTCTCCCTTCCTCTGTGTAAAAACTCAATAAAACATATTTTTAAAAAAAACTTATTTGCTGACTTGAAGTTCTGGAAAAGCCGATATATTTTCCCCAAACTGAATTTATTGGGGTGGCATTGGTTATAAAATTATATAGGTTTCAGGTGTATAAGTCCATAGAAAAGCCGTGTATTCTAACTCTGCCTAAGCTCTAAAAACACACTCAGTAGACATCATGCTTTCAAAACAGGGCAGAGAGGGGGTGGGAGTGTTTGATATTACCATCTTCAAAACAAGACTAATTACAATGCAATCACAGAAAAACATATGCTATCTTCACTTTCAAAACCCAAATTTAGACAAGATACACTTGATGTTAAAGGAAATAGAAAATATATTTAATTTTTAAAGAAAGAAAATCTTACTTCTCCAGCTGTTTCAGAGGGTTCTTCGGGTAAATCTGAAACCTAAGGAAAAGTAAGTATTAGTTATCCTATATAATAAAAGGCTATTATGCAAATCAGCCAAACAGTCACTATGATGCACACTGACCACCAGGGGGCAGATGCTCAATGCAGGTGCTGCCCAGTGGTGGTCAGTGCACTCCCACAGGGGGAGCACTGCTCAGCAGAATCCAGGCTCATGGCTGGCAAGCGCTAAGGATGTCCGACTGATGCCTTAGGCTCACTCCATATGGGCTCCAGGACTGCAAGAGGGCGCAGGCCTGGCTGAGGGACTGCACCCTCCCCCGCAGTGCACGAATTTTATGCACCAGGCCTCTAGTAGGAATAGAAACATTTTGAAGAAAAAAATTATCTCAATGAGAAGAGTTACTTTTCAATACAGAGTTTAAATATATCTAAGCTTAATGAAATATTTTCATATTCACTTGTAAGCTTATAATGCAAATGAGAGCTCAATTAAACATTTTTGGGTAAGCAACCTTGTGCTAACAAAAGATCATAAAAATAGGATTTTAAGATGACAGCTATCAATCTGTACACATTTCATTAAGACCCAAAAATAATTTAGGTTCATACATATATACATTTTAAGATGAGTGCATATTTTTCTTCACTGGCAATTCTATAGGATTGGTTAACAACCATTCACTTTGGTTATTTTCATGATTTACTTAATGCTTCCCTGTTTCGGTTAATCTCTTTAAAAACCAGGTGTTCAGACCATTTTCTCTCATTAAAATACTTATTACCAACAATTTCACCTCTAGGTATACAATTTGTTGTTTAATACCATAGAAATCCACATTTTATAACATTTCATCCAACTAATACTAATTGCATTTACTAAATAAACCATTTGTTTTCCTTTGGTATCAAAAGCATGTGACAGTCAAAGCAAAGAATCTTGAATTTTTAACTAGTCCATCCAGTTCATAGATCTTTTGAAATGTAAAAAATAGTTCCATGACCTGATTCTCACCCTCAAGCTCCATTAAGGGATCGAGAAACCTCAGACTGAGGAGCAATACATTAGAAACCACTTTCAAGGATTGCAGAGATAACCTATCAGCTTTCCCTAAGAGGCAGTAAAAACAGACATATTTCCAATCTTTGCTAGCTTCAAACTTAAGGATGAGAAGTTTGAAAGGAAACTGACCCATTCCCTAGAAGTGCTCCTGAGGAAAATGACACACTCATGTTAATGGCAGCCACTCACTAAATATGGCTTGATCATGTCTTAGCTACCCATAGGGATGTTTCCTTCGTAAACATTATATTTTTTATTCCTACATAACCAAGTTACTTCCTCAAAAAGAACTGAGTATTTTCTAAACCTATTGTTTCTCATCATAGCTTCCCTTGTACGTTTGGTTCAGAACACTAATACTAAGCAGGGAAAGTGACCCTGAATGAAGGCGATCGCTCTGTAAATTAGTGTGAAAACATCTGGACTAAAAAGCCCTTCCTTCCCTCAGTATCCCACCTCACCCACAGAACAAGGCCCCTGCCATCCCATGAGACAGTGCGATGAGCAGGCATTAAGTAACCAACCTCCTTCTGCGGGGGCTGTTCAGCAGGTGGTGAAACCTTGGTCGAAGGCTTAGGCAAGTTCCGTCTCTTTGCTGCTTTTCTGTTTGCTGTTTCAAAAGATGTCTGACTGTCATTTTCAACCGCCAAATCTTCATCACCCTAGTCAAGAACAACGGACAATTTCTAAAGAGTTGCTTCCTATCAACTGTATTCAAAATGGTTATTTCTTTTACCCTGATAGTATTCCAGTAGAAAATATAGTTAAGTCACTGTACGATCCAGAAAATTAAAGCATTATCTCCATGGCCAGGAAAACATGGAGCTTAACATCTTACAGACACTGCCCTTATCCAGCGCTGGTGTTCAGTCTGATCGATACGAGGCTAAGACAGGCCTTTCCATTTTCACTGACTCCCAGGGTTTTCAGTAGGACGGAAGAAAGAAGAAAACTTGGATATATATTTTCCTCCTTTCAGAAAGGAAGCAAGGCAGTGCAAGGAATACTGCCTTAAACAGCTGTGAAAATAGTACATATATGTAAAAACATGTCTCTCAAGCATTTCAAACTCGCATGCGGCCGCTGGCCATTGAGTTTGACATGCTTGTGTGATGCAAAACTTCCATAGCTGAATGCAACCCTAGTATCTTGTTATATGTACTCTTGTTATATGTACACATGTTTTAGTTCTCCAATTAAAACTTTGAGCTTCCATTTTAATTAATCACTTTCGGAGGCAAAGGATTTTATTCCATAAATCATAAAGATTATTTTTATTAATATTATGTATTAAAATTTCTTCCTTAACAAGATAATTCACTTAAGTGTCAAATTCTCGAATGTATACTTATTAGCTCACTGATGTCTTGCTTCCATATCTACTGGCCTTTTAAAAGTTCATTATCAGCCGAAACCGGTTTGGCTCAGTGGATAGAGCATCAGCCTGTGGACTGAAAGGTCCCGGGTTCGATTCCGGTCAAGGCATGTACCTTGGATGTGGGCACATCCCCAGTAGGGGGCGTGCAAGAGGCAGCTGATTGATGTTTCTCTCTCATCGATGTTTCTGACTTTCTATCCCTCTCCCTTCCTTTCTGTAATAAATCAATAAAATATATTTTTAAAAAAAGATTTGTCCTCTGTAAAAAAATTTTTTTAAATAAAAGTTCATTATCAGACTAAAATGGCCACCATCTTGATGGGCAGCTTCCCCCATTCCTTTATCCTAAGAGAAGCTGTGAAAGGAGCACAGGAAGTGGAAGTCAAGAGATCCTGATGCTAAACAATTAACTGACCACTGAACATTGATCGCTGCAAATTCCGGGGCTGGGTCAGCTGGTAAGATACTCTCTTCAGCTCTACATTCCAGTTCTCATGTTCTCTGAGTGTTATAAATAACACTCAAGATCCACCCAGTCCAACCTTTTGTTGTCCCCATTAGCCATGGTGCTACTAGCACCATGAAAATACAGCGTAAAAGCAAGGGGCAAAATGACTAATTCACACTGTGACCGTTTCAGAAAAAGACATGGCAGGCTAAAATAAAGCTATCAATGTCTAACAAAACTGAACAAAAGGCAAACTCAACTCAGAAGTGAAATCACCATATGTTAATTTTAATACCCACCCTTGATTGTTTAGTGATATGTTTAACATTATGCAATGAATAAAAACTGATTCTGCTTCACTACAGAAATCCTGTTCACCTTTAACTAAGTCATTTTCTTTACACCATGGTGACAGGTGCAGTGTAAACAAAAAGCAAATAAGTTTTGGGGGCAGAAATAATGTTACACATAAAATCTACAGCCAGTTATTCTAAAACGTAATTCATTTATGAATATCCTTTTTCCTCTGTAAGAAAACAAAATTATAAACTTCCAGTAGCAAATGACAAAATTCAAATTTGAGGCCAAAGGAAAGGAAGAGTCAAAGGTTAACTTGGCTTTACAACAGAAGAGCCAAACAGAGTGGATGTAACGTGCACTTACCACACCTCGGAGACCTTCCCTGCGGAAAAATATGAATTCCCTCATATGGAACACAGTGACAGAGTCACTAGTTTTCTTAAAGCTCACCTTCTGTCACAGCCTTCACCGCTCTAAGCTACATGTTCTTAGGCACTTAACTGCTCACCACACAAATATGCTGAATGAAAATGTAATAAAAAATCCTAAAAATGGCTGCATTAACAGGTTAGTATCATCTGCAATTTAAAAACTCAATATATGTAAAATAAGACATAAGTAACAGAATTCAAAATATAAAATGGAATATTGTCTAACCCCAAGTTTATGACCATGGCTTAACTTCCAGGTTTCGCCCGTCATTCGATAAAAGCGCTCTTCCAGTTTTTTCAATTTCATTTCCTGATGAGGTTTTAGAACATTCTCTACGTATCTGCTGGCCTGTTCAAAAAAGTAAATTAGGTGCTGTTACTATACGTTAACATTCCTAAGATTTTATATTGTCCATAAAGTTGTCAGTAAGAACCAACTTAGAAGTTGTTTTCACATTAACTCAGTTTTGCCAAAAAAGCAGCATCTACCACCTTTGCATCACTCTCTAAAAATTTGCATTTGTACATAATGCAAATAAAGCAAATATTCTATACTTTTGTTTGTATGGCAGTCGCCTCTATATCCTTTAATGTATTTTCAATGCAACAAAAACTGGGAGGTGGGGATGCAAAGATTCCTTCTAGGAGCTTAAAGTCAGTACAGTTTGTTCAAGACATGAACTCATTTGGGAGAACATTAATTGATAGCTTGATCATGTTAAAGTAGAAACTATTTTTGGACTCTGAATTTCATTACTGATTAAATAAATATTACAATCCCCAAACCACTATATGTGAGGGCAGATGGAGAAGTGGTAACTGATATAATACCCAATAAAAGAAGAAAGATCTCAAATCAGTAAGCTTTACATTTTAAAAAACTAGGAAAAAGAAAAAACCTAAACCCAAAGCTAGTATAAATAAGGAAGCAAACACTAAAGATTACAGAAGAGATAAAAACATACAGAATTCTAGAAAACAATAGAACCACAAATCCAAAAAAGGGTTAGTTGAGAAGATGAGTAAAATTGACAAACCTGTAACTTGACTAAGATAAAATAACATCAGAAATGAATATGGGAATATTACTACCAACCTTATAGAAATAAAAAAGAATATAACAGAATACTTATCGATAACCAAAATGAAATGGACAAGAATTCCTAGAAATATACAAAGTATCAAAACTAACTCAAGAAGAAACAGGACAGACCTAAGGAAAAATTGAATCAGTAATTACAAACCACAAAGAAAAACTCGGGACCAGATGGATTCACTATTTAATTCTATCAAACAGTGAACACTAGCAACACTATTCACAGGAGCCAAAAGGAGGAAACAACCTAAATGTCCATCAGGGAATGAATGAATGATTAATTTTGATAGTTCCAGGCAACAGAAAATCACTCAGCCATAAAAACAAAGTTCTGATACATGCTCTATGGATGAAATATTATGCTGGAAAATATTACGCTAAGTGAAAAAAGCCAGACACAAAGGCCACGTTGTATGATTTCATTATCTGCAATATCCAGAACAGATAAATACATCCAAACAGAAAGCAGATTGGTGGCTGCCAGGGGATGAAAGGAGGGGGAATGAGAAAGTAACTGCTTAATGTGTATGGGTTTTCTTTTCTTTTTTTTGTACGTTTATCATGCCCTGAATTGCTAGGGAATGGGTTCCAGCAGCTCAGGCCCCTTCCCATTGGTTCTCACACAGTGTGCTGCTCTGAGTGGAGCAGGCTCACACTTCGGACAAACCCAGGTACCTTTCTCTTTGGCTTCCTCCTCTTTCTAGTCATTTTCCTCCCACTTTTCAGGAAGCTGTCTTGGCTCTTGGAGTGCTCACTATGCTCAATAGGTACATTCATTCTCCTGGCAAGAACCCTGCCCTTGTTTGTTTACAACAGCGCCACCACGTGGGGGTGACCTTGTACTCTTCCAGGTTGCCATGGAAACATTTGTGGGGCATTCTGATCAGTCCCCAACCCCTAATGTCTACAATATCACCTGTCTTGTAGATTCACAATGTATTCTGCCAAAGAGCCACTCTGAAAGGCTGTGAGTCTTGAGAACATACAGCGGATGCCTTTCTGCTTTCCTGTGTGTTAGTCATTTTGGTGAATTCAATGGAAGATGGTAGTTCTGGCTGAAAGGGTTTTCTTTGGAGGCGAAGAAAATATTTTGGGACTAGAGGTAGTGGTTGCACAACATTGTGACTGTTAATGCCACTGAATTGTACCCTTTAGAATGGTTAACTTTAAATCATTGAATTTGACCTCAATAATTTAAAAAATCTGAGTACAGACAGCAATAGACCTACATTTTAAATGCCCCAGATATTTCTGTATTCTTTCTAGATATATTCGCTAAAAATTATGCTTTACCTTTTCACCCTGTGCCTCTTGTTGTTTTTTTCTCGCCAGTTTTTGCTTTTGCCCATTCTTCTCTTCTTCATCTAAGACATCAAAACATAGAAGTGTTTTTTAATTCCTAAGTATCAATAAGATGAATGCTGTTTTCTCTGAAAATAGTCTGTAGATCTTAAAACGTTTTTAGACAAGCCTTCAAAAAACAGATATTTTGAAATCATGAAAATGAGATACATGCCAACAGTTGAAACTAAGAAATCTGCAAGCAAAATCAGTAAGAAGTCTGCTTTGAAACCAGAATTATAATATGTTAGTATTATATGCTATAGTTCTGGCGAGGAGGCTTCAAGAATGCTTATCATGGGCATAAGACAGTAGGAAAGATAAAAAGTGTGTGGGTAGACCTATTTTTTTATTCATTTGAAGAAATTTTGACAATAACTAGGCCCTCTACACAGTTTCAGCTTTCAGTGATGATTATGTCTCAAAACTGTCCACTAAAAATGTACCAAAATGACTTGCACTCCCAGCAACAAAAAGGTACAACTTAAGGTAAGACACTCTCTTACTTACAAAATATAGACTAGTTGACCTGATAGTTTAACATATGCAGCAAATATCCTCCTGATATCAAAATGTGTTTCATACAGAGTTGCTTAGAGAAGCTACAGGGAATTATTTCCATTTTCCAATATAGTAATTCGAAATATAAGAGATCAAATCATTTACCACAAGAAGAAAAATTTCCAAAATCTATGTTTAGGAAATATCTACATTGTCTCTTATGTGAGGTTGAATAGTGTAAACTTTTAGGATTATGGTTTTATTGATAGTTAATCTGAAAGGGCTATACATTAAACACTGATCATTTTCCTTTTATATTTATTTACATTTACATAAACAAGAAAACATAATGCCCCAAACTCATTATTGTCAAACTTCTAACAAGCTATAACAATGTAGGCATAAGGTTTAGGATTAGCTGTTCTGAGGCAAACTACAACATTGTTTTAAAAGGCTTCTAATACTACCCAGAAGGCTTTTGTATCGCCCAGAAGGAACACCTTGAGAAAGACAGACTTGCTGGTGGCACTTGTGTGTCTCCCGCTGCACGTGTGACAGACCCTGCTCATCTTTGACGAACTCTCCCATGCCTTGTGCAGGGTGGCCAACTTAGCAGATTTTGTGAAAATTGCTCACCCTGAGCCGGCATTCAGAGAGGCAGCTGAAGAAACTTGTAGAAGAATTAGGATAATGGCAGACGTGTTTAACATAAACGTGGAATTATATAAAAACTAGAGGCCAGGTGCATAAAAGTTCATGCACTGGAGGGGGGTTCCTCAGCCCAGCCTGCCCCCTCTCACAGTCTGGGAGCCCTCAGGGGAGGGAGGTAAGGCGACGCCCCCATCACACCTCTGCTGCTGCTCTAGTCTCAGCCAGCCCTGCTTACCTGATGGGGCCGACTCTGGGTGGCTGGGCAGCTGCCATCCGAAGCTTGCCTGCATCTGAGGCCGGCCCCAGGCAGCTGGGGGGACTGAGGGGACTGGAGGACTCCGGAGGCAGGCACAGAGTGGCCGGACCCGCCTGGGGCAGGCCGGCAGTGCCACGCGCCTGCCGCCTGGGCGTGGCTGAGAGGAGCCACCATCTCGTGGCTGTGGGCGCCACCATCTCTGTGAGGGCATGGTGGTCAATTAGCATATTCCCTCTGTATTACATAGAATTCTATTCTGGCATTTTGTTTATTCACTTATGTATAGTTAGGTGCTCTTAATTTTAGGAGACTATGCTTGTTCTTTAGTTTTGTTTTGTTTTTAGTAAGTGAGAATTTGTGAGTATTAGAAGCCTTTGATCAGCCGGTAATTTTTGGAAATCCTATCTAAAGGTGCAGGGAAGCCTCGGATGGTGGTTGCCCAGCCACCCAGGACCAGCCCGAGGCACAGGTAACCAAGGCCGGCCGAGGCTTGCGCTGCCAGCAGTGGCAGCAGCAGAGGTGTGATGGGCGTGTCACCTTCCCCTGATCTCGACTTGCCTCCTGCCTCTGAGGGTTCCCTGACTGTGAAAGGGGGAAGGCTGGACTGAGAGGACCCCTCCCCTCTCAGTGCACTGGGCCTCTAGTGAAAAATAACAGGATAAAAATTCTTTAGAGATTAATAATAGATATATTTAACATTTGTATAATAGTTTATAAGATGTACCTATCAAACAGCAGTTAAGCTACACAATTTAAAATGAAAATTTTCAATGTACAAAACTAAAAGTTATATAGTTTTGAATATATAAGGAAAATACATGGTTTCTCATAAAAATGTTGGGATTTACAGTCCATTAAAAATCACGCCTCAAGTTGTAATGATTACCTTGAAATTACACTGAACAAATTAATGGTAAAATGGTTCTTATTGTGCAAAATTCTAGAATACATAAAGGGAACATTTCAGTAGAAAAGTAGATATTCCAAGAAACCAGAAACACCAATCAGAAAGGATATATGCACCCCTATGTTCACAGCAGCACAATTCACCATAGCTCAGATTTGGAAACAGTCCAAATGCCCATCAGCATATGAGTGGATTAAAAAACTGTGGTACATCTACACAATGGAATACTATACTGCAGTTAAAAAGAAGGAACTTTTACCATTTGCAACAGCATGGATGGAACTGGAGAGCATTATGCTAAACGAAATAACCCAGTTAGAGTTAGATAAATATCTCATTCATATGTGGGACATAATGAACAACATAAACTGATGAACAGAAATAGATCCAGAGACAAAGTGGCACTGAGCAGACCATCCAACTTCAGAGAGAAGGTACGGGAGGAGGGTAGTTAGAGATCAGCCAAAGGACTTGTCTGCATGCATATTGGTATAACCAATGGACACGGACACTGGGCAGTGGGGCATTGTTCTGGGAGTTGGGAGTGGGGGGGGGGGTCAATGAGGGGGAAAAGGAGACATATGTAATACTTTAAACAATAAAAAAAATTTTTAAAGAATAGTATAAAAAGGTAGATAAACAATAAACTTACCTTTCAGGTGAACTTGGGAAGGTTTAAATGAGTTAAGCCATGAGGTAGTCACAGAAATAATTAAAGTAAGAAGAGCAAGCAGTAAGAAAATCCGGCCACACAGCAAAATTATATCTTTAATTCCTTAAAAAAAAATAAAAATAAATTTTAAAATACTTTTCTTGATATTACTAATAAGTAATAACACATTAGACAATTATTTGTCCTAGAAAAATAGAGTAAAATTTAAATTATGCAACTGTCTTATGATATTTCATATCCTTTAGGCACCAAAATTCATCATGTTTGTTAATATCAAAGTTTTCACAAAACAATTCTAGAGCATCTTTTGTCTCAGTAATATGTTTAATGCAAGTGACTATCTACATTATAAATATTATGACTATCATTAATGCATAAATTCTGATTTCCCTTCTGCCCAGAGGAGATAAAATTATCCATATATTTAAAAATTAAATGATGGTGATGTTATTATCTTTTCAAATTCTAATTAAAAAGTTTTTCACACACACACAGTCATTCCCACTAAAACACCATCTTATTTCTCACTGTTATATTTTGAAACTGTACTTTATTTCTCTTTTGCATGTGTGTGTGCACTTTATGTCTCAATTTGGCATTTGCATATAAAAATTACTATATATGTGTTTACCTAGAAAAAAATCAGTATTTTGTCATACATATTAAGAACCAAGATGAAAATTAAGTCAGCAAAAATATAACAAGTGCCCACTTTGTGTAATATAATTTGCTAAATGGTGAAGGAATGGAGCTATAAAGTTGAGTTACAAATGGTTTCTATTCACCAGGAATTTTTAGATTAATTTTTAGATTAATTAAAAGTTACCAGGCAGAGGTACAGAGGAAACATTTTGCCAATGTGATGTGGCTAGTAGTTACTAAAGTAACTAAAAATTAAAGAAGCAATTATATATGCAGGCAAATATATATTTATATTTACATTTATATATTTTTTGCATTACAGTCCCTCCAACTTTTGTCAGCATTAACTACTGATTCAGGTATTGCTCAATACAACAAGTAAAATTGGGGTAACTGGCCATTACAAAAGTAATTTCATACTAGAGTCCTGGTTTTTAAAGAAACCACTCAGTTATGGGATTTATGTTCCATAATATTGCTTTCTGTTCGAACAAGCAAGCAATCTGCAAATGTTATATGGAAATAGAAAATAATTAGTTTGTATGTACACTTTTCAGGTAAAAAAAGTTAAAAAAAAATTTTTTGTACCCACTCTCAAGAGCCCATGTGCAGGTCATTTAAAGGATAACAAGTGTGAGGAACCAGCATTAAAATTTACTTGTACTTAGCTTGAGTACAAGTAATAATGCATTGGTAATGAAGCCTTTTATACAGTAGAAAAAAAAACAGGGATCATTTTTCAATGTATGTCCAAAAATACAGCCCAGTGGAAGGAATGGGTCTTGGAATTCTACTCTCCCTCCCCCCATCCCCGGAAACTCAATTAGCAGCTCCAGCTAAGAATATCAATATCTTTAAGTACAGTTTCACACATAACTAGCCCTGTAGCTGCTGCATTGGGATATATGATTGGTGAAACAGACTTAAATACTGTCAGTGATAATCACAGAACCATTATCAAGGCAGCCAATCAACATTGATGTTACTCTCCCATCGATGTTTCTCTCTCCCTCCCTCCCTTTCTCTCTAAAAATCAATAAAAATATACTATTTTTTTAAAAAGTAAACAACCAAAATTTCACAATTTGAGAGAGGATTCTAGGAAAAAGGAGGTAAGTGAAAATTAAAGGAACTAGGTGGAGATGTCAGGGACCCAGCTGCATTTTCTATAATCTTTAGCCTAACTTTATTAATTTAGAGATTATGATAGTGCTGGGAATTTGAAAACAAATTAGATTGGTCTCTGCTCTCACCAAGTTTACAGAAGTGTGGTCAGAGCTGATTGTGTGAACAGATATCCTTCTGCAACCTCAACAACCATCTTCTCATTGACTTGTGACTCAAATATTAGTGCAAAGTAGAAGATTCCAAATGGCGGAGTAGAGGTGGATGCTATAGGGGTAAAGGAGCAAAGTGAATTCTGTAATAGGTGTCAATTTAACATTTCTATAGGGCATCCCAAAAAATGTGTACACACACTATGAATAATTATAAAGGCAGTGTTTATTAAAATACTTTTCATTTTCAAAATTGAGCTATCAATTGTTAAAGTGTGTATACATGTTTTGGGCACATCTGTATATCTTATTTCGATAAAGGTCTTGTTAGATTTCAATACATCTTGAATTGAATCAGGCTTCTGGAGGGTCTTTGTAAAATTTTTAAAAGCATTTTAATTTCTTTTTTAACTTTTTAAAATTGATTTTGAAGAGAGGAAGAGAAAGAGAAATGTGGATTTGTTGTTCCACTTATTCATGCATTTCTTGGTTGCTTCTTGAATGTGGTCTGACCAGGAACTGAACTCACAACGTTAATGTATTACTTTATTTCAAGGAACATTCACGGGTACCTGACTTCTTAGGGGGGACTGAGGGAGAATGGAAAGACAGGAAATGGTATAGCTGAGTTTCAGCATGGTCTGTAACTTCAGAACCAGGTTTAATGAGGAGATACCTAAACTGACCCCTCGTAAGTCCAAAAATGGACTGATGTCCCACAGGTCCACCACTTTCCTTTGTTGATGGCACTACCACCTACTTGGCTTGTTCCACTACCATGTAAGACATCCTCGAATCTCCCCTTTCCCTTTTCCCCAACTACCCATCAACAAACCCAGTTGGTTGTACTTTGTAAATATCCCAAATCTTTGAACATTTCATCAATTTTCATCCTCGTCTGGGCTACTACTTGCCTACTTCCAATTCTAAGCTGCCCCACTGCTTCCACTACAGCTTCCTTCCTGAAGATTCTCCACACTGACTCTGTGGCCTGTTTAAAATCTTAGGGCACCTCACTCCCTACATCTCAGTTTCCTCAACTGTTATTAGGGTTGTAAGAGCACCCAGATTAGCCTTAACTGCTTTGGCTCAGTGGATAGAGCATAAGCTTCCGGACTGAAGGATCCCAGATTGGATTCTGGTCAAGGGCATGTGTGGTTGCCAGCACATCCCCAATAGGGGGTGTGCAGGAGGCAGCGGATTGATGTTTCTATCTCATTGATATTTCTAACTCTATCCTTCTCCCTTCCTCTCCATAAAATAAATAAATGAATGAATGAATGAATGAATATAATTTTTTTAAAAAGAGTACCTAGATTAGAGAATGAATGAACGAGCACTTAGTGTTAGGCTCATAACAGGAGCTCTAACAGGTGCTCAATGAATGCATCTATGGCCACTCTCCTCCCTCATATTCTCCCGGACCAGCCAGCGGTGTTCATGCTTTTCCTTCAACACAACACGTCACAATTCTTTGTGTCTGGGACGTCTCTGCTCCAGGTTTTCAAAGCGGTGGCTCCTGATCATTCAAATCTCTTCAGATTCCTCAGGAGGCCTACGTCAAAATGCCCTGTTGATTTCCTCTGGAGTAGTCGTGTCTATGTTTGTCCCTTTGCTTTCTGCGTCTGTCCCCTTCCAGGCGAAAACCCGCCAGACCCGCAGGGACATTAACCCGCCCCGTGTCCCCCGTCGACTACAGACTGGAGTGGGGGAGGGACCCGGCGCCGGAAGCGGGACGTGGGCGCGATGCAGCCTGGGAGTCGTAGTCAACGCGGGTACTTGTACGTCACGCTCGCGGGAAAGTTACCTGATGTGGGCGCTCAGAGGGAAACACCAACACTTACCCAGATCGGGGATCCCACGCCGTAGCTCCAGACACAAGAGAGGGAGCGCCGAGAGGAGGAAGATGCCCACCACCCCTCGGGCTGCCATGGCGGCGAAAAGCCCTCCCCTTCCGGTTCCGCCCCCGGGGAAGGCGGAGGGGAGCCCTCGCCGAAGAGGGTTGGGTCTGGGACAGAGTGTTAGAGCGTAGGGCCCTGTCGGTGCGCAGACTGAGGCTAGCCCCTGTTTTTGAGCTCGCCTGTCGCTTTACATCAGGAGAAACACGATCACCTCCCCACGTCACGTGGTGTCCAGGGCGACGGCCCCTCCGGCCGCCGCCCAGCCGCGTGCTGTGGAAGTCACGCGAGAGCTGCGACGTGGCGGCTCCGCTGGCCGTGGGGCTGCGGAGGCCTCCGGAGAGCTCTGAAAGAGACAGTGGACGCTGTGGGGAGACAGACCGCCTGGCCTTGTGACCCCAACGGGCTTTTGGGTCGGAGCTACTTACCAAGCACCACTTTGTCCCGGCGCACTGGCCTTTTCTCTCCCGGGGTGGGGAGCCTTTTTCCTGCCAAGGGCCATTTGGATATTTGTAAATAATCGGGGTCGTGGAGAGCAAGGGGCATCCAAAATTACCAACTTTAAAGTTAGCCTGCTATATTTGGTCAAATACTTAATGAACTCATGCCCAATGCCTTGGCAGGGCCAGACCAAGTGACTTGGCTGGCTGGAGGTTCCCCGCCCGGCGAGGCTCCTGGCGCCTCCTGTGGTCTTTGGGGACCCTGGGGAGAAGTTTCAAAAGTGGAGCCTGGTGTGGTGACGGCGGGGAGGGGGCTGGTGGTGGAAGAGGGCATAGAGAGGATACCGGGCGATTGGGGGAAAGTGTAAAATTCAACTAACAAGGGGAGGCGAGCACCGAATTCCAGATCCAGGAGACTGTGAGGCTCATAACAGGTGCTCAATGAATGCACCTTCGGCCTCTCTCCTCCCTCATTTTCTCCCCGACCCGCCAGTGGTCTTCATCTTTTTCCTCCAACACAACCCGTCACAATTCTTTGTGTCAGGTCACTAACAAGGGAAGACTAGCACCCGATTCCAGATCCGGGAGCCTCGCTGCCCCTTGCTCTGCCTGCTTGTCCTGTGCCCACGGGTGTCATTGTTAGGGACCTGACCTCACAGTTAGTTACAGGACCTCATTGCCACGGCATGGCTCACCCTGGCGTTTCCACCGCCCTGCAACTCAGTTAAGCCACGGAGGTCCTCAAAACTTAACATTTCATGCTTTGAATTTTCGTTTTCTGACCCATCGATCCTCCCACCTCACCCTCCAAGGCAATTCAGACATTTATTGAGGCCCACAATATGCCTGGTACTGTCGAACTCGGAGATATTCAAATACGTATGTTACTGAATTGGTCCTCACAAACTCAGTGTGGTGGGAAAGATAGACCTGTGCACAGATGAAAATGCAATACAGTGCCGAAGTGCTGTGATCGGGATACGCCAAAGCCTGGGCAAAAGCTTTCCTGGAAGAAATCGTGACAACATTGTGTTGTGAATGTTAGGAATGGGGGTTGGGGGGCGGGGGGGGGACAAGAAGAGTGGGAGTTCAAGTTTAGAAAGCAATGCAAAGTAACTACCAGCAGTTAAAATACTGCAGTTTAACATCTGAATGGAGGTGTACAGAGGTGAAACTGGACAATGAATGGGTCTGGGCTGCCTGTCACTACTGGAGCCAATCAAGCAGAGGCAGGGTTGAATCGGATATGAGTATTTTTATCTTCCAATATTGCCAGCAGCATGGGAGAGCAGCAGGCAATCCACAAAAATCTGCTCTACCACCCCTTCACCCTATAAGCCAGCTGCTTATATTGGGTGGAAGGACAATGATTACACGGAGAAGTAGGCAAAAAGAATAAGAATGGGTATGCAAAAGGAATAAAAATGGGTATAATGGTTACAGGCAATTAGGGCTGGGGGTTGCAAAGGGCAGGCACCTTCTGGACTCCGTTGTTTCAGCAACAAAGCTGTTAATCTTTCCATGATGGTAGGCAGTTCTTGAATAAGAAGAATGAATTTCTTTTTTATATATATTTTTTATTGATTTTTAGCGAGGTGGGAAGGGGGAGAGAGAGCTAGAAACATCACTCACTGAGAAACATTGACTCGCTAGCCCCACTGGGAATCGAACCAACAACCTTTTTGGTCTATGGACCGATGCTCCAACCACCTGAGCCACCTGGCCAAGGCTCCACAGGTAAGTCTGAGAAGCCGTATTCAGATACCATTGAGGAGGAGAGGACGGGTGAATTGAGACAAGGAATGGGATTGTTATATGAGAAACCATGATTCAAATATTATAGACTTGATTCATTCCATCAACAACAAATATGAAGCAACTACTGTGCCCCGGGTATCGTTACAGAGGCCGGAAACGCAATCACAAACATGGCAGACGAGAGTCCTGCTCTTGGCGTTTGTGCTCTAGTGTGTGATGGGTAACTTTACACATCACCTTGGAGGGTGTTTTGTTCTGTAAACAGCTACAGAAATAATAACCCTTATCTAGATTCAGAACAGGAATATTAGTGTTATTTCTAAAGCTTTTCAGGATCTTCCCCATTTTATATTTCCAAATACATTTGTAAAGCAATGAATTTGAGATCAAAGAAAGAAAAGCTATTCACCACATGTATCATTTCCTGCTAGAAGTGTCTTCTGAGGTAGTATCCAGTTTTCCAACAAAGCAAGCTTCCTTTTCTCAGAAAGATTCCTTCTCATCATAAAATTTGCTTTTTGTTAATTTCATAATCAATCATAGTTCTATCTCTTCAGTGTTTATCCTTTGCCTTAATAGACACTGAAATTGTGCTATTGAGAAGGCTAACCCCTATCTTGTAAAGCTACTGTTTGGAATTCTCTGCTATTTTTTAAAAATAACTTTGCTTTTTAGCCTGCTTTAGCCTGCTTGAATAATGAGGAAGATAACCTTAGCTGTCTGACCTTGTAGGCCAGAGACTAGACATACCCATAATCTCAATGCCATGCCAGGTGTATTATTTAATTGGATAGAACTGTGTTGTTTTCAAGGCCAGCAGTGAGATAACCAGTAAGCACACATAGGGCTCTTTAATCAAAAGGGAAGTTCGGCTTGTAGCTTTGCTTAGAATTTGAATTCATTTTCTCTAAGCCCACCGCAGTGAATAAAGTGTCACTCCAAACTCTCTGAGCATTCCTTGATTTATTCCAGTTCTCTCTAATACTATTGAGTAATGTTTGTTTTATTTCTTTCCTCATATTATTTTTATCTTCATAAATGACTGCAATTGTTTTCACATATGCCTCATGAAAAATATGTTTCATTGAGCAACCTGTCTGAGCAAGGTTCTTTACAATACCACTATTTCTCATACAGACAGACTTCTCAGATTGTTCACAGAAGTTCAGTAGGCCCTTTCATCCATGTTTTCACTTTCTGCAGTTTGTTATCCACAGTCGACTGTGGTTTGAAAGTCTTAATGAAAAAATACAGAAACAAACAATGAGTTTTAAGTTGTGCTCCATTCTGAGTCCTGTGAGGAAATCTCATGCTTCTCGGCCCTGCCCAGGACATGAGTCATCTCCAACCAGTATCTCCATGTCTCCATGCTGTAGATGCTCCTGCTCTTTAGTCACTTCGTAGCCATCTTAGCTATCAGATCGACCATTGTGGTCTCGAAGTGCTTGTGTCCAAGTTACCCCTACAATAGCCTAACGTTACATCAACAATGCCCACATCATTCCCCTCACTTCATCTCATCACGTAAAGCGTTGCATCACCTCACATCTTATTCACACAACTTTTTGAAGGTGTATTATTATAATATTTTATTTTTATTATTTAGTTGTTACTCTCTTTGTGCCTAATTTATAAATTGAACTTCATCACAAGTATGTGTGTATAGGAAAAACAGCCTATAGAGGGTTAGGTACTCTGCAATTCCAAGCATCCGCTGGCTTGTCTTGGAACATATTTCCTGCAGATAAGGGGGGGATGACTACTGTACTGTCACCACCTTTGTACCTGTAACCTCAAATAGCACAAAGCTGTAATATAGATTAGTATGGGTCCCAATGTATTTCCTACAAATTATAGAAAAATGTAGAAGAGGACCCTGCGTGTGGCTCCCTGCGACTGCGGTTCCATAGACTAATTGGCCAAAATGACTAACACAAAGGGAGAGAGGAGAGGCACCCGCTATCTGTTCTCTAGGCCTTTTAGGAAACATGGAGTTGTTCCTTTGGCCACATACATGCGAATCTATAAGAAAGGTGAGAGAACTAAGATGGCGGCAAAGGCAAAACACCTATCTTGCCGTCATAATCAGCAATTTTAATACTACAACTTAATGAAAGAACAAACACCTTCCAGAATCACCAGAAAGCTGGCCGAGTGAAAATTCCACAAATAAAAGTGAAGATAAGACACTGTGACCCGGAGGAGTGGCGGCGGACGGCGTTGAAAGATTCGCCCGGAGAGAGGTTTGGAGCGCACGCCGCGGAGAGGGCGGGCGGCTGAAAACCGGCCAGTTTTCTCGAACGGGGAGACAAAGGCGTCCTACTGGGCTGATTCTCCAGCTCTGGGCGAAGTCCAGAGAACCCACTATCACACGGGGTGAAAACTGGACAGTGGGAGGGCACGCTGAAGCTCGGGTGCTGCCGGGTCTCCCGGCTTGTGGAGAAGGCAGCTTCCGCGCGAACAGCTCGGCTGCGTGACGGCGCAGAGAGCGCACCGCGACTTGCCTCTCATTCGGAAAACCGTCAGACTGCTTTGTTTTACGATCCTGGGTGAGACATTGCGCATGCAGACTCATTTTGGGAAAGTCTGAATTCCCCGGCTGCCGGCTGCCGGTGGAGCTCCGCAGCGGCTCTCTCTCAGAGGTGCTGGCGGCCATTGCCCCGGCACAGAGTCCCTGGGGCCGCATAGGGCAGAGCTAACGCTGTCTGCTTGGCCCGGAGACTCCGCCCACCCAACCTGAGCACAGCTGAGCTTCACAGACAATTGGCCTGGAGGTCAATCCTCCAAGTGCTAACAACGATTAACCTGAGCTTAACTTCAGCAAGACTGTGCAACCCATATCCACCTCAGGTAACTGGGGAGGCTGAGCCACTGTCCCTTGTAGCACGTCTACCACACAAAGCTAATTGACCAACTCAGGGAAGCAGCCACCATGCAGCAACATGGAAAGAAATCAGATGTGAAAGAAATGGAGGAAAAAAGACGACTGGACATGGAATTCAGAACCACGGTTATAGGGTTTTTTAAGAGGTTCCAACAAAAGATCGAGGCCTATAAGGAAATAAGCAAGACCACAAAGGAAATGAGTGAGTCCTACAAGAAAATGAACAACACCCTCCAGGATATAAACGAGACCTGCAAGGAAATTATCAAGACCAACGTGGAAATGAATGAGTCCTACAAGGAAATGAAAGAAACCCTCAAGGATATAAAGCAGACTCTCAAGGATATGAAAAAGGACCAACCAGAAATTAAGCATACACTGACTGAAACAAAAAATATTATACAAAGACCTGAAAGTGCCCTGGAGCACCCCAAGAACCAAGTTAAAGATTTGAAATACAAAGAGGGAAAATCCACTCAGCTGAAAAAGCAAGAAATCAAAAGAATCCAAAAAATTGAAGATAGTGTAAGGGGCCTCTGGGACAACCTCAAGCATACCAACATCCGAATTATAGGGGTGCCAGAAAAAGCGAGAGGCCAAGACAATGAAAACCTATTTGAAGAAATAGTGACTGAAAACTTCCCACACCTGGTGAAAGAAATTGACTTAGGAGTCCAAGAAGTGCACCGAACCCCAATATATAGGAACCCTAAGAGGACCACACCAAGGCACATCATAATTAAAATGCCAAGAGCAAAAGACAAAGAGAGAATATTAAAAGCAGCAAGAGAGAAACAGTTGGTTACCTATAAGGGAGCACCCATACGACTGTCAGCGGATTTCTCAACAGAAACGATGCAGGCCAGACGGGAGTGGCAAGAAATATTCAAAGTGATGAACAGCAAGAATCTACAACCAAGATTACTCTATCCAGCAAAGCTATCATTCAGAATCGAAGGTCAGATGAAGTGCTTCGCAGATAAGAAAAAGCTAAAGGAGTTCATCACCACCAAACCAACATTATATGAAATGCTGAAAGATATTCTTTAAGAAGAGGAAGAAGAAAAAGGTAAAAGTGCAAACTAGCAACAACAAATACACATCTATCAACAAATGAACATAAAAATCAAGTGAATTGATAGGCTGTTGAACAGGATAGACTAGTGAATATAACAGAGACATGGACATAGAGAGGGAATGGACTGACAATTCTTGGGGAGAAAAGGGTTGTGGGAAGTGCAGCAAGAGACTGGACAAAAATCTAGCAACAATGGGAGAGGACAGTGGGGAGGGGGAGGTGAGGGTGGAGGGTGGGATAGGTACAGGGTGGAGGGAAGCTATAGGGGGATAAAAAGGGGAAACAATGTAATTAATAAACTGAACAATAAAGATTTAAAAAAAAAAAAAAAAAAAAAAGAAAGGTGATATTGTGGACATCAAGGGAGTGGGCACTGTTCAAAAAGGAATGCCCCACAAATGTTACCCTGGCAAAACTGGAAGAGTCTACAATGTCACCCCGCATGCAGTGGGCATTATTGTGAACAAGCAAGTTAAGGGCAAGATTCTTTTTTTTTTTTAATATATTTTATTGATTTTTCACAGAGAGGAAGGGAGAGGGATAGAAAATCAGAAACATCGATGAGAAACACTGATCAGCTGCCTCCTGCACACCCCCTGCTGGGGATGTGCCTGCAGCCATGGTACATGCCCTTGACCGGAATCAAACCTGGGACCCTTCAGTCTGCAGGCCGACGCTCTATCCACTGAGCCAAACCGGTTTCGGCTAAGGGCAAGATTCTTGCCAAGAGAATTAATGTACGGATTGAGCATATTAAGCACTCTAAGAGCCGAGATAGCTTCCTGAAACGAGTGAAGGAAAATGAGCAGAAAAAGAAGGAAACGAAAGAGAAAGGGACCTGGGTTCAACTGAAGTGTCAGCCTGCTCTACTCAGAGAAGCACACTTAGTGAGAAACCATGGAAAGGAGCCTGAGCTGCTAGAACCCATTCCCTATGAATTCATGGCATGACAAGTGGGAATAGAAGACTTCTGTGCTGATAAAAAAAAATGTAGAGGAAGAGAGAGGCTACATTAAAGAAAAAGAAAAACTGATCGTCAACATTGTCTTCTACAAATTATATCATTTAAAAAGAATCTTTGAACAAACAAGAATCAGCCAATGAATGCATAAATAAATGGAACAACAAGTTGGTGTTTCTTTCTCCCCTTTCCTCTCTAAAATCAGTCAATCAGTGAATAAGAAGAATCTTTTTTCACCATAGAACAGCATCTATCATGGTTTCTCTCCAATAATAGTTAGGAGAATAGGCTTCCGAGTTAGGCCTCCAGGATTTGAACCCCTGCTCTGCCATTCACCAGCTGGGCAATCTTATACAAGTTATTTTCCCTCTTTGAGCCTCAGTCTCCTCATCTATAGAGACAATAGTATTTATTTCATGGGTTGAAGAGAAGATAAAATCTAAAGCTCTCAGAGCCAGGCTTAGCTCAATGTATATTACTTGTTTTTTATTTTTAATATATATTTTATTGCCAAAACTGGTTTGGCTCAGTGAATAGAGCATCAGCCTGCAGACTGAAGGGTCTCGGGTTTGATTCCGATCTCTCATCAATGTTTCTGACTTTCTATCCCTTTCCCTTCCTCTCTGTAAAAAAATCAATTTATATATATATATATATAGTTGCTTTCAGGGAGAAAGGGAGGGGAAGAGAGAGATGGAAACCTCAATGATGAGAGAGAATCATTGATCGGCTGCCTCCTGCACGCCCCACACTGGGGATGGAGCCCGAATCCCGGGCGTGTGCCCTGACTGGGAATCCAACTGTGACCTAGTTCATAGGTCGATGCTCAACCACTGAACTACGCTGACGAGGCTTATTTCTGAAAAATATTTCAGTGTTTTTGTGGAAATCACCTAATTTTGTCTAGTATTAAAAATATTTTTAACGAAGCTATTAAAAGGTGAAATTGGGGCTCTGCTGTTTCTCACAAAACATGCTAATTTATCATGATGTCTTAAGACTGCTATACTTGAACAGTAACTCAGCTGATTTTTATTCTTAGCATTTACTATCATCTCCAAACTACTTCTTCTTAATTGTACTAACTAAAATTTTACTTTAGCTGACATTTCTTTTTTTTTAAGAATGATACCTTAGTGTAGTTTTTAAAAATATGTATTTTTATTGATTTCAGAGAGGAAGGGAGAGGGAGGGAGAGAGAAACATCAATGATGAAAGAGAATCATTGATTGGCTGCCTCCTTCACAGCCCACCCTCGGGATATGCCCTGGCATATGCCCTGACTGGGAATCCAACCTACCACCTCTTGGTTCCAGTCAACACTCGCCCACTGAGCCACACCAGCTGGGCTAGCTGACATTGCTTAAAGAGAAAATTTAGATAAGGTCAGAAGTCTTCAAGTGCTTGGGATATGGAGAAAATTTAGATAAGGTCAGAAGTCTTCAAGTGCTACCTATCCCTCTTCCCACCTAAGAAAGAAGCAAAAAGGAAAAATGCTTACATGAAAATAAAATAATTTAGCCCGAAATAACACCTTTATGAACCTTTGGTTTCAACATATTGCATGGATTATGTAATATAATCCATGGTGATTAAAAGTTCCTTTCTCCTTTAAAACTACTGGAATCATAGACTTTTACTTCCTTTCATCTTCTTTATGTTTATTTAATGGAGTCATTCAACCCCCCACCCCCATATTTCCTGGTTCAAGACTTGTCATCTTTGACTCTTGAACCCTTCCTCAACTTGTCAATTTTACTTCATGTCTGTCCAGTCTGTTCCTTCCCTGTTATCAGTACTACTACCTATTACTTTTGGGTCCTATACTTCCAGTTTCACCATCTCTAGTTCATTTCAGATACTTTCTGGGAAGCACACCTCCGGGAAATCTCCAGTGACTATTGCTGATGGAGTAATGTTTAAACACCTGTGCCAGGTTATACCAATGTCCTCCCGGACTTCACTCGTCCCCCATTACCCCTTTCACGCTGCCTATCTACCTACACTGCTCTGCTTACTCTCTCCAGCTCCTGCTGGCTCATTTCCTCCACTCTAAGTTATTCTCTTCCATGTGCTTATGTCCTTTTTGGTCAGCCTACGAGTTTCACAGATGAAGAAACTGACACTCAGAGAGGTTAAGTTAACTATGACAGTGCCTGTGGTATATGAATCCAAGTGCCTCTGACTCAGACTCTTACCTGCCAAATACTTCAATGTGTATATCTCTTAAGAATACGGATATTTTCTTATAATAACAGCACAGTGATCAAACTTGGGAAATTTTATACTGATGTAAGTACCATTATATAACACACAGGCCATAATCCATTTTTGTCAGTGGTCCCAATTCAGCTCATCCAGGATCAAGCCTTACTTTTCATATATATATGTATATATATATATATATATATATACACACACACACACATATATATAATTGGTTTCAGAGAGGAAGGGAGAGAGAGAAACATCAATGATGAGAGAAAATAATTGATCATGTGCCTTCTGCATGCCTTCTATTGGGAATGGAGCTGCAGCCGGGCATGTGTCCTTGACTGGAATGGAATCCAGGACCCTTCAGTCCGCAGGCCGACGCTCTATCCACGGGGCCAAACTGGCTAGGATCTTACTTTTAATTCTCATTGCCGATGCAGTAATGTTTTTTTAAACAATCTTTTTTTTAAAAAATGTATGTTTATTGATTTGAGAGAAACATCCATTGGCTGCTGCCTCCTACACGACCCACCCTGGTGATCAAACCTGAAACACAGGCGTGTGCCCTGACCTGGAACTGAACCAGCAACCTCTCGGCCTCTCGATGCCTGGGACAATGCTCAGCCAACCGAGCTACACTGACCAGGACGCTCCGGTCTTTCACCTGGACAATTTCCTCAGCCTTCCACTGTTTTTAAGACATCGATAGTTTTTAAACTACCAGGCTAATTGTAAAATTTCCCTCAATGTGGGTTTTCCAGGTTAAGGATTTTTAGCAAGAATATTACATAAGGTGTACACTACTTTTTAAAAAATTGATTTCAGAGAGGAAAGGAGGAGAGAGAAACACCAATGATGAGAGAATCATTGATTGGCTGCCTCCTGCATGGCCCCCCTGGGGATGGAGCCCACAACCCAAGATGGTGCCCTGACATGAAATCAAACCGTGACTTCCTGGTTCACAGGCCGATGCCCAACCACCGAGGCACACCAGCCGGGCCAGGTGTGCACTTCTTGCCGCATCTCCTCATGAGGCGCACAGTGACAAATGTCTCCTCACTGGCAATGTCGAACTCTGGAGTTACCATTTTCCCCTTTGTGATTAACAAGCAATCTATGGGGACATTCGGAGATTGTGTAGTAACCCTTTTGCCATCCTACTTTCACCCAGTGTGATTTTACCATCCACTGATTGTTAATGACACTATTACTGTGATAGCTGCAAAATGGTGACCTTTCTAACTCTGTTGTTCCTTTTACATGTATTATGCTGCATTTTACTGGAAGGAAGAACTTTCCCATTTTCCCCTAACTACTTGTGGATGAGGAAAAAAACCTTCAAAAAGGAACTGGGTACCATTCCAATTGGAATGTGGCTGATGCCCAGTCCCCTTCAGGGTGCTGGGCCCGGTGCCTGAGACCGGCCTTCACCCCTCCGCTGTGGAGCTCTCTCTGGAGATGGGCCTGGGCTGTGTGTGGTTCCAGATATCGTAACGCAATACCCCCGTCTGGACAGGTTGGGAGGAAACGCTTTTTGTCTCCATCTCTACCCTGTCTTTTGTTAGTTTGTTTAATCCTCACCCAAAGATATCTTTTTTATTGCTTTTCAGAGAGTGGAAAGGAGGGAGGGAAAAGGAGACAGACACATCAATTGATGGCCTCCCACATGTGCCCAACTGGGTTCGTGATTGAACCTGCCACTCGCGAACCTGCCGCCTGACCCGCAATCAAACCCAAGACCCTTTGGTATGCAGGCCGATGTTCTAACCACTGAGCAAGCCGACCAGGACTCCACCCTATATGCTTCATCTGTAGATCACGACACCACTCTTTAGTTCTTCCGGTTGGACTACTTATAAAATAATAAAATTGACACAACACTAGCTCAACAGGGGGAAAAAAACAATACGAGTGCACAGGCGAATGACAATATGATGCTCAGAACATAAAATAAGACTCAAAGACATGATTAAACTGGGCACCCTTTTATACTTTCTTGACAAAGAAATCTATGAGAGATTGACAGGACAAAGAAAGTGTTCATTAGAAAGGAATCTAAAGCAAGGTGTGGTATTTGGTGAGGAATCTAAACAAAAGTTTGGGCTTGGCAGTAAATTAGTAAAGGCTTTACAAGGTTTGTTTACACACCCTTTTTTCAAAAAAAAAATATTTTATTGATTTTTTACAGAGAGGAAGGGAGAGGGAAAGTTAGAAACATCCATCACCTGCCTCCTGCACCCTTCCTCCCCTACTGGGGATGTGCCCTTGACCTGAACCGAACCTGGGACCCCTCAGTCCGCAGGCCGACGCTCCAGCCAGTGAGCCAAACGGGTTTCAGCTACACAACCTTTTTAAAATATATGTATTTTAGCTGAAACCCGTTTGGCTCAGTGGATAGAGCCTTTGCCTGCGGACTGAGGGGTTCCGGGGTTCGATTCTGGTCAAGGGCATGTACCTGGATTGCAAGCACATTCCCAATGGGGGGTGTGCAGGAGGCAGCTGATGGATGTTTCTAACTTTCTATCCCTCTCCCTTCCTCTCTGTAGAAAACCAGTAAAATATAAAAAACATGTATTTTAATTGATTGGAGAGAGAGAGAGGGAGAAACATCCACAGGGATGGACCCGGGCATATGCCCCGACTGGGAGTCAAACGGACCCCCCCCCCCCCCCCCCCAGAGGCGCTCAGCCGCCTGAGCCACGCTGGCAGGGCCACCCCTGCCTTTCCGCGGTGGGTTTCACAACGTGCGCACGGCCGTCTCTCCGCCGTTCTGGGGCTGGGAGGGCACCTACCCTGGAGATTCATTCCCTGCTTTTACGGGACAGAGATGCAGACAGCTCTTCCTGCTCCTCGGGTGCTTTTGGCTAGAAATAATTATGGATTAAACCTGGGCAGCCTGCCCTGGTTTCGACCATCACGAAACTCCGATGTTTCCAAAACCAACACCCGCCTCCACAGTCCCGGAGGGAGCTCTCCAAAGGCCCGTGAGAAGGGAAGAGGGCGTTCGTGCTTTCTCGCCCCCCTGGCCTCCAGACCCCTACCTGCAGAGCCTCCGGTGCCGGGGAGACTCAGGAAGCGGAGAGCTCCCCCGCCCCCAAGCTCCCCGCTTTGGGCAGGGCTGGCGGCTCGCACGCAGGCGAACGGGCTGGGGGCGGGGGGGGGGGGGGGCGGCCCTTCCCGCCCGCCGATCCCAGTCTCTCGGCACCGCGGCCGGGAGGCTCACGCCCCGCCCTGCTCCCGGGGCAGGTGCTGAGTCACCCCGAGGCCACCCCTGCCCGGGGCCCGCCCCAGGGCCGCCCCCTCCGCGCACTTCCCGGGCGCATGGCATCGCTGCCCCGGGCCCCGAACCCCCGCGTGTGGCCCAGCTGGCAGCGGGCGGTGCGCGTCCTCGCCGGCTCCCCGCGCGCCCGCGCCGTTTCCCGCCGCGCGGCCCGCGCCATGGCGTGCAGGCAGGAGCCGCTGCCGCAGGGCCCGCCGCCCGGCGCCGTGGCCTACGACTACCTGGTGATCGGCGGCGGCTCCGGCGGGCTGGCCAGCGCGCGCCGGGCGGCCGAGCTCGGCGCCAGGGTGGCCGTGGTGGAGAGCCACAAGCTGGGCGGCACTTGCGTGAGTACCGGGCCCCGCACCCTCCCCCGCGTCTCTGCTGCAGCCCCGCTTCCTCTTCGCTTCCCCGGGACCGGTCTGCGCTCTTTCCTACGGCGGCGATCCGTTCCTCCGGGCCCCGAGCCCGGGCACCCGGCGCTGTGCTTCCCGCTTGCCCACCCGCTGCTGAGGCCGGGATCCCTGCAGGTTTACATGAAAAAAAAAAAAAAAGTGTCGGGGCATCCTTGCGACCCCCCCCCCATCCCCCCCAAACTAAACCTGCGTCTGTCCCTGTGCAAAATCAGCGTAACTTTCCTACACCCTCATTCCTCAGGGCCGAAGAGTATCCACGCTTGAGCTCCTCGCCAGGTCCTTGAAACATGAACCTGCAGCTGGAAAAACTGCAGCCGGCCTGTGGGTGTGGGAGGAGGGGGAGAAGGGGTGTCTGTCCTTGAGCAATGAACTTGAGAAATACAGTAGCATTCATCCTGGGTGAAACTGCTGATCCCACTCTTCTGACCGCTGTTCACGCTTGCTTGTGCTTAACACAAAAGGGTAGTTAATTCAGCTTCCAGCCTGAGACCTTGAAGCTCACACGAACCCCTTTGTAGACCACAAAGGAGTGACTCAGTGAGGTGAACTGAGCTGTACTCTCTGCTTTTGGAGACAGGACTGCTGCCCACGTCTTGCAAGGTACATGGTTAGAGACAAGGAGCAGGCAACAGAGTCAGTCATAGTCCGCTGTAACTTCCCTGCCCCGGATCCCACCCTGAGCCGGTCTCGGAATGTAAAACAATGAAAGCTTACAGTTAAGACCCTTTAAAAGGACTGCCTGCACCCGGGACAGTGCGGTTGTCCTGGCCAGCTCAATAAATCCTTGCTTGCTTATTACCAACTTAACCGCCACCGTGGTCATTTGCAACCGGTCATGGAAGACACCCCACAGCAGTTCCTGGTCCTCCCCCCATTTCAAGGACAGAGTGATTTGCAGCAGAGCTTCCCACGCCTGGCTGCACATTGGAATCAGCTGAGGAGCTGAAAAAGTTCTTCCCGGGTTCCGCTTCCCTGGCCTCTGATTGCAAGGGCCTGAGGTGCGGCCTGGCCCTCAGGAGTTTGGGAAGCTCCGTAGGAGATTCTGAATTTCAGCCAAGGCAGAGACCCACTGACTGCAGCTTCCCTTGATGTGGGATTTACTATTGACAGTTCTCGGACTTCGTGCTTGTTTTGTCTTTTGGGAGACGTGGGGATTTTAAAACTACTTCTCCCCCCCCCCCCCCAAAAAAAAAAAGACGGTTGTAAAGCCTGCAATTAAGAAACTGTTCATCATTTTTAAAAAGTTTTGTTCCCGAGTTGTTGGCGTGGCTCTTTCTATATCACCAGACTTGATTGGGTGAGGTACTTGCTGTTAATATTTAAATGTCTCCAAGATTAACCTGGGATTGAGGGTGGTTCTCAGAGTTCCTTCGGAGACTGACGGTTAAGTTGTACTAAGTTGGGAACTCCTTAAGGGCAGGGGTGAGTTCTGTGTCTGGGCACCTCTTATCATCTTAACAAAATATCTTCATAACTTTGTGAAATGAATGAAACTCAGGATTGACAGCTGTGAACGGGCCGACTCCTTTGTCCAGTCCTCATTTTTCAAGTTCAACATGAAAGTGGGAATGAGGAAAGAAAAAGAAAAATCCCTGTTAATTATCAACTTGTACCTTGACACCTTAGTCCTGAGAAACTGGGTTGGCAGACGTCTGTCTGCAGAAAGCAGCTTCCGGAGAGCCGCCGGGAGCCGGACAGCGGACAGCTGCTCGCCCGTATTTCACCGCTTTCCCGGGCCGCTGCCCGCAGTCCGCCCTGCTCCTCCTCACTGCCCGCTTCTGCTGGTGTTTAGGCTCCGGTTAGTAATGCGAACACACTAGGACAGTGGTCAGCAAACCGCAGCTCTCCAGCCGCATGCGGCTCTTTGGCTCCTTGAGTGTGGCTCTTCCACAAAATGCCACGGCTTGGATGAGTCTGTTTTGAAGAAGTGGCATTGGAAGAAGTTTAAGTTTAAAAAATGTGGCTCTCCAAAGAAATTTCAATCGTTGTGCTGTTGCTATTGGGCTCTGTTGACTATTGAGTTTGCCGATCACGGCAGCAGGAGATAAAGTGCCCCTGAGAGAGAACCCGGGACAGCTCAGGACAGTGGGCACCGCTGCCTCCATGCACAGCGCCTGGCCTCTTACCTCCTCCATTTCCCTGTGCGCGCTGACGTTTGGGGGAAATCCCCAGTTTAACATTCTCCAGCTGGCTTTTGTTCAAGGAAGCGTGTTGGTCTGTGTTGAATATGAGAGAAGATATAACCGATTGATAAGACGGGAGTTCAGATTCCAACTATCTGGGTTATCCTCTGTTGCAAAAATAAGCTGCTGATGTGCAGGAATTTCCTAGCAGGTGTAGGGAAACTTAAGGCTTTCTGAAGCACATTATTTCATTTGTCCGTGTCTTCATTGTTTTGAATTGTAAGTGCTAAGTATCTGGAGGGGGCTGGCTGAGAGAAAAGGGTAGGTAGATACAAATATTTGTAAACAGAAGTCCCTTCCATGAAGGAATTTACAATATAGTTGGGGGACAAAGGGTAGACAGTCAACGCCAGAGTGAGGTGGACTAGAGTAATTGCTACGGTAATAACAAGTTACAGTGGCTGAGAGAAGAGTCATAGCTAATCATTTCTGCCTGGGCAACAGGAGTGGTTATGTGAGGAGGTAGTATCTTTCTGAACTTGAACGGATGAATGTTTTTTGTGAGGGTAGAGTAAGGGCAACGGCCCAGAGTCAGTGTATGTTGTATAATCGAATTCAACTGCAGCAGAGGGTGTCTCTAGTCGGAAAGTTGGGGAGCTAATGGGCGATGGCTGTGGTGAAAAATGTGGGGTTTTGGGGTGCCCTGGGTCGCTCAGTTGGTTAGAGCGTACATAAGTGGAACAACGTATCGATGTTTCCTTTCTTCCCTCTCTCTCTCAAATCAATATATATGTATAATATATATATTTTATATATATATATATAATATATTATTTATATATATTTTGAGTGAAGTTTCTGGAGGTGAAACTGGAAAAGGACTGGGCCTGGAGCAGGTCTGCCTCGTGCGGGCTGATAGTGTGTGGGTTCTTGACTTCATGCAGGAAAGATTTCACCAACAAGTCTAGGTGGTTTTGAGAGTACATTTGTTTTCTTTTGAGAGTACGTTTTTTGAAGCTGGGGACAGTGAAACAAGGAAGGGCTTAGGATAGAAGAAGCCACAGGAGAACACCTAGGTCAGTGGTCGGCAAAGTCATTAGTCAACAGAGCGGCAAACGGCGCTCGAGAGCCGCAGTTTGCTGACCACTGGCCTAGGTGGTGCTCTGCTGTGACTCTAGGACCGTTACAGGGAAGAAGTGAAGCACAGCAGGAGAGAATGGGGCCTGAGACACAGGTTCAGGAGGCCAGCCCGGGACAAGCTGCTCATTGTTCCCCCCAGTTGCAAGTATCGGGGGGACTCTTTTTTTTAACATTTTATTGATTTTGATTTTTTACAGAGAGGAAGGGAAAGGGATAGAAAGTCAGAAACATGGATGAGAGAGAAACATCAATTAGCTGCCTCCTGCACCCCCCCCCCCCCCCACACACACACACCAGGGATGCGCCCGCAGCCAAGGTCCATGCCCTTGACCGGAATCCAACCTGGGACCCTTCAGTCCGCAGGCCGACGCCCTGTCCACTGAGCCACACCGGTCTCGGCTGATGGGGACTCTTAAGCGTCTAGGAGAGGAAGCCTGGCTCAGTGGTTGGGCATTGCCCTGTGAACGGAGAGGTCACGTCCTGGTTGCTGGGGTTGCGTGCTCCATCCCGGGGTGGGGCGTGCAGGAGGCAGCTGACCATTGGTTCTCTCTCTCTGATGTTTCCATCTCTCTCCCCCTCTCCCTCTCTCTCTGAAATTTAACGTGTTTTGTCTTCTGGACGGGAAGTACAGTGTCAGTCACTGGTGACTGGCTGGGCGCTGAACGTGTTAAAAAAAGGAAAAGTTTAGGAGAGAAAAGTAAAGGTGCTTGCGAGAGGGAAGAAAGGCATGGATGGGCATGCCCCGGAGAGAGCCAGCTCTGGATCTCTGTCACCTGGGTCCTCATCTGTTCTCTCCGGGGAGGTATTTTAGGGGAGGATCTCAACAGAATATTCATCAGCTTTATGCTCATGCGCCCAAATGAGATTTAGTCTCCTGACTTCACCCACCCTTAGGTGTTGTTGGTACAGATGGCACTAATTGTATTTCTGTCATCTCCCCGAATCGTGATTTAAGCCATTTACGCCCCTGATTGGGGAGGAATAGTGTCAACCATTTATCTCTCCCCGCCACCCCCACAGTCTTTAATTTAGAAACCATTCCTGCTAATCAGCAAATCAAAGGAAAATGTTAAGCAGTGACATATTCCACCTACATATAAATGATACTATAAGGCCCTACCTGCTTTGGCTCAGTGGATAGAGCGTCGGCCTGCGGACTGAAGGGTCCTGGGTTCCACTCCAGTTAAGGGCATATGCCCAGGTGGCAGGCTTGATCCCCAGTAGGGGGCGTGCAGGAGGCAGCAGATCAATGAGTCTCTCTCATCATTGATGTTTTTATCTCTCTCTTCCTCTCTGAAATCAATAAAAATATATTTAAAGAAAGAAAGAAAAGACCATTAAAAAAATGATGCTGTAAGTGTGCATTTTGGGGTGCTCCTGAGGTCCCTGCCTTTTCTCCTTTTCAAGGGCCCAGTATGAGGAGATGCTGAGATGAGTCAGTCACTTTGCCCGTAACAGGTGGGAAAGGCTTTGAGGATGGTGTGATTTCGTTCCGGAAGTCAGAGGTTCACATGGCTCTTTGCCCAGATAAAATCAAAGGCTTCTTCTTCCTGGTGGTTCTAGGGAAGAGGCCGTTCTCAGCCTTTTCCAGCTTCTAGAGACTTCCCACAGCCCTTGGTTTTTGACCTTGTATTGCTTCTACCTCTGCGGCCATCTTCACATCATCTTCCTTAAACCATTTGCTTGCAGGGTTCTTGGTTAGGGAAGGAAGGGTTTTGCAATTTACTTGATGCCAAACCGTTGGCCATTGAACTGTCTCTGTTTCCTTCTCCACTTGTCCTGGCTTACTAACCTGTCGAGAAGCGCTGTGAACCGCGGAAGGGTGTGAGTAGGAGAGTGTCACAGAGTGGTTTCGTGGTAGGCAAACAGAATTTTCTTTAATATTGACTCCCCAGCTGAAACTGGTTTGGCTCAGTGGATATAGATTGTCATCCTGTGGACTGAAAGGTCCCAGGTTCGATCCGGTCAGGGGCATGCACCTGGGGTGTATGCAGGAGGCAAGCTGATGGATGTGTCTCTCTCATGGATGTTGCTAGCTCTCTATCCCTCTCCCTTCTTTTCATGAAAAAGTCAATAAAATATATTTTTTAAAAATATATTGACTCCCCAACCAGTTTTTTTTTTTTACTAAATAAAATACACTTTTTAACTAACCATTGTAGATATCTGTGGTTTCTAAAATTTCCATGCAGTAGTTTTGTAACAAGTTTTTAAAAATGCAAGGTTTTGTTTGTAGGGGTTTGTTCCATGCTTCCTCCATAAAAACTTAGATTCGTGGAGTGGTGGAGCCGGAAGGGACTTAGAGATTCCCTGATCCAGACTGACTATAGCTGTTTCAAACATGGAAGTACTCACATAAGCTTGCTGACTTAAAATGTTTTTTTTCACTTACATTTTTTAGAGTAGTTACTGTTAAAAATTATATCGCTATCATTTTTTTGTTTTTTGTCTTATAAACATTTGGTTCTGCAGACTTGAAAGTCCAAGATCAAGATACCTGCACAGCCCTAGCCAGGGGGGTCAGTTAGTTGGAGCTTTGGCCTGTGCACCAAAGGATCTCAGGTTCGATCCCAGTTAGGGCACTTACGGGAAGCAATCAATTGATGTTTCTCTCTCTCTCTCTTTCTCTCCCCCCCCCCCCCATCCATAAAAACATTAAAAACAAAAACAGGCAGTAAGGATTTAATTTAGAACAAGGTGTCAGCCTCCTGTGTGGCCCTCTCTCCTGTGTTTTCTCCTGGTGGCAGGGCCTATCACTATCATTTTTATCAAGAAAGTTTTTTACAAATAAATCTATTTGTTTGTTTTAGTGAGACAAGTTGCTGCCTCGCGCACATCCCCCACCGGGGATCAAGCTTATCATTTCAAGGAGAGGATAGCCCTTTAAGCTGAGTACTTGCTCAGCTTTATGAAACGTCACTTGGGCCCTGTTGTTGACATGTCAGTAAGGATTGGACTCACACAGATTCGCACAGGCATTTCGTTCAGGAGCCTCAGTGGGCCGACGAGCAAATTGAGCGTCAGTTAAACTATTGTTGGATACAAACCGCACAGTGGAACCTGTGGAACTGGCAGCACAGCCACTGGAAACCATGGCTTCGGGGTAGTTGGTTGGTGTCATTATGACTTGGTGAACATTGTCAGGCATTGTTCTCAGTTACAGAGGAGGGACCTTCTTACTCTTACTCCTTAGGAACCAGACACTTGATTAAGGGTCTGCCGTGTGGGTCCCCGCCCCAGAGTTCCTGATTTAGAAGGTCTGGAGGGAAGCCGAGGGGTGTGCAGAAGGCCGCTGGTCCATATTTCTCCCTCTCATTGATGTTTCTCTCTCTCTCCCCCTCTCCCTTTCTCTCTCTCTAAAATAGTAAAACTTTTTTTTTTTTTTTTTAAAGAATGAATCTGGTGAATCCTTTATAATTATGGGAGTCAGATGATAATGAATTTGGTCCTAGAGTCATTCATTCATGACAGTTTCCTAAGTTCATGCTTCCGGAATCACCAGCTTAGAATGCTTTCCCGGGTGTCTCTGTGATGAGGTTTTCTGGCTACGCCTCAGTCTTCCTTTGCCAAGAGGCTTTTTTTCCTTTCTGGGATATAATGGAGTAGATCCTTTCAGGAAGGAGACCTGTATTTTCTTTTTTTTTTTTTTTTTTTAACCATAAGCTCAACTTTTTTTTTTAATATATATTTTTTATTGATTTTTTTTTTTTTTACAGAGAGGAAGGGAGCAGGAGAGAAAGCCAGAAACATTGATAAGAGAGAAACATCAATCAGCTGCCTCCTGTACACCCCCAACCGGGGATGTGCCTGTAACCAAGGTACATGCCCTTGCCCGAATCGAACCCGGGACCCTTCAGTCCGCAGTCCGATGCTCTATCCACTGAGCCAAACTGGTCTCGGCTGCTTTTTTTTTTTTTTTAAACAGAGATGGATACAGAATACTTTAATGTAATTAACAGTTGACAATTAAGAGGGAATGTCCCTGTGCCATTTGTTGTGCCCTGAGGAGCCGGGGGTAAAAAGGGAAGTTACAAGTTACCCAGACATCTCACAGATAGGTTATCTTAGAGGCAGGAAGGCAAATGGCTCAGTAAAGATCTAAGTTGATCTTTGTCAGGGAAAACACCGGCCTAGGACGTGACTACCCACTATAACCTGTTTGTGGTTATATTTAATTTTCAAACCATCTTTCGTGGTTATGTTAGGTCTCTGAGTTTGCAAGACTGCACGCAGGCCTCCCCTGAGCCTGTCCGGTTACCATGCGGCTCCTTTCGTCCACGTAGTAGAGTATTAGGTTAGATGTAAAAAGTAGGAAACTGAAAGAAATCATCTATTTTTCCCTAGAATTCAATAACAGATAATGTTGTGGGGCGACTTCCACACCCAGTTGCAAATGACCACAGAGTCAGTTAAGTTGCTAATAAGCAGGCAAGGGTTTATTGAAAACTGGCCAGGACGGTCGCGGGGCACCGCATGGAGCCCTAGCCCCCACGGCCCCCCGCCCCGGTCCAGGCAGTCCTTTTAAAGGGGCCTGAACCAAAAATGTTATTGCCCTGCGTTTGGCAAACAGCCCCCAAGGCCGCATCTGGGGAAGGGGTGCCAGTAGACTATGAATGACCCTACTGCTGCTCCTTATCTTCTAACTGTGTATCCTGCTAGACGTGGGAAAGTGGTCCTATCTTGTAAAAACAGGTGGTGTAGCTACATAATTGGCGCCGACCCGTTACTCCTCTGCTTCTAGCCTTCAAAAGGTTTTTTTCTCTAGCCTTTAAGGTCTCAAGCTGGAAACGAAAGCAATAATCCTTTTTTTTTTTAATATATTTTATTGATTTTTTATAGAGCGGAAGGGAGAGGGATACAAAGTCAGAAACATCGATGAGAGAGAAACATCGATCAGCTGCCTTTTGCATGCCCCCTACTGGGGATGTGCCCGCAGCCAATGTACATGCCCTTGACCGGAATCGAACCCGGGACCCTTCAGTCCGCAGTCCGATGCTCTATCCACTGAGCCAAACCGGTCTCGGCCGAAAGCAATAATTATTTTGTTTTAAGCGAGCAGGAGTGAGCCATGGCCAAAGTTTCAGAACAGCAGTTTTACCCGAGATAAATGTTCTTATGACCTTATTTCAATAAGTAATCTGTTGTTGCCCGCTGGGATTAATTAAGTCAGTTCTGAAGGCAGAAAAATACATGCGATGACATTTGCATCCTGTTTTCGGAGCCTCCAAAAAACTAAATGGAGTGCTTTTCTCATGATCGAATGTGTGCCGTGGAGAGGTGCAGGGAGTACCCGAGGTCAGGGTGAATGGGAGCCTTCCGGGAGCTTTGTGCATGCAGTTCTCTGCCTGCCGGGCCTGGGAAGAGCCAACTTGAGGAAGAGCTAGTTCTTTGTGATGGCAGCTCGCCCTTTGCCCCCGGGCCTGTGGGAGCCAGCCAGGCCAGGCGTTCTGGCTGAGTGTACTGAGTCTGTGGTCAAGAGTAGCCACGTTCACCTGCTGGTTTTAGTATCCATTGAGTTCTCTCACCAGAATTACTAACATATTGCCAAATGTTGACTTGCTATAACCATTATGCTACATTTCATTGGTGGCCTTCTATCATAAGGAAGAACTTTCTCTTTTTCCCATCTATATAGTCATCTGTTTATTTATATCTTAGAGTACTAGTTTATTCAGTGAGTTACAATTTGCTGTAATATTGTCTATTTTAATGCTTCAGTTGCCCCTTATTTGGCCAGCTAGAACACCCTCAAGCTTATCGTCCACAACTGACCAAAATGGGGAGTTCAGTGTGTACTGCAGTGAGCACTTCGTGTAAGAACACAAAGATGGAACACCAAGTGATGCTGTCAGCGAAGTCAGTTATTCCCTGGACACTGTCCACAAGGAGCTAGTGCTCTATAGGTGTGCAGGGCTCCCCAAATAGAGTTAGGTGGTAAGAGTTGATCACCAGAACAAAAACCACTTTAAAAATTTTGGGGGTTTTATTTATTTTTTAACTTTGGAAAATTTATTTATTAATTTTAGAGAAAGGATGAGAGAGAAAGAGAGAGAAGCATCAATTTGTTGCTCCACTTATATATGCATTCACTGGTTGATTCTCCCCTCTCCCTACTGCCCCGACCCCCCACCGGTTGATTCTTGTATGTGTCCTGACCAGGGATCAAACCCCGAAACCTTGGCATATTGGGACAATGCTTCAGTGATCGGCAAACTCATTAGTCCACAGAGCCAAAATATCAACAGGACAACGATTGAAATTTCTTTTGAGAGCCAGATTTTTTAAACTTAAACTTCTTCTAATGCCACTTCTTCAAAATAGACTCGCCCAGGCCGTAGTATTTGGTGGAAGAGCCACACTCAAGGGGCCAAAGAGCCGCATGTGGCTCATGAGCCGCAGTTTGTCGACCACTGCAGTCTAACCAGGTGTGCTACCCCATCAGGGCTGTTGGTTTTTTTTTTAGTTTTAATGAGCTGTAATTGTCACACAACCTTGTATTAGTTTCAGATGTACAACATAATGATTCGATATATTGCAAAATAATCACAAGTCTAGTTAACATCCCTCACCGAATGCAGCGACAGAATTGTTTTTCTTGTGGTGAGAACTTCACTGTCTGTACTCACAGCAACTTCCAAATACACAGGTCTGTGTTGTTTGGTGGGATCCCCTTCCCCAGGACCCTCTTATCCTAACAAAGGCCTCCGTGGCCACAATGTCACTGTGAAGTGTGGCCCCAGCGCGCAGCTGGAGTGGCTGGCCCTCCCGGAGAGGCGGGGTTTGGAGAAGCCTGAGAAACAGGTTTTTTGTGCACACTAGTAGGTTGTTTGTGTTCATGTAGGCTGACTTATTGGGACTTTTCATCAAGAACCCTTGGCAAACAATCCTGAAAAACAAAATGGCTTTCAAGACAGTTTTAATCCATCTTGTTCTTAACCCGGGTTAAAAAGAAAAGGTTATTGCTTTTAGGATGTGATCACAAGGAAGTAAACAGACACAAACAAACGTCTGTGTGTCTGTTTACAAGGACGCTTGCGAGTAATGACCTTAGGAGTAATTTCTCTCTCTCTCTATCGGGCATGAATAGCTATTTTCTTAAACAATTAGTTTTTTGCCTTTGTTTTTTACAAGAAATCTTACAAGTACTTGTGCTTTTCCTTGTGTGTTGGCTGCTGAAATTCTGAGAATCCAATTTTTGATCTGTTTCGAGTAAGTATGTGAGACTTAATAGCATAGATGAACCTTATTGCTTGATTATCATCCTTTGGTCCTGAAAAATAATGTGGATTTCCATTAGAGAGGTTTTCTCAAAGGGGACATTCCGGGTGTTTTACCCATGGTGCTCCAGGGGCCCAGAAGTCCTCTAGGACAGCTGCTGAGATGGTTCAGTGGCTGTTATTCAGCTGGCAGGTCCTCTCACTTCCGACCTGTTTCTCCCCTGCTGCCCTCTGGGTTCTGTGCAAGCCCCAGCTTCTGCCCTCTCCTGACCTGTACTGGCGCTGAGTGCGTGGCGCTTGCAAATGGAATTGCTCCCCCCTTCCCCCTGCCTCCCCTCTGCTTTTCTTGAGAAAATGCTGAGTAAAATTCTCTCCTTCATGAATAAGAAAAGTAATGTTCATATGTTTTCCAGCTCTATACCAGAAAAAATGAAATAATTGTAGATTATGACTTAACTCAAATAAATCTCCTGGGCTGATGCTTGGGGTTCATTTCTTGCAGGTTTGTTTTATATTGATTTTAATATTATTAAAATATCTCCTTTTAACTTTTTTCCCCCCAGGTGAATGTCGGATGTGTACCCAAAAAGGTAGAATTTTTTAAAAAAATTTTTATTGTTGAAAGTATTACATATGTCTCCTTCACCCCCCCCCCATCTCTCCCTGCCCTCTCCTGCCCCCAGCACATGCCCTCACCTCTCTCCTGTCTGTGTCCATTGGTTATGCTCATATGCATGGGACGATGCCCAACCAATTGAGCCATACTGATCAGGGTTGAGATTGTTACAGAAAACCAGAGAAGAACCAAGCAGCACTTAGAGAGATGGAGTTACATTTATTACGCGCGGGCCCAGAGGAAAATGTCTCTCAAATTCTGGACCCCAACATGGAGGAACTTTCCCTATTTATATGTTTTTACCTTCTTTGTCTGCCAAATATGGGGTGTTTCCGGGTCCCTTTGCAAATTCTTAAGGAGCCCCTATGTGCTGGGGACTTGAGACCTCAACCAAAGGCCTGGCCTGGTGCCAGCACTGATAACTTCGTCCGGGGAAGGTTTAAATGGCCTCACTAAAGTGGGAGTAGTCTTATTTTCCTTATTATTTAAGCAGGCAAGTATTTACAGAGGCCAAATAGCAGGGTTAAAATTTCAAACAGCAGTTTTTATATAAGATTGATGCTTCACATTTATATGTTAAATTGGCAGCTTTTCGATAGATAAGCAGATATCCTAATCTAATCAATGACACCAGCCTGAGTTTACTTCCAGAAGGGTTTTCTGTAATATGTTTTCTAGTTTAGGTAGGGTTTTTTTCTGTCTTAGGAAAATTTCTTGTTTTCTGTGGGACAGTTTTCCTCAAAAGTGTTCTTTCCCTTTTTGTCCTAGATTTTGGAATCTGTCCTACTTGGAATCATGCAATTATGGATATACGATTTATGTAAATTAGTTATATGTAGTTTAAACCAAGAGTAGTAAATCTGCTTTTGATAGGTGCTGCCTCCTTATTTTAAAATACTGATACTGCATAGTGGACTGAATTTGTAATATTTTATTTCCTTATATTTCACTTACCCTTCTATTCTGATCACATGCACCAGATTTTGACCTTACATTTTTGTAGAGGTCTACTGATTACAAAATGCTTTTGGAAAAAAAAAATGCTTTTGCATTCTTGCAGATCAGTGGGTACTTGCCTCTTGTTCTGTAGAGCAGACTGGCACCTAGAGTAGCTGCCTGCCTTGCACAGGATAGGGAGAAGCAGCAGCAGAGAAGGAACTGAATGGACGGGCCTGCTTCTGCCCCATCAGCTCTCAGCCTAAAAGCAAATGCAGTTTAGACAGAGGCACCCTCTCCAGAGGGTTAGATGCTATAGCAGCATCCAAACTATGAACTGGAAGTAAATAAATATGGTACCTCAGGATAATAGGAGGTTTAGTGATGTTTCTTTAAAAACATTAATTTATTTGTGGTATTGATACATTTTTCATATGCATTGTTTAAGATCAAGGCTCTAGCAGATAGCCCTGGCCAGTTTGGCTCCGTTGGTTGAGCGTCACCGAAAGGTCTCTGGTTCAATTCCCAGTCAGGGCACATCCCTCGGTTATGGATTGGATCCCATATTGGGTTGCATATGGGAAGCAACTAATTGATGTTTCTCTCCTCCCCCACCTCCTCCTCTGTCTCTAAACACAAAACCAAACAATACAAACATTAAAAAAAGAATCTAGCAGATAAAATGGTTCATTCTATATTGCATGAACTTCACCTCAGTAAAGGAAACAGAATCCCATAGTCATCAATTCATTCATCATGAGGCATAAAGGGAGAAAGGTGCAAACAGGGAACCTTAAGGCCTATCAGAAGTGGAATTAGGACTTGTCTGGCCAAGAAAAATGGTAGTTTGGCTGTCGTCAGGAGTTCCGGGTGCCAATTTGTATTCAGTTATCAGGAGGATCAGTTGGCATTTAAAAGGCTTTTACGGTTTGTAAGCTACATTCCGCAGAGATGCATTGGACCTTTGAGTTCCAGGTGTCGGGTCACATGCGTTCTTCCCCGGGCGTGTTGATAGTTACTGAGTACATAACAGGAATGCACTCTCTTCAAGTTTCCAGTCCTCATCTTTACCTAAGTTTCCTTCCAAATCCCTGTATTGTAAAGTTGCAGATGCAGTTCCATTTCCTGGAGTTAACCACAAAAGGTAGGGCTTACGGAATCTGAAGCTTAAGAAGAGATGTAAGCCTGGCTGGCGTGACTCGGTGATTATCAGCTCAGAACCGGGAGGTTCAGCTCCCGGCCAGGGCACAGGCCTGGGCCGGAGGCGTGATCCCCGCTGTGGGGTGTGCGGGGAGCAGCCCAGCAGTGATTCTGTCACCAGTGATGTTTCCATCTCCCTCTCCCTTCCTCCTGACAAAAAAAAAGTGATATATACAAAAAAGTATATATACAAAAGAGAATGTAAGCAATAATAAATGTTCATGGAAGGACCCTGAGCCTTATACTATCCTGCTTCTCAGAGTTTATAAACTAGGGAATTTAACTCTAGGAGTAATTTCCCCCAATATTTCAGAATAAAATCTATCTGATCATATTCCTGAATTTTTTTCTTTTAAAATATGTAGTTTCATTTTTAATTGAAAGGTCAGTGTTATCATCATTTGCTATTACAAAGTTACCTTTCATTCGCAATTTGTGTCTTCCCTCAGGACTCATGTGCTACTGTTTTGGGTACTTTTTTTTTTTTGCAGATAATGTGGAACACGGCTGTGCACTCTGAATTCATGCATGATCATGTGGATTACGGATTTCAGAGCTGTAATGGTAAATTCAACTGGCGGTAAGTTCATCCTCAGAAGGTTCTTTTTACAAATATAAATATTTTTCCTTCAGAATTAAATGTTCCACAAACTTTTTTTTTTGGGGGGGGGGCTATATTGTGGTAAAATATATATTACTAGCTTTTGGAGGTCATGGGGATATTTATGGCTTTAATTGTGGCGAGGGTCTCGCGGGTGTGTACTTATGTCTAACCTCATCAAAGCTGTACACGTTAACAATGTGCACATACAGACACACAACATCACATATTTGTTTTAGCCATTTTTAGCTAATTAATTGCTACATGTCCAAAACGGAAACCATCCCCACATGCCATGATATTTTGAATTTAATGTAAACAATCAATTTGCAATGAATATTATAAAAATAAATATATTACAACTTATAAAAATAAATATATTACAACTTATTATAAAAATAAATATATTACAATTTGAATATTTTCGGCTGAAAATTCTACCAAAAATGATTTTAAAGTTGGTCAGGGAAAATTTTTTTTTTTATAGACGGGTGGCATGTGGGGAAGGTCTGCCACTTGGTCTACAGACGCTGATGGCATACAGTGGGTTAAGCTGTCAGTTCGGTAGCATTAAGCATATTCATTCCCAGAGCTTTTCTACCGTCAAACAAAAACAGTGCTGTTCAGTGGACCCATTAAAGAATACCTCATCTCCCCTCCTCCCAGCCCCTGGTATCACTATTCTACTTTCTTATTTGCATATTCTATGTACTTTGTACAATATTTGTCCTTTTATGCCTGGCTTATTTTACTTAGCATAATGTTTTCAAAGTTCATCCCTGTGCCTGTGTCAGAATTTCAATCCTTTTAAAGGCTGAATGATATTATTTTATGTTTATATGCCATATTTTGTTTCTCCATTCATTTTTCAATGGGCTTTTGCATTTTCTGCCTTTTGTCTATTGTGAATAATCATGCTATGAACCTTGGTCTACAAATTCATGCCTTCAGTTATTTTGGGTCGATACCTAGAAGTGGAATTGCTGGGTCATGTCGCAATTTTGTTTGAATTTTTCTAAGGAGCTGCCATAAACTTTTTGAAGCCATCCAATTTTTTAAAAATTTTTGCAAATACATTCATTTAACAAATATTTGAGTGTCAAGTGTGATTTGAAGATTATTTGTTCCCTTAGATGCAGTTGACCATTTAGTTCCAATAAGCTCTTATGACCACCATGCTAGGTACTGTGCCAAAGTAGCTTTGTCTTCTGTACAAAGAAAATGTTATCTGCCGGGGGTCTTTATCCAGCATCTAGAAGGGTTCAGGGATCTGGAGAAGGGCTGGGGTGTAAATTAAATCAAGAGTCCAGAGATGAAACATAATTTTGGAAGGCATTTTGGGGAGCCAGAGGAGACTTAGCTAAAGGAACCAAGTTCTCAGTCTCTCTGGACCCCTTGCTTCTTATTAACACACATTGTCCTAAAGCAAGGCAGATATACATATCAAAGCCAAGGTTTAGTATACCGAATCCACTGTCAGATTGGGGAACTGCCTTCAGGAGTTTGGCCAGCAGGAGGCAGTAACATGTAGACTGAAATGCCCTCAGCTGTCTGGTACCAAGCAGCCATTGATGCCTCCTTTTCAGGTTTGGGGAGATGCCCTCAGCCATTCCAGATGACTCAGCCATGCTGACCTCCTGGAATTGGCTTTAGGCAGTTCTCCACATACCGTTGCCAACTGAACATTCTCCACGGAGCAGGACAGGGGTTCTCCACCTATGGGAGAGCAGATGGACACAGGGAGGGGTGGCTGTCTTTGGAGACATTGACTCCTGGGGTTCGTGCTGACGGTCTGTGATTATTCAGGGACAGATGCCCTGGTTACTAACTGAGCGAGGGGAGTCCTCTTTCTCAGCACTGACTCCGGTTTCACTGCAGGGTTATAAAGGAAAAACGGGATGCCTATGTGAGCCGCCTGAACACCATCTATCAAAATAATCTGACCAATGTGAGTATGCTGGGCTTTGAACTTTGAGAAATTGCTGTTTGGTGCTTGCGTATGCTAGCAAGTCGGGCCAGACTAAAGCATAGCCATGCCCATTTCTCTCTTTGTTTCTCTTATGTCTTTTATGATTAATGAGTCTGCAGTTGACCTGTCAGAGAAAGCCTCTCACTTGGTAGGCCAGTGTCTTTTCTACAGAGAGGTGTGTCAAAGTTGGGAGACCAGGTCTCACTTGATGGCTGTATCTTGAGTAGGCCTGGCTCCCCTATTTGTTCCAGAAGCCAAGCGCATAAGAGAGTGAATATGCTAGTTTGTTAATTAAAATCAGGAGCATTACCCTAACCGGTTTGGCTCAGTGGATAGAGTATCCACCTATGGCCTGAAAGGTCCCAGGTTCGATTCCGGTCAAGGGCATATCCCCAGTAGGAAGTGTGCAGGAGACAGTTGATCGATGTTTCTAACTCTCTATCCCTCTCCCTTCCTCTCTGTAAAAAATCAATAAAATATGTTTTATAAAAAAGTTTTAAAAAATCAGGAGCATTGTCTGAATGGAAACCTGCCATTGTTATTTGCTCAGAGTGTTATGCCCAGATTTCAAGATCCTCAAAGACCACCAGGGAGCCGAGTCCGATGCAATAGCAAAGAGCCTTTATTACAAGCCCGAGCTTGGCCCTCTGCCCCACCAACACAGCAGCAGGACGCCAAAGAGAGCGAATTTTCGAAAGCACAATGATTTTATAGGGAGGTGGGGCCAGCCTCGAACTGCTGAGTTGGCCAATTCCGTTTGGTTGGGTGAGGACTGGGGCTAATGAAGCAAAGGCAGGGTGTGGCCAGGGTCTGGCTACACAAAGGCAGGATGTGACTAGAATACGCCTGGCCTCAGGCCAGTTCCCCTGCATTCCCATTGGCTGAATTAAGGGCGGGCTGAGCAACTAACACATCCTGCGGTTTCTACACAGTTACACAAGATGGAGGACACAGGGTCAGTCTCGCTCTGCCCTTTCAAGAGCATCCTCATCCTTGGTGCCTGAATCTACTCAGTAATCCAAGTTATGGTTCAGAAGGTGGTTTTTTTGTGAATGAAATTTCATCAAGAAAATTGGGCAAAGATGGGTTTGTCTTTAGCAAATACCTGTTGTCCTTGGCTGTCCAGAGGCTTTTTCCATTTTAGTGCTTAGATATCATACCTCTCCCACTGGGGCTATGCTAGGAACTTTGACAAATTTCGCATCATCAACTCTTTCTTAACAGCATATATCTCATCACCCTTCATTTGCCTTTTGCTCTCACTTTGCAGTTTCTAAGATTTGAATGTAACTGAGGTTATATTTAGATCAGAAGATTCTTTTTTTTTTAAATATGTTTTTTTATTGGTTTTTAGAGCAAGAGGAAGGGAGGATAGAGAGTTAGATGAACAGCATCGATCGGTTGCCTTCTGCATGCCCCCTGTTGATGGGTCAAACCCACAACAAGGCATGTGACCTGACCAGCAAACTCTTAGTTCTTGGTTCGACACTGAACTGCTGAGCCACCCAGACCAGGCTAGATCAGACGACTCATGATGATATTCGGGCCACTGTAATCTCATTAGCAGATTGTTGATAAGCCAGTTTTTAGTATGAGTTACTTCTACAGATGGCTCACCTCAGATATTTTTATATTGAGTCTTATCATTCCTTGGGTTTCTTCTTGGATGTTGATGTTTTCTGACCTTAATCCCCAGTTCAACAGGAAAATATTTGAGGCCTTCAGTCCCCTAAGCACTGACGACAAGACATTTGAAGTCTATTAGACATGAGTATAGAGATAACAGTTGCTGTACTAAAACACCCACATCAGATTTTATTAAAAAGTGGAGCTAACTAGCCGAAACCGGTTTGGCTCAGTGGATAGAGCGTCGGACTGCGACTGAAGGGTCCCTGGTTCGATTCCGGTCAAGGGCATGTACCTTGGCTGCGGGCACATCCCCAGTAGGGGGCGTGCAAGAGGCACCTGATCGATGTTTCTCTCTCATTGATGTTTCTGACTTTCTATCCCTCTCCCTTCTGCTCTGTAAAAAAATCAATAAAATATATTTAAAAAAAAAGTGGAGCTAACTAAAGTGCAAAAATGATAGGAAAATCACTCAAGAAACAGCATTTTTTAACACTCACAAATCTTTGAGTGCCGTATAACTTGACGTTATGGGGAAGGAATTGTGAGTAGGAAAGGAAACTTTCTGTCAAATATCCTAGGAAATTAAAATAGAAATTTCATCAGTTCTTCCTCCTAACTATTGTCTATATTAGTGCTACTTGATGCATACCCCTTTTTGGCTAGTACCCCCTAAGAAATTATTACTTCCTATAGGAAGGATTTTGAGGAGGCTTGTGGCTTTTGGCATTGATTTTGATTCATCCTGATTAAGCAGGGCACGTGCAGAGCAGGCCTGGAGGGGTGATTGCAAAAGAGGCAATAACTTAATTCAGACCAAGCATGTTCTAAAATGTTCCAGCATTCTGTTCTGTGATCCTGTTTGCACGATGCCATTATCCTTGTAAGCTGCCCACGTTTGCATGCCGATACATGCCTCATAGCTGGCAGAATCTTGCTGGCAACCCCCAGTCCTCAAAGGGAAGCTCCCCAAATGGAGGCACTGGCACAGTTAAGAGCAAGCGGGACTTTGAGTTCTCAGCATCTCTAGCTCGGACCTTCATTGTCATGTAAATTAGTGGTATTCTTCCCGTTTGGTTTAAGAAACCCTGAAGCGTCGCGTTTTCCTGTCTTGGCCTGAGTATTTCTCCTTTGCCTCTGCTCCCTTTGCCTTTATCCTCGCTTCTTTCTCAGCCCTCTGTTCCTCCTCCAGACAGCATCCTTCTTCATGGTGTTTCCATTGCAAGTGAGACTTCCCCCCTCACGTCTTGGGGACACACATATCTTTTTTTCCTTGTGGGGGTTACTTGCATATTCTTTTTGGTCTCTGGGTTTGGGCCCAAAAGAGCACCTTTATTTCTCCTTACTTGTACATTTCCACCATCGAATGGCAACCCCCTTACCTAAGAACCAGGTAACAGAAGTTCTGAGGAAACTCGAACATTGAGAGTTGTCTTGGCCTCCGCAAAGCCAAATTCAGAGTCCTCAGTGGAGAGGGGGAAGGCTCTGATAAGGGCAGCAGGTGTTTTTGTTTCAGCTTACGGACATTTCCATGTCCCGGTTCCTTCTCCAGGCCAATATAGACATCATCCTTGGCTATGCAGCGTTCACAGGGGACCCCAAGCCCACAGTAGAGGTCCAAGGGGAAAAGTACACTGCTCCTCACATCCTGATTGCTACAGGTGGCGTGCCCTCACATCCACAGGAGAGCCAGGTCCCAGGTGAGTCTCCCAGAGACAAATGCTTGTGAGTAACCGCTAGGGGGCGCCGAAACCGGTTTGGCTCAGTGGATAGAGCTGTGGACTGAAGGGTCCTGGGTTCGATTCCGGTCAAGGGCATGTACCTTGGTTGCGTGCACATCCCCAGTAGGGGGTGTGCAGGAGGCAGCTGGTCGATGTTTCTCTCTCATCGATGTTTCTAGCTTTCTGTCTCTCTCCCTTCCTCTCTGTAAAAAATCAATAAAATACGTTTGTTTTTTTTTAAAAAAAATAACAGCCAGGGGGAGTTTCTTGGAGGGTGGGAGAGTGAAGCAGAGCCAGCAGTGTCTACTCTTAAGAGCTGAGCAAATGTTTGTTTTCCGAGAAATTTGATAGTTATTTGGTCATCACTGCTCTTATTTCTAGAGGGGGGAAAAAATGTCTACCAGGGGAAGACTTGGTTGGCAGTTCCCAAGTGAGGACTCGTAAAAACTTATAAACACAGAGAGCGTGATGGCTAGGACAGCATCGGTTCCTATGTAAGATCTTGTGCGTATTTTCCCAGAGGAAACGCAGTCTGTGTGACCCATATTGCACTTTTCCTAGGTGCCGGCCTCGGAATAACCAGTGATGGATTCTTTCAGCTGGAAGAATTGCCCGGGTAAGCCGGTGTCCTTCCTGACCGTGGTGTCGATGCGCCCTCAGGCTCTCCTCTGACAATCTCCCTCTCCAGCCCGGCCGTACCCGCAGGCTGTCCCGGGCCTGTTCTCCTGTCTTCTCTGTAGGACATTGGGGATCTCATTCACTCGGACCCCTCATTAGGTAACTCAGGTCGTTCGTGCCTTCGGTCAGAGTCCATTGTAGAAGTTTTAGAACCAGAGTCCGACGCAGGCTGGTTCTGGAGCACAGGAAAGCCCTAACTAACACTGTCTCCTGTCTTCAGCCTGAGACCGCGTCTGCCGGCAGCGTCTCAGCTGCCTGCTCCCGGGGCTCAGCTGCCTGCACCCGGGGCTCAGCTGCCTGCACCCGGGGCTCAGCTGCCTGCCCCCGGGGCTCCGCACAAACGAGGGCTCTGGCCGTCTCCCGAAAGCAGGTTTCCCGAGATCGTGCTCTCCGTGTGTCTGTCCAGACATCACACAGAAAATGTCCGTCATGGCCGGGACCGGTGTGGCTCAGTGGATAGAGCGCCAGCCTGCGGACTCAAGGGTCCCAGGTTCGATTCTGGTCAAGGGCACATGCCTTGGTTGTGGGCGCATTCCCACTAGGGGGTGTGCAGGAGGCAGCTGATGATGCTTCTCCCTCATTGATGTTTCTAACTCTCTCTCTCTCTCCCTCTCTCTAAAAAAAAAAAAAATCAATAAAATATTTTTTTTTTTTTGGAAAAGAAAATGTCTGTCATGGGTTTAGATCCACAGAGAGGAAAAATACAGTGAGGGAGATATTTTCTCTAATTTGTAGAGGCCCCCCCATGGCAGGCTTTCTAAGTGAGAGGGACCCTCCCTTCGCTCCGGAAAAGGCCACACTCAGGCCCCGGGGCAGGGCCCGTTAGTGCAGGGACTTCGTGTCCTTCCCGGTGAACGCTCCCTCAGAGCCGGCAGCTCCGCGCTGCTGCTCCCAGAGCGGTGCTGCCATGCAGTCTGCGGGCCGAATCCTGTCTGTAGAAAGGCCTTGGCGGGCGGGCGGGCGGGCGGCCAACAGGTCATGTCCACACGTTTACCTTAGTTCACCTGCAGCCACAGTGCCTGTGGGACAAGGGGGTTTCTTTGCAGTTCCAGGCTGCAGGGAAATGGTCCCCTTGAGATACGCAGGTCAGGCAATCTTTTGACTTTGAGGCAAGCCAACAGCCTTTTCAGACTTGCTGTCTGTGGAGCATGGAAACGTGTTACAAAACAGCCTTTTTCCCCCTCGTGATCCACCCTGGACTGTTTGGTTTCAGGGCTGAGTGATGCGACACGTGTGGTCATGTCTCGTCTTGTTTACCGGCTGATATAATTCAGCCTAGACTCGCTCTCAGAGACATTTTATTGTATAAACACGTTACTTTATTTTTTGTTTTGCATTAAACATTTTAAAATCATTTCTTACCCTTGCATTGCTAGCAATACATGAATTTAAGTGAATTCATTCAAATTGTACCAGTGTCAATCAATTTCTTAGTTTCGACAACTGTGCCATGGTGACGTAGGATGTCAATGCTGAGAAAAACTGGGCAGAACTGTACAGGCCGTCTCTGTCCTAGCTTTTCGATGTTTCCGTAAATCTAAAATTACTCAAAAACACGTTTATTTTAAAATCTCCACCCTGTGCTTCCACTTCAGCCGCAGCGTCATTGTCGGCGCAGGATACATCGCCGTGGAGATAGCAGGGATCCTCTCTGCCCTGGGTTCCAAGACATCACTCATGATACGACACGACAAGGTAAATTCCCTCCTTTCACCTTCTCCTTCCTTGATGGTCATCTTTTACAAAACCTGCAGTGAGAATTTTCTCTTACGTTGTCGTTAAAAACGAGGTGCAGAGCCTGTGGAGGTTGGCTGCTTTGCTCCATGTGGGGCTACAAAAAGCTGTTTGAATTAGGCCTTCTGTCCTTCCCAGCTACCAGCTGCTGATGGATCATAATGATTTCGATGTTATCAAACTGGCTGGTCTTTTTATCATGAAGTACTAGGTGGTATCAGTTGCCTTCAGAATCAGTTTAATTTCTTATTCTGGAAATCAGTTTTATACGATCAGGCACTATTGGATTTTTAACAGTCAACTAAGTTCTTTGCATTAAAAGAAAAGATGTCAAAAATATTTACATGCAGATATTTGTGGTAGCATTATTTGCAATAGCCAGGAGGTGGAGGCAACCCAAGTGTCCACTGGTGGATGAATGGATAAACACAAAGTGGTATCCTATCTAATAAAAGACCAATATGCAAATTGACCAACACACAAGATGGCTGCCCTCGTATGGATACAGGATGGCCACCACAAGATAGCCAGCAGGGGAGAGTAGTTGGGAGGGACCAGACCTGCAAGGGAGGGCAGTTGGGGGCGATTAAGCCTGCAGGGGAGGAAAGTTAGGGGTGACCAGGTCAGCAGAGGAAGGAAGTGGGAGGCCTGTAGGGAAGGACAGTTGTAGGGGACCCAGGCCTGCAGGGGAGAGCAGTTGGGGGGACCAAGCCTGCAGGGGAGGGCAGTTAGGGGCAAACAGGCTGGCAGGGGAGTGGTTAGAGGATGATCAGGCTGGCAGGTAGAAGCAGTTAGGGACAATCAAGAAGGTAGGCAGCGACAACTGTACCATGGTTACGTAGGATGTCAATGTTGAGAAAAACTGCGCCGACAATGACGCTGCGGCTGAAGTGGAAGCACAGGGTGGAGATTTTAAAATAAACGTATTTTTGAGTAATTTTAGATTTACTGAAACATCGAAAAGCTAGGACAGAGATGGCCTGTACAGTTCTGCCCAGTTTATCAGATAGGAGGGTTGGCCCAAGAATCTGGCTGCCCCTAACTAGTGTGTGACTTGGGCAAGTCATTTATTGCCTTTGGAATAGGATTTATCAGATTCTTGACCACTTATATTCTATGATTTTATTTGAGCAAATGGAGGGAGATGAGGGAAACTGACCAGCTGGTCAGTGTGTGCTCAGAGGAACTTCCTCTTTGACTCTGATACTTGTCATACAGTTAATCCCCGGGCGATTTCCGTCCTGAATGTCTTTCATAGGTCCTGTTATATTTTGCATTGCTGGAGTATAGCCAGCAAATTGGAAGGAAAGAGGAAGGCAGAGGAATGGCTAGCCGGAACTTACTATATAAATAAGCAAATGAACTGCAGCAGTCTATCCGTAGGGTGGTTCATTGCCTGCATTTGGAAGAGTGACTTGTTTGCCGAGAGCCACGTCTACTGGGTTTCCTTGGCCTCTCCCATCTCCAGTGCCTCAGGCTCTTTCTCCCCTTCCTCCCCGTCCCAGGGTAACTCTAGTCTAGAAGTAGTTTCTAATAACTCATGACCTCCCCCCCCCCACCTAGGGTATGTTGCATATGTATTACCACAAAGATGTGTCTAGAGAAAGAAAGAGGATCCTATGAGAAAAGAAAGGTGCTAGACAGTAACAACTATTATTTAAAAGAATAGTCTCCCTAGGGCAGTAATGGAAGGCCTCATAAGAACATTGAAATGCAACTGGAATTAATATTGAGAATTTTGAAAAAAAAGAGCAAAAATCCTGGTAGCAAAAATGTAGATTAATTATCATGTCAAGTCTATTTCTTACTTCGGTGGTGTTATACTATAGAATCCACGTGACTCCTAATTGGCTCAAGGCTGTGTGATTCTCCTAGTCACCGAACTTCATAAGGGCAAGCAAAGAATAGCTATTTCAGCATCTCAAGTGAAAATTAACAGATGATAATAATGCTTAATTCTGGGCATATTAGATACTAAAGCTTATTAGTGTAAGTGACAAATGCTTTTAAAATCTTACAGTTCTGCTTAAATTAATACTATCCGTTAATTTATCCAGTGTCACTGGGTTCCACAGGTTAATTACACTCCTCAGATTGTTTCCTTGTTACCAGCCTTACTTGTCTTTCTTTCATTGTGTCTTCTTTTGTTTGACAGAGGCTTGGTCACATCTCATTAGATTCATTGCCTCCTTTAATTAGTTCAGCTGACTATTAAACCTACTGCATTATCAATTCCATGATCTTCCCTGTGACAAATACCATCTTTGAGGCTGCATACCTTAAGAAAAATTAGGATAGACTTTCACCAATAATGTGTAAGAAAATGTGAGGTTTCCATTTCTCCCCCAAAATCTGCCTTTCCCATTGAGTATTCTTTTCCTCTTCCATCACTCCTATCAGCCTGTCACCAAGGTCATCGTCTTCTCTGTCATTATCACCATCACCACCAAGTCCTCCATAAATATCTTCCTGGCATATTGACTTACTGTTGTGATTTGTCAGATTTGAGCATCTCTCAGTGTATAGACTGAGCCCTCATAAAAGCAGTCTCATTAGACATACCCCCTGTTTTCCAGAAGGAGTTGAACCCTCTCTAGTCTATTCCCCACTTCGTTTCTTCAGATTTCTTTTGTTCAAACCTGCCTGTGTGCTATTCTCCAGCTGTAACCTAGTCCCATCGTATCTTTATACCAGAGGCCCGGTGCATGACATTTGTGCACTGAGGGGGCGTTCCCTGCACCCTCTCCCAGTCTGGGGCCCCTCAGCAGCCATCCCCCAAGGGGTCCTTAGTGCTGCTGCAGCACTGTGAGCCCGGCTTAGCACTTAGGGGTCCTTAGTGCTGGCCAGCTGTGAGCCTGGCTTTTGGCTGAGCGGCACTCCCCTTGTGGGAGTGCATTGACCACCAAGGGACAGCTCCCACATTGAGCATCTGCCCCCTGATGGTCAGTGTGTGTCATAGCAACCAGTCGTTCCCCTGTTCGGTCAATTTGCCTATTAGGCTTTTATTATAGAGGATGGACTCTTCTACGGACTTTTCCCTGCCCGTCATTTGAGATCCAATGCAAATGCCACATTCTCCATGAAACCTCCCCTGTTTTCTTCTGTATAATTTCTTTTATAAACCACCTTATCTGTACATCCTTTACGTTAATTCTTAGTCTGTCTTTTATTCTGATAGTTTATGTTTTCCACGTAGTAGAGCTTAATAAACATGTGTTGACAGAATGAATTGTTTGCAATGTTGACCTCAGGTTAGCTTGGAAGGCCTGCTTGTCATGCTCCTCCACTGGAAAGGGAAGAAGGTGTCCATAGCCGTATTTATATCCTCCTAGCACCTTTTAGCGTAGATCCCAAAAATAGACACTCACTGCAGGTCTACTAATTGAAACGAATGATAGCATTTGACAAAGACTAAGTGAATGGCTGAAACTGATTTGGCTCAGTGGATAGAATCGGCCTGCAGACGGAAGGGTCCCAGGTTTGATTCTGGTCAAGGGCATGTACCTTGGTTGTGGGCAGGTCCCCAGTGGGGTGTGTGCAGGAGGCAGCTGATCGATGTTTCTCTCTCATAGATGTTTCTGACTTTCTGTCCCTCTCCCTTCCTCTCTGTAAAAAAAATATCAATAAAATATATTATTTAAAAAAGACTAAGTGAATGACTGCTGTGAGAATATTATAACAGATATGTTATAATAATATTCAGAATATATAAAGGCCTCCAAAGATATAACTTACCGGTTGCCCTGATCTTCCCACCTCAACTTGATATTCTGAACGCAATTAAGAAAAAATAAAGTGCTTCCATAGATGCGGGAGGGAGATTAATGAGCTTTGGTTCTGAGAATATAAAGAGGCAAGTAACCGATGTGTCGCTCTCACATTGATGTTTCTCTCTCCCCACCCTCCCTCCTTCCTTTCCACTCTCTAAAAACCAATGGGAAAAAAATATCCTTGGGTGAATATCAACAAAACAAAACAAACAAACAAAGAAGAAGATAAGAGGGGGAGATGATATTGAAATTTCCCTCCCAAATTTGTAGCATACACTTTAATGAAGTTTTTTTTTTTCCTTTCCTACCACCATCCCTCTGCCGCCTCTATTTGTATACAGGTACTTAGAAATTTCGATTCAATAATCAGCTCCAACTGCACGGAAGAGCTGGAGAACGCTGGCGTCGAGGTCCTGAAGTTCTCGCAGGTATGGCCCAGCCCGGGCACGCGTGCAGCCGTCTGTCGGGAACCACACTGTGTGCTTTTGGCTTCACCCCATGCGTTTTCTAAATAGAAACTCTGGTGCACCCCAGCCAACTGATTCCTTCTAGTCAATTTCTAGAGTACTACCCATTCTTTTCTTTATTCTAAGATGCTGTATTTCTCACTAATGTATTAACGGAGCCAAGGTATAAAATATTAGAAATCTGGTTATGGAATTTAGTTCAGTTAGATCTAAAACTAATTCTTTATGCTTAGGTGCCTTACTGAACATCCTTCTTTTTCTGGTTTCTACTTATTTTTCAGGAAGTGTTATTGTGGCATCTGTTTTGAAAGCACACCCTCTTGGATTTTGCAGATGGAAAGAATTACAGTGCTTTACTTCTCAGGGGAATCACCTAAAAGTCAGAGTTTTCCTGGAGCATTAGGCTTATCAGAGTGATTATTTTCCCCATTAGTTTCACCTTTTCACCATAGGCCACATCAAGTAAAATAATAAATGGGAATATGCTTTGTGAATGTGAAAGTGCTAGATTAGTGGTGGGATCAACATCAGAATCATCTGAAACCTTCACTAAACCGTGCAAGGCCTCTGCTCTCCTGACCTAATTCTTACTCCCTCTGCCTCCCCACCCCCCCAATTCTGCTCTCAATGTCCAGGAAGGAGCAATGATTGCAGAGTATGAAGTTTCTTAGTGATGCTGCTATAGTTTATTTCCTCTTCCCCGTGCTCCAGTGCTTAGATTCATGAGTTCGAATCTTGTCACAATTTTTAAACGTACAGTTTCGGATACTTTGTTTTTAAGCTGAAGCATTAGGAGGGTGACATGAGCTGACTGTTTTGGCTGGTGGCTGGATGATTTGGGGCAACTGAGAAACAGTCTTGGGTCCCGGGAGTTCTGGTGTTGGTGGCCTTGGAGCAGAAATAACTGTGTCCGCACATGATGTTCGCGTGTAGGATTCAGTGGGGATTTTTTTTAATGTTAAGAATTTTCATTTCCTCGTTGCTTTCCTTCCTCCCTCTCCTACAAGTAACACGTTTATTTGCCAACAGGTCAAGGAAATTAAAAAGACTTCCTCGGGCTTGGAAGTCTCCATGGTTACTTCAGTTCCTGGTAGGAAACCCGCCATGACCACGATTCCAGATGTTGACTGCCTCCTCTGGGCCATTGGGCGGGACCCAAATTCCAGGGGCCTGAATTTAAACAAAGTGGTAAGCTGATTTAATCTGCCCCAAACATTCTCCCAGACCCCCCGAATTTTGGTGGGTTCTGTTGGATTTTTTTCTTTTTATTCCTTACATTTAGTTTGTCCCCGAACCCCATTGCTGCTTCTTTCAAGATTATCCTTTTTACTGTCATCACCCTAGATCACTGTCCTTGCCACCTCTCATCTGGGTTATCAAGTAGCTTCCTGACTGGCCTTTTTCTTACACATTTCCTTTTTACTGTGATACTTGTCCGTTTAAAGCCCTGTAGTTATTCCTTATGGTGTGTGCAACGCTAATCCTGATGGCTGGGTGTATAAATCGTCTGGACATTGTGGCACTTAGGGATGGAAACAAATGTAAAGCTGATCTACCGGGATTTTAATTAGCATTCTTATTTGCTCTTTTAAATTTTGAAGAAAAGTGTAGTGGAGTAGCATGGGGCGTGGGTCCCAGAGTTTGACCCAATTTTGAACCTTACCTCTGTTACTTGCCAGTTGCATGGCCTTATTAAACAAACAGCATAATCACTGTTAAGTTTGAATTGCTTCATGTAAATATGGGAATAATAATAGTGCTTGCCTCATTAAGTTGAAGAGAAGAATAAATGAGAAAGTGCCTGCCAAGTAATTAGCTGAGATTCCGGCTTATAGTATAAACTCAATAAATGTTAATCAGCTGCTGTTGATGGTGGTGATGATTTTTTTGAGATGCTATACTACTCTTCTAGTAATAATATATATTTTCTGTGTTTGAGGTTTATACATTTGGTGGAGTCTCTGGAGAAGTATAAAATATTTATATTTTATCTTCTAATATTAATATCTGTTACAATATAGATTCCTTTTTCATTTCTACGAAAGGTATAAAAAATAAAATATCCAGGAAGATATTTTACTTATTTTTAATCTTATTGTTCAGTGAAATCTAGTAAAACTATTTTCATATAACAAGACTGGTCATTCAGCCTTTTACCCTTCCAGTGATGTTTGCCTCTGTACAGATATAGGCATAGGTCCAGTTTTCAACTGTATTTGCTGAGTAAAAAAAAAAAAAAAAAGGCAAAGTTTTTAATCCTACTCAGTGTTAAGATCTATATTTGTAACGGAGATGGAATGATTCCTATGTGTAGATCTTGTCCACATGTCACTAACCTACTTTAATATTGCCACCAGCTCTTTGAGGGGTCAGGGTGAGGAAGCTAGGAGCACAGAGTTAATAAAATAATTCATGGCTGTAACTCTGAGGAGCCAGGAGAGTGACAGGTTCATGCCTCATTTGTACTAGAAGTTCAAATATTTGTTCATAAATAGATGGTTATACAAAGTCTCATAGCTAGTAAATGGCAGAACTGAGATTTGAACTCAGCTCTATGTGGCTTCAAAGACAATACACTCTTAACCACTGAGCTACCTGCTCCTACTTCTGTTCTATTTTTCACTCGGAAGTACTTAAACCTCGGGTCTAGAAAGCCACAAGACAAGCATGACAGACACATCTTGGAGCAAAAATTTAACTCAATATATGGGGTAGAGGATTGGTTAAAAGGAAGAGCAGTGTGTTGGAAAGTAGAACACAAAATTTGCGTGGATTTTTAAAGATAAAATGGTAAGCTTCAGACATCTGCTTTTGATGACTGCTTCTGGCTGAGCCCCGTAAGGTGCGAGCTGGCACACTGCAGGAGGAGTGCTGCAGTGGAGAACGCTGGAAAGCACTGTCCTGAACGGACTCCATGGGGATAGCGTGTAGCATGTCTACTAGTTGAATGATCCCTTTTCATTTTACCTCGCCAGTTGAGTTGTTCATTGCAAAGTCAAGTCCTGTTCAACTACCTCAAAATTGGATAAAGTATTTCCTCTTTAAATTAAGCCAAAGATACGAAGCACTCTGGTTTGCAAAGATGTTTTTCATCTTGTGGTTGAGCCTTGTGGTTCTCTCGGAGATTCAGGCTAACGAGGTGCCTAAAAGGAGGCGGGTCTGAGGTTTGGCCTGCCATTGTTTTGTAAATAGACCAAACATTTACAAGATGTGCATTCTCAATTGTAGGGGATCCAGACCGACAACAAAGGCCACATCATCGTGGATGAGTTCCAGAACACCAGTGTCAAAGGCATCTACGCAGTAGGGGATGTGTGCGGAAGGGCTCTTCTTACTCCAGGTAACGCTTCTTCCTTCTTGGGTAAGGGAGGCTCTGCGTCTTGTATAAAACAGTTTAGCAGTTCACAGTCAAATCGGGTTAAGCAAAGCCCATTTTTATGTTATATCATCAAAATGATTGTTAAAAAATGTATTGAAATAGATGTTGGTTGGGTGCCTGACATTTATGAATAATACTCATTTTTCGGTTTAAAAATGCTTAGTGAAGCGCAGCCACATGGCTCAGTGGTTGAGCATCGACCTATGAACCTGGAAATCATGGTTCGATTCCCGGTCAGAGCACATGCCTGGGGTGCGGGCTTGATCCCCAGGGTGGGGTGTGCAGGAGGCAGCCAGTCAGTGTCGTCATTGATGTTTCTAGCTCTCCCTCCCTTTCCCTTCCTCTCTGAAATCAATAAAAATATATTTAAAATAAACAAGAATGCTCAGTGAAGACTGACATTTTTATATCGATGATAACAGTCATCCTCTGAGGAGCGCTGAAAGTGAGAATCCGGGTTGTGTGCGGTTGACAGTGGAAAGAAGTGGATGTGGGAAGCAGTGATTTAGGGTGGCATTCTTATATGACTGTTTAGTCTTGATACAACCCAGACTGACTCCCATCCTCTGAATCTGTACCGCAACCTAGTTCCTGAGCACCTTTTCGGGTTCTTTGTCCCATTTCAGTGGGTTAGCACCACTCCATCCGCTTTCACTCCGTCCCCCTCTGGGACCTCACCAGCCATTCCAAAATGTCCCTGGGTCTAACCTCGGAATGGAAAGGCCCCAGGTGCACACCCAAAGTCTTTCGGTGTCTTTAGAAGTTCCCTCAAAAGCAAAATGACAGGCAGAGCTTCAAAAACTTTAAAGCCTCATCCTAACCGTTGAAAATTATGTCAAAGTGAAGAAATTTCTCATCTATCCTACTGATACCTTATTTTAGGGGAGGGGAGAAACTTGTCAATTTGAAATCAATAAAACTAATAACTGATGCATTTATTCTAAAAGACTATTATGAATAAAAACAGGCTAAGGAGAATAAACTTTTTTTGTGTGTGTGTTCCATACAATTTTATTTTCTGTCTTCCACCATAATAATATGGTATCCAAATTTTGTCTTAATTGGAGGGTCTATAAACACAGGCTTGTCCGGCCCACTTACAGGCAATGCAAATGCTGCCTCTTGAAATGGACCCCCTGTTCATCCAACCCAAGTCGCCCCCTTGCCTGGCTTTATCTTCACTATATTGTGTGGCCACTTCATTGAATCTCATTTCAGACTTTAACTTTTCCAAGGCTTCCATGATTTTTCCATGTTTTTCACACAAAATATGTCTGACCTTTACTGCATTGCCACCACCTTTGGGACCCTGAGACTTCTTGTCAGAACTATCACTCCCAGATGCTGCTCCTCCTTTTCCACCCTTTCCAGAACCGCTTTTTCCTTTGGGAGGCATCTAGGAAACTTGATGTTGATTGAACTCTCTACTGGTTCGAGAATAAACTTTTAAATAAATAAATAATACCTTGGCCAGTGTTGCTCAGTGGGTTGGTTGGACATGGCCCTGTGCACTGAAAGGTTGTCGGTTCCATGCCCAGGTTGCTGGCTCGATCCCCAGTAGAGCGCACGTAGGAGGCAGTCGCTCTATGTTCCACTCTCTATCCCTCTCCCTTCCTCTCTCTCTAAAGCTCAATGAAAAAAAATAAATAGATAAATTGGTAGATAGATAAATAAATAAATTTAAAAATAGATGTTAAAATATTGGTGTGAACTGAATATGGTTATAAAGTAGAACTGAAGATGCTCAAGACAAATATACATTGCTCCATAAATATTATGTCACAAAACTAGTAATATCCTCAGTAAGTAGGTGACTACCAAATGACTGAGAAGTAAATGTGTGTGTGTTTTTGTCATAATAAGCTGCTAGTTTTGAACTGTTAACTAAAGCATTGCTATGTCTTCATTATATTGAAGTAGGTAGTATAATGAGCATTGGTATAAAGCTTTGTCAGAACTAGCATGTTAAGCCGGATGAGCAAATAGTTAGAACAGCTCTGCCGTGTTAAAATGAGCAATAAACTAACCACTGATTTTAAAATATCTTTGCAGTTGCCATCGCTGCTGGCCGAAAACTTGCCCATAGACTTTTTGAATGCAAAGAAGATTCCAAATTAGACTATGACAACATCCCCACCGTGGTCTTCAGCCACCCCCCTATTGGCACAGTGGGCCTCAAGGAAGGTAGATATTTACCTTTTCCTTCCTTCCACCCTTAACTTTAAAAAAGGTGTCTGTTAGTTGACTAAGTCTACCTCAGCCCCCCAACTTACAGTCCTTTTTGGTTAGCCTCTTGTCACAGTTCCAGTTTCCTCCCTGACTACTGCCACTTTGAAAATATAATTCCTTTTCCCCACACCACACTGTCTACCTCTTTGATTTTTTTATTTGAACTAATTACAAATATAAAGAAAAATGATAAAATAATATAGAGGATTCTTTAATACCCTTAACATTTTTACTTTAACAAGTTCTTTACACACACACACACACACACACACACACACACACTCACACTTCAGTATCTCTTTCCCAAGATCAGGTTGTCCCCAGACAAGAACATTTAAATTGATAGACTTTATTCCTATTTAGTCAGTTATCAACTTTAGACTTTATTCCTATTTAGTCAGTTATCTCAAATCATGCCATTTATAACATTTTTTTCCTCTGAAGTCCAGCATTCAGTCGAGGATAATACTCTGCGTTCAGTTCTTATAACCTCTTTGGTCTCCTTTAATCAAGAGACAAAACTCCTGTCTTTTATCTTTCAGTACATCAAGATTTCTTTTGTAGACTCACTCATTGTGGTTTTGTTTGGCATTTCTTCATGATTGGATAGAGGTTATGTATTTCTTGCTCTCTTTGATAGGTCAGTGGAATTGTTTAGTTTTTGATGATGCTTTTTTCCCTGTACATTATAGATGAGGCCATTTCTAAATATGGAAAAGAAAATGTGAAGACCTATTCAACCACCTTTACCCCAATGTATCATGCGGTTACCAAAAGGAAAACAAAATGTGTGATGAAAATGGTTTGTGCTAAAAAAGAGGAGAAGGTATGGGAAACACCCAGTAAGCTAAAGAGTGACTTTAAGCGAGGATGGGGGCATTGTGGTGGTGGTGGGGGGGGGGCATTTTGATTCAACTGATGTGGATCCACTTTTAACTATCTGTCTGTATACTGAGGTTCTTCATAATGTTTTATTTAGAAAGAAGGTTCTACCACCAACATTAGGGGAAAGGTAGAAAACAACTAAAGGCTCGGTGTCACGGGCCAATAGGCCAGAATAGATAGGAAACTCAGATATATTGTTAAGTGTAAGAATTTAATGCAAGGTAAACTTAATATAAATCAGTGAAGAGGAGGAAGTTTAGTCAGTAAAATTATCTATTTTTGGTTTAACATTTTGAGGATCTACCAAACTATTTTCCGAAATGGCTGCTATTTTACCTTCCCCTCAGCCATGTATGAGTATTCCAATTCCTCCACATCCTGGACAACACTGGTTATTATAATTTTTATTATAGCCATCCTAGTAGATCTGAAGTGGTATCTTTTTGTTGTTTTGGTTTGAATTCAAACAGGTTGTTTTTTTAAAAAATATATTTGTATTGACTTCAGGGTTGAAGGGAGGGGGAGGGAGAGAGAGAGAAAGAGAATCATGAATGATGGATCATTGATCATTTGGCTCCTGCACACTCCCCTACTGGGGATCAAGCCTGCACCTGGGCATGTGCCTTGACCAGTAATCAAACCATGATTTCCTGGTTCATAGGTCAGCATTCAACCACTGAGTCACGCTGGCCGGGCTGAACATGTTTTTTTAAAACAGAATTTTTGAAGTAGGTTTTGTTTTGGTATTAGGTCAGCCTATTGGACTTTTCTACAAACTAAATTAAATATATATATTTTTAAAAATATATTTTATTGATTTTTTACAGAGAGGAAGGTAGAGGGATAGAGAATTAGAAACATCAATGAGAGAGAAACATCCATCAGCTGCCTCCTGCACACTCCCCACTGGGGATGTGCCTGCATCCAAGGTACTTGCCCTTGACCAGAATCAAACCTGGGAGCCTTCAGTCCGCAGGCCGACGCTTTATCCACTGAGCCAAACTGTTTAGGGCTAAATTAAATATTGAAATGCAACTGAGCAATATGCTTTGGGAACATGGCTCCACAAAGGACAGTGGTCACAAAACATGGTCCCTGGCTTACAGAAGTCAAGGTCACTGAGGACTGGCAGATGCAGAGAATCAGACCAAAGAGAAGAAAGGAAGTGGGTTGGCAGCAAAATGAAGGTCGCTGTTTCTTGACCTTGAATGTGCCTCAGTAGCTGAAGCTTTCCGGATGTTGAATTAGCAGAGTTCCTCACTTATCTCTTCATATCTGCTATTTCTTCATACAATTTATTATTCATTCATTTGATAAACATTATCAGACAGTCCTTAGTAAATACTAAGAACTGGGCCCTAGCTCTCAATATAACGTGAAGTTCCTGTCATCTTTAGAAACTCTGGTGTTATAAATTCAATTTAGATTACAATACTTAAAAATCTAGCTCTATAGTGCATATATAATATATGATTTGGGATTTTTTAAGTTGAGATATACTTTTTATTAATTGTAAAAAGCACATAACATAAAACTTACCATCTTAACCATTTTTAAGTACCATTCAATAATACTAAATATATTCTTGATTTCTTTTTAAACACAATATTTTTGTGGCTGAATGTTAGGTTCTCTAACTTTGTTTTTCAATGGACTGGTTACCCTGAAAGTATTTGCTGAAAGTGAACATTAACTCATAGTTTGAAAATTTAGTGAGAAACCTCACTGGAAATGGTGAGTTGCAACAAATGGCTCTTTGCCAGGTGTTCCAGTTAATAATTCAGATTTTGTAATCAAAGAAAACATAATTTTAAGAGAAACATAAAAAGTGCTTTATTCAAAGTAATGTCCATCACCAGCCACACATTTCCCCATCTTTCAGGTAATTTGTGGATACAAATTGAACTAAATAGAATTTTTCTTGTTTTGAGGCTAACCATTTAGAGACCCAGTTTTCCACTTCTTCGTATGTTTTGAAGTGCTGCTCAGAAAGTGTGTGTGCCATTGATCAGAACAAGTGGTAATCTGAAGGAACATGGTCTGGTGAATACAGTGGGTGGGTTAACACTTCCCAGGCAAGATCTTTTAACATGTCTTTAACTGGTTTTGAAGTGTGTGTGTGGTGCATCATCATAAAGCAAAATTACTTTGCTGTGTCTTCTGGAACATTCTGGTTGTTTCACAATCAAAGTGTGGTTCAAATTGATTATTTGTTGTCGGTAGCGATCAGTATTAATGGTTTCACCTGGTTTTAGAAGCTCATAATAAACCACACCTTCCTAATCCCACCAAACGCAGAGCATGGTCTTCTTTATGAAGCGATTTGGCCTTGCAGTCGATGTTGATGGTTGACCTGGATCAACCCATGATTTTGTGCATTCAGGATTCTCAAAATAAACCCACTTTTCATTGCCAGTCACAATTCGATGCAAAAAAGACTTTTATGCTGTTGAAGCAACACTATACTGATGGCTTTTCGGTTTTCCATTTTTCTTTGGTTCAGTTGATGTGGCACCCATTTTCCTTCCTTTAAAATCTTTTCCATTGCTTGTAAATGATGCAAATTGTTTGCTGAGCAACATTTAATCTTTCTGCAAGTTGTTTTTGAGTTTGACCCGCATCTTCATCCAGTAATGCTTATAATTGTAGGTCTTCAAACTTTTTCGGTTGACCTGGATGTTCTTTGTCTTTCACATTGAAATCATCACTTTTAAAGTGTTTAAACCAGCGTTCACAAGTATCTTGAGATGGAGCATGTTCCCCATAAGCTTCCAGAAGTATTCAGCAGCACTTTTCTTCAAAATAAAATAATAAATTATAACTTCTCGCAAATGCTCTTTTTTGGGGAGCACGAAAAGTTGACATTTTTAAGTGTAAAAATATCTATGATGTTAACACCTTCAGCAAAGTTGACATGGAGTTTTGAAGCTTGTTATCACTACAACAAAATAGCATACATATCAAATCGCATATATATCAACATAGGTGTAAATCCATCTTTTGGCAAAAATCCACATTATTAACTGGAACATCTAGTAGACTCCTTTGGTCAGTCATCCAGCACTATGGACTGAGCGCCTCCTGAGGGCCGTGTTTGTGCGTGGCCACAGGGATAGAGTGGGGAGTGCGAGCGGATGGCGTCCCTTCACCTGGATAAGATGGACTGCAACGTCCGGTCCCCAAATAAAAATAGAACATTGCAGCTGTGATAGAACCATGGTGGAGAACCATTGGTCGTGAGAGATCATGTGGTAGATAAACTTGGTAGGGAAAGAAGTATGGTTATTTAAAGAATAAATGGGCTTGCCAAAACTGGTTTGGCTCAGTAGATGGAGCGTCAGCCTGTGGGCTGAAAGGACCTGGTTCGATTCCAGTCAAGGGCATGTACCTTAGTTGCTGGCACATCTCCAGTAGTGGGTGTGCAGGAAGCAGCTGATCAGTGTTCTCTCTCATCGATGTTTCTGTCTATCTCTCTCCCTTCCTCTCTGTAAAAAATCAATAAAATATATTGGGGGTTTTTTTTTAAAAAAAAAAAAAAGAGGAGAGGAAAGATTGTCCAGATAGTGAACAATTTGCGCAAAGGCAAGAGCGCGGTGTGATTGCTTGGGAGAGAGGGAGGCTGAGAGCCTGAGGGAGGGCTGTGTGGAGGCTGTTGAGGCAGCACCACGCAGGGCCTGTGGGCTGTGTCATTAGAGATGGGAGTTTTTCAGAGGTTTTTAAATAGCAGGTATCTTCCTCTTTTGTTTCCCAGGTGGTTGGGATCCACATGCAAGGAATTGGGTGTGATGAAATGCTGCAGGGGTTTGCTGTTGCAGTCAAAATGGGAGCCACAAAAGCCGACTTTGACAACACGGTTGCCATTCACCCTACCTCTTCGGAAGAACTGGTCACACTTCGTTGAGAACTCAGAGACTTGTGTGGCCGGCAGTTGGACCAGTAGACCTTCTGAAATGAACCAAATAATCACATTTACTTAAACTGTTTCTATTTTATGTATTTCTTTATTATATCCAGGATCTCCCAATAGTGGAAAATTGCAGTTAAAAAAAAATAAAATGTATTTATGTGATTGGAAATTTGTTTTGTTATCTAAGATTGATTTTCATTGGATTGCTTCTCACAATAATTAATAAGTTTTGTATTAACGCCTCTGTTAGGTGATTTTGTTTTTGTTTCAGCCTCTTCCCAAGTGTAAATCTATATGAACCACAATTAAAAATGTACTTGAATACTTATAGCATGCCACTTTTTTAAAAACTTTTTTTTATTGATTTTAGAGAGAATAAGGCAAGGAGGAAGGGAAGGAGGGAAAGAGAGAGAGAGAAAGAAACATCAATGTGAAAGAGAAACATTGATCGGTTGCCTTTCATGCGCACCCCAATTGGGTCCCAACCTGTGCCCTGACCAGGAAGCAAATGGGCAACCTTTTGGTGCATAGGACGGTGCCCAACCAACTGGGCAGCACTGGCCAGAGCTGGCTTGCCACTTTTAATAGAGGAAGGTCACAGCTGTTCACAGTTAAATGATGCAAGTGCACAGAATGTTTTGGTTCTGAAGCCAGGCCCGTGCCCTGCACGTTACAGAGCTCCTTCACGGATGTGACTTTTCTCTAAAAACATAACACAAGAGGCCTGTCTCCCTCATTTCACTCTTTCTTTTGTTTTAAATGATTAAAAATTATTTGTCGCTTTTATGAGATTGAGTACATCAAACTCAGGAAAGATTTGAGAAAGCTAGTCACACAATGGAGGAACATTTTAGACGCAGTTCCAGGAGGAGAAAGTCCCTTTCTCTGCCGAGAGTTCATAGTTCTGTGAAAGATTTCAGTTTTTGTATGTGTTCTTACCATTTTATTTGAAAATAAAATCAGTCTTATAAAATGTAATGAATGTATGGGTCTCAGTTCATTTTCTAAGGACATTTCACATTTGGAGGATCAGATGCCAAAACAGCCCACCTTACCAAGGCCTAATGCCTTATGGGGGTGAAAAGAGATTTCACTTTTATAAAGATCAGAGATACAAAACAAGCATTTAGCAAATGTAATGGTTGAGTTGGAAGAACAGTCTAGAAATCACAGGTTTTGAGCATTTTATTGTCATTTGCCTTTACCAGCTAGGTAAGTTACATTTTCCCACAGCTTTCATTCATAACAGTGGGACTGATTTTCATGAAGCTTTTACTGAGTGTCTTTCTGGTTGGTGGTGGCCAGGTTGCTGCACTGATTTCATATAGGTCCAATGTCAATGAAAGAAGGTTGCCCCCTTAGTAACTAGGTAATGTGATGATGGCAGCAAGAAAATAGGGTCTAAACTTCTGGACAGGGACCAGACTGACACAACTACTCCCCCCTCTTTTTTAAAAAAAAATATATTTTATTGATTTTTTACAGAGAGGAAGGGAGAGGGAGAGAGAGTTAGAAACATCGATGAAAGAGAAACATCGATCAGCTGCCTCCTGCACACTCCCTACTGGGGATGTGTCTGCAACCAAGGTACATGCCCTTGAGTGGAATCGAGCCCAGGACCCTTGAGTCTGCAGGCTGACGCTCTATCCACTGAGCCAAACTAGTTGGGGCTACTACCTCTTCTTATCCACCATTCTGGATAGTGGGCCAGGGCTCGGGGCTTCGCTGACCTGGTGGGTTTCTCGAAATGCCCAGGCCCCATACTTTGATGTGACTTGGTAAAGAAAGAGGAGATCCCTGACTGGTTTGGCTCAGTGGATAGAGTGTCAGCCTGCTAACTCAAGGGTCTCAGGTTCGATTCCCGTCAAGAGCATGCATGTACCTTGTTTGTAGGCATATCCCCAGTGGGGTGTGTGCAGGAGGCAGCTGATCAGGGATCCCTCCCCCTTCCTCTCTGTAAAAAATAAATAAAAAAGTATGTGTGTGTGTGTGTGTGTGTATATATATATATATATATATATATATATATATATATTTTTTTTTTATAAAGGAGGGCCCAGTAGTTACTTTTACTCTAATGTATTTATTTTGTCTCAGGTATCCTCTGTACTGTTTCTACAGTAAACTGACATGAAAGGAACCTTTTCCAAGTCGTAGACTTTGTTCCCATCAATCCTCAAACTGTGTCAGCTATGAGGTGATCTGGCCTAACAGCCTCATGACACACAGCACAGAGGAACATGAGGACATTCAGAACAACACACTGCAACATCTGCCGCACTGGAGATGCTTCGTAGATAGTTACTGAAGATGATACCTGGTACTTGCTGGCAAGTAACCATATAGCTTAGGTAGAATAAGAGATAAAAGTCTACACAAATAACTAAAGCACAGGTGACATGATTTGTGGACTAAAATGGGACACTTGAAAGGGGGCATATTAATTAATTGGAACAAAAGACAAATTTGTACTGCTGCAGAAAAATGGGTCAGTGTCCCCATAGTTATTAGAGAGGGGGATGTATACACATTCATAAGAGGCAGCAAGTGCTATTTTGCTGGGAAAACAAGAAGGCTGTGAGAAAGGTTAGTTAGGATTTGGAATTTGAGGATGGTGGAGGAGGTTAGGGCATGTGGAAGGTACAGTGAGACAGAATTGGGCAAGTGTACGTGGGAAACAATAGAGTTTATTCAGTGTGATTGGAGCATAGCATGTGTGTATGTTTTATGTTCTTTCCCACTTGTTTACCTGATGATACAGTGATGTGTTGCTGCATAGCCAAATATCTGAAAACTTGGAGGGCTTTAAACAGAAGCCACTCTATTATACTGTATCTTACAATTTTGTGGATCAGAAATGGAAGCAAAACTCAGCAAGCAAAGATGACTCTTCTGTTGGTGTTGACCACTTGGGAATATTCAACTGGTAGATGAACTAGTCTAGAAAGTCTAAAACAGAGTCATTGATATGACACACACAGGTAAGGATGACTGGAAGGCTGGCCTCAGCTGAGACTGCCCACTGGAGTTCCTGCATGTGGCCTTTTGAGCATTGTGGTCTTGGGTAACGGACAGACTACTAGATGGAAGCTCAGGGCTCCCAGAAATGGTTCCAGGGTTCCCAGGCAGATGCGGCCAGCCTTATGACCTAACCTCAGAAGTTCTAGAATGTGCCATGTCAGCACAGCCAAGGTTCAGTGAGCCTTAGGAGGGGCAGCGTAGGATTAAAGAAAAGACAGAGAGTAAGCTGGGTCTAGGTGGATCTCGTGTGCCTGGCTGAAGACACAGAGAGATCCAGACGGCAAGCTGAGCCTTTATTTTAAAGCCAGAGGTAAACAAGGTAGTGGTCACCATAGTTACAATGTTCTTGTGAGTTTCACTTGTTTTGGCAGCACTGGCTTCACTTCCCACAGCCCATTAGCTACCCAGATAGGATCTAGGGGGAGTCATAAGGTCAAGCTTAATTATGCTAAGAGGGTTATGCCCTCTAAGCTGGGACTTCTTTGTGGCTTTGCCAGCAGGTCAGTCCAGGCTTAACCCTATAGTCAGTCGCTCCCTACACTAGAACATCACTTCTGCCAAATGTTATTGATTAAGCAAGTCATGAAGGCCAGCCTAGATTTAAGCAGAAGTTAATGGGAATTTGTATCCCAGTAGGAGGATTGGTAAAGAATTTGGGGCTATCTTTAATCACACACACCTGGAAATCTATTTACTTTTCAAGACTTGACTAAAACCACCTTTGTGAAGACTTGTTTAATAATTTTATGTTAGGTGTTCCCGTAACACCTTTATTCATCTTGCATATGTCATTTTATATTTCATGACAATTCCTATGTTCTCTATGTTTGTTGAGTTTAATAGTGTCATTTTTGTACATCATGCAGCAATTTTGTCTGCAAGAGAGCAAAGGTGTGTGAATGGTTTTTCACACTAATATCTATAATTCAAAAGAGCCAACATTTTAATCCTTTAGGTGTTTGAAAAGTGAATAGGCATGATTTTCAGGTCTTTAAACTTTCCTTTCCATGAATCTGACTTGGATGTAGATGAAAAGCCCCAAGGGAGGGGAGATCTGTAATGCTAGAGAAATCCAGGGCAGATGATGAGCAAAGTACATACTTTTGCTCTTGATTGTGGATGTGTGTTAACTTGCTTTGTCGGCTATTTTGAGAATTTAAGTGTCTAGTTAGTTGAGATAGATTGCCAGATGAGGGGAATTAAAAGGCAGTAGTTATTTGATGGCAGAATGAAGTAAATTTATTTACTTTACTTCAATTTCCCTCTTCCAAATAATTATATAATGTAAGAAATTAAAACACAAAATTAAGCCACTACATAAAAAATAAAGTTCTGATACATGCTACAACATGGATGAATGTTTAAAACATTACATCAAGCGAAATAAGCCAGACACAAAACAAATTTTTAAATGTTTATTCCACTTACATAAAATATCTAGAACAAGGGCAAATTCATAGAGCTAGAAAGTAGATTAAAAGTTATCTGGGGAGGGCGAATCCTGTTTGGCTCAGTGGATAGAGCATCAGCCTGCGGACTGAAAGGTCCCAGGTTCGATTCCGGTCAAGGGCATGTACCATGGCTGTGGGCATATCCCCAGCAGGGCGTGTGCACGAGGCAGCTGATCAATGTTTCTCTCTCATCGATGTTTCTGACTTTCTATCCCTCTCTCTTCCTCTCTGTGAAAAATCAATAAAATAAAATATATTAATAAAAAAAGTTATCTGGGGAGGAGGGAATGAAGATTTATTGCTTAATGGGTACATGAAAAATCTTGAAAGTAGTGATGGTTGCATAATGTGAATGTAATTAATGCCACCAAGTTGTCCGCTTTAAAATGGTAAATTTTAGGTTCTTTTGTTACATATATTTTATCACAATAAAATAAAATAGTAGAAAAAAGCCAAATATTAGAATTAATCCTGCGGTTATGATGAGTTGTGCTCTTTGGGTTGGATGTTTTGGATTGATCAGGACAGAAGAATGTTTTATAAAATATACAATTTGTATTTCTCTAAAGAAGCCACCACACTTCCTACCAAAAAGTATCTGGATATTATAAGCATTCATGAGATGAGACATAATTGCTGTTGCATTAGTAGCTTGAATCATTCTTCATATAAATTGACACTAGCCACACCTTCTGACCTGAAATACTGAGGATGCCAATATGTAGGTGGTTTTAATGATAACAAAGGTCTATTTAAGCATCAGTGGTTGAGACTTTGTGTATATTACACAAATAGCCATGTCCCTATAAATTTATAAATAGTCATGTCCCACACCTCAGAGTGGGATATTTTTCCTATGCCTTCCCTAATCCCAGGTTAGAGGTTGCCTCAGAAGAAATGCAGATGGTGTTTCTATTGTGTCTCTATTGTGTAACGAGGATGTGTAGGCAGAATGAAAACATGTATTTAACCCCAAATCTTGAATTTTCTGAAATCAAGCTAATTGGGGCTGATTAAGGGAGGGTTTCAAGTTGGGCAATGATAATAATAGCTAATGTCTGGGTAAATGATGGGCAACTGAGATTTGGGAGTTTTCATTATAAATAACATTCTAATATTGGCATTAGAAGGCTTAACTGTCCAAAATCTGTTTCAACTAGCTGAGATGAGACAAGACATTGAAATAAAGGAATAATTGCCCTGGCCAGTGTGGCTTAGTTGGTTGAGAGACACCCTGTGCGCTGAAAGGTTGCTGGTTTGACTCCTGATCAGGGCACATGCCAGGATTTCTAGCTCAGTCCCTAATGGGTGGCATGCAGGAGGCAGCCTATCAGTGTTTCTCCCTCCCTCTCCCTCTTCCTCTCTTTGAAATCAATATAAACATAAAAAAAAAGAAATAAAGGAGCCCAGCTCATGTGGCTCAATGGTTAAGCATTGACCCGTGAACCAGGAGGTGTCTGTTCAATTCCTGGTTAGGGCACATGCCTGGGTTACAGGCTTAATCCCCAGTGGGGGGTCTGGAGGTGCAGGAGGCAGCTGATCGATGATTTTCATCATGGATATTTCTTTTTTTTTCTTTCTCTCTCTGAAATAAAAACCAAGTAAAGGAATAATTGTGAGCATTTGGTTAAAGTACTTAAAGAGACCGAGACCATTAGACTGTGGTGGCTTTAATGCCTGGTGGCTTACATAAGCAAACAGAAACCTAAGCTAGGGTCAATACACTTGAATTTGAGAAAATGAAATTTAAGAACTGTTAATCACAACCTATCAAGTAGGCTTCCTAATAAGGCAACGGCTTGAGCGGTAGCCAATCAAATACTTTCTTTGATTTGCTACAGAGTCTTAGCTATAAACACCTCTCTCTGAGCTCCTGTTGTTGGAGTGTTCCTAAACTTTTTGTTTGTTTGTTTGGGCCTGCCTTATTTTAATCTATTTTAATGCAAATAAACTTCAAAATTTTGATGTTTCTCAGTCTATTTTTTACTAGTTCATTGAGTGCTTTCCATGTGAAGATCTAATTAAAAGCATTATTCTCTAACTGCTAGGCTCCATTCTCACATGACTAGATAATGAGCATGTGTCAAAGTTTTATTTCACACAAGTGGGCATAAAATGAAGAACACTTAAATGAGAACAGAGACTACAGAGCTTGCTATGTCAGCCACCATCACTTTGGCAAAGACTCAAAGGCAATCAGAGAGGAAGCTTTAGGATACCTTTGGAGACACTGTGCTTCCTGTTTCAGACCACTGGTATAAAGTGAGTTTGGCAATAAAGTGAGTTGGAATCTTTTTGCTGGTGGTGTGTCTTGGCTTCAATATGTAAAATATGCAACACATGTGAAGTGCAAAAAGGAGAAGCACAGTAAGAAGAAAGGGGATGCTCTTGGTATGCTGTGATTAAAGGTTGTTGGCAAGGGGAGCTGGAGGTGAAGTAACTAGAAGTGGGGCAACTCTGTGATTGCTTCGGCGAGCATATTTGGTTTCCTCTTATTAGTCCTGGTATGTGTGTTGGAGTGGGTATGTGTGTGCCTAAAATATGGAAGTTGGCAGCCTTTGAGTAAATCCTGACTATTCTGAGCTGATGGCTGCAAAGGTTGTGGCTTGGTTTCTAATGTGGGTCAGTTTAATGATCATTTATGGTCTACCCATTGTTAATTTGTATATTAAGTCTCTCACTCTTGGTAAGGTAGCCAGCAGAATGACAGAACTGATTCCACAATGGTATGATGAACTGGAATTTACATAGTCACTGGGGAATGATGAACTGAAAATTGATACAATGCTGGCTCATGTTTCTTGATTTTAATCTTTGGGACTATTTTCTGTATTTGATGTCAGCTCCTTCTCCCCATTACACCTCATCAGGTTTTTACCAGTTAATACCTGGAGTTACTGAGTTGTAAAACCTCGGCCCTACAAATTGTTATTCAAAGTTAAATTTCCCGAGAGAGTCAGACGAACATCAACGGGGTTTATGACAAAAATCTCCTAGAATGAAACCAATTTTAAAAAGCCACACAATCTTTTGGTTTTGTTTCCAAAATTTGAATTAAAAATTATGTATTATCTCATTTAATCTCCACGACAGTCTAATGCAACTGTAGCAGTACAGTTATTCACTGTGGTAGCACAATTATTCCTGATGAGAAAACCAACACAGGTTGAGGAGTAACCAGTACTAAGTAATTAAACGACAGTTACAGAGTAGTTGAGCACAGGCTATGCTGCGACTTTGGGTTATAAGTTAGGAAAGGACAAGAACTCCTACAAACTAATACTGTACATTGCAGGCTGTGGCCAAGGCCAATCTTTCTTGTCGCTTTATTTCTATCCATTTATGCTGCATCTGAATTCGAAATCCTTTTCTGATAGCGTTCAAAGGTGTGGTTGTTGAGAATTCAGAAAGGGCTTTACTCCAGCATTTGCCAGTTGGGCGTCTTGAGCAAGCATTTAGCTTCCCTAGTCCTCTTGTTTCCTCACTTGCAACAGAAAGAGCTGGAGCAATGTTCTTTGAAGTTTAGATGCTGGTAACAGGCATTTGATGTAAAGTCACAAAAGCCTGGTAGGCACTAACTTGAAAAATCACGTTGCCACTTGCGTTAAACAGATTCCAAAGCAGATCCGGTAGCTCTACATTTCTGCAAAGGAAAGCTTTCCATTCAATCTCCACAGCAGTAAGCAGCGGCTGCTACTTGCCTCGCACCTGAGCCTGTTCCCCTCCCCACCCCAGCCGACCTCCCGTTGTCATGGAGACCCAGAACGCTCCAGCTGGCTGATTATCCTCCCGCGGGACTCCTAGCGGAGCGCGGGAGGACGCGCCCGCGCTGCAGGCGGCGGAGGTGCCGCGGTGGCTGCCGGGATTGAGGTTGAAGCAACCTGATCCGGAAGTGGTGGGCGGGGCCCCGGGCCGAGTCCCTCCTCCTTCGCCACCAGTCCGCAGACCTCGGCGCCTGGCTGGGCAACGCTGGGTGAGCGTTCGGGCCGGCGGGGGCGCTGACTGGGAGCTGGAAGCGGCCGCCACGCGGGCGTGAGTGGCTGGCCGAGGCGAAGGCGCAGGGAGGCGGCGTAGGTCGCGTGGGGCGGCCCTCCTCGCTCAGGTAGGGGCTGCCGCCGCCGGGCGGGGGGCGGGGGGCGCGGGCTCCGGCCTGTTGTTCCTCCGTACGCCTCCTCCGGCGGGGCGAGCGCGGCTTCCACCCTTAGGGAGCCTGGGGCTGCCGTGCTGAGCGCGAACCGCCTCGGCACCCTAACAACTTCCTGGGAGCAGCGAACCAAGTGTGTGAAGTTGGGGGAACCACGGTGTCCAACCAGCTGAAGGCTGCGGTGTAGATGCTCATCCATGGGCTGTTTTTTGTTTTTTTTTGGTTGTAAGCTGCCTTTTGGAGACATAGCTTGTAATGGTTGTTTCCTGCAAAGCCTGCAGATATCTCCGAAACGAAACGCCCCGGTCCATTTTTCACCCCCCTTCTCAGCTTGCCAACCATTCACAACAGGGTTCTGAGGGGCCGCCGGCGCCTCTGAGGCTTAGGCAGCGACAGAAGCAAAGGAGGAAAAGTGGAAAGGCGGAAAGAAGTCGAACCATCTGTGGGAAAGAACGTGGAGTCGGAAGATTGTGACTTAATTTTGGCTTCTGGGCGTCCCCGACACGCGGACACGTGAACTCCCAGAGTTGGGGTGTTGTTTCAGCGGAACACGGGCAGGGTGCTGTACCCTGTCGACCACCCATGTAAAACTCGACCGATTTTGAGCGGCCTCGTCGAAGGAGGAGGCAAAGTTAGGCGGAGCTCTCGTTGGCGATAGCCATGAAGCTTTCTGGGCCTTGGAGTGTGATCAGTGTCGCTCCTTTTGCAGACAGGACTCGACCTGCCTCTCCGGTGCGGAGTGATGAGTAATACAGGCCCTGGATCCGGATCGGAGCGTCCTGACTCCCAAAGCAAGCGCCCCTTGCTCCGCAATGCCGGGAAAGGCCTCGAGACATGAATCCTTGCCTTCAAGAAGCGTGCATTTGAGAAGACGAAAGCATTGAGCACCACGCTTAAAAGCAGTCAGTAAATAAAATGTGACCTAGAGTGTTTCAGAGGCGTTACCAGTGACTCAGGTGTGGATCTCGGAGCGCCGATTTAGGAGTTAGGATATTTGGGTTCTGATACAGGTACTTCCAGCTGTTGTGACATTAACCATAGCTCTTCAGATTTTACCTATTGAAAGAGTAATAAAATGGGTATCTTTTATCTCAGAGGGTTCTGAGGATCAAATGCTGTAAGCACTTTGGTCTCCTTAAACTGTAAGGCTTATTTAGGTTTGTGATAAAATCATGCTTGAAAGCCTGGGTTAACCACCTGGCCTTCACAATAAACAGATGCTTCCTGTTTTAGGCTTGTCTTCCCTACTTGAGAATTTATCACTTGAGAATTCTTCCTTTCTGTTCTGTCCCTCCCCCAGGATGGTCTCTTCCTCGCCACAGCATAAGATTAATCAGTTATTTTCAGATCCAACTCAAAATAGTAATACCCAAATAACGTATTTGTATATCTTGACTATTTCAAAATATTGCTTTCTCCTATTTTTCCTTACACTTGCGGATGTAGACAGCATTCTTGATGTTGTTTCTAGAGCAGTGTTGTTCAGTGGAATTGCAATGTAAGCTTCAAGTGTGAGTCAGACATGTAGTTTACAATTTTCTTGTAGCCATGGTTTCTAAAAAATTTAGGGTAAATTAATATTTTACTTAATCCAGTATATCTAAAATATCACATCAATATAGAATCAGACTAAAACATGTCATTAGCAGTATTAAAGTTCTGTTCATTGTTCTAAATCTTTTCCATCTGGAATGTATTTTACATTTCAACTCTAGCCCCACTCAGGAGCTCAATAGGCACATGTGGCCGGTGACTACCAGATTGGAGAGTGCAGTTTTCCAGTTGTAGAGACCAAGTCTATTTCTCTTTACTAATGCCTAACACAGTGCACATAATGGGCGCTAAAGATTTTTTTAATGTGAGTACAAATGCTGGACAACTAGTAACAAGATAATTTTGTTTGGGGAGTAACTCTGGGTGAGACTTACAAATTTGGCATATAGCTTTGAGTGACTGGAATCTGTATTAAAGGTACTCATTTTTGTCTTTGCAGCATTATGGATCCAAGCCTTTTGAGAGAAAGGGAGCTGTTCAGAAAAAGAGCTCTTACCACTCCTGTAGTAGAAAAACGTTCAGTATCTTCAGAGTCATCAACATCATCATCGAAGAAGAAGAAAGCAAAATTAGAACATGGAGGGACATCAGGCTCTAAACAAAATTCAGGTTAGTAAAATTGACTAGAACTGTTTAGTTTTTAACTTTTCAGAAAACCATTTAGTAATGGCAAGTTCCTTTTTCAGTTCAACATTCGTATTGGTTGTTGGGCACTTTAAGTAGAAAGGATGTAATGATGAGAGAATTTTTTTTTTTTTTTTGCTTTTAAGATGTTAAAAGGCTTGTGTTGTAGTTAGAATTTAGGTTATTATTTTTTAAAATATATTTTTATTGGGAGAAAGGGACAGGGAGAGGGAGATAGAAACATCAGTGATGAGAGAGAATCATTGATCAGCTGCCTCCTGCACACCCCAGACTGGGGATCAAGCCTGCAACCCGGGCATGTGTCTGGACCAGGAATTGAACCTCCTGATTCATAGGTTCAACCTCCTGATTCAACCACTGGGCCATACCAGCAGGCAACAAAATTCAGTTTTAGAACATTTCCATCACCACCAAAAGATTCCTGTGCCCATTTGCAGTTGTTCCTTATTTCCATCGTAGCCCTAGATAACCAATAATCTACTTCCTGTCTCTATGTATTTGCCTTTTCTGAATATTTCATATATGTGCAATTGGACAATATGTGGTCCTTAGTGTGGGACTTATTTTTTACTTAGTATCTGTTAGACTAAAGAACACTAACTTGATTATTTAATAACAATATTATATTACATTAATTAATTTCCATATGTTAAACCAACCTTGAATTCTTGGAAAAAATCCTTTTTGGGCATAGTATACATATAATTCTTTTTATTTGTTGTGGAATTCAGTTTGCTATATTTTGTCCAGAATTCTATCCATGTTGTAGCATGGAATAGGACTTCATTCCATTTTATTGCTGAAGAGTATTCCATTATAGGGATATACTACAATTTGTTTATCCATGTATCAGTTAGTAGACATTTTTGTAAACTTAAAAAATATATATATTCTTATTGGTTTCAGAGAGGCAAGGAGAGGGAGAGAGAGATAGAAACATCAATGATGACAGAGAATCATTGATCAATTACCTCCTGCATGTCCCCTATTGGGGATCGAGCTCGCAACCTAGGCATGTGCCCTTGGCTAGAATCGAACCTGGGACCTTTCAATCTGCAGGCCGACACTCTATCCACTGAACTAAGTAGGCTAGTTAATAGACATTTATATTCCTTCCACTTTTAGACTACTATGAATAGTGCTGCTATGAACATTTATGGATAAGTCTTTGTGTGGACATCTTTTTATTTCATTTTTTTCTTGTAAAGAGACCTAAGAATAGAATTTCTGGGTCATGTGGTAACTTCGTATTTAACTTAAAAAAATATATATATTTTATTGATTTTTTTCACTGAGAGGAAGGGATAGGGATAGAAAGTCAGAAACATCGATGAGAGAGGAACATCGATCAGCTGCCTCTTGCACACCCCCTACTGGGGATGTGCCTGCAACTAAGGTACATGCCCTTGACCGGAATCAAACCTGATGCTCTATCCACTGAGCCAAACCGGTTTTGGCTATATTTAACTTTTTTAAGAAACTACTAAATGATCATACCATTATACATTCTCACCATTTTCTAATTCTTGCCAACATTTGTTATTCCTGTCTTTCTGATCATATTCTAGTGGATATAAAATGGTATTTTGTTTTTAATATACAGTTTTCTAATGATTAATGATGGATGTCATCTGATGTGCTTATTTTACCATTCATGTGTCTTCTTTGGTGAAATGTATGTTCACATTTTTGCCCACTAGGAAAATACAGAGTTGTTTTCTAACTATGGATATGTAAGAATTCTTTATATATTCTGGGCACAGTTTCTCGATCCAATTTCTCATCACTTGTGCTCTTGGTGTCATATCTTTACCTAATGTAAGGTCATGAAAATTTACTGTTCTAAGAGTTTTATAATTGTTTCTTTTTTAAAAATACATCTTTTATTGATTTCAGAGAGGAAGGGAGAAGGAGAGAAATAGAAACATGAGTGATGAGAGAGAATCATTGATTGACTGAATCCTGCATATCCCCCTAGTGGGGATCAAGCTTATAACCCGGGCATATGCCCTGACCCAGAATTGAGTCATGACCTCCTGTTTCATAGGTTGACTTTCAACCACTGAGTCACACTGGCTGGATGAATTGATTACTTGTTTGCTGTTGTAACCTGTCCCTCAGATAAAGAAGCATTCAATACTTATTTGTGGAATGACTAATAAATTACAGGGTAAGGTAATGAAAAGTCGATAGTGTACATCTATATTAATAAAAAGGGTAATATGCAAATTGGTCAAGATGCCCTCACAGTAACATTTCATTTTTTTCTTGTAAAGAGACCTAAGAATAGAATTTCTGGGTCATGTGGTAACTTCATATTTAACTTAAAAAAAAAATATATATATATATTTCATTGATTTTTTTATCGAGAGGAAGGGATAGGGATAGAAAGTAACAACCAAACAGCAGGCTGCGTGGCAGAGTGTTAGTGAGGGGTGACGAGGTCAGCAGAGGGGGCCAGTGAAGGGCAACCAGGCTGGTAGGGGAGACAGTTGGAATTGGGAGCAATCAGGCTGGCAGGGGAGACAGTTGGGGATGATCAGGCTGGCAGGGAGGGCAATTAGGGGCGATCAGGCCAGCAGGCAGAGGTGGTTAGGAGTGATCAGGCTGGCAGGGGGAGGCAGGTGAGCAGTTAGGAGCCAGAGATCGTGAATTGTGAGAGGGATGTCCAATTGCTGGTTTAGGTGCGATCCCCGGGATTGGGCCTAAATTGGCAGTTGGACAAGCAAGCCCCGAGGGATCCTGGATTGGAGAGGGTGCAGGCTGGGCTGAGAGGACTCCCCACCCTCATGCATGAATTTTGTGCACCTGGCTTCTAGTTATCAAATAATCTAGTTAACCAACCTATATGCTTCCCATCTATGACAAGGACCCAAAATTTACTGTTTATGGAAATGTGGTTTTAAAGGTGCTCAGAATACTTCCTGACTACCAAAGTATTTTGAATACCTAGATTTCACAAGTCCTTTGAAAATTGGGTATGTTACTAATGTTAAAAAATAGATAAAAAAATATTTTGTGGAAAAACTATTTCAGATTGACTGTTAAGCTTCTCTAAATTGAAAATGACTGATTTTTTCGCTTTATAAAGCAAATATTTTCTATTTTGTTACAATTTTCAGTAACTTCTTAATAATCTGTTAAGTTAATGTTCCACATTTAAGCTATTATTTCCAATTTTTTGTTATTTTTAGTAATGCTTTATAAACATTTTTGTATCTTGAGCTTTTTTTTCCCTCTTGAACTAATTTCTCAATAAATTTTCAGAAGTGGCATTTTTGCCCTAAAGGCATGGGCAGTAGCAAAGTAGTATTAGGGTTATCCTACATAATAAAAGCCTAATATGCTAAGTGTGTGTTCTACCAGTCACTATGATGTGCACTGATCACCAGGGGTCAGACACTCATACTGGTAGGTTAGCTTGCTGCTGGGGTCTGGCCGATGGGGACTGGGTAAGATGGGCTGGACACGCCCTGGAGCCCTCCTGCGGTCCCTCCTAGGCCCTGATTGTGCACCAGTGAGGTTTCTTGGCTGGCCTGAGGGGATTGGTCAAAAACTGAAGTCTGACATCCTCTGAATGAATCTTGGATTGCGAGAGGGTGCAGTCCAGGCCAAGGGACTGTGTACTGGGCCTCTAGTAAAATATAGTATCTGTATAGTCATTGGAATTCCAAGAAATAAAACTGCCGTATTTCTTAACAGGTGTTGAGTGATCCTATCTTTTGACTTTTATTTTACAGTCTTTTGTACATTGGGTATCTTAACCCTTGAGAGCGCGAATATGAGAAGCAAACTGAAAGCACAAGCTCAAGAAATGCAGTTTAGGGGTGTAGTAGTAAATCTTAGCTTGAAGATAATGTGATCCTCCTTAGACCTTGCATTTCAACAGTTAGTCCATGTTAAAAAAAAAAAGTACTTATTTTTAGAAAGAGGAAGGGAGAAGGGTAAAAAGAAACGTCAATAAGAGAGGAGAAACCAAGATGGCAGCATAAGTAAACACCCTAAACTGCTGCCTCACACAACAGTACAACTAAAAGACAAAACAGACACCATTCAGAACCACAGGAAAGCTGGCTGAGTGGAAATTCTACAACTAGAAGGAAGGAGGAAAGCACATTGAGACTCAGAGGAGCTATGGAAGGCTGAGGTATGGAGACTCGCACGCTGAGAGGACGGGCGGCTGTGTGCACAGGCGGCTGAGTGCGCAGCTGGCCTTCTAACGCAGGAGGGAAAAAGAAGCTCCCCACTGCACTGAATTCCAGTCCAAGGCGAGATGCTGGGAAACCAGACTCATTTGGGTGGAATCTGGACTGACAGGAAAAGATAAGGCATGCTGAGACTCGGGAGCTGCAGAAGGCAGAGGTCCTAAGGTGTGCGCATGCATAGAGGACTGACTGCTGAATGCACGGGGGGTGAGTGCACAGGAGGCTGAGTGCACAGCTGGCTTTCTGAAACGGGAAGGAGACAGAGGCTCCTGACTGCGTTGAACTCCAATTCCAGGCAAGTTTCTGGGAACCCCAACTCATTCAGGGAGAAACTAGACTGTCTAACAGCGGGTGAAACTCGAGGACGGCTTTCTCTCAGAGGTGCTTGTGATTACCAAGGGACACTGAGACCCGGGGGCCTCATAGGGCAGGGCAGACGGGAAGCCAGGCTGTCTGCTGTGCCCTGAGACTCCACCCCATCCAAACTGAGCACAGAGGCTTTTGTAATTTTGAAAGTCTTATCTCATAAGAGTGGCTCGAGCATAGAAGTTCTTCCAGCATAGACACTGTTGATTCTCACAGCCAATTGGCCTGGAGGTCAATTCCTCCCAGTAATACCAATAACAATCAAGACTTAACTACAACAAGGCTGTGTACACAGCCCACAAAGGGGTGCACCAAGAGTGTCCATTTCAGGTAACTGGGAAGGCTGAGCCACTGTGCCCAATAGGACACCTACCACACAAAGCTACTCTACCAACTCGGGAGCAGTGACAATGCAGAGACAGCAAATCACAAATGAAAGAAATGGAGGAAAACAAATGACTATATAGAGTTCAAAAGCACAGTTATAAGGTTTTTCAAGAATTTCTTAGGAAAGGCCAATAAATTTAGTGAGACCCTCAAGGATATAAAAAAGGACCAACTAGAAATTAAGTATACACTGACTGAAATAAAAAATAAGAGACCTAACAGCAGACTAGAGGATCGCAAGAATCAAGTCAAAGATTTGAAATATAAAGAAGCAAAAAACACTCAGCTGGAAAAGCAAAAGCAACCAAAAACTTGAAGATGGTGTAAGGAGCCTCTGGGACAACCTTAAGCATACCAACATCCGAATTATGGGGGTGCCAGAAAAAGAGCAAGATACTGAAAACCTATTTGAAGACATAGTGACTGAAAACTTCCCCCACCTGGTGAAAGAAATAGACTTAAAAGTCTAGGAAGCGCACACAACCCCAAACAAAAGGAATCCAAAGAGGACCACACCAAGTCACATCATAATTAAAATGCCAAGAGCAAAAGACAATATTAAAAGCAGCAAGAGAGCCGAACCGGTTTGGCTCAGTGGATAGAGCGTTGGCCTGTGGACTGAAGGGTCCCAGGTTAGATTCTGGTCAAGGGCATGTACCTTGGCTGCGGACACATCCCCAGTTGGAGGTGTGCAAGAGGCAGCTGATCGATGTTTCTCTCCCATCGATGTTTCTGACTTTCTATCCCTCTTCCTTCCTCTATAAAAAATCAATAAAATATATTAAAAAAAAAAAAAGCAGCAAGAGAAAAACAGTTACCTATAAGGGCGCACCCATATGATTGTCAGCTGATTTCTCAACAGAAACTGCAGGCCAGACGGGAGTGGCAAGAAATATTTAAAGTGATGACTAGCAAGAACCTACAACCAATATTACCTAGCAAAGCTATCATTCAGAATTGAAGGGTAAAGAGCTTCACAGATAAGAAAAAGCTAAAGGAGTTCATCACTACCAAACCAGTATTATATGAAACTAGGGGCCTGGTGCGTGAAATTTGTGCACTGGGGGTGGGTGGTCCCTCAGCCCAACCTGCCCCCTCTCACATACTGGGAGCCCTTCTGATGTCCTAATGATGGCTCACCCCAGCCCAAAGCCAAAAGCCTCTGGCCGAGGCTTTTGTCCTTGGGCAGGGGACCTCTGCCAGGGGGTCGACCCCAATCAGTGATCGCCCTGCTATGGGGCCCATGGTTGGCTGTCTCCGCCCCGGCCCCTGCTTGTCCAAGGGCTTTATTTCCTATCTTGTGAACCCAGTGATCACCCTGCCATGGGGCCGATCGCTGATCGCTGGCTGGCTCCGCCCCCCAGCCCAGGCCTGCTTCAAGGCTGGAAAAAGCCTCTGGGAAAAAGCCTCTCAGCAGAGGCTTTTTCCAGCCTTGGGAACCTCGTGATCACCCTGCCATGGGGCTGATTGGGGCTGATAGCTGATGGCTGGCTGGCTCGGCTGGCTGGCTGGCTGGCTCTGCTCCCCAGCTCCAACCTGCCTCAAGAAGCTTTTTCCAGCCTTGGGAATCCAGGATTTGCCCTGCCATGGGTCCAATTGGGGTCGATCACTGATTGCTGGCTGGCTCTGCGCCGGCTCCTGCCTTGCACAGCAGCCATCTTGGTTGAATGTTAATTTGCATATCACTCATGATTGTCCTGTGGGCATGGCTTATTCCATGTTGTGAAGGTACGGTCAGGTTGCATATTACCTTTTTATTAGATAGGATGCTGAAAGGTATTCTTTAAGAAGAAGAAAAATGTAAAGATAAAAATTATGTACAAATAATATCTATCAACAAGTGAATCTAAAAACCAAGTGTATAAAAAATCTGATGAACAGAATAAACTGGTGAATATAATAGAATCAAGGGCATTGAAAGGGAATGGACTGACAATTCTGGGGGGGGAAGGGGTGTTGAGGTGCAGGAAGAGACGACAAAAGCGTACTCCTATGGAGGAGGACAGTGAGGGAGGTAAGGGCAGAGGGTGGGGTGGGAACAGCGTGGAGGGGAGCTATGGGGGAAAAAAGGGGACCAATTGTAATCTGAACAATAAAGATTTTCAAATTAAAAATAAGAGAGGAACATCGTTAATCACTGCCTCCTGCACATCTCCTACTGGGGATTGACCTGCAACCCAGGCATGTGCCTTCACTGGGAATTGAGCCAGCAACCTCTTGGTTCCTGGATTGACGCTCAACCACTCAGCCACACCGGCTGGGCAATAGTCCATTTAATAAAAATTTTATTCGAGCATACTTGGGACCTTTCTGAGTATTTTGAGATTTTTGTTACAGTTAAATGAACTCTTTCAAAATGTGTAAGTTGTCTTCAATAAACCAGAAAATACTGCTTTTTAATAAGTAGGGACTTTAATATAAGTGGAAGTATTTTTATTACCAAAATACATGTAGATGCAGTACTCTTTTTTTTTTTTTTTAAATGTCTTTATTGTTGCGATTATTACACACTAGTCCCAATGCACAAAATTCTTGCAAAAGTAGACCTTCCTTTCCCTGGCTGCTGGCATTGGCTTTCCTCTGGCACCCGGGACCTGGGTTTCCTTCTGGCTGCCAACACCTGGGACCGGGCTTTCCTCGAAGTGGGAGGTCCCGCCCACCTGCAGTAGCTCTCCAGTCAGTGCCCTGTGCCCAGTGTGTGGCAATAATGGGGCAATGGCCAGGCCCCCAACCAATTGTGTCACCACCTTGGCTGGCCTGGTACCAGTGGGTGTCATAGTGTGGTCCTGGATGGTTGTACTGATGGTCGTTCTTCTGTTTGACCCTTTGGTTGATTTGCATATTATGCTTTTATTATATAGGATACTACGTCCCCCTTTTTTCCCCATTGCTCCCCTCTTATTTTTTAAATTGATTTTTAGAGAGGAGGAGGGAGGGGGAGAGAACAGATAGACAGACATTGTTCAGTTGCCTCTTGTATGCATCCCCATCTGGGATCAAACTCACAACCTGGGTATGTGCCCTGACCAGGAGTCAAACCCATGTGACCCTTTGGTGCACAGGAAGACGCTCCAACTGAGCCACACTGGTCGGGGCATAGTACTCTTTTTGTTAGTCCACATAATTTGTTTAGGTATAAGTTGCTTTGGCATCATTAGCCTTGCTTATATTTTCCAGTTTCCCTTGTGCTGCTTAATATTGAATTCTAGGAATCTTTTATATAGTTTTTAAAGTGTCATTTTAAAGAGGTTGGTAAATTATTCACATTTATGAAGTTTCACTGTATGTTTAATTAAAGGAATATACACACACAGTACATATTTAACTTGTCTTTCCCTTCTAAAGTCAGTCAATTTTATTATAACAGTTGGTCTCAGAAAGTATTTTTCTCCAAAGTTGAAGGCTATTTTCAGAGATTTTGCTCATCTTACGTAGAGTGCTAGACCACTTCAGTTTCACGTTTTCTGATATTGTCCATCATGCTTCTAAGAGGATTAGGTTCACTTTTCAAGTCTTTCACGGTTTTGTTTTTCACACAGCAGCAGCAGTCAAGCACTTCATAAAGGAAAGCCAGCACAACTAAAGATACCACTGTAAATATAAATAAAAGCAGAATGACAAAGCAGGCAGTGTTCCAGTTATCATGGAAAGGGTAAATTTTTTGAACTTGAAAACCAAGGTACTGATAAACAGATGTAGTGGTTTCATTCCATAGGCTGGAGCTCAGGGAGGCCATTCTTAGGATTCCACTTCTTATATTTTGAATCTATAAAAAGATAGAAAATGAATATATGTAACCAGACTCTATAGATTTATCAATCCAAATCTCAGTGCTAAGATTTGTTAATAAATTTATATAGGCAATTTGAGTGTTCCTTTTCTGCCAGAATTAATGCCTGAATGGTATTAATTTAATAAATTAAAAAACATTTAATGGTGTTAATTTTTTACAAATGTGCTTTTATTGATTTTAGAGAGGAAGAGAGAAGGAGAGAGGGATAGATACATTAATGATGAGAGAGAATCATTGATAGGTTGCCTCCTACACATCCCCTAATGGGGATTGAGCTTGAAACCTGGGAATGTGTCTTGATTGGCAATCGAACTGTGACTCCTGGTTCACCATGCAACCACTGAGCCATAGTAGCTGGGCTAATTTTTTCTATATCAATGCCAGTATAGTCTGTAAACCATACTATACAGTATATTTCTGTGTATATTATTACATAAGTAGGTACGTTTAATATTCATACACAGAAATTAACTGGTAAAAAAGGGCAACTGAATTGATTTAAAGTTTGACTAAAAAAGTGGTCAGGAATTCTTTGCATTTTAAAGTTATATTCTTCAAAATGCCCTTGTGAATCCTCTCACCTTGTTAGTTCTGTGTATTTTTGGCTCCTATTTCCACTCTTTTAAACTTTGAGGACAGGGACCTGAATCAGGGAACAGTGGCTGAATGAAAAAGAGTAGAGAAAGAAAAGTCAAATTAAGTTGCTTATGAAGAAATTAAAATCTTCAGATTTTTTTTTGTCTAAATGTTTGGTAAATTATTCACATTTATGAAGTTTTACTATATGTTTAATTAAAGAAATATACACACACAGTACATATTTAACTTGTCTTTCCCCTCTAAAGTCATTAGGTGTGCCTAATGACCTGTAGATATATTTTTAAAAACAGGCAAATTCATTGCCCCAAAGTTAACATTTATTAAATTATTCCATTTCACAAAATTAGCTAGTGAGTTCAAGTTTCAGTATTTTTGCCCCGGTTGAGTGTTAAAGATTAAAAAGTGACTTAAAACCTAAAACCATCCTATATAATAAAAGGCTAATATGCAAATTGACCCTAGTGACAGAATGACCTGAATGACGGCTTGACCAGGCACTATGAGGCGCACTGACCTCTGGGTCCCTTTCCCTGACTGGAAGACTCCGATTTCCTGATGGTGAATGGGGAAATGGGGGGAGGTGGCCGGGCCAGCTGCCAGCAGTCAGGGAAGATGGCCCTGATTGCAGGCCAGGCCTAGGGACTGTACTCATGTATGAATTTCGTGCACCAGGTCTCTAGTCTATATAAAAGGGTAAGTGACCGATCAGTAGCTATGATGTGCAGTGACCACCATGGGTCAGATGCTCAACGCAGGAGGTGCTGAGTTGCAGTGACTTGGCAACGGCGATTCTTGTGTGATGCACCCTGGAACCAGAGAGGAGGGCGTCCGATTCTGGGGTGCCATCCGAGAACCACCCTATAGCAGTCCCGGACCCTTTGTGGGGTGTTGGAGAGCTGGCTTTGGCCTGATCCCCACAGGCCAGGCCGAGAGCCCCACCCTCCAGATGGACCCTGCTCACTCCACAGAAGCCCTGCAAGCTATGGTGCCACCTCAGGTGCGGCTAGCTGAGAAGGGGGTGGCTGAGAAGGGACCACAGGAGGCTGGCTCCAGGGTGTGTCTGGCCCATCTCACCCAGTCCTGCTCCGCTGGTCACTTCCTAATTACTTTCAACGTGCATGAATCAGGACACTAGTAACAATATAATTCCTTTAGATTTCTTTTGTTTTCTTATAGATACACTTTTAGAACTTTGGGCTTGATAAATTGCTCTTCTAAGCTTGTTTTCTTAAGTCAGATTTGCTTGGCAAATCTCTTCACCTCTCTGGATGGACTTGGTTCCTTCCATTCTTTTGTGTGTTTTTGAAGGTTAAGTTGATGATCTGAAGCCAAAAGTAAAGGCTTCAATTTATTTTTCTTTTTGGATTTAAGAGTTCTTCAGCATTTTTTTTTTTTCTTTTTGTAAAATATATTTGATTGACTTCAGAGAGGAAGGGAGAGTGAGAGTGACGGAGAGACATCAATGATGAGAGAGAACTTTTGTTTTGGCTGCCTCCTGTATGCCCCACACCGGAGGATCAAACCCGCAATCTGGGCATGTGCTCTGACCGGGAATCGAACTATGACCTCCTGGTTCATAGGTCGACTCTCAACAACTGAGCTGCGCTGTCTGGACAAGAATTCTTCAGTTTTATGATGCTTGGGACCCTTCATCTTGACTAATGTACATAATTGAATCAAGTGCTTCTATTAATTCTGGGACATACAAAAATACGTTGTCTATAACCTAGTATGTATTACATTACATTATTTTCAAACTATCTGGAGATCTAGCCTTTCAAAGTTACCCTCTAGCCTTTGAATTTTTTTTCTTCTAAGCATGTTTTCCTTTTTTTTAAAAAATATGATTATTGATTTGAGTTAGAGCAGAACATCAAAGTGAGAGAGAAACATTGATTGGTTGCCTTCCACATGCACCCCAACTGAAGATCAAACCCGAAACCTGGAGATGTGCCCTGATTAGGAGTCGAACCAGTGACCTTTTGGTGCATGGAAAAAGGCTCCACCGGCTGAGCCACACCAGCCAGGCCAGAGCATGTTCTTACAGAAAGCAGGGTTGCAATGCTGACAGCTCCAAGGAGCACTATATATTGTATTGTGGGGTGCCATTCACATAGAGTTATATAGTGTAGATTTCCTGATAGGCTACCTCTCTAACCTCTGCATTATTGCTATCTCTGATTCTAATGATGCCCACATATAGTCAAGTAGCCCACAGAAACAGACTCAAATGGAAACAAAAGTCTTTTCTGAAGCAGTCTTTCATGACACACACACACCCCTAAGAGAAGTTGAGCTTTCTTTAAGATTTTTAGCACTACTAAAATGCAGATATTCCTGGGAGGGGTAACACGCATTGTTAGTTATTTTTACTTCAGTTATTTTTACTGCAGGCCCTTTTTGAAAAGCAGAACAAATAGAGGAGAGGGGAAGGAAGAATAGTAGGTCCTCGTGCCACTTATATGGGGAGGTAAGAATGGGGTCTTATCTAATAATTTTACTTGTGCAAACCAACCTGGGACCTTTCCAGTATTGATGAAAGTATTTCTTAGATTTTTGGTTAAGATTCCTTTTTAATCTCTGGGTAAAAAAAATTTTTTTGAGGGGTATTCTTTTAAACAATGATAGGGATGGAGGGGAGTAGAAAGTAGTGATGCAATTTCCACATTATGCAGCTCAAATTAGTTTAATTGACTTTATGTTAGTTTAAAATGCTAGTATGCTGTTGATTTCAGAAATATAACAATTAAAAAAAAATCTAAAAGTTTTACCCAGAATCCTATCCCCCCGAATATATCAAACTTTTAATTATTTGCTTTTCTCCTAGAAATTGGCTATATAAATTTATAACTCATACCTGGTTGAAATTCTGACTTCTTATTCTGATTTATTATGAGTAGGCCTTTTTAAAATTTGTTTTGACTTTAAAACTGGGGAACATTTGTAAAGACTAATGTAAGTTACTATTTGAAAATGAGATTTAAAAATGATTAGAAAGTTGTTTTAAGGAGCTTCACACTCTGTTTATTTTTGAGGTATAAATGAATTGCTTAAATTTTTTTCAGGCCCTTTCTCCCGTAAATAAATAGAGGGAGGGAGAGTGGAAGAGGAGAGAAAGTATAGGCAGGCAGGCAGATACACAACTAAATTTAATTATTTCAAGTTAACTTGTACGCATTAGTGAACTATTCTTATACCTAAAATTAATATAGAATATCACCCAATTGAATATTATTTACCAATGAGGTAATTGTGTGGGAGATAAGAAAGATTTTAGGCTATGTTATGTGAAAAGAGCAAGGTACAGTGCAGAATGTATAGGAAAGGGGGAAATACAGTTTTATTTGCTTGTATCTGCACAAAAATCTTGAATATACAGTGATTACTTGTGGGCTTAAATGGACAGTAGATTTGGGGGACTGGTATGTTTGAGATTTCTTAAGATATCCCTTGTTACATTCTTTTAGTTTTTAAAAAATATATTTTGATTGATTTCAGAGAGGGGGAGAGAGAGAGAAACATTAGTGATGAGGGAGAATCATTAATTGACAGCCTCCTGCATGCCCCACACGGGATAAGTCTGAAACCAGGGCATGTGCTTTGACTGAGAGTTGAACCCTGCTCCTGGTTCAGACTACTCAACCACTGAGCCACACCAATTAGACACTCTTAGCTTTTGAATCGTTTGACTATATTACTGATTCAAAACTCAAATATATTTTTAAAGTATTCCTTGCCTTTGACTTTTAAAAATCTATTGTGTTTTATATCTATTGAGTATATTTATTGAGATTTCTGGATTTAAAAAACTTAGGGTTATCAAACACTGTCGTCTTTTTTTTAATCCTCACCCAAGGATATTTTTCCATTGATTTTAGAGAGAGTGGAATAAAGATGGAAAGATAGAGACAGACATCGATGTGAGAGAAACACATCAATTGATTGCCTCCTGCTTGAGTCCTAACCAAAGCCCCAGGCTGGGGAGGAGCACGCAACTGTGGTACGTGCCCTTGATTGGAATCGAACTCAGGACCCTGTGGTCCACAGGCTGACAATCTATCCATTGAGCCTAACCAGCTAGGGCAAACACTGTCGTTTTGATTAGACTGCATACCTTATTTACACAGTTATGCTTGCAATAATACAGTGTAGAGCAGTGTATGCCATCTCCCAGGGCATTGTAAGCTTTGCTAGAAGTATCTAAGCGGTTTAAGAAAGAGTATGTACATGTCAGGTTTGTGTTACAAATGATGACAGTGTGCCTCCTGTAAGTGTATTGATAACTGAAGAACAGCTTAAAAACACTCACTTTATAGTTAGCTTCTGGGCATAGCTGAAAATAGTAAACTCTTACAACCCATATAATACGGAGTCATTTTTCACCTTATATTTCATGTGACTTATTCCCCCCCCCCCAAAGTACAGTAGAGCTCTAGTAATTTTTTGTGTTTAATTTATGGTAAAATCGATTTACTTTGGATTGGACAAAACTAGACATGTAAAAAAGAAGATGTTGACCATCAGGATTTTTTTTTATATTCTAAGACTATATTTTGAAAAATGCAAATTTAAGCAAATGCTGTAAACATGTCTTTTGAAAAGTAAGAGAAAATGGAAAAAAAAAAAAAGTCTACTTTTTTGCATTCCTTTTAGCCCCTTTAAAATTTTATTATAGCCCTAGCTGGTTTGGCTCAGTAGATAGAACATTGGCCTGTGGACTGAAGGGTCCCAGATTTGATTCTGGACAAGGGTACATGCCTGGTTGTGGGCTTAATCTCCAGTATGGGGGAAGGGGGAGGGTGGCATGCAGGAGGCAGCCGATCAATGTTTTTTCATCATTGATGTTTGTCTCTCCCTCTCCCTTCCTCTCAGAAATCAGTAAAAATATATTAAAACAATAAAGTTTCATTATAGGAATGGGGAAGTGTTAAGGTAAATACCATATATTTATAGTTTGTTAATTTTTGAAATAGTTAGTTACCTTTACCTACGGTATTTTTCCTCCAATTTCAAATGGTTCTAGTAAAATAATTTATGGGGCTAAGACCAGGAACTGTTTTGAAATCTTGAATTGCCAAGTCAGAATAATTTTATGCTTTTGCTGTGTTTATGGTAAAAGCCCTTAAATTGAATTTTCTAGTGCCTTTTAAGCATGTCACTTTGAAATATGGTCAATTAATAATAGTGGCCTTTACGTACAGAGCAATGCACTTAGCCCTGGAACTCTCTGAGACAGGCCATGCCTCTTATCAGTTGAGTGAAACAACAATGAGCCTCCATCTGTGCTAACTAGAGATGTGTAATGTGTTACCAGGGAAATGTAGGCTGATTATGGTTTTAAAACAATGTAGGTGGTAGGGGTTTTGGTTTACAGTTTACCTGAAATTTGAGTTACAACTTAACTTTTTAATTTTTATTTATCTGGGACTCTTTTTGGGTACCCATACTTTGTATGGTAAACAGACATGTTTTCTAGGTAACTAACCCAATTGTGCCAAACCTGGATAGATCTAATATCTTCTTATAGCAACCTTTGGTCTTTGTAAGGGACATTTTATATTAGCTATATGCAGCTAAGAAATAAAACAAAAACTATGAAAAAGAAAGTTCTTTAAATAGATTTACCAGCAAAAAAAAAAAAAAAAAAAAAAAGGGCAGAAGTTGGACCTTTAAGTCAACATTTATAGGTAATATCTTTGAACTCGAGCACCTACTAAATGTTTTCATGCTTGAATATTATAAAATTAGAAATTTGGTCAGCAGTTACTGATTTTTAGTAGACATGAATGCTTAATCTGAGCCATGAAAGTAATTTTAGTGTCTTGAAAGGTATTATACTATCCTACCATAACCAGATCTTAGGACATATTTTTATTTCTAAATGCAGTGAATTAATAAGACTTACCCCGTATTTATTTTGAGGATTAATTTAAGGATAACTTTAACATTGAAGTTACTGTGTTATCTTTTTGTGGCATATGCAAAAATGAAAGGCTATTTCAAAAAGGTTTTCATTTAAAAATAGCATGACTTGAACATTACAATAATATGGACTTTAAGATTTTACTTATGTAAGGAAATTAAAATGTTAGAAAAGTCTGAAGCTCTAGAAATTATGTTTTTGGTTATAGTATAATGCAGCCTACATAATGGTATCTTGATATTTTTATTTTTATATAAAGATCACAATTGTGATATTTTGTAGATTTACAAAATTAAATAAACAAATTTGAACTATTTTTTCATATTTGTTAAAATATATCAAACTTTTTTGTAAGCAACTGCTTTTTACTAGCCAATATGATTTGCACATATATAATCAGAAAGCTTTAGTCCAACATTCGCTTTTAGTCTAGATTTTTCTTTAAGAAAAATCCTTTGTTTAAGGCAGACCAAACTGCTGAAATGAAATAGTTCAGAGAAAATAAAATTAGCAAATAACCATTTAAAATCAAATGCTTATGGTTTACTCTGAGGTCTGGATATAGATCCGGTTAAAGACAATGTCATGAATTTTCCATTAAGGCACAGATGGTAAGGGTGCTCTCAAATAGCACAGGCAGTCTTTATGTTTCCATAATAAAATCCTGCCAAGCAATGAAATGAATACATTGCTTATTTTGGTTTTTACTAGGAACAAAGCTTTCTGTTTGATTTTTATGGTAAAATATTTTTATATTGCATCATAAGGATATGTATTACTGAAGGAAAAAAAAATCATATAAACCTACCTCTTGTCTGAAGGCTGCTGTTGAAGCGATGGTAACGATGGTGCGGTCTGTTTGTAATGCAGTCTAGTGCACAGCCAAGATGGAGCTGTGCTTCTATTGGTTGAACCACAGGGCAGCTGACAGTTTCCTCTACATTCATTTGCATTAAGTCCTGCCACCCTTATGAGTAAATCATTCATAAATGTGAATAAAGCTTCTGGGATATCAGCTGTCACCCCTTTTCTTGCCTTATTTTTTGTCCTTCAGCTAAATTCCTGCATAGGAATTTGTAAGTTAGCAATAAATTGATGTTTCCTCATTATTTAAACTGTAAAATTTCAGATACTTTAGTGAATATTTCGGTGCTGGGACTAGAAGATAATGTCGAGAGAGGTACTAACCTAGGACACAGCTCAGGGTTATCGGTTTTATATTTTCTCCAGGAAATGTGCATACAATTTTATAAATTATATATTTTTTTCTTTCATTACTGTGTTTTATTACTCGCATGTGGTGGTTTGATAGGGGAAAAATTCTGAGAAAAAAGAGAGAAATAAGATTTTTGGCTTTACTAGTTGGGAGAGGGTATGTATATCACCCACATTAAAAAAGCAGTCTGTGAAATTTATATTTAGTTTTTTTAATTCTCACCCAAGGATATGTCTTTTTTTTTTAAATTGATTTTTGGAGGGGGAGGGGGAGAGAAAGAGAGAGAGAAACATCGATCTAAGAGAGAGACATCAATGGGTTGCCTTCCACATGTGCCCCAATTGGGGATCAAACCCGAAACCTGAGTATGTGCCCTATCAGGAATTGAACCTGTCCCCTTCTGGTGTATGAGACCATGTTCCCGACAAGCCAGGGCAGCCTGTGAATTTAAATGGCAAAAACTCTCATTTGGATGTTTGAAATAGAATGTTTTTATTTAGGGTGTATTACTTAAAGTTGTGGTCTAAGCATAACAGAATCAAGATTTTTAATTATGGGGGTGGCTATTATAACAATATAGTAGGCTGTGTAAATGTTTGCTATATAGACTTATTTTAGTTATAGGTAAATCACGTTCTGAGGCCATGAAATACTAAAAAAAAAAAAAAAAATTTCAGAAGTACAAATTTTGTTTCTTCTACACCTGAGGATGTTTTTCCATTTTTTTAGAGAGTGTGGGGGAGAGAGAAAGATGAGAGAAATATCGATGTGAGAGAGACACATCAATTGGTTTTCTCTTCTATGGGCCCCACCAGGTCCTGGGCTGGGAAGGAGCTTGCAGCTGAGGTATGGGCCCTGGACAGGAATGGAACTTGGAGCCCTTTAGTCCGAAGGCCAACGCTCTGTCCACTGAGCAAGGTCAACATTTATTGTTTACTATGGCTAGTAATGAGTTAAATGTTGGAGACCCTCTGGTAAACAAAACTATGTGGATCATGATTGACCATTTAGTGCTTAATCTTAACATACTCATCATTTTTTTGTCTTCCCATTAGTTGTTTATATAGGATAAACTTTATGTTACTTTACTAAAGTTAAACAAGAAAACATTAGGTGTACATTTATGAATTTCCATACTCTGGCAAAATAGCCAATTTCTGATGCCATAATCTGTTTAAAAGGCTAAGTAATGATTAAATCACGGCGTTTATCCCTGGATTTGAATATATATCCTGCCACTTACTATTCTGTTTTTTTTTTGTTGTTGTTGTTGTTTAAAAGTAGACAATAGTATCTCCTAAATATGACTTTGAGGAGGGATTAAATGAAAAATCTTTTAGTGGGGCTCTTGGCAAATAGTAAATGTTCAATAAATCTTAGTTACTACTATTGTTATAAGGGTCCTAGACATCTGAAAAATGAACCATGTAGTAGGTAGTATTTTATAATTGGAAAAATAACTGGGAAAATACACTTATGTGGCATTCTCATTATTACTATTGATATTTTGAGAAACATTAGTAAAGTAGACTTTAATGTGTCAAGTAAACTACCGAAATTGTAACAGTTATTTTTAGATGAAAATTGCTTATGAAGTCTCATTTTAGAGTCATGAAAGCATATTCAGTAAAGCCTTTTCACTAATCTCAAAGGAGTATTGCCATCTAGAAGCCCTTCTTTTGGATCTCTGACAATTGTTACATTTGACTTGTGGTTCTAATGCATTCTTTTGCTTAAATTATTATTGTCAAGCTGGTACCAGACTGATTGACTCTCTCCCATTTTATTTAACCTCTGCTCTTATGTAATCAGCCACATGGGAACTACATCATTTCCCATGTGGAAATTATGATGCCATGCTAATAGAAAGTGTACTTCTGGAATGTGTGGTGGTTTTTTTAGTATTTATGATGAATTTTTTTACTGGTTCTTGTGACTAAAGGAATGCATTTGTGCTGCAGGGTGGCATTAGATTTGTGCCTGTAAGAATGCAACAGATTGATACATGTTCTGAAACAAATAATCCTCTGTTTCATGCTGTCATTCTTTCTAGGCATCCATGTTTCTGAAGTGGCAGTACTTACAGTTCTTATTCCTAACTTCTCTCAAGTTTACTTTAGAATAATTACGGTATCATTCTTTTTTATTCTATTAATTAATGTCCATTTGTTTTAACTTTAGAAGCAGAAATTGATGTCATAGTGATATATTGAACTCTTTATCCTCAGAAGTAACCACTTCTCATGGTTTTAAGTTTGTTAGAAAAGTACTATGGCCAGTATGGTTAGAGTGTTAGGCTGGCACACTGAAGGGTCTTGGTTATATGCCACATCGAAGACAACTACCTGGTTGTGGCTGGTTGCTCAGTGGTTAGAATGTCATCCTGAGAACCGAAGGGTCTTGGGTTTGATTTCTGTTCAAGGGCTCATACCTGGGTTTTAGGTTCAATCCCTAGTCCTGGTTGGGGGCAGGTTTGGGAGGCAACCAGTTGTGCCTCTCTCACATCAGTGTTTTCTCTCTTCTGCCTCCTTCCTCCTTTCTACACTCGCTAAAAGATCAATGAAAAAAGTATCCTTGGGTGAAGATTAAAAAAAAAGAAGGCACGGACCTGAGTTGCAGGTGCAGATCCCCACCCTGGTTGGGGTGCATGGGGGAGACACCAATCTATGTGTGTGTCTCTCACATCGATGCTTCTCTCTCTCTTCTTCCCTCCCTTCCACTCTCTCTAAAAACTATTGGGAAAAAAATCCTCTGGTGAAGATTAAAAAAATTTAAAAAGCACTAGGGATCAGATTAAGATCTGTATTTTGTTTAAAAAATTTTCTATTTATGGGGGAAATCTAATCAGAATTAAGGAACGAGGGAGATAAAGTTACTTACAAAAGAAATGTATTTTAATGCTTTTGAATCATGTATACTTTGTTCCCATCCTTAGTGAGACCATGGGTAGTTAATTATACACTCAAGGATTTTAACTTTTCACCAAGTTTTATAATATAGAATTCACTGGATTTCTTCAAACAAGAAAAATCTTTATCTGAATTAAAGTCATCTTAGCTGTTTAAAAAAGTCATTTTAGCTGTTTACAGGTCATAATCACATCTAATTGAAAATCTTATGTTTTTTGAACTTTGTTTTCAGATCATAGCAATGGATCATTTAACTTGAAAGCTCTTTCAGGAAGCTCTGGATATAAGTTTGGCGTTCTTGCTAAGATAGTGAATTATATGAAAGTAAGTACTTCTTTCAGATAACAAAAATACTATTTAACCTTTTGGCAGAAGGGGATTGGAATTTTCAGAAGTAAATATATATATATGTGTGTGTCACATTTTTAAAAATTGTATATTTTAATATATGTAGTTTATTTTATGCCTATTATATCTCAAAAACTATAAAGATAATGTTTTAAGCCTTTTATATTTAACTAGAGGCTTGGTGCATGAAATTTGTGCACAGGAAGGGGAGGATGTCCCTCAGCCCGGCCTGCACCCTCTCACAATCTGGGACTTCTTGGGGTATGTCCGACTGCCGGTTTAGGCCTGATCCAGAAGGACATCCTCACACAATCCAGGACCGCTGGATCCTAACCGCTTGCTTGCCTGCCTGCCTGCCTGATCACTCCTAACCACTCTGCCTGCCTGCCTGATTGCCCCTAACCACTCACCTGCCTGCCTCATCGCCCCTAACTACTTGCCTACCTGTCTGATTGCCCCTACCCACTTGCCTGCCTGCCTGATGGCCCCTAACCATCTTTGCCTCAGCCCCCGCCACCGTGGCTTTGTCTGGAAGGTCATTGTGCTGTCCGGTCTAATTAGTGTATTAAGGTTTTTTTTATTATAGAAGATTGACATTGCAGTGAGTCACCTAAGTATATTTAATTTACATTAATTCAAGGATAAGTCAGTACCTGTTTGCAAAACCCCTAAGAAGAGACTATTACTTCCATTGATGTGAAAAGTAGAAACTATATAGTTCAGGCAGGTGGTGGTGGCAGTGGCTTTTCTACGTCTTGGAAGAGAAAATTAGAGAATTACTGAGGGTCTTAAAAAAACATTAATTCACAAAATCTGAATTTAATGTTTGATGGAAGATTTAGTATTTTTTTGAAATAAGTTTTAATGATTATAACATTTTGGCTTACTAAAGACTTTGAATCCTAGCATATTAAAGCGAAATTTCATTTATAACTAGGATGGTTATTTGATTTCAAATTTGCACCTTTCATTTGGCAAACTCTTATTTCCATTCAGTTAGTAGTAGTGTCTCTTGAAAAGAGTCAAAGTTCTGTATTAATAATTATTTCAAATTTCAGCTATCATTTAAAAAATGAAAATCAAGATTTTATGCTGAGACTTTCATAATTTAAGAGTCTTAGTGTCTGCCTATGTCCATTTAATTTCTAGTAGAAATCTGGTTTATGATTTCCCATTACCAAATACTATACTTGGACACTTATGTATTCACCATTAATTTCATCCATCCATTACCCCATCTGATAAATAATTCTTAAAACCCACTATATTATGTTTGCAGCACTAAAGTTGGGAATACCCAGGAGAAAATGTCCTTGTGGCTGTCCATCTTTTGAGGGAGACTAACATTTAAATGTCATGTTTTTGCTCTTTTGCTAATAGTCTTCACTTACATTAATGACCCTTACTGTAATTTTGTTCATCTAGGACAGTGTTCAAATTTTTACTGCTGTTCCCTCAAACAATTTTGAAAAGTTGTGTATCCCTTTACACATATTTAAATTGATAACTACAGTTTTTCAGCAAAAATGGCAAAGGATAGAATTTCTGGCATATTGTAATATTTTAATGAAATAAAGCACTTCTTTTTATATTTAACAAAATTTAAATACCATCATTAATTTAAAAATAAAAAGAAGCCCTGATGAGTATGGCTTAGTTGGTTGAACATTGTTCCAGGCACCAGAGCTCACCAACTCAATTCTCAGTCAGGGTATATGCCCAGGTTTGGGGCCCAATTGCCATTAGGGGGTATGCAGGAGGCAGCTGGTTGATGCTTCTCTCTCTGTCAAATCAATAAAAACTCAATGGTTAAAATTTATTTTCCCCCTTGAACTTATTTGTCCATCTTGTTACTCCCTCTATATCAGTGGTCGGCAAACTCATTAGTCAACAGAGCCAAATATCAACAGTGCAACGATTGAAATTTCTTTTGAGAGCCAAATTTTTTAAACTTCTTCTAATGCTACTTCTTTAAAATAGACTCACCCAGGCCGTGGTATTTTGTGGAAGAGCTACACTCAAGGGGCCAAAGAGCCACATGTGGTTTGCGAGCTGCGGTTTGCCAACCACTGCTCTATACTATATGCTAATGTTATGTATTTTTATGATTGAAAACCTTTTATTGAATATCTGTCAAATTTCTTTGCCATAATTATTTATATATATGTACACTTTATACACACATATTTATATATATCCTATATAATAAAACAGAAACATGCAAATTTGACTGTACCTTTGCTCCTTATTGGCTATGCTACCAGCCAATCAGGAGCAGGGGCGGGGCCAAGTGGCACGAGTGCAGGGCCCCGGGGGTGGAGATGAAATGGTAGTGGTGGCTGGCTTCTGGGCTCTGTGAGGGGAAATGGTGGCAGCATCACCAGCGGTGCCGGCGGCCTGGCACTGTGAGCAGAAGTGGTGGCGAGCGCCCAGCTTCGGGGGCCGGGTGGTCGCAGGCAGCAGGGGCTGAGCTGAGCAGGGCGATGGCTGGGTGCCCAAGGCCTAAAGCCTCTGGGCAGGCTGGGGGTGAGCCATCAGTTGGACATCCCCTGAGGGCTCCCAGTATGTGAGAGGGGGCAGATTGGGTTGAGGAACCACCCACCCCCAGTGCACAAATTTCGTGCACCAGGTTCCTAGTATCCTAATAAAAGAGTAATATGCAAATTGACCATACCTCTGACCAAGCCACGCCCACCAGCCAATCAGGAGCAAATTATGCAAATAAATCCCAACCCAGATGGCTGCCGCCACTGAGAGCAGGAGGGAGGCTTGGGTTTCCCCGACAAGGGAGGAAGCCAAGCTTTCCACCTGCTGTTGCCAGCCTAGGCCTCCACTCACTGCTACAAAGTTTCAATTATAGATGATACATAATCCCAACAGAAATGGTGGCAGCCAAGGAGCTGGAGAGAGAAGAGGCTAGGGTTGTCGGAGTGATGGAGGAAGCCAAACTTCTGCAGCCCTAGCCTAGGCCTCCACTCCAGGCTACAAAGTTTCAATTGTAGAACATAAACTAATCCCATATCCCAGGTCGCTGGGGGGCGGGACCAGCCTGCAAACCACCATAGGCCACTTGCTCAGGCCGCTCCACACCTCAGGGGAACCCCCACCCTGATCCAGGACACCCTTCAGGGCAAACCAGCCGGTCCCCGCCCATGCAACAGACCTCTATCCTATCTAATAAAAGAGTAATTTGCAGATTGACCATCACTCCAACACACAAGAGGGCTGCCCCCATGTGGACACAAGATGGCCACCACAAGATGGCCAGCAGGGGAGGGCAGTTGAGAGGTTCCAGGCCTGCAGGGGAGGGCAGTTGAGGGTGATCAGGCCAGCAGGGGAGGGTATTTGGGAGGGACCAGGCCTGCAAGGGAGGACAGTTAGGAGTGACCAGGCCAGCAGAGGAGGGAAGTTGGGGGCAAACAGGCTGGTAGGGGAGCAGTTAGACATCAATTAGGCTGGCAGGGTAGTGGTTAGGGGATGATCAGGCTGGCAGGCAGAAACGGTTAGGGGCAATCAGGGAGGCAGGCAAGCAAGCAGTTTGGAGCTAGCAGTCCTGGATTGTGAGAAGGATGTGCAGCTGCCCGTTTAGAACCAGTCCTACTGGGATCGGGCCTAAACAGGCAGTTAGACATCCCTCGAGGAGTCTCAGATTCGAAGAGGGTGCAGGGTGGACTGAGGGACACCCTCCCCCATGCACGAATTTTGTGCACTGGGCCTCTAGTGTATATATTTTGTAAATATATATATATATATATATATATATATGTATATATTTATGAACTAGGGGCATAGTGCGTGAAGTTGTGCACCTTGAACTGTGGGCCACGAGGCTGCGGTGGGCACAGGGCCAGGTCTTGCCCCATCCTCTGCGCCCTCTCCTGCTGTGTCCCTTGGTCCTCTGTCTGCCAGCAGCCCCATTCCTACTGCTTCCATATACTGATTGTGCCGGTCCTACTTACACCTGCTGACCGTGTGGAGCAATTGGGGTTGTTGCCAGCAGTGGTGCAAACGGGGCCAGTGCCATCAGCAGGTGTAAATGGAACCTGCTTCCTAGATTGCCTCTAAGGAGCAGGGGGAGGTGGAGAAAGCTTCAGGGGTGATCGGGGAGGGGAGCTGCCATCCGCAACCGCTGATGGTGCTGAGCAATCAGAGCCGGTGCCAGGCACCAGCAGCGGGTGCGAGTGGCGGCTCTGGTGCTGGCAGCGGGTGTTAGTGGGGTCGGCACCTGCAGCAGGTGTAAGTGCTGGGCAGGACCATGGTATGTGGGAGCAAAGAATTTTCAGTAATCACCAGAGGTTCACCCCAATGACAGCAACTGGTGCCCCTCTTTGGCCTGGCGCCCCCGCTTACCTGCTCCACCATCCCACTGTGGCCGATGCCTGCCATGTTCTGTGCTCTGCCACCTGCTGCCGACACCTGCCATGTTCCATGCACACCCCCTAGTGGTCAGTGCACATCATAGCGATGGGATGTTCTGTTGTTCTGTCATTTGATCTCTTTGCATGTTAGGGTTTTATATATATAGACTAGTAACCCAGTGCATGAAATTTGTGCACATTTAGAAGGGAATTAATTAGAGGAAATATTTTAATACTGCTATTTGTCCTTTCTCTATAATAGAAGTATCAATGATGAAAGAAAATTCGTAAAATGTATATGAAAATTTCCTCCTGTCAGAGTCTGGGGCGTACCATAGAACTAGAGTCAAGTCCCCACCCACCCACGTGTGTCTTGAAATGGTGTGAGACCCAGATGGCTGCCCCCACCCCCATTGGGCTAGATCCAGACTCGGCTGGCCCCACCCCTGGCAAGCCCTGCTGGGTGGGGGTGCAGCCTCAGGTTCCCTGGCCCAGTGCCAGGGTACACTGCCTGAGTTCCCCATCCATCAAGCCCTGCTGGGTTGGGGTAGTGCAGAGCATGGCCTGAGGTCCCCTCTCAAGCTCCACCAGACAAGGTGCCCAGCCTCAGGTCCCTGCTGATTACTCATTAAGGCTCCTTATGGGAACTTGGCCTCTGCTATGGGCACAGCCATCTTGTGTTATGGAATCCCTGCCTCCGCTGTGGGTGCGGCCATCTTGTTACAGTGTAATGGTCAATTTGCATATTTACTCCTTATTAAGATAGGATTTAGAAATGTTTTCCTTGTGACTGTAATGCTCTAGGTATTAAAAATACCTTGGTTTGAGGTATCATTATATTTATTAGCACACAGTTGATTAGAATGCCTTATATGAAAATTTTGGTTAAAATTTACTTGGTAATAATTATTGAATAGAAATTCATTTTTTAAAAATGAAATGAGCCCTGGTCAGTGTTCTCAGTGGTTAGTGTGTCGCCCCACACACTGAAGAATTGTGTATTTGATTCCTGGTCAAGGGCACTTAACCTGGGTTGCAGGTTTGATCCCCAGTCCCAGTCGGGGTGCTTGTGGGAGGTAATCAATCACTGTCTCTCTCTTCCTCCATTCCTCCATCCCTCCCTTCCAATCTCTCTGAAAAGCAATGGGAAAAATATCTTCAGGTGAGGATTAACAACAACAATTTTTGTTTTAATCAAATGCATGGTGCTTTTTTCTTCTACCAGTGATTCTTGTATCTGGAGATATATATATTTATATATAAATTAATTATTGATAGAATGAAACAGGATTTGGCAGCAATTTCTGCTCTTATTTTTAGATTTTGTAGGTTTAACTGCTGAGAAATAAATGGTTATATAAATATATATTCTAATGGGAGTTTTATGATAGCAAAATCTTGCAAGTATATGCCAAAAATCACTTAGTAATTTATCATCAAGCATCCATCAGTTGATTGTACTATTAGGCACTCCTTTAGTTTTGTTGAAAGCAAAATGATGTAAACTACCTAACTTGCCAAATGATTTGTTACCTGGTCCTTAACCATTGACTTTTTTAGTTTCTAGGCGTATATAAAAAGGCTTTATTTACCAGGACTTAGCAAGTATCTCATTATAGCATTTCCCCCTCTTCTCCTGTAGGCACTCTTTAATCTTTTACAATCAGAAGTGGTTGAGAAAATAAAAATAATAATTTCAGTACACCTTTGCCAATGCAGTTTTTCATAAAATGCTTTTATGTATATAAATAAATTTTTGTCAAAACCCTCAGGCTGAAGGCTTAGCTTATTTGATTTATAGAAAGTATCTCTTGATTAACAAAGCTAAGTCTCCATTGTCAAACTAACCAGCTATATCATAAAATATCTTTTACTTTTAAGTTCCGATAAGTAGGTTAATAAACATTTAAAATATGTATAATGATTTCAGAGTGGAAGGGAAAGGGAGAGAGAGATAGAAACATCATTGTTGAGATAGAATCATTCATTGGCTGCCTCCTGCCTGCTCCCTCCTGGGGACCAAGCCTACAACGCAGGTATGTGCCCAGCCTGGTTCATAGGTTGGTGCTCAACTACTGAGACACACTGGTTGGGCAGTACATATTTTAAATAATATACAATCTACTGAGAAATAAAGTATACAGTGCATACTAAGAGCTACTACAAAGGTAATTGAGTTGAAAATTATGTAGATCAAATAGAATTAATGTATCAATTTTTTATAATTTAAAAAACAAATAGGCTGCTTATAATGTTACATTGAATCATTATCCTTCCTATATAATAAAGAGGTAATATTGCAAATTGACCATCACTCCAATACACAAGATGGCTGCCCCCATGTGGACACAAGATGGCCAGCAGGGGAAAGTAGTTGTAGGTGATCAAGCCGGCAGGGTAGGGCAGTTGGGAGGGACCAGGCCTGCAAGGGAGGGCATTTGGGTGTGATCAGGCCTTCAGGGGAGGGCAGTTATGGGTGATGGGGCTGTCAGGGGAGGGCAGTTGGCAACCAGGCCTACAGCGGAGGGCAGTTAGGGGCAACTAGGCCTACAGGGGAGGGCATTTGGGAGCAACTAAGCCTGAGGGGAGGGCATTTAGGGGTGACCAGGCTGGCAGGGGAGGACAGTTGCCTCTGCTGGCAGGGGCAATCAGGCCAGCAGAGGAGGAGTTAGGCCAGAAATGGTTAGGGAGTGATCAGGTTGGCAGGCAGAAGTGGTTAGGGGCAATCAGGCAGGCAGGCAGGCAGGCAGTTAGGACCCAGCAGTTCTGGATTGTGAGAAGGGATGTCTGACTGCCTGTTTAGGCCCTATCCCACAGGCAGTCAGATATCCATCGAGGGGCCCCAGATTGGAGAGGGTGCAGGCTGGGCTGAGGGCCACACACCCCTGCCCCTCGTGCTTGAATTTCGTGCACCAGGCCTCTAGTAAATTACATAATAAAATACTTATGAAGTAAGGGATATGGAAAAAGGTGTGTTGTTGCTTTTCTAAATGTGTATGCCTGCATATTCTGATCTCTGATATTTAGCTTTTAGATATAAATAAAAGGGAATGATTCAGAAATAACTCCATTAATAACTTTATTTTGGGATATTTAATGGAAAAGGATACCTGTTGTTAAAAATGGATTGGTCCCTGACTGTTGTCTTTGTTGATTGTGCATCATCCCTTGCACCAGGAGGTCACTGTTTGATTCCAGTCAGAACACATGCCCGGCTTGTGGGCTTGATCCCCAGTAGGGAGTGTACAGAAGGCAGCCAATCGATGTTTCTCTCTCATCAATGTTTCTCTCCCTTTCGTCACAAAAAAAAAAAAAAAAAAAATCAATGAAAATATTAGAAAAAAAGAATTGTTCTTAGAGCTAGCTTTGACTTTTGTAATAGGAGGTAGTAATATTAAACTATGGTTAAAAGATGTAATGAGAATTACATCTAATTAGGATAAAAATTTCATGATAGGATTTGACAAAATAGGTTTTAAATTTTCACAATAAATAATTCACACTTAATCTAAAATAATTAGTATGCAGTTTTTGTCTGTGGGTTTTATGGAGATAATTTGAACAATTTGGTAGTCCTGGAAAATACTTCTGTTAAATGTAAAAGAATCAGCCTCCTTACTTGATACTGTTTCAGCTCTTTAAATGTGCTTTTTCTTCAAACTAATAAATATTCAAGGAGTGAGTTTTGGAAATTGCTGAGGAAAATGACTTATATTTAAATACTTGAAACAATCGAGTTTTATTTAATGTTTCTTACCAGTGGTCCCTTTGCTCTTATTAGATTCTCCCAAAGAGTAATCAATTCTTGGATAGTACAGCATGGAGGTGCAGTGTGTGGAGATAGAAGAGATAGAGTTCTTTAAATGAAACTGCTCTCAATTGCCCATGAACTATAAATGTATCAGAATTTAGAAAGCCCTATTAGGGGCCAGAATATTCCATTTTGAACTCTTGAAAAAATACATAAGACTGAAAAGGACAAGAAGCTATCTAGTGGGTAGTCTGTGACACCTCAATTATTTTTTTAAATCTTTATTGCTCAGTTTATTAATTACATTGTTCCCTTTTTTTCCCCTATAGCTCCCCTCCACCTGGTACCTATCCCATCCTCTGCCCTCACCCCACCCCCGCACTGTCCTCTCCCATAGTTGCATTTTTGTCCAGTCTCTTGCTGCACTTCCCACACCCCTTTTCTCCCCAAGAATTGTCAGTCCATTCCTTCTTTATGTCCGTGATTCTATTACATTCACCAGTTTATCCTGTTCATCAGATTATTCACTTGATTTTTAGATTTATTTGTTGATAGATGTGTATTTGTTGTTCATAATTTACACTTTTATCTTTTTCTTCTTCTTCTTAAAGAATATCTTTCAGCATTTCATATAATATTGGTTTGGTGGTGATGAACTCCTTTAGCTTTTTCTTATCTGCGAAGCACTTTATCTGATCTTCAATTCTGAATGATAGCTTTGCTGGATAGAGTAATCTTGGTTGTAGATTCTTGCTGTTCATCACTTTGAATATTTCTTGCCACTCCCGTCTGGCCTGCATTGTTTCTATTGAGAAATCCGCTGACAATCGTATGGGTGCTCCCTTATAGGTAACTTTTTCTCTTGCTGCTTTTATTATTCTCTCTTTGTCTTTTGCTCTTGGCATTTTAATTATGATGTGCCTTGGTGTGGTCCTCTTAGGGTTCCTATATATTGGGGTTTGGTGCGCTTCTTGGACTCCTAAGTCTATTTCTTTCACCAGGTGTGGGAGGTTTTCGGTCACTATTTCTTCAAATAGGTTTTCATTGTCTTGCTCTCTCTCTTTTTCTGGCACCCCTATAATTTGGATGTTGGTATGCTTGAGGTTGTCCCAGAGGCCCCTTACACTATCTTCAATTTTTTGGATTCTTTTGGTTTCTTGCTTTTTCAGCTGAGTGGATTTTACCTCTTTGTATTTTAAATCTTTAACTTGGTTCTTGGGGTGCTCTAGAGTACTTTTAGGTCTTTGTATAGTATTTTTTATTTCAGTCGGTGTAGGCTTAATTTCTGGTTGGTCCTTTTTCATATTCTTGAGGGTCTCATTCATATCCTTATAGGTCTCATTCATTTCCTTGTAGGTCTTGTTCATTTCCTCGCAGGTCTTGTTCAATTCCTCATAGGTCTTGTTCATTTCCTCATAGGTCTTGTTTATTTCCTTATAGGTCTCGGCCTTTTCTAGGAGCCTCTTGCGAAGCCCTATAACCGTGGTTTTGAATTCCATATCCAGTCGTTTTTTCCCTCCATTTCTTTCACATCTGATTTCTTTCCATGTCTCTGCATGGTGGCTGCTTCCCTGAGTTGGTCAATTAGCTTTGTGTGGTAAACTTCCTACAAGGGACAGTGGCTCAGCCTTCCCAGTTACCTGAGGTGGATATCGGTTGCACAGTCTTGTTGAAATTAAGCTCAGGTTAATCGTTGTTAGCACTTGGCTGAGGTTGACCTCCAGGCCAATTGTCTGTGATGTTCAGCTGTGCTCAGGTTGGATGGGCGAGTCTTCGGGCCAAGCACACAGCGTCAGCTCCGCCCTATTCGGCCTCAGGATCTCTGAGAGAGAGCTGCTGCTGAGCTCCATCAGCTGCCGGAGAATTTAGACTCTCCCCAAATTAGTCTGCACACTTAACATCTCACCCAGGGTCGCAAAACAATGCAGTCTGACGGTTTCCCGAATGAAAGAGCAAGTCACAAGTGCTCTCTGCGCAGACACGCAGCTGCGCTGTTCCCAAGCTCATGCGCACTTCGCACAAGTTCGCCTTCTCCACAAGCCCGCAGACCCCTGCAGCACCCGAGCTTCAGTGTGCACTCCCACTGTCCAGTTTTTACCCCGTATGATAGTGGGTTCCCTGAACTTTGCCCAGAGCTGGAGAATCAGTCCAGTGGGACGTCTTTGTCTCCTCCGTTCAAGAAAACTGGCCAGTTTTCAGCCGCCCGCCCTATCCGCTGGCGTGCGCTCCAAACCTCTCTCCATGCGAATCTTCAGCGCTGTCCTCAGCCACTCCTCCGAATCACAGTGTCTTATCTTCACTTTTATTTGTGGAATTTTCACTCAGCCAGCTTTCCAGTGATTCTGGATGGTGTTTGTTCTTTCGTTAAGTTGTAGTTTTGAAATTGCTGTGTATGGCAGCAAGATAGGTGTTTACCTATGCCGTCATCTTGGTTCTCTCTCAACACCTCAGTTATCTTTATAAAAGTTTCCCCCAAATATTTTTTTTGACTTGTGCTTTTCTTGAGGCTCTAAAGTTTATTACACCTCCAGGCAATGCATTATAAATTTGGGTAGAAGTGAAAGTTTTACTCCATTTTTTGAATGAGGGTGTGGCCTCTTTTGAGAGATGGAAAAATACATGTGAAAGGTGATTTGTTAATTGATTCTTGGAAAGTTTCAACTGTCTCTTGGGTAGTCTTTTTGAAGATCTGATAAAACCAAGAGATAGCAACAAAAAGCTCCTTATATGCCATAACCGGTTTGGCGCAGTGGATAGAGCATTGGCCTGGGGACTGAAGGGTACCAGGTTCGATTCTGGTCAAGAGCATGTTCCTTGCTTGCAGGCACATCACCAGCTGATCAATGTTTCTAACTCTATATCCCTCTTCCTTCCTCTCTGTAAAAAATCAGTGAAATACATTTTAAAAAGCTCCTTATAATTTGTTAATTTACTTATTAACTTACTCTTCAGTTGTCAATGATAATTACTTTGAAGTTATATGGAGAAAGGTCAAAGGATGCTTTTAGCAACTTTGAGATGCAATTTGCCCACCTTTAAATGCTACTAATGTGTGGATCTTTCGGGTGTGTTATAGTGTGTTGAGCAGAGGAAGCTTTGTTGGGTTGTGATGTTCAACTATTTGCAGATTTTTAAAATATATTTTTATTGATTTCAGAGAGGGAGGAGAGAAAGAGCAATAGAAATATTAATGATGAAGAGAGAAGCCTCGATCAGTTGCCTCCTGCACGTCCCCTACTGGAGACTGAGCCCACAACGCCTGCCCTGTTCCCTGACCAGGAACCAAAACTCCTGACTCATGGGTGGATGCTCACTCTGTGATTTTATTTTTTAGAGCAGTTTTAGATTTATAATAACTGGGCAGAAACCAGAGCTCTCGTGTGTTCACTGCTGCCACCCCCACCTCCCATGCTCTCGACGTCCTGCACCATATTCTTCAAAATCTATGAATATACACTCATACATCATTATCATTTTAAGTACCTAATTTACATTAGGATTCACTTTTGGTGGTGCACATTGCATACATTTTGACAATTGTGTAATGAATGTGTTCATCATGATAGTATCATGCAGAATAGTTTCCCGGACCTAAAAATCCTCTGTGTTCTGCTGTTCATTCCTCCTGTTCTCTTAACCCTAGCAGCCTCTGAATTGTATGCTGCTCCCATAGTTTTGCCTTTTCCAGAATGTCATATAGTTGGTATGTAGCCTTATTAGATTGGCTTCTTTCACTTATTAATAGGCATTTAAGGTTCCTCCATGTCTTTTCGTGACTTGATACTTCATTTCTTTTTGTGCTGAATAATATTTCACTGGATGTACCACAGTTTATCAGTTCACCTACTGAAGGACATTTTGGTTGCTCCCAAGTTTTGATAGTTATGAATAAAACTGCTACAAACATCTTTGTGCAGTTCTTTGTGTAAACATAAGTTTTCATATTCTTGGAGTAAATACTAAGGGCCATATTTCCTAGATCATATGATAATGAAGAGTATGTTTAATTTCAAAAGAAACTGCCAAACTGTTTTCCATTTTGCATTTCCACCAGCAGTGAATGAAAGTTTCTGTTCCTGCAGTCTCACTGACATTTGGTGTCTGCATATGTTTTTTAATTTAATAATTTGTCCTGGACGACTTTTGAAATTTGTACATACAAGACATCTGCATTTTGTTTAACATCTGTATAGTAGCATAGATGTGCTAGTTATTTTAATCGGCCACATGGGTTGTTTCTAATATTTTCCTTATACAAATGCTGCTGTGTGTGACCTTGTCACTTTTCTATGTAGGGCAAATTCCTAGAAATGGAATTGCTGGGTCATAGGGTTTAAATATAAATAAAATTGCCCTCCCTAGGAATTGTATCAATTAGTATTTTTTTTGTCCAGGCCAGATAGCTCAGGTGATTAGAGCTACATCCTGATGATACACCAAAGTTGCAGGTTCAATCCCCAGGGAGGGCACATACTAGAATCAACCAAAAATGCATAAATAAGTGAAACAACAAATTGATGTTTTTCTCTCTCTAAAAAGAAAACAGTATTAGAAATGTTTTATGAGTTTGAGTCAAACTGCAGACATATGGTGGGGAGCAAGATTTCAAATGCTCTTTAATTAGTATTCATAACAGTAGTGTGTGAGGGGTGTATTTTCTTACCGCTTTTATCATCAGTCATGGATTTTTGCTAATATAATAGGTAAAAAAATCTCTTGGTTGAGTATCTTTGTATTTAAGGTAATTGCATTTATTTTTCTGTGATTTATGTGTTCCTCTCTTTGGGTCATTTTTCTGTTAGATTTTGGAACACTTAAAATGTTAGGAAGATTAGTTCCTGGTGATGTTGTTGCAAATATTTTCTCTTAGTTTAACTTGATTTTATACAACTCTGAGTTTGAACTTGGTTCTGTCTGATTTTATAGTCCATTCTTTTTATCACTATAATTGTCCTGCTTCAAATAATCCCTGCTCTACATTGCTGAAACAATTTATTTACTTGTAACTGTTATTTAATGCATTTAGCACTGAAGAATTCCAATATTTTCTCCCCCCAAATAGACACGTCATCAGCGAGGAGATACACATCCTCTAACTTTAGAAGAAATTTTGGATGAAACACAACATTTAGATATTGGACTCAAGCAGAAACAATGGCTAATGTCTGAGGTAAGAATAGGCTTAAAATATTATAAAAAAAAAGAGTTGATTAGCATGAAGTATATGCTGTAACTAGGGTTTTAAATATACTGAAACTGATAATTGTTTTTTCTTTTTCATAAAAGCATTGGTATAGAATCTTTATTTTGTAAACATTTTAAGATTTGATCTTCATATAATCTACACTAATAAAAGAGAAATACGCAAATTGACCATCACTCCACGATACCCACAAGCCAATCAGGAGTGAGTATGCAAATTAACCCAACAAAGATGGCAGAGGTCCCACTCCCCATCAGCTCTGGACCTCTGGGCAGCACGCATGCAGGTGGGGAGTGGGCGGGTGGTGCGGGACATTTTCTATGAGGGGGAGAGGAAGGGGCAGAGGGAGCTACAGTAGCAGCTCTCCAGCGCAACAAAGACTGAAGGCTCCGTCCGGCCAGAGCGAAGGCCTGGGTCCTGGGTGCCTGAAGAAAACCAGTACTGGCAGCCAGGGAAGGAAGGCCTATTGCACAGATCTTCATGCAGCAGGCCTATAGTCTTTTATATCTGTTTAAAAGTGTCAAAGACTTTAGCATAAAAGTTATAAAAAGTCAGCCATTCCATTTATTTTTGTTTTTTAATTAAAAAATATTTTTTATTGGTTTCAGAGAGGAAGGGAGAGGGGAGAGGGAGAAATATCAATGATGAGAGAGAATCATTGGTTAGCTGCCTTCTGCATGCTCCCTACTGGGGACCGATTATGCAACCTGGGCATGTGCCCTGACTGAGTATCAAAGCCTGATCTGGTTCACAGGTTGACAATCACTGAGCCGTTCTGGCCCAGCAGGTTTTTTGTGTGTTGTTTTTTTAAAACAAATACATTTTTATTGATTTTTTTTTAGACAGAGGAAGGGAGAAGAAGGATAGAAACATTAAAGATGAGAGAGAATCACTGATCTTATGTCTACTGAACGACCTTACTGGGATTTGAGCCTGCAACCTGGGTGTGTGCCCTGACTGACCAGTAATGGAACCAGGGACCTCTTGGTTCATGGACCGATGCCTAACCATTTGGCAACACTGGCCAGGCTCCATTTAGTTTTTACAAAATTATTGTTGCTTATTTTGAATTGCTGAATTTATAATATATATGTGTTGGCAAATTGTATTGTTTTTACAAATGTTTTGGGACATTGAAAGCATGAGGTATTATAGGGATAGCAGGATATTTTGTTCAGTGAGATACTTGTTTTAGTATTACTACTAGTATGATAGTTTTGCTGCCTTTACTCGGTAACTTGGAAGAATAATTATGAACATTGTATATGTAAACATAGCATTGGAAGAAAAGGAACCCTAAACCAATCAGTGACTATGCTAATTTGGAAATGGATAGCAATTTAAAAATTAAGATATTTGCTTCTTTTCTGTTTAAATATAAAATGACAATTTAGAAGACTGTTTTCTTCAACCAGTGCTATATTTTAAAGACCAAATGTAAAATTCTTAAAATATAATTCAATTAATTTATTTCACCAAGCGAAATATTGTTCTTGATTTTCATAATGTAAATGAACCAGTTAATCACTATCATTGTAGCTCATTGTATTAGTGATATACAAATAGTGATGCTGCACATTTTAATTTTGTTGCTATACCTAATCTTGAAATTTCACAGACTACAGATATTAAAGATTACATTTATTACTATTTTATTCTCCCTCCTTTTTTGTTTCTTTTTGTTCTTCTTTCAGGGTCAAGCTGGCAGTTGCAAAAGAAAATAGGGTTGCTCTTTCTTAAAGAGTTTTCTTCTGGCATTTGCTGTACAACAGAACTGACTAGGAACATAATCATATTCAGTAATTCCTATGTTCCTATTCAGTTTCATTCTTATATGCACTAGTTTGGTCCTTTTCATTTCCTCCCACAGCTGCTAGTGCCATTTGATACCAAGTGGGGCAGACTGGCTGTTGATATCTTCATCCCAGTGTAGTGTTTATCCCATAATGGCAATATGCAATAAACTGTATACTTTGAGGGTGGGATAGGAAATACCCAGTTCACTTTGTCTATTAATGTTAATAGCTGTTTTATTGATTTTTATCTCTCTGGTTTTCCAGAAGAATATGAGTACAGCTTTCTTCAAAGTAGTTGTGATAAAATGGTTTATTTCTCATCCAAATAATTTATATAATTAATAAAGTTTCTTATAAAAAGTGAGTACCATGCTGATCTCTATAGTCTATTATTTTGGATCCTGGATGTCCAGTATTTTAGATCTACTAGTTGATATACATAAGATACTTTTAATTTGCCATTAATTGGGTATTATATTTTTAAAATAATTAGTAGAGTTTATATATATGAGCTTTTCTTTTGTTAATATATTCAAATTGTGTCACTGTTACAGGCATTAGTCAATAATCCCAAAATTGAAGTAATAGATGGGAAGTATGCCTTCAAGCCCAAGTACAACTTAAAAGATAAGAAGGCTCTGCTTAGGCTCTTAGATAAGCATGACCAGCGAGGCTTAGGAGGAATTCTTCTAGAAGACATAGAGGAAGGACTGCCCAATTCCCAGAAAGCTGTCAAGGTAACTTTTCTTTCTATGCCATAATATAATTTGAATTAATGCCATTTTGCTTTTTTAAAAAAACAAGAATTTAAAAATTTTTATTTTTCTTTTCACCTGAGGATATCAGAAGCATTGATGTGAGAAACATTGATCTGTTGCCTCCCATATGAATCCTGACTGGGCATTGGACCACAATCATTTGGAGTACAGGACAACACCAACCAACTAAGCCACCTGGCTGGGACTAAATTTTTATTTTTAAAGCCTCCATCATATATACTTGGGGTTGTCATGAGGCAGTTGAAAATCTGAAATTTGTGTTTGTGCTACATAGCACAGCCATTTTTGTGTACCTGTGACAGCTCCCTTTTGTGGTGATGGTGTGTGAGATTTTTTGACTCTTCAGAATGTTTCTGGAAATATAATAAAGAAATAAACTCTGGCTGGGTGGTTCAGTTGGCTACAACATTGTCCCATACACCATACACCAAAAGGTGGCAGGTTCCGTTCTAGGTCAGGCGCAATATGTTTTATGTTTCTCTTGCATTGATGTCTCTCTGTCTCTCAAAAATCAATAAAAACATATGCTTGAGTGAGAATTTAAAAGAAAATCATACAAATTACATTTCCCATTTAAATTTGGAATTCAGATGGAAAGGCTGCTGGTCTCTATTCAGTTTCTGATGATCGATGCTAACCTGTAAGCAGGTTCATTATTTTTGTTACCTGTTGGAAAAATTTACTCCTTTTTCTCCTGCATTCCTTGGTAATTCAGTTACATATATTAGATCTTTTGGTGTTATCCCACAAGTTTCTGAGGCTTTGTTTATATATATATTTCCAACCTGTTTTTTTTTTTTTTATTGCTCTATTGTTAAGTCCTCTAACTTTTCTTTACTTCCAATTTGTTAAGCCCTATTAGTGAATTTTTTCATTTTAGATAATATATTTTTCATTTCTAGACTCTTCTTTATGGTTTCTTTTTTGAAATTTCATTTCATTCTTTACAAATAAATTTTCCATTACCCCCTTGAGTATAATTTCTTATATAGTTGCTTTAAAATCCTCCTCTTCTAATTTCATCTTGGAGCTGGTCTGCACTGACTCTTTGTCTCTTGAATTTCCTGTTTCTTCATATATCTAATAAATTTCTGTTAGATAATGTTCTGTTTACTGAACATTGTGTACTATATCAGTATAAAGACCCAGGATTCTGTTTTACTCCTCCAAAGAATGTTTTTGTTGGTTTTGTTTTTAAGTTGGTCAGGTATCTTGGCTAGACTGCACTCCAAACTTTGTCTTTTCTACAATGGGTGGCATATGATCTGTTTTGTTCTTTTAGCTCTTCTACTTTTTTGAAAAATGTCCAGAATTTACAGTAATTTTCTGGGGGAGGTTTGGTCCTTCAGGAGCTACTTGAGCATTGCCATAAGCCTGACCCTTTTAAGATTTTTAACTTAAAAAGTACCTACTCTACTGGTAAGCTTAACCTGCAGAGATGCTGCAAATAAAATATGACCAAAGTATATTACTTTATAGATGTTAAAAACGTAGAACTACTGAATCCTAGCTTGATGAGAGTGTTAGCTATGTTTTCTTTCTGTTTTTTGTTTGTTTGTTTGTTTGTTTGTCCCCCCCCCCCCCCCCCGTTTTTTCTTAGGGACCTGCATTATTACTATGCAGTAGGCTTTTTATTACATTCTTAAGTAAAAACAGTGGCATAATTGCTTATTCTGTTTTAGACAATTTTGTGATGTAAAGTTACTTTGACACCTTATATTTAGTGGCTGTGTTCCCTAAGGATTAGAACTTAAGGGGTCATTGCAAAGCATAGTCTATTTCATTTTTAGGAGGGATTATTTCTAAATTGTTTGAACCCAGGATGTTTATTCTGTTCTTACTGGGTGCAATGGAGTCTATTTTATTATTTACAAAAATATTTTAAGCCATGTTATGAATAATTTACATAAAAATAAAGGGATGGTGAAAAACAGATTTAGTCAACATTTTAATAAGGATTTAGCATAGCAAGCCTTTGTACCAAGTATATATTGGCAAACATCAGAAAGATGAAAGAATATTATGATATGTCCTTTTGGCAAAGTGAAATGGCAAGGATTCTATCACACAATATTGTATGATGAAGTCCTTCCTGTTGAATAACTAACTGGGTAAAAATACTTTATTTCCTTTATGTCTTTCGAATTAGGTTGTGCACATTGATTTGTAAGCTTGAGATTATTCATCTGTGGTGTTGTCATTTAAGCACTTCTAGTTTGAGACCATTTCTGTGTGCATTTTACTGTCAGTAGAGTCTAAAGCAGCAGTCGCCTACCTTTCAGACTTCACGGACCACCGGTTGGAGGCCGCTGGTCTAAAGTGCTGCTCTCGGGCTTTTCCATTCTTGTTCTCGCTCATTAATAATAGTGAGACATCTTTCAGTTTTCTTGTCATTGCTCTGAGTAGTAGAAAATAAATTCTGAATTGTCAGCTGTGCTCAAGAAAGGTGGAAGACAACAAACTCTCCCTAGTCTTTTATATTTTCTTGGTGGGTGGTGCAGTCATTTGGGCAGTAAGAAAACTGAAATGTGGCTATTTCACTATAGCATTACAATTCTAGGTGACTTGATCATTCTTCCATTTTCTTATTTTAGCTTTTAAAACATACTTGGAAATAATTGAGGTGCAATGATGAGGAAGTAGCAGAATATTTCAAGGTGTAGGGAGAAGTGAAAACACTAAAATCCTATCATTTTTTTTAGATTAATAAAAAGGTCCTGTGGTCTCAAATTGTAATTGCCACACATACTGAATTTTATTCTGCTTCTTTTAAAATAGGTATTTTTTTTCTGTACTTTGGAAGACCTCTAAGAATAAACGTCTTGAAATATCAACCCTTAATTATAGTCAGAACTGCTCAAGAAACTCAAGAACTGAAATTGATATACTGAGGGTTAAAAGAAATGGAATCCTTTGTTGTAAAAAAAAAAAAAAAGGAAGAAAGAAAGAAAAATAGTTGGGTGTTGATGATGTTGGTAAAATAATTTGGAGTTAACTGGAAAAAATTTTCTTTATCTTGAAGGCTTTAGGGGACCAGATATTATTTGTAAATCGTCCTGATAAGAAGAAAATTCTTTTCTTCAATGATAAAAGCTGTCAATTTTCTGTGGATGAAGGTAAGACTTTCTGTAATAATACTTTCTTTAGTTTGCAAGGATGTTACAAATTTAAGGTGACAAAATTTATATATAATACAATTATAACTCAAATTTTATAATACTGCTTTTTTTTTTTTTTTTTTTTTTTAGCATTGTCATCTCTTAGAACAGAGCTAATAACTCCTAACATTGATTCTCAGAACATAGTTTGTAATTTGAAAGAGTTTAGGTTAATTGTAGCACTTGCAATCATGGTATAGCAGTTTGCCTATACAGTAGGTCCTCAGGTTATGTGGGAGATCTGTTACTACAGTGCAATGTAACGTGATTTTCGCCTAAGTTGGAACCCACCTACAAAAGCACCTACATCACTCACATAGAGCACATACACAGCAGTAATGAAGTGAAACAATAAAAAAAATTAAAATAAAGATAATTCCTGACCTTTACTTGTGGTAAATAAATTATAAAAAACATAAAGCACATATGTACATACATCCAAATGACAGAACTTTTTTTAAATAAAGACTGTCAATGGGAGAGGTGACGTAACCATGAAACGATGTACCCCGAGGACTGCCTGTATAGCGTGATGCCATATGATTTCTTATGCTTGTAGTTCAGTTGTACCAAAAAAAGTTATTTCTTGATTATTTTTTAAAATATTACTTCATATCTTGATATGAACACTTTATGCAGGTTGGGAAAAAGTTGTTGGTGACTGATATTCTTAAGTACCTTGCTCTTTTGATTATCATATTGGATAAGGAGGGAGATTACTTTTTTCTTTTCTTTTTGATGGGAACTAGAGGTTTATCTTTCTGAAGCATTGGGATGAACAAAATAATATAGATAATTCTGTCCATGCTGTAGTGCTAAATCCCCATGCTTACAATGGGATCAGATCACTGGGATTTTTGCCTTAACTGACATCAGTACTGTTTTAAAAAACCTTGTAAAATCTTAAGCAACTTTTAGAAAACATTCTATTTTATATAAAACGAGAGGCCTGGTGCATGAAATTCATGCATTGGTGGGAGGAGAGTCCCCCAGCCTGGCCTGTGCCCTGTCACAGTGAGAGCCCCATGATCGATCGTCCCAAAGAGATAGGCCCTGCCCACCCATCCAGGGATCCTCTGTGGATTGCCCCAAAGAGGGAGGCCGGAGCCGGGCGTCTTGCCTCCACACCGGGAGGAGGCGGGACTCCCGGGCAGGCTCCGTGCCTTGCATGCAGCCTTAAGCCCAGCCCTGCCCACCTGCGCGCCTGCTGCTGCAGAGCCCTTTTGTGACAGCATGAGGGCATCACGCTGTCAGCCAGTTAGGCTTTTGTTAGGAAGGACCATAGCTTTGTGAAGGTGTCACAGTATTCAGGGCTCTGAAAACTTTTAAGTTTCCTCATTTTATAGCATGTAATTTTTCTTGTCAAATTATTTAGAATAAATGACAGTTTAAACATAAATAAAGGAAAGTAGATTAAAAAAAAAAGTTCCATGAAATACCACTACCCAGTGTATCATTATTAAGATTTTGCAAACTCCCTAAGGGGGACTGATCCCCCAACCCTGGCGTGTGTCCTTGACTGGAATTGAACCTGGGACCCTTCATTCCTCAGGCTGAGCCTCTAAATCCTGAGGCAAGCCGGCCGGGGCTTACTTTATTCTTAATGATACACACATGTGGTCAAGATACCTAACAAAAACAAGTGACTGAAGGAGAAGGTAATCTCGTTTTCCATCGCTGTGTAACAATTCATCCCAAATGTAGGGTGTTAAAACAACAACTTATTAATTAATAATTATCTCACTCCATGTTTGGGCTCAACTGAGAGCAGTTCTTACTTGGCATCTCTAAGTATTTGTGTTTGCAGTCACATGGCAGCTGGTGGTGAGGGCTCAGCTGTGCGTGATGTCTGACGGCTGGCAGCTGACTGACTGCTGGCTGGGGGCTCACTCCGGCTTCTCACAGAAGCTGAGTCACCACACTTAGGGTGGGATCAGGTCAGTGGGATTTTTGTCTTCACTGACAGATACATCAGCACTCTTTTAAAAAACCTTGTAAAATCTTAACTTTTAGAAAGAGAGGGAGTGTCCCTAGAGTGAGCATTCTTAGAGACCAGATTACTGTTTATTGTATAAGGATATAACTCAGAACAGCCAGATGGAGGGAGGCATTGGGAATAGTACCTGGGAAGGGGGAAGGATCTTTCATGGTCTCTGGGAGCAGCGGTCCCCAATCTTTTGGACCTCATGGACCACCAGTGGTCCATGGACCACCGGTTGGTGACTGCTGTCTTTGAGCATGCTATTTTTCCTCATCTTCATTTGTTCGCCAGCAGCTCCATTAAGTAGTTCTTGATCTCCTGCAAAATGTCTCATTTATCTTGCAAGATGTTATCTTCCAATAGTCTTGGAAGACAACACCTGGAAATAAGATCTCAGTAGACTGAGAGAAAATTCTTCTAAGGAATGACAGTTTGTTGCAGCTTTTATGCGTTGGAGCTAAGGAAGGTTACATGAAATGGGGAGAAAGCAAGGCAGGGGTGGATTACGGGATAATGAACAAGATGATGTGTTTTCATCATGGTGGTTACACTTGAGAAGGAAAGGTCTGACAAGAGGCCTTTCAAATACAGAAAGGCCTGGATACACAGGAACATGGACAGGGCTTGCTTAAAACAAAAGATAAAACTTTTACTGAAGAAATTATTTGCCTACCATGATCTGTCCAGTTAGGAATTTATGAATTTATGATCAGATTACCATGTGAAGTTACTTTCTATAAAACTTTCTGTGTGTTTTTTTTCTTTGTCTACAATGTGGTGGTTACAAATAGACAAATATAGTTGTGATGCATTGGCAACTTACATATCATTGGTATTTTCCTTTCAGTGATAAAGAATTCTTTGTAAAGATCTGAGAAAAACAAAGTGCAGCTTTGATTTACAAAGGTTAATCGTACTATATTCTATATACATTATATATTGTATGTTTCTAGAAAAATCCTGTGTGTATTAAATCAATATAAAAATGTTTCTAATGTAAAACAGTTGGTTTCTAGGCTCAGTTTATCATTGTAAACTGATATTTTTTTATTAATCTGTAGGAGGAAGCAGGCTATTAACCTTGGTAGTATTGATATTTATAGCTGAATAATGTTTTTTTGGTGTTGGGTTGTCACTGTATAGTATAGGATGTTTAGCAGCATCCCTGACTTCTTTAGATGCCTGTAGCACACTTTCCCTCAAATTGTGACAATCAAAAAGGTCTCAGACCTTACTGAATGCCCTGTGGGGAGCAAATTGCCAGGGTTGAGAATTCTATTAAAGTTACAGCATATGGCCCTGGCCTGGTTGCTCAATTGGTTGGAGCATCATCCTGTACATCAAAAGGTGGTGGGTTTGATTCCTGGTCAGGGCATATGCCTAGGTTATGGGTTCAATTCTTATTTGGGGTATGTATGGGAGTCAGCAGATTAATGTTTCTCATCGACGTTTCTGTTTCTTCCCCTTTTTCCACTCTCCTTACCTCTCTAAAAATCAACAGTAATAAAAAACTATCATCTGGTGAGGATTTTTAAAAAGGTACAGCTTATGTTGATAAAATAGGGGAAAATTAAGATAGTCTTCTGGCTTCTCTTTAAAAAAATCCTCAGTTGATATTTTTCCATTGCTTTTTAGATAGAGTGTAGAGGAAGGTGGGGAGGGGGAAGGGGAAAGAGAGAGACAGACAGACATGGATGTGAGGGAAATACATACAGATTGGTTGCCTCTTGCAGGATCCCCAACCAGGGCTGCAGAACAAACCTGCACCCAGTTGCACGCCCTTTTCCGGGAATCGAATCGATACCCTTTGGTCTGGGCTGATGCTCTAACTGCTGACACACCAGCCAGGGCTCTTCACACTTTTTTCATGCACTTTTGCATTCAAGCCATTCATAGATACAAGGGACATTGAAGTGAATACGGTTTCTGTCCTTGAACTTACAGGCCGAGGACGGAATGACACGGGAACACAGGTAGCACAACATGCTGCATATTGTCATTGTGGCCTTCATACAATGCTGTAAGGCCCTAGGGAGAACAGTTACCCACAGGAACCTCAGGGGCGAGGCACTGTTCTTTTAGTTGAAAGCATCAGTATTTCATAAATCACTAATTTAAAAAAATCTGAGTTTTTGTTAATTATGGAAAATGTGAGTTTCCAGAAAAGTCTTATTGAAAGTTGATACATTCCTATATAATAAAAGCATAATATGCTAAGTGTCTGACTGCTCGACCAGTCACTATGATGTGCATTGACTACAGGGGGCAGCCTCTTCGACTGGTAGGTTAGTTTGCTGCGGGGGTCTGGCTGATCGGGACTGGGTGAGAGGGCTGGATGCTCTCTGGAGCCCTCCTGTCTTCCCTCCCTGGCCAGCTGGCTCCTATCGGGACTGGGTAAGATGGCCCCCATCGCTGGCCAGGCTGAGGGACCCTACCCGTGAATGAATTCATGCATTAGGCCTCTAGTCTCTCAATATTTGTCTTCCTATTTTTTTTGTGTGTTTTGTATTTTATACCTCAAAGTTCTTTGTCTCCATTTTATTGATAAAGATTTTTACTGTGGCCCACTAGGTGGCAGTCTTAGCTATAAAGTAGAAATCTTATGTGAGCAAGTATTCAGTCTCCGAAGAATCATCTTTTTTTTTTTTTTAATATATTTTTTATTGATTTTTTTACAGAGAGGAAGGGAGAAGGATAGAAAGTCAGAAACATCGATGAGAGAGAAACATCGATCAGCTGCCTCTTGCACGCCCCCTACTGGGGATGTGCCCGCAGCCAAGGTACATGCCCCTTACTGGAATCGGACCTGGGATGTTTCAGTCCGCAGGCTGACGCTCTATCCACTGATCCAAACCGGTTCCGGCTGAAGAATCATCTTTTATTCACTCTAAAATAGAAGCAAATATCCTACAATGAGAGATAGCATAAGTAAGAAGACAATTTATTGTATGGTAATTTTAAAAATCAAATTTTATTTGATTTTTAACAGATCCAATAGAATTTGATCACAGAATAGTTGGACCTAGGTGTGTATCTAATTTTACAAAGGCATTTAGTATTTCCTTAAATAAGGATCTTATTAATTTAGAGGCAGTATAAATGCAGTGGTCTAGAGGATGGTCTGAATAGTCAGACTGTAGGTTTAAATCTTAGCTCTGCCCCTTACTAACTTAGGCAAGATATTTAACCCTTATTTGTCTGAGATTTCTTATCTATAAAATAGGAATAATTGTACCTGTATCCTATGGCCCTTAAGAGGATTACATGAGTTAATAGAAATAAAAGTGCTTAGAGCTTCAAATAGAACCAAGCACATCCTATCTAATAAAAGAGTAATATGCAAATTGACCATACCTCCCGATCAAGCCACGCCCACTGGAGCAAATAAACCCCAACCAAGATGGCTACAGCCACTGAGAAGGGAGGCTTGGGTTTCCCTGGCAACAGAGGAAGCCAAGCTTTCCACGTGCCCTTGCCGACTTGGGTCTCCACCCAATGCTACAAAGTTTCAATTATAGAAGATGCATAAATCCAACAGAAATGGCTGCAGCCACAGAACTGGAGAGAGCAGAGACTAGGGTTGCCTGAGTGATGGAGGAAGCCAAGCTTCTGCAACCCTAGCACCTAGGTCTCCACTCTAGGCTACAAAGTTTCAATTATAGAATTTAAATAAACCCAAACAGAAATGGCTGTCTCCACGGAGTGAGCAGAAGGCTTGGCTCCGCTCCAGGCTACAAAGTTTCAGTTGTAGAACATAAATTAATCCCAGAGCCTCTGCTTGGGTTGCTGGGGGGCGTGGCCAGCCTGCAAACCACCATAGGCCTCTTGCCCAGGCTGCCCCACGCCCCAAGGGAACCCCCACCCTGATCCGGGACACCAGGGCAAACCAGCCAGCCCCCACCCATGTACCAGGCCTCTATCCTATCTAATAAAAGAGTAATTTGCAGATTGACCATCAGACACACAAGAGGGCTGCCCCCCATGTGGTCAAAGATCCTGCCCCACATGTGGACACAAGATAGCCACCACAAGATGGCTAGCAGGGGAGGGCCGTTGGAAGGTTCCAGGCCTGCAAGGGAGGGCAGTTGTGCACATGGAACTAGGGGCGATCAAGCCTGCAGGGGAGGGCAGTTAGGGGTGACCAGCCTGGCAGAGGAGGGAAGTTGGGCGCAAACAGATTGGCAGGGGAGCAGTTAGATGTCAATTAGGCTGGCAGGATAGTGGTTAGGGAGTGATCAGGCTGGCAGGCAGAAGCGGTTAGGGGCAATCAGGGAGGCAGGCAGGTGAGCAGTTTGGAGACAGAAGTCCTGGATTATGAGAAGGATGTCTGACTGCCCGATCCCTTGAGGGGTCCCAGATTGGAGAGGGTGCAGGCTGGGCTGAGGAACACCCTTTGCCCCTGTGCATGAATTTTGTGCACCTGGGCCTCTAGTCCTATCTAATAAAAGAGAAACATGCAAATTACTGTACCTTCGCTATGCTACCAGCCAATCAAGAGTGGGGGCGTGGCCATGGCACGCTGGGTTGCCAGTGGGGAATGCTTCATGCCAGCAGCCAGGCGCTGGGTCAATGGAGCAGGTGGGTGGCAGTGAGCACGGACCACACCTCTGCACACGGCGCTTTCCAGCGCCTAGTGAGCCAGCAGGAGAGACTCGGTCCTAGAGGCGTCTGTGATGCAGGGAGGGCTGGGCCAGGACAACGCCATACTTTCAAAGCAAGTTGTTTCCCACTTAAATATCATCTGATGAGTATCTTTAAAAAAGAAGTAAATATTCAGCCATTGTCACACCTTGAAAAGTTAAGGTAATTCCGTAATATCACCTAATATCCATTGTATGTTCAAATGTCTTTGTTTCAAAGATGCCTTTTACTGTTGGTTTGCCCCCTCCGGAGGCTACCCAAGGTCTTATTTCAGCCCTGATGTTGGGCTGCTTCCCCCGACCATAAGTTCCCAACGCACTTCCAGCCAGAGTTAAAGGGGGCTTCTTCTGTTTTTAAGGCATCACCATATCCAGTGCCTGCCAGGCCCCTGTGAAAGCACTACTCCTTAGGTTTGGGGTGCTGGGAGCTGAAGCAGAGAGGCCCAGCTCACCCAGGATGCTGGCCCCCCATCATCCCCTCCCAATTATCCTGGCCCAGCCTTCCCTATGCACCTGCTCACGGAGAGCCTGAGGTGATCGTGGCAGCGGGACTGGAGGCCGGCGGGGGGCGTGGCTGCAGCGAGTGGGACAGGACGCCTACACCCTCCCCCAATCCAGAGGGGCTTGACGGGACCTCAGGCCTCGACTCCTGCCCCGGCACCAGGCCAGGGGACCTGAGGCCACGTCCTCTACCCAGTGGGGCTTGACGGGGGAACTCAAAGTGTACTTCTTGTCCTGGTGCTGGGCTAGGGGACCTCTGGCTGCTCCCCCTACCTGGCAGGACTTGACAGAGGACCACAGGCCATGCCTCCCCACCCGGCAGGGCTTGACATGGAACCTCAAAGTGTGCTTCCTGCCCTGGTGCTGGGCTAGGGTACCTCAGGCTACTCCAGCTCCAGGCTGGGGGATCTCAGGCCGTGCCTCCTACCTGGTTCGGCTTGACAGGACTGTAGGCCACACTCCCAACCAGGCAGGGCTTGACAGGGGACCTCAAGCCGCGCTCCTACCCCGGCACCAGCCTGGGGGACCTGAGACCATACCCTCCATCCCAGCACCAGACCAGAGGACCTGAGGCTGTGCCCCTCCTGCCTGGCTGGGCTTCGCAGGGGACCTCAGGCTGTGCCCCCCACCTAGCGGGGCTTCACAGGGGGCCTGAGCCTGAACCCCCGTGCCGGTGGGGATTGATGGGGGACCTCAGGCTATGCTCCCTACCCAGTGGGGCTTGACAGGGGATCTCAGGTCGTGTCTCCCACATGGTAGGACTTGATGGGGGGACCTCAGGCCACGCCTCCCCGTCCTGATGCTGGGCCAGGGGACTCGACGCCCCCTGCCCTGTGGGGCTTGACAAGGGTGGGACTGGCAGGTTCTGGATCTACCCCAATGCGGGGGAGGGGGGAAGCGGCTGGGTCTGGGTCTCACATGATTTTGAGGCACATGTGAGTGAGTGGGGACTTGACTCTGGGTCCTGTGGTACGCCCCAGACTCTGACAGAGGAAGGTTTTCATATACAGTCTACTAATTTTCTTTAGTCTCTGATACTTAATAGCAATATTAAATTATTTCCTCTAATTAATACCCTTTTAATGTGCATGAATTTTGTGCACCGGACCACTAGTAGTAAAAATAATAATACCGTGGGAAGTGGGTGTGAAGAGATCAACCAATGAACTTGTATGCATATATGCGTGTGGACACAGGCAATTGTGGGGTGGTGAGGGCCTGGGGGCGGGACGGGAGTGGGCTGGAAGCGGTTAATAAGGGGGGGCAAGGACCTAAGTAATATTTTCCACAATAAAGATTTTTAAAATAAATCCTGAAAAAAAAGTAATAGTAACGTTAGCTGTTAGCAGCATGAAAAGATTAAACACCAAAATACTCCGTGTTTAATCTTATCTGGTTACTTACTTACCTTTACTTAGCTATCTGGTGATTGACTCAGTGGATCTGTAGTTTTGCATTTGACTAGACAGACAGACAGCAAAGAAACAAAGCCAATTTAGCACTCCGAGGCCTAATTTGCCTGAGATGTAGATCTGCACTGATGTTTTACAGTTATGTAATGTTTATTGGTCTTTCACCAAAGCCGATGGCTGTCTCGCTTTATCCCATGCTGGCATCTTGTTCTTTCCTGTCTGAAAGCTTGACCAGTTTCAGTTTGGTCCTTAAAATCCGGTCCCCCTTCCGGTAGCTACTTCCCTGGAGTCTCTGATGCTGTTTTATTATTTTTAATGGCTATATGCTATTCAATTTTTATGGATGTACTTTAAACTATTTTTCTGATGTTCCACAGATGGAATTTAGGTTATTTTTTTGCTTTTGTTTTTTTCTATATGCTATTGTAAATAATGCTCAGTCCTTGCACATAAGTATATATGTGCACTTGCCTAATTATCTCCTTATTATAGGGTTTTTTTGTTTGTTTGTTTGTTTTGTTTTAGTAGAATTGCTAGGTCAAAACATAGGCATATTTTAAAAATTTTCAACAGCTTGTCTGATCCCTGTCATAAAATTTGAACCAATTTATTCCTTCACAGCAATGTACGAGAAGTATCCATTTCTTCACCCTCTCTAGTACTGGATGTTTTTATTTGACTTTGCCTGCCTTGTAGAAAACAAAGATGGTCCTGATTTGAATTTGTATTTTCTTGCAGTGATTTTATAAAATTAAAACATGTTTTTTCTCTTAGTACTTTTGTCAACTGAGCATGTTCTTTCCCCATATACATTAAAAAGTAATTAGACTTGGGATCCTGTGAGATCCTGCGTCTTAAATCAGGCCCGCCTTCCAGTGTTCATCTTAAGTATTTATGCAGCTGTAATATATTTACAGAATGGAAGTGATATATAAAAACTGTAGCCCTAGCTGGTCTTGCTCAGTGGATGGACCATCAGTCTGGGGACCAAAGGATCCCGGGTTCAGTTCTGGTCAAGGGCACCCACCTTGGTGGCAGGCTCCTTCCCCAATTATGTCCTGGTCGGGGATTGTGTGGAGACACCCAGTCGATGTGTTTCTCTCACATCAATGTTTCTCTCTCTTTTCCACTCTCTCTAAAAAGATCAATGGAAAAATATTCTCGGGTGATGATTAGCAAACAAACAAACAAACAAACAAACAAACAAAAAAACACTGAAAAAAACACAGAAAAACCTTCTGCAACAGCATTGAGCTAAGTAAAGGCAGGGATTACAGTAGAAATGTTTTATTGAAGAAGAGAGAAGACATTGTGAAGAGTTCTTATCAGGGATTTTGCTCTGAAAATAGCACGTGACATTCTTTTAGCAAAAGGAAGTTAAGTTCTGTTTTATATAATTGCAAGTCCATTGTGTCATGAAAAGTTACAATGTTGTATATATATTTTTGGTGGTATGTTCTACAGATCAGCTCTCCAGACCATTGCTGTCGCGGTTCTAGTAGGTATTACTGCCTTTGTGATTGTGTCATAAGAGGCCCAGGGAAGCTCTGTACATGTCAAGTAGAAAGTCAAAGTAATTTCCATTTTCAAGGAACTGAAATTTTGCAGTGCTAGTAACGTAGAAGCTTGGTAAAAAGTCTATTGAATAAAATTTACCCTTGAGTAAAAGGTGTTTTTATCATATGCACTTTTATTCTCCTTACCTTTTTTGATATACAGAGAGAAGTACACAATTTAATTGTTGTACAGTGACATGTAACACTTTTTAACTATTGAATACAAATTTCACATGTTGATAAAATTTAACAAAGTCATAGTTCTTAAAACTCAAGAACTATTTTGTATGTGATGTATTTCCTTCAGTAGCTATGGTAAACTTGACGAAAAATTCTGGTTGTGGACTAGCAAGACAGTATAGAGCCCCTGGAGTCTGCAGATACATGGGAACTTGCACCCGACTCCACAGACTTTATTTGATGTTTACAAAAAAAGATAAGGTAGAGTGGGCGCACTGCCTTCATTGGGCAGGTCTGGAGGAGCGAACAGTAAGTATATGCTTCAGGAAAGATACGAATTCTGCCTAAGACAAAGTCTTAAACTGCTGTGGAAGGGGAACAGAAAGAAAACCCTCTACCTACAAGAAAAAAGGGCAAGCTGTGCTGGGTCCAGAATTTCAGCAGAGGGGGCAGGGCAGGGCAGGACACTGAGGAGGCCACTCCCCAGTTACCAGGGAACACAGTGCTTGCCCAAGACCAGGCTTAATGACAGTAACAGAGAACTCCCATCCCCATACCAGGCTAACCGAAATGGCTAGTTAACCATGCAGGGCAGTGCAAGAGCCTGGGGCTAACAGATCTCATGTGCAGCATAAAGGGAACACCACAGGTTGAGCAGATACAGAAAAACCCTCTAGCAAACAAGCTTCTATGTCTAGAATTTGAAGCTTGTGGTGCTTTATGGGTAACAATGATAGCAACAAATTCCAAACTAAGCTCAGGTCCTGATAATGGAATGACTCCACCTCACACACTAAAGACCTTCCAGAAAGAAAGGCGTGCGTTTTTTCAGGCACAAAATCTGTTTACCTCAGTCTCAGCTGTCTGACAGAGGATATCCTGCTTTAAAAGAAACACAAAAAAACTGAGGCATAAAGAGAAACAAGAAAAGCAATGCACTTTTGAGGCCAGGAAAGTAACTGAACCATGTTCTTAGGACACAGACATGGAACTATCAGACATGGAATTTAAAATAACTGATTAATATGTTAAGCTCTCTAGTAGAAGAGACAGACAACATGTATGACCAGGTAGGATATTTCAGCAGAGAGATACACATAATCAAATAAAAATTCTATAAATGAAAAGCACAATAATGAGATGATGTCTTCAATAATCTCATCAGTAAACTTGGCGCGTGACCAAGGAAAGAATCTTAACTTTCGGAAAGGCCAATACAAATTGGTCTAAACTGAAATGGCAAAGAAGAAAACATGAAAAATTACAAACAGCATCCATTAGCTTTGAGATAATATAAAGTGGTCTGAATGCATAATTAAAATCTCAGAAGAAGAGAAAGAGAATGGGATAGAAAAAAGAATTTTTCAAAATTAACAGTAGACAAAAGAATTTTCCAAAATTAACAATAGACAAAACAAAGATATGGAAGCTCAGAGAACACAAAAGGCAAGATTACCACCCCCCAAACAAATGCTAGAAAAGCTTATATCAAACTGCTGAGGAAAATGAAGATGAAGAGAAAATATTGAAGGTAGTGAGATGAAAAAGCTCATTATAGAGGAAGAAAGGATTATAGCAGATTTCTCATTTGAACCCGTGCAAATCCATGACATCTTTTAAGGGCCAAAAGGGAAAATCTTTTCAACTCAGAATTCTGTACCCAGCAAAAATAGTCTTTCAAAATGAAAGAGCACTACTTTCAAAGTAATACTCTCTTGACATGACAGAAACTGGGAGAATTCATTATCATCAGGCCTGCATTACTAAAAGTACTGAGGATGTTCTTCAGGCAGAAGGGATACTAGACAGTAAGTTGGACCTGTACAAATAAGTGCAAGTGCTCTAAATGAAATAAATGAAGGTTAAATATAAAATTCATGTCTTTCTAATTTAAAAATGTTAATTTTTAATTAAAAACCTTTTCTTATGTTTAACTGATATGAAAGATAGCTGCTTAAAACAAAAATATTAAAGTATTTTGTTTTTAAAATATACTCAATGGTAAAATTTATGACAACAATAGCTCAAAGGTCATGCCGGTGTTTACTATTATAACATCTTTATATGAGAGCTTGTAGAATTTGCTTGGAATTAGAAAAGCTAGAAGTTCCAACTACCTACCTTTTAGCCACACTTTACACATTTTTCTAATTTCAAGCAGGAGCTAGAAGCTCCAACCCTCCACACAGTTGAAAGCCGAGTATAACCCTCTCTTTTTCATTTTTAAAAATATATTTTATTTTTTACAGAGAGGAAGGGAGAGAGAAAGAGTTAGAAACATCGATGAGAGAGATGTTGTCTCCTGCACACTCCCTACTGGGTATGTGCCCACAACCAAGGTACATGCCCTTGACCGAAATCAAACCTGGGACATTTGAGTTCACAGGCCAGTGCTCTATCCACTGAGCTAAACCAGTTAGGGCCCTTTTTCATTTTTTTAATATTTATTTTTATTGTTGTAAGTATTACAGATGTCCCCTCTTCCCCCCTCCACTGATCTCCCTTTACGCTGCTCCCTCCACCTCCACCCCCCTTTCACCTCATTGTTGTTTGTGTCCATGGGTTATGCTTGTAAGTTCTTTGGTTAATCTCTCCCTCAACCCCACCCCCAACCCCGTATTGTAACTTTTGAATCTTCAAAAATATAGCTATTATACCCTATTATTGACTGGAAACCTTACTGATAAAATAAGCAGTCAGCTAACTTATTTTTATATTCTATATACAGTATTCTCACAATAAAGTAAGGTAGAGAAAAGAAAATGTTATGAAAAATTTAAAGGAACCCTTGTAATGCTGGGGGTCTTAATCCAGCATCTAGAAGCATTCAGGAATCTGGAGAAGGCGCTGCATGTAGATTAATAAAGAGACTAGAAATACAATATAAATTTGTAATCTATGGGGGAGCTAGAGGAAGCTTAGCTGTAGTAGCTAAATTCTCCCTTTCTCCGGACCCAGGGCTCTTTTTATTTCCACATTTTGCCCTATAGCAAAATAGATACACATGTCAAAGGTAAGGTTTAGTTACACAGTAGGCATTGTCAGTTTTGGGGGAACTGCCTTCAGCTATTCAGGTGTTTGGCCAGCGGGAGGCAATAACATATAGATTGAAATGCTCTCAGCTGTCTGGCAACAAGCAATCATTTATATAAATTCAGTTTGGGGGGAAATGCTTTAGCCACTCCAGTAGGCAGTAATATGTATCTTTCAGCCCTTACTGAAGGCTCAAGGTCCACCAACCTTTTGATGAACTTCTTGCATATGTGACCTGTTGGAATTAGCCTCCAGCACCTTTCCCTCTCCCCATGTGGGAGTCTGTACTTGTTCTTCAATAAACCTCTACCTTTGCTATATATATATATATATATATATATATATATATATATATATATATATAAAATAAGGTTTGTCTGTGAGTTTTCAAATTGTCACTGATTTCCAAAAATTTTTTCAATGCATTTATTGAAAAAAGTCTGTGTATAGCCCTGGATAACTTAGCTTAATGGTTAGAGCAGACAGTGGACTGAAGGGTCTCAGATTTGATTGCCAGTCAAGGCTCAATACCCAGTCATACCTTGGTTGCAGGCTCAATCCTCGGCCTCTGTCTGTGTGCATGTGGGAGGCAACCAATAAGTGTGTCTCTTGCATCGATGTCTCTATCTTTCCTTTGCCCCACTCCCCCCCTCCTGCCCTTCCACTCTCTCTAAAGAAAATCAATGTGAAAAATCCTCAAGTAAGGATTTTTAAAAAATCTGCACATAAATGGACCTGTGCAGTTCAAACCCGTGTTGTTCAAGGGTCAACTGTGATCTGTATAGCTCCTCACTCCATGTAAAACGTTCCCATTGTCCCTGTGTGTTTCTTTTTACCAATAGGAGAGGAAATAGAGCACTAAGCTCAGGGGAGATGAGCAGGAATTTGAACTATTTTAGTGCAGAGAACTGACTTGTGTGATAAAAGGAGACTGGACTGCCTTTCCTCCCCAGGAAAGCAGGGAGGCCTGTTGCACATGGCCCTTCATTTACAGACTAAAAATAGAACATTACTGATCTGTTCTGTCAGGATGCAGTTCTGTTCTCAGGCCCTTCTGCTGCTTAGTGTCCAGCATTTGAATGTTGTCTCACTTCCTTTGTGTTTATAATGAAATCGCAGATGTGCTAATATAGATCAGGGGAGATAACATTGAAGCTTGGGTTTCCATCACTGAGATGTTGTAGCTTGTAAATATCTATTGTAAAATATCTACTGTCTTGTTGGCACAGAGTTTCAGAAACTGTGGAGGAGTGTCACTGTGGATTCAATGGATGAGGAGAAAATTGAAGAATATCTGAAGCGACAGGGTATTTCTTCCATGCAGGAATCCGGACCAAAGAAAGTGGTATGTAACCGCTGGAAAAAAATGCAGTCCTCTGTTCTTTGAACTGTTAGCCTGCTTTCTCTTCTCTGAAGAACAGGTAGTCAGTTCTCCCTTTCATTTTTTTCTGTGTCCTGATCCATTGATCTTTGTCAGTTGCAAACCAGATCACATGTGGTTTATTGAGGGCCAGCAGATCTCTGCCCTCAAGTGCTGCTCCCCAGGCGTGTGCGAATTTCCCCATCCAACCGCCCTGTCCTAGTAGTGTCTGCTCCAGCCATACCAAAATTTTCCTAGTGCTCACATGTCCTGATCATGGCCTTTTAAGACTCCAGCCATCTATGCTACCCCCAGACCTCTGCTCCAGGGAGCCCTGTCTTGTTGGTGCCTGGCTCTCCCTCAGTCCTGATCACGTTGAGCTGTCCTTGTTACCTTCCAGGTCCCTCTGAATCAGGTAATACTGTCTTTGTAGCCTAAAGCCTGCTCTGAGGAAGGATTTATAATGGGATGAAGACTTGTGAAATGGTCTGTACTGGTTAATAAATAATTGTGCTAGTCCGAGGACAAAGCCTAAATGAGAACGAGTTCACACTTTAGACACCAGCTGCAGCACCTCTCTCCCTCTTTTTCTGTCCATCCCCAGGCTGTGTAACTTGCCTTCTTTCTGACTTTTCGTGTGTGTGTGTGTTTTGGTGAATTTTAAGGGCTCCTTAAAAAGGAAGATTTATTGCCATTGATCTCCATAAATTAGTGTACTTCCAGTGCTTTTGGTTTCAGGCATACTGAAAGAATAGAGAATAATAATAATAAATCTTCATGTGCTCATCTACTTCCTAATTTTGCCATATGTCTATTTTGCCCTATTTATGTTGATCTTTTTTATTTATACACACACACACACACACACACACACGCACACACACGCACACGCACACCCACGCACACCCACACACCCACACTAGTGACCCGGTGCACAAAATTTGTGTACATTAAAAGGGAATTAATTAGAGGAAATAATTTAATATTGCTAGTTGCCCTTTGTCTATAATAGAAGTGTCAGAGATGAAAGAAAATCAGTAAAATGTATATGAAAACCTTCCTCCTGTCAGAGTCTGGGGCTCACCATGGGATCCAGAGTCAAGTCCCTGCCCACCCACATGCACCTCAAAATCACGTGAGACCCAGACCTGGCAGGCCCCACCCTTATTGGGCTAGATCCAGACTCGGCCAGTCCCACTCTTGTCAAGCCCTGCCGGGCAGAGGGCATAGCCTCAGGTCCCCTGGCCTAGTGCTGGGGCCAGGGGGCACGGCCTGAGGTCCTCTGGCCAGGCACTGGGGCGGGGAGAGCAGCCTGAGGTCCCCCAGCCCAGCACCAGGATGGGAAGTGCACCTTGAGGTCCCCTGTCAAGCTCTGCCGGGTGGGGACATGGCCTGAGGTCCCCTGTCAAGCCCTATGGGGTGGGGAGCATAGCCTCAGGTCCCTGCTGATTGCTCGTTAAGGCTCTTTATGGGAACTTGGCCTCAGCTGTGGGTGCAGCCATCTTTGTGATGGAGTGATGGTCAATTAGCATATTCCTCTTTATTAGATAGGTTATTATTTATTATTTTTAGAGAGCAAGTGGGAAAAGAGACATTGATATGAGAGTGCAACATCAATTGGTTTCCTCCTTCTTGCCCCCCTAGCGGGGATCAAGCCTGCATCCCAGGCACATGCCCTTGACCAGAAATTGAACCAACAGCATTCTGGTTTGATGTTCAGTCTACTGAGCAGTACTGGCCAGGGCTAAAGTATATATTTTTTAAAGCAGATAATAGTGATAAAAAACAAAGCTCTACTGCCTCTCTTTTTATTTACTTAGTGCCTAGAATAGTTCTGAGAAGCTGTGCCAATCCATTTAGTCCAGGTAAAAGTACATGCATCGTGATAGAAAGCATAGTTTCTTGTTTGTGGTTGGGAGTGTGCTGTTGATTGATGGGCATGAGGTTTGGTTACAAAGCAGAAAAATAGGCCAAATACTCTAAATCTCTTGCTGCTGGTTTCTGGGCATCCTGAGTAAATTTTTACACTTTACCCCTCTGAGAGCTCTTGTTTCTGTTTTTACCTTTTCCTGTAGGCCCCTATCCAGAGAAGGAAAAAGCCTGCTTCACAGAAAAAGCGACGATTTAAGACTCATAACGAGCACATGGCTGGAGTGCTGAAGGACTACTCTGACATCGCTCCTGGCAAATAGTGAACAGTTTTGTAGGTGAGCAAAGAGTTACAAATACAAAGTCAAGATCTTTCTTGATGATACTGGGATCTGAAGACTGTCTTCCCATTCTACTTCTTAGGACTGAGGAGAGGAGCAGTTCCGTTTACAGAACAAGTGCAAATTACCAGACTCAAAGCTTATTTTAACTGAATAGGCTGATGAGAAATGTGATGTTCCCTGTTAACTTCTCTTACAACTTGGGGGAGAGGCATGCAGGTGTCTTTGCTGTTTATCTCTTCTTCTAAGTGGTTCCTGGTTCCATTTTCCCTTTTATTCCTTTAGCACAAGTTTGCAGATAGTCTTGAATGCAATATTTGTTTATTCCAAATTAACATATTTATAATAAAATCATTGCAGAAGGAATTGCAGAAGTTAGTGAATTAAGTTGTTTCTTTTCATTCTGGGCAATGGCAGTTGGCAGCTCCGGTCTTTAACTCCCACAGGGGGCGAGTTTGGGATGGTGTTGGAGACTGGGACCTGTGCTGCGTTGTTGAACATACGGAGTTCATAGTTGGAACTCAAAGCGTGCCTTCTGTTAGCCAGTGAAGCAGTAAAGCTACACTACATGTTTTCTTTTAAAAGGACAATCAGAAGTTAGTCTCTTGGATTTTGCCTCACACCGTCAGGGATGGATAGAGTTGTCTTGCCAACCTGAATGTCAGCTTTACAGCCCAACTCTGGGGCCTGATGGTGAGGTTCCTCTGGTGGAGAGTTTATCTCATCACTGGGCAAGCTCTTGAGAGCTGTTATCAAATACATGGCCTCTTAAGAGTAATGATGCCTACGGGAAATCTCTATACTCATTCCAGCTTTCTATAGCAAACTACCCATTTTATTTAACTGTACTTGGGATACGGTCTGGAGTTGCCCATTACAGTCCTTGTATCACAAATTAGAATTGTAGTAGATTATAAAAATAAGGTTCCGTGTTCTCAAAAAGGGTACCATGGTGTCCTAAAGCAGTAAGTACTTTGTGCAGATGACAAGGAGTCCTTTTGCGCCTGTAGTGCTTTTTATCTCTTCTGTTTACTTCTCACCTTCCTCTACAGAGTCACTGTTTAGCTCTTTCTTTTAAAAAAAATATTTTTATTGATTTCAGAGAGGAAGGGAGAGAGAGGCAGAAATATGAGTGATGAGAGAGAGTCATTGATCAGCTGCCTCCTGCACGCCCCAGCTGAGGGTGATCGAGCCCACAACCTGGTATGTGCCTCCAGCCAGAAATACACCTGGGACTCTAGTCCACAGGCCGACGCTCCACCCACTGAGCCAAACCGGCCAGGGCTGTTTAGCTCGTTCTTACACCCAAGCCCCAAAGCATGGCATGCGAATATGTAAAACTGAGGCTCCCCAGAACATGGGAAACTTGCTGGTCTAGCTTCATATCAGAGGTGTTTTGGCAAGTAAGGTGGAGCTGTAATGTCTTAAAGTGTAAAGCTAGTAAAAAAATTTTCCGTAAAAATCTGGAGCTAGCTTATCTCCAAGTATGCCTACTTTTCGTGGTCTCTGCACACCATCCTTTTGTTTTGTTTTTCCAGTCTTATTGAGATATTGACCTGCAGCGCTGTACAAGTTTAAGGTGTAAAGCATAATGGTTTTACGTATATCATGAAATTGTTCCTACAGTAAGTCTAGTTAACATCCATCATCCCATTATAGATACCAAAAATGGTTTTGTTTGTAATGAGAAATCTTAGGATTTACTCTTTTTTTTTAAAATTTTATTTACAATATAACTTATATTTAATAGTAGTACATACGTTTTCCTCCCCCCCAGTATCCTCCCCCAGGATTTACTCTTTTAAAAAAAAAATTTTTTTTTATTGATTTCTGAGAGGAAGGGAAAGGGAGAAACATCAATGATGAGAGAGAATCATTGATCGGCTGCCTCTTGTACACCCCCCCAACTGGGGACTGAACCCGCAACCGAGATATGCACCCTTGACTGGAATCAAACCTGGGACCCTCCAGTCCACAGGCCAACACTCTAGCCACTGACCCAAACCAAGCAGGGCAGGATTTACTCTCTTAAGTGTTAACTATAGTCATCATGTTGTACATTATTATATCCCTTGTACTTATAACTGCAAATTTGTATCTTTTAACTATCCTGTCTAGTTTTCCCTCCCCGATCTCTCACCTCTCGTAACCACATCTGATCTCTTTTTGATGAGTTTGGAGTTTATTTTAGATTCCACACGTAAATGAGATTGTACAGTACTTGTCTTTTTCTGCCTGATTTATTTCACTTAGTATACTGCCTTCGAGGTCCATCCATGTTGTTGCAGAAGCAGGATTTCCTACTTTTTTGTGACTGAATGATATTCCACTGATGATATTACATATCATTATCTTTATACATTCATCTGTCGGTGGACACTTACCTTAGGTGCTTTCATTTCTTGGCTGTTGTAAATAATGCTGCTCTGTACATGGGGATGCAGGTATCTATTCAATACAATGTTTTTATTTCCTTCAGAAATATTTCCAGAAGTGGGATTGTTGGATCATATGATTTTGTGTGTGTGTGTGTGTGTGTGTGTGTGTGGGTGTTTTGTTTGTTTTTTATTCTAGAGAGACAGGAAGGGAGAGAGAGAAACATCAATTGGCCACCTCCCACACGTGCCCCAACCCGAAGATAAAACCTGCAGCCCTGGTCTGTGCCCAGAATCGGGAGTCTACCCTGAGACCTTTCTGGTGCAGGAGACAGCGCTCCAGCTGACTGAGCCACTCAGCCAAGGAGTGGGTGGTTCTAGTTTTAAGTTTTGAGGCTTTCGTGGTGACTGTGCTGGGTGACAGTTTCACCAGCTACGCAGGGTCCTCTCCAGGTCCTTGCCACCTTTTGTTTTCTCTTGATTTTCTTGATGCCAATCATTCCAACAGGCTTGAGGGGATATCTCATTGTAGTTTTGATTTGCATTTCCCTAACGATTAGTGATGTTTGAGCATCTTTTCATATACCTGTTGGCCATATTTATATCTTTGGAGATATGTCTATTCCGGTCCTTTGTCCATACAGCAGTGTCATATATATATATTTTGCTATTGATTTGTATGAGTTACTTATATATTTTGGATATAAACCCCTTGTCAGATACATCACTTGAAATATTTTTTCTTGTTTCATAGGTTGTCTTCTCATTTTGTTAATTTTTTTTTTGGCTGGGCAGAAGCTTTTGCTTGATGTTCCACCTGTCTAATTTTTATTTTGTTGTTTGTGCTTTCTTTGGGTGTCATCTAAAATGTCATTGTCAAGACTCATGTCAAGTACCTGTTAAAAAATGTTTTTATTGAATTCAGAAAGAGGGAGAGGGAGAGAAACATCAATGAGAGAGAAACATTGATTGGCTCTTATGTTTTATTCTAGGAGCTTTAAGATTTCTGTTCTTACATGACTGGCTTTATAATTTAGCTTGAAATCAGGAAGTGTGATGCCTTCTGCTTTATTCTTCTTAGGATTGCTTTGGCTACTTGGGCACATTTGTGTTTTATATAAACTTTAGGCTTGTTTTTATACTTCTGTAGAAAATGCCACTGGAATTTTGATAGGAATTGCATTAAATCTGTAAATGGCTCTGGGTAGTCTGGACATTTCAATAATGTTTGTTATTCTTTCAGTCCATGAACATGGAATATCTTTCCATTTATTTGTGTCTTCAATTTCTTTTATCAATGTTATGTAATTTTCAGTGTAGAGATCTTGAACCTCCTTGGTTAAATTTATTTCTAAGTATTTCATACTGTTTTCCATACTATTGTAAATGGGATTATTTTCTTTATTTCTCTTTAGATAAGTTATTGTTAGTGTATAGGAATGTTATTGATTTTATATGTTAATTTGGTATGCTGCAACTTTTTTTTTTATTAGATTGAATAGTTTTTTTGGTGGGTTCTTTAGAATTTTCTCTATATAAAATCATGTCATCTTCAAGTAGAAACAATTTTACTTCTTCCTTTTACTTGTTCTGGTGCTTTTTATTTCTTTTTTTCTCACCTGATTGTTTTGGCTAGGAATTTCTGTTCTGTGTTAAGGGTGAGAGTGGGCACTCTTAGGAAAAAAGCTTTCATTGTTTATTCATTGAATATGATGTTAGCACCAGGCTTGTCATGGATGGCCTTTATTATGCTGAGGTATGTTCCCATTAAGAGTTTTTGTCGTGAACAGATACTGAGTTCTGTCAAATGCTTTTTCTTTGTCTTTTGAAATAAACATTGGACGCTTTTCTGCCGTTGTATTAATGTGATGTATCCCATTGATAGATTTGCATACATTAAACTATTCTTGCATCCAGATATTAATTCCACTTGGTCATAATAAATGATCTTCTTAATATGCTGCTGAATTTAGTTTCCTAGTACTTTATTGAGAATTTTTGAATCTGTATTCATGAGGGATAGTGGTGTGTAATTTTCTTTTCTAAAAATGTTCTTTGTCTTTGGTAATGGAGTAATGCTGGGCTTGTAAAATGAGTTTGGGTGTGTTCCCTTCTCTGATTTTTCGGAAGAATATGAGGAAATTGGCATTAATTCTTTAAATGTTGGGTAAAATTCGCCTGGGGAGCTACCTGGTCCTGAGCTATTCTTTATTGGGAGATTTTTGATTACTGAATCAATCTCCTTACTAGTAATTGGTCTGTTCAGATTTTCTGTTTCTTCCTGATGTCATTCTTGGTAATATGATTCTAATAATTTTTCCATTTTTTTTCTAGTTTGGTAGAGTATGATTATATATATTAGCCTCTCATGATTCTTTGTATTTTTGCGATATAATTTGTAATGTCTCCTTTTTCATATGTAATTTTATTGATTTGGGTCCTCTCTTTTTTTCAAAGAAAACCATCTCTTAGTTTTGTTAATCTTTCCTGTTGTTTTCCTATCCCCTATTTCATTAATTCTCTAATCTTCATTATTTATTTATTTCTGTTAAATTTGGATCTGTTTGTTTTTTTTTCTAGTTCCTTAAGGCATAGAGTTAAGTTGTTTATTTGAGATCTTATTTCTTAATGTGTTTATTGCTATGAATTTCCTCTTAGGACTGCTTTTGCTGCCTCCTATAAGCTTTGATATATTGTGTTTCCATTTTCATTTATTTCAAGATACTTCTTTGTTTCTCCTTTAATTTATTCTTTGATCCATTGGTTATTCAAGAGAGTATTATTTAATTTCCACTTATTTGTAAATTTTCCAGTTTTTCTTCTATTATTGGTTTCCATTTTTATACCATTGTGGTCACAGAAGACTCTTTGTATGATTTCAGTCTTCTTTTTGATTTTGCTAAGGCTTGCTTGGCCTAACATATGGCTTATTCTAGAAAATGTTCCATGTGTACTTGATAAGAATGTTTATTCTGATGTTATGTGCTACAATGTTCTATATATATGTCTGTTAGTGAATTTGCTCTATATATAGTGTTGTTGTTATCCACTGTTTCCTTATTGCTTCTCTGTCTGGATGATCTAGCCATTATTGAGAGTGGGGTGTTAAAGTTCTCAACTATTACTGTACTGCTTTTTTTATCTTTTTAGTTATGTCAATTTTTTATATATTTGGGTGCTCTGATGTTGGATGCATAAATGTTTACAATTGTCATATTTTCTTGATAGATTGATTGACCCCTTTATCATTATGTAATGTTCTTCTTTGTCTCTTTTTACCATTTTTAGTTTAAAGTTTATTTTGTCTGATGTAAGTGTGACTGTGCCTGCTTTCTTTTGATACCATTTGCTTAAAGTATCTGTTTCTATTCCTTCAGTCTATATGTGTTGTTAAGGCTTAATGAGTCTCTTGTTTGCTTATTCTTTCAGCCATTCTTTGTATTTTGGTTGGATAATGTAATCCATTTACATTTATTGACAGGTAAGCACTTACTGGCTTTCGTGGTTTTCTGGCTGTTTTGTAGGTCCATTGTTCCTGTTTCATATCCTGTGATACCTTTTGATATCAGTATGCTTTGACTTAATGTTCTTTTGTGTAATTACTACGGGTTTTCCCCTAATGTTACCATGAGGCTTACATAAAATATCTTAAGTGGTTAATGCTTCCAATTAGTTTCCCTTCCTGGTATAGTGGGAGAACCAACTCCAAAGCTGATAAGGCTCTTTATGATCTTGACTCAAGCTGATGTGCCTCAAGTTCTCTGGCCAAATAGGGACACTAGATTTTCACTGCAGACTTAACAGCTTTGCCTGCCAGACTCGCTGTTTGAGCATTGTGGGCTATGCAACTTTATAGGTGTTCTGGCCAGGTTTTCTAGTCACCTGGGGCTGGGAGCTTCACTCAGCAATGATGGCTGGGAAGTTTCAGGTTGCCTAGATCGGGACTTCTGATTGGGAGCGGGGAGAAGCAACACTCAGCCAGTGGGTGGGTCCATGACTTCACATCCCTGCCTGTGCAGAGCCTGGAACCCTACATATGTGGCACTAGCTTTGCAGATGATCAGCTCCACTTGCCTCTGATCTGCTCCAGTGTTGCTGGACTACGCAGCTTCTCTGTGTTCTTGCCAGTCTTTCTGTTGACTCAGCCCCCTGCCTGGGCCAGGACAGACCAGGGTCCAGGGCTAGCAAACCTCTTAGTTTGAGGACCAAATCAGGCAGACCTGTACCTGCTCATTTTTCTGGTTCGACTGTGATGTCTGCTTGTTCTACAGATGGACAAATATGCTGGTTGGGATTATTACAGTCATGAGCTGCTTAACAATAGGGATACTTTCTGAGAAGTATATTGTTAGGTAGTTTCATTGTTTATGGAAACATAACTGTACGTACAGAACGGTAGGTGGCATAGCCTATTACTGGAATTGTATGTGCTATACACTTGTACCACTGAATGCATTAGACTTGTGTATACCAGCATTGCCACAAACACGAGTCATGCATTGCACTACACTATGATGGCTATGTCACTAGGCAATAGAAATTTTTCAGCTCCGTTAGAATCTTATGAGACCGCTATCTACATGTGGTCTGTTATTGACCAAAATGTCATTATGGTATGCACGATTACTTGGGCACTGCAGGTAGGAATTCACTATGCCAAGAACTCAGTGCTGGTTGTTGCAACCCTTTCCTCCTTCTCTGCCCAATCAGATTCCCAGTGGTTAAATTTCCCTGCAGTCCTGAGGGGTGAGGTCGAAGGGGGGCTCCTAAGAAGTGACTCAATGCTGGGGCAGGTGGATGATGTCCGTCCTGGCGCTCTTTCCTCTGGAGGAACTGGAGGCGTAGGGGAGACCTTGGCATGGTGCTGCTATGGCCTGGATGATGCGGTCAGTGTCTACCTGCCCCTTGGACCTTCGGATGTAGTCTGTCTTGGTCTCTGGTGCAGGGGAGTGCTTCATTACCCTGTGTTCTAAAACTCAGTGGCGTGTCCTTCATAAATATTGTTATTCTTACGGGGGCGGGGGAGACAAAGTCAGGAACAACCTATGTTGTCATATTGGGGGCATGACCTGTCACCATCTGTTTTGTTGATTATGTCTGGAAATGCATTTTGGATATCTCAGACACTTTGTCTTGTTTTGCAAGGAGACAGACATCAAGGCCTCCATCACAGGTTTTAAGATGCTTTCCTGCCATTTGTGTGTTACCAGTAGTTTCTAGCTAGGCCTGTGCTCATCAGTTTGTGTGCTTGCCTTAGAATTGATTTCAGTTATTTGTCTAAAGTCATTTCAGAAATGAGGAAATTGAGATTTACAGAAATAAAAATTTTTACTAAATTGTCACACGTAAAAATTCTGTAGCTTTACCTCATTCACTTGCACTTTCTTGTGGTCAGCTTTGATGTCCTTTGTCTTCTACATGGAGTGGAAATGCCTCCATATGCCCCGTGTTGAGATACCGGGATTGGGTCGGCTGGTGACGTGGGGAGGAGTATAGTCTTTATAGGAAATTGTGATAGCCCAGTTGTGTTAGAAGGTTGTAGTAATAAGGAAGAAGAGTCTTTTATCAGTTCTTGTCTAAAAACATATCCACCAGAAATTTGAACTACTGTTGCAGTCATGTTCTTGACTCTGCCCCTTTCTGCTGGATCTGCTGGCCATTTAGAAATAAGTGGAGGCAGGCATGGCCGGAGCATTAACTTAGTCTGTGTGTATTCTGGTCTGTAATTCATCACAGTCATTCAAGGCTTTTAAAAGGGGATATCGTTGAGCCTAGAGCAAATGTAAAAGATGAACCTTTGGCTACTGCTGTTGCATCCTGTAAGTGTGGCCAGATGATGGTGGGACTTTGGGGACAGGGGCCCTAATACCTATGGAGTAGAGGATGAGCAAGGAGGCAGTGCAGCGCCCCCGGCTGCTTCATTCCAGGTTCACAGGGAGCCCTGCTGCTGTGCAGCCCAGGATTGCTTCTGTGAGCTGTGGGACACCACTGGCACAGGAATGCTCGGAGTGTGGCACTGGGCATTTGGATTTATAAATTTCCCAATTGTTATCGACTGACGGTTTTCTGAGTCAGAGAAGATGGGACTCCAAGTCCCCTCTTCCTCTAGCCATTGTTTTACTTGCAAACGATTCACTTGTGGGAGAGATTTGGGGTTGTTAAAGGTTTCACTGACTTTTCTTTTTTAATATATTTTATTGATTTTTTACAGAGAGAAAGGGAGAGGGATAGAAAGTCAGAAACATCGATCAGCTGCCTCCTGCACGCCTTCTACTGGGGATGTGCCCGCAACCAAGGTACATGCCCTTGACCGGAATCAAACCTGGGACCCTTCAGTCCGCAGGCCGATGCTCTATCCACTGAGCCAAACCGGTTTTAGCATCACTGACTTTTCTTAACAAGCCAGGCCCAGCTGGAGACAGCAGGAGTGATCTGCATAAATTGATTGTGGTTCTCGGGCTTCGTGTAGGACAGTCATCTTTTCCCAGTGTTTTGTTGGCTTCTGAGACAGCAGAAGTTCCATGGGAGGTGGAGTGATGCAGGAGGACCAAGAACAGCCCCAGAAAACCAGTCCTCAGACACATTAGACCTTGAAACCCCACTATGTGTGTGTGTGGAGGGAACGTACTTTGGAAATAGGTAGACTAGACCCTGGCATTGTGCTTTTGACCTTCCTTCTGGCCACGATTAAAATAAGAAAAGCACATTTTCCTTTATAAAAGGACTCCCATTAGAAATAAATCTGCTGGTGCCCTCCAACAGAGTGGCAAGGCCTCCGTCACAGGCCCCTTTGGACAGTTAGGCCCGTAGAACTGGTCCAGCTCCCCTGGTTTGGAGGCAAGCCAGCACATTCCTGTGACTTAAACCATGTGGTTTCAGGACCCTGTGAGAACCCAGTGAATTTCAGCCACCCAGAATTTTGCGGGGGTCATGCTTCAAAGGACATTCAATCCAAACTTACCTTAAAATCTTAAAATAAGTGAAAACACAGAAAGGTACTAACAGGAGACAACTGAGTAACCTTAGCCTGAATTAGGCAGGACCTGCTCCACAAACACCCAGGGGCAGGTTTATCTTGCACTTGACTATTCTAACAATTTGAACTTTTTTGCTGAGCCCCTCCCTCTTACCCAAGCCCTGCATTCTGGTTTTAGGTGGAAAGTGCTCTTTTGAACAGGTAAATTTTACCTTGAGCATCATTTCTCATTCGATTTAGGGAGGTCTTTTTGCTCTGAAGACAAGTTTGGGTTGAATTTAAGCCTCTGGCCTAAGTTTCTGACTTAATTGTCTTAATTGGCATGGTCAAGGTTTCGCTTGCATTTTAAACAAGAGATGTGTGTGAGCAGTGGTGTGTGGGAGGCTTCACTGTTGTCCTCCTCATGGGTGTAGTGTGTTACGGTTTGTAGGAAAGGGCTGTTCCCACTCAGAAAGCAGGATCAGTGTGGGGGTACCCTGAAGTACTAGGAAAAGAACTTGCTGGTTTACTGGAGAGCTGTGAAGAGAGGGTAAAATGAGCATGTTCATGACATATTGGCATCTTTGGGTTGTGAGATTGTTAAGAGAGCCAGGCCAGTTTAGGGAAGGGTTAATACTATATAGTTCCATCTAGGAGCGCCTGTAGCAGAGGCAGACAAGAGCTTCACTGTGGCAGTTTAAAAATTTTCCCAGTTTGGGGCCTTATTCAATTAGCCGATTTCATATGGTTTTCAGTATTCACAGTCCTTAGATTTAGTGTAGGTGTTTTGAATACCAGTATTTCAGGTAACATCTCACTAGTGACAGATATTCTCCTGCCTTCCAAGAATCCTATCTAATAAAGAGGGAATATGCTAACTGACCCTCATGCTGTCACAAAGATGGTGGCATCCACTGCCAATAAGCAGGGAATATGTTAATTGACTGTCACACCCTCAAAGATGGCGGTGCCCAGTCCCCTCAGCCCCACCGCACGCCTGCCTTCGGAGGCCCCTAGTCCCCTTAGCCGCCCAAGGGCCAGCCCAAGGTGCAGGCAAGCTTTGGCTGTCAGCTGCCTAGCTGCCCAGGGCTGGCCCGAGGTGTAGGCAAGCCTCAGGTAACTAGGGCTGGCTGAGGCTTGCATTCCCAGCAGTGGCAGCAGCAGAGGTGTGATGGGGCATCGCCTTCCCCGATCACCGGGTCACCTCCCGCCCCTGAGGGCTTCTGGACTGTGAGAGGGGGCAGGCCAGGTTGAAGAACAACCCCCCCCCCCCCATGCATGAATTTCCATGCACTAGGCCTCTAGTGCTATATAATTGTCCTGGGATAGAGTGGATTAAGAGTTGAAACGTAAGACCAGTCATGCGCCAACACTCTTAAAACTGGGTGAGGATGCTCCATTCACTAGTAGCTGGGCGTCTCAGTGATGTGCCAGGCCGTAGGGAATGTGCACATATTCCTAGCACTAAGCACGTTTGCTCAAAGCTCCTAGAAATGCCGGATTGATTTCCTCTGTCACCCTGACAGACACCAAGAATCCTGTGTATTGGGATAAAGAACTCTTATATTTTCCAGCCTGCTTCATCCTCAGGAATGTTCCTTTTGCCACACAACTCAGGACCCAAAGATGCCATTGGGGAGCCTCAGATAGATCAGAGCACTGAGACTTACACATGGTCCCAGAGAAGGAAGGTCCAGCGTACGATAAACATTGGGTCTAGTGAGTTTGGAGCTTAGATATGATTAACTGGAGTTGACTTTCATTTCCTAAAAGAAGACATAGCATAGCACTTAATGTCAGATGTCCATTTAGTCAAGGGCAGGTATTACTACTCCCAATAGAGGGTTTGCTTGGTAATGAAAAAAAAATTGGTTTAGTTCCCATTTTTGTGACACCCACAAACCGGGACAGTATAATGTAAGCAAGAGGGAACAAACAGACCTGATTTTTCATGTCCCAAGTTCCCAATTCTAGGCACTCTTCATTCCTGCCTGTAGTGACAGAAGAGGCAGTTTTCAGACCGTAATGGAGCTGGTACCCAGCTGAGTAGTCAGTGGGAATATGCCAAGTTCATAAGCATCAGGTAGGCTTGCCCCTTGCACATCACTGATGACCATCAGCAGGGCGATGCCCGGAGCACCTCTTCATCCGTCCCAAGCGCCTTGTTCAGGCAGTGCTGGATGAGGGTGGCCCAAGGTACACAGGAGGCAGTAAATCTTCAGGGGGCGAAGCCCTTAATTCCGAGGCCGACCTGCGAACTTTGGTGCCTCTGAGTCACAGAGGGGCTGAAGCCAGAGCCGCATGATCAAGCCTGTCCTGGAGCCATTGGCACGGCGTCTGCAGCCTGGGGAGAGCGGGGTTGGTTTTCTACCGCTCTACGCCTGGGCTCCAGGGTGTCGGAAGGCTGCGACGGGGACCTGCTTCTGGTGACGGTCTCCTCCGCAAAAGGGGTGTGAGCCAAACCACCAGACCCTGTCAGTGCCCGGCAAGCCTTGCCGTTCCTAGTTGGCACTGAGCACTGTGGGTGAGAGTGTAGAAGAAATGCTTTTATCATCTTGGCTATCAATTGTGTTTTAAGTTAGCAGGCACCATAAATGATAGAGTTCAGATAATCTGAGGCTGTTTTGTAGGCTGAGGTGGATGTGGAGTTGGTAAAAGGCATCAATAAGGAGGTTGTGCACTTACCAGGAGCGCTTCCAGCAGGTCAGGAAGGGCCACGGCCTCAGGCTCCTCACCACATGGCCACAACAGGGCCTCTGTGGTCATTGTCTGGCTCGCCCAGCGTTTTCTCTGTCCCTCCGCCCTGGCTCTGTGGAGATCTTAGAAGGCGTAAAGAAGTCTGCCTGCCGGTCCCTGGCTGCAGTGTGGTTTGTTCTTGGTTAATCTTGTAAAAAGAATTTGCCAAGCAGTGGTCTGACAGCTGGGATAAGCACTTTATTTTTTAAATGACAATAGAAAAGTACCTTTACACAGTGTATAAAAGCATAAGACTGTGTGAAAGTGGCTGCTTGCTTAGAAGTGTGTGTAGAAGTCTCCCCGAGAGCCAGGCGCGCTGAGGGCATCCAGGGCCGAGCAGTCGCTCACGCACTGTCAGTGCCCTTGGCCTCACTTTTGAAGGGAAGAGGCCTCTTTCTGGCCCTTTGTCTTTTGTATGATGACCTTTAAAACTGACATGTTTATGTTTAATGGGGAACAGTGAAACATACCCTAACCCAACCATATAATCATTAAAACGTTGAACTTTGTAGCACTAGGTGAGCAGGTCAGTTAAGAAAGATTGTGATGTCAGCAGTTGAAATTCTCAGGTCAATATATATTTTACACCTGCTCTTCTATAAAAAGAGGAGAAACTGAGTTGTTAAGACTCTGGAAATGTGTCAGCTTATGATGCAAGACTGAGCTGAAGAAGTCTTAAAGCAGTATTCATTTCAAACGCCTGCCGACTGTGCCACCTCCATGGGCTGGGGTGGTGCAAGCACCGCAGTGAGTGCATAGGATTAAAAAGCATGTTCTGAATGGCTGATTGGCATGGTGCTGCCCCCATCAGCTCAGCCAGTCTTTTGCAGCTCTGCAGTGTGGGCACAGCCAACTTCCTGAGGCAGCACTGACCTCCCAGAGTTAAGATCTCCCTTCTCAGTGACACAGACTGTTCCTCTGGAGCTGCCAGGGTCCCGAGGGACCCCTCTGATCAGGGAAAGGCTTCGCCAGCCGTGGGTGTCGCTGTGGAGGCAGCTCCTGGAGGCTTGTGATGGTCTTGCAGGGTGTCCTCGACCTGCCAGCGCACGCCTTACCGCAGACAGCACAGCTCTCTCTAATGTCTAACGCCACGTTTCTCGTTCACCCCTGACTCAGGCCAGGCACAGATTTCTATGCGTTAACAATATGATTCTGGAAATTTTCATATTTAAAAGTATGCCTCAAACATGTAGCTTATATTAGAAAAAATAGGTATTTTTTAATTACAGGCATTCAGAACTCAAGCACAAAAACTGTGATCCAACCCAGTGTAAGGTCATCCTATCATATTTCAGTGTTTGGTATAAAAATACTCACTCTTGGTTTATGTTGACATCTTTTATATTTCATTTGAAAATATCTCCAAACTGTACAGAAATGGACGTCAGACCATGCATTCACAAATAACGCACTATTTCTTACAATTACACAGTGTAAAAGAGGAAAACATTTTTATTATATTTTTTCTTCAAGAAAAACAGATGTGTGATAGAGGCTGTGGCAGAGTCTTGAAGGGATCAAAACTGGGCAGGGTTTTCTCAAGCCTGAAAGAGAGAGGAATGTGTGAGGAAAGCAGGTCTCACAAGTATATGCAGTAATTCCTCTTGCCTGCTGCAGGGTTATGCTTGGAGACACCTGTTCATAGAATTCATGAAACTTTCACCTGGGGAAATTCTTGGTGATTCTCTACAAAACGGTTTGTCAGCGTGCAATATATTTTTACTGACTCGCCAAGTAAAGATACGAGAGTATCGATGGTTTAACCTTAGATGTGTAGAGAGTATATTTAATTTCCACTTATCTTACTAGAAATTCCCAATACCTCTTCGGCTGCAGGAGCAAGGAAATGCTCCTACTTGTCTTGCCGTGTGGGGCCTTGGGACAATCATGGAGTCTTTCCACTGCCGCTGGCAGAGCCTCCCTGGCCCCAGGATGTTATGAAGAGCATGTCAGCTCCTCTCGATTTAGTAACTATGTTAGAGGCTGCACTGTGAAACCTCTGTGATTATTCTGTCATTTTCATTTTCTCCAAGCGCCTCATTTTCTTGCCATCATCTTACCAGCATGTCAGACCCATAAATTTGTGGTTGTAGAAAAGGTATATGTAGGCGTAAATCAGTATAACTGGAATCTTGTACAAGAAATGCTTATTTGTGAGTGGGAGGAGGCTAGAACGAAAACAGCATCATTATTGAAAACTCATATAATTGTTCTAAGTTAGACTTATTTGGGAAAATATGTATGTAGCAGTAAATCCTGAAATTAGAAACATATTTTGGTAAACACTCAAACATAGCTAATGGCATGATTTTGGTACATACTCCTTCCCAAACCAGGTCTGTCCAGTGCGGGTCAGCCCTGGTCACAGCCATGTTGGTAGGTTACAGCACCAATGGGTCCAACTAGTAATGAGCCACGAGTCAGAAAACCCAGTATCATCATTACCTCAGCGGCCCCTAGCTAGCTCCTGCCTGCCCCCTTTACTTTCTCCGCAGAATTCTCTGAAACAGAAGCATGTTAGAAGTGCACACCTTCAGGAAATCTCACTTTCTGACTTGTGCTTCCCCTGGTAAAACACATTAGCGGAGCAGCCCCCTACCCCATGTCCTGTGAGCAGGGCCAGCAGAAGGACCCCCTCTTGAAAGCCACATTTCTTCTGCTATCCTGTGGCAGGACAGTGCGTGCCTGGGCTGGGGGCCTCTCCGTGGGGTGGTGCTGCGGGGGCTTATGAAGCCAGGCACCACCTTTGAGGCTGTGGTAGCTGACTTTTCCAGTGAACTCACACCCTTCCCTCAAGTGTGAAGAGGCCCCATTCCAGGCCCCACACACCAACAGGGGAGGCAAACCAGCTGGAGGAACTGGATTCGAGGTCAGCTTCCTCCCCACATTCTTGGCTTTTCGGGCCTGGAATGACACCTTACACGTCATCCCAGATTGACCATGTGCCAGAAGCCCAAGCCGGGCGTGCTGATTCCAGGAAACCATTTCTGAGGAACAACAGTCACTCCGGCTGTTTGTCCTTTGGAACAATTCACAGGGGAAGGCACTTGGCTGCCCTTAGACTCTTGGAAGCGAGGGGCCTGCACGCTGCCAAAGGCCGCTGAGAGCATGCTGTGGAGAGGGCCGTCTGGGGAAAGCAGAGCCATGTGGTGACAGAGCACTGAGACCAAGGGTCTGAAGCCAAAGCTGCCACACTGCTTTCGGGGACTGAACAGGCAAAGGAACACTGGGCTACATGTCGTCCCTGAATCTGCTCCAGCCCTTGGCTGTGTATTATAAGGGTCTGGCCGGCCTACTTCTGCTTTCTTCTCTGGGGAGCTTCACAACCATTTTGGGGCAAATGGATGTTTCTAGTCCTGGATAATTCTCCCATTCGTATCATTTCAGCCCCTGACATTTCTGCCATGACCTCAAAAGCAACATGTCTAAATTCAGACTTACCAAACCTTACCTAAACACAGCTCCTGACCCCTCACCCTGTGAGTCTTTGTCCCTGACACAGCCTTGCTCTCTCCGGTCATTCTTTCACTTTTGACATCACCCTCATGAGCTCACCTTTCCTGGTGTGTTTTTCTAACATGATTCTTCATCCACTTTGTTGTGGCAGCAACAAGATGACAATGATTCCTAAAACACCCCCCCCCCCCTCAGATCTCGCCAATACCTCCCCCAAGACATTCAATGTCCTTAAAAACTTGTTCCTATTCCTACTTCCTCTCTTCTGTCCAATTCTCCCTCCAACCCTACTCTCTTTCCAAACTCAGAATAAGCCCCAGCTTGGTTTTCACAAGGATTAGCTTGGATAGTTTCCTCCCTAAAACTATTTCCTCTTTCCCTCACCCCATATGTAGTCACTTGCATACAGCCATAATTCAGACACTCGGACTACATGAAAAATGAGACAGGAACGATGGGCTGTGGCCCTGAAACTTGGCCCCCTAGTCTTGATAAATGTCTAGGGACGATGTTGGGCTCTGAGATCCCCTGAGCAGGAAGAAATGGGGGTTTCTACTTAATTCTGATCTTTTGAAGTGCAAAATCTAGGAGAGAGGGATGGGAGTCTATTAAATTTCCTGAGCTTTTCTTTCCATGACTATGTTGTGTAAATAATGCTCACATGGGAAAAGAATGTGTCCCTGTGGCCATAGATGTTCCCAGACTGAACAGAAGGTCAAAATGTGGCTATTTCAGTCCCTGTAAACAAGGAAGGGGTTTTGCTAGGAATGGAGTTCAAACCTTGGAATGTATTAACAAGGACATTTTAAACAGAATGCAAAGACACCCGAGAACACAGAACACCATGGGGGAGAGGGTCAGGCTCCTTCTGAAACTTTCCTGAAAGGGGAACATCTCCAGCAGACGTGTGTTGGGATAAACGAGAAAGAAAGCACCTGTTTAAAATCCTGAGGTTTGAAGACAATGGAGAACGTCTCCTAGTATCTAAAGCACATCACACAATTCAAAAACGTTCCATTTCAGTTGTACTTTATCAGTGTGTGTCAGTCCTTGGAGGCAGCTGACTCAACTTTCTCTTTGTTAAGTTGTAATTTGTTTGGCCAAGTGCCTTTTCTCCCAGCAATAAGAAAATTTTATTTTCCTCCCAATCCACCTACATATACAGACACTCCTGGACTTACGATGGGGATACGTGCCGATAAACCCATTGAAAACACATTTAATGCCCAACATCATAGCTTTGCCTACCTTAAGTGTGCTCAAAGCATTTACATTAGACTTTAGTTGGGCAAAATCATCTAATATAAGGCCTATCCTATATAATAATCTTATATAATAAAAGGCTAATATGAAAATGGACCAAACGGTAGAACAACTGGAATAACCAACAGAACAGTGGGTTGGTATGATGTGCACTGACCACCAGGGGGCATGTGTGGAACATGGCGGGCGCTGGCCACAACAGGATTGTGGAGCAGGAGCGAGCCTCTGGTGGTTACTGAAAATTCTTTGCTCCCATGCGCTGCAGTCCCACCTGGTGCCCTGCACCAGCTGCTGGCACCCACTGCCAGCACTGGCCCCACTTGCACCTGTAGCCAGCACCAGAGCCAGGGTTTGCACCCACAGGGTTTGACCAGCCAGTGCTGGTCCCGATCACTTGGCACCAACAGCGAGTGTGAGCAGCAGCTGCCAGCCCTGATTGCCCCTGCGGGCTTCTCCACCTCCCCCTGCTCCTGAGGGGCAATTGGGGCAGCAGCCACTGCTCACATCCGCTGCTGGTGCTGGCCCCAATCTTTCTGTGCTGTCAGCAGGTGCGAGGGGGGGGGAGGTTACTGTCAGTGTGCGAGAGTGGCAGCAGCAAGGAGCAGGGCTCCAGTGGCAGAAGGAGCCAGGACTTTTGGGGGTGGGGGGGTGGGGAGAGAGGTGCAGAGGATGGGCTGAAACCCTCCTATTCCCCCCCTTTGCTCCCCACCTACCACAGCCTGTGGCCCACAGTTCCTTTCAAGGTGCATGGATTCATTCACTGGGTCCCTAGTAAATAAAATACTTAAAAAGTCTACAACACTGAAACAGATTAATAATATTGTGAGATGAGGTTGTGGGGAATGGACAGTCCTACACTTTCACTTGTTTTGGAGGGAAATTTGGCACTATCAAAATTTCAATCCTGCTGAGACTGGTTTGGCTCAGTGGATAGAGCGTCGGACTGCGTACTGAAGGGTCCCGGGTTTGATTCCGGCAAGGGCATGTACCTTGGCTGCGGGCACATCCCCAGTAGGGGGCGTGCAAGAGGCAGCTGATCGATGTCTCTCATCGATGTTTCTGTCTTTCTATCCCTCTCCCTTCTGCTCTGTAAAAAAATCAATAAAATATATTAAAAAAAAATTTCAATCCTTTAAATGTTTGTCATTTGTTACACACCAATCCTATCTAATAAAAGAAACATGCAAATTGACCGTACCATCGCTACGGCCCACAAAACACGCCCACCAGCCAATCAGGAGCAAATATGCAAATCAACCCAACCAAGATGGTGGTTATTTTGCATATCCAGGCACAGAGCGAAAACTGAAGACAGCATAGAAGGAAGCCAAGCGCTTCAGAAGGGAGTGGAGACTAGGGGAACAGGCGGGGAGAAGGGAGAAAAGGGGGTGGGGGGAGACTGCCGCAGGAAGCCCTGTTGCAGGAATCTTCCTGCAATGGGCCTCTAGTTTTATAATAAAGTAGATGTAAGACTGCAAACCAAAAATGGCCCAGAATAAAAAAACACAGGCTCAGCAATATTTTTTTGGGTAGATCTTCTTGGACAAGGGAAAAGTAAAGAATAAACAGACAGGACTACATCAAACACAAATTTCTGTGTCTAACCATCAATAAAATGAAAACACAGCCTACTGAATGGAAGAAGACTTTCACCAATGAGACATCCAATAATGTGTTAACATCCAAAATATAAGAACTTGTACATTTTAATCTTACTAAAAAATGGGCCCTGACCGGTTTGCCTCAGTGAATAGAGCGTCAACCTGTGGACTGAAGGGTCCCAGGTTTGATTCTGGTCAAGGGCATGTACCTTGGTTGCAGGCGCATCCTCAGTCGGGGGTGTGGAGGAGGCAGCTGATCAGTGTTTCTAACTCTCTATCCCTCTCCCTTCCCTCTCTGTAAAATATCAAATATATTTTTAAAAATGGGCAGAGGACCTGAAGATGGCCAATGGATATGTGAAAAGATGCTCAACGTCACTAATCCCATCAGAGAGATGCAAATTAAAACCACAGTGAGATATCACCTCACGCCTGTCAGAATGGCTACCATTAATAAACCAGCAAGCAACAAGTATTGGCAGAATGTGGGAAAAGGGAACTCTCGCCCACTATGGGTGCAGCAGCCATTGTGGAAAACAGGGGGTTCCTTAAAAATAAGAACTACCCTACAACCCAGCAATTGCACTTACGGGTATTTATGTTAAGAAATCTAAAAACACTAATTTGAAAAGATACGCATCCCTATGTTCATTAAAGCATTAGTTACAATAGCTAAGATAGGAAAGCAATTTATGTGTCCACCAATAGATAAATGGATAAAGAAGATGCATATATGCAATGAAATAGTACTAGCCACAAAAAAAAAAAAAAAGAATGAAATCTTACCGTTTGTGACAATATGGATGGACCTAGAGGGTATTCTAAGTGAAAAAAACATAGTCAATATTGTAATGACTATGGTGTCAGATAGGTGTTAGAGTTATTGGAGTGATTATTTCATAATATAGTGTATATATGTAATCTTAATTATTGCACACCTGAAACTCATACTGTATGTTAACTGTAGTTGAAAAACATAATGACGTGTTCAATATCTCATGTAATTTACATCCAAAGAGTGCTGGCAGCACACTGGAGTATCGCTTGTTTTCCCTCAATGTGGGGATCACTGCCAGCAGCCCCGAGTGTCACCATGCCACGTATCGCTGGCGCAGGAAGAGACCATTTAGAATCTGAAGTAAGGTTTCTACTGAGTGCATATCGCAAGGCAGGGACCATCTGTACTTGACTTACTAATGATGCCCCCCCACCAGTAAATTTACTCATTTTTACAAAAGGATATTTCCCTCCATCCAAATCTCAATAAACATGGGATATCATATGTCAAAAGTTTTAAATGAGTGATTTAGTTTTCATTTTATACTTGTCAGTTTGACTTATGCAAAATCAAATGCTGCCCTAGCTGGTTTGGCTCAGTGGATAGAGCATCAGCCTTTGGACTGAAGGGTTCCGGGTCCAATTCCAGTCAAGGGCATGTACCCAGGTTGAGAGTTTGGTCACCAGGTGGGGGCGTGCAGGAGACAGCCAATCAATGATTCTCATCTTTGATGTTTCGCTCTATCCCCCTCCCTTCCTCTCTGAAATAAAAAATATATGTATTTTTTAAAAAATCAAATGCTAACATTAATTTGTAATAAAAAGACTAACATTTTTTTAAAAGGCGCAAGCACACCCTATAATCTCCAGGGGAACAGTCCCTGTAGTTAGAGACCCGTCCTTACTAAAGACACTCCCCTGCCACAGTAACCAGCAGGCTGCGCAGCCAGGCCTACCTGCTCTCCAAGGATGGGCCTTACAGTGTCCTCCGGCTTTAGACTTGGGAGGAATGCCTCTGCCAGGCTTGCTCTTTTAACACCTGGATGGCCCGGGAACTGGGGAGCCCAAAGCCCACCTTGAATGTGGTTGTTGCCGAAGGTGTCTCCCGCTCCACTGTATCAGGCACATTTGGAATTTGATTCTTAGCTGCCCAACCAGGATTCAGCCCCAGGTCTCCCCCACATCCTGTCTTCTTGTTGTCACCAGGCCCTCCGGTATCTGCATGAAGTCACCACACACTTCAGCTGCTGCCGCCTCCTGACAGGGCTCATCTGCCTGGCCCCCAAGTTACTGGTATTTGGGTTCATTTACCGCATTTAGAAAATAAAATAATTCTCACCTGCTTCCAAAAAATTGTATATGTGGCTTTTAACTGGCCTTTAAGCTTCCCCAGAGGAGGGGGAAAAACAAAATCTTGTCTTGCAAAGCTGTGGTAAGTGATAATATCATTAAGAATATTGTAGGCATGTTCATCTGACAACTGGAAAACCTAATAAATTGGCTGTGGATTTAGGGGAAGTGATAACAGTACTGCCCTGTCCCGTTGAAAAACACTGATGAATTCGGTTAGTGTAAGAAACAAACGCCAATGGAAAAAGACCCCAAGTGCAGGCTGCTGGACAGGCACCGAATAGAACTATCCTGAACACGAAGCTGCTTAAGCACCAGAAGTGTGGTAATGACTTCCGTGGCCAGAACTGCCCGGTTCTCTTTCCTAGCGGGAATCTTGCCCGTTTCCTGACTCATCTTTAGAGGCCCCTCGCAGGGATGAAATTTGCCACCTTATTTGGGCTGAGACATAACCGCTGTCAGCCTGTCCCTGGCATTCCTGCTGATCTAGGCCAAGCTTGCCAGGGAGACTGGTGGGCAAGTTGCCTCTTGGGAACGATATGTCATTGTTTTAAGATTACGTACTGCCAGAAATGGATGAACTGAGGAGTGATAACTGGTATTGACTAAAATCACGGACAAATCTCCCAGATGATCACTTACTAGAAAAGTTTGGAGGATTCGGTGAGAATCCTAGTTCATTCAGTTATTTATGCCCAAGGGCATTCACCCTGTTTCTGAAGAGCTCATGAAAATGTCCCTCAGTCATCAAGAAAGGGCTGCATTATCCTATATAATAAAAGCCCAATATGCAAATCAACCAAATGGCAGAAAGACCAGTGTAACAACTGGCTGAATGATGTGCACTGACCACCAGGGGGCAGATGCTCAACACAGGAGCTGCTCCCGGCCCACAGGCCTCAGGCCAGCCAAGGCAGGTGCCAGCAGGGGCTTCCCGATTGCCCTGCCAGTTGCCCTGCAGATGGAAGTGACCAGCAGCAGCAGGGGGCGGGGCTGGGCAGCAAGCAGGCCAGTGACACCCCACCCCGATCATCCTGCCGGTCACCTCCCGCAGAGGCAGGCAATGAGCGGTGGCAGCTGGGGGCAGGCCTGGCAAATGGCTGCACCAGTCCGGCCAAGGCGAGTGCCAGTGGGGGCCCCCCAACCACCCCACAGATTGGCCCTGATCACCAGCCAGGTCTAGGGACCCTACACGTACACGAATTTTGTGCGTCAGGATTCCATATAATTGGATTAGTAAGTCCAGAGGAGCAGACACACTACATCTGAAAAAGATTTCCACCGAAACAGATAATTTCCACCCTAATTGGTTTGACTCTGGATAGAGTGTGGGCCTTCAGACTGAAAGGTCCCAGGTTTGACTTGAAGGAGGCAGCCAATCACTGATGTTTCTTCCTCTCCCTCTCCCTCTCTGAAATCAATTTTTTTTAAAAAAAAATAAAGACAAAATGGTTAATTTCCCAAAAAGAGTTAAAGGCTTTAGGGAACGCTTCATCTAGCTGTGATTCGCTTCGGTGGAATACCTCATTCAGTGCTGCTGCTGGATGAGCAGGTGCTGAAGTGTCAGCCCCACCCAGGATGGCTGTGCTGAGAGTCTGCAAAGGTCCCCGTTGCTGTGCTGAGACAGCCGTCCCCACGCAGGCCGTGGAGGAGGTAATGAGCCAACAGCTGACCCTGAGCACTCCACACCAGCACGTCCCAACTTAAACTTCCAGGACAGGTAGCACCCAGACTGCTGAGCCTCACACCCTGGTACCTGGGCCTCCCAGGTGAGGCTGGGTGATTTCCTGGCCACACGCGTCTACACCATCGGGTGCCCTGCCCCAGGACACACTGCTTCTCCGGAGCGCCTGTTCAGCCTCTGCTTGGGCACTCACCTGCATGCTCCAGTTTTGTGGAACAGCTCGAGAACAGTAGCCACCACTGAAGATGCATTAATACCCACAAGACAGATTGCAGCCACCATCACACACCTGGGACCTGGTTTGGAAAAAGAGATCACGTATTAATTAAACCCAGTAACAGTGCAGTAGTTTCAACCCACGGCCTGGTCTGCTGCTAGGGTTCCCTGGGCCTTTAAGACCAGCCTATTCTGAGGGCAATGAGCTGAGAGTCTCAGGCAGTGGTAGGCAAACTGCAGCTCCCAATCCACATGCAACTCTCTGGCCCCTGGAGTGTGGCTCTTTCACAAAATACCACGGGCAGGCGCGCACGTTCAGTGCGATTGAAACTTCGTGGCCCATGTGTAGAAGTCAGTTTTTGGCTCTCAAAAGAAATTTCAATCGTTGTCCTGTTGATATTTGGCTCTGTTGACTAAGAGTTTGCCGACCACTGGTCTAAGGCAAAGGGACCAAAGGCCTCTGCCATTGAGCTGACCACAAGCGCCAGCTGAGAATGAACTTGTATCTGTGGCATGAAAAACTCACAGCCAGGACAGCCAGCTTAGGATGTGGAATGAGGGAGGGAAGACCGGGGCCCAGGGTGGTGGATGTGGCTCCCAGGGATGCCTGGCATGGGCTCTGAGAGACAGCATCTGGGGAAAGTGCATCGGCGATGTCCTCGTGTCCACTCCAGCGTGTAAATCACCTGGTGCCGAGGACACCAGAGATTGCCTCTCCCATGGCGGGGACCCAGGACTGTCCGGACCTGCTAAGGTAAGGCACAGGACCCGAGGTCCCCCAAAAGAAGGCCCGAAACCTCACCAGCGCCAGGGCCTTCAGACCAGTTACAACCTGGGTCAGCCCAAGGCCACACAATCCTTTCTGCTGGGGAACCCTGTGCTGATAAACTTGACTCCAAGTGCCTCCCGGAAAACAAAACCCAGGAAGATTTGTGAACACACCCCTCTGTTCCCTAGGGCCTGGCAGTTTTGAAATAGGTGCTGAGGTGCAGCAGACAACACATTGTGGATCCGCTTCCTGCAGGCATGGCTCTGAGCCAGCTGGTTTCCAGCGATCCGGTGCCAAGGAAGGAAGCCCAGGGGCCCCTCCCCCCACTCGCTCTCCCGTCAGCCCGGTCAGACGGCCGTTTGTGGGGGCGGCTCTGTGCGCAGGAAAGCACCGGCGGGGCTCGGGTCCTCCTGCACAGGAAGCTGGCCTTTCGGAAGGAGACCCCGTGGCACGCCAGGTCCAACTGAAACCCCCCTCTGGGATTCTGGGTCAGGTTGCAGAATGTGTCAGAACTAAGAAAAATGTTTCCCCCAGAATTTCACTGTGAAAATAATGAGTTGATATGATTCTAGTTTCCTAGTAAAAGTAGGGTTCTTTCAGGTCAGGAAAAAGTCATCCATGCAAACTAAACTTACCAGCTTACCTATCTTCGCTCACCCTTTCCAAACTTGCCAGGAGCACAGGAGGGAGGGGGGCAAGGCGGGAGCACCCCAAGCAGCAGCGGACCTGAGGGTCCTCCACGGCTGCCTGACCAGGCTGCACTGGTAGGGTGCCTGCCTTTAAGAGAGGCTGAAGGTTCCTCTCAGGATGACTTAGGACTGTTGGGTCACCTAGCTGCTCTGTCCAGTTATTACCTGTGCTCAGCTGGCGGGGGGGAGAGAATGCACAGGCAGAGTCTGCTCCCCAGAGATCCTGGGAGGTGACCCCGGAGGGAGCCCGAGTGTGTTCATGTTTAACTCATGAGCACAGGGGCCTTTGGAATGTCCACTGCCAGCCCCTGGGACAGATGAGGTGCGTGTCGGGGCAGAGGCTCCCGTGGGTGGCCCTGACCGAGACTGTTCTCCAGCAGCTGCTCTGGGACTCGATGCCAGGATGTAACACATGGCTGCCCTCTTTGAACTTTCTCCAGGAACCAGGCCGGCAACTCTCTTGGTGCATCTCACACATGCTCAGGGGTCTCCCAGGTCCCCCAGCCAGACTCACAGGAAACCGGTAACGGGCAGCGGCGGCGGGACCGTCTCGGTGTGAGATGCGCTCGTAGTGCTCGTGTGCCTGCCCGGCGTCGTGGAGGCCTGGCAGTGGCTGGAAGGGGCACCCACCACAGGCACTGCGAGGGCCGGTTCTCTGCCTGCGCCGACTGATCGCTCAGACCCCAAGGCTCGGGGGTCGGAACCGGGGCTCCTCACCGGGACAACGGAGAAACCCCGGGGAGGGGCTGAGCAGGCAGGGGGAGCCGCACAGACCGCCGGGCATTCCCAGTTCTCTGTCAGCGCTCAACTCACTAAGCCTGCTGCATCTCAAGCCGTTACCCTGTTTCCCCGAAAATAAGACAGTGTCTTATATTAATTTTTGCTCCCAAAAATGCGCTAGATCTTATTTTCGGGGGGATGCCTTATATTACAGCAAGTAGGCCTTTTTTTCGGGGGATGTCTTACTTTCGGGAAAACAGAGTAGCTAAGGAGGGGTCAGAAGAAGACTAGTGAAGTGAAATCCTCCTCCAAACTTGAATAACATGAGGTCTGTTTTGTGTAAATCTGGGGAAGCTGGGTGTCAGGCTGCCTGAGTCCCCTGCCCCCTGTGAAATGACGTGCGGACAGCCCATAACACCCGCCCTCTTCCTTCTGTGCTGCTTTCCCCTTGGCCCCTCTCACCCCTGCCTGTGTTTAGGATGTTACTGCCCACCTGCGCCACGAACAGCCCTACACGCTCCAGGTGGCACTGAGTCTGTCTGTTGGGGAACCGAAGTCTGTGAGGTCTTGGTTAACAGGAAGGGGAATGGCCAGGCAGTGATTAAGTGCCACTTCGGTGTCTGGGCATGCAGCATCGTGGGAGCACGGTGCCCGGGTCCCTTCTAGGGCGAAGGCAGGTGACTGTGGGGCCGCAGCAGCTGTCTGGGTCACATGAAGACCTACTGTTCCTGCTCGGCTCAGCTCCAAGCTCTGCCTTCACTGCCAGCACCTGGGCCTCCCCTGATGTCGGCTCCACCCCTGGGCACTCAGGCTCACAGCCAGAGATTAGGCCATCCCGCCCCGGACTAAAATAAGGAATGAACAGCTTCAAAACTCTGGCTTTATTCTCGCCATGTCCCTCTAATTTGATGAGGCTATAGCTACATATGCTTATAATTTCTACGCTGTGGTCTTGGTTCATGTCCAGGGAATTTTCATGAGTTCTAAAAAAACCCCTCCCAGAGCCACCCCTACTCCTAACACCCCTTTTTCTCCCCCTTTCCCCCCCTCCCCCATTACATTTGGATAACCAACAAGGAAAGCTGTGTGACTCTCATTCCTTGTAAGGAGTGATTAACAACTGCAGCATACCTGGGAAATGGGTCATTTTCCATCATTATTGTGTGTTCTGGGTTCTTCGCCATAAGGCTGGTCATTAGCAAACCTCTGGTGCTGGGCAGACATAGCTTGAACCTGACTAAACACCATCCATCAAGAAGACACTGAACAAATAAAAATACAGGGACAGCTGTCCTCTGACAGCCTTACGTATGCACGGCACTCGAACACCCACACCGGACTGGAGCCCCCACAATGTCTCTCCGTTCCCGCTGAAACGAATGTCCATGACTCCTGCCTATTAGAAGTTAAGCTCCTTTGGAGGACGGACCTGGTTCTGCACATTTTAACGTCTAGCATGTAGCAGACACGTAATTCATATTTTCTTAAAGAATCAAGAGCTTATTTACTTTTATAGCCACTGGTTTTTCTTTAGAAATAGCAAGTCAAAGGGGATTAATGACAAATCCTCCAAGACCTCTGGGCAGAGCGGCCCAGGATTGCTGAGGGTTGGAAGGACGGCATCCTGAGGCTCTGCGCGTCTGAAGCAACAGCCAGCCTGCATACCGGGTCTCACACCAGCCAGTTGTCACTCCGGCTCTGGTGCCACCATTCCATGGGGAGGATAGCCCCTCTGGTGAAGAGAAGGCTGTGTGGCTGGCACCTTCCCTTCCTTTGTCTTTTCTGAGACACCTGTGGCTCTAAAAGGTTTCTATGATTTCATCAGCACTGTTTTCAGTTCTGATGGACATTTCCCTAGGACTGCACAGCCTGAATAATTAGCTCTCCTAGAAGGAACCTAATCCAAGAGTCTAGGAGCCTGAGTGAAGGACCCACACTGAACTGATCTGACTTCAGGTGGGACAGAGACTACTCCAAACCCAGCTGTGAGAATGAGTACAATCACCACCCTCCTTCCGAGGCAGCCCTCCTCCACTCTCCAGCCCGGAACAATCATGCCTCCCCAGGAGATGCTGCATCTTTACACAGACCCTGCCATGCTTATCACTGTGCTTCCTACGGGGGCACGGCCTCCTCTGGATTTCTGGCACCGGCACATCGTCGGGGGGAAGGACAGTTCGGGAAAACGTAGGTGAGCCTGATACAAATGAACTGCAGGATCTCTGAGGCTGGAATCATGCCACTGCTCAATAACCATGTTTTCCCTTTGGCTACATACGTGTTTCCAAAAAATCCTCCCTTAGGCCCTGTGCCACCACTGTCCTCAGCCAACCCAAATCGCCAAATTCAAGGGTACTCTGACCTCTTACTCACTGTCCTACCGTAGTCGGTACTGCTGACCAAGCAGCTCAGCACTGCTTTGCCGGCTCCATGTCTCATCTGCTCCTCTGGCCACTCTTCCCTCACTGTTCATCATCTCCTGACCCCGACATCTAGGTTTTGTCCCGCTAACCTCTTCTAATGTCATTACTTTCTCAGCCATCAGCTTATCCTGAGGGCCAGATCTACATTTCAACATACATGTATGAACTCTTTGTGAGCTTCAGAGGGTCAAATTATCTCATCCTAGCCAGCTCCACAAAGACTGGCAGCCTCTGGACATTGAGAGAAACACACAGTCACAAAAGAGGGGTGGGGACACATGAACGGTGTCTTCTGGAACTACACAATGCTACAGTGCTAGACCTATGTCACCTGGCAAGGGAGGGACCCACAGGGCCAAATGATACAGGATTTTCTGAATGAAGAAACAAGGGCTAAGGATCATAACTTAAGTTTTGAAATGATGGGTGTATGGCCCTAGCCGGCTTGGCTCAGTGGAGAGAGCATTGGCCTGCGGACTGAAGAGTCCCAGGTTCAGTTCTGGCCAAGGGCACATGCCTAGGTTTCGGGCTCAATCCCCAGGAGGGGATGTGAAGGAGGCAGCCAATCAATGATTCTCATCATTGATGTTTCTCTCTCTCTCTTGTTCTCCCTTCCTCTCTGAAATCAATAAAGAAATATCCTATCTAATAAAAGAGTAATATGCAAATTGACCAAACCTTTGCTACACCCACCAGCCATGCCCACTGGTCAGTCAGGAGCTGGGGCGGGACCAGCCAGCACAGCCCAGGCTGTGGGGCCAGGCAGCCAGGGCTGGGTGGGCGGGGCCGAGGCCCGGTTAGCTGGGTGCCAGCTGGCTGGGGCGAAGGCCCAGGCGAGGGGGCGGAGAGGCCAGGACTAGGATGGAGCTGGCCATTGGCTCCATTGCAGGGCGATGGCTGGGTGCCCAAGGCCTAAATCCTCGGCCAGAGGATCCTTTAGGCCTTGGGCAGGCTGGGGGTGAGAGGTCAGTAGGACATCCCCCCTGAGGGGGCAGGTTGGGCTGAGGGATCACCCACCCCCAGTGCACTAACTTCGTGCACCAGGCCCCTAGTATATATATATTTTAAAAATGATGGGTGTATGGATATGGAGCATGAGCTTAGAAAATCCTGGATCTAACAGATTTTATATATTAAATATACCTCGAAACTTAAAAGTGGTACTTTTCAGGAGGAAAACATTTTCCCTAAACAGTAAATTTTTAGATTTCACAAAAAAGTACAATATTATAAAGAATACATGGTTATCTACCAGGGACTCTAACTTTTCTTTCTGAGAAAGGACAATTACAATGCAATTTTCATTCACTAACACTGCCATTTCACTTAAAACAGGTACTTGAACATATACCCGTAAGAAGCTAATTTCAGAATTAGAGTCATTAACATCAACTTTTTCTCAATTCCCTGTATCTGTCATAATGGAGAAGTGAAAAGTAAAACAGATGACCACTGGCCCAAGACAGACACACACACACACACACACACACACACACACACACACACGAGTGGGGAACAGTAGGTTTATGGTTGCGAATCCATGAAACACAGTTTACTCTTGTATTATTTATTAATTATTATTTTTTCCATACAAGCACATGTAAACCTACTTTTGCCCACCTGGAATATAGGTGCCACTGGTGTGGGTTTTGGTTAAAAGGTTAGTGCAGTTTCCCAAAGTGTGATCTATGTAAAACATTAGTTTCCTAAGATTCCGTGTAAAAGAGGGTTCCCTGGTCTCAATTTGAGAAAGACTGCACCCTAGAGCTCCCTAATCTTTTGGTAAAGAAATCTGTTTCACTTTGTTTGACACTGGATCAACGTATGGACTCCCCTACAATAACCCTTAAGGACCAGTTCTTCGGTCACACTGAGAAAGAGGTTGGGACAGGTGCAGTTCTAACTTACTGAAGATGAGGTCTTAAGCAGAAATGTCACCCTCCAACGGACGTATTTTCACCAGCAGAGACCGAATCCTGACCGCCGGGAAAGGGTCTCCTGACTGGCCACTTGGTAAAACGCTCTCACCCCCATCGCCAATCCCTTTCCTGGTTGGCGAGGCCCTTCCTTCGGATCAAAGAAGCCTTCTTTCTGCCCCAAACGAGTTCTCAGGAAGTGCCCGGCCTAATATGCAGGTGGCATGACCCAGCCACTGAGACCTCAGGTCCACAGGGCACGTTTCCTGTGGAAAATAACCCCAGAGCTCTTCCTCCTCCTCACTCAGAGGGCACTGGCCCAACGAGGCCAGCTCCGGCATCCACTGCTTCTCCACTATTTACCCTGTGAGTGAATCCCCCCACGAACCTCCTAACAGTCTCAGTGGCCTCTGTGATCTACCAAAACACACCCCGTATTAACGGTGGGAGAAGAGCACCAGTTTAATTGGGGAGTATGTTTGCCTTCGGAGAGAAGCTTTCCAAGGAAAGGACCATGCCTCTGAAGCCTCAAGGACACCAGGCCTGGCATTCCCAAGTGCATCCCTAGTCTCACTGTTCTTCCTGTTTTGTGAAGGAATAATCCAGAGCAAGGGAAGGTTGGCTGTCGAACCCCACCATTTAAAAGACTACTTTAAGGCAGACCCTCCAAATTCACACACCAAATTAGGGTTCAAAGTCACGGTGCTTTGTACTTAGCAAGATGCATTCCAGATACTGAATTTAAACAGGCATTTTAAAATTTGTATGCAAATTCAACATTTATAGGAAAAAATCACTTGGCAGTTCTCTGAAGCAAGGTTAGGCCTTAGATAAAACAGCACGAAGGTGACAATTGAGGATGCTGTTTCCATCAAGATCGGGAGCTCTCGGGACAGCCCAGCGCCTGCTTTCGGTACAGACACCAGGCGGTTCAGAGACGAGCCGGGGGACAGGCCGTCCCGGAGCCCCTCTTCTGCCCACCCGCACGCCGGTCCAGGCCAGCACAGACCACCTCCGGGCACATCCACTCCCCTCAGACTGTCCGACCGACCCTCCGGCCCTCCCGAGGGCCCCACAGCCGCTCCTGGGACAGGCTCCTCTACCTGGGGGTGGTCGCGCCAGCCCCCCAGGATATCCACAGCCTCGCCAGCACCCAAGACATGCCTCGTCTGTCAGTTCGCTAATAAATCAGACGCGTCTGGCTGGTTTCGCCCAGTGGAGAGCGTCTGCCTGTGGGCTGGAGGGTTTGATGCCAATCAGGGGCACATGCCTGGGTTGTGGGTTTCATCCCCAGAGCGGGGTGAATAAGAGGTAGCCGATCAACGGTTCTCCCTCTCTGAAATCGACAGGAACATGTGAGAAGAAAATTAGACACAGTGCTGAAGTTGTCAGCTCTTTCTTGGGCCTCAGCCCGGGGAGACTTTACACACGTTGTCTGAAGCTGTGCCATCCGCAGGTTCACGCAGGGCAGTTAATGCTGATAAAGTCTAAGACTCCCATGGTGAATCACCATAAAAATATTTTTTTAATCCTCCTACGAGGACACCTTTTCCATTTATATTTTCAAAAAAGAGTGGAAGGAAGGAGGAGAAAGAAACGTTGACTGGTTGTCTCTGGGGCTTGGTATGGCGCCCGCAACTGACCGGAATCGAACCCTGGACGCTGCAGTCTGCAGGCCGATGCTCTAACCACTGCTCCCCACCGGCTAGGGTTCACCGTGAATCTTAGATGACTTACGCCTGTCACGTGAGGAGTTCATTGGGGCTGGCAACAATGACAAATGGAACCCCCGACACCTGTCCTTCCGAACCGGCCCTGATGGAGCGGGCGGCCAGGCGCAGTTTTAGGTTAGACTCCGAGGAGCGTCCCCACGTCTCCCTCCGCCCGGGGGCGGGGGGGGGGGGGGGTGTCCCACGGAAGGAGCGCGGCCACGGAGTCCTCCAGCGGGAGGGTGGAGCCCCGCAGGGCGAGAGCGGCCGTTGGCGACCGTCCGCCGTGCACCACCGTCCGCCGTGCACCGGCTCTGTCCCGTCGCTGAGAACAAGTACTCACGTAGAGTTCAGCAGAACTGACGGGACTTCCAGCCCTGAGAAGTAGCCTCGGAGGGAGGGAGCCAGCGCATCTGCAGAGAGAGGTGGAGAAGGCCGTAAGCCGGGGCAGCCCCTGCTCAGAGTCCGTGTGTCCTGCTGGGTGCCCCCCCCCCCCCCATGACTCACACCTGCTCACGACGCTCCTCCCGAGCACAGTGTGATGCTGGGGAGAACGGAACCCTGACAGATCCACTCCAGTGATTTAATAAGACGCCTTTTGCACCAGAAACTCTTCTTCGCATGGCATCCGATCCCCACACTTTCCCCATCCTCTGTGAAGGCAGAGGCCGGGCGTGCAGGAACCCCCCCCCTCAAGGAGCCCGGTCCGCCTTTCAGAAACAAGAGGCGCCGAGCTGAAGTGTGGCCCGCGAGCCCCCTCCCGCGCTCGGCAGCACCTGACTGATGTCTAGTCAAGAGGCTGTGGCCCCTCGGAGGCTCTCTAAGCACAGTGGGCCTCGGGGGTCCCCCGGGTGTAGGCAGAACTGAAAGGCGCAGGCGGCCATGCTCCCTCAGAGCCTGTGGATGTGCTGAGGAGGACGGGACAGCCAGGCCTCCATGGAGCCAGCGGCCTGGCCGGGACTGCAGGTCCTGTCCCGTCCTCTCAGAGACGGCCCGGCTTCTCCGCACTGTCGGGTGCCCGGCACCCTGTGCCCCTGCTAAGGGGGACCCAAGCCCCATTCCATTAAGCCTCCCAAGAGGAAGGCCGGCCCCAACAGACGGATGAGTGAGGCTCTGTCCACTTGGCAGGATGCTCCCGGTCCTGCGCTGAGGAAAACGTTAAAAAAACTAACAAAGGGCAAGTGGGCTCGGGCTGTTACCCACGTCCGTCTGTGGCCGTTCAGTGGGGCTCCTGAGCCTTTGGACGGAGGGAGGAGGGTCTGTCTGCACTGAGGAGGGACAGCCACCTTTCGCCGGAGGAGCAGTGGCAGCCCTGCTAGGAGCAGGTGGCAGGGCCAAGTGTCACGTGGGGTGGGGTGGGGACAAAGAAGAGGGCTGGGTGCCCTTGGAGGTGACACCCTCCAGTGTTACCTGGTCTGGCCCAAACCTTCCCCTGAAAACGTTTCAGAGCACAGTGATGCTGGGGAGAACGTCACCTGACAAACCCGCTCCAGTGGTTTAAAAAGACGCCTCTGGCACCAGAAACTCTTCTTCGCCTGGCATCCGATCCCCACGCCCCGGGCAGGGGCAGCAGCACTCTGGCTGGCAGGGCGCGGGGGGCTGAGGCTGGGGGCAGCGGCAGAGGCCGGGGCTCCGCGGGATCGCCGAGACCTCCCGCCTCCACCGCAGGAGACCCCGCTGAGCGCTGGGCAGTCCGCGATGCCCCACGGTCCCTGCCCCGTGGGCTCAGGCTCTCCTGTGTCATTCTGAAGCTGGCTGGCTAAGAATGGGTCCTAGCAAAGCCCACAACAGTACCCCCACCTTTTGCCCTGGTCCCCACAAAGTCCCTGGCGTCTCCTTCCACGCTCCCACCCCCGGGACTCCCCCCAGAGTGGTATTTCCTGCCTGGCTGTCAGTGCTGCACTCGGGGACACGCTCCCAACCTGGGGCACAGGCATGTGGTCTCCCTTGGGAAGTGGAGGGGAGTGGACTTAAAAGCACTGTGGCTGCACTGTCAGTTCTGCCTACACCTTGGGGCACCCCGAGGCCAGCTGTGCTTAGAGAGCCTCTGAGGGACCACAACCTCTTGACTAGCAATCAGACTATCAGTTCGACTGGGACCCGGGGGCCCATACTGTGGGAGGGCAGAGATCCATTCCTCAGGAGCCACCAGCGTGCACGAAGCTCATGTAAGGCAGGGCCGGAGTCACTTCAACCCCCAGAGCAATTGAGGGAATGAGCGACCAGAAACTTTGCATATGGGTAAGCTAAAAAACATGTCATTTGGGGGAATTTCGGGGTGTACACAGAGCAAAGGAGGGGAAGGAAGAGGGGCAGTGTGGGAGGCAGGAGGACCAGAAGGGAGAGGAAGGGTAGACTACAAGGGAAGGGGAGAGGGCAGAGGGAGGAGGGAAAGACAGAGACGCAAAGAAAAAACTCATACCTACCCACGGCTTATGGCTCTGTGCATCTGGACCCGCTTGCTCACTAAGCAAAGGGCGGAGCTGGAGCTGCCTTCCCGAGGCAGGCGGGAAAGGGTGGGACGGGACCCGGCCCTGGCAGGTGGGGGGCGGGGAGCCTAAACACAGTGGAGGGGAGAGGGTCTGTGTGCACCTGGGTTGGGGCAGCACATGTGACTGGTGCTGCCTGGGTGTGGGCCCAGGTGCCGACCACGAGGCCAAGACACGCTGGTGCTTCACAGGAGACAGGCGCCGCAGAGTGGACGGCATGGCCGCTTCGGTGCAGGTGGCTGCGGGAAGGGGGCCCTCATCTCCACGCACCCACTCCAGCCTCCGACAGCCTCTTGCACTCTGCTCGCTTCCGCCCGCACAGCCCCGCATTCGTTCTGACACCCCGGCCTGCAGCTGTGGGACCCGCGCCGCGTCAGCTGGTCTGGACGCCCCCACCGAGCCCTCCAGGGTGACAAGCAGCTGCTTCGAGCTGTGGGGTCCAGGGAAAGCCGTGCTCAGCAGACTGAGGTGAAGTTGGCCTGCTGGCCGGTTCTCAGGGGGCAAAAGAGTCAAGACAGGCCTTGAAATTCATCACTCCTGTGCCGCAGGCCCTTCTCACCGCCCAAGCCTGCCCCTCTCCCGCCTCCCAGCAGAGGGCAGTGTTCCCAGGGCCATCTGTGTTTCAGAGGCAGCAGGGCCATGGGAAGAAACTGGGTGCGGGAGCTGACCCAGATGAAGAAGCTGTTCTGTGCCACTCACTGCTGTCCTCTGGGGGAAGAAAAGGTTTAACCCTTACAGCCCCAGGGGCTGCTTATTCTGCTGTGGTTTTGGCCCCAGGTTGCTCGTGGCCACTGCTGCCCATTGTCTAGGGGCTGCTTTAGCTGCATCACAAACATGGGACACCCACACTTCCCTGACTCCTGCTCCGCGGACAGGTCAGCAGGGACTGAGTCTACACGGTTGACCTTCCTTGCACAGCAATGGTCCGTCTGCAGAAACGCTCCCACTCACAATCCTGCATCTGCTTCTTCTGTAAGAACCTCTAACGTAGTATCTACAGCCGGACTAGCACCGATTATTCCCTCCGTGACATCCCTAAGTGAACAGCGGCATGAAGGCCCGGGGACGTGCCCACTGGAGCTCCACGCAACAGCAGTCATCACCAGCACAACCCAGGAGCCACGCTGCTCGGGCTCTGCCATCACGTCCCTCAGAAACGCTCCTCCACAACAGGCACCCTGGGCTCTCCCATGCCTCGGCATGGACCAGCTCCTGTGACTGGTCAAAGGAGAGCACCCAGCAAAAAGTAAATAAATAAATAACCAGACAAAAATAAAGAGGAATGCTAGAAAAAGTAGCAAGTGCCCATAAAAATAATTCCCATCCTCTTCCATTTATAGATAAGGACACCGAGGCCCAGAGGACTAAATACATACAGATGTCACTTTCCCAATAGTGCTGCCAAGGACAGGAAGACCCTGGCCGGCCTCCAGGGGGAGCCCCTGCCAGTCCCCCCATCGCTACCCCCCACCCCGCCACAGGGGTCACTGTTTGCACTCTGCTGTCGCCTCTCCAGTGACTGACTCCCAGCGTCCACTTGCCTTTAGCGATAATCACCAGAAGCGCTTCCCAGGTACTGGGCACCATGACGGTAGCCATTATGAATGAATACCCTTCAGACTGCTTTGCAGTCTCCTCCTCTGTAGCTCTCAGTGTGGTACGCAGACCATCAGCATCCCCGGAGAAGACGTCAGAAATGCAGGAATTCTAGGGACGTGGCCCAAGCAACTGCATCTCACAAGCTCCCCAGGACGACGAGGCCTGGGCTCCAGACCGACAGACTGTTCCTGAGTGAGGCTGGCCAACGTGTGGCCAGAAGCCGACCGGAAGAGATGCTGTGCAGTGGAACAGGTCTGGGAGAAACAGTCTCCCCCAGCAGGTCCCACACACACCGCTCGGAAGGGCTGACAGTAAAGAAACCGTCTGACGTGCCGGACGCCGGGTTCTCCAAGTTTATCTGAAGCATCTCTTCACCGTGTGGCAGCCAGTGGTCACCGTGGGCGTGGAGACAAGTGGGCCTGGAAGGCCCCTTCAGGCGTGGCGTTTGGCGGATGCTAACGACACACATTAGAGTTGGAAGGACCCAATCTGTAAGGCGCTTCCCTTCCCTTGTGCAGATGCTGCGCCTGCACGCTCACTCCCCCAGCTCCCCACTGAGAACCAAGCTGGGGGGCCCTGAGACTGCTAAGGGCTGGAGCCCACCGCCGCAGCCGCTCACACGCAGCCAAGTCTGCCCTCCCTCGGCTTAGGGACTGTCGCTGTGGAGCACCACAAATGAAGCCTGTCAGCCCAAGGTGTCGGGCTGAGGGAGAGGCCACCCAGCCAGATGTATACACACTCTGATCCAGGAAACTCTGCTCACCAGACTGATGATTTGTAATACAATAAAAATGAAACTCTTTGTGGGATTAATTATAGGGTCCTTTTAAATGACAAGCCTCCCCATTTTTAATACAGCACTCACCCAACTGGAAGAACACTTTTGGGAATCTGTTTCAAGAAATGAGGCCCACTGCCGATCACTCTGTAAGGGAACCTCCAACCCAACCCCATTTCCCTCTGCCCCTTTCCCGACAGACGTGGACGGCACGCAATGCAACCAGCGTTCACTCCTTGTCTGGCAGGCAACAGTCCCTGCCTCGGGCAGTTCGACGGGCTGCCACTGTCTAGGCACACTGGCACGTCTTACATGACGAACTGGTTCCAAAGTCACCTGCCGTCTCCCCGGGCTGACCACGCAGGCCACGCTGTAGCCCAGGCCTGCGCTCCTGCCAACCTCCCCGTCTAAATGGGGGGGCACTGCTGAGGCCTGAGCCGGGCAGGAGCGCGATCTAGACCCCAAATGCGAGGCCGAGGCCCGTGAGCACCTGCTGAGCCCGGTGAGGCTTGGCTGAATCCAACATAAGCCCTCAGGGATAGCGTTCTCCTCCGGGCTTTTAGGCTAACCCCGTCTGCCCGAGCAAAGCCAGGCTCTGATTTCCAAACGGGCATGTGGACCGTGCTCAGACATCCCCGAAGTTCATGCAAGACGCCGCTTGGGTCGAGGCAACCAAGCATGTAACACCCCGTGTCAGATAAAGTCCATCGTGGCTGCCTGTCATCCATATTTAATTGTGCCAGCCTGTTAATTTTTAACCATGTTTGCGATCGAGGGCCATTAGAGGTCTCCAGGAGCGGGGCTCGGTGAAGCGGGAAGAGCTTCGAGCAGAGTGGCTGAGGCCTGAAGCCGGGGCGGCCCACTGGCCCACCCTTCACCGAGCCCGGCCTCCCCCAGCAGCGCCGGCCTGAATAAAACATGACCCCATTTGGAGCTGCTTTCCCTTCTGCCCCTGTCACAACTGCTTATCTTCAAGGAAAAGTTCTCTTTCTTTTTACGAAGGATATGTTTTTTGCAAAGTTTCTTTGCAGCTTTGGTTTTGGTGCCAAAGCAGTTAGCATGCTCTCTGGGTCCCTATTCCTATGAAACGAGGCCTAAAACCCTGGGTGGACGGCCCCCTGCCTGGGCCAGCACCTCCCCTCCACACCCACCACAGCCACAGGCACAGGCACGAAGCTCTGACAAAAAAAGAGGGGTTTTAATCATGACTAGACTACGCCAAGCACTGTACTCTTTCCCACAAAATAACCCCCTGAAGTAGTGTTCATTCTTCCTTACAGATGAGGAAACCGAAGCTCGGAGAAATGTAAAAAAGCCTGCTACACCCCCAAAGTTAGCAGAATGGGCAGAAGACCTCGTTAGAACGGGGCTTTTGGAAGTAAAGGGCTACGACCCTATGAGCTCTGCAGTGGGCCCCCTGAGCCATCCTGTGCCGGTCAGACCCGCCTGTTACTATCCCCACCCGTCACAGGCAGGCTCACCGACGTCCTTATAGGCGTGACCCACCCGCGACTCAGCTGGGCTTTTATGGCCAGTGAGGTCAGGGGACAGACCAAGGATCTAAGGACAGAGGGGACCCTGCTCAAGAAACCTGGAACACGGGCACCGATGGAGGGCACCATGCTGCCCTGGCAGGGAGGTCCACTTCCAGCTACTCGCGCACCTCGGATCAGCGACTCTGGACGGGGCACGCCCCCGGGGGCTGACTCGTTTTGGAACAGCAGCTGCCAAAGGCTGCCCAGTGGGGCGATCTGGCCCCCGCAGCCGCAGCTCTGCCAAAGGCACGACCCCAACAACACTGGATGGAGGCGAGGCCGGCGAGGCCGGGCCGATAGCCACGTCTCTCCCTTCCTTAGTTCTCCAAACGCCAAGCAGAGGGGAAGGGACGGACAGGCTGAGAAGGTATTTGCTGGGCTGGGAGTGAGGTCCTCTGGGTTCAGCCACAGGACCGTGAGGAGAGTTACAAAGCACAAGATGTATCTCCACCCTCCTGGAAATGAGGCTGGTGGAGTCCTAGCAAGGGGGTGGGGGGTGGGAGGAGGCGTAACTGCAGGAAGAACAAGCCAGAAAGCCCAGGGAGGAAGGTGGCTCTCGAATCCGGCCTCTGATAGAAAAGCAAGATAAGGCAGCAGCTGGAAAGTTCAGGGCCAGCGGTGTGAGTGAAACAAAATTCACCAACTGCTTGGTCTCTGGGATGTCAGCTGCTTCCTGTTCTCGATCCATTTCCTCCCGGAGCATTTTCTTCGGGCAGGCGCTGTGGGGCCTGGCTGTGGGGAGAATCCTCCACGGGACAAGTCCTCCTGCAGGTGCCACACCCAGTCTTGCTCCATCCCTGTCGTTTTCCCACGTCTGGTCTTCCTCTGGGCGAGGCCTCTGGGTCCTGCTGGCTCTGTGGCGTCCCCAGTGTTGAACAGCCTCGTGGTGTGGTCCCAGGCTCCCTTCTCTTCTGTGAGAATTCGCACGCTCCCCGAAGGCTAATGTTACTAAGCCCTTGAGCCAGGCGCTCTTTCAAGAGTCTCGCACGAGGGCTCCTCATTCCCACTGATGGGAACTCTGAAGCTCAGACACCTACGTGGCTGTCAGGTCACAGGCTGACCAACTGCAGGGCCTGGGGCTGACAGGCAGCTCCCACACTGCCTGGCCGAACTGCCCCACCTACTAGGGGAGTTAAAGCAGATGCTCCTGGATGACCAGGCACTGGACAATACTGGAGGCACTGGACAATACAGCAACGCTGAGGCCTACCGACAAAGCCGGCAGCCCCTTCAGGAACACCAAAGGGTGCTTTCTCCTCGCAGGCTGACCTTCAGAGCTGCAGGTTTCGACAGAAGGTAATGTCAGAGGATTGCTAGTCTCATGTATGTCTGAACCACGGAGAGCCTCGAGTAGAACAGCCCTCAGGCTCCTTCAGAGCTGTGGTCACCAGACAGTAAAGCCCTGGGTGGCAAGAGGACCACACCCTTTGAGGAAGCCAGGCCTTAAGGACGAGGACACAGGGATTCGGGGCTGATGCCATCTACGATGCTCAGAAGTGAGGCCCTGAGGTCCCCCACCTTTGGGAAGCTTTTGGCTAGAAGCGCTGAACTCTCCTGGCTCCCAGGGACGGCTTTACTGACGGGTCCCCCTGCAGGACCAGCCACTGTTAGAGCACTGGATACTGCCTCTGAACAGGAGGGGGAGCTGGGAAACGAAAGTCCCTCTGTGCATTCCAGCAGGTGTGGGGCTATGGTGCTTGCCAGTAGCTGCCAGGCCGCCGGGCTGTGTGCTCACTGGAGGCCGCTCACACCTGCCCTGCTCCCTGCCCCTCTCAAGACACTCCGTGCTCGAGGCCTCTGTGCCTAACTTACATCCCAGCCCAAACCAGACATTCTCGTGTCTCCTTTACCTCTGCACTCTCCACAGGGCTCAGTTAGTGACAGAGCAGAAGCTTAATAACATCTGTTTTCTCAAAAACAGTTTTAAAGGGCAGTGCTCAGAAGCCTGCAGTGCTGCCGAGGAAACGCCGGGACGCCCCGCGTCAGGCCACCGCATGCCACGCCCGGGCCCTCTCCCCCCCATGATCTCACCTCCCTATTTGCTGGGTCTCTTTTCCCAGGGTCCATTTTTGTATTTATTTTGGATTTAACCTTTAAATTTTTCCAGTGTGTCACAAGGGACCTCCCAAGGGGCATGTCTTGACCCTGGGAAGTCTGTGTTGTGGTTTAAAAACCTTTGTTTACGCGCAGGTGACGTGTCCGAGTCCAGAGCCATGGGACAGCCTGTGAAACCGCTGCTGCTCAGGCAGAGGGGCCCCTGGAGCACAAACAGGCACCAGCGCCTGCTTTCTCAGCCCCTTACCCGCCAAAGGTCTGGCCCGAGAGCATGCCCCTGGTGTAGGGTACGTGGCGTCGTTTCTGGAATGTGGTGAGGACTGTGCTTTATTGACTTTCTTGCTGCCCCATCAGCAGCAAGACTAAGAGCAAAGTTGAACCCAGACGACACTCTGAGATGTGTGACCACGAGGTGACAGGAGCAGCTGGGCGTCCTCTGCAGAGTTTTGTGCTCCTGAAAGCCATGGGTGAAGCCTCCCTCGCCTGTTCAATGACTCACAAAATGTAGAAATAAATTTCAAATACCAATGACCTTGAAAGTAAACAGGATGATCATGTCTAAAAATATTAATGATCTTCTCAGAAGTCTAATGTATGCTGCACCAAGCAATTTTTCCTCGCAATAAAAATAAAGCAACACTGAGGCCTACAATCCTACCACCGTATCCAATGATTCTTTAGGAATAGGATTTGATGACAATTTAAGAGGTGGAGACACCAGACCACGCACTGAGGGTCCACAGAACTAGATGTGTGATACGACTCCTTTTCTTTGGCAACTCCGTCTGCTGGGTCCTCCTCCTGGACCGGGGTGGATAACCGGAAAACACACTGCTTGCTTCAAATAGGCTTCTACCAGCTACACATACCCTCCCGCTGAAGCCAGGTCTCCTGGTAGATGCTCGAATGGGAATCTTCCAATACACAGCTCTTGAGGGTTCAGGGCCCGAGAAGATGGAAGCGGCGGCAGTGAGGCCCCAGCTCTGGGCTGCTTCACCCTCAGAGGCTCCGAGTCCTCCTCCCGCAGGATGTACACTTAAGAGTCACTGGGCCCACTTCTCCCACAATCTCAGCCGGAGGTAACATCTTAGCTCCAAAATCCCATCATCATGAAAACAAAACGCTGCAGTCTGCTTGAGATTGTTTTTGCTCTAATTAAAATTTTTATTGAATTTTCTCAAATGTTACCAAGAAATAGTTTGGGGGTGGAAGGGTTGGGGGGATTGCTAACAAGCGAATTCAGCCTGGGAGCTCCCTCTGCTGGTCTGCAGTAGGCTGATACGTTACAAACACATTCCCAGAGACAAATCTAATTTGCTGGAGAAGTGGACAAAAGACAGGTGTGTTGGGCTTTGCCTCAGGACAGAAACACTAGAAGAAAAAAAAAAAATCCATGTCTCAAAACAGAGCAAAACATTGCTGAGAAAAGCAAAATAATTTAAAAGCTTCTCCAAAGACATATAATAAATCTCCAAAACAAAACAGAACTATCAACTAGGGGGATGCTCCATGCAGGTCTCCCACTGCTCTACCTCCAGATAATAACAACTCTCTTAGGCCCTTTGGTGAAGCTTAAGTTCTGATTCCCTTGTCTTTGCCTTCGAGTCTCTTCTTATAGGCTTCTCATCTACTTAGAGGAGAAAGGTCCAAGGAGTCCCCGGAGCGAGGCTTTAAAAATTCCGTCAGAGAGTAAGTCTGGTGGGCCAGCACTGAGGCATGGAAACAGCCAGGCCGGGAGCCAGGTGACCTGGCTCTCGTCATGGCAGAGCCACTTGCGATTTTGGGTAACTCTCCATCTTCTCCGGTCTGTAAAATGTCAGACCGGGTGAGCTGTAAAGCCCCTGCCAGGTGGTGCTATGATGCTCGGACTGGACAAAGACATCTAAGTGACCGTATCTGTTCACGAGTCTTTAGGATACAGAGCCCACGCTCGCGTTGGGAATGACGTGGAACAAGAAGTGGGACTGAGCGCAGGATCTCTCTGGTACCAGGTGAGAGTTCCACCACCCTAGGGCCGATGTGGCAGAGCCAAGGGGACTGCAGGTCGGGCAGGTCTCCAGATCAAGGAAGAACTCACAAGGAGGGTGCTGCCTGGGCAATATATCCTATGAAGTCAAAGAATGGGTTGAGTCCATCTAATTTTGGTGCTTCCTCTCCAATCCTTTCTCACAATGGCCTGGGCTTTCTAATCTCTTATGGCTCTTGAGTGCCTTTTTTCATCACATCTCCAGATACTATTTTTCATTTCATCTGTTACATGAATGAAGGAAGGGCAAATTACCCAGGTGCCATGGCCAAAAGCCACTATCCCCAGTCCTTTCTGGCCACTGTCAATCCCTGCTTGTCCAGAGCAATGGTGAAAAGCTTTGGTGCTGAGTAACCAAAGCCATGGATATTCAGACGACCATGAGAACTTGGTACTATTTCACGGTATTTATCAACATTTGCCTCAGTTGTCAACTGATCCACATTCTAGGCAATCTAGCAAGAGGAAGAGGAGAGGAGTCACATCCGCAGATAGTAGAGGCTGGGTACATGTTTACAAACAGAGGGGGCCTTTTTCCCGTCATCTACAAGTGATCTCCAAGCCCACTCCGAGCAGGATGATACCCACAGGTTTATGTTCTACCCCTCCTTCCTCTCCCTGCCATCTCCAGGTGACCAAGCAGAGACATGGACAAAAGGTGGAGAATGCAGCAGAAAGCACAGCTAATCTAGAAAAGGGGAATTAGTCTCAGAAGAATCAATCCTGATACTTTATTTTCTGGACCAAGTGCCATCTGTATTTTTCTTCACTACTTCCTGCCTTCTCCTGCCAGCACAGAAGGCAGGTAACCACTGCCCGGACGCCCAGGCTGTCTCTCAGCTCGCCTGCACGAGGCCCGGGAAGCCGGGCGGTCAGCCGACGGCACGTCTGGCCCCACGGCCTGTGGGAACCCTCGCTTGTAGGGTCTTACACAATGCGGTGAGTTCTGCACAACACATAAGGTTTCAGTGGGAAGGAAGAGTATTCTGGGAAGCTGTTTATTTCATCCAGCCTTGGAAATACACACTAAGCAAAACAAACAACCCCCCTTGTCCAAGCCAACATGTCTTAAAAAGCCAGGCCTTCCTGCTTTTAGAGGAGTTACACATGCAGCAGACAAGCGAAACCTTGACTCTCCTATCGTTTTTGCTGCTGCCCATCACCATGAATGGTAATACTGACTATGACTACTTGCACTAAAAGCTTTTCTTTCCAAGGAAGAGAAAAGGTTGGCAGGTAGACATTAATCATTGTAAAGAAACAAGGCAGTTTATAAATCTCAGGCTATTCTTAAAAAAAGAAAGAAAAAAGAAAGAAAGAAAGAAAGAAAGAAAGAAAGAAAGAAAGGAAGGAAGAAAGGAAGCTGGTCAGAACAAAGGCCTCTACTTTAACCTGCAATTACATTCTAGACACTATTTTGGACTTTCTTTTCTTCAGGATTGAAAATGGGAAAAAGAAACCCTTCATTTCTTCTGTAACGCATTCCTGGACACTCCCAACTTCCCCTCTGGTCACTAGCTCTGAGAGAACACGAGAGAAAAACCGCCCAGAACGCAGAAACACGCGCAGACACGTAACTCCTACGACAAGCGCACACCTCCCCTGCCGCTCTTCCACACGACAAGGCACACGCACATCTATGCTCTGGTGGCATCTCTAGCCGGCTGGGAGCTGGGGGGGTCACCTGGGCCCAGTCCCTTGTGGGTGACATGAGGGTGAGGTCATTAAGGAAGAGAGAGGTGTTGTTTGGGCAAACATCAGGCAGTGGGTGATATCATTGCTGTCAGCTGGTCCCCGTAAGGCCTGGAGGAGTGTCAGCCCGATTTAGAGGGGATCAGTAGTCTCTCAGAGGTGGATCTGTTAGCTGGTAGGTGTTAGTTGTACGGTGTGCTCTGGGAACCAGGTTTGAAAGGACTGGTGGGGGAGTGAGTGAAGTCGTGGCCGATGGGTATAAATTACCTGGGCATGCAGTGAAGCGGGATAGGTGAAAGCAGGAGGAGGTAGAGCAGGTGCTAACTCCGCTGGGTACAGAGGGTACGGGGCCCACACTTCAGGGCTACTGGGGTAAAGTGCAGGCACTGTGAGCTCATCTGCAAGAAAAGAATAAGGGGAGAGTTAGTGGTTACCAAACAGCTGGTTTCAAATCAGAACAAAACATCCAATAACCCAGAGCCCCAATCCATGTCAGAAGTCAAATTACTCTCATTCTTTTAATAACCTGCTGGCTTTGGCCTGCGAACTCTAAGCCAGGGAACGGGAAACACACAAGAGAAAGCAGCACGCATGGGCTGCGGGCGCCTGCTGTGAGGCCGGGCCGCTCTGCCTGGGGCCCTCTGATGTCTTTCCAACCGGGGCTGGGGGACCCAGAGCAGTGGGGATTTCCTGTACGAACAGTGAATGCCGTCCTCTCAGGGAAGGAGGAAGAAAAAGAACCAGTAGGAGAGATCTCTTGAAAACCGCGGAGAGTCTTTGGGAGAACAACGGCTTCCTGGCACGGCCCCAAAAGACTGGAAGCACTGAAGGACTTGTCTGCTTATCAGTATAATTAATAGACAAAGTATGTTCATCAAGCATTTCACATTCGGTGCTTAGAAGCGCAGGACCAAATGTTGTACCTACACTGTGTTTAAGTTGTTAAAAATTCAGAGAATGGAAGTGGAAAGCCTCGAGTATCCTGATTAAAGTTAAACTCCACAAAGATGCAAATATGAACATTCACAAATGCCATTTACAACAACTATATTTACTTTCTAGGGAAAAAAGTCAATCAAGCTGCAACTGACTGGTTTGAACCATCCTCAGGCAGCTCCGATTCCACCCGGGGCAAGCTGCAGTTTTCCAGACTGAAAGGCAAGTGCCTGGGCCTCAGAATGCACCAGGCAGCAAGCCATTAAAGTAACAGCAAACACCTGAGGGAGCACAGGGCAAAGGCAGAAGGAACATCAGTCAATAGTTATGAATCTGGACCCTGTGAAGCAGCAACCTCAACATGTGCTTTTACCACCTGTCAAATCTGAACTAAAGTAGGTCAAGGATGCTGCCCAGACCTGCTCAGGGATAGGTGGCTGATAAAGCCACCAGTGACCCCACCATTCAGCACTTTCCAGGTCTACAGTGCGTGTGACCAAGAAGAGACACTGCCCACCCTCCCCCCATCTCAG